>OX421894.1:13189820-15589820 GCA_949128065.1 Beris chalybata
AAAATAGTGAAATATTCGACAAAGTAGTACTTAGAATAACATGATCACTTGGCCAAAGTACAAACAGAAACTTTTCGGGCTGGACAAAAATTTTGAACCAGTGATCTACTCATATTTTGAAGGCTTTGAAGTGAGTCACTATGGGGAAGGACTCGGCTTACAGGTAGTTTTTTTGTTTCTCTCCAAAATTATAACACAGTTGTCTACCAGATGATTGAAGATTCTAAAATTTACTAAAACTATGAAAATGCTCTGAGTGAATTCACATGTATGATCAATTTTAATACTTGTAATCGGTACTTGTTTTTAAGTACGCCAACAGTGCTGAAAGGGAAAACTAATAGTTCCCGATCCCTCGCGAACTAGTTCGTTCTTGTAGTTCGCAGCTGGCGAGAAAGAAATGATAAATGATGTAGGTAAATATGATGACCTAAAACAAAAGTCCTCAGTTCCCTTGCGAACGAAGTAGTTCCTTCTTTAAAGTTCGCAGTTCGCGAGAATAAATGTGATGACCTAAAACAAAAGTCCTCAGTTTCCTCGCGAACTAACTAGTTCCTTTTTTAAGTTCGCGATTCGCGAGACTGAATGTGATGACATAAAAAAAAATTTCTTCACTCCCATCACGTACTGAACTAGTTCCTTCTTTTAGTTCCCAGTTCGCGAGGAATGATAATGGTGTACGCAAATGTGATGACGAACTACTTCGTACAAACGAACTAGGATCGGAATACACTGCGAACTGGTTCGTTCATTTCACTTATGGGAACGCTCTTCCAAACTAGTTCGTTTCTGAACTACACAAGCCTAATCCAAACATTTAATGTGTATTCTTATTCTTACGCCCTCAACATTTCAATTATACATAGTAGCCAAGTAGATTTGAACCCTGAACCCAGTCCTTAACTCTCTCATTGAACTATTAAGCGCTTTGTACCTAAATGAAAATTACTTAGGTACCAGTACCTACCACTTATTAATTCAACAAAAACTAAGTACTGATACAGTACTGGTGCAGAGGACAAAGTATTATTTAAAATACTATAAATGAAGTAGGTACTTGGTGTAACAAGGGGTCAATTATTTGTCTTAATAGCATGAGAGAACTTGACTTTTCAAACTCCTTTATTGCATTGCCGCTATTATTTAATAATAAACTTAAGAATTTTAATAAAATTAGTAAAATAATTTTAATGTAAAAAGGGCTCAGGAAGTCAAGTCTTAATATGTTGTTGGAAAAATGAGTTGACTCTATCTTGCAACAAGGGCTTCAAATTAATGTCATTAGACGCAATAATAAAGCATTAAATTTATTGCAAATAATATAATAATAAATAGTAATAAATTTATTGTATCTGAAGCCGGGAGGCTTATTACAACGAATGACAGCTTTGAAAATAATGAATGCGAGCATAATTTTTTTTGTAATGAATCAATTGTTGCTTCTGCAGTGGTAAATTCAGAAAATCTGAACTTGATCGGACAAAAAACAGAATTCAAATTTTCGATTGAGTTGCTATTAACAGTACTGAATATTTTTGTGAGTTATAGGATATACACATCGAGTCGTGTTGACCGAGAAATTCTAGACAGAATAAGCTATGCAAACTTGAATGAACCATGCGATTTTAAATAAAAATTCGGTTCAAAAAATTTTAATAATGCCGATCATTAGTATGGCGCAACTCTAACATAATCAAAGAAAATAATATATTTAAAAGTAGAGGTTTTGTTTACATTATCATCTTGAATGATTCCATGCCTGATCGGGCAATATACCCATTTATATTACAAAATATAACTCTCCATTGATGAAAACACATTCCAATATCCAAAATAAAAATCATGATCACTCTCAAGTTTCTAAATTCCGATGACTGCCTATTATATCAGTTATTTTATCTAATAAATCAAATTTCCCTCCAAAATAAATTTACATTATTTACGCAATTATAGCCTCCCATTAATTCGATAATAGTCTAGCTACTAAAAATATTTAGCAAAATTATCATAATCAAGGGGCAATAATGTTTGTTGTTGTTGGGTTTTAGATTTTTTTTTGTTTGGGTGAACTGACCGAACCTGAAAAGAAAGTGAATCTAATTTACAGCCAGAAGAGACCGCCTTTAAGTAAAATATTGTTCAAAAATAAAATAATCTAAAATGAAATAAAATTTTGCATTTTCATTTCAACGCAAATTGCCAGTGCCGACAGAGTCAATTTTCCAGTTTGTTTCAAGCGAGTTTTCCATTGAAAATTTGCATTTTTTTCTAGTTACTGACAATTTTATATTGACGAACATGTTGCCGATCATGTCTGATGAAGTAGAGACCCTCCAGAGTTCGTGACGCTGACCGAACGATTGGGAATTACCTAGAGAAATGTCCAGTTCAGTCCAGAGCAGTCGAGCAATGAACAGAAAGAATCGCGATCAAGACAAGTGAAAGTGATAAATTGATGCCAGACGAAATGAAAATGATTGCAAGCAATGTTTAAGCAAAAAAGGGGTGTAGTATATACGAATTAAGCGTCTTGTGCATGTCAGACATGTCATAAAAATGATCGCAACAAATCACTAACAATATATCAGACTGATCGCTCTGTAATAATTGGTAATTACAACGATCAGCATTATTAAACAAAGTGTATAAAATGCAGAGAACTACTTCATAAAAGATGTTTCGGTCAGCTCTTCAGTTTTTTTTTTTCTTATTATATTTTTTGGTGTCAGGTAAAGAAAGTTGTGGTTGAGGTATCTACTGATCAATGATCGCAATTGACTTGCGCGTACAGAAAACCAGATGACCTAAGAAACGAAACAGGTGATTTTCGGTAAAATTTTAAAGGTACTTTGATGTCTTGGCCGGGCGACGAGACACTAAGCGATCCGTAATGATGGGAACAAAATATTAAACTTACGCAAATTTTTATTTCACTTTCACCCGGTGTAATGTAACATTCGTTCGCCGAATGATTCCTGAAGAGTTTTATCGAAAAGAACTTGTATGGTAACATAACAACAAGTGATCATGCCTGGCGGCAATGTCGGCTATCAACATTATCTTATGGGTCTGAAGACTGAAATAAAAATCGTTATTATTATTTTTTTTCTTCGGTATTTTTCTTGGATCAAATTAACACTATGCTTACATACGCGTTGATTCACGGTAGATACAAGACACTCAGACATAAATTGAAATATGTGATCAGAGGCTCGCACGATCAGTTTCACTTTTCAGCAGAAGTGCTCCATGATCAGCAACTTTCAGTGAATGATCCGCGTAGTTACCATACACATTTTTTTTTTTGATTATTTCTTTTGATATTGGCATTTTTAATTCTTGATTTCGATGCAAAAAAAAAAAATTGGGTTTAATGAATTCGATTATGATTACACGAGTATCGGTTAATTGATCGCGTCTGATCAAAAAGTTGGATTAGGAACTAGGGCAGGAGTATTGTTAACTCGAATGGGTGTAAATACATTGCTTATATTTGTTCGTAATGTACATTTTATTTGACGTTGTGTAATAGTATGACTAGGCACTAAACAAGTTAATAAATGCGCTATCGGTATTTTTTATTTTTTCATTTTGTATAATTGAGGAAATATTTTCGATTATGACGAAGTTATGTCACTGATTCAGGAAGATAGAGCTGCTTGATTTTTCTGTGTTTTGTCTGTTATGGAGGCCTGCCAACTATAGTTGAGAAGTGCCATGACGATAAACTTTACTTTTTGAAGCACTTGTATGATGTACATAGGTGCTTAAATGATGAAGAAAATGGCAATTGTAAGGAAATTATTAGCTATAATAAATATCAAACTGAAACTCAAACAATATTTATTTATAATAACTCAAAATGCGTTAACAGAGCAAACATATTTTAGAGATTAGACTTAGAGTATCGTCTTAACAGCTAAGTTGCAATAATTGAAGCACTAGGCAATGAAGAAGAAAAAACAATAGAAAATATATGTATAATAATTTGCCAAGGAAAAGTACAATGAAAAACCTTGCCTGTTTAATATAATAAATATCAATTTTAGGAGAGGACAAATATGGCAAAAAGAATCATTTATCTCCTAATTCCCCAATTTTGTGGAGACATACAGTATCTCGACGTGAAAGCAAAAATCGATCCTTCAAGAAGACTGTCTTCGAGTTCTAAAAATTTGTTTAGACATGCAGCATCTTAGTATGAAAGCACCGATTAATCGATCAAGAACACTGTCTCCTAATTTCCAAAATTTTTGAAGCCATCCAGCATCTTAGTACAAAAGCAAGATTATAGATTGGAGAAAGGGGTTGGTATGGTTAACTTCTGTCACTTAAGCCACAATTGGTCATATTGTGACGTCCCCCCGGATTGACTCTTCAATCCCTTTGCTTTCAATGAAGTATTTAGCATTTTGCGAAGAGGAATGGTCTGGAAGTCTTTTGTGAGCTAAACCCTCACATTCACAGAGGATATGCTCTGGTGTCGAAAGCAAGGATTGACTTATCAATTAGACTGTCTCCCAGCTCTTTAAATTAATGGAGGCATGGAGCACATTAACATGAAATCAAGGATCGATCCTTCAACAATACTGTCTCCCAATTTTTCAAATTTGACAATTAGCAGCATATTAACATGAAAGCAAGGATCATTCTTTAAAGAAGACTATCTCAAAACTCTCCAAATTAGTGGAGACATGCAAATATCTTAGTATGAAAGCAAATCGATTATTCACAAACACTGTCTCCCAACTCTTCAAATTAGTGGAGACATGCAACATTTTAGTATGAAAGCAACAATCAATTGTTCAAGAACACTGTCTTCCAACTCTCCAAATTAGTGGAGACAGGCGGATTATAACATGAACGCGAAGAACGTTCCTTCAAGAAGATTATCTCCAAACTCTCAAAATAAGTGGAGTATGCATAAAAGGAAAGATCGATTGTTCACAAACACTGTCTCTCAACTCTCCAAATTAGTTGAGATATGCAGCTTTTTAGTATGAAAGCAACGATCAATTGTTCAAGAACATATGTCTCTTAATTTTCCAAATTTGTGGAGATATCCAGCAGTAGTATGATAGCAAAATTTAATCTCTCATAATGACTGTCTCCCAGCTTTCCAAATTAGTGGAGACATGGAGATTATAATATGAACGCGAATAATGTTCCTTTAAGAAGAATATCTCCCAACTTCACAAATTAGTGGAGAAAGCATGATCGCAGCAAGGATTGATTGTTCACGAACACTATCTCCCAACTCTCCAAATTAGTTGAGACATGCAGCGCCTTAGTATAAAACCAATGATTGATTGTTCAAAAACACTGTCTCCCAATTTTCCAAATTTCTAAAGACATGTAGGCAAGGCATTCTAGTATGAAGGCAAGGTTCGATGTTTCAAGTACACTATCTTGTCATTTAAAAACGTTAAAACCATTTTTCTTGAAATCAAAAAAAAACATTTTGACATTTTGAGGAAAAAATTGCAAAAGTATATCTTGAAATCATAGAGCTAGTGGAGACGACAAGCCACCGGTTTTGTATAAAGCGCTTTGAAGCCCACACGATGAAAAACATGACAAAACATGGTCGTTATATCAAATTCTTGTTGACTTAGCGTGTGAGTGAGTGAGACAAAACCGGTGCGTTATGTCAAATTGTTATTGTTTTGCGTGCACGTCCGCCTTCAACTCAACCGCTGTTTGTCATCTCCAGTATATATATATCTCTATGGTTGAAATGAACAACATTTAAGATATACAAATGCTTAAATAGAATAGACGGAAGGATGCTTTTTTAGATCAATTTTTTTCTTGGACCTTATTCAAGGCACTCGTTAAGAACTTTTGGGTTGGATTAAACTTCTAGCCTATTTTTTAATGTAGAGCATACTAATAAGAACAAGATCTGGAACCAAGTATGGTTTCTTCTAAGAAATGTTCAACCGCTACGATTACTGCTCGATAAATGTGGTTTTCACAATGTGGTTTTAACAACCACATTAATTGCAACAAAGCTCCAATTTTTGACAGTCAGTAAAATATTGTTGCAAATACTGGAAAACAGTTCAAAAAGAATAATGATCTGTAGAACCGCTATTAAAAATGTATTTAAGTTAAACAAGAGGTCAAAGCCTCGTATAGTGCGGTAAACATGTACAGGTGTTAACGATTATGCTCTCAATTATAATACAATAAACTATTATTATGTTATTCATCAAAGCGAACTAAATTTTCGAAATTTAGGTATATTAAAAAAATCAAATCTTTAAATTCAGTTCGTAACCCAAAAACCACACTAAAGAGAAAAAATATAGCCCATACGAATCACCACAAAAGTTCAGTTCATCGACATTAATCGTCAAAAAATTTAATTAATTGCAGAGTTTTTCTTAGCGCAACATTTTTTTTTTTAAGTAACGTCTTCATTTCGAATGTGAGAACGCCACGTGATTTATAGTTGGCACTTTAAATTGAAAAATCGAGTGATGAGTACAAGAACTTCTACTTGTTCAGAAATAAGTGCCCATACGAAAATCTTTGGTTTTTTTCATTCATTTATTATGCAAGGTATTTTATGGACATTGGCCAAAACTGTCTCAAATAAATATTATTGCAGCCATCTACGTGTTATTGACCGTAGAAACACTACCTAAACATTTCAATAATATCCAACTGAAATAATTTATCAAGCCCGAGAGCTAGACAATGAAATAAGGTACGAACTAAAAATATAATAAGCAAATTAAAAATAACGAATTTCTATAGTGTACCTGATGATATGGTTCAGATTTGAATTCATTGTAACATAATTAGATAGTTGGTATGCATTGTACGCGATCTTCATAAATTCAGACTAGACGTTTTTCTGCCCAACCTTTTTGTTCTGTTTGTTTCTTCGTTATTTTTTTTTTCTTTAATTGGAATCGGATTATGTGAAGGTATTCCGATTTATTAATTGGGGATATTGTTAGGTGAGAGTTTCTGTAAAAAAAAATTTATGACGGGATACTGATCAAATTAATAATTGTAAGAGAAAACGTTCAGAAGTGCATTGGTATTCGCTAATTGTGGAAAAGTGGGGCAGTTTTATTGTTTCTAAAGACATAATTGGCAATTACATTTAACTTTCATTGCAAATTATTCAAATGATTTCCTGTAAGCTAAGCAGTAATATTTTTGGATTAGGACTTCAATTGTTCCATAAAGCGCATACATCATAGCCTTTTCTTATAAAATTTAATTGATCTGCTTTCTCACTATCTGCAACTTTTTATTTACACGTCTAATAGTTTTTGAATATGCTCAGTCTTCCAAATAGCTTCATACTTTGTGAGTCAGACGTTAAAGTCAAAAAGGAAAGATTTCTTTAATCGAGAAATAGTTATTCAACACTTTGACATTTTTATTCAATAAAATTTTTAAGTTTATCCTCTTTTTGGCTTCGTCAGTTGTCATAAAACAAGTCAATCAAAGTCAAGACACCAACCATAATTTAGTTGGGACTGAAATCTACTATGCCTGACATAGTAAACACTAATACTGATTGTTGGAATAGGTCAATTATACTTCCGAGCAAAACTACAAATTTGAGTTGAAAGCATAACTTCTAAATTTGCTATCTGTTTATAAAAAAAAATTCAGCGCATAAACTTGCGAAACTATGTGAACAATACAACATTGTCACGACTTCAATGTCAGTAGACAGTGCAGCAGTCCAGTCAGTTGGGATTTTCCGGTTGGTGTTTCACACAAAAATTTTCTCTGACCCCGAAAAACTTAAAAAAAAATCTTAAAATTAGTTTCTATGTTTTTACGAGAAAAATTATTGAATGAACTGTGGCTCTACTGTGTTCTTCACCTTGTCAGCATCAAAATTCCGAATCAATGTTTTTAAGAATCGAATAGTCTGTACTTGCAGGTAAGTTCTACTTTTTTTTGTACTTACGATGCAAGCGATACAAATGGGTCTTAACTATTTAAATTTTTCATTTTGAGTATTTGAGTCAATTTTTTCCAATTAAAAACGATAGCAAGACATGTCATGACTATTATTAAAATAATAAAGCAAAATATAAAAAAGGAGCAAGAGTAACAAAGTGCGGAACTATAGTATATACCAAGCTCATTAGAAAATATACTCAGACAAAAAAAAAATTGTACATTATGACGAGGTTTCTCAGTACGAGAAAAAAAAAACATAGCGTACAATGTGGTCATCAATATATAAAGAACGGAATGGAGCGACGGTAATTTAAGTAACAAAATTATTGGAACACTTTGAATAAATTGCTCCCGTTACTAACTTAATTATTTACAGAGGTTATACATAAACATAAGTCGTAATATTGAAGGAAATAGAAAGACTTTATAATCATGTATTATATTGCTAAAAGCTTTGTTTTCTTCAGAAAATTGGCGTTATGAAAAAAAAAAACAATTTTAGACCAACATTGAACGCGTCAAAAACTCTTGCATAAAAGCTAGCTGCACACTATTTAAAAAATAAAATTTTTTTCTTTTAATTTTGTCTTTAATTTAATTTTTTTTTATTCCTTTTATTTTTTGAATCACAGCTTTCTGTCCCTGTAAAAAATATAATATGCCGAAGTATACTCGGATACGACGTGATGACATAAATGCAAACGCAAAAGGATAGATGTAAACACTGCAGCTATTAAACAATAACTTCTGGAGCGAAATTTTAAGTACGAAACAGAACTCCCGACTGCGACTCATACAGAAGTTTTACCGTTTCGAAATAGAATTGCGACGGCGACTTTACCCAGATAGAGAGATTATGATATAGTAATATTTATCTTATTTATATATTGTGTGCATTGTGTCGGCAGCGACAGTACAAGCAAGTCGCATTTAAGTTTCATACGTTACTTACCATATATATATTTTATATTTTTAGGATGCTAACGAACTCGGAACTCTATTTTACCCTTTAGGTAACAGTTTGAAAGTAGGTTGAATTGGCATCATATTTCCTAATCGGTACACTATTTTGAGAAGTTTAGTTTGAAGTAACAATGCCTACGCTCACACCAAAAGAATAAGTTTAAGAGAATTGCTGGGACTAGCGTTCGAAACTTCTGGGACCGTTTATTGTAGAGCTATGGTAAGACTGAATCAAAACTCTTGAGCATACAGAAGCAGACCGTTTTACAATAGTTTAAGATAACAAACTTTTATAAAATTAGAAGTGAACGGCAGAAAAGATATTACCTTTGGCGTAGGCAATTAGGCAGCAATAAAGGTACAGCAAGACACACTAATTCGCCGTTGCTGTAAGACCCTCGAATCTATCGACACAGTATGCGTGGTGTTAGACCATAGTATAGTGCAACTCATTCCCAGGATCCTGGGCATGAGTGGCACTATAGAATATAATCTTAAAGGTGGCGTGCATACCGAGTTTTTAAGAGTAAGATTTAAACAAAAAAATTGCCTGAACCTTTAATGCTAAATGGATTGCAGTCCAGATCCAAAGATGAAAGTGGCAATTATTGCTCATTTTTAAGAAAGCCAATTGAAAGATTTCCAATCAAGCTTCAGTACTGGAATGAAAAACGAAGACACGTGTTGTGTTGATCAGGAAACACATGAGAACGAATAACAAACTTCTATGAGCGAATAAAGTCCGAATTAGATGCAGTTCGTAGAATTGTTCGAAAAGTTCTGATAATTGAAAACAATAAGCATAAAATAAAAATAGTTCCTCTACTTCAATGGCGGCAGACTGTCCTTGGACTTAAATTGAAATAGTTCTCTGTTATTTATAAGCAGATTAGGAAATACACGTACCGCTGAATTTGAGAAATACAAAACAACACACAATTTAGTGTATGATATTGCATTCCCATTTTGTTCGAGTTCTAAGATCGAGTTTGTTGTGTTTGTGATAATTAACGAATACAAAAATAGAAAATTAATTAAATCACCAAGATATGAAAAAGATTACATTGAGATTACACTAAAATTTAATAGGGAATTTCAAATAAATAGTAAATCGCAACACCGTCAAATATAAATTTATATAGTTGCTTTTAGCTATAAATGTTTTTTAGTTCCTGTAGGGCCTGTGAAATAACTTCGTTAAAATCTTTGAGGAACAAGAGACTACCCTACCATCCGACAATAATCAATTTTGCGGAGCCTTGCGAACACAAATTAACAACGAGAGAGCCCGATTCAAAAGAGATACTGTTCTGCTTAATTCTGTTAATAGAAGTAAGTGCTTGCTCCGCCTTAAAAGACTTCTTAGAGTATTTCAACTTTTCTTACGAACGAAGAAGAAAGGATTTTTCGAAATTTCAGGATTGACTGACAATATTTTCGTTAAATCATGATGCTAAAATTAAACAGACAGCAATGTTTTATCTCGGGCTTGTATGATCGCTGTTTGCTGTTCAAACACCAGACTGATGTTAAATTTGAATTAAACAAAAAAACACATACCTGACTAGGGCCAATTCTATATGATGACGAATCGATTTCATTGGCTGATAAAATGTGTTCTACAGTTAAATTCTTCGACGATGCATCACCTAACAGACCAAATCGCCTTACAAATTCTGACAAAGGAACTGGTTCAGGGAAGCCCAATTTATGAAGCCGAGCAGCTTCTAACACTTGAGAGCCACGAATCTAAAACAAAAATTTATATTATTCATGAAATTATTAAATTCATTTCGAGACCTACCTGACTTCTTAACAAAGGAACATTAACCATTTCTTCATTGCCATTGATTGAATGATTTGGCGATGAGCTAACTATTGAATGTGTTCCACCATTATGCTGCAACAAGTAACAATGAACAAAATGTGTTCCTGTTCTTCGAAGCGTATCGATAACACCATCAACAGTAAATTTAACTTGAAGCATAACCGAATTTCGTTTGACGCCAGCTGATGTGAAGGATCTTCGAATGCTCGAAACTCGTCTTAAGGATTGCGTACCCTCGAGACCAGCTACCGAGCCATAAAAAACAACACCGGTACCTCGGGTTAATGTTCCGACATAGAGCCGACTGATTTCATCTTTTGTACTGTCTTGAAGTAATGATCCAGCATTTTTTATTGCCGGATGTTCTCGACTGGCTTTTAGCCATCCGTATGCCGAGTATAGTACCGGATTCGTTCCTTGTAAATGTTGTAGAATGAATTGTCGAGTGCCTGCAGCTCGTCGTATTAGGGCTTGATGTTCGCGATCGTTGTAGTGCGAAAATAGCCGCTCTAGGAATGTATCATCGTTGGAATTTGGATACATGGATTCTTCGTCTAGAAGCCTGCAATTTGTTTACAATTAATCAACCATAAACTATGCAAAAGAATAACAAATATTGATAAGCTACTCACCACAAAAGTCCTCTGCGATCTTGTTCTCTTAAGTCACGTTGCGATGTTCGGACTACGTGACTTTGCGGTGCCTTATCAATTAGTGATACAAGTGGACCGGGATGGCTCTCTGTAAGTCCTTCAGTATCGATCTCGACTAGTTCCTAAAAATAAAACAGCGCAATTTTTAAATCAAATTTAAAATAACTACAAAATCTGAATTACCTGAGCGTAACGATCTCTAGGTGCCACCAGCGTCATATGATGAAATAGTAACTGCAGTCGTTCTTGAAAATAATTATGTCTTAAGTCCGATAACGATGCACCTAACTGAACTCCACAGCTTGCCGGATTTTGAAATCCAGGCGTATCGACAAGTAAAATTGAAGCGATCGTATGTGCCGGCGTACATATTGCCTTATTGATTAGAGCGACAGCTGCAGCCATTGCTTCTGAATAGAGCCCGATGACAAGTCCTTCCAGACTTTCCCATGCCAATTCAGGTGTTTCGGTTGGTGATCTTGCAGGACTAGAACTACCGGAGGTATTTGATGGGAATGCTGCACCTAATAAATCTTCTAGCGATACACCCAGGAGCGATGCAGCTTTTCGTGCTGCCGATGGGTTGCCAAATTGAATACGTGATGTTGGTCCGGTTCCGACTAGATACAGAAGTGATATTCGTTGAGATTAATAAATATGTAAGTATAGTTTTGTCTATAGAATACTTTGCTTTAGTTATTCGCTAGTTAATTGTGTAGATTTGGATGGTCTCGTTAGTTGTTAGATTGATCAATATAAGCTTTATAGAGTGGCATACAATCTTCAAGGACTTCTATGAAAGGACATCTATCGAAAGAAGTTAGAAACTTTGAACACAGTGGTAACGATAGTCGGTGAGGTATTATTTCTCGTTGTTAGATAAAAAGAAGCACCTAAGCGCATCACAAATGTCGTGTTGTTCAGGACTAGTGAAGTGTAAGTACTTCAACATCCTTGATGGATGAAGGTTTGAGGAATTTGTTGTGGAGTAGAGTAGAGAGTGGACTCAAGATGTAGAGGAATTTAAAAGAAAGGACAAATTAATCCTGCTACTCTGTCCAAGACAGATTTCAAACTGGCCTTTTCAGTTCTTCAATTCTCATTCACTCAATGGCTGTAGCAAGGACACGATCTCTTCCGACTGAAACGTTTCGTGTGGTGGTCTTAAAAAGTTTCCTCTCCTATTGAGCAAAATCGGATTCAACGAACTAACACTTTTCAAAAATATGACAATTATTCGAGCCGGTAGAAAATCATGTTAAGGAGTTTAGAAGAAAAATCTTAAATAAGTCCAAGTAACGATCGTAATGTCCCAAACCCGAACATATCGAAGAGTCCAACATCCGATTTGGGCTGTCGTGCCACAGAATATGAAAACAAGCGGTAAAATTCGTAATAATCAGTACATAATTAAATCGAATTCATGGAGAATCACGAACTTGCAATAATATCATTTTTTATGGTCTAAAATAAATCCAAAATAAAATGAACCTACACATTACGTATTCGTATTGACAGAATAAAAAAGATGGCAAACACATAATACCCCCAAAACACAATCCTGTTTATGCAATAGTTTACCAGAATCGATCAATCGAGTTACACTCATTTTTAAACTTATAATATTTGATAGGATTAATCACACGCGTCGGTAGCTTAGTGCATAATGCGATTGTTGAACAACACAGAGGTTGTGATTCCAAATCCCAAGGGGTATTACAGGGTGTAAGAAAAAATGTATTTTAGAAATGACTACAATGTTTTTATAAGGTTCTAATGTAGTGCGTAAACAGCTTAGAGATATAAATAACGGAGACGGCAAGTCGCCGTTTCTGTAAAAAACACTTTGAAGCATTTTGATGCAGAATTGAACGTTTTTGTATGGAGCCAGGTGGCAGTGAAATGCAAATAGTAGCCTAGTATTCAAAGGTTGGGCCTTTTTTCTTTTCAAGACAGGAGTATAGCATACATGTGAGTAAGATGCTGGTAAAATCATAGTGAATATCGCCGGTCCTTTGCGAGAAATCATCCGTCTTCAAAACAGTCGCTGCTCGTCATCTCTACTACATATATCTCTATGATATACAGTTACTCTACACCGCGGTTCTTTGACGAATCATAGTACGGACCTTATTCCCTACACACAGTAGACCAATCAGACATTTGCGCTGAGGGTTGTTTTCGTATGTTGACAATAGAAGACATGGAAGGAAAATAGGACTTGTTCTATTTTTAGTTGAATTGAAACATTATTATTTTTGGATCAATGTAGGGTAGGTATCTTTAAACTGGAGGTACGACAGAAGTTCCAAGCTGAATCATATCGAGCAGGCTTAATTTTGTAAGGACCTTTATATGGAAGCAACTCGAAGAAATACTTTGATTTTATTTGTTAATATTTTTGCTAATATTTCCTAGCCAAATTTTGTCGTGGAATTATTTTTTCTTGAAGATGAACGAATGATGAATTTTTTCAAGCACTTTTGTGTAGAGGCCACAAGAAGACAATGGTTCTAAGTAGCAGGACGAATACGGACAATGTACCGATCATCTCATCTATATTAGATACAACACGATCTTTATTTTTTTTATGAGTAAGAGGAACTATCGCATTAGTGAAAATATACAATATGTTCATGATCCAAGACACACTAAAAGAGTTCGTCTAGCTAAAGTCTCGATGTTTATCCACCTTGGATTGGTCTGTCGAGCCGAACCGAGAAAAGTCTAATAATGAGGCACGCATTGTAACAGGTATGAATCACATAGATATTTTAGTGCAGAAATTTATGGAGAACGATAAGCAGTAACATTAACCGATGATTATGTAAACATATGGGTCTAAAACAGTCGAAGGTATGTAAGGGTAAAAACGCGTAAGTTCTAATTTCGAATTCTTCAGTGTATAAAGAAGAAGTACGAGAATCTCGATTACCATAAGGATATGTACTAATAGACCGCGGCTCCTTCTCCTTCCTACGCATCCTCATTCAGAGTATACCTACGAGAGAGGAGTAATTAAATTTAGTAGGAAACGATATGCAACAAAGCAGTGCAGACACAGAAGTTCTGAAACATGGAAACGACAAACGAGTCACTGTCATATAAGCACTTCTTGGAAAATAATATTTCCTTACAGGTGTACAAGGGCGTGGATCGTTGAAAGAAGATCATTTTTTTGTGTCGTGCTAAAGACCCCGGGTTTAAGGTCCCAAAAATGTACACCTTTTGTGTTTTTTAAAGTTCTAGCTCTCTACTCTGTAACACAGTAGTATAAACAATTCAGAGATAAATACAACTTAAAGACTTTCGAAATTAAAAAAAAATCACAAGAACTCACGTTTTGTCACTCCAGCGACACCCAAATGATATATCGATGCCAGAATACACCAAATTCCTTTCACAGCGGCTGGATCGATATTCAATGTATCGAACGCTTGAACTGTTCGTGTAAACTCAGACGCAGCCTTATGTCTATCCTCTAATTTTTGGGACAGCGAAACAAACGGATTGTTATCTTCAGGTGAGATATTTTCTAAATGAAGTTCTTTTTGTAGTATTCCTTCGGCACCGGCTAACAATCGTGTTAAAATATGGAATGTACTTTCGTTATTAGCACGTTTACCAGCCCGTGACCTTTCGAGCAGTAAGACCTGAAAAAAAAAACACAATAATATAAGAAGGTCAATAGGTCGACGGTCATCATTCACAACCGCCTTGAGTCGTAGAAATGTGCCTTATTTCGTACACAGCAAAACTCACCTGTACCGAAGCCGAAGCAATCTGTCCGCTATGATCAAAATCCAAGCTTAAGATTTGCGTGAAACGTGTAGCATTCGAATTAAGACATGTTTTTGTGTTACCGAACGCCTCCAATATTGTGTTGACTGCATTCACTTTTTCAGCTGTTAGTAACTTATTAACAGAACCTGGAATTAAAAGAACATGTTTAAGATGTGATGTTTTTTTTTGTTAAGATTCGATTTGAAGATATATTCGATTACCGGCTGCCAGTGCTAGATAGTACAGTGCATGCTTGAAACTGGTTGTCTTTCCGGAACCGGAACGTCCCATAAATATCAGGCTTTGATCTCGTCGTGTCTCGAGCATTGTCCTGTAGGCGGTCTGTGCTAAGGAATAGACATGCGGAGGCATATCTTCAGTCTTACAGCCACGGAACATCGACACCACCTAAAAATAGATAAAAAAAAATTTAGAAATTAGATCCGACTAGAACAGGATTAAAATCAAAAATTTAAATATAAAAACAGAGTATTAAACAAAAACACGTACCACCAACTCCCATTTCAGTGAATAGTTGTTAACTAAAACAGCGAGACAGCGTTAGATTTCAAAAATAACAACAACCTATTTCTAAGAGATAGGATATAATGCAAAATTCGATGTGCTCGTTCTTATTCAGTTTGTCGTAGGCTTGTTCGTAGGGCTTCCCACTTGTGATATAGCGAAAGAAAGTACACTTTAAATCACCTTACATAAAACTCTACAATAAATATTTTTCTTCGTAATGTCAATAGAAAAACAGCAACAATATCGGTGGAGGAAAATGCACATCTTTATAATAATACCCTTATATTTGTGATAGTTAGGTGGGAAAAGAAAATAAATACCGGACGTGTATGCGCCATTAAACTTAAGAAGAAAAATAAAGCAAGGCGTAATTTCTTATTATTTGTATTTCAATGTATCCGCTTTCTGTGGTTATTAGCAAATTGAGGCTGATATCGCTTACACTTATCATAGCTATATATTTTTGAGTATAGTTGATGCAACACCATGAGAACTGGATTATGCGTGCGCATTGAACATTGACCTAGTGCAGTTATTTTCTTTTCTTATTTTATTCCAGTCTTTATAGGGTTAAACACCCTGCTAATACATTGAACTTAAGCTTAAGAGTGTGCAAACTGCTCACAGGGTAAATTGAAGTCGTTGCGCGATTGAGCTGACGAATCTGTCGATACTGCACCAATAGAAAACAGTGTTAAGACAACTCATATGATTGAAATAAGGGAGTGAGCACCGCTTACCACATTCTAAGGCAAAATATCCGTCACTAATAGAATACGAAGTTCAACGTATCAGGTTAAAGTCCCGTATATACCAAATAGCATTTTTCTTGAAATAACGCAAACGGGATTCACGAAATCTACAAAGCAGTAAAAGATAGATCTTTTCTGCTTGAACAAATATAATTGACAATATGTTTTCAAGTTTTTGTTGAGATTTGTTTTTTGAAATTGTGATCATAAGAAAAATTATAAGTGATAAGTTCGAGTAAGTTCTCGAAATTATCGAAAACACAAATTTGAAATTGAGATTTTGCAAAACTTTCTAATGTATCTTTAATTGTTTTTGTATTCATTCAGTTAGGAACGATTTAATCTAGTTTTTGTCGACATTAGAATTTCCGATTTTGACTTATGTTTTTAAATAGCTGGATTTTCGACATTACGATTATTCTATCCGGAATTGATGGAATTTTAACGTAGCGCTTTCTCCTGTGATGGAACTAAAGTTAGTATGACAGCAAACGGAAGGAGGGAAGTGATTTTTCCATCTCATAATATAATTTTTAATGTTAAGAGCTAATACTCCGCCAAAATTTTATGTAAAAACGCAACTAAATCAAATTAATTAATTCACAAGTCTGTCGCAAAGGTCTCCACTTCTGGTACACTTGGCAAAATGTTTAAGATTCGAGGTACGAGTTTTTCACAATACATGGTCCAAAACTGAATTCGTGTAAAAGCTTTGTGAGGCTTTTATACTGCATGTGCTGAATCAAACGATTTCCAGCATATTCGCTTGTGTGCGTACAACATGTAGGAAGTTTGCAGTGATTTCTACGTTATTCAAAGTGATTCAAGTTGTAAGGCTGTTGCATCTAACAATATGAATAGCTTAAAATTTGTTCTTTGCATCTTAAGCTCTGTCTAAACATATCTTAACCGCAATATTCGCCTGCGGCTCCTGAATCTCGAAATACTGCTCTCGATCGTACCGTATAAATTCGATATCTTTGCTTTACCCTTACATTTGTTTATAGCTTGTAGCTCAAATGACACTTTCATCAGATTCGTTTTCATTAAAACCAAAACGTATACAACGCTTATGAAATATTAGCCGTGTATAGACAAATGGAATCGATATTTCTTAGCATGAAATGAAATTAATTCCCAAAGAGACGTTCGAACATTGTGCAAACTTTTTTACAGTGTTTACACTACAGTAATGGTATCCTCCAATAAACATCTTGCAGGACATTAAGCAGAATACGTTGGAAAAGAAATTTCGTTGTAACAGACCTAGGGCCTCAAAGAATCATTGCAGAACTCAGATAAGCCATAAAAAGTACGGACTAAACGTCCTAAGGCCAGAACCTGAACTTTTCAGATCTGCCATAGGTATCTTACTTTGTTTTTAGTAGGTCCCACTCGCAATACCCAATTCAATCGAACTTATAATGGTGTAGGTCAACAACTTCGAATCGACCAAGCGGTGGTCTTGAGATTGGGTCGCGTCTTCCAATTAAGGAAATTGCATTAGCGATCGTCAATATCACGCGCCTTAGCTAAAAGAAAGTCAATAGACTAATTGATAGATAAGAACTTCTTTTTCAAGTGCTGTTTATACTTAAGACGTCGCTTCTTGGCCATTCAGGTGATAAGATCGGTGGAGTTTAAGAGCCACTCGAAATAGTAAATAGATAAAGTCAATAGATACTTTTGCATATCAATAAATTGATGGGCATTTGGATGTGTTGAAGGCAAATTTGACCGGAAAAGCTTTGGGAAATGGGAATAAATATTCTTTAAGATTACTTATATTGAGCATTTTCAGTTTTGATGTAGGTCTCTGTTTCTAAAATTCAAAGAAGAGTGGATAGTAAATATCAGCAACGAGTTCCTGCTCCACTTTTAGGAGTTCGTTTGATAGTTTGTCCATAATCTTGTGAGTGAATTTACTCTCAGCAATGAGGTCCTGTCGAAGGATCCCCTAAAAAATCATATTCTTCCTTAAGGTGATAGATACGGACTAGAGCAAGGTACGAAAAACTATTCAGGTTGCGGTGCGAGAAACATTACGGCCTATTCACGCTGAAACCAAGCAAATAAACAATAATACATTCATCCCGCGGGTTTCCTGAGAAACCCAGTTGTTACACAAACTTACCTTTTCGGAATACAGTGAAAGCGGTGCCATTGGATTGACTACTATCAGAATAGGACCAGCCTTCGTATGGATTAGATTGCTCGCATATCGTTGCCGTAAACAATGCAAAACGGACGCTTCGTTCAAGTGCTTCAGCTGACAGATGTCTTCGGCTAAGTCCAGATTTAATGGATTCGCTTTTTCAATGTCGTCCTCGTCGACATTTAATTGTTCGCCATTATGAAGCAGTTGAACGGTCACTTTACCATTTTCGGTAGTCTTTCCGGGAAGGCGTAGTGCTGATGTAAAGCCTCCACGATGTACCAGCCAAACACTTTCGCCGGATGGAATATCTGAATCATCTGAATCGGATGGTCTAGCCTGAAAATAGAAAACAATAAAAAAAAAAAAAAAATTAGATATAAGATTTCAGAAGTTTGACTTTAGTGCAAGAGTGGGCTGAGATGTGATGGCACCTACATGCCAATGTGGTGTATTTGCGCAAATCCATAACTAGTCATGATTGGTCATGGATGCATTCTAGTAGGAGTCGTTTTTTTGCAGTGCGGCCATTCCGAAACATATGGTAACTGTTTCGACTACGCTTTTTAGTCAATGATACTTTGATGGCAATGTCTGTCTACTACTTGACCACATTTATGCTCTCGAATGTTGTTCATCCAGACGACTTCAAAATGCTCGCGGCTAAGTGCATTGCGCCACAACTTATTTTTGGACTAGAATTTGTTTGTACAACTTTTCCCCATTATATATGAAAATCGAGTTCAATGTTCGGCTTAATAAATTTATTGAAGGCTTATGTTGGCAATAACAATAGGTTTGTCTGCTTCGGGAAATTATGACCAGGGAAGGATCAGAAATGGCCGACAATATAGTAGAGTCGGAGATATCGTGATAGGGTTTCACTCCACTGACGCCGGAAAACAACTAACATTTAATCATATTAATATTAGTCGTCATAGGATGGCGCTGCTAGCAGTAAACTGTATCGCAGATAGCTAGTAAATGAGTTTTTTTACTGTGCTACCCGATGATATTTGGCTGTCGGCTAGTTCCACTAACTTCCTTCAAGATACTTCACTTTCTTGGATAAAAACCTTGTTAGCATTCTTTCAGGAATGAGTGCACTTCCACAACAAAACAATTTTCATATTGTGACCAAGTTCATAAATATTATGAAATCGTTCTTCAAAATCATGAACTCGTTCTTCTATATAATGAACGGTTTCATAGATATTAAAATATTATTAATGGATTCTGAGGAAACTAGACAAAAAATTCATACTCATAATTAAGTACCCTACTAGTTAAATAACCCCTTAAGGGGGTCGAAGAAATATGAAAAAAAAAATTCGTTGTATATATTGTATGAAAATATATGGGAGCTAAAAATTTGCAACAACCCCCTTTAAAAGGGTTTATCCAAAGTGGTTTCGGACTAAAAGCCCTCAAACTCGTTTGTGTACGGAGTATACGTTGGACAAACGGACATTTTTTGAGATCCAAAATTTTAGAGTCACCTATTTTGTTCCAAATTTCAGATCGATCACAATACTTTATAATTAACAAACAATAAAGAAAAATTATATTCCGTTTTGTTTTCCTTCATTAAGCAGGAAATGAAGAATCTAACGACCGTCATGGTTTTCTGATACAAGCAACTGCATCTTAATTTCTGAAAATAGCTCTCAAATCTATTTCATTCTCACGTCTATTTTTTGACTTCATTTCCAGTCGTACAAACTTATTAGCCTTGTGTCGTCCATGTATAGTTTCAATTAAGATTGCATTGAAATATCAAGAAATACGACGATGATGAGGACTCAAGATTATTTTTATCTTTCTCGAATAGAAAAAAATTATACCCTTAAAATACCACACATCAATGTAAGATCAAGAACTGGTGATTTATGTAACAAATTCTATTTTCATTCGTCTTACTGAAATTTTATCCGTAAAGGTTACCAATTTGTGTATAATTAAAAATAAGTTTTAGTTATTAGAATTAAAAAAGAGGACTAAAAAAATGGGATATAATAAATTTTTCACATAAAGTGGAGGGTTCGTGTCATTTTCGTCAAATTGGAGTTTAACTTTTGTGCGATATTTTTGAAATGGGCTCCAGTTAAAAACTAATAAATACTGAAAAAAATCTAAAAATAAATTAACTCAAAAACTTATCTCAAGCAATAAAAACTCTCGAACGTGAAGCTTCGGCGAAATAAAATGCTGTAACGTTTGTTCCTGACTGGAGAAAGACGTTTTTCGACAAGTATCACAGCGATCTTAAACGAAGGTGAAAAATATTGGAACGGCCGTTTGGAAACTGTTTTGGACAACAGAGTCTAAAAGTGACGCTCACTATCAGTACAAGCTTCTATTAACTTGTCGGTAAAAAAAAATATAAAATAAATAAGTACTTAACAGCATTCAGTAACAGTGTTCTTGGACTTAAGAAAATATTCTTACAATTTAAATGTCTTAAAATTTATAAATGATTACAATCGAAACAGAGGCTACACTGTCATACCATTTGCATAATTTCAATAATTGTCAATGTCTGATAAATCGAGGCTTTCCGATCCAAGACAAGTGGGCTAAGCTAAATGTTGATTGCATTCGAAGTTATAATCCACTTGGAATACTCCACGAATTGTCACAATAAAACCCTGAATATAAGACAACAAATTACTAGTAGTCGAAGTAATGGGTGTTGCCATTAGCCGTCGTGTTTATAGTGTTTTACCAATTTGGTTGTAATATCAAAAAAAACACACTCATAAGCCGGTCTCAATATCACTTAAACAATCGCTCCCTTAATTGTTATTAGTTTCAAGTGGAATAACAAGTGATTTTTTAATACCAAGGTACGAAAAGAAAAGAAGGATTTTGTTACCGTACTAAATTTGTATAGACAATGGAGAACACTGAATTTTAGACAATTGTAATTGTTGCTATTTTATGACTATTGCCTTCAAAACATATTAGATCTTAGTTCCACTATTCAAAGCTAAAAGAATTTGAAAAAAAGTGGCTTGCATTTTTTTATTAAGCTACAAGTGTTGGCTTGAGCTCTGTTTAAGTGACGGGGCTGCCACGAAAACCAACCAACAAGTGTTGGAGTCTTCTAAGTTTCAACTTTTCAGCATAAGCAGTCAAATGAAAAAATGCTGCCCCAATATGAATGTGGTTGCAGCTTCATATTTCAAAAGACTTACCAGAGAGGCAGAGTAATCAAACTGTTCATATCTAAGTATCAAGCCACTTAATTTGACAAGATTTGCGGCTAATACAAAATTTAAAATCTAGACTTTCTAGTATCATATGCCACAACAAACTTGTGTGTTTATAATATATAATAATATCGATTAAGGCGCAATGGCATACGGAGAGAGGGTGGGGTATAAAATCTAAATAAAATCGAATTTAATGTCTCAAAACTATTGACGATACGATCTCGAATGGCTTATGATTGAAGGTTTAAACTTGGTATCTATGTATATATGGTATCTGCTAGCTTAAGCAAAAAATAGCTTTATATTGGCGTAATGAGGTGGGGCAAAAAGATAATCGGTGAAAAGGAAAAATGATTTTTGTATCTTTTAGGTCTTCTGAGATAACAAATAAATTAGACTTTGAGCTCTCCATAAACGCGTAAAAATCAACTTAGGCATTTTTTATATTTACTATAAAGAGATGTAACGACCAAAGGAGTGAACTCGTTTTTACGAATTCCGTCATATCTTAGGACCAATTAGTTGAATTCGTTTTTACTTTTTATCTAAAGAATAAAAAAAAATCTAAAGAATAAAAAAAAAATTTAAAGAATAAAAAAAAATCTAATGAATAAACAAAAAATCTTAAAAATAAAAAAAAAATCTAAAGAATAAAAAAAAAAATCTATAGAATAAAAAAAAATCTAGAGAATAAAAAAAATAATCTAAAGAATAAAAAAAAAATCTAAAGAATAAAAAAAAAAAAATTTGAAGAATAATAAAAAATCTGTAAGTTTTAAATTTTAAAGAAAAAAAAAATCAATAAGTTTTAAAATAACCTATCTGTCTGAAAAAAAACAACATTATCGTACCTACATTTAGATTTTGACTGGAGATGGACAAAGCAGTTCCTTTCAGTAAAGTAGTTACTCTGAGTCACTTACTTTAAGGAACGAGTTCAGTGAAGTAGTTCCGGAACTCTTCGTTTTTTCGTTTTCGTTCCATCGATGCTTCGTTTTCGTTCGCTCGCGAACTAGTTCGTTCTTTTAGTTCATTCATAGTTGAACTTGAAGGGAGAAGATGATGAGCAAAGAAAAGGTCAGTAGATCTAGAAGATGTTGACTAAAAAAAAAAACTAAAAGGTCAGTAAAGTTTTTTGGTCACGTGTTCAATGAAACTGCAGTTCACCAAAAGGAGTGAGTTACTTCAATCAAGTATTCTTTTGGAACAGTACACTCGTGAACGACCCATCTCGAACTATGACCGAATATCGAAATTAGTATTTTCAAAGTGCTAGTAGTGTTAGAACTTCTGTCGAACCTCGACATTAACCAATTTTGAACTTTATCCCGAAAAATCGTGCAGTTCCGGCCAGACTTTTCAAAAAGGTTAAAGCTAAATTGTCCTGTTTCTATATTAAAAACTGCGAAACTTAGGATGTATAATTTCTCCTCTTACAGTAAAGAACACCTTTAAATGGGCAGTGGAATAAAAAAAAAAAAATAAGAAAATTTATAGACGTAAAAAACTCGGAACCTCCAAATTTTTTAAAATTTTTTATTTTATATATGATTTAAAATTTTAATCTTGGAAAAAACCGTATTGCTCCGTATTCCCTTAAGTTTAGACCGATATCTTTATTAACTTTCTATTATCTTTTTTTTATTCAGTAAAAAAGATATCATACCAACACGTACTAGAGCAGCCTTTTATTTATCTTTCACTTTTTTAAATTTCTGCAAGTCTTATATCGAATTGCCGTAGAAAATTATAATTTTAATCGCGATATTCTTCATTAATTATGTAGGAATTGCGAAAGTGTATTGTGGTTGGTTATAATCCAAGTAACGTACCATGCAGATGGCTTCTCTTCGATACATGTTGGAATCCACCACATACGATCTACATAAGTATCTAGTCTCGCGAAAACACACAAATTATCTTAGGATACAGTATGAACCACGTAACTGATACTTTGAGTGTGATATTCAGATTTTTATTATTGACTAGGAGCATGTAGACCGACCGCAGAATAGTGTTAAACACCAATAATTTAGAAGAAATTAATTACAAATTGTTATATGATAGGTAGAAACTGTGCACGGTGTTGTTTAAGTGGAAAAACAAACATCTTGTTGTTACGACATAGTAAAAAATATTTACTACTCTCAGTTAAATCAGTAAAACTACTATTGTCAAATTTTTTTCCGTACTCTTCAAAATTACATTTGAAATGCGTAATTTTATACAAAATGACAAATTTTAGACGTTAAAGGTGGGAAAGTTCATTCGGTGTTGTAATTTTACTTATCCACTAAATTCCTGGCAAAAATGTGTACAAATACAAACTTTTAGAAATTACTCGTAATTTTGTTAAATTTAAAGAAAGAGTTTAAATTTAGTATAAAAATTGGGAAGAACAGTTATTTTCACAAAATTTTTTACGCTGCATTTTTATTTTTATATATTACATTTTGCAAATCCCACAAATATAATTGAGGAGGAAACATCTAAAACTTATCATGTCATCTTTAAAAAAAAAAAATTAGTTTACACCTGGTTTGATTATATACGATAATAATCAAAATTTTTTCTTTTATTCGATATCGTGTCTAGAACCATTCAGAACTGTTCGGATCTTAGTGGATCTTTTTAAAAAATCTCGCTTTTATTCTAAGACCAATATTGCCAGGGTATGAATAACACTTTGCTATGATCAGTTCATATTTTTTGTTGCAAAATATTTATCGTTTTAAATCTAAAAAAGATAACGACTTAAAATTCAATATAAAAGAAAAACAATAAACAATCTGAATATGCAGAACTAACTATCCTCTTGTCATCTAGTACTAAAAAAAAAAGATATTTAGACATCAATTGTTAATATAAAAATAAGTCTATTCGAACGAGTTTCTTTTCGACAGTAACTTCAATTCGTAATTGGATATTTTTCGAAGATCATCGGTTCAATTAGCCGACAAATGTCCTAATAATTACCATAATTAATCTAATGTCAAAAAAGAAATCAATTTGTGATAAAATAATCCGATTAACTATCTTGACAGGTCGACAACATCAACAAATACTAGAGAATTAGATTGGTCAATCACATCTTTATCTTTATATTCTTAAGACTGGTTCACGAATTGTAATTTTAAATAACTTCAGATTACCAAACAAAAGGGTTTCGGATTTGTTTTTTTCCAATTTAAGTTATTAGAATTTTCTTGTTATTTCGACCGCAGATTTAATCGAATATTATGCAAAACTCAACCTTTTCTCTGTTTTCTTCGCCTAAAACTTTCCATAAAATCAATTATGAAAATTATTAACAATCGATTATTTATCAGTTTTGCTGTCAAAACGAAACATTTGGCTGCATTTGAAAACAATCTTAAGAAAAACGATCTGCTGTTATTTTCTTATGAATTTAAATTCTCATTTAATTATAGCCGATTGTTTTTAGTGATCACGGTTCAGCTTAAGTCCAATTAACACCTGTTTTAAGTACGGGAAAAAAATGAAAAGAAAGCGGTCTACTTGAAACAGCTATATGTGGAAGTATCTGAAAGGCGTTACTTTAACCTGGCTGCTTTTAATGTGCGAACATCAAAGCTATAATTTTAATATTATGCGATATGATCAGCTGTAAAATTTAATGTTACTTTTTTTATGGAAAGCGTTTTTTCTTACAGCATAAAATATCGGCAGATCTTAGATAGGAAATAATTCTGGTGTTCGGAAAGAAATAACACATTCGGAAATTAATCTGTGTGTTCTTCAATACTAAAGATAGAGTTCTTCATCTCACTTTACCTAGCCGATGGGTTCTACATTGACTTGGTTCCAAACTGGGTTTTATGAGTTTAAAAAAATCTAAGCTTTTTTGAACATTTCTTTCTTGGTAGACATTTCAATTTTCAACTCCTTGGTTTATTAGCAGAAAGAGTCTATTAAAAGGGAACGAAGCAAAGCGATGCAGGAAATTAGGTGCAAGTAGCAAATCTTCAACCTGCAGTCAATAGAGATTAGATAGCAAGGACCAGATATAGCTTAGAATATAAGGTAGAAAAAGAAAATCGGAAAGAAATCGGTTCAGACTTATAATTTGAACCAAATTACCTACTCCTTGAATATCGCTTAATTGTAAATTTGTATGAAATACCAAATAAAATTTTGATGTTAAGAAAAAAAAAAACATTTGGCAAAGACAAATTGAAGATATTTGGGAGGAAACTAAACTAAACTAACTTTTCATTCTTAAGCTTGTTTTAAGCGGTATGGTATTCAAAATGTTAATTTTTTTAACAAAAAATGAAAAAAAATAAACCTTTTGTAAGAACATTAAAGCAATTTGGCAATTACAAAATTTAATGATTAGACTCATGGAAGATGAAACGTGGATTTATAGGTTTTGATGAAACCTTTTTTACTATATTTATTTGAATGAAAAATAAAACATCTGATGCAAATCCCATAAAAAAAAATTTTGATTTTTTAGCGCTTCACTTGTGGTCCTAAATGCACTTCAATATCACTACTACCTGTAAATCCACTTACAAAAATATTGTAGGTTTTCTTTTAGTTACGGGCTCAATAATTCGAACTGAATTTGCCAGTAAAAATAGCAAAATATTTGACATTGCCAAATTTGATATTCCTTAAATATTACAATAATAACACTAGCTTCACAATTTGAAGATTATGTCAAATTATTTCAGTAAATAGGTTTTCTGAAATAATTTGACGAACTTATTTTTTTTTTTTGTCAAATTTTGTTTTTCACTGAGCTTGAACATTCTACTGGTGTCGGTCTTGACTTTATTTTTATTTAAAATTTTAACATGAAGAAACAGTAGTGATCTATAAGGAGCTTTTTAAGTAACGACACATTTTCGAAAATACAGTTTGACTGTTTGTGCAGAGACCACAAAACTCAAAGTGAGAATCAATAACGTAACAACTTCTCCTGCACCTCGAAAAATAATGAAGTTATTATTGGGTATTTGGACATTAAACATCTTTGATATATAAAAATTAGTGTACGCAATGAGGACGATTAACACTATTCGCAAGTCTTAAAAAAGCGCAAGTCTGTCTTCGGTTTGATTTTTGGACCGACGTATCAAGCTGAAAACAGTTGATTTGATGAAAAAATTTCAGACAGAATTACCTGCGCAACTTGTGTATTCGGTTGTTTCCTCTATACGGTGTAAGGTTGATATTACTCTGTCGAATTAATTAAACTGTAACATTTTTCGCGACAACGCCTTACATAATTTATTTATCTTAAAATTGATCGATTCGCATTATATAACTTTACGACGTTTATGTACCTACCCTGCTAATTGTCACTCTGGTTGGAATTATCTGTCCAATCCGTCAACAAAATTCCATCTTAGCCTTCATCTAATAAGCCTATTAATTTATTAACCATTGATCAGAGAAAATTTATAATTTCCGTTGCGAAACTTATAGGTACACGTATCTATAGATTTATTCACGGTAACTATTATGGTATTTAAATAGGAAAACTACTGCGGGCTAATTGATTTGATAGCTTCGTAGAATAGAGCTATTGGACCTGTAGTGGATAGTGCAGAGTTGGCTAGTTAGAAAAAGCCGTAGGTAGGTTAAAATTCACTAGATTAAAATCTAAGTAATTATTGACATAACATTAGTGCAGTAATTTGCTAAATAAATTAGAACTCTACGCGGACATACCTTCGTAGAAAAAAGCTTTATAGGATAGTGTTTATGAGTTTTGCGGTGGAAATTAGTAAGATACATTATTTGCTGAATTTCCCTGTCAATTGGCATTCTGCAGTAGGAAGGTATTCGGTCTACCTTGGCTCGGGGATAGGCAATTATTTAATCTAGGAGCGACACAGATCATAAGCAAAGACGTGGCTAATATTAAATGGGTAAAACTTTGCTGATTTCTTAAATAGTTGTTCAATATTATTGGAAGCATGTTCTCTACTTACCTTAACGCCCAATATTTTATCGAAGTTCTTAAAGCTGCTTCCATCATTTCGAATCCCAAAGGACTTCTCCCAGATGCTACTCCAGTCGACATTGCTCTTTCTGCGCAACGAGCTTCTGAATTTCCCATTAAAACTTGCAGCCCTTCCTACAGGTACCGAAGGATTCGTCACCGTTGGAGGACTCAATACACCTGTAGCTGGAGCACCTCGATTTTTTGCATAGACATTTTGCCACGGTGGACGACCAATTCCATTTTGTTTACTACCACTTCCAGTACTCATCCGAAAACTTCTATTCCGCTGGAAGGGATTCTTCTTGTCCTGATCGTCCTTGTCGCCATCGCTGAATAATCGATTCCGTCCGCCCGATCTAATCGGTGATTTGTGATTAAATGGTGTCTGATCGGTCGATACGATCGCTTCGATTGTCTTACGGCGCGGTATCGGATTTGAGAGAGTGTTCTTGATTGGTGACTTCTTTCGATTTGCATTATCGACTTGATCGTGATCTTGCTTATGTTCATTCGAATTCCAAGACGAATTCTCTGATCCACTGTCACTGATCGTTTCCGAGCTAACACTGTTCTTGCGATGCGTTTGCGTTGGATTCGCCGTGGAGTGATGATGGTCGTGATCGTGTGATCGTATGTTGACAATTTTTGATTTGATCGTGCCACAAGCATGAGCTTTTCCGGTACATCCTCGATGGATTTCAGGCTTAAGTGGTGACCCCGGCTTTTGAGATGGATGAGCTGTGCGGAGCGATTGCTCGAATGTTTTTTGGGGTATAAATGTCGACATTGTAAAATAAATTCACACTTCCACAACGGAAATTTTACGAAGTACTACACATTTTTATTGATGTTGATCGAGCGTAGTCTAAGTCACTATATGAAAGAGCCATGTTCATTTCGTGATGAAAACAAAATAAGCAAATGATGACAACGTCGCAAATTTGTTCAGCCTTTAAACCCAATAACTAATCCTATTATTATGAAGAAACTGAACAAAACAAAAACACTTGCATGATCAGCACCACATCTTATCCAATTCATATGATTAAAAAGAATAATCGCAAGACAACAATAATGCCGACTGATAGAAGATAATAACAAAATCTCGGCAATATGACTATTACTCAGGCAGAGAAAAACACTTGAAAGTAGAAACTCTCAAGCGCCACTTCTTCTACAAATCGCTATAAGAGTTAAGATACCTGCAATTAAGGTTTCAATTATTTAAGCTTAAATGTAAACAAAACGCATATGTTTGTTTGCTTTAAGTAGTAAAAGTTTATATTTATTTATGGATCTAAGGAATCATCTTCTACGTATAATTTTTTCCGTTTAGCTACACCAAATTTGGATTTAAAAATATTATGCTCACTTTTTGATTTTGATTTGACTTTGAATAGTCCGTAAAAACAATGGGTTAAAAAAGTGACCAGAGTGAATTTGACAAATTAAGAAATTAAGAAATCAATTTTGGAATTTTGCCATTCTCAAAAATTCATTCAATTTTTGAAGCACCTATTAGCATATTGTTAAAACAAAACTACTAATGAATTTTACTCTCATCCGTTTTTACATTAGGGAAACAATAAATAAAATTTATATATCAAATTTTACAATCAAAAACAGAGAAAATATCTGAATACATTAGTTTAATCGTTAACGATATTAGATCGGATATTTATGATTTTGTACTACATATAAATTAGCCACAAGATTGTTAGTCAATCTCGCAGAAAGTTGTCCAACTATTTTATATTCGAAATAAATTAGCCGACAAAACTATCAAATTTTCGTTAACTACAATGCTAATGAGCACACTCGAATAAAATAAATTTATGTTAACAAAAACAATTTTTAAATTATTAGTTTTTGCATAAACCTATGCGGAATTTACGAGCAAAGCTACACAGAAACGGTTTAGATGTAAAAATTGGTTTCAATAAGTTGAATCAGAATAAATAGCACGTTTGAAGAATAAATTTGACAGTGTACGAGTGTACGACATTTCTGAAAGCTTGTATTCGATGGTATGACATACCGTCAAATATTTGACGACAAAAATTTGACGAAAATATCAGTTAAGCTGAAAATAATTTTTTTTTGGTGGAGCCAGTTTAAGACCCCATACAGGAATTTTTTTATTGTTTATTATGGTCGGAGAAGTCTTTTTGACGACCAATTCACGAATTTTTCAATTGTAGTGTGATAATCTTCAAAAAAGGTAGCTGTAACGCCAAAAACAACCCCAACATTTTTAAATTCAGTCTTAAGGTAAAGAAAAGCCATATGTAGTGTAAATAAGATAATTTGGAAAGTGAATTGTGCGTCTTTAGCAGCAAAACATTCAAATTTTTGACAAATTGGCATACATTATAGCTAAAGAGAAATAAAAACAGATTGGCGACTTAAAGATTACAACTACAAAAAGCAAGAAGAAGCTGTGTTGAAAGGAGATAAATTATTGTGATCTGAAATTTAAAAATAAAAATTTTACTTTCAATTTTGGGTTTCAGGGTTCAAATAAAAAAAAAGTCCGTCTGACCGCCGTTTATGTGGTGACTCGTATGGAGGCAATAGGAAACAAGGGATTAATTTGCTGGGTGCTATGAAGTAGAAAGTCTGGGTATAAGTCACGTATGTTTGTAAAAAGGAACGTGAAAGTAGAAAGAGCATCCTATCAAGTTTCGTTAGGTGTAAAGCACTAATATTTTTATGGCTTATTAAAAATTCATTCCACTATACACCTATTGCGGAAAATATACCCATATTTATGTCACACTTATTATTTGCAAATAAAATTTGACGACCGCATAGACTTGTGTCCCCAAATGAATGAATGGTTGACCATTTAACAGCAACATAAATTATTAACAACAAATACCGACTATTTGTTACAGTATTGAAAAAAATGTAAATTTTCAAATAACCCAACCATTAAATTGTACAACATTTGAATGGCACCATACATCATCATGTGATTTCTTTTCTTAAAAAAATCCACCTTCACATCATCATGTGAATTCTGAAGACTGAAGATACATTAAATCAACGCTATCTTTTAAAGCGAGAATCAAATATTTACATGGAATAGATTTACATTTTCTTCAGATACAAATAGCTATAAAAAAAAGACTAATCCCGCCATCAAATCCGTTATAAAAGGGCAATTCTACACCTCCGCTTCTCATTAAGACGGAAAGAAATATGGGATCCCATAGGGTTCAATTATGGGCCAAGGATTGTTTATTTATGGTAATCGGGAGACTACTATACTGTAATTGACCCAATTTCTTATTAGGCGGTTTCATGTTTTAAAATTACAAACTATCGAAAAGATGTTTAGATAGATATCAACTTTTTAAAGGGTTTTAATTTTTTTGAAGAAATTTTCTAGGTTTTATTGAACTTATTTTCGGATACAAACCAAGCAAGATCTTACCGGATATTTAAATGTGCATTGGGCTTTTTTTCGAGATTTTTTTAATAGCCGCACATGTTTATTTATGGGTTTAGATACGCTCATATGAACTTTATTTGATGTTTTCAATCTAAACATGTGATGAATGGTTTACGAGGTCGGAAACTTTTTGATATTGTTGATATACCGAATGACTTGTAACTTTATTTGGATGAAAAGAAAAATCTACTATTATTTCTAATTTTTTTCTTTAAACATTTATGTATGAACGATTAAATTCGAGGTCGAGGAAATGCAGTATAATTTGGACACAATTTTAATTTAATTTATGTTTTGGTTAAGTACTCTGTATGGCCCATTAAAAGTCAATTATGTCGTAAAAATGACAAAAATAATGAAATTTTCATTTTAATTAACAAGTCTTTTTTTTATTGTTATGGTGTCGGGATGATTTCAGTCCAGTGTACTGGGATGTTTCCATAAAAAAGCGTGTGATTTTTGAACAAAAAAAAAACTCTTGGAGGTCTTCACAGACAGTTTAAGCAGCTAAAAGCACATTAAGTTTTGGGTGAATGTCCAAGTTTTGTTCGTACAATTATTTGATCCGAACAAATTTCCAATTATTTAATATATAAAAATATAACAGTCAGTGCTTGGGTCGAATGAAAGTCTACACCTGTGAACCGTTCCTTCATAAATTTTGCATGTACATTCTCGAGACTACCGGACAGGTCGAGAACATAATTATATTCCCGAAATTTAGTTTGTGTATCTATATACATTGAAACCTGTCTAAGACGGAACCTCAAAGGACAGGGAAATGTTTCCGTCTTAAACAGGTTCCCGTCTTACACAGAGTTACGGTCAACCGATTTTGATCAAATTTCAGGGAACATGTAGAAAAGTCCCGGAATGATTCCAGTTAAGTTTGGTCCAGATCGTATGCAAAAATGCGGTCTTCTTATGTAATTCCTGGCATTAAAATCGTGAAAAATTACTTCAGTTTGACTTCATAGATTATTAACAAAAATGAAATTTTTTGGTAATTTGATTTATGGAAGATATTCCTTAAGATTTTTTCTACCATTATATTAATGAAAATGACATGTTAGCCATTCAAGAAATAGGTAATAAATGCACACAAAGAACTCGGGTTTATACATTTTAAGAAATGTTTAAGGGTTGTTTCTATAATAGCTACTTTTTCAAATACAATTTTGAACTTTTACATAATGGGCGACCTAGTTTACACACCAGCTAATAAAGTAATGTTATTTTATTTTGTTTTTTTATTGCTATTAAAGTGGAAAGTTCACATGAAAACAGACATAAATCAATAAAATCGCATTCAACGTTCACATGGGTCCTTAATTGTTGGCTATACTCTATAAGAAACGATAAGGATCCTAAATACACAAAATAAAATTTACTGCTTCCAGAATTCGGACCAAGGATAGCATCATTCTGAAGGCAATACTCTAATATCAGAATTCAGGGTATCCAGCGCTGTACATCGTTATTTGTCGTACAATTCTAAGTCTACAGTTCTAAGAATCCAAACTTTCACTTAATTTCTATGGTATAAAATTTTAATAAGCTCCAAAACGTTACGGACTCTAAAGAATGATGCAGTACAAGGATTCAGTACTGATTTTTTAAGATCATTTTGAACAATTCTGTTGAAGTACTGAAAAACGGAATTGATCTTACATCGATTTATCGAAAAGTGGACAGCGCATTAGGCAAACTATACAGCGAACCCGGACAGTAGTGAATAAATGAAATGATGCGGCGATTCAATCGAACTATTGCATCATAAAAAAAAACTCATGTAAACCTTTTCACAACAACATGTTCCAATCGGTGGTACTCAAATGAAATATTGATTACTTATCAAATATTTATAAAGTAGTGTGCCTAATTTCATTTCACCAAAACGAAAAAAGATAAATACATCGGGCGCAGCCTTCTTTAGCAATACACACAACAACGACAAGAGTAATTGCTATTAGATTGACAATAGTTTTGAAATATACCTGGGTAAGAGCGGCATTAGGTAAATACCGATAAAACTGTTGAATCTTACAAATTCACAAATCTGACTAATTTCCATTCAAACTTTAAGGTGGCACACTTTTGTTTCTATCATGCAAATGGACCGTACCTGAACGCGTAGGTGGAGTCATTGTTGTTTTTAAACGCCCAAAACAGTTGTTAGGCGATGTAAGTAGGTAGAAGTCGATGATTGACAATTCAAGGCGCATCTTTTTTCGAAAAAAACGACCTTGCAATTGCGATGATTTTGTCAAAGACACGTACTTTAATTTTTTAAAAAAGTGCCGCCAATTTCACTTTTTCTACGGTCGATTTCCGTTGAAGTTCGAATAAAAGTACTATGAAATTTTGAAAAGTAAACAGGTGAATTATGCTGTAGGCATTCTGTACAAAGATCGGCGATATTGTCTTATGGACTTGAAATATAAGCCTTTGCTCTAATCAATGCAGTAGCAGTATTGCATGAAGAAACTTTTAAGACTGTATCTCAAGAAAAATCAGCATTTCTTGATTCCAGAACTCTTACGAATTCGACACTACGCAGTTTCCGGATCCACTACAATGACGGTATATAGGTTTTGAGTTTCAACTCTCTAGCACAAGTAGTTCATGATTTATGTGAACGTACGGCGCACGACATATACGGCGGACAAAAGGACAAATTTCTTATTGACAGGTTTTTTAGCTCTAGCAAGTGAAAGTTTTTTTTGCAGTCAACAATGCATTCTTATTCTAAAATTTTCCAGACAGGCTAATTACAACGTTGATAGAATACAATTTGGAGAATGTGAATTCTTGGGCCCATGGAAAACAGATCAAGGCAACGCGCTTAAGCCTCAAGACATGTGGATAAATCTTAAAAGACATGTAAAGACTCAAAATATATTTTTAGAGTTGCAAGACGAAACGACGAGGAAGTCAAGGTTTGGGAGACGTAAGAAGCTAAACTTCGATGAATACAGTGAATTACGGATTCAAAACTTCTCAGCCAAAAAAAATCTGATGCCTGGACTTATTATCAGTCTCAAGAGTGATGGCCACAACGACTGTTACTTTCAAAATTTGCATTAGGCACACACATTCTAGGGTTTTGAGCAACAGAGCCAAAAACGATTGTAAAGCTGGCCTGTACAAAATATCAATCGTAATAAAACTTCGCGAATTGCAAAGTGATGACAGATTAAAATGGAGAACTCAATTAAGGGATATATTTTTTGCTACTAAGATGTCGTACTATGCAGACCAGGTCCCTAATGTCGCCAGAACTCGCTCCACAAAAATGACATTTCTCATATTGAGTTCTTAAAATCAGTACTGTATCAGTAGTGTATTAGTACCTACTGTAGACAGAGATTGACACATTATGATTATATAAAGTGTCTCACAGTCATTGCATGTAATGTTGGATAGCCTACGTGGTAGAGAGTTGTGTTGAAATTGTCCTGAAATTGTTAAGATCCTGGTTGTAAGGTTATTATAAAACAGATTCAATTTAAAAACATATGTTATATAGGTACATATGTACATAAAACCAGTATGGAAAACACTTAATAAAAATCAATTTTTTCTCTATTATATATCAGAAAATTCCACCGCCACTGAAAAGATATCGTTTACAGTCATTGTCTAAGAACTCTCAACAAATTTTACTAAATTAATAATTTAAGTAAGCCGTACTTTACTAAATTAATAATTTAAGTAAGTCGTACTCTACTGAAATAAAATCAGTACTGAATAAATTATATTTAACTGAATCTAGTCGGTATTAGAAATGTTCCAATATAAATCTGTATGTTTCAGTACTAGGAGGGGTAAATGGTTTCGCTAGAATACTCGTTACGACAATTACGACCTTCGCGATACGGAACTCAGGCTCTCTTGGCGAGTATGTGGAGCCGGCATAAAAGTGTCGGTCAAAGAACTGCTAAGCAGCTCTTTCAGAGAGCGAGTTGTGGATCAAAATATTGTTTAGTTGATATTATCGTAGTCGGCGAAGGACCAAAGGGTGCAAAGCATCATGTGAATTAGAGATGGGTTGTTCATGAGTGAACTGTTCCAAAAGAACAGTTCATTGAAGTAAGCGAGTGAACTAGCTCACTCGTTTAGGTGAACTGTAGTTCATTTCGCCACGTGACACAGTCCGTCCACAGTCCATCTTGAAAATGAATGATTTCCTTTCCTGGGGAAGAGAGGACCATTTTTTTTTTAGGTTATCATATTCACTCTGAACTTCGGAGCTACGTGCTGTTCGGCGGGGGAAATGACCTTTTTTTTGTAGGTCATCACATTCACACTTTGAGTAAGTGAACTAACTCCTTTTGATGAACTGTACATCCTCTCGCAACGTGACACAGCTTCAAAAGATGTGAAGCTCTTGAAAAGTAGTTCCTTCGTGAGTGAATTTTTTTTTAGGTCATCACATTCACCCCTACCTTGAAATGGAACTACTTCCTCTTCGCCGGGGAAGTGAGGACCTTTTTTTATTTTAGGTCGTCAAATTCACTCTGAGCTTCAAAAGGAACTAGAACTAGTTCACTGAACAACTTCCTTCAAGTGAGTGAGTCGGAGTTAACTCACTCACTAAAAGGATCTGCTTTGCCCATCTCTAATGTGAATAGACTACAAAATTTGTCGTCTATGACTGGGAAACATCCGACAATAAATTTTCATAAAAAAAATAAAAGTGGAGGCTTGCTAGAGTTTCATCGAGCACTAGGATATGAGGTTCACTTTCAAAGTCTTAAGTGAAGTACCTAAGAATCACGTATCGTTATGTGGTAATCGGTAAGTGATTCCGGTCATATTACTGATAGATCATATTCCTGATAGGCAGCGCTTTACAATCCTAAATTACTGAATGTATTCTACAGGACTACCTAAAAACCTGGGTGGTTAGCAGCAGATGCAAATTCATGAGCTCAATACTCGCGATCTCAGAAATAGTTTTGGTAAGAAATGCTCCTCTACTTTGCACCAAAGACCTCCACGGGTCAGCCGGGTACGTGACCACTATGACCCTAAATCCATACTGCGGTGAGAAAAATTCTAGACAGTCCGAATAATTGGAAGGTCCTGCCTTTTGTTTATAGTTTCTAAAACTACGTAATTCTTTTGATAAGCCAGTTTCAGATGATGAATGACCTAGTGAAATATTAATTGATTTCATTAGGTCAATGATACGTTCGTACTTTCACGGTGACCCTAAATCTATGTAAATTGAAGAAGCATTAACTTCACACGATAAGTCTCCAGTATATTTTGTCCTCTATTCAAAGATAATCCTCTTAAACTAATGTTAATTAATGCCAATGTTATTCCTATCCTTCATTTTGCTGAACAAATATGCGAAAATATCATCATAACGCTCTTTTCACTCCTCCATCGAAACTACTGAGATGAAATTTTATCTTATCGATGAATCCGTTTAACAAGGCAAACTGCACCGCTAAATTTCTTACATTATTATGGAACACCAACAGTTAAAACACTTTGTTCAAACAGAAATTCCTTAGCTTTAATAACATCACTAAATAACACCGTTCGAGATCGTCCTCAGGTAAAAACACAACTCTATGTGAAGATATTGCTAAGCAACACTGAAACTTCCATTTAACACGATCGTTTAACACATTCAATTAGCACAAGACATGATCATCCGTAATGCAAACGATAATCGATTGTTGTCCATTCAAGAAATGATTACGAAGATCATAAGATCAGCAGCTTATGCTATTAACCGCGATCGCGAGTACGGTTAAAAATCGATCGAGATTAAGATGATCTTCGTATGAAAAGATCATCGACTTTAATTCGCGATCGGGTTAAAAGAAATCTTATCCCGTACGAGGGATGAATTCCACCCACTAGAAAAAAACCGATCTTTTAAAGTTTCACTTGATCGCACGATCAAATCAAGCGATGAATCAAAATCTGGAAGCGATCGATCACCAACGAAGTTCAGTTTTCGACTGAGGGGGCTCCGCTTTCTGGAAACTCTGAAATGGTCTGAAATGTGAAACGGAAACGCGACTTGAGATCGCGGAGCCGCACACAACACGCAGACTATACACTTATAAAACGATCGGTACGAACAATATCACCGGCTCATCTATGAAATGGAAATGAGCCGCCAAGAGGTGGCGCGCATTGGCTTGGCACAAATTTACACACCTTTCAAACGTTTGCCCAGAGACCCACAGAGTATTGAAATTATCACCTCACGACTTGGCCACTAAGAAAATATTCGTCATATTATTGTACGGGGGAGTCCCCCCGTGAGGATCTTACAGCAATGATCTAGCCAAGATGCTGTAGAATTTCAATAGCATCTTTTCCTATTGTTGTGATTCGTTTCGAGATATCGTTGTTCTTGAAGAGGCGGAAGAATTCTAGATCTGCATAAGTACGTCATTAGGAAGAAAATGGCATTGAGTAATAACTTTTCCAGCTTTTTCTATTGTTTTCTAGAGTGGTACTTTAGAAGTCTTTGATGTTTCTATGCCATGTGCGACCATGCGTCCATAGGGAAATGTATTTTGTTGTAGAGTTTACATTACAGAATTCTGATGATTTTACAATCGCAGAAACTTGCATTAGAATTCCGATTGTTTCTTTGAACGATGACGTGTTTTTAAATGTTAATAATTATGGATTTTTTTTTTGTATAAGCAATGGTGATCATACGACTGGTACGTGATTGCAATAATTGCGGTGAAGTGTAGAACATTATGAAGAAATGTTTTTTTAACGTTTCTAAAAGATTGTTCAATAGGGACATAACAATTTTGCACTTTAAAACAAACGCACTCTTAATTACTTTTTTGCTGATCTGCAAATGTCAAAACGTTAGTCAATGTTTACATTTTTATCACGGTGAAGTTCACGTACGAGCAACAACTGTTATGTCCCTATTGAATAGCCCTATATTATATCTCTATATATAAAAATGAATGTTTATTTGTTCGTTATAGGCTCCTAAACTACTCATCCGATTGCGATGAAACTTTGATGATTTATTGAGGGTACGCCCGCGTTATAAAAATCATTTAACAGTTAATGGTTAGCGAGTTATTTCAACATTTGAGTTTATTGCATATGATTTAGCGGTAGTTCGTTCGTTTTCGGTGCATTAGTTATGCATTCATATTACCAAATGGTAGAGTTGGACGATGGATGGTAGATAGAGGATAGTGGACAGAGGATGGATAATTTTATATGGAAGATGGTGGACAGAGGATGGAGGATGGATGATGGTGGATGCTGGATAGAGGATGGTGAATGAAGGATGGAGAATGGCGAATAGTGGATGGAGGATGGTTGATAGAGAATGGTTGATAGAAGATGCTGGATAGAGGATGGTGGATAGAGGATGGTGGATAGAGGATAGATGATAGGATGGATAGATGATAATGGATGGATAGATGATAATGGATGGATAGAGGGGGATGGTGGATAGAGGATAGAGGATGGCAGATGGAGGATGGTGGATGGGGAATGGATGGAGTATGGTGGATAGAGGATGGAGGGTGGAAGATGTAGGATAAAAGATGGTGAACAAAGATTGGAGGATGGAAGATTGATGATGGTGGATAGCGGATGGAGGATAGTGGATAGATGATAGGAAATGGAGGATGAAGGATGGAGGGTGGTCGATGGAGGATTTTGGATAAAGGATGTAGTAACAGAAGGATTGGGAGAAATGGGAGCAACAGGAGTAAGAGGAGCATCGCGAGAAACAGAAGCAACAGGAGAATCAGAAGCAACAGGAGAATGGATATACGGAAGCAACGGGAGAAACAGGACCAATGGATCAACCGGAGAAACGGGATCAACGGGAAAGACGGGAGAAACAGGGGAGATGAAACAACGTGAGCGTAGCCGCGGTACGCGGATAGTTACTCTCTTAAAGGATGTGTTAAAAGAATCATGCGAGCAGATGCCCAACTCATTTCGGAACATTTTTGAGGGTAGAAGCGTCTATACCTACGTTTTAGTTTCAATTGCAATACACTTCTTTAAAAAAAAAATTATTTTTACTGAAGTGATAAAATGGTTTTTTCAAATTAAATGTGGTTAAATTTGAAGTTAGTAAATTTTGTATAGTAGAAAATGATAACACGATCCGTTGCTCATTATCACAACTAGGAATATTCATAAGAACTGATGAGAATATAATTATCTAGTCATGAAAAAATAGCATCTTCTTTTAAATTGAATAATCCAATCCCGTGTTTAATGTCATACATCTTAATTTTCTTTCGTAAGCGCAATCAATTAGATACATTGGACATTAAATTTATCTAAAGAATGTTAAGTATTGAGCTAGGTGTCCAACACACAAGACAAGTCAACCTTCATTGATTTTTACATTAGAGAATAATTGCTGTCGATTTCCGGTAAGATATCTCCAGAAGGTAACTACCACTGAATATGCACTACGAAATTTTTTTAAAAAAAAGATTGAGCTAAGAGTGGGTTCAGTAATTTCTGAACGACTACCATTCTATTTGAAAGACCTATGATTAGTGCTAGAAGTCACTTTGAAGTAGTCCTCTATAATTACAAAATTGCCTATTTGTAAGACAAAAGAACCGTTCGGCTCATTAAACTTTTACCTCTTTCACGTTCGATCGAACGAAATCGATCACCCAGTCAGTGGGGATCAATTCTAAAGACAACTTACCTTCTGTTTACTTTTTTTTTTTTTAATTTCTAGGTTCAATGATTTTAACGAGCAACAACAATACAACCCTATGTCGGTGTACTCTAAGAGTCTATGTTACTTAAAATAACTGACTACAGCCGGCACATGGTTATCTTTTGGAATTTCCTCTTCCGAAACGCTGTCATGAATCGCTAATTCAAAAACCTACTTAAGATACCTACACACACAAAAAAAAAATAAAGGTGATTTGCACGATCCCATATTGATTGCGATCGTTTTGATCAGTGATCGATTCCGGTGACGGATGCAGATTTAACGCAATTTAGAGGTGTATAGCTTTTAGATGAAGATCTTAATTCTTCGTATTAAAAGTCACTGCCACTGTAAGAAAATCGAAGGTGATCGAACCGGAATTAAATGCGACATCGGCTCCAGTCTTTCCTCCTTAACAGATTTACCGGTTACTCAGAGCTAGGTGAATGGTATTCTCTGTAATCTACCTTCTTGGCTAGGTGCAGCCCAACTAGATTAAAGTTCCGACTAATCTAGTTGTTCCTAGTCAGTTCTTCACGAGAATCGAAGGACTTATAGGCCTGGACTTAGCTCCTAGATATTATAAGTTTGTGGTTTTAGCGTGAAGACACTAACCAAAACTTTTAGCACCTAACTTGTCTTGGCACGTTATCAGAACTAAAAGTCTGCATAAGTAAGTTGAATCCAACAAGAATCAGACGTCTAGTTGTTCACGCTGTATGCTATGACATTTGCGAAGAAAAAAATGATCAAAATAATAAATTGAGATTTTGACATTACAGACAAGATCTCCAAAAACCTCTCGAAATAGGGAACACTTTAGAAGATTTGTTTGACTGTCCGAATCCTAAGAGTGACCATCACTTTAGCATAATGTTCTTAATTAAGTCATTAGACCATCATGTCCAGCTCCACCAAGATACGGAGTCGCCAATTAATCTAGAACACAAATAAGACGATTTCAGCCTTTTGTCAGTATCGCTAAGTTTGTCAGTAAAGAAGTACTCGTCAACATTTTTCGTTCGTCAGCTGTTTCTCAGGTAGTGTCGGTTCATCAAGCCTTCTCCAAATCTTTGAGACACCTCTTGATTCTTTTCAAAAATGGCAAAATTTGTTTTTGACATTATTTCTATTCTATTTCGAAACAAAAACCAACTCGATATCTTACGGGGCTCTTAGAGAAATCGAAAAACAATTTTTAACGCGTGAGATTTCGAGAAAAAAAAATTAACCCATCTCTAATCTAATAGATTAGAGTGATTCAGTGCTGGTTGTTCCTCGATTAAAAATAATTTGCTAATTTTTTTTTCTCCAAATAATTTTGGATAAATTTGACTGGATTTTTTTTTTTTAAATTGTTGACAGCAATGCACTTGAGACCTTATGAGTTACCAATTAAATTTTGGTTCGCGTCTTCGCTTAGTTTGATTAATTACGACAGCAGACGAAGCCGTTGAGAGACATCATGAAAAAAAAATTTGATTTAACAATATGGCAGAGATTTCCAAAAACCACTTTGACGTCTAAATAATAAACTTTATTAGCTACTTTAGATATTCATAACCTAAAGCCTATTTATAAGCAAAAATTGATAGGTAAAAATGGATAGGTTTCACTGACACTTTATACAGTTGGGATAGTTTGACTACACCTGCCATCTGTACATCTACAGCGTCCACTACAAGATGGTTGGTTTATACAGATAAAGATTTCTAAAAAATTCTTTGCTTCAATAGTGCTATGAGTAATTTTTCGATGGGGTTTAACTTTATCGTGAGCCTCAAGGCTGAACGTGCTTACTAAATTCGCTGTTCGCCTCCGACAAATTACTTTAAAATTGCACCAAATTTTCACGATTTTCTATTAATCAAATTGCAAACAAAGGTGAAGAATAATTGCGAAAGTGACTGGAAAGATTAAGATCTCAACAAAAATGTACACTTTAGTGTTGCTAAAAAGTTCCATCGAAAGAAATTGACAATGTTTTGAAATAAAATTGATCGTATATCGAAAATAGATACTTAATTTGAATCTGTAGGTTCTCTCTATATTTATAAAAGTGAAATCGAATTGGAAAAGAATGGCAGTTCACTCTGAAACAAACCTGGTGACAGAGGAATTAATGCATGAGCACTTGAAGAAACATACTAGTTGCTGGGTGAGTATATCATGGATCAGTCAACGTAGAAAAAGTTTCTAAGTAGTCCAGTCGTAAAAATATAGCTTTGTAGTAAACATTTACAGTCGGCACGACGTCGGTACGACGTTGGTACGACGTTTTCGATAGAAAGTTGAAACTGAGTTATGGATAATGTAACTGAACCATCTGTAAGTCATTTAATGACTAGACAATTTCTTTTAAGTTATTTCTGGTTTCAAAATTACGTCTTTATCTTTGAGTGACAGTAAATAAAATGCTTATTTTCAGTCCGGTACGCATGTTTTACATTCATAGAAAATAAAAAAACGAGCTTTTCAGTTGATTATTTGTTTTCACGCGACACGAACTTCAAAAAACATATACTATATAAAAAGATATAAAAGTTGTTTGGACATCATTTTGGTTATAAATGCGACTATACATTTTTTACATTACTTTCTTGTTAGGAATATAACTTTGAAGTAAGTTATTTGGAAAATTTTGTTGAGTCAAATTTAACCAAAAAGTGATTTCAATAGTTTCGTGGTTACGAATATGAATCGAAAGTTATATCAGTAACTTTTTGGTAATATCTGTGACCACAGACAATATAATAGATAACTTAATAATAATATAATATTGTCTGTGCTGTGACTTAGCAGTTATTTGGACGTTTTTTTTGTCATGCTATACAATATATACGATAAAGTTATATCATATTCACAACAAATGTTGGAAAACCAATTCAATCGATTAGCGAACTGATTATTGTAAACTCAATACTATTAGTTAGTGAAGTGGAAACCGCACGTCTCCCCTTTTTGGGTAGGAGTAGAGAAGTTCTCAAAACAATTGTTCACAAATATTGGCCTATAACTTGAGAACACTTTAAGCTAGGATTAAAATTTGGGAAATTTGGGGTCCCTTAAATTTACTATATATAGTCGTTTAACTCTCATACAAACGTTATGCCATTTTTAACAGAGACCCGGGTGTAGTCCAGTGGTAGCGTACTAGGCTTGTAAACGCGATGTTGTGGGTTCAATTCCCACTCTATGCCTAAATTATTTATAATAATTTTTTCAGTTGCTATTGGCTTTGAAATTAATAATATAAATAGTGAACAGTGTGGAATGTTTAATGGGATCACTACTAAAGGATTTAACACTGAGCAGATGAGTTATATTTTACATTCTTATCAGATTTGCTAACACCATCAGAGATACCAGACAGTAGTTGATTTGTTATAGGCAACATTGCTGTTCTGGTAGATCACATCTCAAAGCCAAAACAGCACTCAAAACTATTAACACCAACTAGTACACTGCCATACCCGGCCCAATTTCTGACCTCCCATCCCTAAGCTGACTGCATTGTACACTACAGTGTATTAAAGGCCAACCACCTAAGTCCAGATCAGTATCCTTAAAAAAAACCCCTTTATTTATATGGCTTTACCATTATTTTCTTTTTCTTTTTCTTTTGAAGTATCGGAAGTAAAATCATGGTAGTCCAACCGATTAGGCTTGCGCATTCTAGTTCACCTTAGTGATCGCGAACGAACTAGTTCCTAAGCCCTTGCGAACTAGTTGTAGTTCGCAGTTCACTCACGAAGGAACTAGTTCCTTTGAAGTTTGGAGTGAATGTGAAGACCTAAAAAAAAATGGTGTGCACTCACGAACGAACTAGTTCCTTCCAAGTTCGAAGTGAATTCACTGCTAGTTCGTTCATTTCACTTATGGGAACGATCTTCCGAACTAGTTCCTTCACGAACTACACAATCCTACTGCTGATAGCTACCATATAAGAGTCGTTAAAAAGAATGCGTGTTTGAATACGATATATGTTTTAAGCAAAAAAAAGTATCTAGGAGGATTTTCGAGCACCATATGGCGAATTAGAAAAATCTAAAAGTTCGAGTTGATCACAATAATTTAGTATTTGAACAATAAGGCAAAACACCCGTGCAAAGTCCACTGAACGCAGTAATTCTTATCCGGAAAGATCAATCAGTGTACGCATTTGTCTGCATTTGTGACCCAATTGCAATGATGATGACAAATTTTCCAACCAAACTCGAATGACGAGCGAATTATAGCGCAACTCCATACACAGATTCAATTCGACGACGAGCCCATTCCTGAGGGAACAATTGTTTTTAATTTAATTCTGCATAGTAGGCCCTCAACTATGGCCTGAAAGTAACTAGCTCCCCATCAATCTCTAATTGAATTCAATTTAAAAGAAACAGATCAAAATCGACGAGGTCTGATTGAACGAATGCAATTTCGAATAGTATTTTTTCGAAAATTTCGGATAAGTTCCAAACTTAAGTTATCTTCGGCGAGAAACTCTAATCACATCAGTTCGGCCCCACTTTCAATTATCACCTTCACATTTATTCATCCGAATTTTAGTGAAAACTGTGCAAATTAAATCGGAATGTTGTTAAACTTGCCGAAAAATAAAACTTTATTAAGCTTAATTCAAGGACTAATCTGTGTATGGATCATCTGCATCATACAAAAAACAATACAGAGGCCAAGACTGAACCCTGAGGTATCCATAAGCGTAAGGGTTAATTGATTGCTGAATGCAGATGAAGAGAGTGATTCAAGCTTGATCAATAGTCGTGCTATCTCCAGCACCTAAGTTTTAAGAATTGAGCAAGAAACAAACTGATCTTCGTAATTTTGACTCTGAGATATTCACGCGACGTATGAATGAGCCTCCACAAAAATCTCCATATAAGAAAATATAAAAGCGTGAAAATTTTATGCAACGATATGTCGTCATGCCCGCCCGGCTCAACATGACAATCTTTTGCATTAACGACGACGACGTTAAGAAATTTTCAAAGTTGATTTTCGGAGCCAGAAGCCAGGTCGAAACCAGCCGCACACATGATCTTGTTCGCCCACATTCTCATATATGTTTGTAACGTATGTAGTGCAACTGTTCGATACTTTTTCATAACAGTTCTCCCACGTGTCCATAGATACTGCATGCTTCAGATTCGGATAGGTTACTATAAGTCTTGCGACGAACGACTTGAGGCTCTGTGGGCCGAATTACAATTTTCCGCAATTTCTTGATCTGATCGTACAGAAAGCTGTAAGATCGTTATGTCGTCTATGAAGAAAAAAGAAAAAAAGAATTTTATTCAATGGTCCAGTCTTGATCTTAGATCTCTCCATGATCGGCCATTAGACAGCCTGTGCCGTTGTGTGGTCGGTCATTCTCAATCTTAAACGACGCTGATTTGTCGTTCACCAACGTCGACAATTCCCACAAAATTAGATCAAGGGATCGTGTGCGATCATTTCGACAATAATTCAATTGCAATTTGCAATCAACAATAATGCCACCTTCACACACACCTCAAGGATAGATGGATTTAGCGATTTTGACTCAATTGTTTGCGAAATTTCCATGTTTAATTAATTAATTCGCGCTGAGTGTTAAGTGTTTGTGCTAACACCACTTACGTGAATGATCGTAGACTGATCGAGTTAATCGAATCTCGAATGATATAACAATTTATGCATAATTATCAGAGGGTAGGATACCTTTAGACCGTGCAAAAGGCTTAACGCGATTACAAGTTATGTTTGAAAGTACCGTCGACTTGGTTACACTTTGTTTATTTTGTATTTTGAACAAAAGTCGGTGAATGTTCTGATATTGTATAATAATTTATTATTAATTTATTGGTATAGGCATGAGGTCAGTGGTCTTGTACAGATCACCGTTGAGGTGGAGTTATAGTGAACGCAACGCGATCGCACGCTTTAGCTATGCGACGCGATGACAGCTGACTCGAATGCTTGTTTAATGAGTGCAACTTGTTGCAGAGATAGCACCTCCGACTAGTCGCGTCGCTTTGATAGTTCATTTTTTAATTTCGTCTGGTGGGAAATTTTTCCTCAGTTTTTGTATTGAATTCTTCACAGCACGTGAAATTGGTAAAATTACTTTCATTTATCTGACTTTCGAGCAATATCAGCTTTGCGCGAACAAATCACAAATTAAGTTGTTTTTTCCTTGGAGCTTTAAATTCAAGTTATTCACGTGTGTCACGATATCTGCAAAAAAAAACTAACTTCCAGAGCCACCCAACATCCGATAAAAGATTTCTGAGCTTGAAAAACTGCAATAACCCACTGAAAATAAGTTCTGTTTAAGGGCTCATATAACTTTGAAAATCGATTTATTTTTTCTTACAAATTTTTATATCTTATACTTTCAAGAATTATAAAAAAAATGGAATTTAGAAAATTCCACTCTATTACAAAGTTATAGCACTAAATGTGACCATACATCGGTTTAAAGCGGCTTCCTCGCTATTTGCCGCTCCACTCTTAACAGCAGCGTTTAAAATATATTTTTTCGCAAAAGGCGAGTATCATAGAAAACGAGATCATTCATAGGACCATCTATGAAAAACACGAAGATAAAAGAGCAAGAAAGCGTACAGTACGAAGCTAGAATGGGAGACTAGCCGTAAGTTAACATTTTACCTATCAAAAACTTTAAACGCATTTTTCTCGAAACTATGTTTTTTGACCTGGTCGGCACGATAACTCAGTCAGTTTTCAAAATTTTTCAACTTTTTTTTTTTTTAAATTTTGATAACTGTTTTCTCTATAGTCTATCGAGAGCTTTTTTCAATTTTTTGCTTGGGAATTTTTTTATGAATTATTGAACGGAAAAATTTTTCTTAAAAAAACTGATTACTAAAGTTTGAAATACTGTAACTTATTTATTTTTGAAAAAATTAAAAATTCCCTCCGAGAGACTATAACTACTACAATCTTTTACTAGATTCTTTTTCATTTTTGCAAATTGAATTATTTTTAGTGAAGTTATGATGCCGACCAGTAGGCGCCATCGTTTTCATAAGTAGTCAATTTATACCAGTAAAAAACAATGTTAATATTAAAAAACAAAAAAATTTTTTTTTTTTCTATAGTTGAATATATAATAAGAAATGTGAACCCAACAATAAATTTTTTTTTTCCTTCATAATAATTTTTCAAATTTACTCGATTTTCAGTGCTTTCAGAGTTATAATTTAATTTCAAAGGCTTGAATAAAATAGAAACGCAACACTTTCACTTTCAATTTTCTTCCCAAGTTTGTATGAGGTACCTTCGCGTTCATTCTCACAATTTTCAAAAACCTTGGCGGGCCGGATAAAATCACCTGCCGGGCCGGGTTTGGCCCGCGGGCCGTAGTTTGGCCTCCTCTGGTCTAGAGTATAAAAATATGCATATTTACGAACTGGGCCATACAAAACTATTCAATTAAAAAAAGTAAACAAACAACTTCCCTTCAAACAACACCTTCAACGGCAGCAGTACGACTTTATAGCCATAAATCTGTTTGCGATTTGTAATTTTAATTTGCACATTCGTTACATTCGCGGATTATAAATTCTTCAGGCAAAGGTGGCTAGGTAACTCCGATCATAAAAAACAACAAATTTAACACTGAACCCACCAACTGCATTTCAAACCAGATTTTCTATTGTGTATAAGGCGGATTAATATTAAATTTTTTTTTTAATATTTATCTACGTACCTATTGAATAGTATGCAATTGGTTGACTATGCTTTTGACAATATTTGTGTAAGATTTATATGTGCCGAACATAAACTCGACACGTTGAGTTAGTGGAACATTAATTAATCTATCAACACATGCAGGTGTAAGACGAAACTTACATACATACATCGTTTGGAAGGAACTAGTTTTTGAGACGGAATCTAAGTGCGCATGTTAAGGAATCCTGTAATTTCATAACCCAGTTATGGGCTTGCGAGTATATCGGGAGCACCAATGAGTTGCACAAGGCCTCGACGGCCTAGTACGAGTTTGCTACTCGTAGTCAATAATCCCAAAGGTCGTGGATTCGAAACCCACTCATGATATGATACGCCGCTTTTGATTCTGTTCACGTTCTTCCTGGGTTGGCCAATAGGTTGACAGCCTATTCTTGAAAATAAATGTTGAAGAGGTTGGAGATTAAAGCTCTACAGTCTACACACTTTTCTCATGTTCCGCACACGCAACCGAATATACTAATGGTGCATTTACACTCAGCGTTTGCGACGAACCTCTATCCCCACCAAAAAATCAATCAATGAAATAGCTCGTGCAGTCGCAAGAGTCTTACATTGAGAACCGGTTTGCAATGGCCTGATGGGGGTAGCTTCTCGCCTCGAGGCGAGCCTCATGGGTGCACCATGAAAATTACTCGACTCAACACAACAGCAGAGCTTGTACCCTGGATAAGTTTTTCTATTGGGAGCGAACAGTTTTTACTGGAAAGTTATGTGGTAAGTAATTATACTCTAGATGAACATATAGAGTATTATAAGTTTAATCCAGCCCGAAAAGTTTGTAACGCATAGAACCGAGCCTCGGACGAAAAAAAGTTATATATTATTTTGTGTTTATTTTTGGCCAAAACCCCCAAATCCGTTTGCTGTCCGTCCGTCCGTCCGTCCGTCCGTCCGTCCGTCCGTCCGTCCGTCCGTCCGTTAGCACGATAACTCAAGAACGCGTTGACCTAGGAAGTTGAAATTTTGTCACAACTTGTAAAATGGAAAAAGTAAGGCTAAGTTCGTTAATGGGCGATATCCTTCCACTCCTTCGGGTACCTCCCATACAAGAGTCCTTGAAACACGTTTTCCCAGTTATTGCTCGAATGCTTCAAGTTAGGAACTTGAAATTTTGCATACGGATGGTTTAAAATGTTTGAATTGAATGTTCCGAATATGATGCAAATCGAATGAGTCCTTCGTGTAGCAGCCTAGAAAAGTCCTTCAAAAACGTATGCTTTTTACTGAATTCACTATAACTCCAGAACGAGTTAGAGCAGGAATTTCAAATTTTACAGGAATTAGTTTTATACCAAAGCCAAGACGGAGTTCAATTATTAGCGCCATCGGTTGACTCCTTCGGGTAGCTGTCATACAAAAGTCCTTAATAAACATATTCACCAATATTGCACGATAAGTTTAGAAAGCTTTCATTTACGACTTTGAAATTTTACAAACATTAATTTTATAATAGTCGCAGCTGAAACTATTAATATGACAAATATCCCATAAGTCCTTCATGTAGTTGCCATACAAAAATTCTGTAAAATGTCCTAACTTACTTTATGGAACTCACTATAAATCAAAATACTGTATTATAAATAATACAGTAAAATCGACCACTACACAAAAGTTACTACCTGTAAGTAAAAGGTCATGTAATAATTGCTTGTGCACTCCTCATTCTTTTGATATATTTCCAACTTAAATATAAATCGGAGTTCAGTATTTCATCTAGAGTATCATACGATTGGCTTGCAGCCGATCGTGACTGCGTTATGTTTTTCATTCGAACATCGATCGCGCAATAAACGAAATTAGGAAGAATTATTCATCCAAATAGCTAAAACACAAAAATTCACGTCAATAATTGATTTATGTGGCCGCTAAATCAAGAATGCGTATAATCTGTATGTGGGAATTTAATAATTGTACGTTTTATACTAATTAAGTTATTTTTAAAACTGGTTCTGGCACTCGTAGGAGCTAAAATACCGCAACGCAATTTAGTAGACTTTGTATGGAAATAACAATATTCAGTGACGTGGGAAGGACGTTCAAAGTGCACAGCGCGATTGTGGAAGGGTGCTTACATGTTCAAGCAAGGTTAATCTAATTTCTACCTATCGGGTTAAAGGCGTTGAATTCATGCTCGCTAGGCTAATCGAAACCGGTATCAATCGCAAAGTCAACTACCAGATGACGAAAAGCCACTATCGCCGCAATATAGATTCAATGGATCCCTTTAAATTATCGTGAAATTCACAAATACGATTTAAAGGTATCAGACAGCTTGTTCCGGTAAATCATGTTACAGCCAATACCACTATAATATACTATATATAATAATATAATATTTTAAAGCCTGCGAAGTACAGTATCATACCAGGACCGACTTCACCAACCTTTCCATCCAACAAAGCATTCCCTTCTCGCCGGTGATGTAATTCTGATCAGAAAAGGAAAAATTCACTTAAGCTCTGTCGGATTAATAAAAAACCATACAAAGAAAAGCTGTAGGATGTTCAAGATTTTTTTGGAACAGACTAAACGACAAGAGGAAGTGAATAACAAAGGCTAGAACGGACAATTGAAGCAAAGAATATTAAGATTTCAGCGATACCTCAAAGCTAAATAATTTTAACAGGCCCTACGCAATCTATGACTAGAAATTGAGAATATTTCTTTCAGATTGTTGGATGAAGGAATCAGTCCAGCCGCAGTCCGGACTCCGGCATATCAAACAACCTAAGCCCATACATGATCCAATCAATGAAGCGTTGCATGAAATCTCACCTGCATAAGGAGTCGAATTTTATCAGTACCAAGTACCAGTAAGCCTCATATTGAAAAGACATGAATCAATATTTCAAAAACTACTACTCGAGAAGTCAATCACAGAATTTTAATCCCGGCAGCCCGGAAATTTGTGGTTGCAAAAATTCAGGATCAGAAAGTAGTCTCGAGATTTTTGAAAGTATGTTGAAGCCTTAATATCCCGGTATTAGCGGTTACTTGTCTAAGGACTAGAAAACAGTGCGGACTACGATCTCCAAATAATGAGCTTGAATTGAAGACGAATGTTTATCCGGAGAAAACTTCGCAGTTTAAGAAAAACATTGAGATTTAAAAACGAAAATGGTAATTGATTGATAACACCTCGTAATCCTTCGTATTAACGTCCAATACAAACCACAGTACCTAAAAGCATGGAATTTTGTTAGTGTATTTGTTAAATGATGTAAGCACGATTTAAGAAGTGATTTTATTTTAAGCTCTACCCTTGGCTAAAAGGCGGGCAACGCTGAGATTAGGGGTTACATAAAAACTGTTACCCATACTCTAAACGGTAAAATAAATTCTATAGACTGCTTTAATCTAAAAAAAATACTGTTAAATTAAGTACTCGCCTTAAAAACCACGCAACTCGGGAATTCAAAAATTGTTCAAATAAAGAATTCTTGAATCAACTCAGAGAGCAATATCTTCGCCAAAAATACATGCATCTGAAGCCATTTCGGAGTGATTTAGATCTAGCGCAGAATCCTGCAATAAAGTGCAGAATTCGTTTTTGGGAAAGTGCAAAGTTAAGTAGACTGATCCTTGATAGATTTTGGCTGTTTTTTTTTACACCATTTTCACAGAAATGCAGTTCTGTTATCCCATCATCAGAGACATACTATCAAACCATGACTGGCGGTGCACTGACCTTCACAAATCTTAAAGAAGTCTCGTTTAAACAGCATGCAGAACCTGCTAAACTTTGTAACAGGGTAACAGGGACCTTTGAATCAAACGAGGAGCTCTCAACACAGATCGAAACGCAAGTGCACCTATCATTGGGTCTCCTGACTTATGTGGTATCACTATGGACCCTCGTGGGTCTATGTGAGGCTTTGGCCGCTACTGTAACCTAACCTAGCCTCTGACTGGCGTCGGGTGGTGACCCTTTTCTACTCGAGCGAGCAGTCCAGAGTACTCTTCTATGGCAGTGCAAAAATAGTTTATAAAATTTTTTGTGGACGGTGAAACGTTTTTATTTATAAGAAAATAGGATTTCAGCTGTTTCGATATTTCGGATTTTTTTTTTTTAAATCTGAGATTGAAGCTTTCACGTATTTTCGATTAGCCGAATGATTGACTTTGGGTCATAAACGTCTCAAGGGTCGTGATCTCCTGCTTCTGGCTTTGATGTCGCCGTTGGTTGGCTGCGTTCCTAACGTTAGTAGGTGCGCCCAGATTGCTCGCGATCCTTGTTACCACAAGTAATGGCGCGAGAAACAAATATCTGACTAATATGAAGTGGAAAGAGTATTTAATGTACTAATTTAGTACGATACAGCTCATGTCAGACTATTCCCTGATGAAAACTAATACCAATCGGGACTTCTTGCGAAAATTTATTGTATAGCGGTTAATATTCAAAAACTATGTCTTAAAAAAAAATGCATTAAACTCCATGACTGCGAAGAGGTGTTAAAAATTGGACCAGGACCTGAGTCCTTGTATTTATGCCGAAGATATGTTGCAGGAACAACATTAAAACTATTTTCACGAAATCCGAAAAATCTTTTGGTACCGATGAGATGTGGGGACGGTTTCGCCTGAAGTTTGCGAAAGTCTCCAATCTAGGAAACAGGAAAATGGCTCACAGTCGTAGTTCAACTCAAGGCGTTGCTAATAGCTGATAAATTCTGTTGGTTTTTCTCGGTAGTTTATTTTTATCGTGCTAGTGATTTTTTAATCCAAAGCCATCTTTCATTGAAAACTTGCCTGACATTAAGAAACAGCATGATTAATATCAACATGGTATAAACGGTTTGTGTCTAGGAAATTGTACAAACAAAAAAAAAACCCGCAACTGGTCGAAAATTTGCGTCTTCGCTTATTTGTTATACACGAACAAAAAGCACGCCGGCGCACATTCATGAAACTGCAATTTCAAATTACTTAACGCTAAAACTCCACCTACCTCTTGTTTAAATCGCTTACTAGCACTTCTTTTTAGCGTATTACAATTAACATTAATAGCAGCCCGATCGACTTCACCATTCGGTTCTTCGCCCTGCACCATACATCTTCGGCTTAATTCAACCAGTTCCGCAACCGGTTGTACCTGAAAGCGAAAACCGAATTAATCGATCGCATCCTTTCGTAACTAATCCGCTACACTTACCTCCACCGTAACACTTTCTCCACTATTCCTAATCATTTCGATGATAGTTTCGCGCGGCAACTCACTAACCGGAGTTCCATTAACTTTCAATAGTCGATCGCCGGGTAGTAGTCCTGTCGCACCGCCTCCAGCCCCCGGCTCCGCGAATATCACAGGCTTAAAAGACGGTGCAAATAACGATTCGGAACGATCTAAACAGATCGCTTTTCGTAAACTAAAGCCGAAATCATTTCGCGGTGATTTTTGTCGCTTGATTGCGAATTCGCGGGGCGGTGGAAGCTTCACGAGTCTGATTTGTGGCAGAGGTAGAATAACATCTTCGAACGCATGGACGCGAGACCATCGATAGATTCCTTGCGATTCACCGATCGGACTTAGGGAAAACGGTGGTGTTGCAAACGATGAGTTCGTTGTGTCCGTTAGGCTTTCGGCACTCGGCGATGGTGAGGTCATAACGTGTAAGTTATTCATCGTTGAATTGCCGCCGATTGTAGTCATAAGGATATCGCCTTCGCTTCGAAGGCTTTCGACTGAGGTAAATTGGTTGTTTTGCGCCTGAAGTTCTTCGAATAGAAGCTCATTTTGGAGCGTGTTACGAAGTAGAACGCCCTTCGAATCGGATACAATCACTTCTTCGTTAATATTTGCGATGTTGTTGCGCGATCCCTTTAGGATGCCGCGTTTCGGTGGTTTCGGTGGTACTGGAGGTAGAAATCGTGGCTAAAATGAAAAATTGAAAACAATCAGTATGAGATATGAACCACTTTTCCTTTTATCAATCCCATAGAATTGCATATCCGAGAAAGCTCCGAACCAGAAGGCCGGACCATTCTCAGACATCTTTTTTTGGTGTTTTCTTTGCAATGACTATGACTATGTTTCTCTAATCGCACTTTCTTCATGGGGTGCATAAATTTGCCGGTCTAGTTCTCGTCGCATTCAACTACTGTAACCTCCTCCTCCAAAGCATGAACATTTTTCGAGGTTCACTTTTTGTCCTACGAATTGAATACAACACAGAAGACAATGCTATAGAAGAAAAAAAACCTGACCGGACAGATATTACCAATTTTGGCGGGTCAGTTTCGTGGTTTTACGTCCATCTTACTCCCGTATAATTAGCACAGCACGCGATTCGCGAGCATGTTATCGGCAAGTATGAATCTAGTCTAGACATGCAACGTTGGGTTCAGTTTTTTTGTGTGATGGGCGCTATGAAATATGGTGGTGCTACTATCGCCATATCAAAAAATTATACGGACCTATCACCAATCAGGTTAATAGGCAATTTCAGAAAGGGCATACACGAATAAATTTTGGAGCTATATAAGCTGCAAATTAAAGTGGTTTCATGGTGGGTGTGTGATTACCAAATTATATATGAGATTTGGATCACAAACTAGGTGTGAAATGAGATTGTATTTAATGAAAAACAAATTGTAATCGTTTATGTAATGAAGCGTGGACGGTTTTGTATGTGTCAGGTCAGATTACAGATTAAAACATGCTTTGTGAAGATTATTGGACGCAACGAAATAGCTTTTGCTTCATATATTTTCAGTCATCGACACTGTTGACCAACTTACTTTCTTGTTTGACTTTTACGTGGCTGTGTCAGCTATTCACCTTGTATACTTACGAAGTGATCATTCAGTATTTTAACGATCCTTTTTACTACGTTACTATTCTTCCAGTCTTGCTATAGCCCAGGATATGTTACATATAGCCCAAATGACTCTCTTGCTTGCCAACCCTTCCCACCTTCAGTTAGCTGATTCCGTAGTGTGCATTAAGGTTTCATATTGGTGGACTTACTGCATCCTCCACTTAAGGCCGACGCCAATCCTGTTCTCATCAGCTCATCAGCAATCTCATTCATTTGTACAGCGCGTTATATTCCAATATTCAAAATGTTTGTACTCTGAGAGGAATCATCAGAAACTCCGCTGGCTGCGTTGGGAAGATTCGAAACACTTTGGATCATAAGCAGTTCAAAGGAGCATCTGACAATCCCAGCCTTTGAAAACATTCTTCACATTAATGTGAAATTTATTGGAATTCGAATTCAGAGAAGTGTCATATGGTTACCTATTTAAAAGCTGGCAAATTGTCAGATGGTTGCATAGAGCCTAGTGGAGACGACAAGCCACCGGTTTTGTATAAAGCGCTTTGAAGCCACAAACACGGTGAAAAGTGAGACAAAACAGTACGTTACATCAAATTGTTGTTGTTTTAGCGTGTGAGTGAGTGAGACAAAACAGGAGCCTTATGTCAATTTCTTGTTATTTTGCGTGCAAGTGAATGCGACGATGTCCGCAAAGTAGTTTCGTTATACCAAATTGTTGTTGTTTTAGCGTGTGAGAGAGTGAGACAAAAAAGGAGCCTTATGTCAATTTGTTGTTGTTTTGCGTGCAAGTGAGTGCGACGATGTCCGCCTTCAATTCAATCGCTGCTTGTCATCACCAGTCTATACATAAGTATATCTCTATGGATGGTTGCCCAAGAGTTTAGCCAGCATTGCTTTCAGCTCCAAACCGAACCAAACTACATACTGTAACCTTATTTACCATCTGCCCCTCTGAATGAAGTCATTGCCTTATAAGCTTTTGATTTGCGATTCAAAATTTTGAATCATAATGGCGTATACTGAACCCAGCAATGACTTTACGCGTCGGGCCCATATTTGTCTAGCTTTCGGCATTGAAGACGCAAACTCTTGGCCAATCTTGATTTTGAGACATCGGGACAGTGTTTGGCTCTTATGGTATTTAAGCATGTTTTTTGGCCAGCCTAGGTTTTTGTATTAGGAGACTCTTGGCAGTCCTACTCTTTGACACGTGTCAATTTTGCTGTGCGGTGTCATGCTTGATTCCAAGCTTAAAACGAGTCGGTGTCTTCGGCATTAGCGCTTGATCAGAGTTTAGTTCTGCACAACATCCATGTCAAAATTTTTGACTATTTTGTTAAAAACATTTCCAACCAAACGTTTATTTTATTTATTTATTTTTCTGAGCTACAGCCTACAAGATTAGACAGAGCTATATAGGCGCCTTGTAAGCTAAGTACATGCGGCGCTGATTTACACAGGTTTCTTTTCACATTATTTCTTAATTTTCGTATTTTTGGAAAAATAAGTCGATAAAAATTTGGTTTAAAATATTTAGATGGAAGAGGAGTTGAACGAGTTGGGAGTTTGAGGTTTGTGTTGATTTTAAAAGGACATCTAAGGGGGGGATGTGATGGTGAAAGAAAGAAGAAGTTTCTGGGCATTCTTCGAGGATGTGCTTTGTGGTAAGTCTATTTTGACAGTGGGGGCATGATGGTGGGTCTTTTTTTTAAAATTAGGCATCCTTTAGTCAGCCAAGTGTGACCTAGCCTTAATCTGACTAGAATTGTGGCTAATCTCCGTGGCATGGTGGAGCCGTAGACTGGATATAAAGTCTGTGACCAGTGAGACTTCAGAAAGGTTGTGCTATGAGCCTAGATTGCAGCGTTGTCTTCCTGGATAATTGTTCGTACTTACCATCCCCATTTTGAGGGAGTCTAGAAAGTCTTCCTGCAGTTTCGTCTGCAATTGTATTGCCCGGTATACCGACATGCCCTGGAATCCAACAGAGTGCTATGTTCTTTTGAGAGACTAAGAGATTTCTTAGCTGTGTTGGAATATAGTTCCGATTTTTCTTGTTAGAGATAGCATCAATGGAGGATTTGGAATCAGAAAAAACGTTATTGAGATGAAATGCTATCCAAGGTTCAACAACTTCTCCCAAGTTCTCGAAACGTGTAATTCCTCCAGCGTATTTCTCCAAAATTAATAATGTCCATGTCAAAACCTGTTTCCTTAACAACAAACAATTCGATTTGGCTAGTATTCAATTAATTTCTCGAACTAAACTGCAGAATTGAGTTGCACTGAAGGTGAAGTATAGCCTTTATTAACACTTAACGAAAGCTATGGCCGTAATATGTTCTTGACATGTTCAATTCAAACACAAGTATAACAAGGTGTAACAAAAAGTCTTTTTTTAGCCATTGACATCACTCATGAGAAGCTTCTCTTTTCTGAATCTTGCACTTGTGCACCGTTTAATAAACGAGTATCAAACGAATTATCTAAAAACAAGTATTTCACTAAGCCGCCTTAGTATGTCAATAGTTAACCTTGAGCAGATTTATTAGCTTACTGAAACGAAAGTCGTTTACGGAACATATCGTCATATATACAACCGAAACAAATCATTTGCATACTAATCTAATTTTGAACTCTATTAATAAAGCTCATAAACCCCGATATTTTCTAGAATTGATTTTTGCAATAGAATAAATTCATAAATTAAATCATCCGGCACACTTTTCTTAGGAATAACGTTGATGATAACTAGAATGCAGACGAGCTGGTTTTCTATGCAGAAAACGAAATGCTAAAGTAAGATTTCACCTGAGTAAACATTTTTTTTTTTTGTGCTTGATTCTACAGTAAAAGAACTTAAATTGTTGAGAAGTGCATGTCTCAGAATGCTTCAAGTATTCTCCCGGCTGGCATCTCCGTTTTGATGGATACTCTTTCGTCAACCTGAGATGGTAACACTCTGGAAAATAAGATTATTGTTTAAGAAGCTCATAGAGAAACGAATTCAAGGCTTTTTCTTTTCGAACCATTCTGTGAGTTGCACTTACAACACGATTCACCGCCTGGAGAAGACACTAGTCAACTGATTTTCAAGCGAAAATTAAAAAAAATTTGTAAAAGTGAAAAACTTGCGCTAGACGTGTGGCGGAAACGAGCTATTTCGGTAATACACAGGTCTATGGAGGAATTAATTTGGAGAGTAGGAGTACACAGTCCCAAATACGCCCAGTCCGATCCCATTGCAGTTTCAGTGAATACAACAGGTAGGAAACTGCACATAATCACAGAATTTACTAAGGACACTGTCTATCGCGTGAGAGCACAGAATGTCTCCAGAAGAGAAAGTACAGTTCTGGAACTTGAACACCAATGTGCATCCGATTTTTGTGGATTTTAAGCAAGCGTAAAAAAGGTTTGACTGAAATGCCCTTTCTTGCTTCTTTGGGCAAGTCTTCGACAGTTTCAAGACTCGGAGGCACCACAGCTGTAGTCAGAACAGAACATTTAAACGTAGTAAAATGGAAATGAAAATTATCTCCTTGTAGGTAATCTTTCTCAGCTCAAAGAACTGGACACAATCTTGGGACTGAGTTAAATGGAACAGATCAAAATATAATTCAAAGATCGCAACTTCTGAGAGTTCTAAAAAAGATGGCCTCGCACCGAGATTCATTGGAGCGAATGGACGGATAAACACTTTCTAAATGCGTCCTGAAGGGAGATCACTCAATCGACATAGAAATCAAAGTGGTTCTACGATTGTCTAATTGGAGTTGGATCCAAGGAACAGAAGTCGATGAGGCTAAGCTCCGATTTGGGTTATAACAAGAGTTTTGGTTAGAAGGCTCAAGAAGCAATCACATCTCTGTTTACATTCTCGGATGCAGGTTGTATTTAGTCTAACGCTCCACCCTCTATGGAAATGAGTATAAAAGGATTGTTGGATATCAGAACAAGACTAGAATGCCAAAGGTGGGATTCAAATCAACGACCATGAATCAGGTCTGTTCTACTGATAACTGGGCTTCTTTCTCACCAATTATTTCTTCCATATGTTGTCCTAGCTTTCTATGCAATATCGATGAAAGTGTCAAAGACTTTGGGACTTCCTTATTGCTACTAAACGTCTAGAAACCAATAGTTTGTATCCGATCGGATCAACATACCTTTGAGTTATTGCCAGAATGCAAAGATGTCTCCGAACTATCCGATTGTGATATACTCGCTGCTGTGCCCAATCCAATGCCATGCAATCCACCGATCAGATTATTCGATGGAGACACCGGATAGTTGGAAGTGCTACCACCAGCTGCCGTCGTCGAAGACATAAGCCCGCCACCTATACCGCCGTTTTGATGATCGATTGTCGTGGTTGCAGCTGACGCTAGGATTTCTTCGTTGCCACGATCCATTTCGATACCGCCGATAATCTCGGTTCGATCAATGTCCAGGTGTGCGAAAAACTCGGCACTATAGTCGGCTGTAATGCCGCTCGGTAGTTTTTCTTTTTCCTTACGTCGACCGCGAATTTTTAATGAACGTCTGACCTGTAAAGACAAAAAAGGTAAAAGTACAGAATGAATACCGTGATCGAACAAGATATGAAGAAATTAAAACAAACGTATCGGTGTGTACGCTATGCGCTGTATGATCGCATTGCAAATATAAGATCATCGATCTAAGACCGATACTATTCCGAAAGGCTACAAACAGAGGAGAGCTAAAAGATCACATTGGCGTCTCGATTTGAATAAATCTTAATGAAATATGGCGGCGAACTTGAGACACTTTAAAACTACGTTAACTGTTGAGCGTTTTTATTACCTTTAACAACTGTAGACGATGAGGTGGGTGCCGCAGAAAAGCCACGATATATGATACCACGAGTACGAGCACTTCATGTAACGTAATGTTGTCGCAGAATTGCACTCCATGTGTTCCCTGCGGCTCCGTACTGGTCCACAATTCGCACATTCCAATTGTATTTTTTTTTTTGCAGTGGCCCGATCAACTCACACATGACATTCCATATGTTTATTGAGCTTGATCGAAGCGAAGCTTTGTGGGGTTTTGATGAAAATGAAAAGATCTAGAGACTATTAGAAAGATCGGGTCGAAGGAATTTAGCAACTTAAGACGACAGAGCATATGAAATAAATTGCACTTATTTAATAGGTACATACTTCCATACGAGTGTTTTCATTCGGTCTCATACTCGCAACTGCATGAATGCAACTCATGTGATAATTATTATTAACCCCCATTTGATGATGTCACTGATTTACAATTCGAGTTAATTATTATATTTTACCTTTTTTTTAGATAATAAAATATTGTGAAAGACCAGAGATTTAAAAAATAACTCTAAATTAATATAGTTCCTTATATTAGAGGGTTGCATACCCTGACACAATTCACTGCAGGAAGAGGTGCAACGCTAAGAACCACTAGGCACCATACGGGCCCATTGTGATCCCCCCAAAACCACGTGTACCGCTTATACTACTCAAAAGCACTCTAAATCCATGCAGAACCTGACCAGTTTGTCATATAGGTATTATCACCTGCTGGCTGCTAGTAGAGTATCAATCATACCCGATCAGATTGCTCAAAAAACCTTATTGCACTGTTCACTACGCAATTAAAGCTGGGCACCTCTCTCCTTAAAACTAGTATTACCCTATATGTCACACTGTCAAACATTTGACCATTTCCCCTGACAAATGCTGTCAAATAGTGTCATCGTCAAATTTTTCTTTACCAAATTTTTTGATTTAATCTACAAAAAGTCGATTTTGACGAAAAAATTTGATGGAACTTTTCGTCAAATATTTGACAGTATGGCATACAGTGTAAAGTTTTCAGTACGAAAAGCAAGGGAATAAAAGCTTTTAAATTACTTATATTTCGATAGCAAACAATCGTTTCTAGATATTTGGAGCACTGTTCCCTTTTCTATTCAGTAATTTTTTATCAATACGTACTGTATTGAAATTGAATTAGTACTGCAAAGCTAGTTCTGATACAGTTCTGTTTTTCAGTACCTACCGAAGATCAACTATGAGTGTTACGATACTAATTATTTGAGAAATTTGTACAACGTTAGCAATCTTAAAATTTGACACGTTTCCATCAAAGCGATGACAATGTTTGAAATACCACCTTGATCAAAAAGTTCCCGGAATAACTACCGTGTGGCACCGCGTTATCGCACCGCGTATCGACAACACACACAGAGGTAGATGTACTCTTGGCTACGTAACTTTTGCAAATGTCAAGCTATGACGCTAAGATTTAGAGAGAATGTCAACAACAGATGTACCAACTTAACAAAAAAAACATAACGCAGTCACGATCGGCTGCAAGCCAATCGTATGATACTCTAGATGAAATACTGAACTCCGATTTATATTTTAGTTGGAAATATATCAAAAGAATGAGGAGAGCACAAGCAATTATTACATGACCTTTTACTTACAGGTCGAAATGATTGTACTACTCGATTTTTTGATTAATAGTGAGTTCCATAAAGTAAATAAAAGGACATTTTACAGAATTTTTGTATGGCAACTACATGAAAGACTTATGGGATATTTTTCATATTAATAGTTTCAGCTGCGACTATTATAAAATTAATGTGTATAAAATTTCAAAGTTGTAACTTGAAGTGTTCTAAAGTTATCGTTCAATATTGGTGAACATGTTTATTAAGGACGTTTGTATGACAGCTACCCGAAGGAGCCAACGGATGGCGCTAATTAATGAACTCCGTTTTGGTTTTGGTATAAAACTAATTCTTGTAAAATTTTAAATTCCTGCTTTAACCCGTTCTGGAGTTATAGTGGATTCAGTAACATGCATACATTTTTGAAGGACTTTTCTAGGCTGCTACACGAAGGACTCATTCGATTTGCTTTATATTCGGAATTTTCGATTCAAACATTGTAAACCTTAAGTATGCAAAATTTCAAGTTCCTAACTTGAAGCATTCGAGCAATAATTGTGAAAACGTGTTTCAAGGACTCTTGTATGGGAGGTACCCGAAGGAGTGGAAGGATATCGCCCATTTACGAACTTAGCCTTACTTTTTCCATTTTACAAGTTGTGACAAAATTTCAACTTCCTAGGTCAACGCGTTCTTGAGTTATCGTGCTAACGGACGGACGGACGGACGGACGGACAGCAAACGGATTTGGGGGTTTTGGCCAAAAATAAACACAAAATAATATATAACTTTTTTTCGTCCGAGGCTCGGTTCTATGCGTTCTAAACTTTTCGGGCTGGATTAAACTTATAATACTCTATATGTTCATCTAGAGTATAAACATAACTCAAATCGGAACAAATAAAAGCGCCACACGGTGGTTATTCCGGGAACTTTTTGATCATGGTGGTATTTTTAGGATAAATCACTTCAAAAAAACGTCAATAAAAATACTGATGAATGTAAGAAGATTCACTGTGATTGAATAAGCGGATGTTGATTATATTTGACAATAAAAAAGCTCTCACCGCTTTTTTCCCAGCATATGTGCGTCTGTATTTTCTACGATTACATCTTTTGCGAATTCTTAAATTCAGTACTGTGCCAGTACTAGTAGGATTGAAACTATGTACGAGTGCATTAAACTAGAATGTCGTGCAACGAGGTACTGTGTAGCGTAGGGTGTAAGAAAGAGTTATTTTCAGATCCGCGAACCCACGAAGTGTTTATTTACAGAAGATATGTAAAATTTTTGAATAGGCTTAATATTGAGGAAATAACATAAAACAATAAGTACCTAGTTAGTTATTTGAAAAATTGACCCATAAAATACGAAATGAAAAATCTACCAACAATCTGGGCGCAACTTTATAATTTTTCCGGCAGAAGTCCAGATCGCGTTCAGTTCTGAGATGCGGTGTAGGTTACTATGTAACTGAAAACCTAACAAAAAGTTCGGTAAGCGGTTAGAATAACATATGCATTACATAATTGGGTCATATTCCGGGATGCGGTCTAGGGGTTGCATAAGGAAAACACTTACAAATAGGTGATTATTAAACAAGCCCGTGGAAGTGAAAAGATTTTCGATATCTGATCAGATCTGAGAGATATGGCAAAATGCATGAAAAAGTATGCAACCACTTTACACCCCCTTAGGGGTCGAATTTCAAAAAATCTTGAAAATACATTCTAGGTATTCACATGAAGAATCATTGGAATAACAATGAGTTCGATATTTGGGAAGACCTAGAAGATATGACGAAAATCGTAAGAATATTTGCATTCTATTTTCACTGATCATTTTTTATGTCCCCCCCCTTCCGAATACCAATAGAAATTCAATTTTTTTTTTAAATTACTTTTCTAGTTGATTTACATATAGGTACACAACGAGTTTCAACTTTCTAGCATGAGCCGTTCTATAGTTAGGAAAAACACCCCCCCCCCCCCACTTCCGTACTATACTACCCTTATATAAATTATATTATGCCCCTACTCAGCTCCATCTAAATACCAGCTTTATATCATTTCTTATTCCCCCACACCTTCTTAAACAATTTTACTTTGGGCAATCTTTATTTGTTGACATTTATACTCAATCCGAATTTTATTTTGGAGCAGTTTGGAGTTCCGCTCGAGTTTCGAAGGAGTATCGATACGTTATAGAGCAATCCCATGACCTAGAGAATTTTTCTCGACTCTTTTAAGCCAAGTGGAAAGACTTTGGATGCCAAATTAGTCTGCGACTTTGCTGTATGTTTTTAATTTAAAGGACCCTAAGTACTTCTAATTATCTTCGAAAAATCTTTATAATTTCGTTATGGTAACAGCTCCGGTGTAGACTGGCAATCTGCAAAATTAGCAGCTTATTTGCTACTCATGCTGTGTTGTAATAACAAACACAATTTTTTCTCTGACGAAACTAATCATGAAAAAAAAAATGAACTACTTAATTCAACAAAAATATTCCCACCCGAACAATAACTCGATTGCTCTCAGACTCAATGGTTTTGCTTCTTTTGTAATCGAAAATTGATGAAAGATTTTCCGCCATAGGCCTGTAGCCACGACATCCAGACCAGCATATGCACATCAAGAGTATCTCCCGTCTTAATGAGCCCCATCTTCACCGACTATTTCTCAATCATGTGAACCAGATGCACAGCGACTGCACGCACAGTAGGTGGAAGTTTCGATAGCTTCTGTGTCTGGTTCTGGAGATTCCCAAGTCATTGGACTGTAATATACCGAGCGATGCTCATACGAAATGCAAATTTCCAGAGTTGCGCGTATAAGCCCACATCCCAGATCCCAGTGCGAGTTGTATACTATACAACGACGTCGTCTGCTAAGCCTTCCCATCGCCTTTCATTGATTAAAACAACTTGAGCTCATTAATGAAAACGTTTTGGGGGCCAGTTCGTGAACTTGGCATGCACAATGGCTTGGATATTGCTTACAACGCTGTACAAATAGCGCGAACACCCACCTCACCCAACTCCTCCACTCCTGAATTGTTCACCACCCTCGATAGCGGACCCTTGAATCGTGTTACCTATACCTTTGGGCTGTTTTTTCGGAGCGTTTATTGTTCTCATATGTGGACAACTAATTACTGCCGTGTGCTTCATAAGGTGAAGTTTCGTGTGCACGAAAGCAGACATATAGGGCCTGGACTATTAATACATTTTTTTTAGAGGCGACACGGAGCGATACTTAACCCTAAATGGTTGCGGGCAGGTGGAGAGGGCGGTAAATGTCAAGAGGATATCGATGTCGGGCCTTAAGTTTTAGTCATGTGTGAGAATTTATCCTATATGTGAAGAACTCAAGCGTCTCGGGTTAATAGGGCTTTAGATCGATTTATGTCTGACTGATCCGTTTTCTGATTGATTCTAAACGTTCTTCTGGGCGATAACATAGGTATCTAAAGTGAGGAACGTATGAGACCACTACTTTCAGTTTTTACGTTCTCCGAATGAAAATAGCCGAAAAATTTATGTTACGACCGGGTACAGATGAATAGAAAGAAAAAATAGAGGAGATACCGTTTTTCGAGAAGTCATTCAATGTGGCTAATATTTGAAGCATGCGCCGTACTCCCAAGATCTACTAAGAAACGGATGTTGATCTTTCGGATTATCGCTATTCATGGCATGATATTAGAATTTTTTGGAAGCCAGATGAATGGCCAAAATGTACGTTATAATAAGACTATTATTATGTTGGGATGAAGTTGTAAGTTTCTTTAGGCGGGTCTATTTCTATTTTTCTTAGAAGCACTCGGAAAGAAAATATCTAGAAATACTTTTTAAGAAAAAAAAAAATTAGAAAGCGCCAGAAGGCTCTCTCTAGTTCAAAATTCATGTAAAATCAATTCCCAAACTTGACGTCACCCAATCTTTTACTTTTGTTAGCAATTTCGATTCGTTTAACTTCTTTCCCCTTCCTTTTCCCTGGAAATTATACGTGGAACATGCCGCAGTAACCATAGGGAGTAGCTAATCGTAGTGTTCCTCCAAATGAAGTTCTAAACTCTGAACAAAGATCGCGAGTACCGTGTTCGCCTTTTGAAGGATTATGGTACGGTCGCTACTTAAAAACAGGACAGAACTTTGTTCCCATTGGAGGTTAGAAGATATTTTCGCACTGCTTTTTCTGCATGTTCCAAGGCTAAGATGTATTTGAAGAACCCTTGTATGGAAGCTACGAAAAAACTTCAGGTTGGTCACTGGACCCTCAATTGCGACTATCGTGACGTCCTCCATAGTTATCAATATTTCCTCTATGATCACCGCCTTCATCCAGGAACCTAGGTTGACAAGTGACAACAATTTTTCAGGGTGCTTCATAGTCCTATCCGAGCGTTGCACAGGCAAGATTCGCACTTGGGTAATTGTGCAAAGAAATTGAAATTCATTTTCGGTGATCGGTGAGGTCAGGTCACAGAACTTGAGTAGTGAGAAGGTCCCAGGAGCAAACCAAGATATCCACCATATAACTCGAATAGCCCTTCTCCCTCAGAGGAGTACAAGCATCTGGATGAACAGTCCGTACTGGATCAGAGCGAGCAATCTAGTTGTGGGTTTGGACACCAACTCTCATCATACATGTTAGGGCAGCACAGATACTAATAGTAAAGGTGAGTTTCTTCTAGAGTTTTTGTCTACTAAGAACTTACTTGATGATGATGTAAGGTACTACTAATGTTGCAAGGATATCGACACTTAAGCCAACAAAGAGGCCTACTCTGACTGGGTCCTGATTATGAAGTTCTCCTTCATCAGAAGTTCTCCTTCATGTGAATCCTTCGTTTCTCAAAATATCCGCGAAAGAGATTCTATTTCTGCCCCAAGGCGGTTCAATTCCATTAGCATTTCCCTTGGTGGGTTCAGATTCTTAGTTTCTAATTCCTAGTCCGGCTGTTTCCTCTTCCTCCAGTGGATTCCTTATTTAATCGCTCATTTCAGTTTCCCCAAGCTGGTGCCTCTACTTGATCCTGCCCCAAGCCGGTTGAATTTCGTTAGCATTTCCCTTCGCTGCTTTCAGATTCTTAGTTCCTAATTCCTAGTTCATTGGTGAACTTTTCCAAAAGAGCAGTTCATTGAAGTGAGTGAGTGAACTAACTCACTCCTTTTGATGAATTGTAGTTCGTTTCGCCACGTGACACACTTTGGAAAGGAAGTAGTTCCTTTGCGATGTGAAGCTTCAAAATGAATGAGTACCTTTTGTGGGAAGTGAGGACCTCTTTTTTTTTAGGTCGTCACATTCACTCCGAACTTGAAAAGAACTAGGTTGCTTCGTGAGTTAGGACTTTTCTTTTAGGTCCTAACATTCACTCCAAACTTCAAAAGAACTAGTTCCTTCGCCGGGCAAGTGATTTCGAAAAGGAACTTGAACTAGTTCCTTTCAGTGAGTGAAACCGAGTTCACTCATTCACTAAAAGGAACTGCTCTGCCCATCTCTAATTCATAGTCCGGCTGTTTCCTCTTCAGTGGATTCCTTATTTAACGTTTCATTTCAGTTTCCCCAAGCTGGGTCCACTATTTGATTAAGTTAACACCTTGAGTGCGTTGCTTAAATTTAAGGTGTATACCATTACCTCCACAACTCTCCGATACATAATGTCTATTTTGACGGAAAACATCGACTTGTATCCGTCAAATTTTTTTCGGTCAAATATTTGACAGCAAGGCATAGTTTGACCCTAATTTAAGTTTATAAATTCACATGATAGATTCTCATTCAAACGCGATCGGGTTGGTTGAGTTGGTCTGCGAAAACATGGACTGTTGGAGTCCATATCGATACGACAATGTGTTCTCAGGATATTGATGCACCAATTATGCATATTTGTACGAAAGCTTTCTGAACGGCTACTGAAAAATCTCAGATTCGTTCGTATAAAGCTTATCAACCCTATTTAAAGAAATAATTTGTAGAGTGGAGCTACAATCAATACCGACGTTAGCCTTTATGGTCCCCATTCCGCAACGTCTACTTTTTCTTCAAAGTTTCTCTAATTTACAATATTCCATTAGGCTGCCCTACAAACAAATATAGACAGAAACCAGATTGTCCCTTAATAAGTACACTTACTCCATAACACATTGCCTCACATGTCTAGAGTTTGACCCAATAAACTTACATACTTCGTCAAATAAAAATTGAATAATAAGAAAAAAGACCTCCACGAACGAAAAACAACTGTCTCAACAAACAAAGCGCAAAAACTCGATTAATAAATCGTTCCACGAAGAAAAACAAACATACGCGGTTCGATCGTATATTGAGAAATGATTAAGAAATATGGAATGCAACCGAAGAAACGAAGAATTTGTCGTTAAGAAAAGTTGTGTATTTAATAGAAATGCCGGAAATCGATTTTATGTACACAAAATCGTCACAGCAAAGTTTATAACGGAGTTGGGACCTTGGTAACTCTTTTTTTTGTAACTTGTCTAGTCTTACAGCGACTGTACTGGTTCGGGCACAGACAAATCGACTTTTAAAGTGCTGACCTAGTAAATAATTATCACCAAAAGTTAAGTTGTAAAGCGAAATGTTTGCAGAGGTTTTTTACTGAAATTGTCTATTAGAACAATTTAATGGATCGAGATACGACGCAATATCGTTCGGTCATGATCGCAATGATCTATAGCCATACAAATTTAATAAAAGAAAGTCATGTGGTTCGTAATTATCTCCAATTAGCCAGGTGTAGGTAAGGCTTTAAGCGCTAAGCCAACTCCTTCATCACACTGTCCAGGTATCCCAAATTATCAAACAATACTTGAAGCGGTAGAACTGCTAGACGAATCTAACTTCTGGCTATTGGTCTATAGTGACTGCGAAATGTAGGGTACCCCAAAACCCCATTACTGATACTCTAGTAACTTTGAAGTTTGATTAAGAAAATACTATTAACACCTCAGAAATCAACTACAAAATGTACGAAAATGGTGTGAATATATTTTCACGAATTTCGTCATATGTCTTTGGTTTTCTGAAATATTAATTCCACTTCTACGAATTCTTCAAATAAATATTAAGTATATTATAATTAGTAATTTCTTTCAGGTTTTTTTTTTTAAATTGTCCCCTTTTCCTTCCAAAAGGACGAAAAGAAATTTCTAAAAATTTCCATATCCTTTGGGTCAGATCAAAAATTTTCATTCCACGGGCCTCTCATATAATTGCTCAAAACCTACGTTTCCACGAATACCGTCATATTTCATGTCAGGATTAAGTTTAAGGATTAAGTGTATAAGTTTAGTATTTATTTATATACAATATAGATATACCCATATAGTACATACTATACTACAAGATTGTACATCTTAAAGAGGTCGGTCACATACCTCTCAGATTTGACGTTATATCGGATTGGTTTTTGCTCCCACGAACTTTCTATACAATCGCCTTAAAACTGGGTTGTTGGCATTTTCAGAGATTTCGTTTGCTTGGCCACTTAGCAAATTGGTTTTCAATTTATTGGGCTTTTATGAAATCACCTAGAAACTAATATCAAAATTTGTCAAAATTGAACTCCCAACGAAGTTGTCTTTATTATCACAAATTTCATCATATTTTTTAGGTGATAAGGTAGGCAATTGGTTTTTACTTCTGCATGTTTTCTATGTAATCGCATAAAAACACATTTAAGGATTTTTAAATAGTCAACCTCTCAATTTGGTGTAAAGGGTTTGCGCAAGTTTTCACGAATTCCGACATACATCTTAGGTGAAAATATCCATATCTTGGAATTTGTTTTTACTTCCAAAATAAATAAAATAAAATAAAATTTTATAAAAAAAATTAAAATATCAGGATTCTCCGATTGGTTTTGTTTTCAGATTTACCAGATTTTTGCATAGCAGCTTAAAAATTAATTTCAGTATTTCGTTGTGTATAACACCCAACAAGTGTTCATTTTCACGAATTCCGTTATATCTTTTGTCATATATTGTTGAGGGCCGTTCCTACTATGTTCAGTTTCGTTCTAACTGAAACTTTAACTGACAGATTTTCATACAAAACTTTCCATTAAAGTTTCAGTTAAAGTTTAATTGACGATCATAATAATGGCCCTTAAAATAGAAATATTTAATGCAAATACGAAAGTGTTTTAAGCGCCATCATATGGCTAAGAAAATCCTCAAGGTGACAACTCCCCACTGTCCAACAATACCACTCTTTACTCTACTTATGGAACAATAACCCATTTTGGAATGTTGGCACTGATTTATTACTGGAATTATCTGTTTTCTTTACCGTGTCACCTTGCCATTTGTTATCAACTGAGATTAAAGCTTAAACGCGATAAGAAGTGAAATGATTAGTGGTATACTAGAACAATTCCAAATCCGTAAAATGTTCATTATTGGAACAGTGTATAAATTGCCCACACAGGTCCTTAGAATTTAAACTTTGGAAGGGTTCCAATAGTCAGCTTCCTCTAGACAGTTGAAATTTAGTTCATAAAGAAAGGGGTAGTAGGATGCGTTGGTACACTTGCCATCTTCCTACATTAGATTAGATGTCCAATTGGATTGGGCAATACCTAAAAACATTAACCAGGATGCTACTATGAAAGACCGAACTGCTTAAAACCCAAAAATTTAGTATTTTGAGATTGCTAATAGCGTAATAACATCCCGAATTTAACTGCGTTTCGGAGTAATAAAATTGGTCCCAGACTGTTAACACGTTGAATGCCATGGAGGTTACCGGTGTCCGGCACAGAAATGTTAACCCTTTAAATAGCATTGTCAAAGTTTTTGACAAAAAGTGAGGCACGCAAAGAGTTAACAGATCACCTAATTAATTAAGAAGAAAATTTTTTCTTTAAAAAAAAAGTTACCTTTCATTTTCTGGACTAAAAGAATCCAAAAAATTTGTCCGTCTGACCGCCGGCTGTTCTCCATATGTAAATTGTTTTGGAGGCTCGTAGCTCCTAAATCATTTGAGCTATTAAGTTCAAATATTTTTAGTGGGTGAATGGAGTTGAAGCCTTTTACTTTTTGGAATGGAGATGGATGGCAAACATGTTAAGATGAAATTTTTGGTTTGAAGCTTGAGGTACGAATTTCAAACTTGGAAGTTGAAAAAAATATGGCCAACATGGATGGAAGGGTGTCGGGGCAAGAAAAATGTTTCTGGAGTACTCGAAAACTTGAGTAGAGACCATCTAGAATCCACAACTCTTTAACGGTTTATGGCACAAGTTTGAAATTTGATGATTTTTGTAAGCCTAAAAAAGAGAGGCATTGGCGTGAGAAGCAGAGAGCGTGCAATATGACTGTTCTTGGAGTACGATTGGGACGTCTAAGATCGGAGTCGAGATTCATCACCGAAAGTGACAAGGGCTCGGTCATACCTTAAGAAGGCTCTTATCTTGGCGCACTATTGCTGACTGACCTAAGATTCTATCAGGGATGAAACCCAAATTCATGGTCACTTAACAACGTTCACTATCACGCGTCTCCTCCCAGGTTTCTTTTAGCATCTACAACAAAAGAAGGAATTATACAGAAACACATTTTTCTCTGTCGTATCTTTAAGTCATTTAAAATGAAACCACGATGTTATTTTTTTACCTTCCAACTCATCTGCTTCAAAAAGAAAAAAAATTTTGCACACGCTGCACTCTGCTTAATGCAGTCATTCCATAATATTTTCGAAATGACCGAAAGTAATGGCCTTCAGACAATCGATGAAGCAATCGGTCCACGCGAAACCTACAGAAAAACAGCCAGGTGATTTTGCTTAAATGTTAGACAGGTGAGAGGTGTATTAGCGTCTCAAGACTCTGTCCATTCCTAGAGGCCCGGAGGTAGACTTTCGGAAAATTGTTTAAAGCCGGCACGTTATCTCCTCCTATTAGACCAAGAAGTCTAAATTAAAATTGAACAGGACTTAAGTGAGTTACGTTGTTAAGTAAACGCACTATCAATTCGGTCGACCTCTTTGCATAATTATAGCAACAAGAAGTCATGTTTTTGCCAATCAATAAAATTCCATTGTCGGTAATCAATTTCAATTTGCTTATTGTTTTTCTTCTTGGCAAAAGTATGGAATGTGCGGGGTACTTAACTTATGAGAGCGTACAAACGATCATACATCGACATATGTGTATATAACGGATAGTAGAGCTTAGCGGGTAGGTAGTTTTACACCTGTGAAGCTACTCGCGTAGGAGCGAAAGAGTTACGTTATTTCCACGGACGTATAGGAGTGAACGTGTTAGACCGCGGAACTGGGTGAAAGAAGCTAGAACCAAATTTTTTTTTTTTTTAAATATAAAAATTTAAATCTCATTTGTATGCCAAAGCTGTTGTTCGCTGACAAATTTCCACTTCATTGTTTAGGTGACCTTTTTGTTGCCGCACTAGCCCAGCTACAATTAAGACGTTGCGAACATATAGTTGAATACTCGAACGCAAATTACTGTTACATGACTTTCGGTTTAGCAGAAATTTTCCTAGCGTTTAGCTTCAAACGTTAGACAAAGTTATACTGCTCCCGAAGTTCGTTTGATAATGGGGGCGGAAGGAGAAATCATGTTGCGCCTAAGGAAAGGGAAATTGTCATTGTAGCGTAGTCTATATGACAGTTTGGTCAGCGGAACTCCTGACTACTTTTCTTTGAGAACGCTAGAGCTTAAGAGTTCCTATGGTGAACTTAGGGGACGTCTCAAAATAGGCTCAATTCAGGCTTCAGTGACTGAGAAAAGCACATCCCAAATTGAAAACCAAATAATATGTTTATGATGTGTTATCAGATCACTGATTGGGACTAGTGGCATCAAGTACATCATACTATCCTCGATGATATCCTGTAGCCTTGGTTGATTGGTTAGTTTACGTGGTTGACGTCAGTCGAGACAGGGCCCAATTAGCACAGAAAGTGCCGTCCTAATGACTCAACTCGCTTAACCTGGTCGTAGGGGGCTGATGAAGTAGGTACAAGGTTTTACAGAGACCTGGCACTGGAATAGATTACCACATCCAACCGGAGCCGTTTAAAAAGGCAATCAGCTCCCCAATCTTATTTTTCGAAATCCCATCCATGTTATCAAAGAAGGGTTTGCTTAATGCCCGACGTCTGGTTGTAGGTTAGATTAGGTTAGGTTATAGTGACAGCCATCCAAACTATGGATCGACTGACTTAGACCGTTCGGTTGGTCCATTGTGATACCCCAACTAGAGATGGGTCGTTCATGAGTAAACTGTTCCAAAAGAGCAGTTCATTGAAGTGAGTGAGTGAACTAACTCACTCCTTTTGGTGAACTGTAGTTCCTTTCGTGGGTCATAATAAAAATGTTACGATTTCAGTGTGTGAGCATGTTTTTGGGAGGCACACTCTGGATGGGTGTGAAAGATGACCTCCAACTTTCACAAGGTTTTTTGTCTGATATGAACTAGGGAACATAATGAAGATTTGACATCAAAACCAGACCACCCAGTTTATAGGAAAAATAGGGCCGGTGTTTGTACTTTTTGTTCTAGCTGCACTTACCTCACAAACTTATCTAATCTGGAGCATATAAACAAAGTGCTGATAAACATTTAATTTCCGGTTGGTTAATTTCGCGATAAAGCCAAGAGCAAAATTAAAAGATAAACCAACCTCATTATCCGTAATCTAATAAATACGCTTTTGCCTAACAATTTTAAACCTGATTCGACCGATCTTCTTAAATGATCGAGTCTTTCATATTCAAATTCCATTGATCGTCTTCTCAAGACGTTATTGCTACGTCAATTCAAATAAAATTAAAGAACAATATTGTGGGTGAAATGCCTTTGTTATCTTTACGTTTATTTAGTGCATAAAATACACTAAATTCCAATATTGTATTGTATCGTTTCTGTATTGATATATCACAGTTATAATGAAGGCGTTTCTTTTTTCTTTCTTTTTTTTTTTTGGTTCCATCCGCATTGAGTGTCTCTGATATTTCTTTTCGAGCAATACCTGAACCTGTTTTACATATGGACGTAAAACATTTCGCGTTGTTGTGCTATTTAAACAAAATCAATGAATCATTGGTAAATATTTATCAGCAATTTGTAGTAGTGGTGTCAAGAGTATGCTAAAGAAAATGATGTAAGATGTTTTTTTGTGGGTTTAATGGACTTTATTGTTTTGTTAGCACAATTTGTTTTATCGTTAGTGGCTCCTAGTGGTAAATACTAATTGAGTGTGCTCTGTTGGCTTTCCATAAAGACAGGCTCGTACCATTCCTGAAAAATTTTAAGTTCTTGAACATATTCTATCGAAACAACATAAGTATGTTATCAAGGATGTTACCGTCCAACGATTTCTAGCCTTCGTCCCCCGCATAGACCACCTCACAGTCACAACCATTCAGTGCAGCGAGTAGCCACAACTTGGCCAAACTGAACATTATACTCCCATTCTTCCGCCCAGCTGAGGTCTAACCTGAAGGCAACAGTTCCATCTTAAGTTTGCTGAATTGTGACCTCCGATGCTACACAACTTCAACTACTTACTTATCTTCAATTTACCAGATCAGACACAATATAGGACAACTATTAACTACACCGTTAAAAAAATAGGGTGCATTTCTTCTTTTTTTGATCAATCACACATCAGCAACAAGACATCAGTGAGTGGGAGGAATTATAAAAAATAACATCAGAGAATTTAGAACTTCCAGTAGCTATTCAGTACTGAAACCTTATGAGCATGGTGAAAAAAAATGAAGGACTTCGTGAACGCTAAGGAGTTCAATGAAGCAATTAGCGTAGCCGACAATGGGGTGCCAAGCATCAGAGGGGAACATCAGACGTAGTGGAATGAAGTTTGAAGCACCACATGAAGAAGTAGTCGGTTTTTTCCATAACTAGTAAGGCCAGCGTTAAAGATTACCATACTTAGGCCCGTTTCTACGATCGTTAGTTACGTTCTAATTGGAACTTTAACTGACAGATTTTTACACAAAAATTCCAGTTAATGTTCCAGTTAGAAGTTGACTTCATAGAAACATAGCCATTCTGTGGGGTACCATGCGACCAAAATGAACATCCGAATGTGTCAAAAATCGCAGAGTGCCATTCACTGGAATTCGAAACCATCAATAGACACTAAAAGCTTTTTGTGCCCAAAGCATGCGGAAAAAAAAGATCATCTTAGTATCTGAAGTCAAGCAGATAACAGACATGTACTTTAGTGAGAGCTCTAATTGGACATTCTCACATTAGGAAGCATCTCCATAGGATTGGTCTCTCTGAGACAAAAACTTGCAGAATTTGCGATGACGAGGACGAAACACCAAAGCACATTCTTTGTGAATATAGGGTTATATGTTGCAAAAGGCTTCGCCACTTCGGTCAGGCTTTCATTGTACTATCGAAATTCCTGACTATTCCTCTTCGTAAAATACTAAGAAGCTTCATTGAAACCGCAGGGATTTAAAAGGAATCATAGTGATTCCGGGGGACGTCACAATAGGCCCAAATAAGAAAAAGGTTTTTTTTTTTAATTTTTAAAGAGGCCTAGAGGCTGTACCCATATTGGATCCGAGGAGATGTTTATCTAATATATAAAAATACAACAGTTTTTTGGTCGGGTTCGATGGAAATCTACACCTGTGAATCGTTCCGTCCCAAATTTTACATGGACATTCTCGAGACTACTGGACAGGTCGAGAACATAATTATTTATTCCCGAAATCGGTGGTTCGCAAGTTTTTTCAACATTTGAGTGTTTTTCATATGATTTAGCGGATGTTTGTTCGTTTTCGGTGTATTAGTTACGCGGTCCTATTACTAAATGGTAAAGTTGGAATATGGAAGGTGGATAGAGGATAGTGGATGAAGTATGGCGGATGGTGGATAGAGAATGGAGGATGGAGAAAAATTAAAAGTGAAAAATGAAAAATATCGTTTCAAATTGCTACTAATGCCATTGTGACTAGCCATGAGTCGAGACAAGAGAATTACAATTGAGCGGCTTGGTTCTACCAGTAGCCTTTGGAACCATGCATGTAATGAAATCATTGAAATCATGGAGTGACATTATCTACCCATGTCGTCTTCTAGCCAGTGTTTTTGCCACCTATCTAAAAGTCTTTGTTTCGAAGACTTCTTGAAGCGCATTCAGAAAGAGCGCTATGTGAGAGGTAAGGACGCTCCTTCGCGCGTTAGTTTGTCTACTAGTTCGGTTCCGCGGATGCCGCAATGTCCAGTGTTACTTTGTATTCAATGCTGGCGAGATGTAGGAGGACCTTCTTGTATTTAAACACGTATGTATGTGATGGCTTGCCAATGTTGCTTATAGCGAGTATTCATTAAGATAGAAAGCTCCACCTGTCTCCTCCACTGATTTCGAGTCGTCTGCGTAGAAAATTATTGGCTTTTCTTTCAAGGATCCAATGAAAGACGCGAATAAATTGCTCGCTACAAGAGAAAGCAAGGTCTTCGGGACTCCTTTAACTATTTCCAACTATTTCTTTAACTATTTCGGTCATTTCCAATCGGGTTGTAGGTGTGTACTGAACAACTTTCAGGTCGTGCTGGAATCAGGAAAACGTTGAATGCATTTTTGGTGGAGTTCAGGGCGATAAGCTCTTCGGTTTATCCCCAACTTAGTGATCTCAAAATAGGCAGGGATAACAAATATAAATTCATTTCCTCTGCGTAGATCCGTTCCAGACGTTGCCCGGAAATCAAGAAAAGTATTTTGTGCGTAATGTCCGTCCTTCGTCTGAATCAGAGTGACGATTAGACGTCGAGATGTCAAACGATTAGCAATTTCGACACATTGTTAAACATCAAAGGAACCAGCTCCAGCCATCATGAATGTGGTTCTCACCAGGCTCCTTTATAAGTTCACCTCAGTCATATTTTATTTTGATCACGCCATAGGTCATAATTTTACCTGTGATGAAAAAACCCTAACATGGAGAACAAGCGCCGTTCGTCGTGGCCTAATTAGAGGAACAGACGCGACATCCATTAGTCGACTTTTGTGATAAACTGGGTAGGTTCTGGATGTACATATTCTTAACACTTTCAGTGCCAAATATTTTGAGGATGCTACATAAAGGAGTAAATTATCGTTGGGCGTAGAGCCGCGCCATACTTAATTAGTTTTTGATTCTATTATTTAGGGACATGTTTACTGTGTTTTCACCCCTAATACCAGTGCACCGTACTGACTAGGTGCTGTCGAAAGATGAAGCAGATCCAAAAACGTCTATTATCTTTGGTAGAGCCCAATGTCAGCATACAGTGCATGTAGATAGCGCCAAATGTTTTCAGATCGATGCGCAGTGAGGCTGTACTACCTGGTGACAATTTTGGGCTAGAAAACTGTGGCAAGTGATGGGGCTAAATTTTTTGAGAAAAATCCCACGAAGGTCTGTCCAAGCCGTTTCTAGCTTCATCGACACAACAAACAGTTTGAGGAAAATAGCTTCCTAGTGTGGGTTGAGCCGGGCCCACCTTAAGTACCTAGTCCGGCTAATGAATTTCCATTTGACAAAGTGGTTTTACTGAAAAATACGTAGGTATTTTTAACGTCAGTTCTAGAAGCGCATCATTTCATGACTCAATTGATTCAGTTTTCTTAAATTGAACCGAGCACTTAACAAGTTCTAATTGAAGACCGGGAGACCGGAGAGGGGTCGAAATTTTTATCGCACTTAAGTAGTCGGGTTGTTGCAATTCACAGAAAAGATTAAAGTATAGCAATCGCGGACGACTGACAATGATACCGAGTGTTTGTTCAGGTGCTAATTCCGAACCTGAAGAGCGGAACAAACAACATCCTCAAGAATTCGCAACGAACGAGTTCGCCGGCTCGAAATATTTGAGCAAGAACCACCCCAACGATTGTTGTTTACCAACACCCGGGGTGACGCAACCCCAAGCCCGGATGGGGGTCCGTCTGCTTACCTCATCCAATCGTAGAAGCTCCTCAGTACTCATGCTCCCGGAAACACCTTTTGCAGACTCCTTGCGCGACTTCTTATCTCGCTTCCTTTTGTCTTTATCGTCGCGGTCTGTTTTCTCGCGATCTCGTTCGCCGCCCACTCCAACTCCTTTTTTTATAAAGTTGAACATTTCGCCCGGCTAGTGCACCTTGAAAAAAAAAGAACAACTAACACCCACAATCGCACTCACGGCACCACCAATTGAAAAACTCCCCCGTTGTACACTCGATCAGCAGCAGCAAGACACCCCCGCAAGCAATTCGAATGCAGGGTGGCGGCTAATTATCGCGAAACGATTTCACTGTCACATTTACGAAACGATTTTCATAATTTCCCTGTATACGCGTCACTTTTCACTTTCCGCACGCAATTTCCGATCGACTTTTCACACAGAGCTCTAATCGTGCCGCTGAGTCCAGGTAAAGAAATGCAAGAAGAAAACTCGAGTTACGAACGAAGAAAAGAAAAAAAAAACAAGTCGTCGCGACGGGACGACCAGCCAACTGTCAAACGCGCCTGAAAATTGATTTTTCCTACTGTCAAAAGCAGCAAACTCACACGCACGTTCTGGCCACACAACTACCACCACTACATCGACAGGCCAAGGTGAAAAACACCTTCAGGTGTTAAGTGAAATGGGCGCAGTCCAAACGCACCGATCGAACGGATTTTTTCCAATCGATTGCACCGTCCGTTAAGTCGCGAATTTTTTCGCGAATCCGTGCACTTTTCGCGCGACTAAAAGCAAACAATTAAATTCCGTTTTGTGATTGCGAACCACGCACTAACACACCTCCACTTTCACTGTTTCAACACACGGCGCAAAGATTCCCGTAGCTTCGCCCTACACGCAGAATTCGACGAAGTTTTGTTTTGTAGCTGCTGGGCGACGTCGACGTCCGCCACGAACTGTCAAAGTTTTCATTGCGAAAATTTCCCGGGAAATCGTTGAAAATTGCGCCCGGCTTTCACACGAATCGAATCCGTTTTGTTTTTGCGATGTCGGCTTTGAAAAAATCGTCCGTTTCGGGCGAATTTGTGAGGTAGAGAAGCGGAAAAACGACGACCTCGATGGACATCGAACGCGACACGACACCGCCAAATCACAGACGCGAAATGCCACTTTTTGTCCTTCTCTTCGGCGTTTCGAATGCTTCGATTTGCAGAGCAAAAGCAGAACTGCTAAATTGACAGATTTCGCTCTCTTAGCGAGTAATTTCTCTTCGGATTGTGATTTGTGCAAGTGTGTGTGACATGTTTTCATTATTTCGTTTGGAGTGTGTGTGGATTCGTGTACATGAACGAGAAGAAAGATGGATTTTGGAACGGTATTTCTCTCTGCACTTTGACATCGACTTAAGAGGCATTTCTGCACGTTAACTTAACATGCAGTTAACAGCTGCGGAAAATACACCAACTACAGCTGATACAACACTGTTAATTGGAGCCGGATAAATACAGTGCGGTGCATCCAAATCGTACAGCAGCAGAATAAAATGGCGAACGGGTGGGTGGGTGCTTAATAAAAAATCTCGTAAGATCTGTACCAGAGAGCTCAAAAGGAATCTTTTTATACGGGTGCACTTTGAATCCAGTTGGAAGCGCAATCCCTTTGCCTTTAAGGCAAGGTATTAATCACTTAAAACAAACGAAAAATGCCTCAATTTCACGATTTTTTTTTGAATATAAAATAAATATATATGGAAAAAACAATCAATGGGTTATATAGAGGTATAAGTGAAGAATAATTGTGAATTTTTTTAGAAAAATATATTTCAAAATAGCGGCTCCAGCTCCTATGACGTAAGACCGCGATCGGCGTGAGTTGATTCACGCGATACCTTCTACAGCCTCGCCAAGTGATCCGAAACCAAAAATTCAAAAAGTTTATGAAACTAAATTAAATTTGTGGGGCCCCAACGTTTTCCGATTTTCGAAAAACGCCTTAAGACTAAAATGGCAGCTATTTGAAAAAAAATCACTTTTTTCACGCTTTTTTTTGGCTTAAAAACTCAAATAAAAAAAAAGTGGAATAAAAAAAAAAATCGATGTTGGGGCCCCCCAAATTTAGTTTACATTCTTTTAAGCTTTATTTTATTAAAATCGGTTCATTCGTTCGAGCTGTAGAACGTACCGCGCTCCGGTAAAGTGGTTTCGAGAAAAACGCGTTTAAAGTTTGACGTTATAAAAAAAATCGTATTGAATATCGGGGCAACCGTTCCACAAATCGGTCTGTAGCTCGTAAAATACATTCGATATCGAAATATCCTTTCGCCCCCATATTCTCAACATGTTAAGGATGAAAAATAATATAAAAAAAAATGCATTTTTTTCCCGTCGAGAAGTGATACCTTCCCTTAAAGAAAGAAATGATTGTTTTTCCTGTTTATGAGCGGGACATAATATGTAAGTAAGATGCACCATATTTCGTATTACGCCTTCGAGCGTCAACCGTTCGATTCGAATAAATATATAAGCGGCCGATTTCTACTTGTGCAGTTATGAAACCGGCTATTTTTGCGGCTTTAAAGCGTCTAGTAAATCCAAATGGAGAGGGATAGAAGATGTAACATACAATTTTGACTTTGGTGTGAAAGAGACAGTCCGTATAGCTATAAAGTGAGTACTGTCAAAAACTAGCTGCTAAATAGCCACTACATAGCGCATTCCAGCAGTGGCTCGCAACATTCTAGCACTTAATCCAAGAAAAATTCTGCTTCCAGTGAATTTTTGAACTGCTACAGACTTGTTTTTAACAAAGAAAGTGCCATGTTATGTTATAAAACGCGCTACAATCGGTATTTTTCTTAACAATTCAGTTGTTACTGTTGATTACTAGATGCCGCTAGCGTCAGAAAGAGTGGTATCTATTTCTAATAATGTTGTTCGCCTTGTCGCACTATGGGGCCTTTTATTGCACTTAAGAAATAGCCACTAAATAGCCAGTGTCATAACAGCATTATCCAAAATACAGGGTGTCTGGTACTTAGTTACAACTGAAAAAAAGCGACACTTCTATGAAAACTATAGAGGAATATCCCTGCTGTTGAGTACGTCTTATAAGATCTTGACGAAAATATAAAAAGGAGAATTAAATCCTTTGCTGACAAAGTACCAGAGCGGATTTACCATAGAGCTGGGCGATCGACCACGGACCAAATATTCTCAGTTAGCCAGGTGCTTGAAAAGTGCGGGCAATTTAACATTGATGTGCACCAGATATTTGTGGACTTCAAACAGGCATAAGATAGTATCGAAAGGCGCGTATTGTATAAAATAATGACGGATTTTGGAGTTCCACCAAAAACTTGTTCGGCTTACAAAAGTGACTATGACCGATTCTCTGACTTCCAGATTTAGAACTGACAACGGGCTTAAACAAAGCGATTGCCTGACACCAATGCTTTTCAATTTGACACTCGGAAACTGCCCGTTGACACCAAGGGAACACTATGCTTCAAATCCACACAACACAGCATATGTCGATGACATAAATATACTTGCAAGAGTGCTATAGAATTATTTGTAAGCCTAGATTTGGTAGCAAGGGAAGTTGGACTACATATAAACGAAAACAAAACCAAAGTTATGACACAAACTAGGAAAAGCATGCCAATCAGACAAAATATTACAGTAGAAGAAAACGTAGACAACTTTGTATATCTTGGTTCAAATATATCGAAGGATGGAAGCGAACCCATCGTATTAAAAGACGAATAATGATGACAAATAAGACGTACCTATTATTCGATTCTTTCAATAATTAAAAACAAAAATGTGCTCAGAAAAACAAAGCTTAAACCACACAAAACAATTATAAGACCAGTGCTCAGAGTTAAATTCGGGAAGGCTCCATGAGATTCCATTCGGACAACGGAGGAGATATTTGACCGCACTAATTTAGGGTTTCGATGCTTTTAATAAAAAATTCATTAATAAAAAAACTACTTTCGATATCAGAAATCCACTTCCCAAAAAACAAACAGTGCTACCACCATCACCGACTATCTCGAGATTAGTTCCCTTTATAGCATTACCAAGTAAAGTATCGGTGAGGTCTGTGCGTGCGTTGTGTGCATTATAGGTCGATGGTTGGTACGTGACGAAACCACAGGATGATCCAGATAACTGTGATGTTCCTAATTTCATTATTGTTCGACAAATGCAGAGCAATCTCCGACCTAATGCTAGAAAGTTGAAATTTAGAACATATATGTAGATGCGCTACTAGAGCAATCAAAGCAAAAAAAAATCTGGAAACAGGCCGTTTCTGCGATATGAAATACCACCCCTCACAACTGTATTTTGCTACCCCTATTAAAAATTTATTTTACAAGGGTGTCCCTATAGTGGTTCTATATAGTCGTAAATTTGTAGCTTTCTATTTATTACGGTTGTCTGGGTGATTCTTTATTGTTTTTTTGGGTAAAAGTCCGAAACGTGTTTAATGCTGAGATGCATCTAACCAATACCTTTTCAATAGCCTCGTGGTTATTCTTCAAGTTGTCAGTTGCATAGTAACTTACACCGCATCTCAGTATTAAGCACGTTCCAGACATCTAGCTAAAAAATAATAAAGTTGCTCCCAGAATGTTGGCATATTTTTAATTTAGTAATTGTAGTTTAAAAAAGGTTAAAGTAAAATGAAATAAAAGTAGGTAAGTATGTATACTAAGTGTTTTAATCGAATATTTTACTTAGGGGCACTTGACTGAAGAAAGTATTAATATATTTCAAATACAAAATATTAAAACTTATAACAAGTTGTGGCTCCTCTTCTGCATACAAAGCTGGCCAATTTTCATTGACAACATCGTTCAAAGCATCTGTTAGCGTTTTATCTCCATTAAACAAATTATCAATATTCATGTAGAAACCGTTCGGCTTGACATGAGAGGTTTTTATTTTGAAATTCAGATACGTTTCGCCATCTTTTTCAATTTGTTCAAATGTCATCCGTATGCTTATGGTTGAATCCTTCAAATCGAGATGCATTCGTCCTTTTCCTTGGATCGGCAATAGCATAACTTTACCGCGAAGATCGCAGTCCGTATCGAGACTGATTAAGTTGTTGGTAGCAACTATGTCTAGCGTTTTGGCGTCAAAATCTAAGCTGAAAATAGAAATCGTTGGATATGTTTAGTAAGTATTTAAGGTCTTAAAAAGAAGATCTTCAAATATAGGAATATTATATTAATAGATCTTATTGATGATTGATATAGATTTTGGTAGAATTTTGAATTGGGTTGGTATCCGAATCCGATCGACCTCAACCTAAACTTATACACGTAACAAATTTGCATAAAATTCCGTCTTTATGCAATGGCTCCAGATTCAGTTCTATGCACAATTTTTTCAAGAGCTTCTGTATGGTAAGTCGTCTAAGCGATTCATAGATATTCTTCATATTCATGATCTGAACTTCAACCGTTACAAGGTAAAAGTTTGCAAAATTTCAAATTCTTGGTATCAGGCATTCCGAACTTACTGGCAAATATTCGTAGACACGTGTTTAAATGACTAATTCCATCCCATTGGCGAACTTAGCCTTACAAAATCGACAACCTGAATTCCAAAAATTATACTTGGTCAAGGCGTTCTTGAATTAATCGGTGAGGCATGCACCCCCATTGACACTTAAGAATAACGTATACAATTGTAAGCTCTACATTCTTCACAAACTATCGAATGCACTCGAAATCTTACCAATTGTAACTTTAAAAGCTCAGCATGGAATCAGTTTCTGATAGAGCAACATTCGGCTGCAATTAGTTCGTAAAAACGAGTAGAGCAAGTAAAGAACAGACTGCGAAAGTGCCAACTATAACAATTGCATTGGGATTGGAATCTGTTACTTAAAACTCCCCGAGTATGAAGATAAGCTGTCCAACTTGATTTATTTACTAAATGGAAAATTTGTTTTCTTAATATAAAAAATATAAAAACAACTTTAATATTTACCTTAAATTTTAACTTACTTAAATTTTGTAATTGTGGTATTTGAGAGATTGGCAAGTTCCAAATTAAAAAATTCTCGTCTGACATTAACTGCTCTTGTCTCATCTGCTAGAAATAAAAAGTGCCCGACTAGAAAAGGGTCCAGTGCTGGGAGATTAAATTCTTTGTTGCCTGAAATTAATTTGTAGTAATTATTATTTTTTTAATTTCAAAAATACAAAATACACACCATTCTTCAATAAAGGAATAGCCAAATTTGCTGCTTCTAGTAAACAGTCATTAAGATCAGCTCCACGTTGACATTTCTTAAATTCTTTTGCTACATTTGAAGAAATTAGAAAAATTGAATTTTATTATTTGAGACAATTTAGAGCAGAATAAAAAATGTTAATGTTTAGATTAGATTGGAATAAGGACGTAAACTAGTAGTAATAACACAACGTCTAGTAATAACAGTTTAATATATCTATCTGATATTTGATCTCGAATCCAGTTAAATTTTGGTTGGCGTCTTAGCTTAGATCGACTTGCTTTAAAGCAACTAACGAAACCAAGGAGAGAATAGACTTAGTTTTTTTTTTATTGAAAATAAGGCAAAATTTAAATGGTTCTTCTGTAAATATTGAGAAATAATTTTACTAGGGGATTTTTAAGAAACTTTTATAAGATTTGACAAAAACTATTTAGGTATGATTATTAAATTTGAAATTATAAGTCTTGAGGCTGCTTATTCTCAATTCCCAATAGTGAGAAGGAAAGGAAAATTAAAGTGGATGGTAGCCCTGGAATGAGAGGGCGAGGCGGGGCAGGTTGACATTTGAAACAAAATCTTCAAAATTTCTTATTTCAGAAACGGCTTAAGCTAGACAGTTGAAATTTATATTCCACACTAAAGAACAATACCATCATTTTTCGAGAAGAACTGTGGCAATACGAAGTTCTAAGCTTCAACGGCCTAAACGATTCTTGATATAAAAGTCAGAAATTCTAAAACTCTTTCCACCTCTCCAGTCCTTAAAGGAGTCCACTCATTCTACCTAAAAAAAATTATTTTGGTATAATAGCTAAAGGGCTTAGGAGATTTTAGCCTTCAATTGCGTTTGCGTACGGTGGACAGACGGATTGAGTTTCTTTTTGCTGTTTTTATAGAATAAAAGTTGTACTCAATACCTTACTATTATTAAAATTATAATGTAAAAAATATAATTAGTTTTTGAAAGATGCCAGGTGCATAAGTTTTGTTCCTAGAAAATCTTTTTATGAAAAAGGGTTTGTAAAGGTTTTTAAGAAAAAAAAAAAAAAAAATTCTCACTTTGTGAATTTCTATGTAATTTTACATATTTTTTACAAGTACATATTTCAAAAAGTAATGTTAAAATTATTTGTAATCTAGTGAGATTGATAGTACAATAATTCATTATATCAACTTAGAAAACTGTTGTAACTTTTTATATAAATAATGAAAACAAAATCTAATTCATGAAACAAATTCTTCATAACTATAAAAGAAAATTGCAGGAATCATACTTATAATTTTATCACTTACGTAACTCCTTAGTAAAGGTTTGAACGACGCCAACGAACAAAATACACGCAACAATCTGTAAATTCATTTTGTTTCCACTTTTCTTCAAATAGATGAATTAAATTGTTACAGGAACTGATTACTTCACTGATTAATCAAACACTATACTTTTATTCGCAAACATCTGTTCATTTATAGTGTGAAAATTTATAAAAATCTTTTCTCAAAAACTTTCTGTCATTTTTATGAGTGGCAAAGTGTATAATCATCAATTAAATAATAAATAATGGTATGTAATTACTAGTTAAAAGAGTAGTAAAATAATTCATTAATTAATACAACCTCGTGAATTTTAAACAATACATAAATAAATTTTAAAACTTTGTTGCATTAAAAGCATTTTTACTGATTATTCTTCTAAGTTTAATCAAGCTCAAAACTTTTTAACGCATAGAATGGACCTATTAGTAGTTAACGGGCCAGAAAACTCAACTCAACTATTCACTCGTTTTTGTAACGACCATACAAACGTCGTTTAAACATATGTTAATGAATATAAACCGATAACGTTAGGTCATCTGAAGCTAAAAATTTCAAGCATTAAAGGAAACTAAAAGAAATTGATTTCAAAGTTAGTTAAATACTTTTCCAATCTGAATATATATAGCTAAAGCCGGGTTGCGGAAAAATGTCTTATGCCAGTTTTTTACTTAAAGAGTGGAAATGTCCTTAACAATTTAACTTTGCATCAAATTTCCATTTTTTAACGACTACTTTTAGTATTGCCATGTCATTATACCCGTTGTTCGGAAATTTTCCCACCGATAAGTTCCTGTATTACTGTTACTAATACTAACTAAAGAGTTAGTCAATAGGGTCATAACAATTTTGTATTTAAATATTTAAATTGAGATATTTCCAAACAGAGCTCGTTTATGAACTTCACTATGATGAAAATATAAACCTTGACAGACGTTTGACATTGACAGACCAGCAAAAATATTTAAGGGTGTATTTGTATTAATCTACACAATTATTATGTACCTTAGGTACTTAAATTGAATAACCAATTATAATGGCAAGTTCACTTACGAGCTTCGTAAGAAAAGTACAAAAAAGCTGCTGCAAAGACACGACCCTAAAGATAGCCAGCATTTAATCCCAAAAGCACAGAAAAATCAATATACAAATATTGTTTGTACTAGAGTCAAGTGTATAGTAAGAATTCGAAGCACAATTTTTCCTTCAAATTTCCAGTATATTTATTTTTTTCAAGTAAAAGTACATATTTCAATCTCTTTTAAACGAAATAACTGGTATTAGTAAATTATTCATGTACTTTTCAACTGAACCATAGTACAATTTACATAAAAAGGCTCTCAAAATAGCGCACCATTTCATGTAAAATTAACTTATTCATTTATGAATTGAGAATTACGTTCATTTTCGTGTGATTCTACTTATCTATTTGAATTTTACGACAAAAAACTTGTAATATATGAAACCACGAAGTTGGACGCTTCGTTTGATTTTCTTTTCTACCGGAATAAAAATGAAACGCATTTGGTGTCGCAGTGGGGACAAACCTATGCAGCAAAACCAGGCTTGATGGCGGGTTAGATTCATACCTACAGGCAAGGGTGTAAACTCAAGAGAATATCCATAGTGAATTTGATACTTTCGAAGTTGAAATTTACTGATTGCAAATTAAAATTTACTGACCAAATGATGTAAAATTACATTCAAATTTACTATTACCTACATCCCAATGTAGATTTACTAGATAAGGTGTCGCAGATTTTTCTATATCTAAAAAGTGTAAAATTCAATGAATTTCCGTCTACTGTGTATGATCCGGTTTACATCCAGCATTAAGGCTCAAAATCAACATAAAATGTTTAGGAAGCCTGCCGTAAACACTTCATAGGTGACGTGAGCTACAATTCGATCTTTGATTTTTGAGTGTAAACCTAAATGAATCTTAGGCCTCTATCGGTGTAAGTTGGCGGTTGGACCTACTTCAGGTCTTGATATTGGTCAAGCAACAACGATCAGATCGCTGGGTGTAAACTAACTCTATGGCAATATAGTTATTGAACAGGATCTGGATAATTGAGGAATGCATAATCTGTAGGTACATGAGATGCGAAATGTCGTAACTAATTTTTCAAATTTATACACCTCCTTCAAAAATTTTTTACTGCCTCGATTTGAGAACGAATCAGTTGTATGCATGGTATGAAAGAAAACTCTATTCCAAAAATTTGTATAAACTTCAATCCGTTCTGATGACCCTTAAATAGGCAATAGGATGATCCTGGGGGAACCTTCAATCACAATGCAATTAGAATAGCGTCAGGGGCTCTACACACTTCAAGCGTATTCTATGCACTTCCAGCATGCTCTACCCCTCCGCCGCATATGCACAAATCTCTTGAGTGCACTTATGCAGTATGGGCGTAGCAGGGCTTGTAAATGGGATCAGTTGTTACTGCGAAAGTGAATGCGTACCGTTGTAAAGCTTTGACAGCGAATGCGTGCTACTCAACCGCGTAAGAATTGCAATGTGTAACAGTAATTGATTGTGATAATAATTAAGAGATTTATGATTTTAGTAATTTATTCGAATAATTTTTGAATTCAAAATCCCGGTTAACCTTTGTTATAAACAAAAGTATTTTACTACACAATGTGAGAGTACAACGGATACTTTCGCGGTGTATGTGTCTGGCTGCCTCCGTAAGCAATAACCAATCTTAACTTAACTCTCTAAAATTTGCAATAATATATATATAATTAATAATTATTATAATAATATAATTCACAATTTATTTGTTTGTAGAAAACGTACTCTTTTTTTTGGTTAGCGTCTAACAGAAGGTATTTCTGAGGAAAAAACAGAATTTTTTTTTCTTCAAAAATCCCACTTAATATCGGTCCTATCAAGAAATTTATTAATATAAAAGTCCCTGCAAAAGTGATTTCAAACCTTTTGCGTCTTATAAATTTTTTTCTAAGTTGAACGGTAATGCAGATATTCAAAATTTTTAATTCTCTGTATTTTTTTCAGAATAGCAGTTTTAAAAATAGTGTTCCATCGGGCAGCGTTGCCACATTAGTACGATTATATCGGATGGGAATAAAACGTTATTTGGATTTTTAAACGAATTTGTTTTTTACTTGAAATCCTGGCGAATCCCTGATTCGCAACAATACATAATTTAACAAAAGCAATTTTAGAAAGTTTAGTCTATTATTATTATTAGCATTTTTTTATTAATTATGACAAGAAACATAATAGGTTAAAAAAACAAAATGAAAATTAGTTTCAATTAAATAATTTACTTAGAGGCACTTGACCGAAGAAACCGTTAATATATTTCAAATACAAAACATTAAAGACTTTAGTAATTTGAGGCTCCTCTTCTTCATACAAAGGTCGCCAATTTTCATTTATAACGTCATTGATTGCATCTGTTAGCGTTTTATCGCCATTAAATAAATTATCAAAACGAATGTAGAAATCGTTCGGCTTCGTGTGAGTGGATTTTATTTTGAAATTCAGATACGTTTCGCCATCTTTTTCAAATTGTTCAAATGTCATTCGTATTTTTATGGTTGCGTCCTTCACCTCGATATGCATTCGTCCTTTTCCTTGAATCGGCAGTAGTAGAACTTTACCGCGAAGATCGCAGTCCGCATTTAGAGTGATTATTTTGTTGATAGCAACTATATCAAGAATTTTGGCGTCAAAATCTAAGCTGTAATGAAAAGACACGGAAGTTATTTAGTAGGACTATTTTTAAGATCGAATGGATAACATGTACATAAGTAAATTATTATAGTTCCTAAATCTTATGCGAAGTATGTATATTTTTAATTCTTAGTTTTATAGGTTTTTCAACAATTGTGCGATAGAAAGAACTTTTGTATGGGATTTCAACCATGCCCTTACACGGAAAATATTTTTTTAAAATTTCATCTTCAAAATCGGAATGCTGAACTAATTTTCGAGTTTAAGTCTACACAAATTTTTTAATGACTTCTAATATGCCGACTAAGCAAATTACAGATTTTCTTCATATTCAGCAAGGATAAACGCTTTAGTGAAATATAGAGCGAACGTGATACTAGGCCTACGAAAGTGTACTATTGCCAAATGAACAATTAAATTGCGATTGGTGAGTTGTTATTATAGCGAACAACTATGGTATGGTATGCTATGGTAAAAGCTAGCTCGTGACTTCACTCTACCATTTTCATACCGTTTAGAGATAAATTCTGCAAACAAAACTATTAATTGCCCAAAAAAAGTCCTGAAATTAATAGTATTAAAAAAAAGGCGCAACTTTATTATTTTTCCGGCAGATGTTCGGAACGCGTTCAATTCTGAGATGCGGTGTATGTTACTGTGACTGAACACCTATCAAAAAGTTCGGGAAGCGGTTAGAATAGGGTGTAACATATGAATTACATAACTGGGTCATATTCCGGGAAACGTTCTAAAGGTATAAAAAGGAATAAACTTAAAAATAGATGATAATTAAACAAGCACGTGGAAGTGAAAAGATATTCGATATCTGATGAGACTTGAGAGTTATGGTGGAATTCATGAAAAAGTATACATCCACTTTACACCCTCATAGGGTTGAATTTAAAAAAATCTTGAAAACACCTTCTAGGTATTTATATGAAGAATCCGTAGAATAAAAATGAATTCAATATTTGAAAAGACCTAGTAGATATGACAAAAGTCGTAAAAATATATGTATTCGATTTTCACAGATCACTTTTTTTGGTCTCACTTCTGAACGCCAATGGATATTGGAATTTTGTCTTATCACAATTACTTGTCTAGTTGATTTACATATACACAACGAGTTTCAACTTTCTAGCATAAGCCGTTCCAAGACTATAGCTCTGTTGAAATACCAAGTTTCAGCTTAATATCATTATAGGTGCCTAAGATATAAACATCGGAACCTTTTCCTTCTTCGCCCTCCCCCATTCTCTGCACACAGACCCTCAAAATTTTTTCCCCTATAAGCGTTCAATTAGCGCTACGTCTGGTAAAAATTCTAAACATCTATCTAATACTGTTCTTGAGATATGAAACGTGATTTTTTCGAAAAATTCTTATCCCCCCCATTTCCATGCTCCACCGCCCATTTGAAAAATTTTACTTTGAGAAATCTTTATTTGTCAACTTTTATACTAAAAGCGAATTTTATTCTTCTAGAGCAATTAGTACATGAGATATCGTAATGTAAAGCTGCGTTTCACCCCCACCCCCGTACGCCACTACCCCTACTCAAAATTTTTTTCAATCTGTTCTCCTAGTATAACTACAGATATCTTTTAAGTTTGAATTATATACCATTAACGGTTTAGCAGATATGGATTTTAGAATGTGTCGATCTCGGCTTTTTTGCGTTTCGGACGCATTTATTTCCCCCACTCCCACACCCCTTCATCCATATTGGCAACTTTTATGCAAATGGGTCTACTATCAGAGCTCTATATAAATTCTAAGTTACAGCCTCCTAGCATAAGCGGTTTCTGAGATCTAGAAACCAAAATTTTCCGTCTAAAACGGATCCCCCTCCACCTCCCTCATTGGTCACTTCAAGGAGCCTACCTTAGATACCTACCTATTCGTAAAAAAAAATCAATTCAACATTTCAATGCGTTTGGGTGCTACGAGCCTTCAAACGAATTTGAGTACGGCGGACAGACGGAAAAACCTGTTTTTTTTTTTAAACCGATCCCAATACTGTAATATTGTTATTATTAAAACAATAAGAATTACCTGTATATATAGCAATATTTCAACTTACTTTATGTTTGTGATTGTGGTGTTTGAAATATTGTCAATTATTAAATTAAAATATTCGCGTCTGACATTAATTGCTCTTTGCCCATCTGCCTCGTATAAAACATGCCCGGCTAGAAAAGGGTCCAGTGCTGGGAGATTAAATTCTTGGTTGCCTGAAATTAATTTTTAATAATTAATTTTTGTTTTTAATTTCAAATCTACAAAATACACACCATTTTTCAATAAAGGAATAGCCAAATTCGCTGCTTCTAGTAAACAATCATTGAGATCAGTTCCACGTTGACATTTCTTAAATTCTTTTGCTGCATTTGAATAAAATAAACAAGTTAAACTTTATTATTTGAAACATAGTTTAGAGCAGATAAAAAAATGTTTAGATTAGATTAGATAAAGGACGTAGATAAACGAACAGTTTGCTGTGCATCGATTTAGTTATAACAGTCTAAGATGTCAGGCATAGTAGAGTCCTGCCTTGTTTGGTTGGTGTCTTAGCTTAGCTATCTTGTTTTAAAATAGCTGAGGAAGTAAACGAGGGAGTAGACTTAACATTTCTTAATGGAGTAAAAATGACAAAATTTTAGTTGATATCACCAGAATTCTTCTAGACATATTAACATTTATACGGTGGGTAGAATGGGAGGGCTCCTGTCTGTAGTGAAAGTGTTTTGGTTGGATGTTTGAGGAATTAGAGCCTGGAAGGTAAAAAAGACGTTCAGATTTCTATATCTTAAAAATGCTAAAGATAAAAAGAGGACGATTTATAAAAATATTTGTTGAATTATGTAGGTGTTTTTTACCTTAGAAACTATATTATCTAAAGCGAAAAATATTAGTACCCAATTTCACATTGTACATTGGAATATCCTTTAGTAGATAAAATTTTCGAGAGCAGAGGTATGCGGGTTTTAACTAAAACATTTGCACAAATGTTATATTTAGTCTGGAAAACTTTCTTGTTTAAAAACTTATCACTCTGTTTATTTTCATGTAGTTTTACATATTTTTTACGCTTATTTTACAGGATTTTTTAAGGATTATTACAAAGTGAGTTTGATATTGGAGAAAGTTAGTTCATGTTATCACAACTTTAAAAACTGTTTTAGCACTTAATACTTCTTAATAATTAAAAAAAAAAAACTATCAAAAAGGTTCTTAGAAAGAAGTATTCACGAATTACACCGATAATGTAATCACTTACGTAAGTCCTTGCTAAAAATTTGAACGACACTAACGAGCAGAATACAGACCACAATCTGTAACTTCATTTTTCTTCGACTTTTCTTCTAATAAACGGAGAAACTCGTAATTGAAACTGATTTCTTTACAGATAACTCAAGCACTAAAATTATTTCAAAACAACTCTTTATTTATAGTGCTAGTGCGAAACATTATTAATTTCTTTTCTAAAACAGTACATCAATTTTCTAGCAATGGAAAAAAACCTCAATTAAATATTGTAAGAAATAGGTAAGGGAGTAAGGTACAAGTAGGAAGAGCAGACAAATAATTAATTAATTAATATAATAATGTAAATTTTATTTAAATAAAACGCAAATTAATGGTAATAGTTTGTTGCATTAAAATACTTTTAATTGATTGTAATTATAAGTTTAACCAAACTGAAAAGGTGTAAAGCGTTGAACGGAGCCTTGAAAGAATTATTTTGTGTTTATTGATAGCCGAAACCCCAAGCCTACCTACTGTCTATATATGAACTCTTTCGATAGCGTCCATACAAAAGTCATTAGAACACATGGAAAAAAAAATTGTTTTGAACATACTTTGATTGAGTGCTTTTGTGTTGTATACTTCAAGTTCATATTTTATCTGTGGCACTAAGTTACATAAAAGATGAACAATTTTTAAACAGAATAATGATTGTGGTTTGAAAATTGTGATTCAAAAAGGATTCGGACTATAAAATAAAGCAACTGTGAAATTTTAACAAATTTTGTGTTTTAATAAAATGTTTACTTGACTAAAAACACTATTAAAATAAACATATTTAAAATATATTTAAAAAAATATGGCAATAGTCTGGGAAAAAATTTAAAATGGAGACGCACATGTAAACTACATTTTAGGTAATACTACGGGGCGCGGTCAAAGTTGAATTCTGCTGTTTTGAGCTAGGAACGCTTTTCGGAAAATTAATTTTGAAAATAGAAAATATTTATCAGAAAGAAAAAACCCTCGATTAATCACTAAAAAATAAAGTTAAAAAGATTGTGTAAAAATTTCAGACCTCAGTTTTGCCGTTTCCAAGAAATCGTGATCACCGACTTTATAAGCACAGTTTTGAGAAAAACGCGTTCAAAGTTTCAAAGACTCTTTCAAACGCTCCTAGACGTCTTTAGAAATGTGAGTGTAGCTGCCAGGATATTTGTCGGACTGACATGAAACTTTCTGTGAATATACTTAAATATATGTATAGAACGAAAAGGAGGAAATTTTTTTTTTTTAAATTGTGACTGCATATAATTTGTAGATATACAAAAACTTGAAATTATTCTTTAGGCGATTACGAAGTAAAAACCAATTTGTTACCTCTTCGGGCGTAAGACAATATGACGAAATTTATGAAAACGTATACAATCCATTACTTTCAATTGGGAATTTCGAAAAATTTTGATGTAGGTTTGGTTGAATTGCCAAAAAACGACACATAAGGCTTATTATGGCGAAAAATATGAAAAGAAACACATCCCTTGAATACCCAAAAATCTTGAAATGGTTTTTTGGTTATTTTATAGAAAGCGCGAGGAATTAAAAACCAGCTCGATATCTCATCAGATATAGTTGGTATTCAAGGAAACGTATGCAATTGCTTTACAGTTCTTGGGGTTGGGGAATTTTCAAAAGTCGTGAAATCGGTTATTAGACCATTATGTGAAAAATCTGTAGAACTGAAAAGCTGTGATGTATCTTGTGAAACCTAAGAGATATCACAAAAATTTTTACAATTTTGCTCAACTCAACTTAAGTAATCAGGTCTTTGAATTAATAAATGAATAAATAAATAAACCACCATACACCCCTTGGAAGTAGATTATGGAAAGATTTCGATATTAATTTTTAAGTAATTATATCTATAAAAAAATTGCCAAAGGAAAATCTAATTCGATACCGTATCATTTCTTGGGTATTTAACAGAATTCGTGAAAATTTATGCAACCTCTGTACTCCGTCTTATAGTTAGAATGTAAGAAATAAATCCTTAAAAGCTTTCTGCGCTTTTATCTGCAAAACCTGTATAACCTGCAAATTTAACTTAATATATCAGAGAAACTAAGAGATATGGCAATGTTTGTGAAAATGTATTCATTCGATTTTTATTTCGTTTTTCATGTTGACATTTTTTTTTAAATTTAGCTCAATTTTATTTTAATAAAAGAATAAATTGAAAATAGTCAAAAAATTCGAAGCAAGGGATAACAAGGTAGCAAAATATGCGTTAATAATATCGGAAAAAAAGTTTGGGCTGAGAAGAAACTATTTTTCTCCGTAATGGTATAAAAGCGGCTATAAATCGACTATCCTGTCACTCACAAAATATAGCATTTTCATTTTAGCATTTTCAAAGAAAAAATAAATATTTTAAGTGGAAGAACATCAAAAAATATTGTACATCGATATAAAAACTCTCAAGAACGGTACGAATCCGGATTACCCATAGGCGAAACTGAAATGGTGTCTAGTGTATAGTAACCAAATTTTTGAACAAGATGTTTTGCTGCACTTCTTCATTTTGCGGGCTTTTGGTGTTATTGGCGAACTTGTGTACTTATGGCAAAAATGCATTTCTTAAGGATTCTAGTTCCTGTAAACTGCAATCAATCCACTGTGGCTGCTCATGGTTCTTATTAAATAAACATAACATCGTTCTTCTAATCAATTAATTTATCTTCCTTTTTACAAAACAATAAATTTCTTCAATTGATTTCCATTACAAATTTAATCTTAATATCACTGAAATGAGCTAATCGCACCTTAAATATTACACGGAAAATTTTATATAGAAATAATATTACCGCACTAGTTGATAACAATTCAAAATTACTTCATCAACAATTTTTTTTTATTTTAATTTAAAATACTATTCGCCTTTCGAATTTCGCAAAAAAATTTGATCCATCGGTACTTTTGTAAAGATTTTATTTGATAGATCGCGAAAAATGCTTCCAAAACCATCGGCATAGCCGCGTTTCAATTCGTTGAAAACAATTTCCCAATTTTCGTCGATAAAACGATTCATGTTGTCCGATAGTAACTTATCGCCAAACAGATTCTCGAATCGCATATAAACACGTTTCGGTTTAAAATTGACCTTATAGTCGCTTAGTTTCATGTATTTTACACCGTTTTTTTCGTACGGTTCACCGATTAATTTATGCTGAATCAAGGTATCGACAAGTGTTATGTTTGCCCTTCCTTTACCAACGATCGGCAATAGAAGAATCCTTCCGGACATCTCGTAGTTTCCAAGAAGTTGAATACGATCGCTTTTACTTTCGCAAATGATCAGATGATTGTTGAGATCGGTGCTATAGAGAGTGTTTGTAATATTGGAATTATTGATATTTGAAAATAACTTACTTGTATTTCAGAACACGACTCGAAGCGATCAGATCGTGAACTTTGATATCTTTGAAAGTTTGCTTCAAATTAATCGGTGATCCTGCTCCAGTTTCGATAACTAACGATTTTACTTGCAGCGGCTCAAGGCGATTTATGCCGAATTCCTTGTTTCCTGAAATTTAAAAAATAAATAAATCAATCAATAAGTAGGAAGGAAAATTTTTCATGAATAAGGTGAAGTTGATTTAACTGCAACTGATGACCGGAGACAAGGTAAAATAATTCCGATTGATTACAAAAGCCATTTAAGCGCGATTTTGGCTTACTTAACCTTCTCGAGAATAAAGAGGTAATTTCCATATAAATGTTTTATACGATGTGTGGCTTCATTTTCATCTCGATTAAAGGCCATTTAAAGTCGACGACTGTTCTGGCGGTATACCTTGAACGCTGTGAAATGACCGCTGGATCTACATATTTTACACCATCGGTACTTCGATTTCATGTCGATAAATATTTACATGCTAACCGATGACTACGATTATGTTAATAAATACTAAAAATCTTTTAACACGTCTCTGGACTAAGGAAATAATAATTTGAATATTCTTAAATCGTTGATAAGTCTGAATATATTTTATAGCGGAAACAATCCGTATGCATTTTCGGCTTTTTATTTTATGGCTAAGGTGCTGGTTGGATTTTCGTAACAAAAAAGAATTAAAATAAAATTTGAACATAAGTACTTCTAAAAGTCTTCTTGCGATCATAAATATTGCAGCTTTATCTGTTATGTACATACAAATTTTTGGTATCGTTACATAAACTGTTTCAAGATTCCAACTGAATTTCCAATTGAATTTCTAATTCAATTTTTATTTGAAATTTCCAGTATATTTTTATGTTATCAAGTAAAAGTACATATTTCAATCATTTTTACACGAAGTTGCAGGTATTAGTAAATTATTCATGTACTTTTAAACTGAACTGTGAAATTTACATGAAAGAATTAATATGGAGTTCGATTCCTATCTACAGCCAAGGGTTTTATTAAGAGGCAGAAATAAGTGTATCTTAAAGAGTGCTAATTACAATTAATTCTAATTAATTTAATTTAATAAAATTTATTTCCACATGTCTTAAAACTAGACATTGATGGTAAAGTTGTTAATTAGGTGGTCAGTTAGAAAACTTTACATCCATCCATAGTTACACATGTAGCTTCAAGTTGTTATTAATAATATTTATTGAAATATTTTGAACAGTTTACAAGGAAAATTGAAATAAAAACCGTTTAACTATAATTACATTTGAGTGTAGATTCAAGAAAATATCCAGTGAACTTGCTGCTTTCAAAATTGAAATTTACTGCTTACAAATTGAAATTTACTGCATAGAAATTGAAATTTACTGCATACAAATTGAAATTTACTGATCGAAAATTGAAAATTACATTTATATTGACTACATCCCAATGTACTTAAAATGGTGAACCATATTTGTCTACTCTCCAAAAGATGTAAAATTCAATGGATTTTTTTATTGTGGATATTAAGAGCTCATAGAAATAAAATCAAATCGATATCCGATATCTTCGGATACCGATAAAAGACATGGCTTGAAAGTGTATCGCATATAATTTCTAAACATCTGTGAAGAGGTTTAATATGGAAAAATTTTAAAAATTTTGTACTATAATTTGTATTATAAATCGATTTTTTTTTTTAATTTTCTAGTCAATTTTAACATTCCAGCATAACCCATTCCTTCGATATTCTACTCTCCTAAAGATAGCGTCTCTGTAGGTTCAGAGCTATACAGTTTCACAATTGCTTTCATAATGAAAGTACTCATTTCTGGTAAAGCAATGAATACTAACATCGGCATTTGTTCATTTTTATATTTCAGCAACGTATCAGTATGTGCATTTACGTTCAATATTCAATATACAAGTTTAAATTTAACTTACCATCCTTTAGAAGCACTAGAGCCTTATTTACTGCATCTACAAGACACTTATCAAAATCAGATTTACTTCGATCGCATTTATCAAAAGTTGATGCTGAAAATGAAAGTAGAAAAAAACATAATTAGCGAAAGAAATAGTTTAAATAACTTCAAAAACAAATTATAGTCGATAATATGAATATTTATGAAGAAAATAAATTAAAATAGACAAAAAATACCGCGTAAAAGATTGTAAAATAAAATAGAAGATGCAATACATTAATTATGTTTTGAATATATTGTGGTTTTGTCCCAGTTGTGTCAATGAAATTCTTTTCACGCGGTATTTTTTGTGAATGTTTATAATTATTGCAACGAAATTTTTGTTAAAATTTCAATTGAAATTCGGCATTAATTTTGAATGTACAAAACTCTATACTGTGATCCAACTTTGTCCGTTGATCCGGATTGAATCATTAATCTATGAAAGCTAGGAGATGAAAGCAATAATTACTATAGTGAGCCCCAATTATATTTGGTTGGCAATTTTTATTTTTTCATATATATGTACATTCAGCATAAGCGTGTTTTTAGCTTGAAACCGTATATAGCCAAGACACGCAAGTTGGTAAATCTTTGCTTGCAGATTTTAGAAATTATGTATACGTTTACAGTATGATATTGGTATTCTGTGTCTTTCTACACCAATTTAAATGAGCAAGCGGAAGGACATCAATATAATTTATTGTTTTTGATCATCTCTTACATCACACATGTCTTCAGAAAAAATCTCTAACCCAAAAGTTGATTATCCAGTAAATTTACCAGTCTAATATATCTATCGTGTTTTTAAGGTTGGTTAGGTTAGGAAAGGTAAACCGCAAATGGGACCGTTGTGTACTGGGAAGAGCAAGTTCCTAAGGTATTATCCGATTTTTGATGGCAGCACTTAACTGTGATCCAACTTGGTCCGTCCGGAACAGAGTGGTAAAATTTTACTTTTTCAATACAATCCATGTTTTCGTCATTCCGATTGAATTGCTGATATGAAACACATTATCCTCTTTGGCCTTGAAGGCACCGTGGCGTGTGTCTTAAAACCTTGTCTTAAATTTTTTGCAGCTGCATATGCTAATGCTACTTTATCATAACAATTTTTAATCAAGATTCATGAGTTTGTAATTTTTATACATTCGTATACATCATACATCTTGTAATTAAGTTATTATTTTTATTTCAAATTCATCACATATGAATAGACAATAGTTTGATGATTTATTCAATTCGTAGCTTGTATACTTAAAACAGAATTTAATTGTATTAAAAGTACGCAGAAAGTACTAATCTGAGTATATGATTGGAAAAAAAATCGATTTAGTAACTTAACACTTATATTTTCCTGGGAGCAAATTAACGGCTTAGCGCTTTAAATCATTATTTTGATTTTCTAAAGCTAATGAAAATATTAAAAAGCCTTGTCCCATTAAACTCAAGCATTTATGAGTCAATAAATGCAAGACATAAGTTTCAAAATAGAGCCGCCGGTCATTGGTATTAAATCAAATTTCAATTAGGAGAAAAAAAAAAACGATAAAGGTCAAAGACTGAGTGAAATATGTTTTCTTGAATTATGCTCAGATGCCGGCATTACAACATAAACTAACCTACCTTTACAACTACATCTTGATCTTTGTGGCGTTAGTCGTAGATTTTACAAATCTAGACAACAATGGAGTGAATTTTGAATGATATTTTGAATTAATTAAACAGTCCTACTCGCAATAGCTATGAGATTAAATTTCATTATCAAGGTCGTTTAATCTTATCTTATCTTACGTGAAATAATTGCAACTCAATTATCGTCTCATAGGTCTCGACCTTCCACTAATTACTTATGATTTGAGGTTGATTTGATGATTACACCCACCTCAAAATGTTTACACTCAATAGACTCTACTGGTAATTCTATCATACAGGACTTAAATGTTATCTTCCTCCTGGCACAATTAAGTAGGAAGATACTGTGATTCAAAGTTGTTTACCCCCACCACACACCTCAGTTCCTCTTAAAATTGTTAGCCCTTTTCAAATATCTTAGTATCCCTTAAGATAACTACAAAGTTTCAGCCATCTGATATTAACCCTTCAGGAGATATGAATTTTGGAATGTTTCAATCCCATAGGTTTCATGCGTTTTGGCCGCATTGTTTTCCACCCCTCTCGCACATCCCTCGACCACTATCGACAATTTTTTTGCAGATGGGTCCACTATCATAGTATGTGCTATTTAATTTCCAACTTTCAGCCTCCTAACATAACTCGTTGCTGAGATCTAGAAACCAAAATTTTTCATCTAAAATGCTCCACCATCCTCCCCCGTACAGCCCCATCCCTGCAAAAAATATCACTGGTAGAGGTTTATTCATTCTACCTATCATAAAAAATTCAAATTAATATCTCAAAGGATTTGTAAGCTACGCACCTTCAAAAGGTTTTGTGTACTGCATACGCGGACGACGGGTGGCGTACGGCGACTACGGGGGACAGACGGACATTTTTTTGTTGCTTTTTTTGGGGTTTATCAGTCCTAAAACGTGAAAATACAAAATTTCAGGGTAGCAAATTTTTTTGAAATTTCAGGTCGATAGCAATACTTTATTATTAAAAAAAATAAAGTAAAAATTGCTAATAGCATTTAACTGCGATGAGGCACTACAATGTATTATACTTGCACTTGTATCAAGAAGGAAGGACTCGAGACTAACTACAGGCACTTTTGATCAGATTTTTTAATTTTTCTGAAACTTAAATCAATTACTTTATTATTTTAATAATAAAGTATTTTTTTTTGTGGATGAACAAGTTTAAATTTAATTTGCTAGATATTAGTATTAAGTTTTTACGGAATTTTAATTTCGCAACATTCCATTTTAGTAATGCAGTACACCTTTGCGTACTAAAACAGTGTTAAATTTTATGATTTAATAATATATACACTAAAATAAAAGTAATAACAAAATCACGTACGAAGATCTCGTCCACAAACTCCAAGGATCAATATCCCGAATACTGCAATAATTTCAGCAATCTGCATTTTGCACTTTATCCAAAATCGTGTAGACAAATTCACTGCTTTTATCGATGAAAACAAAATTCTTCACTTTATAAACAATAACAAAAAATAACTAAGTTTCGACCAACAAATCACACCTCTTTAACACCAAAAATCGGGTCGTATACACCGCAGAGTACCGCCAGGTAAGTCCGATAGCGACAGGTAAAAATAAAAATTTCGCGCGCTAAGATGCTCGATACACTCTGTCGATATTGTTACCTAATCGAATCGTTTTATAGTCGACTCCCAAGATTGATCTGCTGTCTTAAACCAGAGGTACAGCAAAGGTGAAGCCTAAAATTGTAATGGTGAAAACGGTGTGTTGACGCCAGGTATGTGGTTATAGTGCGGACGGTCGGCGTACGGACACATCTGTCCCGCCCGAGTTGTTGCAATGGAATTTGTTTTTAACTTTTTAGTTAAAGTGTTTCTTAAATATTCCCACCTAATCGATCAGATTGGCCTCGACTACCGTCGAGGAACTTATCAAGAGCCATGCAAATGCATGGAGCGTCGGCCGAATTTACGCTATGGTTCAGGTGTTTATTAAAAATAAAAAGCTTTCGCTATGATGCCAGCTACCGACTTCGAGGTTTATTACCACAAAACTAGGCTAAAAGAGCTCTAAAAAGCCAGCTGAAATCAATGGAAGAGTACGAGTACTTACCTGTATCACACCTTACCTTATATCGCGTTTCCGAACATCGAGTTAGAGCCATTTACGTTACTGGTCGTGGTCATACCGGCTTTATGCCACCTTTTTCATTATGCAAATCAGATTGATAACGATTTCGATATTACCTGGTCGTTTTTGTAATAATTTTTTTTTTATTTACCATTTTATTGATACTTGCTCGATTGCAGTTATTGCAATTTCGGTTGCAGGTTCGAGACGAAAGAAATTTTAGTAGACTCGAGGAAATAGGAAACTTGCATTTATAGTTTGTGGTATGACATGATTTTTACCTGAGATGTGACTTGATTGACGCATAAAATCTGAACTATTTGCTTGGATTTTCAAGTGGTAATACGAGGTAGGTATTTAGTTTTCTTTAATTTTTATGTAATTTTTTACGAAAAATTGCTTAAAAGTAAATAATCTAAAAATATGTAGTCTGCAGTACAACATTATACAATGGAGGTTTGTTGCAAATTTTATATTTCCAGGTATACAAGCAAAAAAGTCCGTCTGTCCACCGTTTAAAGATGTATAACCACAAACTCTTGAGGCTATTAAGTTCAAATTTATAGTCGTTAGACCTCTTTGTTGGTCATACTTTGTTCGCCGGTGGTATGAGGTCGAAGGTAAGACGTTTTAGAAAAAAACGGGTTCTTTATATCAGGAGCTCCTTATAGTAGAAAAAAAAATATTTTTATTTTTGGAGATAGTGGAATACAATAGTGTGGCGGTAAAGAAAATTGTATAATAATTTTTTTCCCGAACAAATTATGTATAAAAGATGAAATTTAGTTTGTACCTATGTGCGGGAAGTGAATGTAAATGTAATGGATGTAAAATTTTCGAAGAGCTACCACAGAACAAATAATTTATTTAGAAAATCGAAAAAAATATTTGGGATATTATTTTTGAATTTATACAACAATGGACCTTTCAAGTGAAAAAAATTTGGAGGACGGCGTCAAATAACACGGATATTTTGTTGATCCCAACCTCACAAGCTGATCAAACATGTAAGAATCTCGTAGATATTTGGAATATAACTCAGTTACGAGATTCTTCGAGAAGTGGTATAGATAAAATACGGGTATCGAGATAAATGCTCCCGAATCTCGAAGAGAAATCAGTGAATGTCGCATTTCAGCATCTGTTCTAATAATCGCTTAACAAATTTACTTAATTGTTTTTAATAATAGAGTATTGTAGTATCTTGAAATTGTCTATTTTCACTTTTTAGGACTAATAGACCAGACCCCGAGAAAGCAAAAAAAAAAAAGACAAAATGTCAGTCTGTCCGCCATAGACGTCGCCCGCTGTACGCCGTACGTTGTACATAAAACCGTTTGAACCTTGAGATATTACGTTGAAATGATTATGGTAGGTAGAATGGGTGAACCTTAACGAGTGTTATCTTTTCGAGGGTTGATGCTCTACGGGCGAGAGGGGGGGGGGGTCTAGCGTTTTAGATACAAAAATTTGGTTTCTAGATCTCACGAACCTCTTATGCTAGGAGGCTGAAAGTTGGAACTTATGCAGAATGGTTTATGCTACTCGAAGCGAAGAAGGATGAGTTACATACATTGGTGCACGGACGTGAGGCAGAAATAATAATTTTTTCATTTTCACGAATTTCGAAATATATTAGAGTTGGAAACTGTTTTCACGATTTTTCGATATTCAAATTCTGAGTGGGTATAAAGCGGTTGTGTCTGATTTCACAAATTCTTTCACATTTCGTAGAGATATCGAATTTCCTTTACGTTTAACGGCTTTAAATATAATTGCCAAAATACAAATTTAGGTATTCTATAATCTTTAAATCCTTTCGTATAAGTTCTTACGAATTCCGACAAATGTCTTATGTATTGTGAGCTATATAGCATTTGCTTACCTATGGCCTTTATATATAATATCTCACAAATAAATTTCAGGATTTTCTGATATTCAACTCCTAATGGGGTTTAAAATGGTTGAATATGATTGAATTTACGATTTCCGACTTATATCTCAGGCCTGATTAGAATTGAGCTTTACTTCAATAAGATTTTACAAAAAAGGGCTGCAAAAACAATTTCTGAACTTATTGATATTCAACTTCTAAGTAGGTGAAGAAAAGTTATATTCGCTTTCACGAATTTCGACATATCTATACATCTGTATTATATGGATTTGTTGTTAACTTTTAACTTCTGAAGACTTTTTATCACACCTACACAGGATTTCAGATTTTTTTTTCATATTCTTTCCCTAGGTGAATGTAAAGATTTTGTAAACGTTTTCACGAATTCTACTGTATCTCTTCAGTCTGATGAGATATCGAACTAGTTTTAACCTCCACGCGTGCCACACTTATTGTCAAAAATTTTCACAATGCTATTTAAAGGTTCAAAATTTCTGTGCCGGTCACCGGGGACCCCCATGGCATTCAACGTGTATTCGCTTTCACGAATTTCGCCATATGTTTTAGATACCATTTGGTATTGAAATTTTTTTTATTTTCACGGGGAATCAAGCAGTATTATAATTTAAGCCTTTGGTGCAAAAAGGGCTCAACTAATAAGTTTAATAACATGATAAATTTTTTTTACTGTTATGATAACTCTTTCTTGGATAGCATGCGCGAAGTTAGTTTTATTTTCGGTAATAATAACTTATTTGTGAGTTCCTTGGCGTTTCTTTAATGTTTCGTGTAGAGTTTCCTCTTTAAGTACTTTGCAAGGTGTGAATAATTTTATGCCTTAAATTTATTCCAAAATTTAACCGTGTATGGTGACGCTTTCCGTAGTACATACAACTTTTAATGAACATTTCGGTTTAATTTGTTGTTTTTTAAGCTCTTACAAGGAAAAATATAATTTCGTTTCCAGGAAGTGATTACTGGAGTAGGTACTAAGCTGGTTGAACTAAAAAGATGTCATACTAGTAAAAAAAATGTTTTGCCAATTCTTATGTGACTGTAAAATTAATCATTTCCTAACACATGTGGTAGAAGTTTCTTATGCGTTATTACTTCACTACTATAAAACGCTGTTTAATTTATACCCTGTCACGATTTGATATTAGAATTGTTTTAAATTACCTCATAAGATCGTCTCAAAACTAACACCAAGCCATTAGTTAGGTATTAGATATAAAAAAGTAGTTTCGCACAAGCCTTTCAATATTGACCTAAAATATGCATGCCTAATAAAAAAAGTTTTTAATATAACAACATATTATTAATTAAAAAAAATGTTTAATTGCTTTCTTTTTCATTTAGGATGATTTCAACAATAAAGATTTGTGCATAAAATTATGAAAGTCACTACTGCAAGCAACTATGATCAGATTTCCGACTTGATTAAAATTCCAAGGCTCAATTATTCATGGCTCACATTACTCTCACAGGTAGATCTCAATTAAACGAAACTTTTATAGAAAAAAAAACTAAAAAAAAAAAACATTTTATAACGACGTTAAAACTTACCTGACTATTCCTTCTATAAAATCAAATATTAAAATCTTCTCGTGTTTAGTTTAAAATTTCCGTTCGAATCCAACACGTTGGATTCTTTTTTGATGCTAACGAGATTTTTTTATTTCTTAGTGCAAAGTGCTTTCTAAAATGAATATTTACCTGATTTTCGGTATATTGGGAATTTGTTCACTGCAAGTTTCAACAAAGGAATTACGTGAGTTTTAATAGTGAATATGATTTTGTGGATAATAAAGCGAAAATTATTTATAAAATTACCATATAAATGGAATGGTGATGTTTTAAATATTACACTTCACTTGATTTCAATTATTTTTTAATCATGTAGTACAAAGTGTAACAGGTGTAAATATAATATAAAAGTGGTCGGACCTTACGCATAATTTTTGCCCAATTCCCAATGGATAAACACGTTAATAAACACGTTTTCATTAACAATATGTACGGAATTGTTAATAAGAATATTCACGACAAAATGCATGGTTTTATTAATGACAATGATTTACATAAACATGTGTGTCAAGTGTAAATTGTAATATTCCATTAGATTTATGTCTTTGGATCCATATTGTTATAAATTTATGAGCGTGACATCTGTTGTGGAGTTTGAAAAGTCGAGCACATTACTCATTAAAATGTGACATTGTTATCATACCGTCTTAAAGACAAGTTCGTTTTTTTTTCAACATTTTTTGCTTTTACTTCTGTTAAAATAATTACTTTTTTTTTGGAAAAAACATGAGCTTTTAAAATTGCTCTTGTTTATTATTTTGCGTTGATTTATGATCGTTTTTAAATTAAATTTAGATAAAACCGAACAAATTCTCGTTCACGTCCATATTACCTGAAAATGGGACTACGGAGCAAAACTATTTCATCAAAATTCTAAAAGCCTGTATTGTCAAATTTTATATGAGGATAAATTTATCAGTCTTGAGAACTTTCAAAGCTATAATATAAGCTGTAATTCAAAAAAAATTGTTTCTGGCAATTTTTTTCTTTTAAAGTGCAAGTGTAAGAAGAAAAAGCAGCCTAGGTGAAACTTTATAATTTTTCTCGGCACGGTCCAGGAAGTGGTTATATTCGGGGTGCGGTAGAAATGCTTGCACCACTGCCAATCGAAAAACATCAATTCCGGTTTTTGGAAACGTGGTCAAAATACAAAATACAACAATAGCTTTCCAATGAACATAGTCTCCCTTTTAACACTTACTCGTAAGGCCGATCACCCAATCTATCAATCTTCTACGGACGGTATATACGGCGGACAGACGGATTTTTTCCTTTTTTGAAGTATACTTGACCTAAAATGTGAAAATACAAATTTTTTTTTGCTGTCGGAAATTTTGGGGAAATTTGACGTCGAAATTTTTTATTTAGTACAATAAGGACTAAAACGTTCCACACCCATAATTCTTATATCCGTCTAGTTCTAGTAATTAAACTATTCGTCCTGATTTTTTTTCGTATCTGAAAGTAACCCCTATCCTAGCACAAAGTATATTCAAGATAAGTGCCACTCCCCTTCAAGAAACTATTGGCAGCTTAAGCCACTACAAATTTGGAAAGAAAACTGTTTTAATTAAATTCCCTAATTTTTTTAAGCTTTCTCTCAATTAGATAATAACCTTAACTTAACAATTTTTTATTTATGTAGATATTTAAATTTGAATTACAATGCAACCTTAAATGAAATGCTCATAATTTTGAATTTGATTTTTATATAAAAATGTTGTTTGTAGTTCAATACAAATAAAGTTGTTCCCAGATTTCCGGCAATATTTTTTCTTTAATGTTAATAAAAACAATGACTGAAATATTAACATATAACTGATCTGTTTTTGTAAAAATCGCGGAAACTATTTTTAAAGATGGAGTTATAGTAAAGCCGATGTTAGCGTTCGATGTCTGAATCGCATCGCGCCCACCGTATCGCGAAACTAGTTAAAGGATGCGCGTTGTATCGCTTGGCACAGCTGTCAAATAATATTCTCATGTACCAAAATATATTTTTCGCATCATGGGAACATGTTGCCTTGTTTATTTTTTTATTCTACGTATTTATGCGCCATATTTATTAATTGGTCGTCGTCAATTTAATAAAAAAAATCCGAAGCCAAACCCAAAGGGTAAGAATTGCGTTACACACATGACAAAATTGGAAAATTGATAATCCAAGCGATTAAACTTACTAACATGCATTCTAGTCAGCTGTAATCGCGTCGCATTGGTTCATGGTCGAGTCTTGCGCGTCGCGTTCATTATAATCCCGCCTTATGTCTTGTCAAATATTTGCTAGTAATTAAATTATCTTAAAATGTGAACACATTATCCTGTCTGGTAAAAGTGAATAAATAATTTAAGCTTTATTGTTGATAAATTCAAAATTAATTTTTATTCTCCCGTCTTGCAGCTAAAGAATTTAAAAAATGCAAAAGAGGTCCAGATTTCTCGACATGTTTAACAGCTGCTGTAAATGATGCCTTGTTGATTTTGAAAGATGGTAAACGATTTATTTACGTTAGCAAAGAAATATTGTTTCCCCAACGAAATATGTTTATAATTTAAAGGTAACAAGGAATTGGGACTTCCTAAACTGGAACCTTTCCGTATTGATTCGTTAGTGTTCGATAGTAACAATCATGGAGCATTGAATGTTAAGCAGTCTTTCAAAAACATTGATTTACATAACCTAATCAAAAACTCCAAGGTTTCAAAATTTGAGTAAGTTAAAAAAATAAATTTCCCGGTATTTCTTTCAAATAAATTAACAATTTTTTTATTATTAATCACAGTGTGGACTTCGAAAAAAACACCTCAATAGGTGACACCTTCAATACCAATCTTAATATGGTTGGCGACTATTCAATTTCCGGCAAAATCCTATTGTTACCGATTCAAGGATCAGGAAAATTCAATGTTACTTTTATTAATGTGCAATTGTTGCAAACGGCGAAATTTGAACAGGTAACGAAGAATGGCGAGACTTACCTGCATTTTACATCGATCGAGTCAAAATTAAATCCGGAGAGAATGTACATACATTTGGAGAATTTATTTAACGGAGATAAAGCACTTTCGGAAACAATGAACCAGGTCTTAAATGAAAACTGGGAAGATATTTTCAAGGAATCGGAACCAGACTACTCTAAGGCATTTAGTGCAATTAGTCTTAAGTTGATTAATCGAGTTTATAGTCAAATACCGGTTGATAAAATTTTTGATTGATATTAATTTCAAAAATAAAATATTATTTTCGGAATATACCTAAATCGATAAATTTTATGTTTTTTACGGACAACATGATGCTTCCATTCAGATGTTAAGGTGCTCATACACGAGCAATTAAAATTGCTCAATTTGCAGCAAGTTCAGACAATTTTGATGTCACGGAACCATATAGCAACATCCAGCAACATCAGCAATTCAAGATATGGATCAATTGGTGGTCAACTCGTTGCTCAGAAGTGACTAGCGATATGGAGAAATACTTAGCAAATTGGCAATGAGATCATACACGAACATTTCAGTTTATAAAAACAACACGAAAACAAACTTGACAAACAAATCAGAAACTTAAAACAAAACTTGGAAATATTTGAATTCCAAGTCATTATAACACGAAACTTGACAAATAAATCCAAAACTCAAAACAAAACTTTACAACTGAATCACCGAATGAGGACAATACCAAGTCAATGGAAATACAGCAACTATAGGTCGCACAATTCAAGTAATCTGTGAAAACATATTCACATTGCCAAAACTAGAACGATACTGCTTTGTATTGCTCCATTAATCGCTCAAGTAGTTTTGGCAATAGTCGTTGGGTAATCAATTGCTTGAAAAATTGCTCGTGTAAGATCACCTTTGTTGTAAAATTGGTATAATCAAGCCTCTGTTCACTTACTTTATAGCTCCCAAAATCAATCCTCTACCGAGCGGAAATTTTGAATCAATTTTTCTGTATTCTATTTGTATGAATCGAAAAACTTCCCCTATTTATTCACGTAACTATGCAACCAGATTTTTCGTTTTGATTCTTTTGGCGTTATATTATGATATTTACGTTTGCATAAACTTTATACGTATAAAATGCGTCGAATACTTACCTTATATTTCTACTTCTTAGTTTGCGTCTGTTTTCGTTCAAGAGTAACATGACAAATATTGTGAATAGTTGATGAAAGTCGTAATACATTGATAAGATGTCGCTGAAAACTAATTAAAATATTGCAGTAGCAAAATAAAATTTCCTATAGGTATTTAAAATTTCGTGTAATTTACATTGCCGATCTACGTATATTCTACGCATGTGAAAAATGCGTAAAAGTACAGACCTAGTGGACCCTGAATAAAAGCTTTCCAAAACGTTGAATGAAGCATAGACATAAACCGAGGCATAAAATAACGTAGTAAGCTTCCAAGAAGCTATAATAATGATGTTGTGTTGTTGATTATACTAATAGATGGCGTACGTTCTAATTTCGTAAAGGCATTGAGTTTGTATGAACCTTCCAAGTCAAATATTGACTTGTTTGTTGTTTCATCGCATGACAAACTTGGGACAGCCTGTGGAGATTGCTGTACTCGTACTTATTCCTTCAGATCTTCGGAAGAAACACAAGAATTGGTTTTTTGTTCTGTTAAAGCCCCGTTTTCACGGCGATAGTTTTGTACGATAGTACTTTCGCGAAAGTAGTACACGATAGTATGATAGTGTGATAATGTAACAGTCTGTTGTTTATACAGCGCGATGTGCGATAGTGAAATTAGACATGTCACTTGTCTATCACTCAATCAAAATTATATTTTTTTGCAATTAGCAACACGTATTCACAAGATCGAAATTATTATTAAAAATTTTTTTGTTTTGAAATTACTTTTTTAACGTCAAATGTCAATGTCACGATAAAATTATCATGACAGTTCTATCAACTATCTCGTCAAGTTTGATAATGCGATGGTGCTATCATGATAGCGCGAAAGTAACTATCGAGAAGATTACATGATGATAGTTATGACGATAGGAATTATCATGACAGCAACTATCGCAAGAACTATCACCGTGTAAACGAGACTTAAGAGTCTTTCACGTTTAAAAAAAATACTTGTATAAGAAATATATCACGGATTGGATTTCAAGTTGGTCAAGAACAAGAGGTGCAATGGATTCAAATCCTCAGACTTTTGGCATATTTTATTTTATTTATGTTTTTTTTGCATTTCAAATAAAATATACCAGAAATTATTGACATAGCCCTTTAGGGATTCAATAACAAAAAAATCCTAAAACCGGTTTTTAGGCTATTAGATAGAAAGCACGTTAAAGTAAACAACTATTCGACAACAACTACTAAAGTAAACCACTATTCGACCTACGAGATATGTTGGAATTCGTAAAAACGTACAATAATAATTTAACACCCTTTAAATACTGAAATTAATTTTTAGACCAATTATACAAAGTTAATAAAAGTAAAAGTAAAAGTAAAGTCGAAATTCATTAAACCTAAAAGATTTTTCGGAATTCGTTAAACTGGAACAATACCTTACAATCCCAAGCGATTTAATGCACGTATCAAAAAATTAATGAAAGGGATTTCTCTTCTTTAACGTTGAAAGTTTATTTAAGATCTCACTAGAGCTGAGGAATATGCGGAAATTCGTGAAAATGTACACAACTACTTTATCCTATTATCCTTTTGGATGTTGAAAAATTAAAATTTTCTTATGTATTGGATGCCGGACTACCAGTTCCTTCAGCTGTAAATGAATACCTGAGCTAAAATCGGGGTAATAATCACGGACGAGCGTGTGACTGTCCACTTCACCTCCTAGTGTTCCATTGGTCTAATAATGGAGTAACTCTACTATTACTTCAAGTCCTAGGCCCAATTTTTATTGTTATTCATTGATTATTATAGCCTCATTTAGTCGTTCATTTGTTGTATCCTTTGCGGTTTTCGTGAAATAAATATCCATATTTTTCAGTGTGCACCCCCTAAATACCATTCTTATGGATTCACCCAATCTACTTCCACCTTTACGTCTCAACGCATTCAAATGCTTTTGCGTATGACGTACGACGTTTACGGCGGACAGACAGACAGTTCTTTTTTCTTGGTTTACTGGTTCTAAAATGTGGAAATAAAACTAAATTAGTATGTTATTTTGAGTCGCGTGCCTATGTCCATATGACGCTACTGAGACAGTGCGGTTGCCGGTAAGTCAGACAACTTACAGGTAGCTAGCGACCTCGAGATTTTCCTATTACCGACAACTACAAACCTAAGCATTTAACACTTATAGTGAATCGTATTGGGCTTTGCAATTGCTTTGTGCATTAACCAATGTAAGCACCATTCATCTTAAGATTTTCGAAGGTACAACACCACGGTCCCAAAAACCATTAATCTTTACACTCAGGTGTTTTAAAGTATTTCCGCTCATCCGAAGCTAGAGTAAGATGCGTTCGACCAGATAGATCAGGACCTTTAGAAACCTTTTGGAAACCTTACAGACAAACCAACTTCTACCATTCCTATAGCCTAAGAACTACATTAGGTAGGTATCTAAAATACAATTTATTTTAACGAAGAAATTTCTTAGACGCTACAGTCCTTCGCTTTAAAGTAGATAAAGTGCAGAGTAATGCCTAACAAATTAAAGTTCACTTTGTCGAGCGATTTGTTTCCAAGGACTTTTCCACTTCGACTACAAGTGAAATGCCTTCACGTTTTATTAATCCTGGCAAATGTTCCGTCTCTTTAGTTCGGTATGGCGGAAGCGAGTTCTTGTTGAGCCATTTATTTCTTATCTTAATCCCGTTGGTAAGTAGCCAATTTAAAAAAAAATCCCACTTCAGAACATTTCTCTACAAATGCGAAAATTGCGATTATTGCACCTGTAATGTTCACCCCCGTAGTGTTTCGTTGCGGAGAAGTGATAATGCTGCTTTCTTTTCCAGGTTTTTCCTTTTCAAACATAAAAATAAAAGCACTTCTTCGAACGATATCTATGAAAAGAAAGTTATTATACCGAGCTGTAAAAGAAGGATAAAAAAAAAAACGCAACCATTTAGTTAAACTAAAGCAAGTGGAATTAACATTAGCAATTTTTTCTTTCTTTTGAAATGCGACTGTGGACATGGTAACTACTTAACGCAGTTCGTTCGTACTGCAAGGGACGTAATGCAGACGTAACGTCGTAACGGAACTCAATTAAACTAAACACAACACCATCACCGGGCAGGACTCAAGAAGCAGTACTACTTTGAGAATTTCTATACTCAGCATTTTCTTGGCGATTCACCTCCTAAAGAAGCCATGAAGGACGAGTGTTTATTGTTTGTGCCCTACACTAAGTCTACTCTATTCCAAGAATGGTACAATCTTTCCACCAAGTAATGGGTTTTACGACGTCAGCTATTTTACCCTCACGTATAATAGAAAAGTCATGTTGTTCCTAGGTTTTTGGAACAAAAAAAAAAGAAAAAATAAGAAACACAAAACTTTCTATCTGGTTCCTATTTGGGCACAATAGTAGTGTCTTATGTCCTCGGTGCTTAAAGTCGGAGATACACTCGAGTTTTATAAAAGTTTTCCGAAATCGAATTCCCCCAAGCTTCTGGATTTGACTTCTTAAATCAAACAGCCCGGGTACTATGCTACAGTTGGATTTTATTTTAGTGAAATTCCGAAAACTATTTCCATTATTTTCATCCAGATGATTTCGGTTGAGTTAAATTCGTTGTAACGAATAAAGTGCTAAATAAAAGTTAATGTTAGTAGCTCAAAATGACGCTACTATTTCGTAAATAAAGAAAGTTTGTATAGTGATTGAAACTTTGTATCATTACAAAGTCCGAACAAACATTACTTCAATTTCATTCATTCTGTACACAGGAAAGATTTTTGTGAAAATTACTATCCTTAAAGCAGAAAAATATTCCGCATTGATGCAGTAAATTTATGCATTTTCATTAAATTTAACAAAATTGACAGTTATTCTTAAAACTGCATATTTTTACACATATAATTCATAAATTTATCGACTGGGTAGTATGTAAAAAATTACTAAGCTATATTAAAAACATCAACTTAATTAATCTAATTTAAATTTATATTTAAGTACAACATGTTTCACTATGTATCATACAGCTGATGGTCTTAGCTACTAATGCTTTATAATAATCATGTATATTTATATACTTCTTATTAATAAATAATAATAATAATAATATCACAACACCGCATGAAATTTTCCACATTTAATGTGTAAAATTGTATAAAATTATGTATCTTGCATGTAATTTTGATATATCATGCGTAGTCATTTGTTTTTTATGAAATGTATTAGCTTGACCGCTTTGTTCTTTAGTTAACTTGTTTTGTGGTTTTGTATATGGAGTGATTTAAAATTTAAAAAGAAAATTAAAGTTTGAAGTTTGTGACTTGCAACATCAATTGTTTGCTGTTTGTACTCAAAGATCTGTGATTAAAGAATGCCTGCCTCAAAGGTGGAGTCTTAAGGCGTTAAATCGGACAATCTTGGTGGCCAGAGAGATAACTTAGTAAACGATAACAGCACGATTTCCATACGATAACACGGAAAATTTCCCGAACGCAGGATTCAAGATATACGAGTATTTAGGGTTGTTTTCCTGAACACCTTAAATTTCTTCGGCCATGGATAAGGTCGAAACCAAATTCTGGCACTAGCTATCTACTGCATCCTTGCAGTTGGGGATGGTTCGGGTGATAGCAGGAAATGAAATAGTTTCTTATCATCTGCCTACAATGAGAACACTTTTTCCAACAAAAAAAGCTTAGCGCCAGGTAAAATTAACCTGCAATTCCAAGCATGCGCAATTTTTATTTATACGTTTTACCTACATCAAAGTAAAGAAGCTCCCATATCCTTCGTATGGCAAAAATGTATCATACCGAAAACAACGTTACTGGCAGATTGCCTTTATGGCTTAAGCTGAATTAAGAGGACTTGAAATTAATGCCGAAGGATGGTTGAAAAAATCCTGAAGTACGTTAAGCTTCAGATTTCGCTTTAAATTAAATTCAACGTTCACTGAAATAATGGCGGAAACTCACAATTGAATGAATAACGCGAATAATGAACAATTTAATTTAACTCTTAGTTTTATTATCTGCACAGATCTGACGGGTCTATGTACAGCATTCTTGATTTATCGGAAAAAATGGCCAATAAATCAACTGAATTTAATAAGACGACCAACAGGCAAAGGCCTACGAAAAATCGAATCTTAGCTTAAACAATGATTCGTTCCGAAAATAGGTAAGAAAATCGGAAGTATTTTACGAATATCTCGCAAGTCCTTACGTTAAGGTATAAATCATAATTGAGTAATTTATCACGTAGTGAAGTAAATCATCGGTGAATTCTCGTTCTTTCGGTCGTACTGTTCTGGTTCGGTGATAAATTCCAGGCATCAAATTCTTTATCGTATACTACAGTGAGTTATGTTGGAAACGAGAGCCTTACGGATTTCATAAATCATAATTTTTCCAATTTATTTGACCTTGGAGACATTTGTTTTCCGTTCACTTGAACAGAACATTCAAACGTCTAATGCGGTTATCTAAGATGGATTAATAAAAATATCTTGGGAGATTTAGGAAATTCCGAAGAAATTTAGGTATGACGCATTTGAAATATTTTGCTAATTGCGAAGAGTGCGAGAATCTTGATAGAAATACCAAAATTAATTGATCACATCTGAATTATAGATGAAATAAATATGAAGAATCAGTTTCAAGAAGAAGTGTGATTTATATGTACTAAAGCGGAGGGTTGCTAGAGCCAATCTTATTGTTGTATACTTGTACCACAAACATATCTTTTATCGCAAGCGATAGGCTTGAATTCATATCAGGTCCTCGTGTTTTAAAATAATTAAATTTTCAATATTCAATTGAAATTTCCAGTATATTCAATTTATTTAAATAAAATTACTCACTTCAAGTACTTTTACACGAAATTACTGGTATTTGTAAATTTTTCATGTACTTTTCAACGGAACCGTACAGTTTACATGAAAAGTGGGACAAAATTACTTAACATTTCCTGTAAAATTAACTATATTTATATATGGATTCAAAATTACGTTCTTTTTCATGTAATTGTACTTACCTCTTTGAATTTTACGATGAAAAACTTGTAATATATGAAACGCCTTCGGTTGCGTGTGCCAAACCAGAATGCGGATTCAAATCATACACACAATATACAGCCAAGTGTTTTATTGAGAGTAAGTAAGTAAGAAATAACATTAGAAGTAGAGATAAATGTGTCTTAAAGAGTGCTAATTACACACTTTTTTAGAGTGTGAATCTATGAGAATATCTAGTGAAATTGTTACTTTCGAAGTTAAAATTCATATATTGAAAATTGAAATTTACTGAATAAAAATTGAAATTTACTCACCGCAAATTGAAAATTACATTCGAATTAACTTTTACATTCCAATGTAAATTTACTTGAATAGGTGAGGAGTATTTGCTTACTATCCAAAAGATATAAGATTTAATGAATTTTACTTTATTATTTCTTAAACAGAAAGTATTTCTTACTGTGTAGATTCCCAGAATTTGTTGATGTGTTTGGTGGTGCGTGCATGATAGACTGGAAAGTAAAACTTTCGATTTTAATTTCTCGAGAAACAATAAGAACGAAAAGTTGAGAGTGAATGTCTGTGTAGATCGCCCAGACAGGTATCTAAGAAAAATAAATTAAATTTTTGATTGTGGAAACATGATAGCAGAAGCAAGAACAGCATTTGTATTAAGAAGCTTTATAAATTTTTAAGAATTTCATCATATCTTTTTGAGGTATTGAGTAAATTTTACTTCAGCAGGCTCTAATCGGTTATTCAATAGATACATAACAATTTTGTACTTTTATACAAACGCACCCTTAAATTTTTTTGCTAGTCTGTTAATGTCAAAACGTGAGTCAAGGATTACATTTACATCATGGTGAAGTTCACGAACGAGTAAAGTCTAATGATATTTCGAATTGACTTTTGCCTCTTTAATTTCGACAATGAGATTGAGAATTCGATGTTACTTCTATGGGATATATATAGGTATAAACAGCATTATAATCAATAATAGGGTTTTGTGATATTCAACCCCTAAATAGGTGTAAAATGATTTTGTACGTTTTTACGAATTCCGACATTTCTTTTACGTTTGCGATATCGAAATGTTTTTCATTTAGAAGGACTTTCTAAATAATCGGCTTAAAATCGGATCGAAATTTGTTTTATTCCTAAAAGATCGATATTATATCGTGCATTAATTTCAGTGGTTAGAGCTTCGGATTTGATAGAAAACCGATTGGAATTGTAGAAAAATTTTCTGGTTTTCAACTGAAGAATATTTAATTTAATAAATTGTTAATATTTTGTTCACAATTATGGCATTCGAAAGTGATGACAAGAAGCTAAAAAATTCAGGTAAGACCAACAATTTTCTTTGGTTCCTTCGAAAATTTGTTCGAGAGTTTTCCGACACCTTCTGCCAATCAATTACACCTGAAGCATCTACTGCATTAAGATTGAATGGAATTTTCAATTTGTTGTTGATTGCAATTAGTATAAGGATAGCTAGTTGGATGTGGATACATAGGAGGCTTTTATTTATAAATTGTTAAGGTTGTGCCTCTCGTTGAATGTATTCCATGCCCTTAATTTTGATTATACTACATATTAAATTTAAAATTCTAAGACTGTAACGATACACTACAGCAAATCATTGATTTTCAATTTAACGAGAATTGAATTTTTCATGCTAGAGCTGCCAGTATTTAATTTAAAATTTATTCATTTTGCATTTCAAGTGAAATATGGTAATTAACTGGTTTTCTCAGAAATTCGACCTTTAAATAATATTAAGCAAATTAAATTATATATCATTGAGAAAGATTTTTATTTAGTCATTTTATTATTCGCAGCCAATCCCTACTGGTATCACTATCAGATTTTATACACAACTTGATCGCTGCACAATTGTTGCTATCATTTACAAATACTTTCGCTTCACCACAGGAGAAACTGTGTCTGGCTGCAAACTCTGCCGTTTTTATATACTGCATTTGTTGAGTCGAGATCTTTCATGCATCTTCAGTAGTTCAGGAAATATTAAACCCGAGAAGGGGAAAAGTGTTTAAGTGGAGACTTGAACTGCAGTGAGGCTTGTCAGATTTACCAACGTCAATCTAATTGGGTACTGCAATTTAGCCAACCGAATGTTTTTCCTGCTTTCTGGTGGTTGTTGTTTTCTCCCACGGGCCACTGATGGAGTTGTATAGACTACCAGACCAGCATGTAACAATATGCATATAAGAGCTATAACCTATAATATTGTAGAAAGCAGAAGGCAGAAGGTAGAAGGCTTTCTAGGATAAAGCACAAAATGCGACTTTTGCACAATACTTTCATGAATTATTTAACTTAAAATCTCTTAACAAAAAAAAAAAATACCTTTTAAACTTGAAGTACATTCTGGTTGGAACAACGTCGTCACGTCGTCTGTCTCTTAAACTTTAATCAAAACTTTGAGAACCAAGTTTACACGGGGTTAACTATTGGAACAACTAACATCCAAATTCATTTCCGCCAGGAAACTAGAACCCATTGCATGTATCTTTTGGTCTCAAGATAAACACAATATCGTCGAGCAGATTTCAACTCTGGAAATTACTTTCGTGAAAAGGAATGTGCCTCGCATAAGTAATTCTTCGTCACAGTATTAGAAAACGACCCGTCTGGGTGATATTGGGTTTGTAAGACTTTCACGAAAGTGAAAGGGTAGTTTTTTGTTTTACCCACCCAAAAAAAAGGGAGCGAATTGTCTAGGCGCTAATTTATTATTAAGTGGAATAAGAAGCAGTACAGTATGCTGAACAGGTATTTGGCACATTGTGCATTATTACACTTAGCACCAATAAGAGGCCACTTAAAAGCGAAGCTTAAGTAACGAGGCAGTGTGCAAAAGGTTCCAGCCTGGTAGATTCAATCATTCTTTTGAATTACCCAATTTGCATAAGCCTAAATGAAAGTGATGGTAATGCTTCTATGGAAACAGGATTGGAGGGCTATCTTAGTCTTGTGATTACATTAGAGTTGGTTCCAGTGCTCTTGAGGAAGTATGGCTTCTGCTAAACTGAAGGTATATCATACTTACTACATGTTACAATTTTAACATGCTGTCGAGCTGTATCAGTTCACATGTAATTTTATGTAGGTTGTACAATGTACAATATTGTTGTAAGCTACCGTTTTTCTTCTGGGCGTAACTTTTTCGGGAAAAAAATTCGGAAGTCGAATTGCTTACGCAACTGCCATTGCACCTTAGGGGTTAAATCTCAAAAAATTTCGAAACCTATTTATTTTGAGGGTATATCATAGAAAATCCCTTAAGGTAAAAAACAATTCGATACCTTATCAAACCTAAGAAATATGTCGAAATTCGTGAATACTTGCACTATCACTTTACACTCCAATTGATTATCGAAAAATCACAAAATTGAATTTTATGCGAAGAAGAAAATTTGAGTTCGATATTTCATTAAAAGATTTGTCGGACTTTGTGTACATTTATACAAGTACCTTACAATGTCTTGGGGGTTGAATAACGATAAATGCGTAAATTGGAATTTTCACTATTATATTTAAAGTTTTCTAAAGTAGAAGGGAATCTTAAGATTTGTTTAGAGCAATTTTTGGTGCGAAACACCAACACAAAGTTCCGACTAGAATTAATCGCTGTCCTGGCTACTGCCATTAAGGACATGAAAGTTCAAAAAGAAAAGTGAATTATTAGGTGTAAGAAATATCTCGGAATTCGTGAAAACGTGCACAACACCTTCACAGACCCTCGGCAGTTAAATATATCGAAATTTTTAAGCAATCTCTAGGCTCTTCTATAAGGAGGATGCGGAGTAAAATTAATTCTATACGCTGATATGACGAAATTCGTAAAAAACAAATCGCTCTGCTTTAAATCTTTTTTTACTCAAAAATGATTTCTTACAACTTGTTTTTTTTGTTATTACGTTTGTAATTGATGGCTCTAAACAGAAATTAACTTTTAGCTTTCCATCCTTATCGAGATATGAAAGTCTAAATTTTCTTTCTCTCCACCCTCTTCTACACTCACCGTATACACTCTTCAACCAATATACTTTTCTCTATTTCCTTGTATGTTTACAATGGAATGACATTGAAGGGACCGTCGCTATATCCAATAGTCGATATAAGCAATATGCAATTGAGATACATTCCTTTGTAGAGAGATTCGACCAGGACCATGCCATTAGTCGTAATAACCGGATCCGTCGTTAAAAGCGATGTCGTTATATCCGGTTAACTGTAATTATGGTCTTTCGAGCCATTAAAAATTCAATTATAGGACGATGACAAAATAAAAAATTTATATTTGTCCGGTTAATTAGAAAAACTTCGTAGCTTCCAGTTCAGGTATACGAACTCCATAAATTGTCGGGTCAGTTTTTGTCAAGTCCTGTCAGCATTTATGAACAAAATCAAAGTCACACTAGTAATTATTTCGAATGGAAAGAAACAGTCATCATAAATTCCTTACTCGCACGATCAAATATAAATTCGTCTCATTAATTTAATACAGCAGAAAAATCAATTTAACACTAATTGTTTGAAAAGTCCTTAAGCGACATACTGTCAAGACAATAACACGGATAGATAATATTACGGAGTTTGAAACTTTTATTCTGGAGCCTTATAATGAAAAGTTTCTGATTGAAAGTGAAAGGCCGGGGAGGAAAACCAACCCACTGTAAATAAAGGCTTCCGTGATAGAAGCCGTCTTCTCTGTATTGTACTCGTAACATACGAGGTAAAAAATTGATTTTTCAGGTAGCTTTTCAGAATGATAATCTTGAAGATTGTTTGTAAATTGATAACTTCGATACAGCTTCAGGCGTATAGAATGAATGAATAATTGATTCATAAGCAGCCGTCTTATATTGAAAGTATGAAACTTCTTCGTTGAGAAGGCACCAAAGCGATATAAGTATACTTAATCAATTTAAATAAAATATTAACCTACTGAGTTTCCAAGAGACTCGACAGTGGAGGAATTTAAAGGCTACTGACATAAATATTCATGATTAAGAACTGTTTCAGCTAAAAGTCTTGCTTTATACAGTGAAGATAGTCCTTTTTGCAATCGTCAAATGAAATATTCATTTATCTAAAAAAAAATATGGTAGCTGTAAGCATTTAGTTTCGAAGGTAGAGCAAAAACTGTGACATGCTCAGAATAGCGAAAATCTGCTAAAAGTGGCAGCCAGACAATATTATTTTTTGGATACAAGTGTAAACAGCTGCGATATGGAATATCTACTTTAAATTACAACTAACATTAAGCAAAATTCCCCGAAAAACTACACTAACTTTATGGTACCTGAATAATTTAAAAATAATTTTCACAACAAAAATTGGTCATGAAAAACTATGTGACCATTAAACAATTAAAGTCACAGTTTAATAATTTAATTAACACGAATCAACAGTCGCTTTCAATTTAACATTAAACTTCGTTTGCATATTTTACAGAAAATGAGTAAAATTAAACTTGTGCTCTGTTCGTTTTCAATTTGTACTTTAATATGTTGTAGTTTTACAACAACCGAATTGTAGTTAGTTATTTTTTTTTTCTAAAATGTATAGCCTGAACATCATTTTAGACGAAGAGTTACATTGTAAAATATAAGAACTTTGAATGGAGTGCATATCCTAAAAAATCAATTTTCAATAGAATCGATAGTTCAAGTGAGAACTGGAATCTTACAATTACTAATAGTGTAGAAACCAACTAGGCCAGGTTTCGTGTACTATACGACGAACTGACTGTATACACGTACAAGTCGTAACCTATGAAGAGTTTTTAGGTTTTTTTTCATATACGTGAAATTTATACGAAAACTTTACGTTGAATATTTAAGGTGCTTCTACGTATAGTGTGTTACGTAAAATTTGAGCAGTCCTTTTACATGGATAAAAAAAAATTATTTATCTTCTACCGGTGTGCAATGTTTTGCTTCAAAGTAGAAGATTTTTTCATATTTGCATTTGTGTCTCTTAGATACAGAAAGAACGGATTCGAAACTTGACCTGTTAAGTATGTATTTTCAAATTAAAGAACTAGTGCGTGTATCGCAAACAAATATATATCAATGTTAAAAATTAATAAAGCAAAACAAAAAGTATCCGTTTGTCCGCCGTAGATGCTGTGCGTCGAATGGAAAAGCGTTTGAAGGTGGGTAGCTCTTAATGCGGTTGAGATATTAAGTTTAAATGTTTTTTTTTCTTTGAAAACTGCACCTATTTTTCCATAAAATATATTTTTATATTTTAAGAACCGTACCAGATATGGTATTAGTATTTTTAGAGGATTTAGGTCCATTAGACCTCTAGCAGTAAACAAATTTTGGGCATGTGGAGGTAGAAATGGAAAAATACAGCAGGTTTTTTTTTTAATTTTTCACGAATTCCCTTAAATATCTTACGTATCTCGAGCTATCAAATTAATTTTACTTCTACGGTTCCTCTATAAAAGTGACTAGAACGGTTTTTCCAAATTTTCGATATCAAACCGCCAATGAGCTGTAAAGTGGTTTTGTATATTTTCACGAATTCCGATATATCTCTTAGGACTAATGAGAGGTCGGATTTAAAGGGCTTAAAATATAATCGAAAGAAAAGGTTTATCCTTTAACACACTAGTTGGTGTAAAGGATTGTTTTCACGAATTCCAACAAAACTTCAGGTTTAATGAAATCGATTTCGCTTGTAATTCTCTCGTCTTTTATATAAACTGATCAACAAATTAATTTCAACATTTTGAAATATTTAACCCCAAGGAGAGTGATTATGTACGTTTTACGAATTCCGAAATATTATATAGGTACAACGAGATATCGAATTGTTTTTTACTGTAATGAACTTTCCATATATTCGACTAAAATCGGTCTTAGATTTTTTTTTATAGTTAATCAGTTTTTTGGAATTAAAACAAAATTAATAAAGAATCTGTCAATACTCCGGGCGCTACTCTAATACTTTTTTGGTAAACGCCCGAATCACGTTGATAACCAAATGAGTAACAGGGATAAATAAAGTTTCGCCCAGACTTTTGTTCGAGTTTTTAGAAACACAACACTCCTTGCCGTTTCGACGTACATATATTCTTTAAAGTTTTTTGTTTCACTGGCAAATTGGTGGGATTACTCTTAATTTTTTTAATAAGATAGCAATAAAACGATTTGTTAGTGATGCGAATTTTGAAAGGTCTTTTGTTTGGTAGATACTCTAAGGAGAACATCTATTTTACTTCATCTTAAATCCTTTCATTTGAAGAATAGTTGAAACATATTCGTAGAACATTTTAAAAATTAAAGACTGATTGTAAAGATACCTCTTCCTCTACAAATTTTTATAGAAATTTTGTATGGTGTCTTAACGAGAAGGGCTTCCTCGATTTTCTACATGTTCGGTCTTTTACCTACAACTGATGGAAAATAGCAAAATTAATATTTCGAAGCTTGGTGTGTTCTGCACTTTTCTCTAATATTTGTGAACAATTGTTATAACGGCTTGAAAAAGAGGAGGACTTAGAATAGTGCAAGAAGTGTTCATTCTGTATGTATGCTTCTGATTAGCAAATGCTTGACAGAACAGCTTACTAACAAGCATTTGTTTGCCGAGCTTATCATTTTAAATCTTTTTATCTTGTTATGGATTAGTTTTTCTAGTCTGTTTGTTAAAATAAAATCAGTCGATTCATTTCATAACACTATCTTTTTAGTATGTAATTCCTGACGGAAGGTAGCTTTTTTGACTAGAGAGAAGTCAAAGAACTTTTTTTACAACAGTGAATCGTATGCTATTTAAAACATTGTCAAAGGAGTTTTATTCTATCTTTTCAGTTTCTGGAGAGTTTTTTCAAATTCAGTGTGGAAAAATTGGACATTTTCACAAAGAAGTTTGCCCTGCGAATAGCAGAGATTGTTATATCATGATATCATGCATGCTTGAGTTAATGATTTTTCTTTGTAGATCTTAAGTACAAACATACATAAGGATGTGTACGACATTAAACTTGTATAGTAAGTAGTTTAGTAAAGAACAGGCATATATTAAAAACAGATCCTTCCAAAAGGACGAGAGGCACACAGTGAAATCGATAGACGAATGGGCTAAAATTGTGTTTGCGTTCATTAGTCATAATGGAAAAAAAACTAGCACAATAACGACCAGCAAACAGCAATCATATTATACTTGAGATGAAGCTAATAGAAGAGTTGGGAATAGCTGTGTATTTTCATAGGCGTAGATTACTTGAATCGTATATAATTTGAGATCGTTAGGACATCACATACTCAAGCTAACTCATTTTCGTGTAAATATTGGTAATCCTTTTTAAGAACGTTTATTTGTTAGCTACTTCATGAAGTACCTTAACTACTGCCATTTTGGTGATATTACTTTAAAATAGTAAAAAAATTGCATGCTCAATTTTTCAGCGTTACTATTTAATAGTCTCGTGCCTAAGGACATATATTTGGGAATCATTAGAAGGATGACATAGATTTTAATTAAAATTCCCGATAGGAGTAGGTATGAAAGGATTCAACCCGTTTTCATTCATTCCGTCTTTTCTAGAGGAGTAAGAAGACAAGACATTCGTTTTTCTTCTTGGGGTTTATTCATTTGTAAAAACCACTTTCAGGATTTTTAGTTATTCAATTCCATGTGAGTATAAGTGGCTGTAAACGTTTTCATTTCGTCCGTTATATCCTTAGGTTCTGTTAACTTTTTATATAATAGCTTACAAACCAGGCTTAGGCTTTTTTGGTGTAAAGGGCTTGCATTCATTTTCACAAATTCCTTAATGTTCCTTAGATCTGATCCGGATTCCTATTAAATGTAGATGTAGCTACAACCGCCAAAAAGTTAATTTCAGGAGTATTATATATTCAACCCTGCGGGGTGTGAGAGAGTTGCATACTTCTCACAATTTTCGACATAAAAAATCGCATTGGTTTTCGTTTGACCACACTTCTTACTAATCGTCTACAAACCCATTTTGCCCTTTTCCGATATTCGATCCCCAAGGGGTTGAATATGTTTCTACAATTTTTAGATATAAAATTCGTTATTATTTCAACGGGTATTTATATTTACATATATTATTAGGTATTTCATGTAATGGCCTAAAAACCACGGTTTCACAGTTTTTCAAAATTCAACCCCTAAGGGAATGTACATAAAAGGGGTTGCTTACGTTTTCACATATATTGTAAAATCTCTGGTATCTGATGAGATATGTATGAAGCTTCTTATGTTATCGTCTAAAAACCTATGCCATTTTCGGACGAAAACCCAGTATTTATTTAATAGGTTCAATTATAGAATGAAGGGAATAAGGTGGACAATAGCCCAGGATCCAACAGATCATAATTAAGGGGCCGTTTTCGAAGCAGTTTTGATGACGAAAACCTCTTAGTTGTGCGAAACTACCCAAATCTCAATACGTAACGAATGCAAACCAGTCCATTGAGACGGTTTATGATAAAGCAATGATTTTCACTTAACAGATTACTTACCTAGTCAGCATAGTAAATCAAAAACGGGCCACAATAGACAAATGTACACATCATGATGATACATGGAGTGTACTGTCGAGATTTATCATCACATCCGTTTTGGCCTTTTCCCCGGGAAATCTATGCGCCGGATGGCCACACCAAACGCATTATCCATAAATAACCAAGTGATAACGAAGCCAACTAATAAATTGCTAACAAGCAGAGGATTCAAGCTATTTATGTGAAAAATTGTGATATTTAATCAGAATCGGAAAATAAGAACCGAACAAATTTCTGCTCGAACTGGTATTCAAAGGAGAAAATTAGAAATTTTTTTTCAGACAGAAGATGTCTCTGACTTGTCCAGGATTCTAGATGCTAGCATATTTTCTTACATAGTATTTTTTGCGAGCCTGCGAAGGAGGTTTCAAAACCTCATTTACTTTTATAATAAGGACAGTCGCGACAAGCCCCTATTGTATCCCCATCAAGCAAATATGTCATCCTTTTGATTTTTCTAATTGATTTCACAACGAAAGATAAACAGAAAATACGGTATACACCTGAATTAAATTTCAAGAAAATTGGTGAACCTTTTTCCCTTTTTTTTTCCACCTCATTGTACTTACTTTGGTTTTTCGAAACTTTTCCAGATACTGATTTTTTCCGTACCTTTTGCGATTAAAACACCATGGGATATTCAAGAATGCTGTTCCGAATAATACCTTGAGGATTTTTATTTAATTTTTTATTTTTGACAGCCTCAATCACCTCAACTGACATCAGGGACATCTATTAGGTAGCTGACAATTGCAGAGGAGCCCTTCCGATTGACAGATCACGGTAACATTCATTTTTCTTTCAGACCCTTTTTATGTTTATTTTAGCGTCTCAAGATGTATTCACATTTTCGCTCGACAGATAAAGATATTGATTGAAAACACCTTTGGAACTCACTTTTGAAATTAATTCCTTGAATATGAATAATATGGAAAGCTCTTTTATCAAATTGAATTTGACATGTAAAGGCTATTATCTGTTAGGATCTTGTGTATCCTGGAGGTGATTGTTAACATATATCAGATTGTATTCTTGAAAGTTACTATTATGAATGGGTGGAATTCAACACCGAAATACTGAAAAAAAATCCGATCTGAATTTCCATCGACTGAACATCTGTATTCCAGCGGAACTCAAGCGGAAGTCTTTCACCTTTCAATACTGAAACTTGCGGAGCTCGACCGGAACTTTTTGGGATCTCGATGAATTGTTTATTCGAAAATGATTTAACAGTACTGCACCTGTACGGAAGCTTAGACGGTACTGACAAGAAGTAATTGTTCAGTATTCATACAGTACTGATTTTTTTTGTCGATAGTAGGTACTATTTTTATTAGATATATTTCATAATTTATATTTCATGCTGCAGAGCAGCAGGTCTCTTTCGGGACCATATACTTACATTTAAAGTCAACAAGTTACACTGAGGGCTATACAGCACTTATGCTAAGTTTTAATTCTTGGAACTGCTGATACAGTACTGGGCATAAGAATTGGAAATCGTACAAATTAATTATTAACTATTTTTTATATATAATAGCAAGAAAAGCTAAAAGTGGTGAAACTCTACGTTGAGGTAGAAATTTGGAAAACATAAGATATGAAAATTTTTAATAATGTCAGATATTTAGTACAAACAACAATGGAGTAACAGTCACTACTTTCTGCTTTCAAATTCAATCAAAATTTATGAGTATCTCCTCGTATGTCTGCAATTTTACAATTAATCTTTTAGAGAACAGATAATTCAATATCTTAGCCAGTAAATTGAAACTTGTTAGCACAGTAAAAGCATTTACGAGAATTTTAGTGACATAAGTTCAAGGAAAATTTTTTTCATTGAATTATTTTCAATAATAGCTCTAAGTTATAACTGTCATCCTTAAAACACTACGAATTCCAGGAGTCATTCAGTCATGTCATAGTATTCTATTCTCAAGTAATTAATATCATTTCTCACAATTTTACTTGTAATATAGTTTCAGAAAAATTTGTGAGTACCGAGACGGTTTCAGCTTATTATTGACCAAAAAATTCCTCCATGGAAACAGAATAAAAATAATTTCCGAAATTTAGCGTTTTGTTTAGCCGGAATTCGGTACTGATAAAAGATACTCCGGTTCGCCGAGGCTGGAATTCAGTAGATCTGTTGGGACCTAAAAAAAAGCATTTAATTGGGATATTTTATTACTTGACCACGAAAAGTACCGACATTGAAACTTGAGTACCTATACGTAGATCTACTAGAAGAATAATTTAGTTAAGAAACATTTCAAATATCTATTGGTGTACGAAAGGGAGAAAACAAAATATTCAGTGGGGTGCATATATTTTCACGAATTTAATCATATCTCTCAGGTATTCTGAAATATTGAATTAAATTTTGCTCTATGAATTCTTCACATTTATGCCTAAAAAGCGTATTCAGAATTGAAATTCGACCCCTGACGGGATATAAAGGAATTGTATACATGTTCAGCCATATCCCTCAGGTTCGATTGGATATCGTATAACTTTTCACTTTCACTGACTTGCTTTAAGTTGCCTAAAACTCGTTATTTAAGATTTTTTCGTTTTTCAACCCCTAACAGGGTATAAAAGGGTTCAATTCATTTTCACGAATTTCGTCATATCTCCTAGGAGTTATAAGACATCGAATTTGTTTTTACTTCCCACATAATCAGCAAAAAGATGATTTCAGAATGTTTAGATATTCAACCCTATGTGGGGAATTGCATAAATTTTCACAGTTTCAACATATTTTTTAGGTTTGACGAGACATAAGATTGGTTTTTACTTCCACGAATTTTTTTATATAAGAACCGCTAGAGTTTTTTGGACTTATGTCTCACAAAAATTACTCTAACTTAATTTTTTTTTAGCAAAAAACCACGAAGCAATATTTGCTTTTTGTAATATTAACTAAATTAGTGTTAAAAACGTCCGCTAACTTTAATAATAAACAATGGTGCAACAGCCCAAACCGGGCCTAGGCCTTGACTAATGATAGAGTTACTTCATTACTGGACCAACGGAACACTAGGAAGTGACGATGCCTTCTTACTGCTGCTTTTGCTGTTAAGGTTCTTCTTGGCGATATAAATTCTACTCATGTGCTGGGTGAGCTAAATTTCAATGTTCCGGGTCGCACCTTGAGAGGCTATGAACTTCTTAATATTACATACCACCGGACAAATTATGGTCAATATGAACCGGTTACAAATATGTCGCGCATATTGAACTCTAACAGTGCAAACATAGACTTTCATCGCAGTTCAATGCAGATTAGGTCAGCTTTATTTAAAAAACCATAATTTTTGTTATTACTTATTTTATTATCATTATTATTATTATTATTTATTTTATTATTATTATTATTTTTAAATTTTTCTTTTTTTTTGCATTATTTGTTACTATTTATTATTTATTTATTATCCTATTTTTCATAATATTTATATTTATTTTATATTTATTGTGTTACTACCTCTTAATTTTTTAATTTTTGCTAACATATGTAGCATGTGCAAAACAAATGTTCAAGTAATCAGATCTTTGATGAATAAATTATTATTATTATTATTATTATTGAAGGTGTCAGCCACACGATCGTCCGTGATTATTACCCCGATTTTAACTAAGGTACTCATTTACAGCTGAGTGAACTGGTAGTCCGGCATCCAATCCCATTCTCTAAAATTACTTGTCGCCAAACATATTCGAACCTGGTACCAAGTGCTCTAGCCACTAAGCTACCCAGACTACCTAAGTAACTAACTAACTTTAATCTACTTATGTAGAAAATATTGGAATGTAATTTTTCAACGACGTACTAGCAAGTACGATTCTAGAAACTCGTGTACTTATGGCGGTCAGACGAACATTTTTCCTTTTCTTTGTTGAAGTCTACAGTAAAGTTTAAGTAAAAGAACACAAACTAGGTGTTTCTTGTTGATTTAACAAATTAAATTCACTATTCACCAGATATAATCCGACAGCAAATATGTTGGATTCCACCGCTATGACACACAATTTTAATTTTCAACACGTCACACTATACACGAGTATTGGCACGTATGTTATACAACAAGACAAGACATTTCAACAAAATTAATTACAGTTAAAGCCTTTGTTGAAATTTCATTATTGGCATCCTTTACTTCTGTCAAGCTCAAAATTTGTGGAATTTCAACCATTTGGGGTTAAATTTTCTGAAGGCGTCTCAAGTTCGAAAAAGAACGGGTGAGAATTCGGCTTGTGAACCCCTAGAGAGAACCGTATTCAAACCATGTGTGGTCCTTTCTTGAACTTGGCAACTAAAAACAATAGATGTTTGTTCGTGGCTGGTGGTGGAGTGGTATGTGTGTAGTAGGGTTGACATAACTTTCCTTAACCGAGCTTAACTTTGAGTTATTTGCTCTTATTATAAATGTTATCCTGCTTTAATGTGGTAGCAAAATAATAAAGGAAACAAACAATTGGTTACACTTTTAAGCATACTTCATCTGTTTGAATACCTAATAAATTTATTATTTTGTATAGAGGACGAATTGTTTTACGATGTGTTGATGAAAACGAAAAGTTTGGGATTATTTAAGGCAACGTGACTTCGATAATTTTAAGGACACGCTTCCGACCATTTTGCTTGATGTTTTGACTAATGGTTTTCTATGGCGTCATATTTTTGTTCCTATATGATCCCTGGTAGGGAAAAGACAAAATCATTGTACTCTTCTTCTTTTTATAGGGACAGGGAGATTGGAAATCTGTCAACAGTCTGGTCAAAACTTTACTAATTTTCTACTCAAAGTTCGGGAAGTGGTTAAAATGGGGTCGCCCTAGAATGTTTACGCCACTCTCCCATATGATCTATGAGTTACGTAATTGCGTGATATTCTGGAAGGCAGTCTAAGCCGGAGTATAACATCAGTTGTATCCAGATTATGTGGTCTTTAGAAAGTTAATTTTGTTCATGGAATAGAAATAAAAATATCTAACATAATATAGATTCTTGGACTTAGAATTAGTAAATATAAAAAGTACGTGTAGACGAAGTCGACAAATGAATTTCGGAATATTATTAACATTAAAAGCCCACAGAAGTAAGAGCCAATTTAGTGCCTCATCAACTACTTGAAGGTTGAATTTTTTAAACACAGTGAAATCGGTTCCTAGCTGATGTCATGAAAAAAAACTTGATTCCTCATCAGACAGTAGAGAATTTAAGAAGTTTGTGAAAACTTAAGCAACCTCTTCACAACCCATTTCAGGGTTGAAATTTTCAAAAATCGGGAAATTCTTTTTTAGGGTATTTCATCAAAAGCCCGTTGAAGAAATAAATAGTTGTACATCTCATCGGAACTAAGGGATGGCAAAAATTATGAATATGTCAACCTCTTTTCACCATTTGGTAGTCAAGTTTCAAAATAATTGTGAAATGGGTTTATAGCGGATTATATAAAAACTTGGTGGAATTAAGAACAAATCTGGTATCTTATGAAACTTAAGAAATATGTCGATAACTGTAAAAAGTATGCAACTACCTTTCATCCTTAGGCTTGATTATCAGAAAATACTGAAATTTACCTTTTATATAGTAGACCTCAGGAAGTTTAAAATGAATTCGACATCTCATCGGATCTAAGAAATATGAACGAATTTGTGAAAATGTATGAAACCTCTTTACACCACTTTGGGGGTTGGATGTCAGAAAAACGTGAAATAAGTTTATAGGCTATTACAGAATAGCTTTGCAGGAGTTAAAAACCAAACACAAGATATATGATAAAAATTATGAAAACATCGGCCACCCATCTACTTTGGCTTGAATGTCTAAAAATCCTGAAAGTTGTTTTTAGATATACCTACATATGTGTATAATGTGAGCCAGAAGCAGTATAAACTAATTTTATTTCTTATCAAACCTAAGAGATATGAAGGAATTCGTGAAAATGTCTTTCATACCCTCCCCTCTTAGGGGTGGAAAGGATTTTTTTTGAACTGGTTTAAGAGGACTCCAAAATAAGCACGTTGAAATAAAATGTTATTCGATATCTAATCAGACCTAAAGGATATGGCTGAATTCGTTAAATTAATACAAGCTTTCTCACACCTATTTAGTGGTTGAATCAGGGACGTCATTTATGGGGTGCGGGGGAGGCAGGGGAGTCATTTGCCCCCACCCCTGAATGTGATATTTTCATATGTTTTATATAACAAATGTATATTTATAAATAAAAATATATGCATTCATAACATCTCCCCCCCCCCCCCCCCCCCCCAGAATAAGCTGAAATAACGGCCCTGGGTTGAATTTCTAGAAACGTTAATAATACTTTTGGGCATTTATAAATTGAATAAAAATCAATTCAATAGATCAGAAGGCCTTAGAAATATGGCGGAATTTGTGAAAATGTGTTCAAGTCTTTTATACGATGAAATGAAAAGGGAAAATTTTGAAAATGAGTTTTAGTCGACGTCAAAATAAGCTCGTGGAAGTGCTAAGTTATTCGATATCTAATCAGACCTAAGAGATATGACGAAATTCGTGAAAATGTACAGCCTTCTTTCACCTCCTTACTGGTTGAGTTCCTAGAAATCCTTATAAACACTTTTCGGAGATTTAATTCATAAAATAAAAAATAATTAAATATATCAGAAGACCTAAGAAATATGATGAAATTCGTGAAAATATTTGTATTCCGTTTCTACAAATAATTTGTTTGCTCCTTTCGGTGGGTAATTGATCTTTTTTATTTAAATTTATTGTCTAGTAGATCTATATTAACATATTTTTCAACTTTCTAGCACAAGCCATTCTGTAGATAGGAAAATAGAGTCCGTAGTACACTACCCTTAATACCATTATAGTTTTAGGACATCCTACTACCACTGCTCTATCTTAGTTCCTCGCTTATGAAAATGAGAACTTCTTCTTGTTCACCTTAGGACGCGTTGTTTTTTCACTTACCACCCAAAAGGAAATGGGTACACAATCAAAGGTCTAAGTAAATTTGACGTCTCAGACTTCTAGCATAAGCATTTGCTGAGATCGTGAAACCAAGATTTTCCGTCTAAAATGTAACAACTCCCCTCCTCACACCCATCTCCCTCCTCACAACCCAACTTCTTAAAAAGTGGAGACTATAAAGAGGTGCACTCAGTTTACGCACAACATGAATCAACTTAATTCCTTAAGGAGTTTGGGAGCTACAAGCCTTCAAATGATTTTGCATACAGAGTGCGGTGGAGAGCGTGTATCGGTCGCCGTGTTATTATTTTTTAATCGATCACAATACTGTATTGAAATAATAAAGCAAAACAGTAGATACACCATTGTTTGTTTATTTATATAGTCCTCGGACATAAACTCGGTGTGATTTAGCCACACAACCTCTGCATTGGCGGAACAGTGAACATTTCACTAGGCACGACATCAGAAATAAAAATATAAATTTTATTTACGAACAAATAAAACGTGTCCTTTTCATCAAAAAAAAAAAAGTTGAACGATAAAAACATCACCAATCTGGTGCTGATATCAGGCGCCATGTCATTATAACTATCAGATTGAAAATCATAAAATAAATCGTTCCTCTTGCACATTAATAGATGAAGGTATAATAACCGTGTCATTTGCAGTCTAGTAATTCATCGGGCCAGACAATAAAAGAGTTTTAACAGCCTTTCAGGATAAATAATAGTCTGGAGCCTTGTAATGGAAACCCATAAAAATAATAAATGGCATGCAATTGTGTTGTAGATTAACTTTTAAAAAGCAGTACGTGATTTGTAGCTGCACACTGTTTGACAATTTTTTTTATGTAAGTGCGACTACATACATCCTTTGTGCATGATGTAAATGAAGTTGTACATTTTTTTTTAAAAGGTCCTTTCCTTTTGCCATTTGTGTGATGAATTCACTTGTAATCTGAGTCTTCCCTACTGTGCTTGATGCAATCAGCCGAGTCGTGTAAACTATTACGCGTGACAGATTTATGAAATGTAAACGACATGAGTGATGACACTCGTACGTGAGGTGAAAAATAATATGGAAAATATTTATAAATTCGTTTCATTTTCATGGATGGTAGACTGTATATACAATATTTATACAGCAAGCTAAAATTGAAAAATGTTAGGCCAATAGCAACAAACATTGCATTGAACACAAATAAAGATAGGAACGAACTGTGCGGTTGAGTGCGGGCTAAATCAATTGTCTAAAATGAACGGTTTTAGTAATTTTTAATTGAATTTTTTTTTTTAAAATTCAAAGTGAAATCGATATTTCCAGAAAGATCTATAAAAACCCTTCCAGAAATCCTGAAAACGCTTTTTAGTTATTTATGTAAAGAATCCGTAGAATAAAAATTAATTTAACACTTAAGAAGACCTATAGGAGATATGACGAAATTCGTGAAAATATATGCAATCCATTTTCACAAAAAGCTGTAACTATTTTTGTAACATTTTACAACAACTTCGGTTGATCTAGGTATTTTAGTTAACGAATTGACCATACAATGCTTTGATAAGGAGCAAAACATGCGGTACAAAAGCTTTAGTAGAGCTCAACGCTTCATAAGCTCTTAATTAAACAATAGTATCATTGTTATTTGTCTTACTTTATTACTTTAATCATATTACCTTATTGTTATTCTTAAGTCTAATAATGTACACATGGCAATATATCATACATACTCACTAGCGTTAGTACGTCTTGCTTTGTTTATATTCATTTCATTAAAATTCCAAAACTCAAAGAGAACCACCTTCTATCGACGAAATCCTACATTTTTCAAATCTGAAAATAAACTCATTATTCAGTCTATCCGTTTGAAGGCTGAAGCTAACCTACACTACATAAGCATAAGCATAAAGTGCGTTCTTGAATTCTACAGATAATAAATTTATGTCGGACTTGTTGGCAGATTTTTAGGTATTTTTTTTTATTTATGTTTTTCGTCATTTTTAAGACGACTTTGGGGTAATAATAATGACTTAACCCCCCCGGATGGGGGATAAAAATAAAAAAATACTGATTTTTAGGCGATTTTGTAGACGGTCATTTAAAGTGAAAAAAAGTTTGATATCTCGTCAGACTTAAGTGTTATGTCAGAATTCGTTACAGTGTATACACTCATTATACACTCTCTTAGGGGTTCAAAATTGCAAAGTCCTGAAATCAATTTTGAAAGTGAAGTGCGTTTTATTAAACCTAACAAATTTGTCGAAATTCGTAAAAACTTGATAAATGCCTTCCACTCCTTAGGGGTTGAATATCAGAAATTCTTAAAATAGTTTTTTATGGATTATATTTAAAGTCTTTAGAAGTGAAAGTTAATTTCATATTCATTTAGAATTAAGAAATATATCGGAATTCGTGAAAATGTACACAACTACTTCATTCCTTCTTTACTGTTAAATATCGAAAAATGTTTAAATTAGTTTCTTAACGTGATAACATTTAAGGCCTTTAGAAGTGAAAGTGGATTCCATATTCGATAGTAGACCTTAAAATATATCGGAATTTGTAAAAATATACACAACCACATTCACCGATTAATTCCAGTTTTCAAATTTTCAATCGAATTCTCCATCGAAGTTCTACCGTCTACTACATTTTTTCCCTATTGCGCTTTGCGCGAAATCTTGCGTTATAAATTGTAATGATCTTTTATGGCATTATACTAAGCCACTATCTCACAGCATTGTTTTAAACTGCAATGAAATGGAAAATGGTCTCACCGAAACTTTATTAATTTTTATGTAAGGTTCGGTTAGGGGTTGTTAAAGTGTGCAGAAGACGCTCAGGTTAGATTCCCCACCTTTCAGCGTTTTGACTTCCTCAACTAATCTTAACACAAACCATATACTCCTACCTTAATGAATGAAAATCGTAATATATTGCTCTTTCGTTTAAAGAAAACTTTCTGTATGCAAATCGCTTCACAGTTGCGAATCTTTCTGCAGTAATAGTAAACTTACACCTGATAGTCGAGAAAGGAGGGTACGCCAGCGAACCGATAATTACGTAAACAGAACAAGCATGCAAACTTTTCCTCTAGGCCATTTGCAGGTATTTATCACTGCACAAATTAATGGTATGCCATGCAACTAGCACCGGTAGCTCAGCCCCAAAAGCTCTTATGCTGGTTGAACCACCCACCCCTAGAATCACCTTTCTTCTGTAGGTCCTTGCTGTAGAAAGAAATATGCCCTCCTGTAGTCGGAATTGATTCCGTTTCCCTCCATATACGTACGGATAGGATAATGTTAGGTTATTGGAAATAAATTGTAAGCAACTAACCAAATATCTGTGTAATGTTTGCTTGCGTAATTTATTAAAATCAAGATGAAACACAAATTTGCTCATACTTGTATAGTAATTTAATGCAAATTTAGTGCTTCCCTTATCGCTCCACGTTAGATTTAACAGTAGGTTCGGTAGCAGTTTGTTTCCTGTTCGCTCGAATATAGCAGGGTACTGTTAACAAAATTCAATATATGTATTCCGGGGATGAAACCCAATACTTTGTACACTAATTCCGATTTTGTTTTCGCGATTTCATTTCGATAATTGAAATCTGTAGACTGAATACTTTCAAATTTAATCAAAAGCCAGAAGATTGTATTGTGCTGCAGGAGTGTCGATAATTTTTCGTTCAGTAAGGATAAGAGCATTGCAAGTGTACGACCGTTTGTCCATTCGTCCTAATGCAGGGGGCTATACCCCAAACTGTCATTAGTCAGGTATTTTGTAATTAGGGAAATTTTTAAGATCGGTAGGTTAGTTTATATTCGTAATTACTTCATTTCTCCGGGTACGTTAAAATTTTAGAACACGAGCTGCCGTTCGGAATTTATCGGCCAACATTCTTAAGCTCATTTTTTATGGACTTTTTGTACGGAAGTAAAGCAAGTTTGCTGACTGATTAAGTTAATCTTCTTTTTGACTCAAAAATAATTTCCACAATTTATGGTAAAGCGATTTCTTGTGTTAGAGTGACTTCCCAAAATTGAGGAATGCTCCTTTTATGGGATTTTTGTATGGCCGCTACTCGACAGACTCATGGGATGTTTTCATGTTCTTACCTTTAACCGCAACTATTCGAAAACCGACGTACACAGAATTTCAAAGACGTAGCATAGGGCGTTCCGAAGGTCTTGTCCAATATTCATGAACTCGTGTCTTACTTTTTGTATGGCAGCTACCGAAGTACGATTTTTTCCCGTTTACAAACTTGGTCTTATAAATTTGACCAAACATCCAGATTCAGAATTTGAACATTCTAGGTCAAGACGATATTGAGCTATCGTGTATTCGGACATACAGACGACGGATAGACTGACGGGCAGACGGACGAACAGGACTACGGAAATATTTAATATTTTTGTTTATTAGTTCATAAAACAACTTCCTCTACACAGTAAAAAAATCTATTGAATTTTACAAGTTGTCATAGGATAGTAGGAAAATACGCCACACCTTTTTAAGTAAATTTAAGTACATTAGGATGTAATAGTCAGTTTGAATGTAATTTTAAATTTACGATCAGTAAATTCAAATTTTCAATCAGTAAATTTAAATTTTCAATCAATAAATTTAAATTTTCAATCAGTAAATTTCAACTTCAAAAGCGGAAAATTCACAGGATATTCTTTTGAATTTACACTCTAAAAAAAGTGTATAATTAGCTCTCTTTAATACATTCATTTCCAATTCTAATATTTTTTTTTATTTACTTACTCTAAATAAAACCCTTAGCTTTAGGTAAAAATCGAAACCGCGATTAAATCTCGTTTTACACGTAGCCAATGTGTTACAGAAGGCGTTTCATTTTAATCAATAAATTCAATAGAAAACAAAATCGAATGAAGCATTCAACTTTTTAGTTTCATATATTGCATGTCTTACTTGTAAAATTCAAATAGATAAGTAGAATTACACGAAAAAAATGTAATTCTCAATTCAAATCTAAATATAGTTCTTATTTTACACGAATTGTTCGTAATTTTTCATGTAAATTGTACTTTTCACTTGAAAAGTAAATGAAAAATTTACCAATCCTAGTAATTTCGTGTAAAAGTGATTGAAATGTGTACTTTTACTTGAAAAAATGATATATACTGGCAATTTCAAGTAATAATTGAATTTAAAATTTAATTTTTTAGAACAGATTATTGCAGATTTAGAACACTGTTCTTCTTAAAACTAAAATAAAGGTTTACTTTTAAGTGACAGTGGCTAGATCCTTTCAATTTTGATCGATATGAGGTTAATGTGATATGCTAGAAATCCATCTTTGAAAAATAGTGCTGGTATCATTAAGCTGGTATCGATTTTTTTTTTTAAGGATACTGAACTGGACTTAGGTGGTTAGCCTTTAATACACTGTAGTGTACAATCCAGTCAGCTTAGGGTAGGTGGGAGGTCAGAAATTGGGCCGAGTATGGCAGTGTATTTGTTGGTGTTAATAATTTTGAGTGCTGTTGGACTATGATGTGATCTACCAGAACAGCAATGTTGCCTATAACAAATCAACTACTGTCTGGTATCTCTCATGGTGTTCGTGAATCTGATAAGAATGAAAATAGAACTCATCTGCTCAGTGCTAAGTCCTTTAATAGTGATCCTGATAAACATTCCGAACTGTTCACTATTTATATTAATAATTTCAACGCCAATAGCAACTGAAAAATTCTAATAAATAATTTACGCGTAGAGTGGGAATTGAACCCACAACATCACGTTCACAAGCCTAGTACGCTACCACTAGACTACACCTGGCCAAAAAAATGGAAAATAGAAAAATAGTGCTAGTATCATTCCTATTTTCATCAAATTCCAGAGGGTGACATGTGACCACATTATCCCGTTGGAAATGATATTCCTGATAACAATCATTTGTTACAACAATAAAGTAAAACACATATTCTGTGGCCATGTAAAACTCGAAACACGAACAATAAATTACTTCTCGTAAAAACATTTATTTTATTAAAAAAAAAAGAAAACGGGGAAAATTCTGTACTGGCAGGAAAAGCTGCATCTCATTGTTGTAGCTCCTAAAGTTCCCATATCAGGACTTCCGTTTTAAATGTGGTCATTTAGATGGTACCAGTTTTGCATTTTACCACACTCCACACAAGGATGTTAATGTTTCTTTTTTGCTACTATTCAAGGTAATAATGTATACACAGTGACTTTGTCCTTTTGCACGAAAATGTTCATTCGAGTTAATGGTTTGTTTGAGATGCCGAATATAAAGCTAGCCACTATCATTTTCAGCACTGAATTTTGATTAGCTTTTGTGATTTTCCACCCGTGGGCTATTGTTTGCTCCGTGTAAAGATTGTAATAATGGATTTCTGTTCGAATGGGTCAGAAACTTAAAGATGAAACCAGCAACAGTTTGGCACTAAAATTGCCTTCAGTCACGTTTTCGAAGTAGATTTTCCGATTAAATTCCGTTCACACTCTGTATAAAGTTTTTTATATTGGGCTGCTAACGAAATAGCATTTCCGTTACTAGACTATTGGACGTGAGTAATCTTGATCTATCTTGGGATTCTTGAAATAAGAACTTAGCCAATATCTAATTCTATTTGTTTTATATAAAATAACATTTGAATTTGTTAAACATTTGACCATTTTCCATAGAAAATACTGCCATATAGTAGAATCGTCAGATCTGTCTTTCCCGAATTCTCTGCGCAATGAATATTTTGACAGAAAAGATTTGACTGAATTTTTCGTCATATTTTTGGTCAAATTTTTGGTCAAATTTCTGGTAAATTTTTTTACTAAAATATTTAACACCGTGGCAGTGTAATACTACGTGTAGTTTTGATTTTGAACAGAGTTCTACATCTTTTCTACAATTTGTTCGAGTATAGTCAGATATGATGGGCGGTAGAACAAAAGTACCAGGTTTTTGAAATCCCACTACGAACACGATCATTGGTATCTTAAGTATATTCACACTTTCTGCTCAAAAAAATACCTGCACATTGCGCAAATTCATTTCACACATGATTAAACTTAGGCAAAGACGCTTATGCGAACATTGTCCACAGCTCTTGAATTAAAATCATCCACTCCAGTGTACATACTTCTTGAAATTGGAATTATGAATAAACCGGAGAAAGCCCTCATTCCAGGTTTTTCTACGTAATACCGACATCGCTTATATTATTCCACAACACGTGATGCAGAGCCTCGAGGATCTATGCAACGTGGCTATAATTAAGATTTTCTTAAACGCCGTAGTACTGTAAACAAAGCCGTGCAGTTTCTGCATTAAATAATCCAAGAAGAGCTTTCAACTGAGCAAACAATTTGCCATGTCTGTCTCATTTTCTACTTCATCTCAAGAACGCATATGGATGTACCCTTTGGAAACTGTATGCCACATCCACTGTCAAAGTACAAAGTATTTTGCTTAATGGCGTTTAAGACAATGTATGTATACTTTTCTTAAGCCGTACATTGCTGCGGTGCCATAATTACTATCGTATGTAAATATTTTTACGTATGTTGTACGCGAAATAATGCTATGGGCATGCATTAATTATGCTGTTACTTCTGTACTAAAATTATAACAAGGATGTTGAAGGAAGTTTACTCTTTGGATTTTCAGAATAAAATAGGGTTTCGCTGCAGTTTCGGAATTTTGTTTTCTGTTAGGTTCATACATATTTATTTTGAATTCATCAGCACTTTCATCTGGGAAAGGAAATTATGTTGCCGACAATCTACTCTGCATTGCATTTACTTAAATTTACATCATCACCTTTTGATTATGAATTTACACCTTAGAGTAGTTCAGCCACAATCGAATGTACATAATGTGTATAAAAGCGCAGCATAGGCTTGTATACAGGATTCGGTTTATCTTCAAAGTTCACTTGGCGCTCCACGTAGGGAGGTATAAGCTCTAATACAAAATGATGGTGGGTGATGGAACAGGACCGGATATTTTGATCAGTATGGGGCTTGTTTGCTTTTATTCATTAAAAACAAAATTTAGCACCCAACATGGGGCCGTGTTCTGCTTTTACACAATAAATTTATATATGTACCAAAATTTATTTGTTTGTCAGTAGAATGGAAATTTCTGACGCGTCATAGTGTTTCTTTTATTTATTTCTAAAATTACATTCAGTTATATGATGTTTGTACTAGAGATTTGCAAAGCAGTTGCTTTTAGTGAGTGAGTTAACTTCTGCTCACTCATTTGAAGGAAGTAGTTCAGTGAACTAGTTCCATTTACTTTTGAAGCTCAGAGTGAATGTGAAGCAGTTCCATTTCAAGGTGGTAGTGAATGTGATGACAAAAAATAAAAAAAGGAGGGTCTCACTTCCCCGGCGAAGAGAAACTACTTCCATTTCAAGATGGGAGTTAATGTGATGACCTATAAAACTGCTTTTCAAGAGCATCACAACGCTCACGTTGCAAGCAAAAGTACAGTTCACCACAATGAGTTAGTTCTTCCCACTTCCCCGGCGAAGACCAAGTAGTTCCAAAGTTCAGAGTGAATGTGATGACCTAAAAAGAACTAGTTCCTTTTCAAATTCGGAGTCATGTGAGCACCTAAAACAAGGTCCTCATTTCCTCACGAATTGAGGTCATTCCTTTTCAAGGTGTGTCACGTGGCGAAAGGAACTACAGTTCACCAAAATATGTGACTAAGTTCACTCACCCACTTAAATTAACTGTTCTTTCCAAACAGTTCACTCATGAAAGACCTATCTATAGTTTGTATACTTACTGACTTACTTACGATGGCGCTACAGTCTAAATCGGACCTTGGCCTCCTGAAATACCTAGTTTGAATACCAACCAATAAATTGGTCCAAAATTGCATTTTTTTTTACAGGTTTATTTTAAGTTTATTTATGTAAAAAGTTAGTAAACTACTACTTCGATTGCCCACCATATGGATGTTATTAAAATCTTGAGTAAGGCAAACATTTACGTTCTGAGATATGAAATACAAATTTTTTCAAAAGTGGCTATGGCATACGGTGTTTACGGCAGACAGACTGACATTTTACAACATTTAATATAATAAAATTATGCCCATATCACCGGTAAAATTACATTATTCAGGTATTAAAGATATTACCATTATATAATTAAGTTTTTTACATGAAATACTATGTAAAATTACATTAAGATAAAAATTACAATAACACGTATGGGAAATTACATTTCCAAACATGTATAAATATCATTATTCCAGGAAAAACATGAAATTAATGTCCGAAACTGCAGTCAGTACCTACTACAATGGAATTTTACATCTAGAAATGCTGTAAATAAAGGAAGATGATGCAATCGTGCGTCGACTTATCAGTTCTTGTACAGATATTGCTAAGTAATTATCGCGAATATTTTAACTGTCTGATTTGGTTAAATCCTATACATATACATATCATATAATTTATAGCATAAAAGTTTATTTTTAAAATTTTATTGTTCTTATATTTTTAATAAATAAAATAACTTTTTTAGATATAACGCCTCGGAATAACACAGGAATATTTGCAATAAATTACCTCATTTATTTATTACAAATAAGTGTATTACCATTTTGCTGTTTAAGTCTTTTTTAAAAACCATGTTAAAAAACATAGTGCTTAGTTAGAATTCTTCGTTCCTATTAAAAAAATCTAAAATAATTCTATAACTATCGATTTAAAATAAGTACCTACTATGTAAATTAATTTACAAATTGTAATGTAGTTTTAAATGCGGCTAATTGTACAGTATACCCTTTAAGTAGCAAAGTTACATATTATAAATTACTTCAATGAAGGTATGCTCAACTTCCAAATTGTAATATTACATACTCCACGTGAGCTATGTATCAGGCAAGTGATTTTTTTTCTCTTGTTGGCAATGAGTCGTCGATATTTATTTTTTTAAATTTGTTTAACTGTGGAAAAACGAAATTTCAGGATAGTAATTACAGCTCGAAGGTTTTTTAATTGTCATGTCCTCAAGGACAGCGATTAATCAAAAGTCGGGGATTTGTGCTAGGGTTTCACTGCATTGACGCCGGAAAACAACAGTTATTTAATCATATTCAAAATATCTGTTAGGTTAATAGTATTCTAAAATCACTGAAGAAGCTAAGCTAAGCATAAGGATAAGTGCATATCTTTCGATACTGTACAGCTCTTTTGCTCCGCGCTAACATCCTTGAAAACATGCAATCCTGCATCTCATTTAAAGCTCCCATGACTTCATGACTCCAACGGGAACAATAAAGTAATAAAATTTCATTTCGTTGAGAACGTCGAGAAGTTAACGTCCACGACCATCCCTAAATTATTACATCATCGAGATCTATGCATTTTCATATATTACGATCATAATAATAATATGACTGCACTCATAACTGGAACGGTTTCATGACATGTTTATGGAGTAACCAGATCCTTGGGATTATAAGATGAAGAGCAAACTTAACTTATATGTACTCTAGCCAAGCAGAACGTTCCCGGTTCGTGGCGGTGAGATTATCCAGGATGCTGTCGTGTTTTGCCCTTTTTCGGACTTCCTGAAATGCTTTTTCTTGGCAAACTGAACGCAAATATTCAGAAATTGCCTTCTGCTGCTGCTTTTACGACGGGGGTGTGATATTTGCAAGGATACATGTGAGAGGGCGGCAGCAGTGACTGGTGTTTGTTCAACTTCATGAGCATCCTTTTTAGTTTCGGAATGCAGGCGCATATTAAATTTTCTATAGTGGAAACTTTGATGATTTTTTTTTTTTTTAGCCTTGTAGATATTTTTCCGTGTTTGTTTTCGCTGGTTTCTCGGAAAAAAAGATATTAACACATTCCGCGCTATACAACTTAATGTTTTCCACTCTGTTTCCCTTGAATTTCTCCATTATTTCACTGTGGTTGGACGAAAGACCCTTAGAAGTTATAAATCACCGGGGAAACAGTAAATAATGGCAAAACATAAAAATTAATGACCGAAACTTTTTTTAAAAGGAAAATTTCAATCCTTGTAGCAACATCTTATTTTTTTTCAGTACACCTTCAATTTTTATTTTAGAATAAGTACCCTAGAGAGGTTTAAAATTATTATTTCATTGCTTTCTGCTAATGTTACGACTAAAGCCTTTTCTTCGTTGTTATATCGTTAATTACTTTTAATTATACTCCGCGCAAAGGATTAATGGATTGATAAGTTGGTACTGGTCAGTTAATACGTGACCTCTTCTGGAGCTTAGAATAGCAATATCAATTAAGATTTATGATTGTCCTACAAAGCTTAAAATCTTTACAACATCATCTGTAATTAATTGCCAACATAGGATAATGTAAATTTACATATCTCAAACCAATTACCTTTCAACTGAAGAACTTAATTTCAGAAATATAATAAATATATACATGGCTCTGTAAAATTACACTACTAATAGTAAATATGAAGCAAATGACATATATAGTTACATAGTGAGAAAATTTATGAAACTTTTGATGAAGTAAATATATGAATTTTTATTAAATTTAATAAAATCAAGAGTAATTCTTGAAACTGCGTATTTTAAACACTTAATATATAAATTTACTGTAGGTAGTAATAGTACAATACCGCATGAAATTTTTCACGTTTAATGTGTAAAATTGATCATTGTGTACAAATTTACAAACTTTGCATGTAGTTTTCATACTGCATGTGTGATAATTTGTCATTGTGTATAAATTTACGCATTTTGCATGTTATTTTGATACTTTATGAGAAGTATTTTTTTTTTATTTGTATTTATTTAACCGATTCGTTGTTTAATTCAATAGTTTCGTGGTTTTGAGGCGTGATTAAAACTTAAAAAAAATAATGTATAAAGTATGTGACGTTTGTGGCTTTAAAACAAATAAATTAAGTTTATATAATGAACATGTACAGTGTAAAGTGAAAATACTGTTCTTAGTTTGATAAAAGATAAGGAAAATTTAGTATTAAATTTTGTGTTTTCTTCCTTGAGAAGGGAAAAGTCAATTTTTCGTTCGTGTAATTTGGCGTGGACAATACGTCTGTATCGTTCGCTGTCTATCAGCGAACTAATGTTGAATTTACAGAATAAATAGTGTTAAAGTTTTTACAATTATTTGAAACGCATAACTATTAAAAATCAATAATTTTTTCATTGATTTATCTTCTAGATATCCCAATTAATTATACTATCTATGATACTTTTCGATAAAATGCGCTCTTCTATGTAATTCTTGCCATGAAAATCGTTAAAAATTGCTTCAGTTGCACTTCTTATATTATTAACAAAAATTATATTTTTTTTAAAATTTAATCTATGTAAGATATTCTTAAAGATTTTTTCTACCATTATATTAATGAAAATGACATGTTAACCATTCAAGAAATAAGTAATAAATGTACACAAAGAACTCGAATTTACACATTTTAAAAAATGTTTAAGAGTTGTGTCTCTAATAGCTATTTTTCAAATACAATTTTGAATTTTTTCTTAATGGGCGACCAAGTTTACATGCCGCCAGCTAATAAAGTAATGCTATTTTATTTCGTGTATTTTACTTCTATTAAAGTTAAAAATTCACATGAAAACAGCCTTAAATCAATAAAATCGCATTTAAGGTGCACATGGGGTCTTAAGATTAGCTAAGAATTGATCTCCAATACTTGTGGTCCACGCGATAATAGATAAAACGAATTCAGTACTCCAAGTGTGAAATTTTCTCGACAACCATTCCCTACTCATTTGTAAATGAAAGCAATGTGCGCCGAGGGCCGAGCTCTCGCGCGTCAACCAAACGTCTTTGAAGCTACTCACTCTAAGAAGAGGAGCTGCTAAAGTGGTTCAAGAAAATACGTGGTTAAAACATTTCCTTTTAGGGAAGGTAGGATCACCCAACTTTTTTTGTCAACAATGACGGTTCTAGCAGCATCAATATGTTGAGATCCTGTTGATATTTTTCAGTCGTTGTCTGTATCTTCGAACATATTGCCATCTCCTACAGACATCTAGAGAAGAGTGTTTTGACTAGAAGCTTCTGAATTTCCCCCTTTTGTGGTAGTACATATTTCAATAGATATCTCAGGGAAACTTGCTGTTGCGTGAGGATTCCCAAATTAGTATGTTCTGCAACTTTGCAGTTAAAGATACGTGCTCATCACAGTACTTCCCCTAAACTTCGAAGCACACTCTTACATTTCTTCTCTATCTGATGGTGCAGGGTCCAAGTCCTCATAGTAGCAGTATGCCTGGTGTTATTAATGAGATTTCTGACTTGTTTGCCGAATCTGGATAGGTCAGAGTTCTATTACCTTACAAGGTTCTCCCCAGAACCTCATTCTCTAGACAGACCAGTGGATATGAAGTTGTAACTGCTTCATTGGGATCTGTTACTCCTCTTTTAAATTACATTGCATGCTTGATTTCCCTCGCTGAGGCAGATTGGTAATCCTGCAGAGTCCTACTGTAGCAGTTCCAGCCCCAATCTGTCTGTCCTTTACTCTCTTTAGTGCCCTCGCCAATTCCTAATCGATTCTTGGGTTCATATGCAACTTCTTCTCCGCTACATTCAAAGTTTTGATGTTCACCATGTCCTTTTTTTGTCAAAAAGTTTTAAGGTTTTCTCTGGGTTTCAGAGTATGTTACACAAGCTCTGAACTATGAACCTTACTCCCTGTTAGTATGGGGTCCTTTTTATGCCACCAAAAATTCATCCAAATCTCTAATTTAGTAGAATTTTGTCCAATACCTTCAAACGGCTTCAAGCTATTAATTTGAAATTGGAGTATTCCCAATTTCCCACTTGTTAGGGATGCAAACACTTGGCTACCGAGTTCATCTTATCAAATTCTTTAAATCAGACAATGTCGTAATCATTTCAACATCTAGTTCAACATGTCCTAGTGTTAATTTGAGTTCAGTTGAACGGATTTTCAACTGATTCGAGGTTTCAGATCATTGAACATAATCCTTTCCGCGGGCGTCTTTTGATCTTGTTCCACAAGTTTCATATAGACTCAACCTACATGTGAAACAACAAAACATAATGTTTTGTCGAACAACTCCATGTTCTCTCTTCAGCATGTAGATGGCGAACAATATTCTGGTCTTCGCTTTTCATGACATAAATCCCATGAGAAATACTTTCTTCCGCATGAATCTGTCTTACTTACTCATTTTATGCGCTAAGCTTCCGCTGAACGGCATACGGGCAAATTAAAATCCCACCTTTAATATATTATTTCGGAAATAAAATATGGAGATGGATAACATTATGAGTTTCAACTCCCTGGAGACACATCGCAATTTATTGACAAAGTAGTCCTGTTCGTAGCATAGGCTTCCTTCCATACACTATACAAACGTTTGCTGTTCTTTCAGCCATCTATTCCAGCCTTGGTCCTCCTCGTTGTGCCGTCGTCATGTCCAAATCTGAATTTCAAATTTCCTTGTTCCATTTTAGGAGTGATGAACCATATCATTCCAATTGAGTGCTCTTCATGAATTTTTATGTTACGCTATTGGAATGGAAATTGAAAATGGGACAAAAAAAAAGTTTTTCATTTCGTAGGAAAAACGCGTGTCCCTTGAGTAGTTTAATTAAAAAGAATAAGAAAATTTAAACCTATGGTTATTTTGCAAATTTATGTACATCCGAACGAGAAATGGCTTGTTGCACACAAATCCCAGGAACATGTCCTGAATTATGATAAGATGCTAATTTGAAAAGGTGTATCCAATCAGTCGGAAGCTTTGAAATAAATGGCAAAATGAATGGCGGAAATGAAATCTTAGGGTCTAAGTGCCTGGGCGGGACTGTACTACTTCAGTCATTCTTATTGAAATCACGTTCCCTAATTAAATTTAGGAATTTTGTCTGTAGCCGAGCAGCCCCAATTGTGCATCTAAATCGATAAAAACAGGGCACACCAGTGGTAGATTCGAATGTACATTCCCATCTAATGCAGCTTATGATTTTGTGCAAAATGACCTACGGTTCGAATGCACTATACTAGCGAGTATTGCCGGTCATTTGAAGCTTTAGCGGAATAATAAAAAATTATTGAACTGCTCTATACGAAATTTGGCAGTCGAATCGAATTTCTGTCTTTTCATTTGGAATTCTGTCAAGTCGTATGAAAATGGTTCGGAAATAAAACCATTATAACGCCGAAATAAAATGTTGAGACCACTGTGCCAAGTAGAGGCGAAAATTATTGTAAAATATGACAAAGGGTATGTTTAAAAAAAGCAGAATTTTATACGGAAAATAGCGCACTAACGGCTTGAACAAGAGATCGATTTTTTTTTTTAAATATATTGCGGTGAAGTGAAATTTGTTAAGTCTTATGAATACGAGAAATATCCTCGTTGCAATTTTCTTTCGCGATAAGGGATAAATTAAAATTTTCACCACAACTAAAGAATATTTGGCAAATCGAATTGAAGGAAAGAAAAACTCCATGTGTGATATAGAATGGATCCGTACAGCGCAGTGATTTATAAATTAGCTTGGAGAGACTAAAAAACCAATTTCAACTGGGTATTCCTTAGGGGATTTGAGCATTCGTCCGATAGATGATATTTTAACACCCAGACGTGGAAATTGCTATCACAGCAAAAACATGTGGAGAAAAAAAATAGTTCAACATCTCATCAGAAGTGGAGACGAATTTATGAATCCTGAAACTGCTTTTTAAACGATTTAGAAAGTCTAATCTCTCTATTGAAGCCTAAGAAATATAACGAATTTCGTGAAACTTATATATTACACCCCATAGTCATTACATCATGTTTCATTGCTAGTTAGCTCTGGCTTAACCGTGAACACAAAATTTGCCCTATTCGGTGATAGGAGTACCTACTCCACGTATTCTCATTTTAGTTCTGGCATTGCCTAATCGAACGGTACGCCAGAAAACCAGGTGCTGCGGATGTTGTAGATTTGATGCCAACATATTTCACATGTTTCACGAAAAAAAAAAGAATTCGATATCTCAACAAACATACGAGATTTATCGGAATTCGTAAAAACTTGCAAAAAAGTGCGAATTTTTCTTTATTATTTTTTAATAATAAAGTATTGTGATCGACTTGAAGATTTAAAAAAATTTGCTACCCTGAAATTTTGTATTTTCACGTTTTAGGACTAGCAAAGCAAAAAAAAAAGTGTCCGTCTCTACGCCGTACGCGAAATAGTTTGAAGGCGCGTAGCTGCCAAACCCGTTAAGGTATTATCATGAAATTTTTAAGGGGGGTAGATTGGGTAAACCTCTACGACTGGTATCTTTCAGAGGGGTGTGGTTATGAGGGGGTGGAGAGAGGAGCGTTTTAGACGAACAATTTTGGTTTATAGATATTCGCAACTCCTTCTGTTTGGAGGCTGAAACTTGGAATATCTATAGAGCTTCGATAGTAGACCTATTTGCGAAAAAAATTGCTGATGTTGGTGAAGGGGTGTGGGAGGGGGGGGGGGGGAAATAATGCTTCCGAAACGCAAAAATGCCGAGATCAACACATTCTAAAATTCATATTTCCTAAACCGTTAATGTCAAACAATTAAAACTTAGCAAATGTCTGTAGTTATACTCGGAGAGTAGATTGAATATTTGAGTGGGGGCAGTGCCATACGGGGGTGGGGTGAAAAACTTTAGATTACGATATCTCACAAACCAATTGCACTAGAAAAATACAATTCGGTTTGAGTGTAGAGCTTTATAAATAAAGATGGTTTAAAGTGAAATCTTTTAAAGGGTCAGGGAATCATAGAAGCGGAAGGGAAAAGAATTTTTCAAATAAATCAAGTTTCGTCTCATAAGAACACTGCAAGATAGAAACAGGAAAAAGTTCCAATGTTTATGTCTGAAGAACCTTTAATGATATAGACCTGAAACTTGGTATTTAGATAGAGCTATAGTAGTAGCATGTTGGCAAAATATAACTTTTTATAGTGGTAGTTTGGTACGGGGGTTGGGGGTGTTTTTCCTAACTATAGAACGGCTTATGCTAAAGTGTTGAAACTTGGTGTGTATATTTAAATCAAATAGAAAAGTAATTTTGATAAAAAAATCAAATATCTATTGGCGTTCGAAAGGAAGGACACAAAAAATGATCAGTAAAAATAGAATGCATATATTTTCACGATTTTCGTCATATCTACTGGGTCTTCCCAAATATTGAATTCGTTTTTAGTCAACGGATTCTTCATATGAATACCTAGAAAGTGTTTTCAAGATTTTTTGAAATTCGACCCCTAAGGGGGTGTAAAGTGATTATATACTATTTCATGAATTCTGCCATTTATCTCAGATCTGATCAGATATCGGATATATTTTCAATTCCACGTGTTTGTTTAGTAATCACATGTTTTTAGGTTTTTTGCTTTTTCAACCACATCCCGGAATATGACCCAATTGTGTAATTCATACGTATGTTATTCTAACCGCTTCCCGAACTTTTTGTTAGGTTTTCAGTCACATAATAACCTAAACTGCATCTCAGAATTGAACGCGTTCCAAACTTCTGCCGGAAAAATAATAAAGTTGCGTTTAGACTGTGTGCAGATTTCTTACAGTTTGCAGCATTGCTTGGCGTGTACTTGAATCTATTCATATTAACGTCTAACTTGGCTATATTCGCAGTGCCGGGTAGGCTTACTGGTTTCCGACAGTTATGGAAATGAGCACTTAGTAGTATTTCTTGTGTCCAAGTTCTCTGCACCTCCGCAAGCAAAGATGGAGTAGGTAGTTGGTTTTTTTTTCTAAATTATTTTCTAGAGCCTGATGGTTCTGCTGTTTTATTCTTTTCGCTGCAGAAGGTCCTTCATCTGCCCTCTTAGCTTCTCGTATCATCTTTGAAGTTTCTGAGTGTATTCAATAGTCTGCTTTGAGCTTCTGGTAAACCAATGCACTTTGCATCACAAACACCAGGAACCCTTGGATTCGGTTCTGTGAACTGGTAGTATAAAGAGGAAGAGGTAAGTATACAAGGGAATGTTGACCGCAGAGCATTGAAAGGGGTGTGTAAATCGTAGCTGAATTCATCGGGGTAGAATGGGACTAAAGACGAGGATTCTCTGCTTTATCTTCACTGTACATCAAACAGCCTGGGTGCAAGCCTTACCTTTAAGACGTACCCGAATTTATCTTGTCTTTTAATACTTAATATTTTTGTGGCTGTTCCTTACTTTTGAAACGTTTTTTTTTTTTAAAAGCTAATCACATTTCCGTCGATTACCGGATTTTTTCACAACACATTGCTGATTTCAACTACAGTTTGGAAATAAAGAAATATGGCGTACCTCACGTTCCAGTGCTGCCCTATAGCGGCTTTCAGACTATATTAACGATGTGCTTCGTGCTGAATAATCCGACGAACAGCTTCAATTCATTTGCATATCCATTACATTGAGCGCTTGAGAGTTCAAGCCCCTTTCGATCAGAAATTGTACATTTGCGTAATTATTACAACACGATTATGCATAAACAGACTCAACACTGCAAATGTTCAGTTGTTACTACATTCGATGAAGTGCTCTCAGCGTACAGAAATCTGCATGTCTGAAAGCTGTGAACACATCACTAGACAAGTTATAGGGAGGAGTATGTACATATATCTGATATAATGACATCGTATGCTAAAAGCCTTACATAGTCATACAGGCGTTAGGAATTAAGCATTAAGCTCGTGGTAAAGTGTTTTCACCAGGATCCGACTGCATGAATAAATTTCAAAGTTGAAAATCTGATATAATACTGTCCAATGGGACCAGAGTAAAACGGGATGCCGGGATGGAGCACATCCTTCCTCCAACTCTAACCAGTCCTACCTTCTTCAGCAGACCTCCCAGGATAATCAAAAAATCAATATTCAAGTTCAGCGAATATTGTGCGGGTTTTCACCAGTACTCACTGGGACGTGATTATTCTTTTCGAGATCCATTCAGTCATACATAAACTTTACGTACGTATTACGTACACGTTTTATTACACGAGAAAAAAGCATCTCTTCAATAAGATCCTTGACACAGACATTTCTTGTTCTCGACTTTTATGCCGTAAAGGATATTTTTATGGAGAATATTTTACTTTCCAACGTGAACGTATGTACACCTAGGCAACTGATGGATATCTGATGCGTATGCAAAACGCTCCTTTCTAGAAGATGAGCGATGCTAACTCGAACGTGTAGCGGAGTCTCCTTGGAATATGTCTATAGATACATGTACCCTCCTATACGTATTTTTTTTTTGAATGAGCTCTGTAAATTATGCTAAGCGAAAAGGGAAGATGATGAAGAAGGAAAAAAAAACATTGGTTATAGACATTACGCTTTGAAGCATAGTAAATTCGGATTAACGTCAAATTTTGTATGGGATAGTGAAATTTCATAATCAAGAATCTCGAGTCAGACATTTTTATTTTAAAACACGTTCGAGGAAGTGTTGACCCCGTCTTTCAATTGAGTTAAGTAAACATTGACGTGTTTGTTTTTATCGTTGCTGCTACATTTTACACATTTCTACGAATCTTTTAGATGCTTCTTTGTACCCTTTAGATATAGTACTGACACTGCTCCCCATGCTTACACTGGTAATTTATATGGCAATAGCAACGACAACAGCAATATTGTCGTACACAAATTGAGAGTGTAGACGCATCAAACGAATAAGGCAATATTTCTTTCAACATTGCCATGTCAATTTTGAGAGCAATACTGCCCAAAACGCATCGTATGACATATGTAAGCGTCGTTCTCAATAGAAAAGAATGAGTTTGTTAGCCCTCCGTCAATATTAGTTACCTATCTGGCAATATCAATTACAACGGCAATGCTGTCATAGACAAATTGATAGTGTAGATACATCAATATTGCTCTAAACATTGCCATGATGGACGCCATGTCAATTATGAGAGCAATATTGTTAAAAAACGCATCGTTTGTGCGTCGCTCAACAGGTAGGAATGAGTTTTGTTTGATCGACAAATGACTGAAAATAAATTGACTAAAGAGGAAACTACTGAATTCATCAAACTTTTTTTTATGCTTTATTCGGCATTTGGCTTTGCTTCAGAATTTCACACTTCGGATTCACACTTTCAAATGAAAATTAAAATTAAATTAAAATTAAATTAAAATATCGTTTAATGTAAACTTAAATTAATTTTATAATTATATAAAAAAATATTTTTTTTTAGACACCAATTTCAAGTGACAAAATAAAAGAAAAATGTTACGAAAAATACTGTGTGTTCTTTTAGAATAATTTATTAAGTTTGCCATATTTCCTTTTCTCGGCATATTAAAGATTTTTTAAATTATTTTAAAGCTTAAACCGCTTATTATTAAAAAAAGGAATCAATTTTCTGAGTTAGTTCTGGGGGTTTGAGCCTAACATTTTCGATATGTATACGTTAAAATCAACTGCACCGATAGTCATCAATTTTACTTTATTATTTTAATAATAAGTAGTAAAAATAAATAAAATTAAATAAATAATAAAGATTTTTCAGGATTTTTTTGAAATTCGACCCTTAAGGTGGTGTAAAGGGGTTATATAAACTCTCACGATTCAGCCATATTCCTCAAGTCTGATTAGGTAGCGAACAACTTTTCACTTCCACGCCTTATTTTATAATCGCCTAAAACTCGTTTTTAAGTTTTTTCCCCTTTTTCAACCCCTAAGAGGGTCTAAACGAGTTGAACACGTTTCGCGAATTCTGTCACATCTCTAAGAAGTAATACGACAACGAATTGGTTTTCGCTTCCACGGTCTTTCTTTCTATTTATCTTAAAACCCCTTCAGGATTTTTGGATATTTAACCCGAAATTGGATGAAAGCGGGTTGCATATGTTTTCACGAATTCCTACATATTTCTTAGTTTTGATAATGTATGGAATTCATTTTTACTTTCTAAGGCTTTGAAAACATCGCCAGTTTTTGTACTACTTAACTTTTGCATTGAGTTATAGCAAATTGCGTGATGGATATATTTTAGTGTGAATATGTAAAGAGTACGAAAACTATTGTCAAATTGTCGAATGGTTTTGAGAAAGCTCGAATTTGCCCAGATGTCAGACATTACGTCGCAAAAAGAAACTAGAAACGCAAAAGTGCTGCGACGCGAAATTGCGACAACAATGGAAATTCAGCTTTAATACAATATTAAACAAATTCATAAGAAAACAATAATTATTATTCGAATCCTAAACAAGTACGGTAAGACGATTCGAAAGAATAGAGTAGATCCGATCCATTAATATTCCGACTAAATCTGTTATTGACATAAAACTTACCTTATTCACTTCACCGTTCATATCTGAGCCTTTTATCGTGTACACGGGCCCAGCAGATATATCTCCCGGCTACCTTATTGATATTCCTGATATGTTTGATGGAGGAGTTTTCTGCGCTTGAACTGTCGTAAAAATTTTACGGTTCGTAACTTGCGAAACGACCAACCAACCAACCGAAAGACCCACCCAATTTATATACCAAACAGCCCCTTGCGGTTGAAAGCACTTTCGCCTTTCTCTGATGAAAAAAAAATAAACAACAACCCCAACCCCCGAAAATAATAATTTCGATCTACTACAGTTACCCTATTTTGACAGACATCACCTGGATATTGAATTAAATTCGGATTATGTTTGGTCGTGCCAGAAATATTATGTCGGTAATGTGAACTCTTAATGGATGTAAATTTTTGTATATTGTAAGGGTGTAACGCCGCGTCTTCCATAAAAATCTTCTTTTGATTAGGTTTTATTTTGGTAGGGAAAATTTTTTTTGATTTGCCTATTGAACCTTTTTATTGAAGGTAGGATGGACGTAGATTTAATCGTAAGTGGGCGAATATATCATAAATTTACGGAAATATACCAGAAAGATATTTCGAGCATAAAACCGAACACGGAATGGAGGAGAGGCATCTAATAATAATACTGATATGACATCAAAATAATTGGACGTCCCTCGTTTAAAACCTAGTGATACATAACATTATTTTTCCGATGAATTTGCTCCCAGCTTAAGGCTCCACTATAATTTGTGCAGAAAATGATATACCTACCTATAGCTATTTCGGGGAAACTACGGAGAGACGCCCCACTTTTTATTTTAATACATAGCCCCCTATTCAGGACCGAGTTACAAGTCACAAAGTAGGTCGAAAGTCTCAATTTTGTATGAATTTTGAATTAATTGACACTTTTTTGATATGAGACTATGTTCCTGAAAAGGGGGCTATATTCGCAAAACTTTTAAGACCAATGTCATAAGCTTTATACAGCATCTGGCTTAGTTCATAATAAAATAATAATAAAATATAAAAAAAAAATAATTAATGTAAACAATTCTTAAAATTATAACAGATTTTACTGTATAATGACAAGAAGTATAGATGCCTGAAGCCTGGGATAGATGCCCTGATGCGTAATCAAGCATATGTGATAGATACCCTATGAAAAAAAAGGAAGTACATTTCTAAATTTTTCAATCATTATTAAGCTGCAGTACTTTTTTACAGACTGTTATCACTTTTGAGTTATTGGTATGGTACAATGAAACAATTTTTTCAATTAGTTTGAAGAAGAAAAAAAATCAAAAAACCTTATCAGACATTCATGTTAAATGCCCAGGTAATCATAGGTATATTAAATAAAAAAATTTGCCAACAGTCTGGGCGAAACTGTATTATTTTTCCAGGTGAAGTTCGGAACGGAATTTGAGAAACCAAAATTCGGAAAAGAAATGTAGTATAAAATGGCAATCATTGCCATGGCAATTTTGAGGATAATATTGCAATTTTGAGGATAATAGTTTGACAGAAGTTTAATGCTTGTCAACAGGTAATCTTAGATTTTTTGGTTTGATCGCCAAATGAGTGAAAATAATTGGACTACAGAATAAATTATAGAATTAATTAATAGATTTCGAAGCTATGACACTTCGGATTCACTCACTCAAATGAAAATTGCCTGGCAATGAAATACGATTTGACATTCAACTTAATGGCTATATTGCCATTGTCATTGCCAGCGGTGTATGTTACTATGTGACAGCAAACCGATATGCATGTATTCTATTTTCACTGACATTTTTTTTGCCATCTTTCCGAACGCCAATATGAATTTTTTTTATCAGAATTACTTTTCTAGTAGATTTACATACACACCGAGTTTTAACTTTCTAGCATAAGCCGTTCTATAGTTAGGAAAAATACTCCCACCCCCTTACCATACTATCCCTAAAAAAAATATATTTTTCCAACATGCCACTACTTTAGCTCTATCTAAATACCAAGTTTTAGCTTCATATCATTATAGGTTATTAGATATAAACATCTGAACTTTTTCGTTTTCATCCTCCGCCACCCTCACCATCAACACCCATACCCTCAAATTTCTTTTCCCTACTACGGTTCTATTTAGCCTACTTCTGGTAAAAATTTTAAGCATATATCTTACACTGTTATTGAAATTTGAAACGTGATATTTTTGGAAAATTTTTATACCCTCCACTTCTATGCTCCACCCCCCTCCCCCTCTTAAAAAAGCTTTGAGCAATCTTTATTAGTCAAGCTTAACACTCAAACTGAATTTCCTTTTTGTAGAGCAATTGGTTCGTGAAATATCTTAATTTAAAGTTTTTCACCCCCACCCCCGCACGTCACTGACCTTCCTTCAAATTTGTTTTGAATCTTATCTCCTAGTATAACTACAGATATTTGTTAGGTTTTAATTTCGTGTCATTAACGGTTTAGTAAATTTTCAGTCTCCTAGCGAGAGCGGTTGCTGACATCTAGAAACCAAAATTTTCCGTCTAAAATGCTTCCCCCACTTCCCCCTCACACCACCACCCCTGAAAATAATGATAATTAAAGGTGTCTACCCTGTCTATTCACAAAAAAATTTTCAATTTAATAGCCCAGCGGATTTGGGAGCTACGAGCCTACAAACGATTTTTCGTAAACCGATCGACTTACGGCGGACAGACGGACTGAAGATTTTGAACACTTCTTTTTCGTGTCTATACTAGTCATGAAACGCGGAAAATTTTTCAGGGTAGCAAATTTAAAAAAAAAAAAAAAATCGATAACAATAATGTATTATTAATAATATAGTAATTAACTAGACTTAACATATTTGGAACGGCAAAATAATTATTTGGTGAATTTTGAGACGTTGGAATATTCATGTCCTTAAAAAAATGGGCATTAATGAGAGGTCACAATATATTACAAAGTTGATGTGATTTTCATTATGGAAGATCTGGGGCATCTATCCTGAGTTTACCCTTTCATAATACCACCCTTAGCTAGGGTTAGTAAGGGTAGTATACTACAACCAATTCAATTAAATTTGTTAATTTTTCAATTAAAATTATCGAAGGCGTAAATCTAGTGGACTAAACATACTAAATTCAGTAAGGTTTTTGATAAATTGAATTATTCCATTCTGGCTTTGAAGACACAATTACATGGTTTTTCAGTTATTGCTTTGGATCAATCAAAACACTACAAAACTCTTGAGGGGCTTTTGACCTGATATATTTAATACTTTTGAAGTATTTAGGACGCCATCTGGAACGACTGGTATTTATTTCGATTATTCATGACGTGAGTGCAGTTCTATCCTACTATACCAGGTGTAAAAGCTTAAACTGCTTCATGAACCTTAGCCCAAAAAGGTTCAGGAAAATCTTATAATGTCTACCATACAAGTGTAATATTAGGTTGTATTTATTAGAAGTAGCAAATCGCTTGGACGTGAGCACTTTTCCGTAAAATATAAAATAGTCGCAAGTGTAATTTTTTCCTGTTATGCATAGTCTACATAATAAAATAAATCGTAAAAAACGTTTTCAAATGCGATACCTATGTACGTCCTAAATAAGCAAAAGACCAGAACGATTTCATTAAAATTTAAATGTTCATTGTAAACAGCGCTGAAAAAATTAAAGAAAAATCCCCAACACAAAAAAGGCTCTACATTTCCATCTTTGTTGTTTTTTCCCAGATTTTGTTGATGAACTACATAAATAAGTGATCTAGTCGAACGTTCTACCTACTCTGCAAATAGGCAAGGTACAGAACTACCCACTCCAACAGAATCGTCACAATCAATTTGCAAGGACATTTCAATATTTCCATAAAGATTTTTGAACAACATTCGGGATTTATTGTTTCATTAATTTCGCCAATAAACCCAGCGAGCAATTTTCTTCGTCGAAATTGAAGACATTCAAGGTCTAAGACGGGTACGGCCTAATAAAATTACGTGTCCTTTTCTTGGCGTTCGGTATATTGGATCCGTTTTTCACTTTATTTCCACGTGTTTCGGTCCTTTACTCATCGAATCACGTCGTCGTACGTTTAATGATATGATTGGATTTATAAAATGTTATGTGCTTCTTTATAAGGGCCATATTTTCAATTTGATGTTGTAAATGTGATTTACGCGGAGGTAATATGTCGGGACATTGTTGTCATAATGAAAATGGCTGGAAATGATTATAGAAGTGTTCCTTTCTTATTACGTTGGTGATAAATTTCGCTTATTGTCCAGAAGTATTTTGTAATCTCAAAGCCAACTTATCGCATTGATAGATAATACATACTCCTATAAAGTTGAAGTATCTACTCCATATAGCTTATACGTGGTGACTATTTCTATAACTGCCATAACATGAATTTGGATTTGATGTCCTCAAAACAATCATTTTCCCTTTAATCAAATTAAATTCATTGAAATTTTTCTTTCTTGTACTCCTACAACTACTACTCTGCTCTTAATATCATAATAGGAGAAACTTGATTTGGTTTTTATACTCTTGGTTAAATCTATAAAGTATTATAAGTTTAAGCCATTTATATTCATAAATTCATTCATTTATATTTTCTGCGATAGCAAATACAGCAAACCTACAAGTTGCTTGTAAGTTGATCCGTTGATCCGCATGTCTGATAACATATGGATTTGAAATTCTATACACATTTGGTAGAGCAGAACGAGCCAAGCAGAGCAGAGTCAAGCAGAGACGAGCCATGCAGAGCAAAAAAGAGTCCAGCAGAGCCAAGCAGAACAGAAACGAGACCAGCAGAGCCAAGTCAGAGTAGAGACCAGCCTAGCAGATGAAGCAGAGCAGAGATGAGGCCAGCAGAACCTTTGAAATGCTTGTTCGCCGATAACTTCTAAACACAAGCTAAACAGTCGTTGTTTTCTTAGCAGTTTCAGGTAAAAGAATTTTTTTTTTTGTCAAAAACAAAATTTGATATTGAAGTGGAGCGGTTTCTCTGGAAACTGCTATAATTGCGAAATTTATACAACTCCCTATCGACCTATAAACGTCCCATAAAAACATTTTCAGCGGAAAAGCTGAGAAAATCAATCTGCTTTATAAGACCTACCTGTACTCCAAAAAAGGATTTTGCTGAACATTAAGCCTACCGTTGTAAATGCATTTAGAAGGCTTTTCAGTTGAATTTAAGTAACGTTAAAGTATCCTTTTATGGCCACTCTTAAAAGAAAATGAAAAAATAAATGGAAACGTTGCGAACATATTTGATAGTCTTCAAACAAAATACGACTGCTGAGAGACTTTCGTCCTAGCAATATGCCACTCAACGGGAACCTGTCTGCAAAAAAATAAGCTACATAAAAAGGCCAAAGTCCCTTTACACAAGTATGTTCAATGTCTGTACTAGTCTAGTTACTCTGATTTTGCCATAAAAAATTGAAATGAAATGCATAAAAATTCCACTCGTTAGTACGGGCACAACATACGAGATGTGCCGTATGCGTCTGAATGGGGAGGCGATTCAATATTCATTACACCACTCGATCAAAAAACTGCAATATCAGTGAAAGTTTAGTTTACTCTAGATATATAAATTTTATTCAACATAATATACATTTATAACAAGATGTGAGATTTAGTGTTAACCATGCGTTTACACTGATAATTTATCTGGCAATGACAATGGCAATATAGCCATTAAGTTGAATGTCGAAACATATTTCATTGCCAGGCAATTTTCATTTGAGTGAGTGAATCCGAAGTGTCATAGCTTCGAAATTTATTAATTAATTCTATAATTTATTCTGTGGTCCAATTATTTTCACTCATTTGGCGATCAAACCAAAAAATCTAAGATTACCTGTTGACAAGCATTAAACTTCTGTCAAACTATTCGTTTTCTCGTAATATTATCCTCAAAATTGCCATGGCAATGATTGCCATTTTATACTACATTTCTTTTCCGAATTTTGGTTTCTCAAAATTTGACTTTTCCAAATCATCCTCATCCAAAATCGTATCAAAAAAAATAAGTTTTTTTGACTGGTACGAGAAAACCGGAAGTTTACTTTAGAACAAGTTAAAACCAAACCCCTACTAGCAAACTACCATCCATAAGGCCTTACCGAAGCTATATTTCCCTGACTCGTTGCCTGGGTAAGGCTTTATGAAAGATAGTTTGCTAGTAGGGACGGTTTATGCATCTATTAGTTAAATGATATCAAATTAAAATTACCGCAAACCGGGTGTCCGTTCTAGAAGTCGAGCACTGTTGAACTTTTTCGTCGTCTGTTTGGTTGATTTTCAAGGTGGAGATAACGCCGTGCTGCAACGTATAAACGGTGTAAATACAGCATCAATATTTTTTTTAAGCCTTGTACCTTGCTGAAGATGGACATATAGACATCAATCTTCATTGAGCTTTTCAGCCATTCCACACTTTATATTCTTTCCAATTATACAAAGCCTGTGCTACAAGAATGACAAGCTTATTAGTATCACGTCACATTCGATATATTTGACATTTAACAATGGAATAAAGTGACGGTGATATTTTGTCGTGTGGTGTACACACTTTTCCCAACCCTGAATTATTTAACTTCTTATTCAGACAGAGATTTTTATTGCGTACACATCTTCAGTAGGTTTCTAGCCCTTTTTATTTCTAAAAGGAAATAAAAAGAAAATTCATTCGTGTAAATTCTTTCCATGGTCTGATTCCTCGGGATATCTTTTTTGTTGTTGACATCTGAAATTCCATTAAAAGAGAAGAAAAACAGAAAAATTTTGCAGAAAAACAGGAAAAGCAAGTATAGAGTTTCAATGAGAAGCTTCTTTTCTTTTACGATCATTCCATTTACAAGAATATTGAAGAAATTCAAATTACTCGTAGGTTTTGGTGTTGGGGAAAATGAATAAGGTCTTAAATCGTAGCACAATGTACTTTAACATTAATTAATATTTTAGAGAAATACAATTAATTTGCAATAACATAAAAGTATGGGTATGTGGGTGGCTTAGTGGCTAGAGCACTTGTCTTCGGTACACCTGGTACCAGGTTCGAATTTGCTGGGCGACAACTGATTTCGAGAATGGGATTGGGTGCTGGACTATCACTTCAATCAGCTATAAATGAGTACCTGAGTAAAAATCAGGGTAATAATCACGGACTAGCGTGTGGCTGACCACTTCACCCCCTAGTAATGATGTAACTCTAGCATTACTTTAAGGCCTGGGCCCGATTTGGGCTGTTTGATTGATTTGGAAACAATTTGGAAACGCTACAGTTATACTAAATTTCATTTTCATAGTGCTATCACTATTTTGCATATCCAGCATTACATAATGAAGTTATCTCTGTCTAGTGTGGTACAGTAGTCTTACAATGATCAGAATGTCAGTTGTGAAATTATGTATGTTGAAGGAATACTGTATCGTACCAGACAGATAAATTAACTTCATGACTTTCTGTAACACTTAACATATGAGAAATGTAAAATTTCAAATAAAGCATGCTATAAGAAATGCATACTTATCTGTAACAATTTACACACTAGTGTAAAGCGTACAGAATGCAGTGTAATTTTTACATGATTTACGTAAATCTGTAAAGTGTAAATTTACGGAAAAGCATGTAATTACAATACATATTGATCTGTAACGATTTACAAACTATTGTGTAGAGTACACAGTGCAGTGTAATTTTACTATAATTTAAGTTGGCATCCAATTGCCTACTTTTAAAGTAGTCAAAAATTTAATACAGTGTACGCTCTTTCGAACGCTTTTGGGAGGCAAATAGACGGGTTTTTTGTTTTTTTTTAGGTTTACTAGGCCTAAAACGTGAAGTACAAATCTTCAGGGTAATAATTTTTCTTTATTTTCTTTTTGATCATAATACTTTATTATTAAAAATAATAAAATTACATTAAAAGTTTTAAAGCAGGAAACAATTTAGGGCTTAAAAGTAAAATATGTAATGTAATGTACACAGCACAATATAATCGATATGTAATTATTCATGAAAATATGGAAATGATCTCCACTTTGAAATGAAGTATTTTTCTTCATGAAGTAATACGTTTGCAATATTTTCAGTATAGCTTATAATTTCAGTGCCCTTATAAAATGTAATAGCATATATGTAAAACTTTTGTATTATATGCGAATCTAATTTTATTGAAGTATAGACATAGTGAGAAGATGTTTGATTCTTAAATGAGAGTACTTTGCAGATAGAACGAAAAAATATAAATGAAATGATGTAAAAAAGCAAAATAATTTATTCAAAAATTAAACGTCACATTTAACATTAATTTTATAGAAAAATATATGGTGTTAATATTTTTCTATGAAATTAAATTTGAATTTGAAATTTGAAAAATTTCAGCTAATTAATTTAGAAAACTTTGCTCCCTCTGCTTGAAAAAATAACACAGAAAAAATTCCAAGCTTTAAACGCGTCGGTCTTCTACCCAAAAAATAATTAAGTTACTCACAGTCTATTAAACTATTAAATATACATTATTACACCTCGTTTTATACTTTTTTTTATAAATTTTTATTATTTTTCACATGATCGCTTCACATGAAATTCACAGAACTAGAGCTGACTTTAATGTAAAATATACATTGTAAAATGTCAACTTCAATGTAAAATATTAATATTTCAATATTATATATATATACCTGCAGAAAAGATGTGTAATTTATTATACACTGAAAGATGTTAAAATACTTGTAAAAATGTAATTTTATAAAATAAAACTAAAATTTTTACATCTTTAAAAGTAGTAAAATTAAAAGTTTTTTTAGTGTGGTTTTTTCTTACACCTTCGGTGGCTTGAAGGTCTTGTCTAATTGGTAACTCTCCTTTGCTTGATTCAGGACGAAAGGTACTTGTATTTTAACAGTTTAATATTATAAAAAGAAGAATAAATAGAAAGAATTGCTTTTCCTTTGAAGTAGCTTTAATCTTGATTTTAAGGGATTAATTATTGTACAGATATATGGCGAATGTAAAATATGGTAAACATTTTTATAATTTTAATCAAAAGGATTATTCCGTCAAAATACGTTCCTTACTATTAGAAATTTGTTTAACGTATTAATCTTTTCTTTTTCTTTATCACCCCGTACCGTGTATGAGAAACTGGCGTTGCAATTTTATACGGGAGCGAAACTCTTCTGATATCTCTAGATTCATGCTGTGCGATAATTAATTATGAATAAAGTTACGACGGTACTAAATAATTAATAGTCAGCAGCCTGAAAGCATAAGGAAGTTGTTAATTACTTCCAACATGGATTTTTGCGTAATTACACATTCTATTGGTTCCCTTTAGTCGGAAATTGGAAAATTCTCAGTTCCGTGAACTGGGGCAAAGTGTTGCAAAAACTTCTCAATGAGTAATTTGCTTGTCTCGTTAATTTTTCAGTAAGTTATTAAAATATGTCATTCGCGGAATCCTTTGCTTTACTATGAAATTTTAAGCAGAAGAAGTAAGTGATGCAGGTCAAACGTGAGGCAAGGAAAAATTTTTTTAGATGCCAAAATTGTGGATCTTGCGAATATTTGATATGGTTAGAAGCCAGTCGTTAAGCTAAGACGAAATGATTTCATTGAAGAAAATAGTAAAAAGTACGTAAGTTCGTAGTAACAGCACAAGTTTTCCGTTTTATTTTTCACAAAAAAAAAAAAAGAATAGTGAAAAAAAAAATTTGCTTAAGAAAACTTCTTGTTACGTACTTCACCTGTCTGTTCGTGTGATATTCGTTTTTCACGAAAAAAGTTATTATTGTGATATGGCTTTGGGCAACAGGCTTCAAAATCCGAGACAAAGTAGGCGGCAGACTTCATTATCGCAAGACTAAAGGTAAGACAATCTCAAAATATCTTTTTGTAGGGGCGGATCTACCTTTGGGACAGTAGATTTTTGTTCTTATTAAAAACGAAATAAAATAAATGCTGTAAAACGAATTTTATTCGTAATAAAGCTACCAGAGAGGCTAATTTTAAGAATTTTTTGAGGTGTTTTTCGGCGTCTGAAGAGTTTTTTGTGTGAAATACTAACACGTAAATCCCTGCTGGGATCGATCGTTTCCCTGGCCATCTCCTGATGGTAGTTGAAAAACCTTCACTGGAAAGCCAGTTTTAAAACTATGTAGGAGAAGGTCCAAAGAAGCTTTATCGTTATCGGATTGTGAAAGGGGCAAAACAATAAATTTGAACTCTGAAAGATAACGTCTATAAAGACTGTAGCAGAAATTTTTGTTTGTGGTAGCACCCTCTGTCTTGCTACCACTAACAAGATGTGAGTGTTTTTTTTTATTTCATAAATGGTTTATGCTAGAAACTTGAAACTTCGTGTGAATGTATATGTACTAAAAAAGTAATATTAGGAAAAAAATCATAATTGCATTGCAGTACGGAGATGATACTAAAACAATTGTCCGTAAAAAGACACTTGAGATATCGGATTAAAAAAAATAATCTAATAATTCTTTGAGATGTTAGTAGCATAGCAACCTATACCGCATTAGACACGTTCTGGACTTCTACCAAAATAAAAAACTCGGACAGACTGCTCACAGACTTTCAAATTTAATTATTTATTACTATTTTTGAATTGCCATTAAACAAAACATGGGGGTTACACATATAGTATATCAAAGAATTATGATTTTGTGCGATTATATATAAAACCGGTGTAATTAAGAAATAATCCGATATCTGTTCAGACCCAAGAGATTTGTCCATATTCGTAAAAATTAACAAAATTACTTACTACTGCCTATATATAGCTAAAAAAATTGTCAGAACTCACGAAAACATACTCAACAATCTTTAAGTCCTTGGGGATCGAAAGTCGAAAATCGGTGAAATTGGCCTGATGAAAGGCATTCCAGTTTGTGTACAAGAAGACACACTAGCAGAAACTTTAAAATTGCCTAAGACACTCCCTCCACTAGCTTCATGATGCCACTTTTCATATCAGGGTACTTATTTCCTTTTAAAAAAAAAAAAATAATGAAAAATGTTTGACAAATTATTTTTGAAATTTTATGTCAATCGCAATATTACGAGTATTTAATTAAAAAAATGAACAACTTTAAATTGTCATCGGATTGTTTTGACTCAATTGAGACCATATCTGTTGCCAAAGGTAATAAGTATGTTAGTCTAAAATGAAACTACTCATGGCAGCACTTTTAACTATTTTTGCTATTGAACTACGTATTCCTGTAAATTCAGTTTCTGTGGAAAAATTAAGTTTGTTGACATCTCAGTGATCAAATAACATAAAACAATAACTTCTTCACAGTGAGTGTAAGCCTTGGGAGATAACCAGAGTAAACTTATCCCATTTTACTATATTTCGACTTAACAAGTTACCCTGTGACGACAGATATTATACAATTGCCTACAATGCCTACTCTTCCTATTTTAGATGGACAAATCGAGATACATACCACAAAGACATAAACTTTGGGGTTGAATTTTGATAGCAGGTGAAAACGTACAAAATCTGAGGGAGTCAGACTATCCGTAAATATTCGCTTTCTTTAACCATTTCAGAAAGTTTCCAAGTTCTTCTCTCTGTTGTAATTCGAAATTTATTCCTATCATCTTTATGCGAAAACTCCAATCAATTATGAGCTATCTACGTTATAAATTATCGATTGCATATCAGCCTGGTCTAAAATTGGCAAACCCCATATTTCTATAACTTTGCCCAAAAGCCATGTTCAGTTTATCTTGAAACTTGAGTTCTTGGAGCGTTAAGTTTTTTTTTTGCCAGGATCCCAATTGCTCAGGGCAAGTCATTAGAGCCTCCTCTACTTGTTTGAATTGTTCGTTTCTCGAAGGGTTCGTAAAATGTTTGATTGCCCAATATAAACAGGTCAATAAAAGTTGATTGTTCCGGTTATATCTGCTGTAGACTATTGCAGCGTCAATATCGCTAAAAACTTTTATAACCTTTGAAATTATCAACTTCGGTTTTTATTATCGGAAAAAATTTGTTCTTTTCTTCGTCGGTGTTTTCTTTTTCGGCTTTTTTTTGGGTGATGCTTCTAGAATTTCAATTTGACTATAGACATCTTTCTACGAGTACCTACATATATAGCTTCGAACCAATACCAGCCTTACATCGAGGATAATAAATCTTGAGAACCGATTTGTTTCCTTTACAGTAAGGTCGTACCTTACTCAATAGGAAAATGTGGTAACCACCATCGTATTTGTTGTTGGAATATAACAACGTATAACTTCCACCGTAAGCAAATTACGTTATCGAGAGCACTTTGAGTAAGGACAGAAGTCGAAGTTCTACAGACCCTGCGCTTGAATGCCTTCAGGATATAATTTGAAGGAAAGATTTGAGGCCAACCAAAACCTTTAGGTAATGGCAAACTTTTCTACTGAATTTATCGCCTGGAAGTGGTTACCTGTGTGAATGAAGGAGAAAATAGCCGATGGCTTGACTAATATATCACTGGATTCGAATCTGTACGGTGGTACTCCTTATGCCTGCAGGAATCCTGATCTTTCGTGGAAATAACTTTCCTCGAATGAGAATATTTCGTATTCCCCCCCGGGGAACAAAAAGCGTGCACTTTGATTTCGGGTATAGAGCACTTTATTCCGTAGATGAATCGGACTGTATCGTCACTTTTGAAGAAAGATCCTGTTCAAAGGATTGATAAATTTCGTTTGGAATATCCTTGGGAATTGCTTTGAAGTACATTTCAATGTATAGTTGTCGGAAGAAACATTTTGCTATAAATGTGGTCTGCTTTTCAAGGTTTTTCTGATGCTAGATACATTTTAAGTGTCCCCAAGTTATCGCCAGTACAATTGATTCAAAATTGGATGTTATATATTATTGTCCAACTCTTGAATATGGCAATTTCACTTATATCTACTATATTTAATATTCCTTTATCAGACCTGAGATTTCCGCAGAGAACAATCTCCATTGTTTGTGATGACATTGTGAAACTTGTTTAAATCTGAATAGCCATAGATATAAAGCTAATTAAAATTATTAGTGAGTAGTACAGAATTTTAAATTTCGAACGGCTAAGTATAGAAAGTTGAAACAACGGCTTAGTATAGAAAGTTGAAACTAAGGATCGGTTATTACGACTAAATTGCATGGTCCCGGTCGAATCTCTATACAAAGGAATGTATCTAAATTGCATATTGCTTATAGCGACTATTGGATATAGCAACGAGTTTAGAGGGTCAATGTCGTTATATCCGGTTTTGACTGTAGGTATACATATATATTATATATATTGATAATTGAAGTGGTAATTGGTAAGTCTTAATAAGTTGTGTATAACAGCAGAGCATCTTTCTTGCAAGCTTACAGAAAATTGTATGATAACAACTCTTCAAATCTGAAGTACGCAATTCAAAATCAAGGTATTATAAAAAATGCACAAAGTTGTCTAATGTTCTTGCTGTTTACGACGAAACCGTGCAATTTAATTAAGTGTTTAATTAAACTTCAAAAGGTTAAAACAATTTAGTTCCTAAGAAATTCCTTTACGTTCGATTAGGTCACAGTTGATTGAACTAATTTAAGCATGGAAACTTGTTAAGGATTCATTGAAACCACAAACGGAAAAATTAATGCAGTATTTCATTTAAATATTATTTCATTTAAATATTATTTCATTATTTCAGTAATATAAAAGAGTTTGACACCAAAAAAAAACAACAAAAATGTTAAGTCCGTCTGTACGCCGATCGCCTTACGCCGTCTGCTGTCTGCCGTCCGCCGTACGCAAAATCGTTGGAAGGCTTTTGAAGTGTTGAATGTTACCTACTTTTGTTACCTACTTTTTGATGGTGGAAAAAATCCAATTTTTATATCTCGAGTACACATTATGGTGGGTGTCTGAAACATGTAAAAAATAATTTTTTATTGGGGTAGTATGTTACGAAGGTAATGGGTCTTTTTGGTATCTATAGAGCGGCTTATCCTAGAAAGTTGAAACTTGATGATTACAATTAAATCTACTACAAAAGTTGATTAGATGAAAAAAAATTAAATTGCGTTTGACATTCGGTGGAGGAATAAAAAAATCAATTAAAGTGGTGTACATATATTTTCACGAATTTCGTAATATCTCTTAGGTTTTCCGAAATACTATATTAATTTTTAATCTGCTAATTCTTCACTCAAATGCAATGTTAATAATTTGACTAGGTTGCAGATTTGTTCGCATATTTATAGTCTACTTTCACACAAAATATGCAGTTTGGTATTTTTTTTGGAAAATTTTAGTTCGGTCTGAATTCGTTTCTATCAAAAAGTAGATAGATAGATAGATAGATAAATATATTCACTAGTTTCGTTTACAACTATGTTACAATTAATGATTTATTTTAGAGACCAAGATAAACTTTTACAACTATATACTTAAATTAATCAGCTAATTGCAGTAGCTCGTCAGTGTAGTAATTATTTATTGAAATTATGAGGAAAAATTGTGACTAAAAACCACTTTATAAATTCCTAACCTAATCCTAAAGCTAACTTATCCTAGAGGTAACTAATTCTAAAGCTAAGCACCCAAATTTTCAATATTTTTTTAATGATAGAGCGACATTATAAGCGGGTTATCCGAGCGAAGGCAATTATTTGTGAATTAGTTGGTTTGACATAACAATTAACGTTTTGCAGTTTCCTATTTGGTGCAATTCTTGTGTAGAAAAATGCCAAGGTTTATTGAGTATTATTTTTAAACATTTATTTTGAATGATTTGATTTGATTATTAATCAAACGGCTTTATTTTATGTGATACCCTTAAATTCGTCTTATCTAGAGTGAGTATATCTTGACTATAAAGCGAAAAAAGTATAAAATTTATCTTAACTATTCGTTCCAAGTCGATTACAGATCCTGATTACCTATTAGGATTAATGTCAGCTATGATGGCAAAAACTAAAGGTATAAGTGTATTTGTACAGTCAACTGTACCACAACTTCAACTTCCTTTAACTCTGATTACCTAGACCTGTCTAAATGTGCTGTGAAAGACATTTTACGGATGGATGTACTCGTATACTGCATTCTCCGGCTACTCAAGTATCCACTTGAAAGCTAGCATTCAAAATGAACTAAATTGCACTTGAAAACAACAAATTAATGCGTTTCATTAGGTAAATCTTGTGAGTGTATCCAATATGAAATTACTATTTACGAATTCGGAATTATACAGATAGCCTTATGGCAAGTGTTCTGATAAGCCCGTAGCGATCGATACACTTCTTCATTTGTCCTAAGCCTTTGCAAGGAGCTTAGTCTTGATACCCGGGAAGGTAATCAAGCCTTGGCCCTAGGATCTAGTTCAAATCGAATACAGTCTCGATGTATTTGTGCATCTCGTCGATATTAACCTAAAACTCCTTTTTGGATTAGTCACGGTACTTCAATGTTTACTTCTCCAAGCCAAATGCAACGAACAAACAAAGGGACAAACAAGCAAATGAACCAAGTGGATGCACAAACTTGCAATGCACGGTCAGTCCGGGTGTTCACTTCAGGTGTACGGGTCAAGTATTGATCGACTTTACAGTACACTCCGCCCTGCCTAGACAATAACCAGGATTTATTGTGGATGGCCTGAATTCGTACAAATTAGTCGCAACTATTCTAATACCACCGTTGAATCGAAGGCTCGTAATTGTGTTTAGGTTTGAACTTAAGCCCTGACCATTGTTTGTAATTCGTGAGCAATTACGAGTAGTTTAGTTGGTGCCATCGAGCAGTGGAGCATTAGTTACGAACCTAATTTAATTTAATGCTATTTCTATGGATACATTGCTACAGTGGATAAATAAATTGTTTTAAAGAAATTTTTATTCTTCTTTGTTGCAGTTTGGGATGGAAACAAAAAGAATTTATGAAATACCTATACTTAACTCCGATATTATGTTTGGGGATACAGAAAAGAGAGCTTGCATGTAGTCCGTCCCGGTTAAAAACGAATTGTAAAGGTGTTCTTCCACGAGCGGTTAAAATTGCTCAATATGCCGCAGTATTCGTTAATTTTGACATCACGAAAATATGAAGTAACAAACAGCAATAATAGAAACAAGCAACGTGGATCACCTTGAATAGTAATGAGCGATATTGACCAATATCTAGCAATTCGGCAATTTGACAAACAAATCGAAATCTTTGAATGAAACTTGGAAATATTTGAATTTCAAGCCATTATAATAAGAAACTTGACAAATAAATTGCAAAATTAAAAACTAAACTTGACAATTGAACCAAAGAACGAGGGCAATTTTCCGAGTTAGTGGAAATACAGCAACTATAGGGAGAGCAACAGCAGGAATCTGTGAAAACATTGCCACTTCTGTAATTACCCTTTAATCATGGCATTAGTTGTATGTTAAAATTCCAAATTTGTCACCCTCATATCCTAGGCAGACGACGCATTCGAATGTAGATAATGATGACAGTAAATTCGATAGAAGTAAAATGAATTCAATATTTACGATTTCATGAACAACAACCATTTTTTTGTCCATGCCAATGGATACAATAAATATTATTTTTTAAATGACTTGCCAAGCAACTTCACGTTTCACTTTTCTAATAGAAGCTGTTCCACCTGTTAAGAAAACCAGCCCCATCCCCGTAGAGTACAACTCCAACATTTTTATAGAACGTGTCACTACTATTATATCTCTATACGTAAATCCCAATTCCAACAGTATTTGAATCAAAATCATCAAAATCGCATTTAACGTGCACACGGAGCCTTAACGTCAATCCCACCAGATTCCTCTACTATCGACTATATGCAAATGTCTTTTACTATTGATGACTTGAATAGTTTCTCGCTGTTTCCCGGGAGATGGTGTTATCTCAGCCTTTTTGCATCGGGCTATACTGTAGCCAACTTCATCGTCATGCTTCATCATTACACTTGATGTTATTCCGCCGAAGTATCAACAACATATTTTTTCAAAGCGTTAAACACATTGAGGTTTGTGGAAAAAAATTGTATGTGCGGAAAATTTGTTTGCTTTAGTTTTTTTGAGGAAAATCTGCAGTTGAAGCACTAAGAAATCTTTCTGAAGCTTAAGGGGGGAGTCTTTAATGATGAATCTTTCTTTGAGAACGATGGGAGAAAGTAGTTAGCGATGGCCATTACTTTCAATGACATTTACTATTATGTTTTTATTTTTATTTTTTTTGGGCGCAGGAAGGTGAAAAGCTTAAAAGACACTAAGATACCCACGCGAAACATCTTAGTAATGTGGGATCTACCCCCACTAATATCACCTCCCTTTGTGATTAAGTTAGTCTGAGGACTTACCATTAACTTTCGTCTGAATTTTTAACAATATTCAAATTAGTAGGTCATGCATTGATGCAATATTGTACAATACAAAACAACATTCTATTACAGATACACCAAATCAAGAGGTTTGGTTATATTCAGACTTCTTATTTGAGTAGGTATGAGTATCAAGAAGTCTGACTGCCTCAATTTTAACGTGATGCTGTATCCTTTTTAAATAAAGAATTCTTTTTCACTAATAACAGCTGGATCATATTCAAGAGCATACATTTTTATTTAAAACCGATAGCAACACTTTATTATTGTAACAAAAATTCCATTTTTAAGGAAGTCGCTCAGTTTTAATAAACATTTCGAGTTAAGTATCTTTCCTGTCCTTTGGAATTCAGAAGTTAGAAGTCACAGAACCCTGTGTGCATAAAAAAGGATTTTAATCGCGAAAATGATCTTTCAATGACGTGAATGTACATAGTACGTTGATATGTAAAAAAGCTGCTTAGAAATGCTTACGCATTCATTTCATGCGTAGGTACATTCACGTTTACCCAGCGCACCATTTAATCATAATACACGCTGAGGTGCATATTGTGTACACATGTACCTACTTTCTTCTGGTATCCGTCATACGCACATCCCAATGATGGCTAGAGGATACTCTCGTCTTCATTTAGCAGTTCATACTTCTTTGTACGTCACATATGCGCACTGCTTTTCTTAGAATTCATAAATAATGTAAATTTCCATAAGTTGAGCATACTGCTTGTGAGATATTATCCCACAACCCACCCCCGTGCGGACCAGAATCTTAACCAGAACAGTTTGTTGTCGCTCGAGAAATATAACCGCAGGGTGCCTGTCCGGATATTCGCAAAATGTTCTCGTAAGTATTAAGAGGATTTTGTCGTAGTGAGTTTTAAATTGAGTTAAGGACTTTTGCTTGAATATTTAATTCCTTATTACTCGCTCACCCAGCCAAAATAAAATTGGATTTCCGCGAAATGAATTTCTGACTTCATTGTCAGGTACGAATTGAGCCAGTATCACTACTAGTCGGTGCCGGAAACCGGAAAAGAAACTGTGCAAAGAAAATAATTGAATTTTTCAATTACCTATACTATCTTGGACTATCGATTTCAGAAGTTACCAGTTCTCAGGAAATATTAATGTTTATCTGCAGCTATACCCAATCAATCAATGGCACTACCTGTAAAAGAGCGTCGGTAGCCTAAGTGGATGGTTTCTTGGAAATATCCGTAGAAATCAGAAACACGAACATCCCACCGGTGAAACCGAATCCCGGAAAGAGCCCAAATAGGATTACGCTCCAACAAAGAAACCGTCACTCCACCATATTGTGTTTCTCTTTACCACAGTCATAAAATATTAGAATATTCAATAATATGTACTCAAAAATTTGATTGGTTGAAATTTTTCTTTAGGTTTTATGCCTAATTTTATAGATACCAAAAATGGAAAAAAAATGTCAGTCCGTCTGTCCGCCGTATGTCGACTGCCGTACTCAAAATAGTTTGAAGGACTGTAACTCCCAAATGATATTAAATTGAAATGTTTTCTATGAATAGATTGGGTAGATCCGTTAAAGGGACTCAAGTGAAAGGTGTAAGTGTTTTGGAAGAGGTGTGGTGGGGGTTGGGGGAGGGTTCTTCAAAAGCTTAGAATTCAATATCATGATCCAATTAGGTACACAAGGAAAAGAAATTTGGGTTTGTTTGTAGAGATTAATAAATTAAGTTTGCTGAAAATAAAAGGGTGGAGCATGGATGTGGGGGAGGGGGTAGTAATTTAAAAAAAATAAAAATTGTGTTTTATATTTTAAGAACAGTTTAATAGAGATGCCTAAAATGTATAGGTGAAGTATGTAGGCCTCATAGACTCTAATGTCGTACTCGATTACCTTGCTTCGCCTACCATTGCGTCTATGTTGACGTCACAGCATAGCATTGCTATTATAAAAGTTTAGAAAATCCGTAGCTAAGCCGTCAAAATTGTTCAGATGATGGCTTATTTGACACTTCATAAATCAAAAATTAAATTAAATTTTATAAAAAATTTGAATTTTTTTACGTTTGCTCAAGACACGAACCGAAAAGAAATTGAGACACAGATTTGCTACGTCAGACGTTATTAATTGCTATAACTAAACGTAGACGTTATGCAAGGTACTCGGAACGACATAAGTATAATATTTACGTCTCAGCCTATGTTGACGTGACAGCAAAGCAAAGGAAAAGATTAGCTAAACCGTCAAAATTGGCTCAGGTGATGCTTATTTGACACTTCATATATCAAAAATTAAATTAAATTCAATAGAAAAATTTGAATAGTTTTACTTTTGCTAAGGTTGTTGTGAACGGAGGCCTCGGAGTGATTATTTTGACTTGAAAAAGTCAAAATAATCGAAGGGAAGGTTGAGGATCGGGAAAGAGGGGTCCAATTCCGCCTACGTCCGAATTGGTGGCTGAAACGTAAACTGGAGCGACGTGCTTGCTGGCTTCCGGGCTAGCTGCGGCTGTGGGGGGGTACGTTGTTCACGTTTCAGGCCATAAAACCCTTGGCCTGTACAACAAAAATTTCACGCCGACTTACCCGGGTGATAAAATTGGGATAAGATTCCCAATCGGTCATGAGAGACCGAGAAAATTCCTAACAACTCGACATGCGCGGTTGTTGTGCGCCGTCTAGCCCACCCTACCTTAGCCATATCTGTCCCGAAGGAAAATGTTTAAAATATGGCCCCTAGAGAGAGGTATGAGTGGGGCGGAAGGTCTTCACCCGAGAAGATCCATCGTACAGGCTCTTTACTTAGCCATATTTAGAGACACCAAGAATTATGAAAAAATCAAAGAGAAAAAAAAAACAAAAACAAATCATACGCAAAACAAACAATATAATAACAATTACCTTTTGTTTCTGCATGTAATCAATTACTTTGATGTTTATAATTTAATCTATTATATTAATAACTTTTTATGTATCAGTCCAAGTCAGTGGCAGTTTCTGTCTCGTTTAAGTCATGCATGTTTTATATTTTTATTTTAATTTATTTGTAATTGTACTATGAATTTATTTATGTTATTTTTAGGTTATTTTGTTATTCGTTTACTTTATATATTTTACGATTTTTCAATTTATATTTACTTATATTATTTTAAATTTAATTATAATTTGTTTAGTTTTATTTTTATTTAATTTTTCAATCTAATTTAATTTATTATGTTTTACTTTTCATGTAAAAATTTATCTCATTTTATTTATTTTATATTTGTTGCATTTATGTTGTTGACTTTATTTACGCAGTTTATTTTTATAGGTGGCCAAAGACTTCTTTGCGTCACTGTATTTGACTTTGAAAACGCACAAATATCAGGATTGCGTAACAGTGTTAAATTTGAGCGGCGCGTTTTACTGAAGTCATAACGAAACCCTCGCGTTTCGGATGACTGATGCACGGTGTCTTTTGTTTGCGATTCGTCGACTTTTCCACCATGTACGCTAAACACTAAAACTCTTTTCACAATCTTTCGGGCCGCGCCAAAACCTAACTTCCATTTTCTTCTAGTAATTTTTCCATTTCTTAGTTTCCCGCCCGTGCGCACTAAAACGCCAAAACCTCCACTTTTCTTATATCAATCACTTAACTTCCTTCCTATTTCACTTTTCCCAATTTTTATTCCGTGCCTAATAAACTCAATTTAGTTTTTTCTTTTTTTAACTTAATAATCTATTCTTTCGCCTAAAACTTAACCTCCATCTTCTTCGAGCTGTCACTCTCCTCTCCTCGAAACAAAAAAACCACCATTGAACTTGTGTTTTGTGTGGATCTAGTGTGGATCCACAATAATACAATATTTACCATATGCGATCCACACAAAATAAACCACAGATGACACTACAAGGTTGATAGCTCAGCTGTCGTAAAAGTAGTCAAGGCACGAACCGAAACGGAATTTAGATACAGCTTGGTTACGTCTGACGTCATAAACAGTTATAACTAGTCGTAGATGTAAACGAAGCAACGTACTCGACTCGAAAAATATAATTTGCAATAGGGGGTTGTATGGTACGGTGGTGAGTGGCGGCTTGCATATCTATGGAACAGCTTGTACTAGAAAGTAAAAGCTCGGAGTTATACATAAGTATATGTGAATCAAATAGAAAAGTATAAAAAAAAAAAAAAAAACAAAAAATTGTTAGTGAAAATAGGATATATACAATATATGTTTTCACGAATTTCGTCATATTTCTTAGTTCCTCTTAAATATTGAACTCGTATTGGATCTATGAATTCCTAACATAGATTTATTGCATTCCGTGAAATGAATATTCGGACATTCCACAACTTTTATTCTGCGACTAGACGAAGGACTCACATTATTTAACAATACTTCACTTTACTTATTTGTTCAAGAACAATTCGATGAAATATTCGAAAGTTAGATGCTTTTAATTTCCTAATTGCAATGGAAAAATAAAATGGAGAACTGTATTCCCCCGACCCTTTCACATTTACTCAATAATTATTAAGGCTACAGTAAGCTGCGATTTGTCTAAAATGCCCACACTTGTATCATGTTTTCATTTCCGTAGATACAAGTAGCTATCACGTTTCCGTAATAAACTACCCGTCCCCAATTGAAATCGTCGCTCGGTAAAAATACCCTCGTTATGAGCGAGAATTTATTTTCACTTTGTCCCGCGAATTCTTAATGATCAGCAATAAGTCTTTCATGACTGTGGGGCAGGTGGTGGAATTCTTCGATTCGCACTCGAAATTATTCTCGTTTATGTGATTTATAGGCAAATCAATTCAAAACGAACGCAATGTATTAATAATTTTCAAGATTAAGATCTTCGTAAATAAATTTATGGACAGAGGAAGCTCGAATTGGTTTGTGCAATTAATAGGCTGGGAATATTACAATTTTAAGTATTTAACAACTAACCTTTGGATTAGCGCGTGCAATGGAAAGTTTCCACTATTGAGTTGGTCCCATTGTCGTTAACGCCCTACGTTGTGCGCCAAATCTGATCGACAACAATTTTGATCAAAAAAATTTGGATCAACCTCATCTTCATTTTATGGAGGAGGGTGGTTCAATAAAGGTAAAATTATTAATTTAAATTATGAGTTTTCTTCTGAGTTATGCAAAAGAACCGCTAGTGCTATCACGAATCTTTGGCTTGGTGTAAGTCCGGAGATGGTGGCAAAGCTTAGGCTTTTCTTCAACACCGAAATAACCACTTGTGGTCACACTATATGTAGTTTGTTCGGATTCAATCATAGACAAGAACCTAAATATATTTCAAACATAAACCAAGAACAATTAAGCCAAAGACGCAACAGAACTCTGTACAATAAGCTTCTTTAAACGAATATGAGTCTTTTAGGGCCGGTTTCACAGTTGAAATTTGATCTGAAGTTTAGTTAAACTTAAACTTAAGAATAAACTGCTCTATAAACTTAACCCAATTTCACTGTAAAAAAATATCCTAAGATTATCTAATCTGATCATTGTGAACTAATTTTGCTGAAGTTACAACCTTTCGTCATTGCGACCATAACTGTTTTATTATAGTCTAAAGAACTAGTTTAAGGCCAACGCAACCATTGCACAATCATAGCTGATTATTTTTAGCATAGTGCTATTTACATTAACTGCTCCGCCGTTGTTAAGGTTCTTATATATTGCAGTTCTTTTCATTTGAAAGACCGTTAAAAACCCCTCGATTAAAGGGGCGAATTTAAATTTAAGTTTCAATTTTGTTGTTTATATTTTAACTGACACTAGACATTTCTGCTGAAAAAGTAGTGTTTTGTATCGTATTGAACCGGGAGTAGTTCAATGGTAGTGTACTGGGAAACATTGCTACGGTGATATCCACGGTTCGATTCCCACTCAACACATCATTTATTTGTAGGAATTTTTTGGTTGATATTGAATTTGCGAGCGAACCGTGCGGAATTATGTATATGTATGTAAAGGATATAAATCTAAGCAGATGAGTTTAGTTTTGACTAAATTTTTTCTTGCTCGCACTCAGGGCCGGACAGAGCTGCTTATCCCCGAGACATGATCTAAGGCCCGATCTTATCGTCTTGGACTTGTAGGTAATTGTTGCTATACATTCCACTCATTTCATTCCAAATTACTCCCAATATACTTTATTGCATTCTTCATTGAAGGTTGTACGATTCGATAACAAAATATTTCCGGAAGAAAACCATTACGTCACAGGACTTTCACTTCAATTATCAATTTTAAAAACGCAATCAAAACCCTTTTGTCGCAATTCAAACTTCCAGAACAGTTCGAAAATTTTCCCATGAAATTCGTAATCTGTCGTAGGACAAAGGCGTTTAATTCGATGGCACTTCGAACTTCCGTCGTTATTTCGGTTTCGTCGAAAACTTCCTTCCGCCTCATCCAAACGCTTGCGGTTCACTTCAGCATAATCGATCTGTACGGAAGCAAGTGCAGCAATAAATTGCAGCTTTCGAAATTACTTGCAATGAAAAGGAAGACACTCGCAGCCAAGTGGATGATTACCAGGCAAATTCCTGCCATATACTCATACGTATGTAACGTACTTTCACAGCCGTTCATTGTTACTGTAAAATTCAATTTTAGCCCCTCATTGTCTCGGTAACGCTGTAATTTATGCCGAGAGCAGAACTTTCAATTAGTGATTACGTCGTGCTTGAAACGTGTAAGTGCAAAAACAGTACTTCCTTTTTTTTTTTAATAAAATCCATTGGAACTCATCCATGAATATTGAATTTAACATAATTTACCGACTTCAAAGGACTCATGGTAAAATTTTCCAAGCGAGAACGACGTTATAAGTCTATAGCGTATAAATAAGCTGATTTAACATGCCCTTCCGTGCTCCTATCTGGTATGCAGCGTTTTGTGGAATCAACTATATAAAGAAGTCCTGAAAGCTCCGGGGAGACAAGTGGTTGCTGCCACGATATTGTATCTGTCCACTGAAATTGTGATCTGGAGTTTGAGACAAAAATAATGTAGGATTCTGTGGTTCATAGGGATGGAACAGAGGACTATCGTACGACTAGAGCTAGGTATATAGTGTAAGTGCAAGGAAATTAGGTCACAGCAATTTCGTGTATATGAGATTTTATCAAGCCACGATTGCAACTCTTGGCATATCAAAGGATATCGTTTCCGATAAGGAGACATGGCTATTCGCATTAGTAATTAAGTTTGACAAATTTCTTCATAGGACGTAGTAGCTTGTCCTGGCAAAACTAGACAGGGTGGTGGGTAGTCGCCTATGCAGATGTCGTGATAGTTTTCGTGAGAGTTCATTGTATAAGCGTTGGAAACGTAGTAAATAGTACGGTTTCGAAAAGTAATCACGAAAGCGAGACGCCGTGACATGTATATAAATTCAATAAAACCAAAACAATCATCGATGTGCAGTACCACAATCCACGCAACTCTCAGATGCTACTTCAACTCGCAGCTGGAACTTAACTCTCAGGTGAAACTTAATTCCATTGATCGAGAAATCCTGCATAGAATTCACTGCTTTGTGGAAGAGGCATGAAATGACGTTCTAATATGTTTGCTACACGAAGGTAACTGAAAATATATATAGAGGTTGGGCGGTATTCGAACAAGTACATTATTCTAGCACCAATAATCTCAGTGATAAACACAAGCCGGCAATGCTACCCCAATTTTCTTTATATCAGTTGATCACGCTATATCGTTGCTTCTCAATCCGAAATTGCGTTTACTAATACTTACGCGCCATAGCAAGCAATAAGAATCAGTAATCTATTGCCTTCCCCGCAAAGCCCTCTCGAATATGTAGTGGAATGTGTAAAAAAGTCCAAAAACATCCAATGCATGCGAGTATAGTCGAGAGACTTCCACACTGTTCTGCTGTATTCTTCTGTGAATGGAGGAGCAATCGATAAGGGAAATGTGATTCTTTTCGAACTCTGTCGACCATTGCCGAAGATTTTGCCACGTCTTTTCTCTCCCTCCTTATGCAACGGTTGCTGCTGCTTTTCTGACGAGAAATCGAACGAGAAAATCGGGTTGGCAGAGTAGGTTATAACTATAAGCCACACCATCAATGGGGCGACAGCCCGAATTCGGACTAGGACTTCTGCAGTCCGCTCCATTTGTGTTGATCCAAAGACTGCACCCTCCAATTGTGAATTTTCGAATGTTTCCATCGCTTGCATACCTACTGGCCTGTTACCACTCGATTTGTCTACGCTTAGAGATTCTTCTATTTTCAGTTCGCTATACTGCCCGCTGCAGTTTTGTGGGTTATAAAGATTTGGTGCACGTGTGCGTTATATTCCCAGCATTTATGAAGCAAAATATCTAGATCGTCCAATCCCCCCCCCCCATGTTAGCAGGATGTAGAACTATTGGTTTCAAAAAAGATGCCAAAAATCCTTCTCTGTGCTGAAGTAGAAAAGATCCCGCTTGTCTTGTTCGTTTCAGGCCGTTCTTCCGCCTGAAAACCGTACTAATTGGAGTCCAACCTGAAGGATAATGCCGTAAATTTTTTTTCCCAAAAGTGCAGTTTCACTTTTACTCGATGTCAGCAAAACATTACATCAATATTCATTGCGAAAACTTCATACTTCATACTTCATCGCACTTTTTCCTAGAAAAATGGAGCATGATACTCTCTCTGAAATTTACGTCAGTGAAGTTCTCCGACAAAGGAAAGTCCTCGCACGAAGCATCCTCTTCTTATTTTGTCATGTACAGTATCAGTCTACCACCATATTGTCCGCCCTGCCACTTCTCCTGAGTACGCCATCATTTGAACATGCGTCATTCCATCCAACCTTAAATATTCAAATACTGTCCACCTACACGTAACTCATCCAAGTTTGAGGGGGGAGGTTATCTGGTATATCTAGTTCAAACAAACCTTTTGTAGACCTTCATTTGACGCAATGCTGTGTTAGCACTTAGCTTATTGGTCTAGAAATCTCAATAAGATTGAGATCCTACTTCTACAGATGTAAACTTTTCCCAAGTTATTATTTTTCTCTAAGGGGATTTCACGCATAATTCCCATATGCTTATAAACTACTATGCTTTAATACTCGATTTTCGATTTTAGATCAACGATTTTTTAAATTTAATTGAAATTTAATTCCAGGTCGCTGCATGAAAGCAAACAGAATCCTTCTCCGAAAACAATCTAAACAGGATTTCAAATTAATTTTTGGAATTAATACGCGGCGATTATCTTAATTGAGTAGTAGTCTGTATGGCTTAGTGGCTAGAGCACTTGGTTCGAATCTGCTTGGCGACAAGTAATTTTCGAGAATGGGATTGGGTGCCGGACTACCTGTTCACTCAGCTGTAAATAAGTTAAAACCGAGGTAATAATCACGGACGAGCGTGTGGCTGACCACTTCAGCTCCTAGTGTTCCATTGGTCTCCAATTCTAGCTCTCTAGCATTACTTCAAGGCCTAGTTCCGATTTGAGCTGTTGCGCCATTGATTATTATTATATCAATCGAGTTATAATTCAACAATTTCCTCGAAATTTTCATAGATATGATTGTTTTTACGGAGAAGAGGGTAGCGGGAGACGAAATGGACCAGTAAACAAAAGGGACGTGAAAATTCCTTAAACTCATAAATTCTTTGTCGAATCTAAAACTAAAATCCAGGGACAGTTTTATTACTCCTCAAAAACATTGTAAGAAGACGAGAAGAACAAGACTCGTGTGGCCATCGAAAGGATCTCGGGAAGAAAAAAAGGAAGCGAAAACTTCTCGGAGCATGTTTATAAATTGGTCGGGGTGGTAATCCGATTTTATTGCCAAGGGTTCCATGGTCCCCGAGTTTTGACTTTGGTCGGGACAACAACCACCGAAATCATCACATAGTATCCTTACAGATCCGACAAGATACCCAGGGATACCCAAACGAGAAGTTGAGATTTCCGCAACATTCGTATACAGTACATAAATTTATCACGGGACGGATATGAAAATCGACTCGCTCGCTCGCAACGAAGAACCATGATAAAGACAAGGTCAATCCGAAAATAAAACTCCCGGAAAAGCTTCCTATCTTTTTTCACTTTTTTTTTGCGTGTGTTACTTTTTCCCTTTTTTTGACGTCAATTCACGCGCAGTTTATTTAAAATAATTCCTAAGGGTGTGCTCGCATACATTCTTCGAGGGTAATGTTAACATCGTGAACCTTTCGATGAACTCGAGTTTAACCCTTGTTTCTGGTCGAGATTGAAATCTTGTGACGTAGGATTTTTAAATGGTAGCCTTCAACAGGCTAAATTATCTGTTTTGCGTGTTATTAATTTTTAGGTATTTTTTTTAAAACTGATAGAAGTCGCGATTAGTCGAAAAATATTAAATGGCTGAAAACTCTTATGGTTCAATGTCAAGGGTTCAGAAGTGAAACAACCCTTTTTCTGCTAAATTTACCGAAGCGCAATGGCGATATTTTAAAGATAATAAGATGGTTTGAAAAAGGTTTTAACAGCAATTACTTTTTCTACTAAATTCCAAGAAATTGTTTGGTATTTAAATTAAAAAAAAACTGCCAATGACCTGGGTACGTTGTGAAACAGGTTTGTAGACGATTTCATAAGAAGCAACTTGATATCTCATGAGAAAACATAAGCAAGCCCTTCACACCCTATTGGATCTTGAAAATCGAAAATCGTTAAATTGGTTTTTGGGTTTTTTGACATTAATGTGAAAATTGATCGAATATCTTATCATAGATAAAATATGACGGAGTTTTGAAAATCATACAAATCCCCTACATCCCTTTGGATTGAATATCTTGAAATAACTTCTAAAAGTAGTGACGGAATTCGTGAAAACGTGTTCAACCCTTTTATACTCTCTTAGGTGCTGAAAAAGGAAAAAAAACTAAAATCATGTTTTAGGCGATTACTACTCAAACTTGTGAAAGTGTGAGCGTAGTCGATATCTGATCAGGACCGAGAGATATGGCGGAATTCGTGAAAAAGTATACAACCCCCTTAAGGGGACAGTTTCAAAAAATCCTGAAAAACGTATATAATATGAAGAAGCTGTATAAGAAAGAAGAAAGAAGCACACGTGCACTTCTTTCAAACTACAATGAATATTTATCAATTTTTTTTATATGAAGTACTTTTCTAGTTGATTTACATATACCTATCGAGATACAATTTTGAAGCATAAGCCGTTCTATTGATAGGGAAAACACCCCATCCTCGTACCATAGTACGCCTATAAGAATTATGTTTTTCCAACGTGCGGGTGTTAGAGGGGAGGAGGTGGAAGCGTTTTAGATGTAAAAACTTTTGGTTTCTGGATCTCAGCAACCGCTTATGCTAGGAAGCTGAAACTTGGAAGTTATATAGAGCTCTGACAGTAGACTCATTTGCATAAAAATTATGAATATACATAGATCAAGGAGTGTTGTGATGAAGAACAGTAAAAGTTAGAGGCTTAAATTTTTTACCAAAAGTAGGACTAATAGACCCCTAGCAAAGAAAAAAATGTTGGGGTTTAGGATGTAGAGGGTGAAGGTTCCGAATTTGTTATCTCGAAAAGCTATGAACCCTGTGGATTCAACGTAAAACGTGGTATATTGGTAGAGCTATAGTAGTACCATGTTGGGAAAATAAATTTGTTTATAGGGGTAGTCTGGTTTAGAGGTGAGGGATGTTTTTCCTTTCTATAGAACGGCTTATGCTACAAAGATGAAACTCGGTATGTACATAGGTATATGTAAATCCACTGGGAAAGTAATTTAGACTAAAAAAAATTTAAAATATCTATTGGAGTTCTGAATGGTGGCAAAAACATGTTCAGTGAAAATAGAATACATAAACTTTTACGATTTTTATCATATCTATTTGGTCTTCCCAACTATTTAATTTAAACTTTATTCTACGGCTTCTTTAAATAAATACCTAGAAAGTTTTTCCAGGAATATTCTAAATTCGACCTATAAGTGGGTTAACGGTATTATATACTTTTTCACGAATTCTAATCAATCCTGGCGGTCTTTTTTTTTCTTTAATCCACAAAAAATGTATATTTTGAACATTTTTATTTTAAGGAAAAAATTAATTTTGCAAGAAACCTAATAATCTCGAAACAACTGATGATATACTCCGACTTTGACCGCTCCCGAGCTTTGATCCGAAAGATAGTAAAGTTTTGCCCAGACCATTGGCAGATTTTTTTTCTGATAGGAATATATTAGGCCTACTTCTGGTGAAAGTGTGTAGCATTTATATTAAACTGTTCTTGAGAAATAGAATGTGTTTTTTTTTTAGAAAAATTCACTTAAAGCCTTTAGAAGTGAAAGCAGATTCGATATCTCATTAGGTCCAAGAAATATATCAAAATTCGTGAATATCTATTCAACCACTTTTCATATATGAACACATACCTACTTATATATTACATTTCGAAAAAATTTCAATACGGTTTCTTAGGTGCTTATAGAGCAGTACACCGAAAAATAGCACTTCCTAAAACTTTTTAACTCTGCTAAAAAATGGGCGATCGTTAAAAAAAAGTTTTATTGGAATATTAGTAGTGGAAGTCATATAATTGACAAATTCTACTGTTAGTATTAAAGAAAAAATTACGTAATTAGTAGCAGTCATACTTAAAATAAGTCTCGATAAATGGTACAATTTTAATTTCACGAAAAAAAAATCCAATTTAAAAAACCACATGAAACTATAGTTACGATTCAGGAAAGATTGAAAGAGTTTTCCCGCAACCATTACCAGGCACATTTTCATTAAATTTTTATTAAAAAAAACCCCCTTTACTTTTTCACTGAAAAACTTTTAAATTTATCATCAAGGTGATAAATTTTCCTTAAAATTTGCCAAAGGTTAACTGGAAAAGTTTGTCAAATTATGTCCTCGATTTGCCTAGGCAAATACAGGGTACAAGCAAATTAGGCTATGGAATTTATTGTCCTGGTATTAAAAGCTAAGGGCCAACGTTGGCGACAGGAAACAAAAATTTAACATCCATGCGTCGTATTCGAAGGGGGTTCTGTAAGAAGAGACAACTTCAACCAGAACAGAAACAGCAACGATGAACAAAATAACGAACCAATTGAAAAAGTTTTATCACTTAAACTCGAGGGGATGGCATAAATAATTGAAAGAATTCGAATGGTTCCTGCTGCCCTCTATTATACCATTCCCCCCAGTGATTTGCTAAAAATGAGCTGCTCGCAGTTAATATTCGGAAAAAATAATTGTTTGGGGATTGTTGATATTCCGAAAAATATCTTTTTCCAGAAACATAAAACGGACGGCAGTGTTTTTCTTGCAAACTTAATGAACTTCTCTCTTACAATACATTGAGCACATCAGCTAACCGAGGCCTCATTATGACGACTCAGGCACAATATGGCCTAATTAAAAATAAGGGTGAGTTATGAAATCAGTAATGGTCGAACGTTTTAATTGAACTGGGTGTAACTGTGGAAGCTGAAGAGCATGAGTACACTACATACACTATTTTCAAATTTTTTCCTTTTTAAAAAATAATTTTTTAAGCTAAATCTCTTCTTAAGCTGGAACCAACCCACTTATCATGAGGAGACGGGCCACACTACGAGACAGATCTGGCCCAAACTGGATCCAAAACGGTCTAAAAGGCTGACTTTGGTCAAAATGGCGAATATCAGCACCACTGTCGGTGTTCAGACCAGACATTGTCTTATAGGTCGGCATGCTGAAAAGCTTCAAAGTCTTCTGACTTCAGTAGAAGCTGCCTCGATGAGAAGAAGGAGAAGTAGGAGACAGTCCTTCATCTTTTCTGTACCTGACCAGCTGTACCTATATTAAAAGGAAACCTCATCTTGAAGTTTATTTTTTCAACAGGTTTAGTAAGAAGGAAAGCTCCTCTTGGAGTGTCCTTCTCCAACAGCCTCAGTGACCTTGGAAGTGAAAAGATATTCGATATTTGATCAGATCTGAGAGATATGGCAGAATTCATGAAAAATTATACAACCACTCTACACCCCCTAGGATTCGAATTTCAAAAACTCTTGAAAACACTTTCTAGGTATTGATATGAAGAATCCTAAGAATAAAAACAAATTTAGTAATTAGGAAGACCTATAGTAGATATGACGAAAATCGTTAAAAAAATATGTGAATTCTATTTTCACTGATATTTTTTTTGCACGCCCTTCCGAATGTCAATAGATGTTCGAATTTTTTTAACAAAATTACTTTTCTAGTTATAAAGTCATAAACCGTTCCATAGCTAAGAAAAACACCCTCCACTTCCATACCTTACTACCCCTCAAAAAATTATATTTTTTCAACATGCCGCTACTATAGTTTTATTTCAACCAAGTTAAAAAACTTTATATCATTATAGGTTCTTAAGATACAAACGTCGAAACTTTTCCCTTTTCAACCTCAATCTCTATGTACATCTATAATTGAGCATCTATGTTACACTGCTCTTGAGATATCATACGTGATTTTTTTTTGAAAATTTTGTATCCCCTTCACTTAATATATTTTACTTGGAGCAATCTTCATTTGTCAAGCTTTATACACAAACCAAATTTTATTTTTCTAGTGCAATTGGTTTGTGAGATATCGTAACCTAAAATTTTTTACCCCACCCCCGTAAGCCAATGCCAACACTCAAAAATTTGCTTTAAATCTACTCCTAGTATTACTACAGATATTTCTTAAGTTTAAAGACCTAGAAACCAAAATTTTCCGTCTAAAACGCTCCCCTCTCATACCACCACCCAGTAAAAAATACCAGATGTAGAGGTTCACTCAATCTAACTACCATAAAAATTTCATGATAATATCTCAACGGGATTGAGAGCTACGCGCCTTCAAACGATTTTGCATACGGCGTACGGCGCGGCGTACAGACGGACATTTCCTTTCTTTTTTTTTGCTTTTTTGGGGCTTACTAGCCCTAAAACGTGAAAAACAAAATTTGAGGGTAGCAATTTTTTTGGAAATTTCAGGTCGATATTAAAAAATTAGAAAGTAATTAATTAGATATTTTATCAGATAATAGATATGACAAAATTCGTGAAAATACATATAAGCAGGTTCCAGGTTGTTCAATATCCAACCGCTATGAGGAAAGCGGATGCGAACTTTTTTACTAACTCCGATATATTTCTTAGGTCTGATGAGATATCTAATCCGCTTTCACTTATAAAGACTGGAAATGTAATCGGGAGAAAACCCGATTTAAACATTTTTAGGTCACTTCCTACGATCGGCAGTTACGTTAGAACTGTAACTGGCAGATTTTCATACAAAACTTCCAGTTAAAGTTTCGGTTAGATATTAACTCCTCTTAGGGGGATGTAATGTATTCTTAAAATTTTCACGAATTCCGAGAAATCTTGTAGGTTTAAGGAGATCAAATTACCTTTTACTTCTATGGGCTATACCTATTGATCTAAAAATGAAGGGTGTGAAATGATTATATAACTTTTACGAATTCCGAAATATTACTTAGGTCTGGTGAGATATCTAATTGTGTTTTTTACTTATAATAACATTCTATACTCGTAAAATTGGTTTGCAATTTGTTTTCTATTTATGTGTTAGGTTAGGTTACTATGCGACTAACAACATGAAGAATAACCTGGAGGCTATTTGGAACGTTATACCTTAAAGGTTGTCAATACCATAGTAACCATTGTAACCTACGCATATCAGCATATAAAGCGTTCCGGAATTCTACCCAAAAATAATAATGTTGTGGTCATTTTGATGGGCGACTTGTTTTCATTAAAGTTCAGGATAGCAGATTTGTTTTCAGAAATTTTATGATTATTTTGTGAAATGCCTAAAGAATCGATTATTTATCGAGCATATTGAAAATAGCACTATTAATTTAAATACCTGTTCGAAGTAAATACATTTGCGGCAGTTGAAATTTGAAAAATTCGCAATGCTCTGAACAGGTGCACAGTCTGTATCTTGGCTCCAAAAAAATGTTTGTACAACTTTCACATGTCGCTTATGAATTCAGTTTCCAAATGAACCTACCAACTTTTCGTCTGGTTCGAAAAAAGGATATTGCGGTCATAAAAGATTTCGCTTTGCATTTTTTTATGAGAACAATTACAGCTGTAGGATGCAACTACTGGTAACGTATAGCGTTTTGGGCATACCCTTCGCAAGCGTTACTAGTTTTGTCTATAGTCGTCTTGTGGATTGTAAAGTGTAATAGCAGAGTATACCAAAACGGTTGGCGATGCATCCTCCGAACTGGTAACTTGTTCTTTTCCGACTGCATTTCTAGGTCATTTTATTTGCATGGATAAATACACGGATATAATGCGAGTACATGCTACGCCCGGAATAGATACATCTGTAGTTGCTCTTTTCACATGGAGGCACATAGTGCTCCGGGGCCGTGTTGAGGTCGAGTCAAGTTGGGGCCGGGATTGCGATTAAGCCCGAAACATACATACATGAGCCAAACTTCACTCCCTATATGCAAAGTACAAATTTATCGTCAGATTTGACCCATCATAAAGCAAAGGATCCATTTGCCATACCGTGCTGTGCGATATGTTGAGTAGAATGCCAAAACTATTGCAGATGCAGATTTATGTTATGTCGCCGGTTCTAGCAAAGCGCAAAACACTCTACAGGACGTGACAGTAAAGTGTCCTGTCATTAGAATATCTGTGAATGTCCCCTATGAAATATACGTTAATTGCTAGTGCTCAAGTTGAACTATTCATTTGTCATGGCGTAACATTGTATACGCTTTACGTACGTGCGGGGGTGGTTTCTGCTTTTGGCTCAGGCGTGACGATCTGCTACGAAACGGAAATTATTTCATTGTCGGAAGGCAACAGAAACAACACGAATTTCGGGAGATTAGTGATGTGGGATCTCATGCATGTGTGCACATATCCTTGTGCCCAAAATTTAGATGGCGGAATCGAATTATTCATCAAAATTTCAGATATGAAATGCACAAGCTTGAGATTAATTAAAAGCACATTAAATTTTCGGTTGAAATGTACAAATGTGTACGCAAGAACGAATACGGCGAGATATCTGTAAAACAGCTTGGTCACGTGCCAACGCGCATGCCAAACCGCAGCACCTAAAAAACGTAAAATTTTTACAGTACCTATATTTTCCTTATAATTTTTCATAATTTATCTATAAGATAATGGCGAGAAATTATGTATGCATATCTTTTTTACCAATTTCAAGTCTGAGGAGCTTATAAGTTCCTCTGTGTTTTTGCCGGCTAAACACAGATTATTCGGTACTTATGAATATTCCGATACTTAAGCCCCAATTCTGGTGTAAATTAAGAGGCCTTACAAATTTAATATTTTTTTTGGGCACTCTTTCTGGTTTTCGGAAAATGTCTTATTCATCTTAACTTTAGTACATCCAAAGGTCTCGTTAAATTATCCTTCGAAAACACCACTTAAAACCAAGTTTTTTAAAATACCAATAAAGTTGCACTGGCAGAATTTTTATTTATTATTCTTAGCATATTTTTTTTTAGTTTAAATGAAAACATAGCGATACAATATCGACATAACCCTTTAGGGGTTAAAAAAATTCTTAAATCAATTTTTAGGCGATTACATAGAGAGCTCATTAAATTAACAAAGAATCTATATAAAAGCTATAGGTTCCTAAGTGGTATGTGGCAACTCATAAAAATATGCACCAATTTTACACCCTCTTAAGAGTTGAATATCGCAGAATTCTAAAATTAATTTTTCAATCATTAAATATAAAGCCCAAGAATCCAATCTCATGAAACCTAAAAGATTTTAAAAAACTCGTGATAACTTGAACATTAGTTTCCACCCTCTAGACGGTTGAATATCCGAATATGCTAAAGTTCGTGTTTTACCGATTATATTTGAAGCTTTTAGAAGTGAAAGCGAATTCGATATCCCATTAGACCTAAAAAATATATCGAAATTCGTGAAAATGTAGGTACATAGCTACTTCACCTTCCTTTTTAGGGTTTGATATTGAACAATTTGGTAAACAATGTCTAGGCGCTTATAAAACCGCTCAAAACAATGAAATTAATAAAAGATATAATAAAATTCGTGAAAATGTGAAAAACCCCTTTTTATGGTTTGATTACATCTACATATAGCTACTATGTTTCATTTTTTTAGCATAAACAATTTCTTAGATATATCTTATTTGTAAAAACTCCCGTTCCTTGCTACTCTATTAACAAAGATAATTCTCTAGGATGTCCCTATAAGGGCTAGGTATGTATAGTCGTCAATGTTTATCTCTCTATCCACATTCAATTTTGAGAAATTGAATTCAGAATTTGGTCCTTTCCACTCCTTCTCAACCATCTCTCCTTCAAACTCAACAGAAAAATGTTTCGTCTACTAAATAAATTTTTTTTTAATATGAAACTTGCTGCGGTTCTTGAGATAAAGAAAATCTGTCAATAGTCTAGGCGCAACTTTAGTATATTATGGGTAGAAGTCCGCAATGCATTTAATACTGAGGTGCAGTGCAGGTTTCGATGCGAGTGACAAACTAAAAAATAGCCAGGAGGCTATTTGGAACGTTATTTTCTAGGTTCGCCAGTCGAATAGAAACCTCCACCTGATCTCAGCAATAGACACAAAAAAAATAAAGTTGCACCCAGACTGTTGAAAGATTTTAACCAACTTCTGCATTACACCCAATAGTTCTTTTGCAGTACCATTTGAAGCGAATAAATCAATGACTGGATTATGGATTTGAATTTTCGAACTAATTTACAATATCAACAACCAATTAGTGTAGGTACTGGCGGTAGAACTGATAATTTCATTCTTCATCAAAATGAAAACAAGTACCGCAAAAATTAAGTACAGTGCTCGAATAATTAGTTATTCTAACAACTGATATTGTAGTTGGCATCCGTAAATACACACTGCAGTTATAATTAAATTATTTTCATGTTTCAACAGTGTCCTGTAAATACGAATATTTATCAATTGGTTAATTTTATGGTTTTAATTAGAGTCGATTGTTATTGAATTTTACATACCTATCTTATTAAAAAATGTTTTTTTTTTATTTATTGTTCAAAGGAAAAGGATAATTAATATTGAATTTCGCACACTGTCTTCTCTTAGTTATGATCACTGATTAAAGAATGATTGTAACATTTGACAATCATTCCGGTACTTAGCCGAGACACCAAAGCAGACAATAGCAGCTATAGCTTGCAAATTGGACAAACCCCAGATGGCTGAAACATTGTAGTTGTCTTAAGGAATACTAGGAGATTAGAAAATAGCTAAAACTTTTAATAGGGGTCGTAAAGTATGAAAAAATTCTGATTTTAATTTCTCGCAAGCTGCAAAGGATAGAAAGCTGAAATCTGAAAACAGTAGAGCTACTATTATAGAGACATACCTAAAAAATAAAATGTGCATGAGCAGCAAAGTACGGAGTTGCGGGTGGTTTTTCATATCTCAGAAACGGCTTATGCTAGAATGTTGAAATTTCGTCTCTATATGTAAATGTTCTACTAAAGTTATTAACACTAAAAAATCGGCCAGAAGTCTGAGGGCAACTTTATAATTTTATGGGTTGAAGTCCGAAAAGTGTTCAATTCTGAGATGCGATGTGGGTGACTATGTAACTGACAACCTAAGAAATAACCGCAAGGCTTTTTGGAAGGTTATTGTTTAGATTGTCAGTCTCATAGTCAACCACACCTTAGAATGAAACACGTTTCGGAATTCAATCCATAAAATAATAAAGTTGTGCCCAGAATGTTGACCGATTTTTAAATTTCAGGTCACAAATAATGAAGTCAAATTATTGATGAAATTGTGCATGAGTCTAATGATTATATAATAATAAATTCCCTTTGATGAAATGGCATTGGTTGAATTAATAAACGACATTTTCTTAAACATAAGTGTTCAATTTTAGGCGAAGTTTCTATGTCGATCGCTCCAACACTAATATAAAATTATCTAATCATGAAAGTCATTTTATACCAACTTCAGTTGATAGGCCTTTCAAGACTTACAGTTACAAACTTTTCAAAATTTGTATGTTTGGAGTGTTAATAAATTAAACCCTATTAACGAGAGAATGGCAAGGGGAATATTTCGATCTTAAATTAGAAATTATTCCATTTTGGTACACTGTAAAAGCAAATGTTAAACGATGGGAAAGTATCGAGATTTCGATTTGTGTCTATGTATTTATCAATGAATTAGACAAACAGAAATGCGAACTTCTTACTTGCAAAGTTTCCATAATTTTACTTCTTGAAATCTTAATTATGACTCTGGGGCCTAGTTTCTTGGAAACCCGAATAGAAAATTATTTGTACAGTAACATAACTCAATTATGGCAATCAGAAGTGGAAGTTATCCTGGAATAACAAACAGAACTTGAAGGAAAAAAAGGGGAAAAGTTTCTGTGAAAATCAAGAACGAACCGGAAATTTTGCAAGAGGCATAACAAAATCCACGGAATGCTTCGAATCCCTAAAGTTTGGATCCTAGGTACCTTGTTTTCAGCACAAAAACTCGACAAAACTTTTGTCACTTATGTCTTTTGTGTATTGAATATATGCAAATTCTTCAAAAACTTTTAAGTTGTAAACCAGTTGGAGAAGTTTTCGTACTCGTAAGATCAAAGTAAACAAAGTGAAAGCAAACAAAACATTGTTGGTACACATCATCATCTGAAATAGTAGATGACAAACGTTACTTCTTCAATAAACAACTGAGAATACAACGCCCACTTCTACAGGACAATGGACTTCCTCGGATTCAGGATAAGGACAATCCGTGGGCTTCATAGGTTCACTTTTATCTTGTGGACAGACATCTGAAATTTTTGGTGATTCATCAACTTCATATAAATACACCTATATCTTTAGATTCCCATAATGCCGAGGGTGTTCTATTAAAATTTATTAATTTAAACTGATTAGAAGTTTATAGAACAATATAACTACAAATGATGTTTAAAACTACACATTTAAAGAAAAGCATTGAATTTTACAATACTTGGATGTATGACTTATATGCATTACCTTTTCAAATAAATTTACATTGGGATGTAAAGTCAATTTGAATGTAATTTTAAATTTTCTTTCAGTGAATTTCAATTTGCAATCAGTAAATTTCAAATTCGAAAGAAGTAAATTTAAGTGATGTTTTCTCTTAAATTTACACTCTTAGAAAAATTAAGTTATTTGAGCAGCAAAACGGAGTTCTATACTATTCAACTTTGCGGTGTAAAGTTACACTCTTTCAAATTGTTGAAAATAAACTTACTTGCGATGGTGTGGGGATTCAACTCAACTTTAGTGTTAAATTTTACATTGTTAATATATAAATTGGCTCTCTTTAAGATATACTTATTTCTACTTCAAATATTATGTCTTACTTTTTTACTTTCGTGGTCTCTGCGCCACCGCCGTTTCCAAAAAAAATCTAGCGAAGAAAAATTCAACTAGATAAGTAGAATTACATTAAAAAGAACCAAATTGGTGTGTAATATTTTGAGCCGTTTCATGTAAACTGTACGGTTCAGTTTAAAAATACACGAACCATTACTATAATACTGATAATATCGTGTAAAAGTGATTGTAATGTGTACTTTTACATGAAAATATGAAATAGTTATTAGAACTTTTTTTGATTTTTTTCCTTGATTTTTTTTAAACCTACAACTGAACTGAAGTAGTTAGTTTGAGGCAAAAGCAGACTATAATCTCGAGTAACTTTAAAACAGGTTCGAGCTGCAGGGGTTTACTTCCTTTAACTAAAATTTTCTAGCCAGTGTTTATGCGCACACAATTTAAACTACTAAGCCGACAATTACAGTAGTGTGCAAATGTATATCAAAATATGTACCAGATATTGGACGGCTGTCGTATTCAAAGACCTAGTAAGTGCCTTTTAGAGGTATTGCACAAAAATCACAACTAGACAGATTCTGTAGAGAAGCTATCAACTCTGTAGTCTGCATCCTACCAGACTTATGTCTCATGTGTAACATATGGTACTAACTCGTACGAAACACTAGCATTAAAGAGAAACATTCGATTGGTGCGGCAGAAAGTACAAAGTTCTTAAAACGTTGCTCAAAACCGTTCTTGTATCTTACTTTAATTTTTGGTACTAAAATCACTTATTATTTTTCTCTATCATTTCGATACCATCTTAGATCCGAGTTATATGAAATTCATTTCAAGTAAGATTTAAAGAAGACCATCCACGAAAATACTGTAATGTTTTTAAATGAACTGCCTTGACTTTCGAATTTGTAATAATCAGAAAAGATTAAGAAAGGCTCGCATTTGCAAAAGAAATACGAATTCGAATTCGACCGGCATCCACAATCAATCAATTGCAAAGTTAGTCCCAATGCGATTTATCCTCATTTTGAACAAAATATATTTCCAAGATGAAGCACAGACGTAATAGGCTTCTGAAAATCAACGTAATTTATATCAATGTTGTTATTGATTTCCGTCAATACGTCCGTACTTTGTATTTAAGAGACAATAAGTGCTTTTTTGTGTTACCAGTTTTACGTTAAAGAAACAAATTACATTTGTTATAAGGCTTTTGACTGGTATGATGTTTGTTTAACGTAAGAACAAGAACTTTGGTTGGTATTCTATAGTAACTCCCAAGGCGAAGTAATTAATGAAAATATCAATTTGAAGTTTTCGACTTTGTGGTGTTTGGAAACCATAAGTTTTTCGTCCTTATTAATTATATATACCTACATAATTATTATAGGCTGAAATTCGTAGAAATGTATGGATCCATTGTTCATCCCTCGGGAGTTGATTGCAATGAAATAATGAAATTATTTCTTTCGCAGTTAATATAAAAAGCTTGTGGAAGAAAAAAACAAAATTTGAAAACTTTCCACAACTAAAATACAAAGAGGAACTCGCAATTTTTATTTTTAATATTCCAAAATTTATAATTTTTTTTTCCAGATGATTTTATAGAAAGACTACGAATTATAAATTAAATATTTATATCATCATACCTGAAATTTATCGGAATATGTGAAAACGTGTACAATTCCTTGTGGTTGAATTTCACTATGGATTAAATAGCAGAAAGTTTTTAAGTAATCACTGAGGAGCTAGTACAAGTAAAAAAAAATATATCTCACGAAGTCTAGGTTATAGTGGCAGCCATCCAAACTATGGATCGACTCACTTAGACCGTTCGATTGGTCCATTGTGATCGCCAGGCCTAACAGATATGACGAAATTCGTGAAAATATATAGTCATGATTTCATGGCCCATTTTTTGTCCTACTACTGTGCATTAATATAAAGTGAACATTTCTGTTTTGTAATATACTACTCTAGTAAATCTACATTAAATTTATCGTATTAGCCGTCCTCAAGGTTAAAAAACATCTGCGCTAAATATCCCATCTTTTTCTGACACCTTAACTCTCCAATTGGTTCCATTCATGTCAAGGATTTTTATTAAAAGGCTTAACTATCATAGCATTATGTATATTTCAAGTTTGTACCTTAAGGGGTTCTTGAGACCTCTAAGGAAAAGATTTAAGCATACAATGCTTCCTTTAATGGCTAACCTCGAAAAAACAGTACTCAAAGAAGTTCGCCAAATTAAACTGTAAAAATTTTTTTAACTTAATAGCTCCCTCCGTTCATAAGCTACGGGACTTTTAATATTGTCACGAAATTCAAGCTTAATGAACATATGTAGGTATACCAGGAGAATATATCAAAAACAAATTTTTGAGAGGAGGCAGTGGCGTACGGCGGTGGTGGTTTTTAGATTACAATATCTCACAAATTAATTGCACTCGAAAAATAAAATTCGGTTTGAGTATAAGGGTTCACAAATAAAGATTGCTCAAAGTAAAATTCGGTGTTTTTGTTAACTGTAGAACGGCTTATGCTAGAAAATTGAAACTCGGTGTAAGTAATTTGAAAAGAAAGTAATTTTGATAAAAAAAATTCGAATATCTTTTGGCATTCGGAAGTGGGGTAAAACAAATTATCAGTGAAAATAGAATGCACGTATTTTTACGATTTTCGTCATATCTACTAGGTCTTTTAAAATATTGAATTCATTTTTTTTCTACGAATTCTTAATATGAATATCTAGAAAGGGTTTTCAAAATTTTTTGAAATTCGGGTTTAAAGTGGTTGTATACTTTTTCATAAATTCTGCCATATCACTCAGGTTTGATCTGATATCTATTTATTTAATACTCACCTATTTTCAAGTTTTTCCCTTTTTCATCCTCTAAACCGCATCCCGGAATATCACCCAATAATGCAGGCCCGTGCGCACGGGGGGGGGGGGGTTTGGGGGTTCAAACTCCCCCCCCCCCCCCCATTGGCCTATTTTCATAGGGAAGTGAGGACCTTTTTTTTTTTTTTTTAAGTCATCACATTTAGTATGGGGGAACTTGATAAACCCCCCCCCCCCATCATACTTTCCTGCGCACGGGCCTGCAATAATGTAATCCACATTTTATTTGTCGCAGAGGTGTTGGTACTCTAGCGCGACCTTATTCTCACCGCTTCCCGAACTTTTTGTTAGGTTTTCATTCGCATAGTAACCTACACCACATCTCAGAATTGAACGCATTCCGAACTTCTACCGAAAAAATAATAAAGTTACACCCTGACTGTTGGCAGATTTTTTACCCAGGATCCTTACTATTCCTTATTCACAAATTTAAATTTTAATTTTTGTGTTATAGATAGATATCTAAGTCCACCCATTTATGAAACGTTGTTCAGTGTAATTTTTGTCATTATCTCCACAAAGTTGTACTCATTTAAGTCCACAATAGACACATGTAGAGTATCATTAAAATTTTACATTTCTCTGTAAAATTTTGAAAATGTTTCAAAGTATGTACACCACTGAACTCAGGTATCGATTTGTTCTAAACCGAGGCTGCATATAATATTAATGGCTGCAGTATTGTTTCGTATAAAAGCAGCTTATTCTCTTGGTAAAATTCAAAATTCCTGTTAATTTAATGGGGGAATGAAATTTAAAAGCTTTCGTATTGTGTAAATAATTTACACAAATTTAACGTCAAATAAAATAAAAAAAATTGCTCATTTTTATTCACTGGTGTGGCTTTATTGTTTATGAATTCTACTAATACCATTTTACGTGCTCCAAGTTATGATTATGATATTTTGTTTTGCCAAAAGAGCATAACGCGTGTTTCAATTCTGATGTCTATTTTCTGTGGTTTTTAAGACATGAATTCGGTGGATGATACGAAAGCGAAGAGAATAACATACCTAGGCCGAGATCTGTACCCGGCAGCCTAGTACATCTCAATACAAATCTAGCCGATACTTTAATTAATACGATTGTTAAATTGATGCCATTAATACAGGGATGCCAATGGGTACTTTCTACTCTCAAATTAAGTCTTTGCTCTTAACTTAACCAGTTGACATCTGAGCCATGTCCAACAAGAATATACTAGTACCATACTAATCTGTTAACCTCGAAATTACATGGCGAGAAGCATTCAGAAAATAAACTTTTCATTACCTTACATACTATATAACCTACATGCGGCCAATTCACGCTGAATTGGCAAGAAGTGTCACTGTCAGCTTTCAACAATTAATTAATGTATAGTGCTTTTGAAAATTACTGTCGAGATGATTACAGACTCCATTCCTTGTTCTAACGATTACTTTATTCATAATAACCTTTTGGAAATAACACCAGTTTTTGCAATGGCTCGGCCATTCCTTTTAAAGCTACATAATATTCATGAATCTAAAGTACTAAGCCAGTAGCGCTTCGTAAAATAACGTTTTTGCTTTCAACCCCAGTTAAAAAAAAAAATCTGCCAACAGTCTGGGCGCAACTTTATTATTTTTCCGGCAGAAGTTTGGAACGTGTTCAATTCGGGGATGCGGTGTATGTTAGCGGTTAGAATATGGTGCGGTTAGAATATGGTGTAACATATGAATTATATAATTTGGTCATATTCCAGGATGTGGTCTAGAGGTTGAAAAAGACAAAACTTAAAAATAGGTGATTATTAAATGAACCTGGGGAAGTAAAAAGATATTCGATATCTGATCAGACCTGAGAGATATGGTGGAATTCATGAAAAAGTTAACATCCACTTTACACCCTTTTAGGGGTCTAATTTCAAAAAATCTTGAAAACACATTCTAGGTATTCATATGAAGAATCTGTGAAATAAAAATGAATTCAATATTTGAAAAGATCTAGTAGATATGACGAAAATCGTGAAAATATATGCATTTTATGTTTACTGATAATTTTTTTTGCCCCCCCCCCCCCCTTCTGAACGCCAATGAATATTCAAATATTTACATATACGTACCGAGTTTCAACTTTCTAGCATAAGCCGTTCTAAAGTTAGGAAAAACACCCCCCACTCTCGTACCATGCTACCCCTTAAAGAAAAATATTTTTTCACCATGCCACTATTATAGTTCTATCTAAATACGAAGTTTGAGGTTTATATCATTACAGGTTTTTAAGATATAAACATATAAACTTTTTCCTTCTCACCCTTCCCCACCCTCACCCTCTACACCCCCACCTTCAATTTTTCTCTACTAGAGCTATATCGGGCCTACTTCTGGTAAAAATTTGAAGCATCTATTATACACTGTTATTGAGATATGAAAAGTGATATTTTTGAAAAATTCTTATTCCCTCCACTTCTATGCTCCCCCGCCCCCTTCAAAGTTTTTACTTTGAGCAATCTTTATTTATTTATTGAGCTTTATACCCAAACCGAATTTTGTTTTTCTGGTGCAATTGGTTTCTGAGATATCGTAATGTTAAGTATTTCAATCCCCACCCCCGTACACTTCTAGGGGTCCACCATGTCTATTCAGAAAAAAAAAAATTTAATAGCTCATAGGGTTTGGCAACTATAATTCCTCAAACGAGTTTGCGTACGGCGGACGGCGCACAGACGGAGTGAAATTTTTTTTTGCTTTTTTGGCGTTTATTAGTCATAAAACGTATAAAAAAAAATTTTCGGGGTAGCAATTGATGGGTTCGCCGAAAATAATTAAGTTGGGGTTCGGTAAGTACCTTCGAGCTCTTCTCTGGGTAAAAAATATTGCTTTGGTTTTGCTTGTGTTGATCTTTATTTTCCAATCGCGAAAGAATTCGTCTAAAGCCAGAAGTTGAACTCATATTAGTTGTACTCTAGAAAAAAAAATCTCACATACCTTTGTATGAAAGGGTATAAAATTGAATTTTAAAAAATGGAAAAAGAAAAATTTAATGAACTATCTCGATAAATCGGTGTGAATAAAATAAAGCTTAGATTTTTATTGGCGAAAAATCGTGGAGTAAGAAAATATCTGTTAAAAGATTTGTTCTTCCAAATTTTCACGAATTTCGTTATATCTCTTAGACACGTTGAGTTATCAGATTGGTTTTACTTTTACTTGTTTTTTACATAAGCACCTAGAAACTTTTAACTAAATTTTTTGATATCCAACTGTTAATGGGGTGTTAAGTGGCTGTGTACATTTTCACGAATTCCGATATATTTCTAAGGCCTAATGTGATATCGAATACGCTTTTACTTCTAAAGGTTTTTAATGTAGTCTAAGAAAAGAAACGATTGAAGCATTTTTTGGTACTAGGCCCCGCGGACTTATATCTCGTGGGTGTCAGGTTTTGTTGAAGTTTTCACGAATTCAGAAAAATCTGGGGCTTTACATATAGTATGTATATGGATCTCCAAATTGATTGCAGGATTTTGCGATATTTAACCCATTCAAGGGTGTACAATTATTGGGTACGTTTTTACGAATTTCGACATATATCTTAGGTTTAATGAGATATCGGAATACTTTTTTACATTAACAGGCTTTCTACATAAACGCCTTAAAATCGGTTTCATAATTTTTTCTGGTATTTTTCAACCCCTAAGGCCAGTTCTTACAAAGTTCAGTTAGTTTTTAACTAGGACTTCAGGTGACAGATTTTCATACAAAACTTCTAGTTAAGTCTCAGTTCGAGTTTAACTGCCGATCGTAATAATAGCCCTAAAAAGCTAATAGTACGTATATAAATAAATAAGATTCCAGATTATTTTTAAGCCCATGAATGGTAATGTTGCATTCCTTTTATGCAAGCAAAACACAAATTACTTACAGCCTAACATTAAACACATCCTTTACATACCCTAAACACATAAAAAGTGTTCGTGTTACCTGAATATTTTATCCAACATTTTTTAATTACACTTTTCATATGTACGGAATCCTTTATCCAGCGCAAACCCTTGAAGTATCTTTAATTTGTTTAATTAACCTAGTTTCGTGCGAGGCTTAAGTCGCTTGTTGGTTTTCGAATTCAAAAGAAAAATAATTCCGAAAGATCGTATGTTGAAATAAAAAAAATTTCTAACTTTTAATTAAAGGGAAACTATTTGCGTAAAGACCAAGGCTGAAAAAACTAAGTTTCCTGTTCCTGTGGTTCGCGCAGTCCGCAAATTTGCTAGTGGCGTGAACTTAACAAAAGTTGCAATAACCAGGACCCGATGTTGATGCCCGATAATAGCAAAGTTGAAAGTGCTAACCGCAGCTCATTTACCACATTATTAATCAACAAAGTGGTCCGGATCCGTTAAGAGAGCTATTTGATAGCTATAACTCATATTGCCATCGCTCGTTTACCTCCCGAGTATACGCTTCAGGCGATCTGTACAAATATTGAAAACCATCTGTTTAACTTAATTAATGTCAATACAGCGTAAACGGGAGACGGAGCAGCTCGGATGTCCTTCTGTTTGCGGAATTTTCGGAGCGGTACTGTGTTTTTGGTTGGTTATTACCACACATCTGGCTAATTTCACCGGCAAATATTGAAGGAGTCATAGCAAGTATTCGTATCTGCCCCGAAGATAGTATTTGTATTCCAGGTATATCCTTGGTAATTTCGCGTCTAGACTGTACGGTTCCCGTGTAGATTGGATTCACCTGCTACCACTGCTACCACTGCTACCACAATATCCTGGTACGTTTGCCATACCCTGGCAGCAATGGCTTTCAGTCCTAAGATGCTTCCGTGCCGTGTTTTGTGTCTGCCTCGAGGTAATCATGAACGATTGGTGCTCTCCTAATTCAATGGAATATTATTATCACTGTGAAAATTAGATTAAGAATTATATTATATTATGATCTTCGGTTATATAGGATTTGACACCAGAACATATGAGCTAAGCAGGCACGGAAGGGATGTAATTAGTTTGGGTTAAATATTCAATATCCCCAGATTATAGAGCACTGGTGGCTTTGCCCTCAGCCATGGAATTGACATTCTGAGAATTTTAGTTAGTGACAATTAACTCATTGATTTGAACTGAGGCTGTTTTCAGATATTTTAATATCGTTAAGCTTCAAAAGTCTGGGCGTAACAAAATTGTTCTTTAAGTAAGAGCCCAGAATTCGTTTCAAGTTCAATTGCAGTGCAGATTATGTGTTGTGTTGTGTTTGGTGTTACCCAAAAAAGTAGCGCATCTTGAGCATACTCGAATCCCCAGTCTCTACCCGAACTTTTTCGTCCTTCTCACGAATTTCAAAAGCTCAGGTAGGTAGCGAGAACGGAGTTCCTCTATCTTCATAACATCGACGCCGTATAGGTACATGATTTCTTGCAAAAGAGTAAGCTAGACACTCGAGAAGAAAATGTTCCGTTGTATCGTCGCTCTCGTCGCAAGCAGTGCACATGGTGTTTTCACTGATTCTCAATCTGACCATATGTAGACCACAATTTGAGAAGGAAAGGAGCGGTTCGTCCACTTGGTCCGCCAACAAGGTTTCTGGCCTGCCGCATACCCGGAAGAAGCCGCCACCTCCCTGATTTACTCACCCACTTAGCAATGACAGCCCTAACAGAGGCAACAGAAACACCGAAGACTGATTCTGGTCCAACCATGGCTGACTCCGATCCAGCCTTTGCTACTACATTTAATTGCCATTTACACCCTGGTAACCCGGAACCCATATGAGCTATGAGCTTTAAGTCATTGAATCTACCAACAGAATTAAACCGTTCATTACACTCACGTACCATCTTCGAAAAGACGGTTGGATTATCTTGGGATTGTAGTGTGGCCTGACTGTCGCTGCCAATGCAGATCGTCCTGCCTCTCCATCTTCTTTCTATAAGCCATTATACTGCGCCTTAAGGATCGCAAATACTTCCGAATGTTATTTTCCTAGGGCAAATGAGGCGACTTCAGTCTGCAGGTACATTCCTGCTCCAGACCGCTCACAAACATGCTATTCGACTTCTTGTTGGTTAGCAGGATTTCATGTGGCAGCGGTGTAAGCATTCAGCGCAATCCAATTATAACCACTTCCTGAACTTTGACCCGAAAAATAATAATATTTCGCCCAGACTGTTGACTGAATTGTCTAAGTATTGGGGACTACCAAAAGTTCCACCTATTTCCAGACTGATGTCCGACAGGTGTCAAATAAGTCTTTTTATATTGGGCTATACTGCAGCCAACTTCATCGTGAATCTCCATCCTTAAGGCCCATACACAATGCTTCCGTTCCGTTCCATTACGACAAGTGAGGTTATGTGATTCGTAAAAGTTGAATTTTGGTTAACTCATCCGTTCCGTTCCGTTACGACCGTTGATGAACCGTCGCTGAAGACCCAATTCAGATTTCAGAAAATTAACTTGCAAAATCATTTGGAGCTCATCACACTTTACCAGTTACCAAGTTACCAAGGATGGGTCGTTCATGAAAGAACTGTTCCAAAAGAGCACTTCATTGAACTGAGTGAGTGAACTAACTCACTACTTTTGGTGAACTGTAGTTCGTTTCGCCGTTTGACACAGCTTGAAAAGAACTATTTTTTTCGTAAGTGAGCATCTTTTTTTTCTGTTAGGTCCTCACATTCACTCCGAAAGAAGTAGTTCCTTCGTGAGTGAGGACCTTTTTTTTAGATCCTCACATTCACTCTGAACTTGAAAAGAACTAGTTTCTTCAAAGGGTAAGTGATCTTCAAAACGAACTCGAACTAGTTCATTTCAGTGAGTGAGTCGGAGTTCACTCACTCACTAAAAGGAACGCCTTTGCCCATCTCTAATTAGGAATGAGGCCAAAGCAAGGATTTTGTGTACCGGACGAAATAAAGAGACGTTGAATGGGATTTTCTTAAGAGCAGATACTCCACTATCCGAAAAGAAAGGTTTTCTGCATCGTATCGTCGTATCGACGTCATCAACATCGATGGAGGCTCATGCTCTGTATTCGGTGGAAACAGCTGGGTGTACTGTATTATAAGCTCCTCAAACTCAACGAATCAATCACGGGAGATCGCTAGCTATCGACTACAAATAATGCGTTTGTGCCGAGCATTGAAAAAATAACAATGAAGCGTTTATTTTCAGGAAAGAACATTAAGAACTTACTGATGTTTTACATAATTTTTCTTCCTTTGTGCAACAACCTTAAGCTCACCCTACCCGTCTTTAAGAAAATCTAAATTCACGGCATCCAGTTTGCATTTTCATGCAATGTTTTTGCATATTTCAATTTCGAAATATTTCCTCAACTGCCAGAAGTTCTCCTATGAACAAATTGCTGTCTCGTTTTGCGTTTAAATCGTCATGGAAAACTATTTACGAGGAAAACTACGTTGCGTATTCTGAAAGATAAGAATCTCACTTGGTTCGAATCAAACGATGTCCTTAATTTATTGATACACGAGTACCTGGAAGGTAGATGCAATTCAACGACGAATAAACCAAAATGTTCGAGAAATGCAGACTGCAGTACGGTGCAGAAATACGATAGATTTTTTTCCTTTCGAAATGTGATAGTATGTCGTTAGTGCGAAAGTCTAAGGATGCACTGTCATATCTTAAAGACCATATTGCATAGTTCGGTTGCCTTCAACTCAGATGTGTTTGCCTTGATGCATTACTTGGTTTGCTCCTGTTCCTGTTTTCAATCAAAAGATATTTCCCTCGGACACTTCAAATTCAAGCTCTTTTCTGCTATTTCCATTCAGCTAAAGGATATTTTTTACCTGGACGAGTATCTCATACGAGGTATTCATAAATTACGGACGACAGATGAACTCATGATTATACTTTATACATACATGTGTAAATAGCTGAAAGATATTAATTTATCTGGCGAGCACGCTTTTATACATCTCACTGTATAGATTACTTCCATAGCGTTTTATGCTTTTATAACAAAAATCATTGAAGTCCTGGCTCTTCTTTCAAATGTTAAAAGGCTATTTTAAAACTGGAGAGAAGGCATTGTTGTTGAACGAACAGTCCTTATCGTTCAAGCTTTTCTTAAGGATTGCGGTAATTTCGCCGTTCTTGCTTTAGTTTATTACATTCAGCTAGATGTAAACATGACAAGGATATACTGGAGCTTTAAGATAGCGTCCTTTTCACTATGAAATTTCACAAAGTTCTACGGTTTGCGGCCTTCGGACAAATTTAACAATTACCACTGAAAACACAATTTTTTTCAGAAAGCTGTTTCGAATTGAAATTCTCGAAATTAATTAATTATTTTCGCTCCCGAACAGGATAATTTTGTTAATTTCGTCATCGGCTTTGATGTTTTACGAGGCAATCAACATAACCGTCAGCGATTTAATTTTGGTAAAATGGAGACGAGCCGTTTTAAATTTATTTTCTGGGCTTTTTGTCTGGGTTCTTGGATTTTTTTTCTGTTATAATGCGGGTAATTTCTGGAAGAAATCTTATGTAGTCCCCTCGCGAATTAAATACGTGTCCTGTGTACAAATAATTTTCGAATTGAAATTTGAAAAGACTAGGGCCTACCGTATCCACTAACTTTGAAATGTTCGTTTCAATTTTCGTTTGTGTTTTTCGAAATAAAATAATATGGCATTAATGCGACGAGATAAATAAGATAGTGATTAACGATGTTACGTACGCAGTGGGACGCACTAAACATAACGCAGTCACGATCGGCTCCAAGCCAATCGTATGATACTCTAGATGAAATACTGAACTCCGAATTATTTTTTAGGAGTGGAAGGATATCACCCATAATTGAACTTAGACTTACCTTTTCCATTTTACGAGTTGTGACAAAATTTCAACTTCCTAGGCTAACGCGTTCTTGAGCTATCGTGCAAACGGACGGACAGACGGACAGCAAACGGATTTGGGGTTTTTGGCACCAAATAAACACAAAATAATGTCCAATTTTTTTTCGTCCAAAGCTAAACTTTTCGGGCTGGATTAAACTTATAATACTCCTTAACCCTTTCAGTCACCGTGTCTACAATTGCAGACATCAAATTATAAGGAAGATATCGCACGAGCTAAGCCGTTTTGTGTATTGCATCCTTAAAATTTCTTAAGTTACACTCTTTTGTTTCCGAAAATGTTAATTTCGTTGTGGTTCAATGAACAGGGCAGACGTGATATAAAAAAATAGTAAAGTTACTCAACAGAAAAAATTTTAATTCGTGACCCAAAGGGTTAATGATTTCATCTAGAGTATAAATACTAAAAAATTTTAAGCTTGAATAGAATTGGCATAAAGTTGAAAAGAATTTGACAAACAAAACTTCGACGATTGCGATTTGTCAGTATAAAGTCTCAAATATTTGAATATTGAAATGAAGGAACGGAAAACAGAATGTCGATGATTTTCAATTTTGGCTCTGAAAATTGGCCACTGTGTGACGACTTCTTTCATATGATGGCATTTATTTGTCCTTGCACCAAATTTGGGTAGGATTAGCTTAATTAAAAAACATTGAATAAAAATAATAGAAAAATTACTTATATCGAACAGAAATAGCTTTAAACTTATAGATACTCGCATTACACTATGACCCGTTCCTACTATTGTTAGTTACGTTCTAACTGGATTTTTAACTGGAATATTTTCATACAAAACTTCCAGTTAATGTTCCGGTTAGAGTTTAACTCACGATCGTAGTTCAGACATTTTTTTTTTATAGCAAACAAAATATTGCAGAAAATAAAAAATGTACGATTCTACTTAGAGCTGGACTCCATTTTCCTGTGAGAATAGTCAAATCTAGATAAAAAGCGTTACCTAAGCTCCATGTCATTGTCAAATATACGAAATGAACATACATCACGAGCTCTGAATAGTCCCTTTAGTAACGTACAATCATTAATAATCTTGAAATGTCCACTCTCATATTACGATTATGTGCCCAAGGCTGAATAGCATTTCAGTCTGTTATAAGTTTGTCTCCTTGGGGAATCGTATTTGCTATTGATTTTGCACTAAAGTGAAATGAAATGGCCGCAGGTGGTCTTCACATAACAAATTTCAATTGAATGGATAGGATCGATAAATATGCACACAATTTGATTAGAAGTGATGAAAAGAGCAAAACAACACAGTGATATCAAGAGTCGATTTCATGCGAAATGGTAGAAAAGAAAATATGTACCTATTTGTGGAAATCTTTGTTGATAATTTCCAGTAGTAATTTTTTTATCTTCAAACTTATCATTTTCACCAATTAAACATAGTGGTCGTAAGTGCTCCATATTCTTGTCGAGTCCATTCCAGATGAGTATTTAACATATTTTATGTGGTGATTAATACTGATTTATTCAATGAGGTATTTACTTCGATATAAGAAGCTCTGAAACTTCCTTAGCCTCGGTAAATACATCCTTCTTATTTTTCTTAGGAATAAAACTCTCAATCTTGTTTATAAAAATGTATTTTTAGATTCCGCAGAATCAGTTCCAAAAGGTAGTAAACATTTCTGCTGAATTTTCTTATCGTGTATAAGTACGCTTTGTACGGTTACAGTCATAGAAGATATTCGATTGTACATATTTCATCATCCTTGGGTCTTATTACTGAATACGATACGATCAAAATCAATCGTAAATTCCTAAATTTGGCATACTGAAATTTATGAATTTATGATTGATTTTGATAGTATCGGATTCATTAATAAGGCCCCTGTTTCGAAACAAAAGTTTGTCAAATTTTTCTAAATTAATTGGAAACTGACAAGAAAATTCTTATCAAGTCTACTTTTACTTGTGTGATCTTAGAAATTTAACTCTTTTCTCTAAAACTTGACTGAATATATGTACATACGTCGCGCCGCATTTCCGTCGTTAGAACTACCACTGCCATTTTACTTATATTTCTATGCAATTCCTAGAATTCCTAAAACTGACTTTTTGGCCCGACAACAAAAGTAATTAGATTTTTTTTCCTGGAAAGTATTTTAACAAATTTGATCTTTTTTAATTAGGGTACATATTCCATTAAAACAATTTTCAATTTCTGCTAAATTGACTTACCAACATTAACACTTGCCACGGTCTTTATTCGAAATTGTTCTTTTAACTGGAACGTTTTATAAAGGCAACGTTTATTAATTTCTGTAAAATATTCCGAAACGTTAAAATTTATGTAGTCCCACAATTTTGTGATCTCATTATATTGATGAAATAAATGCAGGTGCTGAGTTATGGCAGTGCCTTTCTTGGAAGGTTTTCTAGTCGAAAAAATAAGGCAAATTTGTAATTTAGCTAACTGACAGTTTAAAATATAAGGCTTATAATACCCCCCTGGTAATTCTTTAGGTTGTTAGTTGAATAGTATCCTACACCCCAAGTCAGCATTAATGGGACACATCCGAGTAGAAAGCTGAAAAATTAGGTGAATTTTAAAAATTATTATCTCAAAAACTATTTGCTCGATTCTATCCACATTAGTTTTATTCGAAAGTATACATACATAGTATATGTTGAGGTACGCTAATAATTTTTTTTTTATAAATACATATGTATCAACCAGGTGCTGCTGTCATGGTCGGCGTAAAGAATATTCGTCGCTCGCACGCTCTGCGGCTCCCATGATTACATGCATTCGGTTGATCAAAAACAAAAATTTCAAAATAAATCATTTCAATCATTGAACATTTTAAGTATGATGCCCTTAGCAACGTATGTGTTTTTGAAAAAAAATCACAAAATGGCGGCCGATTGAACTTTATTTTCAGTTTTTAACGTCAATTATCGACCTTACTGGCTTGATAAAAAAAAAATAAGTTAAAAAAAAATCCTACATAGCGAAGGAGAAAACCTATCCAAAAATAATGTGTGACATTTAGGAAGAAATCGGCTCAGCCGTATTTCCGAAAATTTATCATATACCTAGGTTTCCACAACCATAACTTTGATTGAGTCAAAAATTACATTTTTCCTTAAAACATATCTATGTAACTTGGTTACAGAATTTAAATGAATTTAAATGATTCACACAACTAGGTTTTCCAAACCAAAATTTTGTTTGAGCCAAACATAACATGTTTTCAAGTAACCATGTGAGGGAAATGAGCGGGCTGATGAACTGGCCAGGGAGGGCTCCGCTTTCCCCGGCTCTCTTGCGGAACTGGTCCACGTTCCTTTAGGAGCTGTAAAAAGGGACATACTCTCTCACTTCCAGACAGCGGCTAACTCCAGAGGGAAGAGCCTAGCCACCTGCGCAATATCTAGGAAGATGTGGCCATCTTAAAACCGAGCCAAGTCAGACGAACTTCTATACAAGACCTGGGCAGATGTCTCCAGAATCACGGCGATCAGTACAGGTCACTGACCAATTGGGGATTATGCAGACAGATTGGGCATTCCGTTCAATATACACTACCGCAGCTGCCAGGACACTAATGAGCGAGAGTCGCTCGTTGATTTCCTTTGCGAATGCCCGGCTTTAGCTAAAGGCAGAGAGCGTGCACTAGGAAGACCCTTCTACGGGGACCTAACGGAGATCTCGGGGAAGAAAATTGGAGAGTTATTACTATTCCTGAACAGTACGGGGTGGTTATAGCGATGCAATCCAACCCTTCTTCCCATTTTCACTCTCTAAAGTCCCCTGTCATCAGCCCTTAACAGCCGGGTTTAACATGAGTTTGTGGTTTCAAAACGGCCTCTGAGCTAATTGAGCTCTGTCCAGGGACGGGGCTGCCACGTTAAGCAACCAACCAAACATGTGACAGGATTTTTGTGATTGGCGTAACCGTTTTATTAAAAGAGAAGGTTTCATAACTAGGTTTCAACAACCATAATTTTGTTTGAGCCAAACATTGTATGCTGCCTAAAACATAATCATGGTTCTAGTAACTAAAGCTTGTATTACACTGTATGATCACGATATCAAATTGCAGTAATATGCAATGCGAAGTAGGCGAATACAAATTAAAGTCACAGTGAGATTTATTTGTATTCGCCTACTTCGTATTGCATATTACTGCAATTTGACAGCATAGTCATACAGTGTAATACCCAGCAGACCAATAAAACGGAATGTTCTGATGTCCGCGGAAAGTTCCGAGCTATTTCTGACATAGGGGAACATGAGACAGAAGTTTCCGATGGATTTCATTCGGAAAATTGAAAGATCAATCCATGACGAAAACAATAAGTATTTCATGGAATTATCAGGCAGAATTCGAAAAGAACTTTCCGGCATCCAGACATATCGTGGAAAGCTTTGTTAAAATTCCGAAATCCTTGTGCTGAGAAGATCATAATTAAATAAATTTTTTAAATGAAAAACATTCGCTGTCTTGTCCGGTCCGACTTAACAAATTAAGTATCAGTAGAATATTCGCACAATCGAATATGATTACTGAAAATTCTACAGACTCTGTTTTTTACGTCAAACCTGATAAAAATAATCAGTTTAAATTTGAATACGCTTTCGAAAGGGGAAAGAAGCTTTGGGAAATGCTCCGGACATTTCTCAAAGATTTCGGTAAGAAAAATCCGACGGAACAGCGTCAACCACGCCATATGGAAATCTGACGGAAATCGCTTGGATTTCTAGCCTGGAATTCCGACTCTATAAAGAAATTTCCATCGGAATTCTGACGGATTTCTGTGTTTTTGGTCTGCTGGGTACAAGCTTAAGCTGTAAATTTTTTTTATAGACGTAATTGTTATTAAACACACATTCAGTTAGTACAACTGTATTACAAGTTGTAATATGGTTGTGGCAACTATAATCTCAATCACAGTAAGGTTTCCCAAAAAATGGTGGCCATAATCATATTTTTTTTCTTTGAGTGTAGCATCATACGATTGGCTTGCAGCCGATCGCTACTGAAGTATGTTTTATTGTAATAGTAACTAAACCTACGCATTACTGAATTAAATATATGAAAAACAATTGCTTTTTTTATCATTTTTGAAAACCAAACATGTTTTTTATTTAGTAAAATTTTAAAACTTAAAAAAAACAACCTTAATTCTACATAAATAATAATATTATTTCGATTTATTTTAATTATTTACAATATATTAATTTTTACATCTAATTTTAGTACTCTTAATTGTTATGTCTCTCTTAAAATTAGTTTATTTTTTTTTCATTTAAATTTAAATAAAACTTAATAATTGTTCGTTAATTATTTTTCATATATCGTTTTTAATATTTGTTTTTTTGAAGTATTTTCTTGCCAGTGTATTGTGGCACAATTCTTTAAAGTGTAGTTTTGAACTGATTGTATATATTTCGGTTTTTTTCTGGAACAGTATATGGATTTTTGAATTTTTTGAATTAACAAATGAAGTCGAACTTTTTGATTGGGTAGAAAATAAATTAATCGAACTATTAGACCTAAGTTCGTAATACGGAAGTAGTTTTTCAATGGTGTGGTTCATGTAGTCGATTATGATAATGTTCGATTAGCAAGTGACTAATCGTACAACTTTCTCAACTTTCCCCCATTAAGCTTCGGTCATCCGCGGTAAAAGTAATTTGGTAAAAGTACGACTCATTAAACAGATGTCTAAATTGTTGGTAATTTGGTACGCGCCATAAACTTGATTAATTAAACTGAAATTATTGAAGGTAAAAGTATAATTGCATGTAATAAAGATTTTTGTTTTTGATGTTTTATTTGTATTAAAACATGTTTCCCATTTTCCGCTTACTTTCAGTCGAGTTTCACATGCACGATTTTCGTCCGAGGTGGAAAAGTCCGACAAAATTTGTGCCACATTTTGCATGTACTTACGTAAACGGGACACGGTGTGAAATGTCCTTTGTTCTTCGAGTGTGTGTTTGGCTTTGTAGTTTTATTTTTAATAAAAAAAAAGGAAAAACTGGAACGAAGAACAACAGATTGCCAAATGAGTGCTTTCTACAGAAACACACACTCTTTTAGTATTTTCGCTTCAACTTTCATTAAAATTGCTAGCAAAAGGAAAGTTTCAGAAAAGGAAAATATTCAACCGAGTGAAACTTTGTTTCGAGATTGTACACAAAAAAGTAACAACTACACAAACTAAACAACTTTAATTTTTATTTATTTAGTTTTTTACCGCAGTCTTAATGAAATTTAATTAAATAAAAATCGGTATAGATATCTTAGTTCAATGCAGTATAAATTGATGTAAGAACGTCGACGGTCGAATCATCGCTTAGTGGATCGATTAAATTAGCTACCAAATTTTATTTGGCTTACTTTATAATTTTTGCTATTTATAAATATTACAGGTCAATTAGTTCATTATTTTACTTACATTATTACCTATGTGTCTTCATTTCTTTGAAATTATAGAATTTAATTATTTAAACAACGACTTTATACAGTTTTTGGAGCCAATTCTAATCACCTAATGACGGTACAAGCCACAGCCAATATTACCATAGACCAATGTGAAGTTATTTGGACCATTAAACGCTGTAAATGGCTACTAGTCCTTGATGTCCTGGACACATGTAAAGAGGATGATATGCTGTTAGCACTACTGTTACCGTGCTGCATTGCGGCTGGATGTTCTCCATTTATAACATGTACTACGACACTGGCTGAGTCTGTAATTACAAGAAAACATAAAAAAGAAAAACCGAATTAAAAAAGTCGGAATAATGCGGAGAAAATTATTCGACTAAGTCGAGAAGAAGCATGCAACAAACTCGAATTTATGCTCATAACAAGGACGTTGTATTCTTAACACGCACGAGTCTTCCTTGGGACGAAAGAAGACTTTACAAAATTTCGGGCGTGCCACGTTGTGTGCAGTTTGTTTTCAAACTTAATTATTTCTTATTAGTGTCGGATTTCCTTCAAATAGTTTATTAGCTCATTGAATCGGTACTGGGGTAGTTTACTTGAGCATTATGCGGATAAAAGTCAGATGTGTGTACCGAATTCAGTCTATGAAATCTGTCTTACATTCTACTTTTGACTAGTAAGTCGTTGTAGTTGCTCCTGTAGCGATCACATTGCATACCAAGAAGGTCCTTTCTCGTTCTAGTTTTTGGCTATTTCACGTTTTATGTCCCATTCTGGGTGGTTGGTGTATTTTGGACTTCGGCACTCAATCCGTCTTTTGATTTATATTTTGGTCGTTTGGGTAATTATCGTGCTCTGAATAACGTCGTCCTTAATGCTAGCATTTTTGAATTTGAGCCTCGTATTTGTTTTAGGTGTATCGCTCGTCGACCAAAAAAGCACATAGCAACTTTCCGAATAGTCCGTTGACAAGGACTTTCCACTACGGACTTCGAAAAGGGGTTTCGACTGATTTAAAAGGAAGATTGCGTATCGATGCCCATTCAATAAAAAGGCGTAAGGACGACTTTTTTTATATTGTATTGTATTGTTCATTATGACAAATTCGGGATGTGGTTTTATTTTATATGCGGCAAAGCTTCTTACAGTGATATCATCTTTAAAGAATAGACTATCAACTGGCTGCGTTAATTCTTTGAATATAGAAACGCCGTAACAACTATAGGTCTAGAGTTTGTAAAAAACTAACCAACTCACACTTCGAGAATAAATAGGAGTTCGTCGGGATTTCAAGTAGAACACAATTCGATTAAAATCAACAGAAGTATCATAACTTTATTAATGCTATCCGATTTCATGTGCAATTCGATTACTGCGCGAAATACTTTCGCATAGAACTAAATGTCCTCTAACCCCCATCGTAGTCAAAGAGAGATCGTTCAAGCTCAGCGACGCTTATATACTGCATGAATTGAGTCGTGATACTTTCAACAAATTTTTTTTGAATTTCATCCTTAATATATTGAGAATACGTGCACAAAAAGATGTTTCGAAACCGAATGTATTGTATAAGTTACAGACCAAGTGGTCGGCCGATATTCAATACGATTTTTTTCAACGTCAAACTTTAAACGCGTTTTTCTCGAAACCACCACGATTTTATTGAAGAAAAGCTTAAAATAAAGTAAACTAAATCTCGGGGGCCCAAACGTCGGGTGTTTTTTTTTAATTTTTAAGCAAAAATAAGTGAAAAAAGTGTTTTCAAAAAGCTGACATTTTAGTCTCAGGGTGTTTTTTCAAAATCGGAAAACGATGGGGCCCCGCAAATTTGATTTAGTTTTATAAAACTTTTGGATTTTTGGTTTCAGATCACTTAGCAAGGCTATAGAAGGCATCGCGTGCATCAACTTATATCCTGTTAAACAAATGTGGCAATAGTCTGGGTTAAACTTTATGATTTTGTGAGTTTTGCGATCCAAAGTAAAGTTTCTCCAATTTATAGATTAATAAGATTATAGTATTTTGTGATTCCTGTGATAACTTCAGGTTATCTGCAAGTATACCTTGGCAAACCGCTCCTTTTATTTATGAATGCCATTAGATTTTAAGAGTAGTAACCTTCAAATACCTTCTAGCACACAGAATAAGACAGAAGTCCCTTGAAATTTCTCGCATGCAACAAAAATTTCTCGCACACCACCAAATATGCAGGAAAGCTCTCGACTCATCACATGCAGTATATAAGCGCCGCAAAGCTTCCATGTAGATGAGTACTACTGCGGTGAAAGCGACAGTTAAGCCCTAAACAGAGAACAAACCTCGACTGCGACTACGCAGTCCCTGTCTTTAGAATACACAGGACTATATGCCTGTAGTCTTCGTCGTTATTAATAAACGCAAACACTCCAAATTGATTTAAAACCCTATATAAATTATTATAAGCGGAAACAAGTCCATTTTCAAAAATATTAAACAAAATATAAGTACTGACACTTAACATTCATTCTCCTTCTTGCTTGCACAGAACCGAAGTCGTAGTCGGTGTTCTGTTCAACACCAACTGCGCAGTCGAACCTCAAGCCGAAGGATAGGCAAACCGTAGTCGCAGTCGCAGTCGCAGTCGCAGTCGAGGTCCATATTCTGGTTAGTACTTTAGTTCTACGCGAAAGAGTTTATAATGCGTTTTTGATTTTAATGAGCGATGGGATGTGGAAGCCAGTAGTGTGGCTATTTATGGTTATTCAAAGCGCATTAATAAAGTGTTGTTGTTTCTATTGATTTTAATCGAGTTGTGTTTTACTCAAAATCCCAGTGAATCTCTATCTCTCAACAATACAATACAATATCTGCTTTGACCCGCAAAGCTAAAGAATAGAGGTGAATGGTAAGACAATTTGATTCAGTTTACACCCCTCTTTGTAGCTACAAATACGAAAGCGGGAGTGTTTGAATCCGTCATGAAGCAAACAATTCGATGAAGAACTCGTTCAATTCGCCTTCTGATTAGTCAAAAACTTACGAATCGATTCAGTTTTCGCGAAAATAATGCAAACGCAGTTCCAATGAAAGTTCTTCACCTGTAATACGCTCTGTAGCCTAATTCGCTTCGTTTATCATTAATCCAATTTTCTAATTTTCTGCTAATCTGAAATAATGTTTCGACCCAATGCGAAATTCGCATAGTTGGACTTAGTAAAGTAATAGATCTTGTTATCAAGCTCGTAAATAAGACTGTCTTCTTCTATTATTTATTAGTCATTTATAACAAATGAAATAGCCTAATCGGGTAGGTGTAATCCTGCTGCAATAACTGCATAATTAAGCAGTTTTGCATGCCGAGAGCCTAGTATTGCTGTGGCACGACCGGACAATAGTATGCTCTCGTAAATCCTTTTTGCACCTCTACAAAACCTGTCGTTGGCAATTTAATTGATTAGTGATACTCTACAATCGTATAATACTCTTACCTGAACTGCTCGGCGAGCACGTATAGTTTCCCGAATCTGATGGCGTAGCTTTTGCAATAAGCAATTTACTGGTCCTAGTTTGCCGCTCCGTTATAACGCTGATGCCGCCTCGTTGTGAGTAATTCATGACACGTTTTCCTTTGTACCAGTAAATGAATGATGGCGGAATGGGTGACTGCATCGCCTGGCATGTTAAATTTATATCACTGCCGCTCTTAATGAAGAGCTCCGAATTTCCAAGGATTTTCGCACGGGAAACTGAAAGAAATTTTCGAAAAGGGTTATATAAATTAAATTGTATGATTGCTGGTAATGGAATCAGATTAGACTTTATCAAGCTTCTAGACCAAGGAGTGTGATTTGTGGATCGTTCTTCAAAATATGGAGGTGACAGTTATGGATAATGTAGTGTATTTTATGAAGGAAAATAATTATAACCAGTTCAGACCATTCGAATCATTTTGGTTTAATGCAATAAGATAAAGCTGCTTACAGCATCAAGGAATTAACTCATTTTTCCAACAACGTGATAGAATTTGACCTCCCAGGCCCTTTATTGCATTAGAATTATTTTAATGACTTATTTTTATTACTTATTAAGAAAATTATTGAATTAGAAGGGGTTGACTGCATCAGCTGAACTTTAATTCGAGTGAAATAATGAGTCAGAAAAGTGAAGCCCTCTCATGATATTAAAAAATAATTAGAACCTTTGTCATAAATGGGGCTTCATATTCAGCTATTTTATTCTGGTACTGCCGGGACATTGACTTCAATTTATAGGGCAGGTAAAGACACCAATGAAGCAACTAACTTCATGTCTCATTAGTCCTACGAAATAATACCGAAATTCTTGAAAATGTACATAACCATTTTTTTAAATCTTCTTAGGGGTTGGATAACGAAAAAAAATAAATAAAGAGTCTGTAGAAGTAAAGTTAATTTGATAATTATACATGTCTAAAAAATATAACAAACTTCGTAAAAATATGCGAAATCCCAAGTTTTTTTTACTCAACCTTTTTTTTTTGCTTTACTACTACTTTTTACTTTGCTACTCTAGTAGCACATCTTCATATATCATATGTATGTTTCAACTTTCCAGTATATGCCGTTTCTGATATAGTATAAAAACCAACGTCCTCATAACTTGCTACTTCGATCATAAACTGTGGCTTTACACAGTCGTATTTTTTTAGCTTTCTCTGGTTTGCAGTTTTTGAGAAATAAAAATAAGAATTATATTCTTTCCACCCTCTCCCACTATAGCCTCGTTCACCTAAACTTTCAATTACTAAATAATCAATGGCGCAACAGCTAACTACTGTAAAATTTGTAAGATCATACATATCTGGTACAGTTTTTAGATTACTGGGTAGTCTCTTCTTCGAGAGCATCGAGGATTTGAGGATAGATGACAAATTGGTCAGGTTCTGAAGGGAATTACAGTGTTTTTGAGGTAATGAAATAGCTCACGAGGACCTAAAGAGATCGCAATGGGGCCGTTTGGCGCCTAGTGATCGCAACGGTTCTAGCGGTGCGCCCTTTCTTAAAACTAAACCTAAAACTTATCTGGTACAGTTCTTGAGATAGACGAGTATAAATTGAATTTTTTGACATATGACTATAACTACTCCAACTTACGTGCTTCACCTCCAACCTCAAAGATTTTACATTCAATCTTCCATGCACAAACAAAACTTTATCATCCTGGTTCCAAAATAAATCATACCCCAAATTCCATTACACTCCTTGAAAATGTTTCCCCTTTTCAATGATCCTAGTATCTCTTAAGACTACTCCAAAGTTTAAACCTTTGATATCAACCGGAGATGTGGTTTTAATCCCTGCTGTCAAGCACTTCGGACGCACACCACTTCCACAACCCCCAACCAATATCGACCATATTTTTTGAAAATAGGTCTAATAAGCCAATAATACCAATTCGAATTGAAAGATTAAGAAACCAATCATTTTCGACGAAAACGCTCCACCTTCCATAAAAAGACGGGATTACGAAAATAGTTGGTGAAAGTGTGCGATTTTGACGAATTTCGTCATATCTCTTGATCTCATGATATTTTTCGTACATACATTTATTGACCGTATTATAATTAATTATGATTATATTATAAATATTTGGAGGAGATCAGATAACAAATCTTTACAGCCTGGGTAATAGTAAGTGGCATGCAGCCGTATTATATGATTGTGTAGAGAGTTGATTTGAGGAAAATGGTCGGAAAAACCCTTGCACGATATTAAATTAATTATACTTCTGGTGGCTTTTGATATGGAAAAGAAGCTCCGGTAACCGAAGGATGTGGAGTTACGTTTTCACGAATTCCGAAAAATCTTTTTGGCCCGAGTAGAATTTGAATTTCGTTTTTAGAAATAAATAAATAAAATATGTATCCCGAATGCGTTTAGTGCTGAGATGTGGGTAATACTATTTGAGGACTAACGAATAATCATGAAGCTATTAGGAATATTACTACTTGTCCGAATCATCAAACATATTTCCAATAAAAATGTTAAAAAAATATGTAAAGGATGTGCCTTCATATCGGGGTATGGCTGAATTTTCGGAAAAGAGAGTAGTTTTTATTTTGATGGCACTAAAGAGGTTAATACAGTGCAACCCGGTTATAACGTTCCTTGAGGGGACCACAAAAGTAGAACGTTATAACTGATAGGACGTAATAATCAACATAAGAACCTTTCACATTTGTGAAGGGGGATTGAAAAAAGGTACATTATAATCGAAAGTACGTTATAAAAGTGCTCTTTATAAGCGGGTTGCACTGTAGTTGGATAGAAGTACTTTGTCTGACTTCCCAGAACTGACGTTGCTTACTTTTAACACTATAGATTTTTGTGAAGGCCCATTTTCAACATAAATTTTTTTTTAAAGATTTTATTTCTTTTCAATATTTTCCTTTTTACTGCTAAATTCCATAATGTCACCGCTCATTTTCCTGTCATGTATCGCAACCTTCGTCAAATAGCACCGAAATTACTTCAGCGGAACCTTTTCAAAATCTAAATATACCTATAGCGCGAAATTATTCCCAGTTGGTTGAACAAAGCAGAACCTAATTTGATTTTTGTAACAGCAAGGTTAACAATTATCGAAATAAATTACATCCTCAATGGGAACATGTCAAACGGAGGAAAGCTAAATTAATTATTTATGAGCATTAAGGAAATTCAGAGTACCGCGTCTAAACCGATATATCAACTACCAGAAAATTTTCCGAATGATTCGAAATAAACTTTGATGTTAATGGGCTCCATTGAAAAGAAAACGAACAAGTATTGAGGTCTTTTTTTTAAAAAAAAAGCAAAGCCTAGGAGGAAGGAATCTCATCCTTTCAAATTGGGACTTATATCCATCAAGGGAACGTAATTAACATCTATGTCTTCGCAAACTTAGCTCATGCCAGACTGAGTTCATGGCTACAATGATTCCAGAAAAGAATTTTTAATTAAAACTGAATAAACCATTAATTGAAAAGAGGCCTCTGTATGAGAAATTCCATCTGTACGAAGGAGTTTTCCGGCTTGTTTCAATATTTCGCAAACGAAATGTCTTACTTGGGGTACTTTGAAGTCTGTAATATTAGTCACATGTAAATACACATGTGATTGGGATTTTTTCGTATACATTATTTTACACAAACCTCTTTACATTCAAAACTAAATCTGTGAGTTGTAGTAGTAGTTTAATGCGGCATAAAACTTTTTAACGTATACTACCGAGCATCGTTCTAAAAGTTTTTGCGCTCATTCGTGGTCAAAAATGCCAAGTTTGCTTATAGTCCGTCCGTCCTTTTATCTGACCGTCATTCCGTCTAACTGAAATTATGAATATGAATGTTTGTAAAAGGTGTTCACCCAATTTATGCATCTTTGTCTCAAGAAATCGTTCAGCCACGATTTCGGACGTTTGTGTAAATTAGTTTTTACTGAAAACAAAGTTCGAGTTTACTAGATAGTAAAATCATTCCACTCCTTTTGGTAGCTCCCATACTTAAATTTCTTAAGACACCTGTTCAATAATGTATTCCGAAAATATGCTTTAACTTGAGAATTTGAAATTTTGTACATACTAATTTTTAAATGATTTCAGGTAAAACGATAACTTCGCAAGGAATCGAGTGCCTTCTACACCTCAAAGATGAAAGTCCTTGCGAAAAGAAAACTTTAATTTTTTGTGAATTTCCTTGTTGAAATTAAGCACTAAGTCTTTTAATAATAAATATATTTAAAACTACATGGGATCTCAAGGGGATCGGGGTAAAAAAAATCGAAGAACATCAGTGCTTTTCAATTATGTTATAGAAAAATTACAATTATAAACATAATTTAGAAGTACTAATGTTCTTCGATTTTTTTACTCCGATCCCCTTGAGATCCCAAGTTAATTTTTTGATATGTTTTCAAAGACAGTATAATACGCAAAATATAAAAAAAAAAAGAAAAAAAGAAATTGGCTTTTTGAGATATTCAAGGATAAAGGACAAAATTGTTATTCTTGGCAAAAATTTTAAGGATAAATTTGATTGGTATTTTTTTTATTTTGCGACAACCTTCCCCTCTAAAATAAGTCCTATTTTATTATTGTATGATGAAATTAACAGAGATATGAATTTTCAAAGAGGACTTGGACACCATTTTTGCAAAAACTTTAACATACTATAACTAACTAAAAAAATTCTTCAAGTACACAATTTTCAAAATGATCGGCGATGGTAAGGTCACAACTTCTGCGATACTTGATGGAATGACCCAGCCATAACTTTGCCCATATATTTATTATGTTGTATATAAGGGCGCCTTTGGTTCAACTAGCCTCTTCAGTGAAAGTTTTTCACCCTTTGTTATACTCAATGGCTTGAAATCCTTTTAGCTCGAGTCGAGTGGCTCATTACTTCCAGCCGGAGAAAGCCTTGTTGCCGGCCTCCTTCAAAACATTGAAAAAACATCTTCCGTATAAATAAATATGTTTATTTCATTACTTTAAGTAGGTACTCGAGCTATTTTCTAAAGCTAAAGAAAATAACAAGACTGCGTTTTCTTAGCCTCTATGTAAATATCTCTGCTCAACCTGGTACTTTCTCTGATAGGAATTTCAAGTACATGTTGAAAATTTAATTTCTTAAAGATTCTTAAGCTGTATGATCGGGTTCGTGGAATTCATTCGATTTGCTTTTATATAAGTATGTAAGAGTTTAAGACATCTCGAGTGCAGTTTGTTCGAAGAATCAATATAAAACTTCTTCTTCTACCTTCGTCTAAGGCCGTTAGAAAGCAAAGAGTGAATACATTTATCCGCTTAATAGGAGTAGGTAGATACACAAAAAGTCAACTGTTTATAATTGGCACTTACTTTTCTTTACTCCTTTTCTAAGCCTACTCTGTTGTCTTCATTGCAAACATAAAGCTAGAGGAGACGACAAGCCACCGGTTTTGTATAAAGCGCTTTGAAGCCAAAAACACACACACATTGTTGTTAGCTTAGTGTGTGAGGGAGTAAGTCAAAACAGGTGCGCTATGTCAAATTGTTGTTGTTTTGCATGCAAGTGAATGCGACGACGTCCGTCTTCAACTCAACCGCTACCTGTCATCTCCAGTATATATATCTCTATGGTTGCAAAGAATACCTACTTTTACTAACAGTTGTATAGTATCTGCAAATTAAATGTGTTTAGTAATTACACAGGCTAGTGAATTTATAAGTACAGCCTAGTGTCAGATTTAATGTACAGAATGAGAAAGAGACTAAATTTGTTTTATTATCTAATAACGTTTCTGTATTGAAATAACCAGTGCTATATTTCAACTTTGACCGCGATCTCGACTAAACTTTGCACAAACCATGATCAATTTTTTTTTGTCAAATATTCCTTATCTAGAGTAAATAAAATAATTTAGCACGAAAAAAATTTACGATTACATTTAGGTGTGTTTTTTTGCACATTAGTGGAGGTTAGAAATTTATATGTAAAAAAAACAACAACATTGCTGTTTTATGAAATTTTGATAATCTTTTCCATATATAGACGACTCGGTGCGCTCACAGGTCTATTCGCATTAAATTCTATAATCTAGCCTACTATCTACGGAAAAAAGTTATTATATAATAATAATAATAATAATAAATAAATGTTGTTGTTGCTTTGCATATAAATTTCCAAACCTGCTCTGTAGCTCAGTTCTGTAACTTATGAATGAGAAATTTCTCACCAAAAAGTCAAAATGAGAACAAATTGATGCAGTTTTCTCTCTCTAGCTTGCGACGGACGGTGAACGGTGGACAGACGGACTGAAAATATTTGATTAGCCGTAAACCGTATAAATGTGATTTTGTGGCCTACTATTCAAAAAAGGTGGAAATACGAAATATAATGATTGCGTTTTAACCTTTAAGTCCAGCAGAATAATAAAGTAATATGGAAATTTGGTTGCTAATCACAGTTTCGAGCGTTTGCAATCGCTACAACGCTGTTCCAAAATTTTATAAGTAATGTTATGTCAGCTATTTAATTTGCTACATCAATAGTTTTCTTTTATTATTTTAATTATATATTGTATATTTTGTTTAATTCATATTTTTTCACAATTTATATTTTATTCAAAATAATTTTTTTTTTTTTAAATTAAATTTTTTTTTCAATTAATACTATTTTAGTCTATTCTACAAAATTTGAGAAAGTAAATAAAACTATTAAAACTGAAGGTGGAACTGAAGAAATTTGGTTTTAAACATTTTTTAAGAATTTGTGTTCGGTAAATTTTGAAATATGTAGCTGCTTCATCAAATCTTGGAAGTGTTGAGACACATTCATGCATCTAAATTGTTTGTAATACTCCCTTAAGGCTCCGTGTGCACGTTTAATGTGATTATGATGATTTATGACTCTGTTCTTGCCAATATTTCACGTTAATGGAAACAAAAAAACAAAATAAAATTACACCACTTTATTAGCTGGTATGTCAGCTAGGTCGTCCATAGAGAAAACATTCAAAACTGTATTTGGAAAAAATGCTATTAGAACAACAACCCTTGAACATTTTTAAAATTAAAATTAGTTCGCTGATAGACAGCGAACGATGCAGACGTATTGTCTATGCCAAATTTCACGAACGAAAAACGATTTCAATCGATTTAAATCCTCTCAAGAAAGAAAAATCAAACTGAGAAAAAAATGTTCGTACCGGACTCATGGGGCCTTAATCGGTAAAGTTTACTTTTTATCAAAAACTATTTCAGAGTTGTTAATTCCATAAATTTCGACTTTAATCTCTTACGTAGGCTTTGGTTATAAAATGTAATCACTGATAATCCGATAAGATGTTCAAATTACTTCAAAACTGTAACGATTCACATAACTTGTTCAAAGGAAAATATCTTTCGGTTGACATAAAAGCCAAAATGTCTACAGACCTAAAAATTAAATTTACTTTTCCTCTTAGCAGCTTCTACCTTTTTTCCGTCTATCTATCAAATCAGGAATTTTAAATTACGATTTTTTTTTCTCTACTCCTCTAAAAGCCTCTAAGAATCTTAAGTGGTCCATATGACATGGTCGAAATCACATTTCTGCTAACCCATGGCCAACTTGCCAGCGTTCGAAATGAAAAACTGCAAAAGGATGGCTGACATGCCATTAAGGAGCACATCAACAAACAGAAGAGCCGAGATAAGGGAAATAAACTACAAAATATTTTGATATAAAATTCGTACGTAGGACAAGGCAAACTTACCAACAACATTAAGACGAAATGCTTGGCTTATTTTGGGTTCGGTGGATACTTGGCATTCGTACGTTCCGGAATCCCTGGATTGTGGCGATGATATCCTCAGTGTCCATTCGTCTGACCCTTCGGTGTGCAAAGATTGAAATCTCTGATCGTTTGTGTATGTGAGAATTCCGACCGTCAGGATATGCAGATCCCTTTTTCGTATCCATGAAACCTATTTTTTTGGGTGGAAGAGAAAATAGAATTTTCTTGTTATTACGTACATACAGCTGGAAAAAAAAGGACATCATAAGATAAGTTCTAAATGCGGGAAAGGACATGATAGTTCTCGACTAGTAGATTACATTCAAAATAGGGGGATATATTGGAAGTAGCGTTCAATGTTTTCTTTGATACTGAGTGGTTTAAATGTGCTTAGCTTCGATGTGCATACGAAATGTTATTACGTATTATTCGGTTGAATACGATGATTTCCACTGGGAAATAACCAGGTGAAAGCTTTTAACTTAGAACCCAACAAGCATATATCACAAAGATTAATATATGCTAAGAGTATCGTGTCTTTATACTGTGTCATTTTTCATTCCCGTCCTTCGTGAATGCTTACATGACATCCAGAATTCTAGGAGGGATCACGTAAAATCTTCTTCTTTGTCATGTTTTTTTTACAACACTTGCCCGCTTAATTTAGTGCAATATTTTCACCTGAGAGTAACCGTCTTCTGTATTTACCTATACTCTAGATGAAACCTGAGGGTATTATAGGTTGAAGCCAAAGTTTCTATTTTTGGTTTATTTGTGTCTAAAAACCATCAAATCCGTTAGCTGTCCGTCCGTCTGTCCGTCTGTCTGCCTATATATCTCTCCGTCCGTCCGGCCGTGTTTCCGTACGCTTGATGATTAAGGAACGCCTTGAACTAGGATCCTACTGTACTAAGATCTAGGAATTAAAATTAATTCTGGACGTGCGCCTGTTCCTTCGTGTAGGTGACATACAAAAAGTTCTTAAGACACGTGTAATGACTATTGGTCAAGAACTTCGAAACGCCATAGGCTACGACTTTGAAATTTGCAGTTGAAGGTAAGAAAGAATATGAAAAGTTTTCCATGAGTTCTTCGTGTAGCTGCCATACAAACATCCTGTTAAAATATCTTAACTAATTTACAGAACTTACTACAACTTAAGAAATGGTTCAGACAGGTTTTCAGAATTTTACACAAAATAAGTTTTGGGTGAAAACAAAATGAAGTTTTAGTAGGTTGCAAACTCCTTCCAATTGCTCTCACACAAAAGCAACTAGTGCATGTGTTTAGCCTTAAGCTAGGGTTTTGAGATGTTGCACACATTTATTTATAAATGAGTTCTGAAAAAAGTATACATACTCCAGAAATCGAGTGAGTCCTTCAAACACTTTCATGTAAAAGTTCTTAAAAAAAGAAAAATTTCCTTTTGGACATTTACTAAGTTCCAGATATAAAATAGAACACTGTCGTTACTGTCCTTAACTTTCGAGAAGCAGCCAAACAAAAGTATTTAAGGCATAATAATGCCACTATAGAGTTTTCGAAAAATCGGTTTTTTTTTCCCATGTATTATAAATATCCTATTTGGTAATATCGATTTATTTTGTAGTTTTTCTGAGAAAAAATCCCGAAAAAGAACTATTTTTCAGCCTCTAGAGTGGCATAACCCCTTAATAAAGGTCAAACTACTACATCATCCCAATATACATCGCACCAAAAAGTTTCAGACTCATAGTTTCCGAGATCTAGAAACCAAAATTTTTCTTTGGTGCTTTGGCTAATTAAATACAAATATAGTAACAAAAAACCATTGAAGATTTTACATCATTTAGATAGTAGGCACATTTTTACAAGTATAAATTTACATTGGGATGTAATAGTCAATATGAATGTAATTTTCAATTTTCGGTCAGTAGATTTCAATTTGCCATCAGTAAATTTCAACTTCGAACGCAGCAAATTAACTGAATATTTTCTTCAATTTACGCCCTAAAATAGTGAAAAATAAGAAATACAAATTTCTTAACTTCTAATATCATTTCTAATATCATTTCCAACTTACTTACTCTTAATAAAACCCTTAGATGTAGGTAGAAATTGGAACTACGATTAATTCTGGTATGGTTGCGTATTTTTGGCACGCATAGCTACTTCGCTACCGAATGCGTTTCATTTTTATTTCATTAGAAAACAAAAGCAGACGAACCGTCTAACTTCGCGGTCACATATATTACATGTTTTTCGTTGTAAAATTCAAATAGATAAGTAGAATTACACGAAAAAGAACGTAATTTTCATTTCATATATAAATATTGTTAATTTTACATGAAATGTTGTGTAACTTTGGGGGCCTTGTAGATGGATAATTTACTACTACCAATAATTTCGTGTAAAAGTAATTGAAATGTGTAGATACTTTTACTTTAAAAAATTTTAAGTAAAAATTGGATTAAGAATTCTATTTTTCTTTATAAACAGTATAGAAATCAAATTAGAACGTAGTATTGAACTATGAGCAGTGAAGGGAGAAGAAGATATGTTTTGATTAAATTAGCAAATAGCATCTACCTTGTTTAAGTATCGAATTGAACATAAATAATGAAGTACAATTCATGGAAAAATTGTATTAGATTTCTTGTTATCTAAATCCGCAATCTCTTTGAATTCAGAATACTAAAAAGATTGTAACATTTTCTCGTAGTAAATACCAAAATAAATACTACGTTTTCAAAAAATATTGAAGGAAAATTCAATTATTTTGTCATTATTTCAGCTTCATCCTATTGAAAATTGGAACAGAGAAAGGAGTAAAAAATTCCGGAATAATTAAAGGTAGTTCAAACAAACCAGCACAAATGCATTATTGATTTGTTTTCAAACTCGTCATATTGTTTTGTTTTCCCAAAAAAATTTCCCTTGACCAGTGAAACTATTAAAATTTCACAATCAATGCCGAAATGCAAGAAATTAATAATTGGCATACAACATGCGCTCATCCATTAATTAACAAACAGTTGCAATAAAATGAATAAAATTTTCCAATTTTAATTATTGATGGGCCAGTAAATTTTCAATATTTTCTACAATGCATTTGATAATGTTGTGAGGCATTACTCGTAAATTTGTGTTATGTGGAAAATGTCGAAGGGATAAATAATTCTTTAGGGTGCTTATTAAATAAAAATAAATTAAGGCTGGAAACATTTCTACGTTGTCAAAAAGTCAAGGAAAAAGAGAAAATGTTTTTAGGAAAAGTATGAATGAATGGTGTATTACATCTTCAAGAGAAGAAGTTTAGCACTATACCAATCTCGTTAAATGCTAGCCGAATTTCGTATATGGTATGTAGTCAGACTCCACTTTGCCTTAGTATATCCAGGACGCTATATGTGATCCATAAAAGCAGAACAAGTTCTTTTTGCTTTTGAGTGAAAATGAGAAACCACATTTTTCAATTTCTTTCAAATTCCCGAGATAAAACTGTAAGCATGTTCTTTCAAACGAATTCTTTTGCCACATAAAATATGCATAACCATAAAAAATAAATGACGATTTAAATCCAATTTTGTAAACTTAATGTAGTCAATGGAACATTTTCAACAGTAATATCAAGAATAATGCACTAATTTGAGGAGAATTGCGATAAAAGAAAATCACTTTGAACATTTCAAATATAAATAATTTCAATCAAAATTGAGGTATTACATTTAACAAAAAAAGTTATTAAGCAGAAGAATTATTATGTGAATCAAAGGCATTCAAAATATATTTACGATCTATTACCCTATTTTTCTTTATTATTTTTTTAATAAATAAAGGTTTTTTATCGTCACAAAATGTCTAAAAAACATCCCGAATATCAAGTTTTGAAGAAAACAAGTCCGTCTGTTCGCTGTATACTCCGTACACCATACGGAAACGCGTTTAAATCCTTGTATCTTACAAAAATCTTTTGAGGCTTTACGTTACAATTTTTTTCAGTTCGCTCCCTTTAAGCAGTAACCTTCACGGGGTATGGGTGTGTACTACATATCAAGAACCGTTTACGCTAGGAAGTTGAAACATTGATCTGATATATAGCGTTGATAGTGAATAAATTTACAAGAAAATGATCGATATAAGTAGAGGGGTGGGGAGTGGGTTAAAGCAAAGACACCAATAGGCATTGAAAGCTGGAATCAAGATATTTTGCAGGCCCTATCTTCCGAACGGTTCTTGACACAAAATTTAAATTAAATGATTTTCATGGGCGATAATAAGAGCTTATGATATATTTGAAATAAATACTTTATTCTTAAAAAATAATAAAGTTAATTTATTAGACAATGGGGTATGTGAATGGGGAATACGATGTCTCCATGAAGGAGTATACCCAATCAACTCCCTAAAAGAATATGAACTTTATGTCTTAGCCGCAAATTGATTACGCGCTTAAGTACGGCGAACAGACGGACTTTCTCTTAAACTTTTTTTAGACGTGAAATTAAACAATTTTGTGATAAAAAATTTTCAAAAATATATTCATTATTTAGTTCAAAGGTTTATTGTGTGATTATAATAATGAAAGTATCCATAGTGTGTTATGCTTCGAATTTAGAAGCGAAAAAATCAAGAATACCATTTCTTGCCCATGCCTGTAATATGATTTTTCTATTCGGTTATAACTCGTCTAGTTCTTCAAATTTGAGTTACCCTGAAACTTAAAATCAATTCTCTGACTGTATGATTCATTAACAGTTCTTTAATATGATTTAGTAGCGAGTAGATTAACGTTCATCAGAGTGAGCATATAACGTGACACGTATATTCGCTTTTACAGAAATTAAATGGATCATTTCCAATCGCAAAACGGATTCATAAGTGGATGTATACGACGTACTGCTATAGACTTTTCATTTTAAGTAGAATTTAAGGTCGCTTTTGAACAATTAATGCTTTGATACCTTCGTATCATTCTCTTTCGTTGAGTTAATCTGGTTTTATGACTTATTTTCGAATAAAGTTTCAAAGATTTTAAGTTTCGATCAAAAAGTTCTTATTTCACAATAAATCACGCTTGCCACTTTTTGATCTTAAAAGCTTCACTTTATTATCTACTTAATTAAAAAAAAAAAAACATATTTAAATTCAAATTCGTCCTATACACTTTCAAGTTCTTATTTTCTTTTGTATCTCGTCTCGGGTCTCTCGCCATTGGTCGTCGTGTTTTCTCATCTCGCTTAGTAGCGTTCCTTCTTGGCTCGCTGTCTCTCGTGTCGGCTCTCGCCTCTGCTCGTCGTGTTGCTTGTCTCACCTCGTCGCGCAACGTCTGACCTCGCTGTTTCTCGCCTCGATTCGTTGTCTCTCGTCTCTGCTCGTCATGTTTTCTCGTCTCTTTGTCTCTCGCCTCGGTTCTGCTACGCTTGGCTCAGTGCGTTTATTCACGATGACTGTCCCTTTCTAATTTAAGTCAACTAATAAAGCTACAGCCTTAATATAGAATGGCATAATCAGTGATTGCCGTTTACCCAGTCATTCAATCTCCTCGATTTACCAAATACCAAATTTAAGAACCCCGAAATAAAGTGTGAAATTTCCTCTCATCTTATTTGATTGTGTTTTTTAGCAATTCAAATATTCATTCAAAAACTTTTCGACATTATTTTGTTATATTCACGTAGCGGAAATTCTAGTCAACGCAAGTCACTAGATGCTCCTTGGCTGTATACTCGTCTTCCCTATGAAACTCAAGTACCTAGTTTTCGGTGAAAACCACAAATATGTATTTTGAAAGTTTTCCTTGAACAAGGACATGAACTGAACATGACTGGGCGCAACTTTCAAACGAAATATCCCCAAGTTTAAATATGTGAATTGTGTGAGCAGACTGAATTATTCAGGCACTTAAGCAGGGGGTTGAAAATTCAAGACAGCGTACCCACCCATCGGAAAAGCTTAAGAATTGCTGTGGATGGCAGAGCTATTCAGTGGAAACTCAGTTCGCATTAAAAGGACATTTAGTAAAAGCAAAAGTTCATTGCATTCCATCCATTAACGTCAAATGGCTGTTCCGATGTCCAACTTTCTTCAATAATATCCAACTTTTATTTCCAATATAATTTCGGTCCCCCCAATCCAATGAACAGAGTAGACTGAAAGTTGACCAAAACTGAAATCAAGGGTCAAACCCTCACCATACAAACCAAAATATAGCCTATAAAAATGAACTTACCGCTCGATCGCCCAAATTCCTGACCCTGCAATGAAGCAGGGCCGCTTGACCAACGGTCGCTGTTATTTCTCGTCTTGTCGAATTATCAAAGTACGGTTGCGAGTACGGAGTTTCCCAGTAATGAGGTGGAACGTCACCACAAAGTGTTTCTGTTTCTGAAAATAAAAAGGAAAACCATCGGTTAAATGGAGAAATTTTTCGAAAGGTATTTTGCGATTTTATCGGCTTAAACATTTTATCCGCTAGGCTAGCGCACGATTTCAGGCTTTTCTTTCATTCTTATATATTTTTTTTTGTAGGGGTTAAGGGATGTGATTTTTGCCTTCTCGATGCGAACAACCGCCCTGCCTTCCATTATGTGAAATTCTAACAATTCATGTGGGAAACCTCGAAATGGAACCTTTTTTTTCCGAGTGTTAAGGTGTTTGATGGTGGAAAAGTTTTCGGGTTATAAATTTGTTATGTGCACCGGCTAAATCGTTTCGGCTTTATGAGCTTCTTCGAAAAAAGTTTTTATTTTATATTGTGGGTGGTTGGATTGTGTGGAGCCTACAATGTTTTGCCTCGATTTTATTTGAAAGGACTACGGGTATATTGTTTTCGCATAGAACCGACTGCTTTCACTTATGTTTTCATTTTAAAAATTAAGTCAAGCGTGCTGAATGTGTTTCATGAAAAATTCACAAAAATCGCAAGTTTAGATACTGTGGGGGCTGGTGATTTACTTTTCGGAGCCTTTTATTTGGTAACATAACATTTGAGTTACAGCTTACATTTCAAGTATTTTTTAAAACCTGTGATAGGATCTCACAGTATTGTGACTTTATGCCATAATCTTTTAAATTCGTTATAAAGGATCGCGATTACTATACATTCATACAACTACATAAATGAATATGTTTTTTCAAGTTAAGAATGCGTCGACAGACGTTGAGCTTCTATTTGACTGTATGCTATCAGGAAAAATATTGAACTATTTTCGTATGTAACACTATGTTTAGACTACGAGATTAATTCGTTTAAATCGAGTTAAACGTGTTGAAAACACTTCTCGAACGCTTTCATGAAAATGCGTAGTTACAACGCGTTTAACCTAAAACATGTACTGCGACCCTGCCGAAGATCAAAGTAAACTTTACAAGTAACTATTTAATGCTATAGAAACTAAATTTTGTGCTTGTGTGAGGACTGCAGTAGATAATTAATTAACTTTTCACTACTGCTATACAAAAATTTTTGTTTCAAATAATTTAGAAAGCATAATATTGCTGAACACAGCTGATTGACATTAGGTACTTGATCGTGAACTTCCTAAGATTAAAATGAAACTAATTTTCGAAGTCAATTTTCGGATGGGATGAGTATGGATCTATACATAACAAAATCGTTTTCTTATTAAAACTGTTGTTCTAAAATTTGACTTACCTATTAAAGCTAAAATATAAAAACAGCAAAAATACTGTTTAAAATTTGTCAATAACTCGCTCATTGTGGACTGCCGTAACGGACTTGTTCTTGTACTCGATTCTGCAATAAAATCACGAAAAGATTACCGCGAAAGGACGCACTTCAGAAGGATCAGATCGAAATGTCTTTAGACTCTGATTTTTTTGAAACCGCAATTGCACTCAAGAGCAACCAAAAATTTTAATGAAACTAATCGCGGGATTATCCAGGTCAGCAACGTTGTTTTACACGGAGGCTGTAGCAAAGACTATCTACAACAAGACTGTACACTACGCAATATATTTCTTATCAAAATCTGACATTGGTTTTCTTTATTTAATTAAATGAGGGAAGTAGATAGCAATAGCGTGATGCATAATGAAAAAAAAGACACAAACTGATAACGACCCTGTAAGAAAGCGCTACCCGAAAGTTCAAAAAAAAAAACACCCAACACCCTGTCATCAAAATTGTATAATTGAATGCGATACATTTAAACTCGGAATATATGGCCCCGTTCCACTCTTACATGTGCTATCCCGCAACGCTGTAACCCCTTCTGCACTACTCTCACTTTTTTTGTACTGCACTTAGGTCACTTAGGTTAAAATCGGATACCAATCGGTTTGTACGTGTAGGTTATTATATAAAAAATCTGCAGAAGTTGTTGCCAATTTGATATCATATGAAACCTAAAGAGACATATGTATGCAGCCATCTTACACTAACATGAGGTTTTAATAATCAAAAATCCTAAAACTAGTTTCAAGATAAATATCATGAAAGCCAGAGGAAGTAAAAACCAATTTGGTGTCCATCAGTCCTAAGAAGTATGACGGAATTCGTGAAAACATGTTCAACCCTCTTACACCCTCTTCGGGGTTGAAAAGGCAAGACCCTTGAAAACGTGTTTAAATTATAAAACAAGACAGTTAAAGGGAAAAGTTATTTAAAATTTAATCAGACCAGTATCATATGGTTGAATTCGTAAAAATATACTCAGCCCCCTTACACCCACCCACCCTTATGGGTTGAATTTCAAAAAACGCAGAAAACACTTTCCAGGCATTTGTATGAAGAGTTTGTGGAACAAAAATTACTTCAATATATCAGGAGGCCTAAGAGATATGACGAAATTTGTGAAAATATATGCATTTAATTTTACTGATTATAGTATAGTATAGTAGCTATTATAGTCAAGCTATTTGCGGTTTGGTTTTGCTTTCACACCAAAACCAAAGATTACGCAATGATAGTAGGAAATTAGTTAAGGTTATGGTTTGTGTCCAAGAATGAGTATATGTCAGGACGTTCGTTTCATTTGGTTCGTACCAAAATCAAGACCAAATGAACTGGTTCCGTTTAGGTTTATGAGTATGACCAAAATGTCTTTTTTGTCTAATTAGATTAGGTTACTATGCGACTTCCAACCTAAAAAATAACGTTCCAAATATCTTAGTAGTTATTTTTAACCAACACTATGTCACAGCATTAAACGCGTTTCGGACTTCTACCTAAAAAATAATGAAGTTGAGCCCAGACTGTTGACAGATTTTTTTTGCTAATTTCGAAAACCTTTTTTAATTAGTGCGAATTATCATAGCTGGCCCATGCGGATTATTGAGTTATCGTGAATTCGTCCTTTCCGCGATTTTATGTTATGTTGGGCTCGAATCAATATAATTATTCGATTAGTAGGAAAAGATTCATCTTAATAAATATCTAAATTATTTGAATGCGATTTGAAAGTTAATTTTGATTTGCTGTAAAACGAAAAAGCACAATAAAAGTTGGTAACTTTGTTGTTAATAACTTTATTACCCATCAAAACTGAGTTATATTGTGTAACTTTTCTAATTATTTCCCACTGTCGTAAACTAATGCCTATAGCTCCAATGATTTCATTATTGAAAAAAAGGAAAAAAGAAACACTTTCTCCGCTATATACTGAAGCGGCTTCGGAAATAAACTTTTCAGGCATTTCACCTTTCACACGAAAATTACAGTCCATTAATTTGTGGTTATAATATCCCTCCTGGCTAAGGATATGCCGGTACGAATCGCATTATCTGCCCAAGTAGGTACGTGCGGAAGGCCATTATCAGAATTATATCATCCCCTTGCTGAAAGCGTACAGCAGGACGGATATATGTGAATTAACCGAAGAAGGCAGCGAAGAATCGCATATGGTACGAATGGTATAACTTTATTTTAATTAGCTAAGGTGCTTATCGTTCGCCTACTTGCTTTTTTATGATTATATTCCGTATAATATATATAAAACGATGGTTCGCTGCCAACCTAACAAAACTGCCATGCGTAATATATGACTTTATCATGGTTTCAGCAGGAGCATTAACTATTAAAGACGTGAACCTTAAGCAGAGAAGTGCCCGGGTAATGACTCTATCGTACGTGCATATGGCACTAATTTGTTTAGAATACTGTACACATAATTCCTATGCGATTAATAAGTAATTTGCTAGCAGGTGGTATAACGTTGCTTTTTTCAGATTTCGTAGTTTGCTTATACAATTCGTTTTTCGCTATCCTGTGTAGAAAGGACAACATCGGGTAAAAAACAAAACTCTAAACAATTGCGTGATGGTGAAAATCGATACGAATGCAATTAGTGTTCGAGCTATCCACGAAAAACATTAAGTACACAGTGAAAAGTATGACGGTGATAAATGCTTTTGAAAATCTGATTCGATTCATTATTAATTTCGATAGGTAACTAAGTATCTGATGTAACCTACTTTGATTTCCGAAACAAAGTTTTAATGGAGGTAGTCTCGTGTGAACAATAAAAAATGTGCCAGTCTAGGACACGTTTGGTTCAGATTACTATGTGATTATAAACCTAAATAAATAGCGATTCCAATGGTTGAAAGCAAACACTCTACATACCTAATTTGAATATTGACACTATACGAGTAGAAGAACTGGATGTTAAGGTGGTGACACGGGAAAAGGTATTTAGTGTTTGTTATACCTTTCGGGTATAATTTCCAGCGAAATATTGAAAACGTTCCCCTGGAGGGTGGTGCGAGGAGCCATCATAAATCTGGAGGATTCTCAGATAAGGATTTTCTAAAAATCTACAAAAATGTATTATAAATATACACTCCGTGTGCCACCTTGTAAGGGGTTATTCCCTGATATATTTGGAGAAAAAAATTGTTCTACAGGGTGGGTCAATTTTCAATATAAGTATATATACAGGGTGTTTAAGAAAAGTGTTTTTGACCGGTACCTTCATTCACTTAAAACGTCATATCTTGAAAACGAATAATCATAAGGCAAAGCCTTATAGCTCGTTCTTTAGGCAATCGAATTACCTTTCATTTGATGTAACAGTCTAAATTGTAACTGCACCCAATCTTGAGATATTTACTCGAAAACACTATTTTTGCTTCGTGAATCCTAAAAATTCAGTGATCAATGTAGTTTTTATCAGAAAAACCCATTATAAAAATGTAATTTTAATTTCATTTTTTTTATTAACCCTATTATTGCCTACAAAAGCTGCATACATATGTATGAGCTACGAATAACATTTTGGAAGTAATAGGTAAAAATACATACATTAAATGTTTAAAAAATCAGTGTCATAAAGTGGACCACGTTTAAAAACATGTTTAAATTGACGGTAGTACTGAAGTTTTTTTATGTCCATTTATTATTATTTGAAGTATGGAAGAAATCAATGAAATGTAAGAGAGTTTCAACACAATTGATGCTAGATGTGGAAGATAATACAGGGTGCGGTACTTTGCCTTTTTTTAATGGGGTATACATTACAAAATCAAAAGCTGTAAAAGCAAAACCTAGTGCACAACCTCGTTACGTTGATTTTAAAGCACTTCAAGAATCTCTCATCGAGCTTGGAGGAATGTCTCAGAGAGTATCCTTTTCTAGAGCAAAAGTTATTCATTTAAAGTTATTTAAAGGACAGCCATTTGAAAAAAAGTGCTGAGAAATACCCCAGGGTGGTGCTTTCACGCCACTAGTCTTACCATGAACAATAGTTTAATACAACTGGTGAGTGAAGGGGTTAAGGTGGTAGCAACTTCGGATGATGTGGTTATTATGATATCAGGGATGATTCCTTCAGTGATAATGCAAGGTGCGCTGGAAGCAAACCCATGTGCTATAAGCTGCGTCCTGGGTGTATATACTGATAGAACTGTTCTAAAAGCAAAATATCGGATTTTATTATAGAAGCTTCAATGCCAAACAATACGGTCACAGTAAAATCCTATATTCGTTACCAAAGGAAGTAGTTAAATCGCTGACTGACTGACTACATTACTCCAATACTGTACTCCAAGAAGGATTTCACTGTGGGTTTCCAAACAAGGGCGAATTTGAAGAATGGTTCAGTCAAACAAGAATTCGATAGAGTCTCATACTTCGATGGTTCAATTAACTGCAAAGTCGGAGCTTGTATTTCAAGGCCCAAAGTCTTAACGCAAGCTGGACTATGCCATCGTTTTCTTAGCGGAGATATTTGAGAAAGACTTTGAAACCAGACTTTACGCCAAAATGAAATGTTGTAGTCCTCACTGACAGCCAAACCCCGACCAACGCCTTAGATTCGACTACCACCGCCTCTATTCTGGTCAAATAGTGCCTACTTCAGAAGTTAGCACAGACCATAGAGATACCCGCAGCTTTGTGTTCACGGGCAGGACAGAGGGATATGAGCGGGCAGACGAATTACTTAGGCAAAGTTCAGCTCTTTAGGCTACCCTCACGGAAACTGGACATATTCTGCTAGGGATTGTTAAGTGCCGAAGATCCTCTCAATTTCATACAAAGGCGATCTTAAGGTGCAACCAAATGCATCACATCTAGGAAGATATGACGGTCCTGCTGTCGAAGCAGAACAGACGAACTGTTAAGCAGCAGCTATGTCTCTAGTGTCATGGCGGTTAGCGTGGGTCCATGGCCAATACGAAACCACGCGATAAGTAGGTTTAACATCCATTGCCATAGCTGTTGGTACTTACAGAAGAAGGGACTGCAGTCCATCTTCTTTGCGGGTGTCCGGTTTCTAGCCAGGGCTAGACTTCGTGCATCGGACTAACCTTTCTTTGATAACCTTGATGAGATCTCGAAATGATTCTCTTCTTAAACAGCTTCGGATGGATACTACTAGTTCCAGGTCTCTTTAGAGCTCCCGTATACACTTCTTCGACCTCAATGACCAGACTACACGAGTTGTGGGAACGGTGTTTTCTGTGCGAATTGAGCCCTGTGATCCACCATGATCCACCACGTAAACCAACCAACCAACCAGCGGCTAATAGACCTTCGTTATTCGTTAGTTCTACTAATTAACTGCTAATACATTTCTAATCCTGTTAACGCCACGGTAATTATACACTTATATTTCCATAAAAACAGTTTAAAATAGGTTTACTATTTCCTGTGTAATTTAATTAATTTTATTTTAAGCCTCGTTTTTCATTTGCCCAGCGTGCATGTCTCTTAACCCATTAACCAGGACATTTTCTATAAAGTAATCAACGAAACTTCCTCAATGTCATGCGAATTCCAGAAAATAACGACAATGAAGTATTTCCCATCATCTATTTAAAATAACAATAAATGCACAGTGTCAGTGGAAATTATAACGCTTCTGGCCCAAATAAATAATACGATGTAATTACATGCACGTGTAAAATTCATTACTAACATAAACCAGGATCTAGACCAAGTGGATAATGATATAAAGGAGTGCTGGTGAATCGAAATCATTAATCAGAGCTTGGCAATAAAGCACAAGCCTGCAGGCTATAAAAAATAGTGAGCAGTAATTAATTGTTTTTAGGGTGAAGCCGTAATAAGGGAGACGACCACTACAGAAACGAAATCATTTCGTAAATTTACTTTCATGTTTAGATAGAATCTGGGATGAGTGTTCAGTACAGGGTGGGCGGCCACACAAACTTGATATTTTGATACCTGCCATTAATTAGTGCTTTCAGGTAATTTTTAGTGTCATGATAACATCGATGATGTAGTCTTTTGATGGTTTGAGACATACAAATTTTCACGATAGTGATAGAGTCAAATGTGCGACGTACGCGAATAAGTCCTTAAGTCTAGGTACATCCTTTTTGCGACTTTTTGCGCAGCAGGCCACCGAAGGCGGAGTTAAGTGAAAATATATTTCTGTTAAGCTATAGCATTACACCGTATGCTATGCTGTCAAATATTTGACTAAATAAATTTAACGAAAACTTCTTTCAAATTCTTTTCCGTCAAAATAATCTTTGTTTAGACCGAATGGAGTAATATGACAAACAAAAATTTGACCGAAACACTATCTGATAGCATATGGCAAAATGTGAAATATTTGATAGGGTAGCAAACAGTATTACAGTATTGTTTTTTAGAGATGTAATGACGAGACAAGGTCATACATTGGGAAAGAAAGGAAAAATGACTCTTTCTGATAATTTGGCACTATTAGGTATGTTTTTCGAAGGCTTGAAGAACAAAACCAGTGAAGTTTCCATCAAAAAGAAAACAAACGTACAGAAATAAAACAAACTTTATTGAAAAAAAAAATCATAAATAATCGTACCATAGCAATGATCGTATGATTTATTAGATAAAATAGTAACAAAAAGAGTGATGAGTACGTTTAGACCTATTTTCAGTTTTTTACCTAATCTTTTGGCAGGTTTTGAAACATATTTACAAAAAAAAACGTTTGCTATACACTTTGCTACTACTGAGTATTAAGATTATAAGGTGCAAACAATTTGCAAATCATATCTGCACAGTAAAAAAATCTATTACACTGTACGTTTTTGATAAATGTTTTCACAGTACATTTTGAATTGAAAATACAAGGTTTTCCGGTAAATACTGTTAAATTTATTTTAGGTGACGTTTCGGACTCGACTGAGTCCTTTATCAAACCAGTTTGATAAAGGACTCAGTCGAGTCCGAAACGTCACACAAAATAAATTTAACAGTATTTACCGGAAAACCTTGTATTTTCAATTCTACACTGTACATCTTTGGGATAGTAGGAAAATATGTCACACCTTTTCAAGCAAATTTACATTGGGATGGAATAGTCAATTTTAATCTAATTTTCAATTTTCGGTGAGTAAATTTCAATTTCCAATCAACAAATTTCAACTTCGAAAACAGCAAATTCACTGGGTATTCTCTTGAATTTACATTCTACAAAAGTATATAATTACCAGTCTTTATGATACACTTATTGATACTTCTAATATTATTTCTTACTTACTTACTCTTAAAAAAACCCTTGCCTCCTGGTAGAGAAGAGAACTCACTGCACCTCCGTACACTGTATTAAATTTTTACTACTTTAAAAGTAGGCAATGGGACGCCAACTTTAATTATAGTAAAATTACACTGCATTGTGTACGCTACACAATAGTGTGTAAATCGTTACAGATAAATATGTACTGTGATTAAATACATTTCCATAGTTTTACACTTTACAGATGTACGCAAGTCATGTAAAAATTACATTGGATTCTATAGTTAACACACTAGTGCTGTAAATTATTAATTAAATTACATTGGATTCTGTATAGTTAACACACTAGTGCTGTAAACTATTATTTTTTGTTTGAAAAATGCGAAAAGATATTACTTACAATAATTTGCACACTCTCTTTTGGTAATTTTTAAAGAAATTACAACATTTGCACATTTAATAGCAAATAAGCACAGTAGTTCCTTCAATTTACGTTCTAAGTGTAAAATCACATTAACCCTACAGTAAAAATTATTACACAAAAAATAGTACTTTTACATAAATTTTTTACTGTATAGGTGATTTATTTTCGTTTCAGTGGAAGACAAAATCGAACCTAGCCTCAAGCTTCATGGTTTCATATGTCAAGTACATGTTTTTCATTATAAAATTCAAATAGATAAGTAGAATTACACGAAAATGAGCGTAATACATATTGTAATGTTGTAATTTTTGTGAGCCTTTTTATGTAGATGGAAGGTAGCTTCAGTTGAAAAATACATAAATAATTTACTTATACCAGTAATTTCATGTAAAAGTGCTTGAAATGTGTATTTTTACTTAATTTCAAGTAAAAATTGGATTGAAAAATCAATTTTTTAAAATAGTGTGGGCTCATTCTGAATTTATCGGCCAACATTCTAAGCCACGTGTTTTAAAGACTTTGTGTTGCAGCAGGCCGAATTAGTAATCTTAACAAAACAATTTTTTTAGTTTCAAAATATTACTGCTCGAAAAACTTTTGAATTATTTTGCATTCTTTTACGCGAAAGCTGCAAGAACGGGCTAAGTAATGAAAGTCAATTTTCAAGAACAGAGCTCTTATGTTGCAAATAAAGTTGTACTCCATAATTTGACACCAAAAAAGTGTTCTTGAATCTCCAAAAGTTTCCCTTTATCTAAAAAATTCGAACATAATCAAAACAGAGCTCCTGATACTAATTAAACTGTACGCGTTCCGAATTCCTATAAGTACTCGTACTAAATTTTGAAAATTTTCTCTAACTATCTTTGTAATTTATTTCCTTACAAGAGTCTATACGAAAAAAAAATGCTCGAGGTATCTTATAAATTGTCCGTAATGTCTCTGTCGCATTAGGAGCATATGCTACCCGTCTAAAGGCTCCTCAGGTTATGATGCTGCAAAATTTTAAGTGGAATAGTTTTTTTTAACAGTTTGTATCTTTTTCGCGAGCGAAACTGAAAATTCCAAAGGATATAATTTTCCTTCTGGATAGCTAAATCTGTGCTTAATTTTATGGTAGAAAAGTTTCGTCTTCGTGCACAAATTCCATCGTCGGATCTGCAGGGTAAATGTTTTTTGCTAATTCGAAGGGAATGTTTTTCTTAGCAGCATTCGTATCCTTCGTGTGGTTAATGCTGACAACAAATTTTTCTAGTATAGCTGGTTTTTTCCAAGTGCTGCCTTTGACGTTACGTTTCCATAGAAACTGATGATAAATCAGCAAAATCTCATATACGAGTATACCATGCAAGTTTACATGCCCGTTTGCCGCATAAGGTACAGTTGTGGGAATTTGTAATTTTCTCGCAATTGATACGACTCTCCTGCTCGTACAATCACAATTTTCCCATGTCTTTTGCATAATGCCATTAATCCTGTTCATCATAGCCTCATAAAATGGTAATGACTTGGCTAGGCATCAATTTTCCAGATCATTTACTCTTGTATATCGGCAGCCAACATTATTTGCAATGGGGTGGATGTGGCTGGATGCTAGGGGATGGGAGATTACATTCAGTTACGGTCGGCGATAAGTCCGGATGAAGTTTTGTTCTTTAAAAGAATTTATTAATGAGCGACTTTCATTATTCGCACTTGGATAGATTCCTGATTCCTGGCCTGATTATCTCCAGGAGGAATAGTTCGGATATTATAAAAAGAACCACTGGAATTCCTGACCATTCCTCTTCGTAAAATACTAAGCTTCTTTAAAAGTGCATGGATTGAAGATGAATCATAGATAATCCAGGGGACGTCACAATAGTCCCAACTGGAACTTTAGTGACAAAGGAAACCACACTAACCCCATTTTGTAATCTATCTATCCATCTATCTCTATCTATCTATCTATCTATTGCATAGAAAATAGAAGGCGGACGGCATGCCACAACTTCAGAATTTAGTCTAAGAAATATAATCTTCAAAAATTTGTCCTTTGCTTTTATAGCCATTCTGTAAATATTCCCCCAAGTGAAGGAAGAAAAGTCCAATATTTGTATAATTAGATCCAGTACACGTCTTGCTTTGGAAGGTAGCTGAATAAGCTCGAGCATGTAACATTACAAAAATGTCCGCCAGAAGTCCTGACGTATCTTTATAATTTTTCGGGCAATAATTGTGATTTGATTGAAGTTGGGTTGCTTCAGATATTTTTATTTTATTTCTATGAACGAGCTGGGAGATGGAATAAAACAATGCTATTAATCCTCACATTAGTTTACAAAATATAGGTACATAGAAAAATTAAATAAAAGGCCCTTTTTTCGAATATTTCATAATGTAACTAAGAAATTAATTTTTGTTCACTTAAAAACCACCTTTGTGGTAAAAATATGTTATCTGGGTCGTTGAAGATCGCAAAAATCCAACAAATTTTTAGACAACTATAGATATACAAAAAGTTCGTGAAAGTAAAAACTAGTAGATGTAACGGAATTCGTGAAAGCACTACACTACTTCCATTAAGGGGACACATCTGAGAAGATTTTTTTTTGCTTATCTTGAAGTTTGCAGTCTTATGAATATTGTCTGCAAATTTCATATTAAAATTCCAAGAATTATGAAAATTATCGGCAATTAACCGAAATGGGCCCTTTGTGAATTTTCAATAGGTTTTCTCCTTCGCTACGTAGGATTTTTTTTAACTTATTTAATTTTTTTATCAATCCAGAAAGATTCAATCGGCTGCCATTTTGTGAATTTTTTCTTTCAAAAACCTCTTCGTGGTGAAGGGCATCATACTTAACATTTTCAGAATCATTTTAAAATTTTTGTTTTGGATCAATCGCCTGCATGTAATCGTGGGAACCGCAGAGCGTGCGAGCAACTGACATTCATTACACCAACCCTGGCAGCAGCGCCCCTGGTTGATATATATTTATAAAAAAAATTATTTGCGTACCTTCGAATAAAACTAATCTGGATAAAATCAAGCAAATAGTTTAGTTTGAAGCGATTATGTCTGAGATCTAATCAGATCGAAGAGATATGACAAAATTCGTGAAAATGTACCATACAACACGCCAGGATAACCCCTTGTGGTCAATATATAAAAATTGTGAAACATCTTTAGGCAATAATACGAAATAAATAAAATCCGATATTACAAAAGACCAACGAAATATAGCGAAATTCGTGAAAACATATCGATACTGGAACGTGAAAAGAGGATAAGAGACATAATGCAAGAACTACTAATTGAAATTGAAGATTTCGCGCAAAAAATCATCAAAGTTCTAGTTATGGAAAATTTTTTAACTTCTGTACCATCATTTAATCCCTATTTTTATTACTTAATAGAAGTATTGATAACCTTCTCATCTATTAGTTATTATAGTCTCGGAACATAAATGAAATAAAAAACAAGTTTCAAATTTATTGGTGTTTTAGTGCGCCTATAAAAATCACTCAGTTTCAGCTTAGCGGCGTAGCCCTATATCCACCAATGGTTTACCATAATCGCTAAAATGACTAAAAAACTTTAAGCTTTATATCTAGGTTGTCTGATTGTCTTCTACATCGAAAGGATCTTATTGATTTTTGCCTGTATAGTTCCCTCATAATAAAAACTAATAAATACTAACTGCTGTTAAAGTGTCTGGTTTTATGATCACGACCCCTAGCGTTATATTGGCTTATATATAGAATGTGTAGAGTCGAGACATTTTCGGGATACTCGTATTCAGTTGTAAGATTGTGGAAAATGCGAGAAGGTCCTAGAGCTTTTAACGCTATTCAATTGGATATTGGAAGGATGTAATTTTCTCTGAAAACTTCAAAGTCATTATTAAGAGGTTCGGGCTACAAGGATACTCATGTAACAATATGATATCTTCAATGCCCCGTATAAAACTGAACGAATTAAAATGATTCTAATAGCGTAAGTGTAAGTGGATCGAAAAAAAAATTTCCTTCTTTCTGCGCATAGATCTTGAAGTTCGCGAGTTTGCAGTCAGTGGCTGAAAGGAGAATTTTTTTTGTTATTGATTAATGGAAATACACACAAAGGTTAATGAATGTTTTCCGATGGCCGAAGTATATACCGAAAACGGGAATGAAAATTTGAGTAATGCGTAAATTCGGAAAAGGAGCGCAGCCTACATAATTACATACTAGAAACTCCTACCTAGACTCAATTTACTTAATTTCTTCATTATCTACCACACTTCATGCGATTATTCCATCTTTAGTTTTGATTAATAGATTCAATACTCAAGTAGTGTCTTTTCCGTATTTTTCTGTCTTAATAATAGAGAAAAATTGTTTGAGTTTTGTTTAGCTACGGCCAAAAGGAAGGACGAATTTGTTGTAGTCCTTCGTGACATCTTTGTTCTCGTAAGTTGAGAACTATTAATCCAACTTTTTGGGGCTACTCTGGCTGTCGTTTTCATGAATAATTTACTAGGCCTAGCTTCTGGTAGGCTAATTGAATTCTCTAACCGCATGCACACACCTATAGGTACCCTTAGAACTTTACCCGAGTTAAGAAATTGTTCGGAACTTAAGAGTTTGACCCATGTCTACCGGAAGTTAGAAAAAAAAAATTACATGGTTTAAACGAAAATACTCTGCAACGTGAGCACTTATTTAAGCAATCGAGATAGTTATTTGTTTCCTTGGGCATTTTTTTATATACATACCTACAATTTGAAGAAACTTATTCCTGGAATCTTGCTTATAAGATAACTTTAGGATACCTTTTCTTTTTGGAGAGATCCTTTCATTAGTTTGGTCTGCACATAATTAAGTTTGTATTGACTTAGGCATGTAAACGTTGAAGACAGAATATTCGTAGTTAATTACAACAATTAAATGCGAAACTTATTAGTATTTATTGAAAAAAGTGTTTATGTAATGTTATCGTTACCTTCTGGTAACACGATCAAGCCGTAATTGATGCCGTAATGCGATTGAACCTAACATAAAAGGATGACTTTGTGAACTTTCCGAAAGGTAACGATGCCTAAAAAAACCTTATCCAGAGAGTGATTGTGAAATTTGGTGGAATGGTGCCAGAATGAAGGTAGCTTTTCCGAAGGAATTTGCGAAGCGCGTTCTGCGACGGTTCGGTCATGGATACCTAGACCATTCCTGGACGAGGAGAATGCTTTGGACATCCTAAGATTCCAAAACAAGGAGTTGAAGGCAGCTACTTAGAAATTGATCGAAGCAAGAATTTGGTCAACACTACACCCTGCAGTGAACTGGAAAGATAATGGGACAAAACTCCAGCAGAAGAGGAATTTTAAGGAGACAAATCAATCTTCACGCTATCGGAAGTGCAGAAGATCCTGTCCGGTGTCAAGGACCCGGAAAAAAAACTAATTCGCTCTGATTGAATGGCGAGCATAGAAAATTAAGGGAATCCACGTAGAGATGGCCAAAACAGTTCATTTGAGTGAAGAGCTAGTCATTGTTTTTAAAGAGTTAGTTCAGTGAAGAAGTGTTTCAATTGACCTGTTTAGGTTTAGGTTACAGTGGCTGCCAAAAGCCTCCTATAGACCCACGAGGGTCCATAGTGATACCACATTAAAAGATCAATTGACCTGCTCGTTTCATCCTATCTAACTAACTAAGTCGCTAACTAGTTAGTCAGTGGTTCAATTCTGCTGGTGTATGTAAGCTGACTAATCTAGCCGTTCACTAGTTGGTTCAGTTGTTTTCGTTAGTTGTGAAATAGGAAGAAGATCGATGTATATATATATATAGCTACTCTTTCTCGTTATGTCATGGTATTCTCTGTTAGTCTCGGTTCTATCTTAATTCGTTAAATTCTTTTTATTCAATTGAACTGCAGTTCACAAAAATGACTGAGGTACTCCACTTAGGCCCATTCTTACGATCGTCAGTAACGTTCTAACTGAAACTTTAACTGACAGATGCTCATACGAAACTTACAGTCAAAGTTCTGGTTAAATTTTAACTGAAGGTCGTAATAACGGCCCTAACTCACTTCATTGAAGTGATCTTTTAAAGTAGTTCAGTTGTGGTTGGTTCCTTTCTCATCCAGTGTTAAGCTGTTTAATAGGTTATTAAAGTATACATTGGTGAACGTACTACTGAAGCACCCAACTCAAGGTGGATATGGTTAAAAGTCTATACTATTTCTAGAGCCTAAGCTGGATAAATACAAGACTAAGAACTTGTGGTGAGTGCATAAAGCAGTTCTTAAATTTTATGTGAATGCCAGGAGGTTGCGTGGAGGTTCATGATGTGGTTAAAAAATAATACCCTCGCTTTGACTTGTTGCGGTTCCTAACTAGAAACAAATTGGTCTTATTCTTGCCATGTTGATCCTATAAAAGTGAGCAAACGGGATCTTGCGTTCAGTAAGATCAAGAGTAAATTATGGAAGACCAAGAACCCAGATCCTGCTGGTGCCCTGGCCTGATTTGGGCTGTGGCGCCATTGATGATGATGAAGAATTCAGATTGCAGTTCGCATCATTTGGATGTGAAAACATTTCAGAATTTAGTATCTTTTTGAACTATGCTTGAGTTCATGACATGATGTAATGTGATGTAACCAATCCATTATTACTGAACGTGCCAAATCCATCAACTTCAGTAACATTCCGAACCTTTTTTTTCATATGAAAAATGATTCAATTACAGAGTTGCCCTCTTCGAGTTTCAACATTGTTGTGCTTCTCAAACGATTTATTTGCATGCTGTCACTCAATAGGAAAAAAGGTCTACTTTGCAACGATGCTATTTATATTTAACAATTGAACCGAATCGACATCTTGAAAAGGATAAAGGATCACATTCTCACATACTATAGCCGTACTAAATCCAATATTAAGGGAGACATGCACTCGACTCTAAGTAGTCCTTAGACTAGTCCCAGACGTAGCTCGGGTCTGTTTGTATGTCCTGTTTACAAATCTTCTTTCATATGCCACCCCCACCAAACACAAAGAGGAGTGTGTTTCCTTCGGAGATTTTATTTTATTAACTCCTTCGTCCGGGAATAAGCTAATACGATACACTAAGTTTTTGGAGCTATTACGATGTCCATATTCCAGATACCGATTGATACTTGCTAGTATAAAGCGTGTTTTGGATAAAGAATTTTCCTGTTCCACATACGAGAAAGGTCACAAATTAATGTTGCATAAAGCTTTATGGATTGTTGAAAGGATCAGGTGGATAAGAACATGGGCATGTGAAAGCTAATGTAATGTTTTTTTTGGGGTGGCGGTAGGTCGGGCCTTTTGCTCGCAGGCTATATAACGGAGTTATACCAAACACTGCTACTGTTTTATGTATCACTTTTTATTTATTTGTGGTGAGAATGGGAGTTACGTAATAATATGGCCCATGGACGCATGCGAAAGAAAAGATAACATATCGAAAATATGGATTTGGATAATACGAAGGAAATGACCTTGCTATGGTGGATACGTTACTATACCCTCATAGAATTTAATAATTCATGAACTTCGTTGTTATATCACGCATTGAATGGAAAACGTATTGATTCAGAGCTAAATCAAACGAAAAGCATGTTTGATTTTTGAAGAGATTTATAGGCCCCACAACCTCATATCAAATTAATTGTTTTGATTAAAAAAAACGAACTTGCGATATGTAGAGAATCGAGAATTTAGGTACTAGAGAAATTGTAGAATTTAAATTTTGCAGTTAGGAACTAAAAAATTGTGAAAACAACCTTAAATTTGGAAGAAAAAAATGTGTACCAAAATTTAAACGTGTGGGTACGGACGGTACCCATAAGTGCGGTTTTTCCACTAGAAAATTAAAAGAATTACTAGTGAATCACAAACGATTCATCTAGTTGCAATATATTTGGATGAATATTGCAACGAGACAGTTACCATATTGATTTGACTGCAGTAATGAAAAGGGATTTTTTTTTATCTAGTGCAGTTATTGCACAAGCCTAAAATTGAGTTTCAGCAGCAGTAAATAGTTTCATCCAAAGTTTACTTTTATTTCCGCGAGGGTCGCTGCACATGTTTTCGGTTAAACGCGTTTTAGCTTCGTATTTTCGTGTACTCGTTCGAGAAGTATTTTCAACGCGTTTAATGAAAAGGGATTTTTTTATCTAGTGTAGTCATTGCACACGCCCAAAATTGAGTTTCAGCAACAGTAAATAGTTTCTTCCAAAGTTTCCTTCGATTTCCGCGAGGGCTGCTGCACATGTTTTCGATTAAACGCGTTTTAGCTACGTGTTTCAGTGAACTCGTTCGAGAAGTGTTTTCACCACGCTTAACTCGATTTAAAGTTAGTCTGAAAGTAGTATTAACCTTTTTCTAAGATTGTAAAAACGCCAGACTATGAATAAAATTTAGCTATTTGCATAGGAAATTTTATTCTGTATTTAAATAAAATACAGAATAATTGAGAAAATTTCCATTAGTTGCTTGTTCTTGAACTTCACCAAGATAAAAATATAAGTTGTTTTGACATTGACAGAATAGCAACAATGTTTAAGTGTAAAATTATTATGTATCTACTGAATAATTGATTATTTAAATAGCTAATTGGCATGATACGTGTACTTTCTGAGCTGTGGTAATATGATAAAATATAGGAACGGAATGAAATAAATAAATATATCTATGTGTATGTACGATTAGGTCCATAAAATGGTTTATTCATCAATCGGAACAAATGATCATTAACACAAATAGACAATTTAGCTAATTGTAACTGCTTCAAATTAACATGCCATGTTCAAATTAGTCTACAGAACGAGCAATGTCATGAACATATTATTTATTAGAGCATTCAATTATTAGGAAAAACGGTTTAAAATCATTCAATGAAAAAACAACATGCTGACTGAAGGGTAACATAAACAACAAATTAACATCAACTTTATTTGCTTGTCAGTGTTTCGTCCGAAATATCAGGCAATATAATAGTGTACCTATGCTATACATTGGATTCGATGTACCGTGCGATGGAGGCGTTAACAACGAACATTTTATGGAGCGAAAGAAGCAAATTAACGATGCCAACAGCATAGTTAATTACACTTTGGAAACTGATTGATTCGAATTGGTCATTATCGAATTTAACACCAAACAGTAACGGAGTGGGCCATTCAGGAACTAGCATCTCCAGGAATACGCTGTTTACCATGCTGTCACCTACTTCTCATTTAATTGTACCAATTTGATAACGTCTGTTTTTAGCAATTCGTTTAATTGTCGATTAATTTGTTTGTTTTGCGGATTCGCGTACAGGGAGTGCTAAGTGATTAGTTTATTTCGTAAACGCGTAAGGATAAATCTCTTATGAGCCATTTTTGAAATAGCAATAATTAGCTGGTGCGTTTTTTTCTCCATAAGAGCCGTTTTTCTGACAGAAAATGAAGAGAATGACTAGTGAATCACAAACGATTCATGTAGTTGCAATATATATGTGGAAGAATATTGCATCGAGATAGTTACCCTATTGATTTGACTGCTGTTTGGTTGGTCGGTTTCGATGCACCTAGGCCAGAATAATTCGAGTTAACTTGAACCAGGATTTTAAATCTTCGAAAGTCCACTCTTCCTCTTCAATCCTTATTGATTTTTTCGGACATCAAAAAATTTTACAATAAAAAAAATTTTGAATCTTCTAGTTCAATCATCAAGTTATGGACTCATGTTTCATGATTTTTAGCATTTGATGACTTGGAAGTTTGTAATTTGTAATTTGCGTATACTTTAATTTTTGAGAGTTTTTGTTTTGCGATTTGACGCAAAAGCCCTACGTTTTTGACTGTTTACCTGTAGCAGGAAGTGTGCAGTAGTAAGAATTATTTGACTTGAATCGAATATTTGACAATTGTTGTCAATCCCATCAAACACTTAAAAAAAATTTTTTTTTTAAATTGTCAATAGTTCACTTGACTTGAGATTTGTTACACTTTGGAAACCAAATATTTGACAATGCGGCATGTCTAAATAAATAAAATAAAGAAATTGTTGGCTGTGAGTTTGTTCGACTGAACAGAATTTGAAGAATGTTTGTTTGAGTAAAGGCCCGATATATGTGAATAGGATAGTCATTTATTGATTTGTGTCAAGCAGCGGGAGTTTACATAGAGAAAAAAGAAGGATATTCTAATATGTAGTTTTTACTTCTTGATTTTCGATTTCTCAGTTTTTTTTTATATAAAAATATAAAGAACAATTTGAACGGAAAATTAATGCTCCGAAAATCTGTCTGATATTTCGAACAATTGAAAGTTTATTCGAGTATATTTTTTGCTATTATTTGCAAAAATTACTCGGGAAACACTTAATTTGTTGACACTCATAGCACAAAATGAATTAAAAATTGTTGAACGGGAAAGGATCCTGAATAATATTTTAATTAATCGTCATGAAAATGTTTGCTTTCATCTCAGTTCGGGCTGCAAAATCGCAAGAACAACATACTATGTTTTTTTCACATTGCATTTTAAGTGCTTTAAATTGAATATGCACACTATTCGAATATATCATCAAATACTGAATTTCGCTGAAACAAAAAGAAGTTTAAAGCAGGGAATACACGATACAACGGTCGTACCGACGTGTGTTGTTGCGATATCTGTCCAACGGTTGTATGCACGGCACACACGATGCGATTTGCTTACAATTTTCTAACAACCAGATTTCATTGTTATTCCCAATACACTATTTGACAACAGAGAAGCACTAAAAGGTTAGGAATGAAATCGCTACAACAGTTGTATTCATGAAAATACACTGTACAATATGCATACAACCTAACACATGCGACCGCCGGTTTTCGGTTCAGAGCATACAACCGTGCGATATTAGCCCAATCGTTGTTTATAAGCGCATACACTATACAATTGTCGCATATAACGACAAATTGGGTGAACAGTTGGTACAACCGTTGTATAGTGTATTCCCTGCTTAACACACATAATATTCTATTTTAATATGAACTGCTAGAACTTAATACGCAGCCCGATAAAAAACACACTCGATTTCGAGCTACGATTTAATACCGTGTCGCGATTAAGAGAACTAGATTAAGCACGCAGGGACGTTATTTGTGGGGTGAGGGAGGGCATTTGCCACAATTCTTATAAATAATATATGAAAATACCAAACTCCCCCCTCCCCCCACAAATGAAGTCCCTGAGTGCTTAATCTCGTTCTTTTAATCTCGAGATTACGAGGCAGTGGAAACATGGCATAAGACAGTTTAAAGTAGCTTCTACCAGTTAGTTTTTAACCTGTCATCACTTAGTATCACTTGTTTAGTATTTAGTCAAATTACATTTTATTCCAAACAAAACTACGTCAAGTGTTATGACACAGAAACGAAATCATAAATCCGAAGATTTGAGTGCCCTAATTTTTTTTAATAATTTCCAAACTGCCAGGTACGCTTAAATCGCAATCGTGTTCAGAAAGTATGAAAAATTTAATTTACTACAAGTATATTTGATAAATTTTTTTTATATTAATTTTGTTTACAGTCAAACCCTTGTTCTTGCTATTACCTTCGCGATTTATATGTAAAGCCCATCATTCTGGAAATCTATAACTACAGAAACTCTAATATAGCACTGCTTCTGAGAGAATAAATGGTAGCGATGAGAGTCTATAGAACATGAATGAAATTGCACGATTAGCTATAAGGCACGAGTGAAATCAAAATTGTCCATGCTATTTGTAGGATTTATTTCATTAATGAAAAATAAGAAGAGCTTGAAAACGCAATAAGATATCAATTCTAAAAAAATAGTAGTACGCTATTATAATACGAACAGCCAAATGTTTTAACCCTACAGCATTTTATCGATGACTGTTAATCTGATCTTTAAATAAATAAGGAAAAGTATCTCCCTCCATATTTTTCTTTTCATCGGCTGGTAGACTAGGATCATAACTGCAACGGGCTTAAGGTCAAGAGTGAAGCAAAAAAAAAATCAGTTTGATTTTGATAACTGCTGAAAATTTATTTTGGTTGGTTTGAACTATTTAAAAAATCGAGCACCTTAATTGCAAGACCCAATAGTTGCCACACAAATATCCTAAAAAATCGTACATTTATATACACACCCTCGCCTCCTTCTAATTTGTCAACGATACGGGGCTAAAAGATTGTCTTATCCGTTTTCCAAAAATGTCCAATCAATTGTTCCTGAACTAGTTTGCAATTTCGGTTCAGTAAAGGTTTATTGTTCACTTCTTTTGGGTTCTATATAACGTTGGCTCAGATCCCGGCTCGACGGACCAAAAAAATGATTGATTGTTTTAAATAAAATTATATATCTTCGAAAAATGTGTTATTCATATCCAGTTTGGGTCAAACACTGGTGTCAGCTTTAATTAATTATTACAGAAAAGTGTTAGTTTTTTTACATTATGAAAAATTAAATTAAACTTAGTTGTATTAAGTTATGAGGAAGGTGTTCATGGTTACTAGCACTAATTCGGGTAGAAGCAATGTTTGTTATTTTTCTTTTTAGTTATTAGTTCTTTATAAATGGGCTTGGGGTCTTTTTTTCAAATACCTTACTCATGTTTAATTCTCTTAGTAAAAGAAAAATAAATAAATGTACTACATACATCATTTTTTCATCCAACCTAAATACTGTACATTACTTTAAACATATTAGAAGAAAACGACGTTCTGATGGTAATTTTTCAACAAATTCATACTCTTGTCGGCGTTGGGCAATTTATGGAATAATATGTTCTAGAATTTTTTTGTCCATTTCACACATTTAGGGCCCCACTCCATCAAACTTTTCGCCATAATAGAAACTCGCGTTAGACATTCCTCCATCGTATAGTGTATGTATGTATGTATGCTCACACCAAACAAATTAAGACATTTTCGCTAACGAATTGCCTCCTTGGAGCGAATTGTTTTCAAACAGTCATTCTTGTCATTATTTTACTTTTTCGCTCGAAACGTTTCACGTCTTTTATACTGTTCGCATCATTAACTTTCGCCGATTGTCGTAACTTTTTGGGCTTTATCCATCACGACCGCGAATAAACAGGAAAATGGTTTTACGCCCGGGACCCAAAGGGGCTGATTCTGTAGGCTCCGGGATTTGTAGGGCAAATGTGCGCGGCGCACCCGTTCCAATTCCTTTCGGTTCTGTACCATTTCATCCTACATTACGTCTGTTTACGTTCAACAGATTTATGCTCAGCAATATTTGCTTGTAAGTACTTTTCTGTAAAACTAATAAAATAGCACTCGTATCTTCTTGAATTTATTTTCTACAATTTCGAAAGCAAAGTTTAAGAATTTCCGTCACTTTATCACGTTGGAAAAATACTTAACATTACGAAATTGTACCTTGATATATGGATGTTTCTTTGGAGCATTCCAGACATCAGGTAGAATTAAATGTTTGAACAGTATTTTATTGTGTGATGACAAGATTCATATGATCAGGACTTCATTCCGAAATCTTTACTATTTACAGTCAAATATCAGTCAAATCATAGAAAGGAGCACTATGCGTTAAATAAGAAAAACTATCAGCCGGCTGGATGCTTCTTTCACATTTATTGAGATAACTTCGAGAAGTGTTAAACGAGTAAATGCGACAGAAGTCCCAACGCTACAGCTTTAAACATCACCATTCTGAACTTTGATCAAGAGTTGATGTTTTACGGGTCGAGTATCGGACTGTAACCCAACATCTTAACTAGAAAGGAGTTCACCTAATGTTCTACAGTCCATCACGACTTAATGAGGTGGGCTAATGGGCGCATAACAATTTGTGGAGATAGATGCTAATAGATAGATGCTAAGCTGTCCACTTCGTCTATGAGTTCAACCTGCTCGGAATAGTAAAGGAGCACACCTCCATTTAGTTCTGATAGAGTAGAGTCAAGTTCTCAATTCAACAAAAATTTTTGTTGTCTAGACAGTGTGTTTTTGTCAAAGAATATATGAAATTTGTCAATACAACAAAGTATTTTGTTGGACGTACCATATATTGACAGTATTTTTGTCGAATTGAACTTCATTTTTGTCAATGCTACCAAGATTTTTCTCTAAGTAGTCAGTGCGTAAAATTGGAATGACAAGAGCTTTATTCGAAATTTACTTCTGCCTTTAGGGCACCCTGGCGAAGGTTGGACAAACGGATAACTATAGGTAACTATAGGTAGATAGATAGGTAGATATTGGCATTGAATAGGGGAAGTTTGAGGTTACTCGTCGGAATAGTGACAAGGCACGGCTAGCTAGGGAAGCATGGGGATCACTGACCCTAACGTGTGCAAGTACTTCCTTGGCCTATATGCTGCAGAGGACATCATCATCATTTTGTGCAAGTGTCAGGCTTTTGCAAGGAGGCGACTGAGTTGGTTGGATAAAGTATTTCCTTTGCAATTTGGGAACCTTAGGTCGATAGGGCAAGCTGATCATCTCCTTTTTTAGGAGTCTGCGTTATATTGTAGATGTTTTGTAGCTTTGAGGCTACGAAAGGATCACTATTGGCCAAATTTTGAAGCCTAGAGTGCGTAGTGACTTAGCGCTTCGCCCCTTCCTAAAACTAAAATTAATTCAGCCTCCACATTCAGTACCCATCAAAGTATGTATTAGGCATGTTTTTATACCCTTACATAAATCAATTTTTTGTTAGAAGTCTCAGAAGTAATTCCTTTTAGATTTAATCGAAAAGTTTGACTTTACATTTTTGTATTCGTTCAAGAATGTAATTTTCCGGTTTTCGTCAATATAATCTCATAATTAATTTTCTACAAAGTCATATTTTACTAGATTATATTCTTAAAAAGTTTTTTCAAATGTCAGCCATTTTTCGCCAAATTAAATAGCTGTAAAGTTCATTGGACATACATTTCAAATGACTGAATCATTAGAAAATTATTAAAACATGAATTCCTATTCAGTTGCAGAATCAATTTTCGGAAGCTGATTAATTTTTGTGATTGGAACAGAAGCAACAATTTTGTAAATCCGTCTCAGCCTTCCAAATTTAGTACTAAAGAAATTTAATTATAACTTTGTAAGAAGTTTTCCATAGTTAAATCATACCTCAGATTACAAGAAAATTCGATCCGTTTAGTTGTTCACAAATTATTCGAAGAACTTTCCTACGAAATAGTTTCGAAGCTCAAGCGGATTTATGGCAAAAATATTCAGGATATTAATAGAGAGTTAGGTAGATGTGCACAAGGAATTTTTTTTTCGGAATTAAGCAACAAAACTGAAACTTATAAACTTAACTTATTAAAGCGCTTCCATTACAGAATACTCTTTAATTTCTACTCAGTTCACTAGCTACCGATGTTAATAATGTGGTCAGCTTTAATTTTCATATTGCACATAATCATGTCAAAAGTTGGAATGATTGTGTCATTAGAATCATAGATTTTTCACTAATTTAGCTGAAAATCCAGGCTGTCATGGGATCAAAAGCAAATTCAATTTTTTGGAATATTATCATTATCAGGATACCACTTATTTAGAGGCAATCGGACATTCAAACTGCTTGAAAAATTTACCATCGGGATAATCAAACTAGAATAACTAAATCGAATCTCAAAGAAGTCGTTTTCGATGAGACTCACAGTAGGTCAGTACCCAAAAACAATAACGCAGTAAGTATTCACCTATATTTCCTACATCCAACGTATAACACATACTCGAGAAGTTCATACCAAAGCAAGTATTACACTGCATGCAATTCCGTCAAATATTTGGCAAAAATGCATGCCATTCCGTCAAATATTTGACAAAAAATTTTCACGAACAACTCAGTCAAATTTTTTCTATCAAAATAAAGCAAAAAAGTGATGAGGGAAACAAAAGTTTGATGATTATACACAGTAAAAATTATTTGTAATTTTACAAAATACAATAAAATAAAATTATTCCCATATCATAGGTAAAATTTCATTATTCCTGTATAAGCAATATTACCATTATATGTAACTAAGTTTTTTTTACATGAAAACTATGTAAAATTACATAAATATAAAAATTACAATTACTCGTATGAAAAACTATATTTCCAAATATGGACAAATAACATTATTCCATGTAAAACATAAAATTAATGTCCGAAATAATGTGATTTTACAAAGCCATCATACATAGACTACATTTCCGAATTTTAATTTTAAAGTGGAAATGTAAGTGGCTTTGAGACATGTAAATTTACAATATCCCTTGTTGGCACTTAGTTGCACATAGTTGAAAGTAATTACCGAAGTTTTATACGGGTAGTGGCTTCTAGCTCCAGCGATGACAAAAAACACACACAGAAAAAAAAAATGTCCACTAAGATTTTCAAACACATCATTTCATATCCGCCATAAAGTATCGAAACAACTAAGTCATTACAAGTGACGATTTGAAGATGGTGATGTTTGGTCACGACAATTTCTATTGTTGTTCATAAATAATGGAGAAAAGTCTTAACGACAATGCTACGATGCCATAAAGTTCCTCACGAAAACTCATTAAATCGCAAAACTCCGACACTTCCTTCACCCGTCGTGGATTGAATCAACAAATTGCGCTCTTAAAGGAAATTTGAACCATTCGGTCGGAAGCGTGCACGAAATGTCTGAAATTGACTTTTAATATTAAACTCAAGTCGCGCTGAAGGATTCGAACAGGCCGTTTTATACCTGTAGTGTGTGCTCAATTCAGTACGTTCGCACACATATTTATTTGATTATTATTATTTTTGTTGTTGTTTTCTAAGCAAAATCGTCCTTAGAAACGCTTCCATCAGATGTACATACCTATGTAGGCATACCTGAAGACTCGCATTCGTATGGATAGTATGAAAGCGTAGTACGTAGGGAAAGTCAAGGGAGCAACTATAGATTCCAAGTTAACTGTTGGTACGTAGCGTTGTGTATTGATGGGATCTTGACATGACTTTAGCCAATATTGTTGAAAGTGTACTCCATAATGTGTACAGTAGAGCCATTTGATTAAAATGGCCAATAAGTCTCGAACTTTATTGAACTCTAGAAATAGATAAACCATAAATTTCATTTGAGCACTGTTGACATTGAGTTTACGCATTACTGTCGACACTTAATTAAGATTTTGACTTTTCTACTTGTCTGTATATTACAAAATTGGATCGACCCTTGTAGAGGATTGTTAAATTAATTTTTTTTCTCATTCTTAAAAAATGTTAAAAAAAATAGCGGCACCGAAAAGTCTACAAATAAAAAAGATCAAAAGTTAAAAATGAAAAGTGTACTACAAAAAAAAGGTACTATGGACATTAGAGCCTTTTTTTTGGAAAGGTTGCGCATAAAAGTCACTTTAGCTTGCCCCATTTATGTGATAATTAAATTGTTAAAGAAAAATTAATAGTGCTTTCTTTTTGAATTTAAGAATTTTTAGTCCGTCGAGCCGGATGCTAAAAGACTTCTTACTTTTCCGGACCCATTGCAGTATTAAACGTAATCAGTGGTGAAAAGATTGAGGTGATATTCATTGTTCACTAATAACCTTACTCCAAGGAAGACACAAATAAGGTCATTTATGAGACATGAGATGGTTAACAAGAACCTATTGGAGAAGGGGTTGGAATTGTTTATAGCATGGTTAACTGGAAATATAAGTTCAAGCTGGTAATCAGACCGGTGTTAGCCATGTGCTTCAGAACTTGGTCAGCAATAAAACCGACTAGATTTAAGACTTATTTGTGAATCGTTTTGAAAGTGCTAGTAACCTCTTGCTCAGATTTTATAGAGGAGTTGTTATTGGAAAAGAAGGAATTATTATACGAGCTTTTTACCCCAGATGTTGTGAACTGGATTTCTCGAAACAGAACGTTATAATAACAATATTGTGAGTTGAGTATTCCCGGGTATGTTCCATAGTTAGGTCTGAAGACGCAGAGTATTTCATGCTGGATTTAAACTGTCCACGTTTTGCGGGACTTTACCCACATAAAAGTCAACCAGTCAGGCGACGAAAAAGTCGAACAGTGCTCGACTTTCCTGAAAATAAAACAGAATTCTAAAGGTCTTGTGGGCAAATAGTCGCGCATTAACGAGTTCGATGTAAATCTAGCATCCACTTGAAATTGTGAGTTACGACAGTTGGGAAAATTAACACAATGAGATCGGTTCTTTTTATCTACTATATTAGAAATTAGCCGAAGAGAATGGAAAAAATGCATAGCAGTTTAAGTAATCATATGAGTTACTCATACCACGTATTTTCTCTTAAATTTGCATGACCGTTGTCCTTACCGTACCGGTACATTTAAGAGTAGTACCACGGCTGTGATAAATTGATACAAGAAAAAATTATTTGTGATTAAGAAGAATGTTACACTGTAAAAGAAATCCATTGAATTTTACATATTTTGGATCATCGGCAAACATACCACAAATCTTCACGTAAATTTACATTAAGATGTAATAGCCAAATTGAATGTAGTTTTCATTTTTCGGTCAGTAAAATTTTATTTAGAATCAGTAAAATTCAACTTTAAACGCAAGAAATTCACTGGAAATTACACTCTAGAAAAAGTGTATAATTAGCACTTTTGAAGATACACCAAATTCTACTTCTAGTACTATTTATTTCTTACCTGTGTAGGTTGGAATTGAACGCGTAATCAATTATGGATTTTGATGCGTGGATTGAACTCGCGTGGCTACTGCGACTCCGTAGGCGTTTCATTTTCAGTTCAGTAGAAAACAAATAGAACGAAGCGTTTAACTTTGTGGTTTCATACATTACATGTTTTTCGTAGTAACATTCAAATAGATTAGTAAAATTACATGAAATAGAAAATACTTTTCAATTCATGTTATATAGTTAATTTTACACGAAATGTTGTGTAGTTTTGTGAGCTTTTAATTTAGTAATACTATTGATATCGTGTAAAAGTGATTGAAATGTGTACTTTTACTTGAAAAAATGAAATATACTGAAAATTTCAAGCACAACTTGTATTGGACTATGAATTTTTATTAAATTTTATTACAAACAGCGTGGAGTATCGTGGAAATGTTTGAATCTACTTAGAATGAATGCGTTTAATGGCTACCTGTTCAAATCACTCACTTTAATGTCTGTTCGCAATTACTGTTCATGATTAAAACGCTAAAATCTAAGTGAATTCAATAACCAAATTTCCTTCAAACCCTGACTAACTCAAGCACTGAAACCAATTTATCACACTGTGCGATAAAATCGACTCCAAGACTTAAAAGAAAAACCACCCGACAATGTTTTAATCACACGAAAAACCTCTATCAGTCCCCGAAGGATATCACCTTGACTTTACATTTTCGCGAGCTTCATTTCTTAGAACGTAGGTACGACGCAAAAACCTCTTCCGCAATTTGTACATCAAGGAGAACTATGCACCACAACCTCGCGACTTCAACTTCTCCCTTATCCTAATTAAAATCTGGGATAATTAATACACTGGCAGTGTTTTTATGCAAATTCCTGAAGAATATTTTACGCTTTGCCTCTCATTTGCTTAGATTTGTGTTATAAGCCGGGAATTTAATTATTAGGAGGGGTTCGTGGACGCGCATGAAAGAAACGCTCGAACTCGACCTTAACAACTTTTCAAGTACTCGTAAGGGTGGCAGCGGCAGAATTATTAAAACATACGGCGTTTTCTGCTTCAGTTTCGCCTTCAAAATAAAGCGAAAAGTGTATATAAAACATGTTCAGGGACTAAAAGAAGAAGCGCCCGTAATTACCATATCACTTCCTTTTTTTTCTCAGTAAAACAAACTTACTCTAAACATAAACACTAAACATTAGAAAATTCTTATAAAAAGCACTAGGTATATTTTATTTGATTCCTTATTTTGATTGACGAAATTTGTGAGTGTTCTATTACAATATCAACAAAGTAGATGTTATAGCCGTGAAAAAAATCTGTCAACATATTCAAATCCTTGATAATTGTTAGTATCAAGACAACAGTGTAAGACACGCGCACTTTAAAATTAAAGAAAATTCTTAGCGCCTTTCATCCTCTTTGAATTTATTCTATCCTCAAATTCTTGGGTTCTGCCTTAAGGATTCCTCTTTTGTTCATAATTTATAAAAGTTGTTGAAAAACCACAAAAGCGATGTCAGAATATTTCAATTTAAATTAGAATTTTGTTCGAAACATTCTTCAATTCCCGTGTGAAGCTATCTAAAGTTTTATCATAGATGAGAAACCGACGATCTTTTTAGGGAACAAGAATAACTTATTGAAATTTAAAGTTAAGAACTCAAAAACTTTAAGACGATAAAGTTTTATTGTTATATTAATGCAAACGTGTAAGACAGGCTAAATTTTTATCTAAATTAAAATAAATTAGTGTGGTATGATAAATATCGAGAGCTTATTATATGATCGACCTGTACATAAATCGTGTAAAAATTACGTTGGATTCTGTATAGTTTACACACTACTGTGTAAAAAAAAAATTTTTTCCTGGTACGAATTTATTTTTCTGCAAATAATTTTTTTTTTTTGGAAAAATTCGAATAGCTATAACTTACAATAATTTGCACACTCTCACACATAAGTCCAATACGCTACCACTCGGCCACCTGAACATTTTTGTAACATGCTAATTTCACCAAGAATAGCCAAGAAAGACGTAAGTAGGTACTATAAAAAAATTTGCCAACAATCTGGGACAATGGATATTCGAATTTTTTTTTTTTAATCAAAATTACCTTCCTAGTTGATGTACATATACATACCGAGTTTCAACTTTCTAGCATAAGCCGTTCCACAGTTAGGAAAAACACCCCCCACCCTCGTACAATACTCCTATACCCCTATTAAAAATTATATTTTTCTAACATGCCACTACTATAGCTCTATCTAAAAACCAAGTTTCAGCTTTTTATCGTTATAGGTTCTTAAGATATAAACATGGGAACCTTTTCCATTGCACCCTCGTTCACCCTCACTCTCTACACCCACATCCCCGAAATTCCCTCCTAGGGTTCTATTGGGCCTACGTCTGGTAAAAAATTTGGGCATCTATCTTATACTGTTCTTGAGATATGAAACGTGATTTTTTTGAATATTTCTTATCCCCGCCACTTTCATGTTCCACCAATTTTACTTTGAGCAATCTTTATTTGTTGACCTTCCTACTCAAACCGAACTTCATTTTTCTCGAGCAATTGGTTCGTGAGATATCATATTCTAAAGTTTTTCACCCCCCATTCCGTACGCCACTACCCCACTCAACAATTTTTTTTCAATCCTCATTTGTTAAGTTAAGTTTCGTGCCATCAACGGTTTAGGAGATAAGGATTTTAGAATGTGTCGATCTCGGCATTTTTGCGTTTCGGACGAATTATTTTTGCCCACTCCCACACACTTTCACCCATATCAAAATTTTTTTTTGCAAATGGGTCCACTATCGAATTTCTATGGAAATTCCAAGTTTCAGCCTATTAGCGTAAGCGGTTGCTGAGATTTAGAAACCAAAATTTTTCGTCTAAGACCCTCCCCTCTCCTCCCCCTCACACCCACACCCCCCTAAAAGATACCAGTCGTAGAGGTTCACCCAACCTACCAACCATAAAAATTTCACGATAATACCTCAACGGGTTAGGGAGCTACGCGCCTTCAAACTATTTCGCGTACGGAGTAAGGCATACGGCGTACAAACGGACATTTTTTTTATTGCTTTTTTGGGGTCTACTAGTCCTAAAACGTGAAAATACAAAATTTCAGGGTAGCAAATTTTTTTGAAATTTCAGGTCAATTACAATACTCTATTATTAAAAATAATAAAGTAAAATAGTACTTTTACATAAATTGTTTACTGGGTACATAACTCCATTGCATTTTGCACAACTTCATTTAAAGTTAAAAATTTTGAGATAATTTTTTCAGATATTACAACATTTACACATTTAATAGCAAATAGGCACAGTAGTTCCTTCAATCTACGTTCTAATTTTAAAATTACATTAATCCTACAGTAAAAATTACTATACAAAAAATAGCACTTTTACATACAATTTATTAATGTGTAGAGGGGACACTAGAAAAAAATGTATTCAAACTATGTAGTAGAAAGAAATGATTTTTCATATTTTTTTGATATTTATCCAAAGTATGTAGGTAGTTGTGTACATTTTCACGAATCCTGGTATATTTCTTAGGTCTAATGAGATATCGAATTCTCTTTCATTTGTAAAGAATTTTTATATTTAAAAATTGATTTCAGCATTTTTGGATATTAAAAAACGATTTCACGAATTTCCAAAATCTTTTAGGTTTACTGCGGTTAAATTCTTTATGGGCTTTATAATGTCAAGATTTTGCGATATACCTTCAACCCCTAAAAAGGTGTTAAATGATGAGTATGTTTTGACGAATTCCGAAATATCATTTGGTTCTAATACGAGTATATTTATCACCTAAAAATGCGTTTTAGTATTTGTTCATATTCAACCTCTAAAAACCTATGTCGACGTTTCATCCCCAATGCTTTTATTAAAATGTTAAAAATATACGAAACGGGTCTAATGTTAACTTGCAGTCTAGGCTACAATGCTGTCAGTGGTATAGACTTTTCATCGTCTTTACATTATTTTTGATATACAAAAGCACTTAAACAATAACAACTTCCTCATGTGCTCACGGACAGCGATTAATCAACAGTCGGGGAAGATCGTGTTGGCGTTTCACTCTACTGAGACCGGAAAACAATTAACATTTAATCATAATTGCTTCTGTGGTAGCTTACAGTGAAAAAATTCCATTAATAAGAACTTGTTTTTAATTAATAATTGCTATTATTTATTTTTGTAATATAGCACATATGTTGTTTTTACTTGTTTAAACAGTTCCGTCTTAATATTATTATTATCGTTCGCTTCCTTATCCGTTTGATTTATTAGTCCTATTCCAATATTTACAGCATGACGCTATTATCACTTGCTACAAATTCTAAACTAAGGCCCGTCAGTCCTTTTTTACGAACGAGCAAAATTTTCATAAACCCTAGGAACGCAATATCTAGTTGTAATCGAGGAAGGGGGAGAGGGGAGATGGTGGGCTGTAAGTGAGGCCTCTTATTGCCCTTTATCAATTTCCTTGTCAAGCCCGAAGATTCATTGAAAATGTCCTTGTTCGGCATTCATGTTTGTGAAGCGAAATTTATGAGACTAAGTCAACTTTTGCATGATTGATGGCGTGCCTCTGCCAGTTTCGCTTCATATGATTCGTCTTCGTTTCGTGCACGCCGCTGGGATCAAATAACCGTGAAATGAGTTTTCTAACGTGCCGGGGTGTACAGGGGTGTATCCAATATAATCCATCTATTGGAAGCCAAAACTCATGCACCATTGAATCTTAACGAGCTGTCATATAAATTTTTCTTTTGTGGTGATTTACGCTCCTTTCAATTCAAAACGTTTTTTGTTTTATCTCGAAAATTGTCTTGATCGTGATCTGGTGGTTTTCGGTTTCCGAAAATGTGTTTATTTGTATGGTTTTAAATTTCAAACGTATATTTAAGTCATGGCTTTGTTTTTCTAGAATAAGATTTAGTGTGATTTATCGTGGCAATTTTTGGAAGGGTTGAAGAACTGCTTGAGTTCAATATTCCGTACATTCAATATTAAAAAAATATGCCAAGTCTGTGCGCAACTTTTTTATTTATTTCTGGATCCGGAACACGTTTAATGCTGAGAGAAGGTCTAGGTTACTAATCGACTGAAAATTGAAAAATTCGTTTCAAATTGCCTCCTGGTTATTTTTTAGGCTGTCAAAAATAATGAAGCTGGGTCAAGACTTTTGGAAAATTTTTGCTACATATATTGAATCAAAGTTCATTCTCCTTGGACGAAGGGTACCCATAGAGTGGCAAGAGTGGCGATTTACCCCACCTGCATTCTACCTTATAGTATTATAATAACACCATTTCGTCACTTGAATAATTCCTTTTTTTAATATAGTGTAATTAATACCAAATTCATTGGTTCTTATACAGAATTTTTTCAGCTACTAAAATCAATAGGTAGGTACATAACAATTGTGTATCGTAATACAAACGCACCTTCAAACTTTATTGCTGGTCTGTCAATATCAAAACAATCAATCAAATCCCAATACGGTTATTCAATAGGGACATAACAATTATTTTTTAAATAAAACACAGAATAATTGAAATGATTTCCAAACGTTGCTCGTTCATGAACTTCAACATGATAGAAATGTGAACCTTGACGTTTTGACATTCACAGACCAGCAAAAAATGTTAAGGGTATACTTGTATTAAAATACAAAATTGTTAAGTAGCTACTAACACTTTAATTACTTAATTAAAACCGTTTACTATTTTCAACGAAAAATAAATTATAATATAATAAATAAAGTAAAGTCAAGTCAATGTTTGGGCCGAATGGAAATCTACCCCTGGCCACTGTTATCTCCCAAATTTTGCGTATACATTCTCGGGACTAATGGACATGTCGCAAACAGAATTATATTCCCGAAATTTAGTTCGTATATTTGTTATATATAAAGTAGGATGTATGTGTGTATGTATGTATGTAGGTAAATATGTGCCAATGTTCCCTATGAACTCCTAAACTACTCAATTGATTTTGATCAAATTTTCAGGAACATGTAGACCCAGTTGACCCGGATCAACGGAAGGAACAGAAGCTACGGAGCAACAAAATTAACAAGAGAAATTGAAGCAACGGGAGTAACGGAAGCAATGGAAGCAACGAGAGAAATGGGAGCAATTGGATCAACGGCATCAATGGAAGGAACGGACCAACGCAAGCAACGGGAGAAATGGAAGCAATGCGAGTAACGACAGTAACGATAGTATAGAACCAAACAATCGTGAGCGTAGCGAGCGTAACCGCAATCCGCGGATTGTGTAATATATTCAAAGAAATTGACTTGTTAAAAATTATATAATCTTTCTTACTGGAGAGAAATTCAAATTCAAATTTAAATAGAATATGAAATTAAGATTACTAGGGTAAGGACATTATTTTATTGGAAGATGTAATTGAGTCTCAGTCTCAGGTTTCCTTCTTCATAGAAATACTCTCAGCTTTGTATGACTTTTCAGGAAACCCCAATGGTCTTAGTAGTTCCCTCAAATAAAGTACCCAACTTCATCCTTTTGACTCTGTGCTGGGATAGAGGGTGTTTACAAATATACGAAATTTTAAGGTCGATGATTAAAGTAGCAGGACCAGAATGATATTAGTAACATTAGTACGTTCCTACCGTAAAACTTCCTAACTTTGTGCCAGGCTCCCACCATTGTAACACTTTTGTTTTGGGCACACAGAGCTCTTTAGGTCTCCATATTGCAATATCCTTTTATAAGGCATAGTTCTGCCCCTCCCTACGGAATGTTGTGTGGGCGCCCATGTCCGTGACTACTGATCTGCTCTTTGCTTGCAGATCACGACGCACCACCATTGATTCAATCAAGCTACTATGCAAAAGTCCTCGAAAAACATGTTTGATATACTTCAATAAATATTGAGCAAACTATTATAGTATTTGAAACGATTTTAATTCTTAATAACTTCTTTTTATTAAAACTTTTTTATTTATTAATTACTGCAATAAATACAGCATTAAATAATAAATCAAAGTTTAAGTTACTCTTACGTAAAAGTTTTTCTTAGTTATAATACCTACACAACTTCTTATTCCGAGAACTTCATTTGAGAGGATAACATCTGCCGGAAGGATGGTAAGTTTTCTCAACATTTAAATACGAAATACATTGTACTTCTAACAGTCAGCTGTATAATGCGGGAACACTGAATGCTTGCAAGGAGCCATTAACTGCAATTATCGTAAGGACAAAATTGCTGCGATACCGACAGAATTATAGTTGTTAAACGACATTTCAACTTCCATTAAACTTTTAATTGGACTTCTATTTAATTAGGTGCAGACAGTGGAACACAGACTAGAACGACATGGACATGGACAACTCAAAACTTCATTCGGTACTTTCAATTTTTAATGAACCTTGCCTCACTCTCCTTCGGTACTTCATAAGGGGTAGGTTGTGAAAAGTTTCTCGTGTACAGGGATTTATAATATATTGTTAGCAATTTGCATTCTGTCATTATGTCGTGGAACATATCTCATATGTTTCTGACCGGTAAATTATGCAGGTTTTTGTGTCGCAGTTGAAACTAGTTAAGGTTTGGCGTCCTTATGCTATTAAAGAAGCTAGATTTATTTGAAGTGGGCGTAATTGTCGAGCACTCTTTTTTTTCGGTATGTAGTAAAGCCAGACCAACCTTGACTGAAGCCATCCATCACAAAATAATTCCTCAAACAATCAGCGTCCTGGAAAGATAAATGCTAGTTAGCCGAAGAGAACTCGTACACCCCCGCTGTGGTCTTTTATTAAAAAGCTGGGTTTCAGTGCCAGAAATTGGCCATCCATTAAAACGATGGCACAATATTGCGAGGGTAATTCAAATAGAAGCATTCTATCTTGAGGGCCTGGCCGAAATTTAATTATTCGGAGAGTTAGACTATACAGTTTTTGATTAATAAATAAGCAAATATTTCACAGAAGGACTCCCTTTGATGTGAAACTAAACACTTTTAATAATTGGAAATTGTGCCAGTTACGCAATACTGGTGCATAGCTTTGACGTTCATGATATTTCGAATAAAAAAACCTTTTCATTCCTCTTAAAGGCATTGAACAATCGGCTTGATGTATAAATTTCGATAGGTCGAATCCTTGAAAAGAGCACACATTCTCGAATACCCATGTAAAGAATGATTCACTTTTAGTAAATATAAGAGGCTGTAATAAAAGCCGAATGTTCAAATTCCAAACATCAATAAACCCTCAAAAATACAAAAAAATGGACAAGGAAAGCAAATTTTTTTTACCCCAATCAAACATATACGAAAATATCACCAAGGTAAAATTTCATCTTCAAATAAAATCCGACATTCTACCTATAAAATACTCGCCCTTATAAAATGTGTCTTCAATTCGGGGTTTATATCCTTGGAAGTTCTTCGGGGCGAAAAAAAAATTCCAACTCAATTGTTACTGAGTGTGAGAGGAAAATATTGGACGACCTCTGGCACATGGCAATTTCATGACAAATATTTTATCCGTCCCATTTCGAATCACTTACGCCTTTATAACTGGCAGAAAGTTTGTTCCGTAACTGCTTGAGGATCAAATCCCTTGCGAGGAGAAAAAAAAAAACAATTTTATTTTTCACATCCTGAATTCGATTGGTGTCGGCAGTTTCTTATAATTTTCTTTTTCGTGCCATTGGAAAAATCTAAAAATGCTTTTTCCATTTCTTCAATTTTTTTTTCTTCTTTTTAAAGAAAAGTTTTAAGTTGATTTCGCCTCTTATTCAGATTTAAACATTTTCCATAATGCAGCATACGGGTTACTGCATATGTCAGGTATGAAATATTTCAAAACTTTTTTAAAGAAGGAGTAAAAGTTATGAAACTTCAACAGACCCTTATCTGTATTTTGTGACATATTTTAATGCAAAACAATTTCTTTAATTGACAATTTCGTTGGTACACCCTTCACAAAATTGATATTCAGTACAATTCGATACATTGAAAAAGTTCTTGCAGATTATTTGAATTTTTGTATATAATACGCACTAAAAGGCCTTAGAAATGAAAACGAATTTGTTGTCTTATCAGACATGATATGACGAATTGTTAAAACGTACACAAACCCATTACTTATGCGAAACTTATATGGGAAACCTAAGTAAGTAAAAATTAATTCGATATATGAGCCGTTGATTTTGAAAGTGGAATAAGTCCATTTCGTTTTTAAATCGACATGCTTAACGGTTTACGTTTTAACATGTTTAAAAATATTTATGCCATCTTTCAGAAAAATTTACTTGTATTTGTTAAAAGTGTGATGAAACAATTGCATCAATAGATTCTCAGAAAGTTGCTTCGTGTTGTATAGAATAATGTTACAATTTCACAAAAAATCCTGTTTTCAAAATGGACTTATTCCACTTTCAAATACAACGGCTCATATATAGGTATCATCAGATCTAAATAATATGTAGGAATCTCTGAATATAAATGTAACCTCCTTACACTCTCTTGGGGGTTGAATGTCCAAAAATTCTGAAAGAAGTTAATAAGTAAATATGAAGAGAGTACGAAAAAGTAAAAACCAATTAAATTACGTTTCACTTCAATAGGATATGAAAAAGAAAAACAAAAAAAAAACTTTTTAAGTCGATTATTACTCAAACCAGTCAAAGTAAGATATTCGATGCCTCATGAGACCTGGGGGATATGGCAGAATTTGTGAAAAAGTATATAATACCTTTACGCCTTAGAAGTCGAATTTCGAAAATTCCTGAATTCTCTTTCTAGGTATTTATATGAAGAAGCCGCAGAATAAAATTGAGTTAAATATTTGAGAAGAGCCAATAAATATCTATGATGAAAATTGCGAAAGTATATGCATTTCATTTTCACTGATCATGTTTTTCGCACCCTCCCTCTTCCGAATTTCAATAGATATTTGAATTTTTTTTAATCTAAATTACTTTTCTAGTTGATATATATATACATGTCGAATTTTAGTTTTGTAGCATAAGCCGTTCTATAGATAAGAAAAACATCCCCAACCTCGTACCACACTATAAAACTTATACTTATAGTTTTTTCTAGATACCAAGTTTCAGCATAATTTCACTATAGCTTCCCGAGTAATAAAAATCGGAACCGTTTTGACCCCCGTACGCAACTGTCCGCACTCAAAGTTTTGTTCCCGTTCTATTCTTCTAGTATAACTGCAGACATTCATTAAGTTTCAATTTAGTGGCGTTAAATGTTAAGGAAATATACTAGATTTTAGCATGTATCAATCTCGGCTTTTTTGCGTTTCGGACGCATGATTTCTCTTCCCCCCCCTCCTCGGGACCCTTTGATGCATATTGATAATTTTTATGCTAATGAGACTAGCATCAGAGATCTTTATAAATTCGAAGTTTCTACTTCCTACCATTAGCGGTCGCTGAAATTTAGAAACCAAAATTTTTCGTCTAAAACGCTTTCCTTTCCGCCCCCTCACACTCACACTCCTAAGAATTTGGTGACTGCAAATGACCTACACAGTCTATTCGTAAAAAAAAATTCAATATAATATCTCAAAGCGTTTGGGAGCTACGAGCTTCAAACGATTTTGTGGACGCTAAAACGCGTACGGCGGACAGACGGACTGAACATTTTTATTGCTTTCTTAACTACGAAGCGTGAACAACAAAATTTCAGGGTTACAAAATTTTTTTTTTTAAATCGATCACAATGCTGTATTATTAACATAATAAGGTAGAATGAATTTGTGGCCTCATAACACCTAACATATATTTGAGAATGCGTGAAAACGACCATTCCATCAATTTGAGGTAGTTTTGAGAAATCATGCAATATACGATTGAAAGAAATCGTGGAAAAGACAAAACCAATTTAATAATCTCATCAGATCTAATCAATATATCTCAAACTTTGTGATAATTTACGAAACCTGTATATGGTATACCCCATTGGGTGATTAATATGCCTAAAAACCATGAACTTAATAGTTCAGTAAATCTAGGAATTCTTAAAGAAAAAAAGAAAAATTTTGGTCTAAAACTGTGATTCCATATTCTATTTCATCGTTGGAACCTAACTACGTCAAAACACTTCACCTTCTATTTATTTCCGATATTTATTGAAATTTTATCTCTGATTACTGGACTATGCCTGTGTGTTTACCATGCTGCCGCTCGTGATTCGTTCGTCGTACGAAAAACTAGTTTATGCAAAACTTGTAGGAAATTTAATCCTCTACAACTTTGCCATGTGAAAACTGGGACGATCTCCTAATTTTTACATTTTACGCTTATTATTTGCAATAAATAATGATTTTACAAAAAAGTTGTTCAGGGATAAAAGATAGAGAATTTAATTCTCTATAAATTTGGTTCCCACAATTTTTAGCGAGAAATGCAAAATACGGCTACAAATCGACAAAACAGAAAACTCAAAATTTCGGGCACACGCCATATCAAATTTTGGTGTAAGACAGTGGTTCCCTATTCTACTCCATCATTGGAACCTAACCACGTCAAAACATTTCAACTTTTATTTTTTTCTTTTATTTACTGAAATTTTGTCTCTGATTACTGGACTATAAGTTTTAATCAATTATGTAGTAAGCCAGTAACAGTAAAATTAATTTAATTTCAGAATGACGGAATTCGATTCTTTACTACACAGACAAAGATGTTGACATACATATTCTGGTAAAATTTTTTTTTTTCCAAAGTAGCTATAGTTGGTTTTAATCTCATTCTTACTCAATGGATTGAAATCTTTTCTTCTGAATACTCTACATGCATTTTATCTTCGCTCTTCCAAATTGAGTCCCTCAAGGCTCTCTTCTCTTTCCCACTTTATTTCTGATATTTGTCAGTGATTTTTCAGTGTTAACTATCAACCATATTCACAGTTTTGTATAGCAATACCCTCGATTCTACCTTTAGTTTTCAGTTGGTTTCAATGGTAAATCAACAATTTTTGGATTACTTGCGAAATCATACACTATTTTTTCATTGAACGGAGACCATACGTTGTCCCTGGAATTGATGTTGAATTCAAAGCGTTCAAAACTCAAGTCTAACGTCTGTCTAGTAAACACGACTCCTTTTCACCTTCTTTCAAAATAAAAACTATTTTTCTTCATCTGAACTATAGATCCCATTAAAACTCAATATATATGGTATGTATATTCCTCGAGCCCCCAAAGTCTTACTCTCTAGCATTTCTCTATCAAATTCAAGAAACGACATTTCGACGCATTTCAAATGGGTCCATCAATGTTTCTCTAGAATTCCTTGAGCGCAGTAGACCTCAGCACCTACCACAGACACTTTAAGGGAAAATCTAGTGATAAATTACAACACCTCATATCATCTCTCATTGTAATGCTCGCTCACAGCTAGTTCAGTCAGCCCGTATTTCACATGAGTCACGGCAAAGACAATCCTTTATACCTTAATCGGCCCGATTATGGAAGGAATTGCCGTTCTGTGTGTTCCCTGACCAGTTTAATATTCAATGTTTTAAGTGTAACATCTGCCATCATTTCTTGGGGCATTGCCTATCAACTCCTTAATACTAACATCATTTATTCCTTTTCACATAAATCATGATTGTGTCTACTTCTGTAAGGCACTAAAGAGAAAACACCAGAGTATTAAAGGGTTCTATAAAAAAAACATATATTTATAATACCAAAATCAATGCTCGATTAACACATACATCTACGATTATTTAATCTAATTAAAAAACGATTGGTTTAACGTCCACTGAAATGAACATCTCGCACCCCAGCAAGAAAAGAGACATAACTCAAAAAATAATTTTTTTTTTAGGTCATGTCAGTGATAAATAGGTATTGTGTTCCCTAACTTGCACCAACAACGTCACATCTCTAACTTGCAAATTAAACAACAACAAAATAATAATAATAGAGAAGCAAGAAAAGTGATGTAACTGAGAAACCTCACCTATTTTTACCTAGCAGCGCCAAATATTCTAGAAGAATTAATTTGATTATTCTATAGAATATGATACAATTTATTTGTCAAGAATCCTTTTATTAGTTTTATTTAATATTTGATTTCTCAACTACTCTATTTTTAAGTTATGTCAATTTTCTTGCCGGGGTGCGATATGCAGCTGATGTTGTAACAAATTTCATTATCGCGAATTATACTAAAGCGAAATTCTTGCCATCGCATCCTTATACTAAAGCTACATATGTGGCACGGAAGATCACACAATATATCAACCAATTCGGTGGATTTTTTTGGATGTTCACTTAGATATATGAAGCTCTACGCTAAAGGCGCGACATCGAATCCAGCAATTCCCAATTTTATTAATAAAATTTGTTCATGGTAAGCTACCATAGAGGTAAATTTGATTAAATGTTTGTTGTTTTCCGGCGTCAGTGGAGTGAAACCCCAATAGAATGTTATTTAATGGTTTAACTTCTACTAGTTTCTAAGTAAAGACGCGTTAAAATCAATATCTTACTTCTAAAAGTGTAAAATCAACATTTGAAGATAAAATAGAAATTTTATGAACAATATATAAATTTCTCTGTAATTTTAAAAGCACAGTTCTAAGTATGCTGTATCTAACTATTTATGAACTTTTAATGTGGGCTTAAAATTAATTACGTATAAAATGAATTTAATCTCCTTATCAAACATAGTCATTTAATTTTAAACTATTCGTGCCTCGAATAAAATTATTTTTGGATTTTTTTATCGAATTTTTATGGCCTGTTTATCATAGGAAGTTGTAAGTGTGTTAATGTTGTAAATATTTCCTCCTCCCAGCTATCCTTTTAATCCTAGTAGCTGTGAAAAAAAACCCCGCTTATTAAAGGAATTCCGCTTTTCGATTTAACGATAAATTTAATTTCAACATAAAATGGGTTGAAAATCGCTTTTTAAATTAAAATGAAATTATGTAAATTAATATGAGCACGATTCCTGGTTTCAATTTTAATGCTCCATTTTTTTTTTATTTATTTGCGTATTTCTCTCTTAAACAATTTGCATTTCATGAATACAAAATAGAGTCGCGTCGACGGTTGCGATTGCAGCATGCACACACGATTAAGTAATAAAAGTAATAATATGAGAATGTATCTACGGGTGTATGTAAGTTTACTAATAGCAATGCGATTTGCATACGCTGCAAGTGTGGTCGATATTTTTTTCGATTTCGACAGGTGAAATTTCGGAACTGTGTAGAATTTTTTTTGTGCAGTTTCAATATTAATTTTTGGTACTCAAGGCTTAATTTCAATTCACTGAACAACTCGCTAGCAGGATCAATTTCGAAAGTACGAAGACCGAAATGTATTACAGGTAAACAGGATTTTTTGGATTCGCCTTTCAAATTCCAGGTAAATCTGAAGTTTGTTAAATGAAAGCCACACAGTTTAAAGGCTCAAAAAAAAAAATGGTCCGAAAATGGATATCAAATATTTTTGTGTAGCACCATATACATACTTCTATTGGCATTCAATTGGACTGAGAGCATTAGGACTTGATGAAGTCTTTAAAGTCGAGTTTAATGCATCCTAAAATGTAATGCACTGTATGGAGCTTTGAAGAAAAGAAAAATATACTTATTATATTTTGTTCATTGATGGCCAAGCACCCTATCTCTGTCTCTGTCAATTTGTCCGTCTGTCTGCCCATTAGTTCATCAGTCGGTCATCAGTTCGTCTGTCTGTCCGTCAGTTTAACAGTCGGTAATTTATTCGTCTTTCCTTCTGCACGTCGTTCCATTTGTTCTTCTGTCCATCTATTTGTCAGTCTATCCGTGTGTACTTTTGTCTGTCTCTCGATTGGTCCGTCTGTCTATCCGCCCGTCAGTCTGTCCGTCTGTCTGTTCCTCTGTCGCTCTATCCCTCTGTCCATCTATCTGTCGGTCTGTCATCTATCCTTCCTTCTGCCCGTCTCTCCGTTTGTCCTCCTATATATTGTCTATCGATTTGTCCGTGTGTTCATCTATCCATCTGTCCCTTGGGTCTGTCTGTCCATCTGTCCGTCGGTCCGTTTGTCCATGTGTCCGTCTCTTTGTCTATGTATTTGTCAGTTTGTCACTTTGTTCGTCTCATCATTTGTCCGTCTTTCCATCAATCCCTCTGTCGATCCGTCTGTCTGTCTATCTGTCTATCTGTCTATCTGTTTGTTCTTCTGACACTCTGCACGTCTGTCGATTTGTTTTTCTATCCGTTGCTATTTATACTTACGGACGTTGTGTCGGCTGGGACTATCGCCCAAAAAGTTATATGACTGCCCGATATCGGGGTGAATCATGGTAGTAGGTTACAATTCCTCAGTTAGAAAGTGCCTGTGCAGAGTGGATAATATTGTATTTCCTTTTTTCGGGATAAAAAGCATATTCTTCCACTGTATACAAAGATACATATTACTAAGAAAGTGGTGTGTGCGAAGTTGAATTAATCCCATTTGAAATGTGCCAACGTCGTAATTAATCGCGTCTACTTCTTACCAAGAAACTCTGCAGCTTATGTTCAATATTTATGAGCTAATGTCGCTAACAACGACTGAATCACGATTCTCCCTCAGGTTTCGAAATATCGACCTCGAATCCTTAAAAACATCCCTTAAACAGAAAAGATCTCGTAAATTAAGCCGCCAGGTAAAAGCTCTTATTCCTTAATGGAAAGTTAAATGCGAGTACTATCCCGAAAGGTAAATAATTGCAAAAATTTTCATCACACGACTCTCATTTCGCTCAGGTCAAAGGTGAAGGATCCTTCCTAACAGAATATGACACTGTTATCCACAGCACGTTTCGCATTAACTACCGACAGATGGACACTCAAAAAAAAAAAACGGATGCTGAGCCATTTGGGGCTAGTAACCCCAGGAAATGTTATAACACGTCTGATCTAAAAAAAAAAGAAAATATTGTAATAAAAGGGAACAGTAAAAAAATGTTGTAGGCATTAACCATTACAACAAAGCGAAAATCTAATGTACCAAAACGTCAGGAAATTTTCTTTTCACGACAAGCTGGAATATAGCAAGCGACTGATTCTTGCAAGGAAAAAAATAAAATGAAACGTCTTTTGCTCATTTTCAACTGAAGAAAACCTGCTTCTGTTGGGTGCGTCCCACTTTCGTAATTGAAACTCAACCTTTACTTAGTTGATGGCTAAGAAGTGGCAGTTTTCCTTTTGAAGAAAATGGAATCCGACGAAGCATGACTTCAACGCAAGCTGGATAATTCTTAGCGTACAAAAGAAAAACGTCTCGTTCTTTAAATAAAAAAGTATTTGTAAAAAGGTCTGCAAGATATGGAGTGAGAAAACTTAGTTCAGTCGGCTTTTTAACTTACATTCAGATGTTCTAGCTAATTTCATTTCATCAGAAATTTGCAATAATTCTAAGAAAATGTTAAATTTATTTTTTCTACTTCAGTATCCACTTAACTAAAGAGGGATTTAATTCATTGTTGGAAAAGATATCGAAAAAGTTAAGAAGTCGGTCGAGTGCAAGCGCTTCACTTTTTCTTGTTGTACCTGGGAGCTTTATTCGGTCTACTCAAAGTAGTGCCTGGATCTATTTTCTTTTTAATATTTTTGGTACTAGTATATAATAGTGCAGATTTGAAAAATATTCGATTCGTATCTGACATCATAGACTTTCGTAAAAAATTGTGTGTTTTAAGCACTTTTATACGATGGTCTGCCAAACCTCGCTTTCTAAAGGCATCTGGACACAAGCAAGTAGTATGACTCGCTATGGTTGGTTACAGACATTTATACCTTCACGTGTGCACGATTCTGAGAGCGCAGAAGTGCTTCCTAAAGTAAAATTGATGGATTTCGACAGCTAGTGTAAACATTGCAGAAAATTATAATTGTTGTAAGTTATTTGCCATTGTCCTCGGGCCTTCACGTATTGCCGCATTTCCAAAAAAAGGCCGAGACACATTAGCCAACTAACACAAACATCCACTATCATGAGTACGGACAATCACCACTTTTGGTACATATTTAGTACTAAAAACCTGCGAATTTAAAAAATCGCAGGTTTCTTAAATGATATAGTTTTAGTGTGTATACGTGTAGCAGATGGATTTTGATGAACGTTTCACGGAATCGAAATATGTCTCATGAAATGTCAACTAAATACAGCATTTATCCACTTTAGTGGAGATCCTTAAAATGAAAAATCGAGACAACTGCAAAAAAATTTCAAATGTACTGGTTTCAAATGAAACACACATTGTCCGTACTCAAGATAATGGATGTTTGTGTTAGTTCGTATGAGGTAACTTTAGTGTAAAGTGGCTGTGGCAATTGACAGCTAGTTGACCACACATCTGAATGTCATAGTTCAGTTGGCAAGCAATTTATTACATATTAATCCCAACTATTTGTTCCGTTCTTGACATAATCGTAGCTTAAATTTGATATAAACTTACTTTGTAATAAGACATATTGATCACAAAACCTTTTGGAGTGAGTACTTGAGTTTGACATATTAATTAACATCAAATTTTCATGACAGAATCTTATCTGGGTCAAAACGTATTATCCTTTGCAAAATTGGATATCCAAAGCTACCTACTGTTACTCATCTAGGCTGAGGCACCTAAATATTTCAATAATTAAATCATTCAGTTCGAAGAAACTATTTGTAAGTGACGACGATAATAATAAAAATAAACGTCACTCTGAAAAAAGTCTTAAATTAAATGTTTCTTTTATTACTATTAATATGTGCGGAGCGGGCAGGCTTATGGTGATATAATAATCTCTCTTTTGTCACTTCCTAATATTACACTAGTCAGATCAAACAAAACGGATATTTAATGATTTTCTGAGCCTTAATTTATTTAAAAAAAAAAAATCTGCCAACAGTCTGGGCGTAACTTTATTACTTTTCCGGCAGAAGTTCGGAACGCATTCAATTCTGTGATGCGCTGTTCGGGAAGCGGTAGGGTGTTACATAATTTGGTCATATTCAGGGATGCGATCTACAGGTTGAAAAAGGAAAAAACATGAAAATAGGTGAATATTAAACAAGCCGGTGAAAAGATATTCGATATCTGTAGCTCAGTTCTGTAACTTATGAGTGAGAAATTTCTCACCAAAAAGCAGGCCCGTGCGCAGGAAAGTATGATGGGGAGGTTTTATCAAGTTCCCCCCTACTAAATGTGATGACCTAAAACAAAAAAAAATGGTCCTCACTTCCCTATGAAAATAGGCCAATAGAGGGGGTTTGAACCCCCAAACACCCCCCCCCCCCCGTGCGCACGGGCCTGCCAAAAAGTCAAAATGAGGACGAATTAATGCAGTTTTCTCTTTGTATTGTCACCAAATGAGAAAGCACTGTACTTGACTACGCATTTGGCAATCTTTCATTTCTCATTTGGTGAGAATACAGAGAGAAAACTGCATTAATTCGTCCTCATTTTGACTTTTTGGTGAGAAATTGCTCACTCATAAGTTACAGAACTGAGCTACTGATCAGCCCTGAGATATATGGCAGAGTTCATGAAAAAGTATACAGCCACTTTTCACTTCCTTGGAGGTCGAGTTTCAAAAAAATCTTGAAAACAATTTCTAGGCATTCATATCAAGAATCCATAGAATAAAAATGAATTGATTAATTTGGAAGACCTAGTAGATATGACGAAAGTCGTGAAAATATATGCATTCTATTTTCACTGATCATTTTGGTTGCCCCCTTTCCGAACACCAATGAATATTACAATGTTTTGTTTATTAGAATTACTTTTCTAGTTGATTTACATTTACACACCGAGTTTCAACTTTGTAGCATAAGCCGTTCTGAAGTTAGCTAAAACACCTGCCACTTCCGTAACATACTACCCCAAAAAAATAATTATATTCTTCTAACATGCCACTCAAATAACACTATTCAAATACCAAGATTCAGCTTTATACCCTTAAAGATATAAACATCGGAACTTTTTCCTTTTCATCCTCCCCCACTCTCACCCCTTACATCCACACTCTTAAATTGGTTTTCCCTACTAGGGTTCTGTTGGACCTTCTCCTGGTAAAAATTTCAAGCATATATCTTACACTGTTAGTGATATATGAAACGTACAATTTTTGAAAAATTGTTATTCCCTCTACTTCTACGCTCTCCTGCCCCTTTCAAGAATTTTACATTGAGCAATATTTGTTCATTAACCTTTATACTTAGACCGAATTTTATTTCTCCAGTGAGATATCGTAATCTAACGTTTTTAACCCCCACCCCCGTACGCAGTTGCACCACTCAATATTTCAATCTACTCTTCTAGTATAACTACAGATATTTGTTAAGTTTTAGTTACCTGCCATTAAGGGTTTAGGAGATATGGATTTTAGAATGTGTCGATCTCGACTTTTTTGCATCTCAGACGGGTTATTTCCCTCTTCACTTACACACCCCTTCACCCATATCAGCAATTGCTTGGGAAATGGGTCCACTATCGAAGCTCTATAGAAATTCCAAGTTTCAGCCTCCTAACATAGGCGGTTGCTGAGATCTGGAAACCAAAATTTTCCGTCTAAAACGCTTCCTCCACCTTCCCCCTCATACACCACATAAAAAAAAAATCACTTTAAGGGGTTTATCCTGTCTATTGAGAAAAAAAATTGAATTTCATAGGGTTTGGGAACTATAAGTCGTCAAAGAAATTTGGCGGACGGCGCACAGACGGACTGAAATTTTATTTTTTTTTATTTTTGGTGCTTATTAGTCATAAAACTTGTAAAAAATGTTAGGGTTGCAAACTTCCATTTTTTTTTAAATCAATAACAATACTTTATTATTAAGATAATAAAGTAAAATATATAATATTATTATTTTCGGCACCAAGTCAATGTATCGGTAAAAAAAAAATTTATTTCACTTTTCTTAAAAATACAATAAACTCTCGCCCTACATCCAATTTCAACTTACGCCGGTTAGCGTTTAGGCTCATGGATCCTAGGAATCAAAATGTTAACCTGCATTATTTTAAAGCTTATATCGCTAAACTATTGAGTGTGGGGGTTGATATCATTCCCAATAGTTTGCGAAGCTCTGATTTTATGCTATTAATTTTCATACCGAAGTAAAACTGTCGAATTGGTCAAAAAAAATTGGAATACCGGCTCTGTAAAAGTGGCTGACGTTAGTCAATGCTATTGCTATTTTGAAATGCACAGGTTGAAGATTTAGGACTCCAATAACCTAATTATAAATATTCCCACCCAGTCCAACCTCCCAAAATTAAATTTCTTACTTTTAATATCTATCGTACTAATAGGAAACAGTAAAATTAAATTACCAAATTGAAATATACTTCAGACACTGCGGTACACCTGGTTGTGTTTAACGCTTAAAGCAAATACATCAATCTACCTCCTTGTATCTTAATCTGATAAGCTTACTGCGAAAAGAAGACAGGAAAAAAACACCAATTATATCATCAATTTATCAACAGGACGAACAATACTCCCCAATTTCGAATACAAGGCAACGCTCCCCATCTATAAAATTATTTCCGACTACGATGTATCGGACCGTAAAGGCTCCGAATGTAAATGAAAAGGGTAATCCTGTCGCCAGAAATAAATTGAACAATATCCTTTTTAAGGGATACCTGCCATACTGTGGAGAAGGGGTTGCATCTATCCTGATCCTGTAGTAATCCAGTTGAAGCACACTAACACAGGGATCCATCCTGGTCCCGTCCGAAACAGTGAGAAACAAAGCGAAATCAACTTTCGCCGATGATTAATTGCTCCGGCACCAAAAAACCATAAATCAACGTGAACCAACCCCGAACCAAAGCTTGTACGTATGTGCATATGCCAAAAGGTGGCTGGAAAAAGGGAGCATCGAGCACCGTCCTATCAACAAACCAATTGGAGCTGTGATCACCCCTTTTTTGCTGTTCTTGTAGAAGGATAACGCTGCGGTACGTAACGCTCATTTGTCTCGGGAGTTGCGACCATTCTTCGATAGAACGGCAGGAAGTCCTTTTTTGTGGGAATCGATTACGTGTCATTATCAATCACACGTTCCAGGTATCCTGTTATTGAATGCCTGCCGAAAAGCTATACCTAATCTTTTCGAGATGAGAAGAGTGTAGTAACAACTGGGTCTTGTATTGCCTAAGATCCTGTAAACGAAGGACGGACGATTAACGACTTACCCCAAAATGTTATCAGAAGGAGTTGCACGTAAAAGACTAATCCATAGCGGTATCGGTATTCCAACATTGTGTGTATTTAGAAGAAACTGCCGCGTATCCTTTCGCTGTATCACTCCGGTTCCGGGTACCAAAATTGACGACAACTTCCAACAACGACGCTAAGCTAATAATAACAACAATTATTTTTATCTGTGACTTTTTTTCTTCACCCCCAAAACAACCGCCACACTATCAAACTTTAACTCCACCAGTACGTCCACTATGCAACTATTTACATTTTAATGATTCACTTGAAAACGCTTGTACTGGAGGAAGGGGATCGGAGGATACGACGTCGTCGTTTTGTAAGGAGGACAAAACCCCGACACTTAATTTTCGCACTGGAGACCCCCCCGCGCGCAACAACACTCCGGACACTCAGGTGAAAATTGGGAAAACGGCTTCAGCACACGAACATTTGTTTGCAAAAGACCGCCAGCCAACGGGAACACTGCACTAAGCGCCACAACGACGGAACTATGGATTTTCCGGCGCGGCACAAGACCATTACAAGCGCGAAACGTATCAAATTAAATGAAATTATTCAAAAAATTCGGACATTTACCGAGGTCCTTGATTGGCGTAGATCGCGTTCGAATCTGCAGAGCTTCTCCGCGTTCGCTGACGTACGGAAATATTCGAAACGACGACCGCAAACATCTCACGCAATGTTCCGGGAAAATATCCTTCACGAGTTATTTCTGGATTGCGACACGACGAGCAATGTATATACTTTATCACACATCCTTACCGATTCGATGCGGTTTTCCGACTGCCGATGGAAATAGGACACTACTGTCTTGCGAAAAGGAAAGCTTCGTTCCAGGCCGTTCTGGCTCGTTACTGTATCATTCGCTATACTTCCAATATTTATTCCTTCTCCAGGACGCCTACTATCCTTTCAGTTAGACGACAGTGAGCTACAAAAATCCCAGCACTCAGCGTTCCGGAAGCTTACTGGAATCCGGCTGGAAACGTGACCTTCGCTCAGCTATGAGCAGAACGCGCACTGACTGGCAAACAACAGGACGAACGGAGAGGAGCAACAAAGCTTTTAACGCGAGCCAGTTTCAAGGTCCAAGTGTTCATGTGCCAACTGAGTAGCGTGGTGCGCTTTTTATTTGCTTACGTTCCACCCTTAGTGCGATTTTAACACCCCGTGCTGGCAAATACTTAATGTGACCAAGTCCTAGCCAACCACCACCGGGACCTAGTTATGGAATTCGGGCTCATTTTCTTCCTTTTATTTTATGTACCGACACTACAGCCTTACCGACGCGAATAAATTATGAGTTTGCTTATAGCTGGTCGCTGGCTTTCGGTTTTTGTATGTGTCAGGCGATGTCCTGAACGAGGAGAAAATGGTTAATACCAGGATCGCTGGTAATGCTACTCTGGTCTTCTGAATGAAAAATTCGTTGGCGTATTTGCAGTCATCTCGAATGTTGTCTATAGCCGTGCCGTGGGTATTGCAGTACTTTGTTCACAATGGCGTTACCTTAGCCTTCTTAAAGCGTATAATTCCCTATGATTTAATGTTGACTATCAAATGCATAATGTTTGCAAAACTTAATTGTCCACTTTCTGGTATATTTCCGGAATGGTTCGAGTTGCACGAGGGCACATATTTATACCTTGAATTCAGTAAATTTTTTCCTGACTTTTCTTTCAGTTCAAATTCGATACAAAATCATTGCTCACTTATCCTCCCTTCCATGGGTTGCTGGTTGAAATCCGAATCGACGGATCAAAATTAGTTAGTAATATTTTTATGGGGAATGGTGAGGTGTAGGGGTGGAGGTGAAAAACTTTGTGTTACAATATCTTCCGACTTAATTATAACAGGAAGATAAAATTTGGTTTCAGTATATAGCAATACTAAGTTAATGAATATAAAATTTTTGAGAGGCGTTGTGAAGCGCGGAAGTGTGTGGCCAATCATATTTCAGAAAATTAAATTTGTGTATCTCAAGAACCGTATCAGATATGGTCTTGAATTTTTTTTACAGAAGTTCAGTCCAGTAGACCTCTAGCGGAGAAAAAAATGTTGATGATTTTGGTGAAGAGAGTAATGGTGGGAGGAGGATAAAAAATTTTTATTTTAATTTCTCGATAGTCACAAAAAATAGAAAGCTACAAAAAAAACAAAAACTGTATAGAGCAACTATAGAAACAACAAATAAAAATAAATTGTTGATAGGGGAGCAACGTACGGGGGGAGGGGCGGCTTTTCATATCTCAGAAATGGCTTATGTTAGAAAGTTGAAACATATCTACTACTAGAGTAAATAAAAAAAATCGACCAACAGTCTGGTCGAAACCTTATTATTTTATGGTTGGAAGTCCAAAACGTGCTTAAAGGCATGATGACGGCAAACAACTTTTACTGAGATTGTGAGGGAGAAGCAAAATCTCTTCTGAGAAACTGATCAGGAGTGAAACAAACAGATATTATATTCAGTAAAAAATGTTTACGATATTTTTTAGAATCTGATTTTTCGTAGTGATTGCTTTTTTAGTCCGTTGAAAATTCGATAAGCTAGTTTTCTCACAATCTCAGTAAAAATTATTTGCAGTCGTCATGTAAACCAGCTTGCTGAGATGCGGTGTAGGGTACTGTTCGACTGACAAACTAAGGAATAACCAGAAGGTTTTTTGGAAAGTAATTTTCTAGGTTTTCAGTCACAATACTATGCGAGTACTCTTAACACCGCATCTGAGCATTAAACACGTTTCGGACTTTTACCCATAAAAAGATAAACTTGCGTAGGATGATTTTTTAAGTACATAGCTCCTTATTTGCAGATAGTGGAAATCTTTAATGGACTGAAACCTCCTTGATCATATGTCCGTTGAGTAAATATTTTTCCTGGAGTACATATATAAAATCGGCTAGAGGAATGGAATGGTCAAACTTTTGTTATTATTATCTTATTATTTTTTGGTATTAATATATTAATAAAGTATTGTGAGCCACCTAAGATTTCCCCAAAAAAAATGGTTATTCTGAAATTTTGAATTTACATGCTCTAGTATGATTAAATTCCAAGAATTGCAAACAAAAAAACTATGTCTGTCTATCCACTGTAGACGTTATCCGCTGTATATGCCGTCATCACGCAAAAGCGTTTGAAGCCTAGTTGCTTACGACTCCTGTTAGGGTAGTGGTTGCAGGGGTGGAAGACCGTTTCAGATAAAAATTCTTAGTTTCTAGATCTCAGGAAACGCTAATGGTTGCAGTCTGAATTTATATAGAACTATCCTGCCGTCCTAAGGTAAAATCCAGTAAGTAACATGATTTTAAGAAAAGCACTTTTTATTTTCATTAGACCAAATGTGATAGTGTTATTTCATGGGAATGACGGCTTTTACTGCATTTTAGCGGTGTAGACAACTACATATTAGTACCAGAAAGGTGTACATTCGATAAACTCCAAATGGTCAAAAATTGAACTTACTGCATTGGTCGATGAGTGCTGAGGGGTGTTGGAATGGGTGAAATTCAATACGTCTCAAGCGATCGAAAAGCTTAAATTGAAATATTCCTGACCAGTTGATAACAAAAGATTGCAACTGTCTGGTTGTCTTAAGGGATTCTAGTAGCTTAGATAAAACCTAAAATTTGGAGGGCGTGAAGGATTAAGGGGTAAATATTTTTGCATTACAATATCTGAACCAATTGTACCAGGAAGATAAAATCTGGTTTCTGTATGTAGGATTAAAAGTGGAGTCTATTGAATGTAACATTTTTGAGACGGCGCACGGTGGAGCCCGGAAGTGGGGATGGTAATTCCTAAAAGAAATCAATTTGTATATCTAAGTTGTAATAGCTATTATCTTGAAAAATGTGACACGAGTTTGGACCAGTAGACTTTTAGCGGAGAAAACAATATTGACGGTGCGGGTGTAGAGGAAAATGATGGAATTGAAAAAGTCAGATATTTATTTGTCGAAAACCACAAAGCATAGAAAGTTAAAAATTGACAACTATGTAAAGGCATATTGAAAAAAATATAGGTAGTTTTTAATAAGGATGGAAAGATACGGTTGTGGGGTAGTTTTGGTATCTTGAAAGTGGAAACTGAGTACCTATATGTAGATATACTACGGGAGTAATTAAAGTATCTAAAAGTTTCAGATTTTCATTGGAATACAAAGATAGAATAAACAAATGTTTGCGAAAATGTTTTTTTTTTCACGAATCTCGTCATATTTTTTAGGCATATCGTCTAGAAACTGTTTTTAAAATTTTTCGATGTCCTATCCCAATGGGATGTAAATCCTATCCTAATGGGGGGTATGTATGTATGTATTTCTCAAAGCTAATGAAATGTTGATTCCGCTTTCAACTCTAAGGGCTTTAAATGTAATCTTGAAAAAAATATTTCTTAACATGTTTAGATATTCAACCTTCAATATGTTTTGAACACTACTTTACAACCATTTACGAAGTTCGAAAAATCTTTTAGTTTTAATAACATCGAATTCGCTTTCACTTCTATGGTCTTTATACATAATAATATAAAAACTGTTGTCAGGACTTTGCAATACTGCACTCCTAAAATGATGTAAAATGATTGTGTAGGCTTTTCCGAAATTCAACATATCATTTACGCCTGATCAGATATCGAACTCTTTTTTATTTTAACAGGCTTCCTATAATGACCTGAAAATCGGTTTTAGATTTTTTGATATTCAACCCGAAAGGGCTATGTCGATATATTACCCAATATGTTTTTATGGAAATTGAAAAAAAAAGTTCGGAAAGCGTAATGCTGAAATGCGGTGTAGGATATTATACGTATGACAATCTAAGCAATAATCATGGTGTGGTTTTTTGGTTTGTCAGTCGCATGGTGTCCCACATCACATCTCATCATTAGACGGGTTCCAGACTTGTACGCATAAAAAAAAAAATTTCCGTCCACTCTATGAACAGATTTTTTCTATCTCCCACTGGCCTTAGTATCGATTTCGTCCCGAATTGCCATATCTGTTTACCATACATATTAACTCATATCATAGATTTCAACTAAAACCAAGATATCAGATAATTGTTGGGCTAAAAGTGTCTACTCGACTGGGGCTCAAGTCGTTCGTTCCTAATCTAATTTCGTTTAATTTTGCTAAGGCTTTACTCATTTGGACTCTGTTTTACAGGAGATTAAGTAGGTGTACGATTTTGCCTTATGTTTCATTCAATTCTTGGCAATTTTCCTGACACCCATGCCTTTTCGCAATGTTAAATCCGAATGGAAAAGAACCCTAATCCCAGTATGGAGATTTATTTAGCTTGGTTCGTTTTAAATTCCCTTGTTTGATATATTTACAGAACAGAGAGAATTTACGAAATGGTAAAAAACTTTCCACCTATCCGAAAAGAGATTTTGAATTTTTGAAAAGATAAGCCTTTGATGTGGAATAATTTCGCATATATGCGTGATCGATTGTAGGTCAGAAGAAGCTTTTTGTCCATATACACAAAAAGGAATGAAATCGAAATCTGTAGAGCGTTATACGAATTTTCACCAAACTCAAAAGTGAGCATTGTTTGCAGAAACCTAACGTAACCGGAGACAAGACGATAATCCTGTTGTCTATCGTGTCCAACTCTTCAAATATCTGTTCATATGAAATCGTTAGAAGGATTAGTGGAATCTCAATTTAACGATCTGAAGAAGAAAAAACCTTTTCGTTCGTCCCGCAGATTAAAACTTTATACTCTCCATAACAACAGAGTAATAATTATGAAAATCTGTAAAACACGGATGCAGCCAATTGTATGATACTCTAAATGATATTCTTAACTCCGACTAAAAATATAGTTAAGGATAATGAGTAGGTACTCTTGGTATAAAATTTTCTTAGTTTTGGGGAAGAAATTTTTTTTTTAAAGTGTTTTAATGACGTTCGTTTGGGAGTTATCGTATGAGTGCGGGATGTAGTTCTCAACGAAGTTTTCTTAAATTTTTTCTGAACGCTTTCTTCAGTGAATTCCAGAAGCTGAATGCTAAAACTCCCAAGGGATTCTAAGGGAGGCTATATAAAATGATACACTCAATTTCCTTTATATTCATGTTTTTTTTTACAGAGAGATAGATCCAAAATAAAGAATTCCAAAATTCTAGTTCAAAGATGGTACTTGCCTGTATATTAAAAATATGAGAGTGGGTCAAAAAGATCTCGTTTAAAAAATATTATGTGATATTACTATATGCGCACTCACTCCGAAACATATGTGATAATATTTTTTTCCTTATTCTTTAATATATTCTCCTTATATTCTCCTCGAATAGATTTAATGGTTTTTAAAAATAGTCACACGGAACAAGATGTGGATCAAAGGGTTGGTGGCTTGGAACCCGTAACTATTTATTTCCATAGCAGTGTAACCCTTTCCGAGCAGAATAAGGAACACTTCTTTGCTTCCTGTAATCTTTCTGTTTTTCTTCACCGGTTGTTGCAGTAAGTTGGTGACTGTCTCATTTTCTGGTTAGACTGTTACTGAATACACCCACCATGAGAACCAACTATTAAGGCGACGAAAAAACTCAATAGTGTTCGACGTTCTCGGGTAAAGTCGCGGCTATCGGTGTAAATCCATCATCAAGTTCAAGGCAACAATTTCTGCAGCTCCAGAGCTGCCAAATTTATTGTTGATAGGCGACGCGATGGAGTGATATGGGCCTTGATGGATACATTGCACAAACCAATTTGATTTTATGTACGAGTATGATGTACACAATTTTTGAAGAAGATACTCTAAGGATCCAGGTTAACTGGGATTGCACTCACTTGAAAATACCAAATGAAGTTAGACTGATGAGTTAACATGTCACACTACGAGACGGATGTGGCCGAAAATGGATTCAAAACAGTCTAAAAGGATGACTTTGCTCAAAAGGACGAATATCAGCAATCGGTGTCCTGTCAGGATTCTGTCTTATAGGTCGGCATGCTAAAATGGTTGGGAACTTTTTCAAACGACTTCTGTACAAGCTGCCTGGATGAGAAGACTCTGTACCTGCCCAGCTCTATCTGCTAGAAGGGAAACTGCTCTAGGAGGTTACTGTTTCAACAAGCTTAGTGACCTTGCCACGACAGAGGCCGCGAGAATTTTACGCTTTATTTCAAGCTCAAAATGGGTTGACAAGTAGGACAGTATTCAATCATCATATTTTAACACAATGGACCATTTTAGGACTAAGTGTGTCCGTATTCTCACGGGCAGCCACGCGTACCTAACAATCTACCTAAATACTCCAATGATCTACGGATCTATCTAGGGATACTATATGCACACTCACTCTGAAACAGCTTCTAGGAGGAGTTTAGCAGATGCATATCAAGGTGAAAAACACCCCTAAAAAAACCTTTTCACTAATTCCTTTACGCAAGACTCGCTGGCACTCGCAGTCAACGTAATGAAAATCACTGTGTCTGGATACTTATACAGTGCAACCCGCTTATAAAGTTCACTTCTATAACGTTCTTTCGGTTAAAACATACCTTTTTTCAATCCCCATTCCCAAATGTGAAAGGTTCTTATGTTGGTTGTAACTTGCTATCGGTTGTAACGTTCTACTTTTGTGATCCCCTCAAGGTACGTTATAACCGGGTTGCACTGTATATTGCTTTGTTGTTGTCCAGAGCGTTCTCGAATATTCGGTGGGATGTGTAGACTGTCCGCGTTGGTTTGAGAACATGCGAGGCAAGAGCATTTGCGAAGCATCCACGTTGTTCTGGGATATTTTGGCCAAGTCTTCTCTCTTTCTCTCTCTCTATCTCGCTCGCCTTATGCACTACACCGTAGCCAATTGGGTGCTTTTCATTAAGATACAAGACTTCAAGAAAGTATTTATTTTCTGTAAAACTCAAAAGACTTTGAACTGAACATATTTTCTGGAAAACCTACAGTACTTTATTGTTAAAAAGTATTTAAGCTAAACTAGGCGAAATGTGAAATTAAATTTAATAGCTCCATGTGAACATTTCACTGGCCATTCAAAATGTTTAATCTCAGGAATGGCATTCACAAGCAAAAGTTTCATGGAGAGAACACTCCTGCTGCTGAACAAGAAGTCACCGACGAATTTAGATGAATTTTCCCAAGTTTGTTCTTATCAAGGACTCTCGTCTGAACAGGTGTACAATGCAAATGAAACTTCTTTATTCCGGTATAACATACGAGTACGATGGAAACCATGTGTACGAGTAACACGAGATGAGTTACCACCAGAACCACCAGCCGGGTTTAAGGGTGTACCAGAAACGAATTTCGATTCTTACCTGTCCCATCGCACCCGGTATCCACAAGTGAAAATTAGTTATTGCTGTGAAAAGTCATAGTGGCAGGGCAATTAAGAGAGTGAGGGAAGTTTTGTGTGATTCACATTAAGCCAGCAAGCGAGCTTGTACTCGTGTAATAGCACAGATTTTCACCGTTTAGCTTCTAAAGAACTTTTGTACCTGATGTCAGGACTCGGAGCCAATATCATGACTGACAATGGTATTACAAGATGTATGTAAAATTAGTTTTCCAGTCAAAGCGAATGTTTGTTTTCTTCACTTACTTTACAATTCTTCTTCATAATTCTAGCTCTTAGACCGAGGTATTGTTTGTACGTTCAACTACAGTATGCATTTCCGCAATCAAGCCATATTTGCTGAAAGAATAATTAAAAAACGCATTTACGGTAAGACCCGACTTTGCGTAATGCTACGAAAGTCTGGGAACAATAGGGATACTTTAGTAAATGACCGGCATAAGCTACAGCCATCTAGCTCATTTCTTAGCTGTTTAGGAAAAAGTGTACAGAATTTATTATAATGTGTAGGCTATTTTTCATGTCAAGTAGCCAAGGCACTTGTTGAACAAGCCATACAGAAGTTCTTAAGAACTTCTGGCCATGTTCTCCACCTCCTTTGTCGTTTGAAAAATTGTAGATGTTGTGGCAAATACGAACAATTTGAGTGAGTGACGATGAGTATGATAACGATAATACGTAATCGAGAAGCGACGGCAGGAGAATAAATCAATTTCTACTCTTCCAGGTGACTGAAAAGTGATTTTGGAAATCACAGAAAAATTGCACCAGTAGTCAAATCTTCAGCTACTGTACTAACTTTTGCCAGCCATAAAACATTTAAAGTGTTGGCCGTCCAATCGAATATTTTGAAAAGATTTTTGAAACTGAATCTGGACCAACAGATAAATGGGAGTAACAGGGGCGAGGGAACAACGTAAGCGTAGCGAGCGTAGCCACGGTACGCGGCTAGTAGATAATACATTACACTATCAAAATCTTTTTTTGTTTTATATTTTAGATGATCCTATCTAGAGATATCGAGCTCACCGCAAAACACTTTTCTTGAAGGAGTTCTCGGCCATCAGCTATAGCAGTTTTAAAAACCATTATTAAAAAAGTAAAATAAAATAAACCATTATACAGGTATATGTAGAAATTGTTACGTTAATAAATTAAAATGGCTTCACAGGAAAAATATATGAAAAACAGCTTTTTTTAGCCTTCTGACTGCGTATAACCTCTTATCGTTGTTTGGACTGAGATCTTTTAAATGAAAGTATTGTATGACATAACAAAGACACTTTTTTCCATCTCAAAAAATTAATTGACAGTGTCGCTTTTCACATGGATATATGCATACAGGAGATGTCGAGCAGCGAATGGTTTTGAAGCCGTATGATTCCTTGCAAAGGACTGAACACTACGCTACTATCAGCATCATACTCACATTTATAATATACCCCAAGTCTGGAACACGAAAAACACCAAAAATTTCAATACTAATGTAGGCTACTATTTGCCTTTCACTGCCACCTGGTATCAAACGCTCCATACAAAATCATTAAATCTGTCTTGAAAATACTTGAAATTGGTTTATAAAAAAACCGCGTTTTGTCGTCTCCAGTATTTATATCTCTATGGCTATTGATGGCTGCCTAATAAAGACTACACAACAAGACGTCGTCAAACTTCAAACTTAAGCCTGATAGTGATGAGGGGTTTTTTTTTTTAAAAAAAAAGCCGGCATCTTTACGTCAGGCTACTTCAAGGATAGCTATTGTATTGAATAACGTATACAAAATTTATACTAATTAGGTTGAAGCCTTCAGATGATATCAGAAGTTTTACGAACTTTTGCCTGCGAGCTTCTCGAAGGAGTTGACTGATGCTTTCGAGTTATTATGCAAACGGTGAAATAGCTGCTCATAGAGTTTAAGCTAAAACGGAACAAAGAATAATACACAATACTTGTGCATCGTTCGGATGTATGCATAGAAACTTTTGGGGTGGATTTCACTTATCATACTCTCAGATTTCGTCTAGAGTATGATACTTCCAAAGTAAAACGATAGACAGGAGTGAACAATGTGGACCTAATAGAATAGTATTTATTTACATATTGATCGGATACCATTCAAACAGTATCGGATTTATTGGAATAACGACTAAGCGAAGGATATAATATTTGCTTCGAATAGAAACAATTCCTATTAGCTTGCATGTTTTCAATGCAGGTGCATGTAAAGTAAAATTTATGTAATTACAATCGTATCGAAGAACAATAATAGCATTTCATCAATTTCAATAGAAACTAATCAATGAAATTATTGAAAAATATCGTTCCTGCTACCCTACATCAATGTTTGATGTGAAACTGGATTGTTGCTCCGAGGCAGACATGTTACATCGGAGTGTCTTCGAATTGCTTCCGAATTTTTTTTTTTAACATCCTTCAAATACAAAAGTCTTCACTAGTAGAAGCCCAATAAAATATCACCTATGTACATTATCGTATTTTACTGTGAACTTTCCTTGAAAGTACCGCAATTTCCGCATCTCCATAGAAAACTTAATGTTTACTTTTCCTTTACGCAGTCTGACAAATTACAGCATAAAAACATGCCAAAGTTGTTTTCCTTCTCGTTTGCCGAACAGGAAGCTGTATACATCCTCTGCCACAATACTTGGGACGGTGCTCACTATTAGTTTCATGTCACGTATTGTCATCGGGATTGTTACTGCCAGCATAGTGTTAGTTGGGAGGATCTTCAAAAATCACAGCACGCAAAATAGTGTTTGGGTCCTGGCGGACAACATCTTCCGGTCGTCGTCATAAATTTTCAAAGCAGGAAAACCATCAAATTACGATTCAAGTCGTTTGCCACCAAATAAAAGGCCACTTGTTTCATAAAAAGGACCTCGCCAGGATCCGCAATATATCACACAGCGAGCGTTTTATTTTCCAGAATACGAGACTTAGTAAGTGGGCTCCTACTTAAATACGGACGGTACAGGCGTTAGTGTTTCTTTACGGAATTCCGATGGTGATGCTTAAGGCCAGTCGTCCTTGCATGGTAACAAACGAAACGAAGAAGACTGAAATTCCGATTTTGAATTTTCTCCTTTTGTTGAATTTGACAGTAACAAGCAGTCAATTTTGCATCTACAACTGCATTTCCGGCATTCGAAAGGGCTGTCATTTCAATTGCAGGACGATTTGCAACCATTTGGTAGAGGGAAAGGAGCAGACATCCTGTTCCACTACTGACAGGAATTTTCACGAAATTCACGAGTACAATTTTCAATAGAACGTAAACATGCAAAGTAAGTATGTCATCGCACACTGTATGAGGCATTTTTATTTGCATACCACGTTTCCTTGCACGTCCTTCACTCAAGTTTTTGCAAGAATATCGAAGAGATATTTCCTTGATTTCGAAAAAGATAAATTTGCCTATGTAAAGTGTCTTATAAAATCAAATTTATAAGGTCATACGTTTTTTTTTTTTTTTGAGGGAATGGGAATTTGTTGTGGAGTACCGAAATTGGATTCCTAAAATTCCAAATAAAGCATTTACAACATCCTATCATCCAAGTGACTTAAAGTATGATTAAAATTCCAGATGCCATACATTCGGATCCCACATGATTTTGTGAGGATGCAAATTTGCGCACAAGTTTCCACTCGCAAAACTTGACACAGAACATGGAATAAAAACTTAAAATTAAGACAACATAAAGTAAAACTTAGAATTGAACATTGAATTACAAACAACTGTGCTACGATACACAGAAACATAAATCAAATTATCTGGAAAACAAAGACTGAAAGAGATAAAATTCGGAAAAGGCAGCGAGTTGTGGCAGATAAACCCGCCGACAAGAATAAAATACAAATTCCCAGTGAGTGGAGTAGCAACTCCTCTTAGGAAGTCTGTGGTTTATTAGGTCTAGTCCTAGACTAAACTCAAGACGAAGCAGCAAGGCGACAGCAACGACGCACAAGGCGCAAGCAGAAAAGGCCAAGACGATAACAGTGACGCACGAGACGGAAGCAGCGAAGCTAAGGCGATGGCATCAACGTACAAGACGCAAGTAGCGTGGTCAAGACGAGAGCACCGGAGCCGAGACAAGACGCGAAATATAGGAGAGTACAAAAGAGCTATGAAAGTATCTTAGTTTCTGGCAGAAATTATTTTTGGGATTGTCATTAGTTAAAACTTAGTTAGTTCCTAACATCAGTTTGAAATAAAGCCTCGGTCAGATATTTCAAAAAGAGGGGCTTCAGTTTGACGATAGACATTTTCGATATTCGACTGTTTGCTGTGTTGATTGATTGATTGACCCAGCTCGTCCGATATTGTCCAGCTCGCAACGATTTCATTAATTGAAGTCGGCAATCAAATCAACCGGGGAATAAATTTTTTCGATCAAGACCTTGTCTGATATACGGTACATGCTTTTGCACTTTCAGACAAATTAATAATTGCATTTGATAAAAATACCATTTTTTGAACTTCATATGAAAATAGTTTAATGTTGCACACGCATTTCCCATAAAACCAGACGTTGTTTATTATATCACCTACTCATGCCGGCACATATCTATCCATTTAAAATGTAAAGGACACACCACAGCACGTGATGTTCTCATTTCCTCATTTTCAGTTGTGTCGTTATTCCCCAGTCTCAAACACCACACCTGCTCTTACGAAGAATACTCAAAGGAAGCGGTGTACAGGTAGACAACATTTTCGTCATACGGAAAATAGGACATGTTCCTGAATTTTGACATTTCGGTGCTAAATGAAGTAGTCTATGCATGCGAAATGAGTGAAATGTTGCCTCCAGGTCCACTTACCGACGACGAGTTGATGGCAATTCGGTTTCAGGTGAGAGGATTATCCAAAGGATTACTCGTCGTATCGAAAGCACGGATACGAAGGACATCGACTGGAAGGTCTGATTGTGCACAATTTCATTGCACCGAAGAGGAACAAATAGCCGCGAGATTTTGAATTTATTTTCCAATTGTCGTTGACAACACGAGCAATAATTTCTGAAGCGGAAATTGTTCGCGTGAGTACCTGTAGCAGGGAAGAAACATCAATTTCGATGATGAAGTGTATCGAACGAGGATAACAAGCAAACGTTGAAGGTAAATTTTCGAGTTTATATGGCAAGGATCTTGTCTATGGAGGTACTCCACGTACCTTATTAGGAGACAGGTAATTGCTGGGATCACGGATTGGTTATTATTTTTAATGAATGAAGAAAAACAATACAGTACTTCTATTTATGTAGCACCCTAACATAAAATTTAAAAGTTGAAAGGCTTTTGACTATTATAAAATTGGCATATTGTTTTGGTTAATTATTTTTCAAATAGTAAAGTATTCATATCGACTATAGAAAATGAATTGATAATAATAGTGGTACAAATGTTCAGCTGTCCGCACTTCGTAATTCGAGTAATTCAAGATCCCCCAAAAATGTATAATAATAATCAATGGCACAATAGCCAAAACTGAGCATACGCCTTAAAGTAAGGCTAGAGTAGCTTCATTACGAGACCAACGGAACACTTGGAGATGAAGTGGTCAGCCACACGCTCGCCCGTGATTATTACCCCGATTTGAACTCAGGTCCCCATTTACATCTGAGTGAACTGGTAGTCCGGCGCCCAATCCCATTCTCGAAATATACTTGTCACCAAGCAGATTCGAACCTGGTACCAGGTGTACCAAAGGCAAGTGCTCTAGCCACTAAGCTACCCAGACTACTGTTCGCCCTTCATAGCTCACGCAATTCAAGATCAACCAAAAATTTATGGGGTTCCAATTTTTGCACAGGGTGGACAGCGTCGTACCTTATAAAAAGCAGCTAGTGACGGGGATTAAGAGAGAGGTGAGAGGTAAAGTAAAATGTCCAGAAGACTAGAGAAAAGAGGGTTTCTTAACCACCCTGTATCTCCACTGATATTGAAAATTGACTCACCCTGTACAACTATTTTTTTCTCCAAATAAATTAAGGAATATCCCTGTAGAATGTTGCGGACAGAGTACCAAACACCCTGTAGAGAAAGACCGCAGTTCCATATTGCATTATACCTAAGAGATATGTTGGAATTCGTAAAAGAGTACACAATCTCTGAACACCTCTTTCTATCACAACATTATGAGATTCATTTTTAGTTAATTAAAAAAAATATATAGGTATACCTAAAGACCATAGAAGTAAAATTGAAAGTATGTACATATGTGCGAGAATTCGTGGGTTGAATATCACAACGTCCTTAAATTTATTTTTTGTGCGCTTAGAAAAAATTCTATAGAGTTAAATGCGAATACGACATGTTTGAACCTAAGAGATATTTCGGAATTCGTGAAAAAGTTTACCTAAGGGACCGGGGTGTACAATTACTTTTCAGTCAATAAATCTAATTTTGGTTTTTTTTTCTGTTAAATTACTAGAAATTAGAAATTTGAATTAGAAAACGAGTGCGCCGTCGCATTGACACGCCGCTGAAGATTTCGTCATCTGCATTCAATCGTGTGCGTTCTAAGGACTATGCGGTAAAATCAACCGTCAAAGTCGGTATTCTGTTTTACTTATGCGAGAAATATGTGTCTTTCTTTTTCGCTTGCTTTTTCTTTCCAACTTATTGCAAAAATTGATTCATTCGGTTGCTGGTTGAATCAATAGAGGTTTGGATTCTTGTTATTGACTGGAATATTTCGCTATTATTGAAGTGCTTCCATATTTGCACATTTGAGAGCTAGGATCGACATAGCTTGGTCGTCCTGATGAAATGAGTCCCTTCATTGTTGTTAACTTTTCTCATTCGAAGTGGAGTTTAGCTCGATGTCTTTATCTATGTCGTCTTTGGATCTTTCACTCAGTTGAATATCAAGAAGTTAGTCTATTCACAGGACGAAGCTTCAAAAGAAACTCTTTAACTTTGCGCTGAATAAGTCTTTACCTTTTCTTGAACAACTTTAGTGGTAGGCTTTTACACTAGCAAAAAAGAGGTTATGACTACCTATACTCGTATGTTACAACACCACTTATGGTTCATTTTCACCACCCGAAAAGTATTGTATCCATTGGAATCGTCATTTTCTAATTGCACGATCAAGATAAAATCGAAAACTAAAGCCACACTTGCTATGTAGTAGTCCCTGAAACAAACTAAGATGCTAGATAAAATTCTCAACTTTTACGTATCTCAATTTCTTCGGGAACTTAAAACGAAACCAACCAGTGTAAAAAGGCAAAAAGTTAGATGAGAAGTTGCCACTTGCAAGCTGATTTAAGCAATTCCGGTCCCCAGTTGCGCTTCTTCATTACTTCTTTTTCGCTACAACTCCGAAAGTAACTTTCTGCTGTAGAGAATTTCAAAATTTTCGCTATTTTGTCACTTAATTTCAATTTAGCGAAATACTTAAATTAATTCGATAACGGAAGAAATTGCAATTTTCGAACACAAAATTTAGTAGCGAAAGACTATGCGAAACTTTACAAATTTACAATGCGTATAATTTGACTGAATCAATTCCTGTTTTTAATTGAAGTGGAGGATTAATTTAGATTACAACTTCAGAGAAATTTTGTAAGTAATGCAGATGTATTCTGTACTTGTTTATTCGTCATCGGAGTAATCCACTGCAGCTGCCGTTGGACAGCTTGGCGAGCTTCCGGGTATTACGAGTTGGTCTATTGCCAGGACCGACTACTCAATACGTTTGGTCTCGATTGGATGGTATACCACGGATACTTTCTTTGTCGGTTCAATCTAAAGACAGCTTAGCAATGATTTGATTTGATTTCCTCGAGGTATTACTACATACTTTGTTTGTTGCAGTTCTAAAATTCAGTTTCTGGTATCGATTTTCCTGTCGTCCAAAGAACGTAACGTCTAAAAAACCCCAAGGATCGATTGCAACTCGGTACTTTTCTATTGATCCAAATGTACTTTCAAAATTGTGTTGCCTTGTAGTTATGCAAAAAAAAGTTATAACAATCACGAGAATTATCCGGAAAACTTCTTTTTACTTTTGCAATTTTTAATAATAAAGTAGTGTTATCGACCCGAAAGATCCAAATTATTTGCTAACCTTAAATTTTGTATTCTATCGTTTGGCACTAGTAGACCCAGAAATCAAGCCTGTCCGTCACTCCGCCGTGTATTTTTCAAATCCCTTGAACTATAAGGTTCAAATTTTATAGTTAGTTGATTGAGTAGAATCATAGTCGGGGTGTGTAGGAAGGGAGGGAGGGAGCATTTGAAATAAAAAATGTACGCTGCTATATTTTAGGAAGTGCTTATGCTAGAAAATTGAAACTGAGAATTTATGTAGACATAGCTTTGTAACTATGTATTTGTAACAAAGTAGACTTAGTACTGGGGGATGTGTATGATGAACAATTCATCGGTTGGTTCAAATCATAAAAGTGAAATTGAATTACTGCTTCGAGGCATATTAGGACCGCATATTACATATGAATTAGGGTGTGGTTGTAGTTCACTTTAGTGATCGCGAAGGAACTAGTTTTCCCCAGCCGTCCCGAACTAGTTCGTTGTTGTAGTTCTTCGTTCACTGACTGACGAACTAGTTCCAAGTGTAGAAGGAACTAGTTCGTTTCAAGTTCTAATATGAAGACCTAAAAAAAAGGGACCGTTCTTCACGTGGTACGGACATGTCATCACGAACTATTTACTACAACCGAACTGGGACCGGCATTCACTGCGTATTAGTTCCTTCATTTCACTTATGGGAACGATCTTCCGAACTAGTTCGTTCACGAACTACACAGGCCTGCACGGAATATATCGAAATAACTGTTTCATATATAATTTTAAGATTATATCACAAGTCACAGTACACCTGTAGCGAGGGTTGTGGGTCTTTGGGATGAAGGTGGAAGAAGATGCAGGAGAGATTAATGCAAACAATTTTAAAATTTTTGTGATTTTATGATCTCTAGGGAAGGCCATCTATCCCTAGAGATCATAAAATCACAAATATAGTAACCAAGGGGGTTAGTTAGCTACGTTAAACTTGTTTGTGTTCCTGGGTCCGCTTCACTCATCCACATGGAGTTTCAATGGATATTTTTTGGGAAGCTATTTCCAACCTTATACGATTTCTGCATTTCGACTTGGCTTTTGGACGAGCGTTTTACCTGTAACCACATTCAAATTCTCATTAACCACTTCACATTCCACAGGGTGGGGTGCTTGTTGTGGTTGTTTGGTGTGGGGAAGACAAACTGAAAGGCGAGTCTTGAGCATTCAGGCCACCAGGCCTATTCATTATACTCGAATCCCCCAGTCTCTCCCCGAACTTTTTCGTCCTCCTCACGAATTTCAAAAGCTCAGGTAGGGAGCGAGAACGGAGCTCCTCATTCCTCATAACATCGACGCCGTATACATGCATTCTTGCAAAAGAGTACGCTGGACACTCGAGAAGAAAGTGTTCCGTCGTGTCGTCGCTCTCGTCGCAAGCAGTGCACATGGGATCGTCAATTATTCTCAATCTGACCATGTGTAGGCCATACGAGTTATGCCAAGTGGGGTGCTTGGTCCACTACTGTGGATCATAGATCTTGACGAAATTTTACAGGCTCTATCTTTGACCGGAGTCAAGGTGGTTGGTTGCCTACGAAGATGATATCGTTGTGATGGTGAGGGCTAAGTTTCATCTTGAGCGATCTACTAGAAGTTGGGTTCAACTCCTAGATTAGGTGGGTGGGCTGGTAACTGCGGTCTCAGCATCAATCCGGAGAAAAATTACTTCATCGTCTTTACGAGAAAAAAGACCGAGAACTCGGGCTCCTACGATTGAATGGCGTTACCATCCCGCTCTCTCTTAGTGTGAAGTACTTAGAAGTCTATCTTCACCTTGATCGTACCGTTTCGAGTCGAGCTACAACTACAACTACAATCCTATGCGATATCGGTTCCTCTGTCTCGGTGTAAAAATGACCACCATACCATTCCAGACTTCAGCTTTAGGACCAGCCTACAGATTCACCTGATCCATTCTAATGAACTTCGTTTAATCCTAAAACGTCGATATTACAAGCTTTTGTTTCCATTGGATTCTATTTTGTTACAGGCCAAGCGTTCCAGAAATCAATCATTGTTTGTCATCGATAGCCTAAGGTACTCTCCAGTGTCTAGTGTATTTTTTTTTCTATTAGTCACAGGTGATAGGCCCATGACCTAGAGTCCATTTGTGATTTCTAGGGTAAGAAGGTCAAGCTATGCGTGTATTCCTAATCTCCATCCCACAGGGACGAATTCACTATGTTTCTGGCGTTTTATAAGCATTAAGTTCTTTTCAACACCAAACTTCGTGTGATGTACTGCTTATTTCTATTAAATAGTCAAGCATTTTATTCCAGTTCCCAGTTTGGTTTTATAGTGTCCAATCAATATTTGGAGCACCTATAAATAATTTAATCTAGGTAGCTTATATTTATAAATTCAATTCAGTTTATTTGCTCAACTGATATAAAATTGCTTCTCTGATCGAATCAAACATGAATTTATTATTCCAAATTATTTAAGGCTGTTTGAAATTCAATTAAAGCCAGCCAATTCGCTGGGGTCTATTTTATTAAACCCTCAATAATGGAATTTTCTTGAAGATGGCATCAGCTTGTCGTTGACCTCCGGTTCAAAAGTTAATTAACAGATGACTTTTGATTAGATCCAAGTTCGTTTCGGTTGTGTTCAAAGTCTTGCGAAAATGAACAGGCTTACCTCTATATCGACCGTAATTTCTCCGAAACGATTGTTCTGGGTGGTTAGTTTAGCTTAGAAGACCCAATTTTGCGTCCTTTTTTCTATCTTTGCGGGAATGTCTTTTTGATAAGGGATACAATGATTAACCTAATTAGGGTGTACCAAAAAGCAATTTGTAGGGATTAGCTTGATTATAGTCACACTTTCACTTTCTCGTCACATTTCCTGACCAAACGATTAACTAGACTTTCTCCAGGAGAAAATTCTTTCAAAGTTTTCCCTGGAACTGACGACAAGAGAACTTAATACTTTGTCGGATGGAGTGACCGTAACTGACGATAGACCCGGGGTTCAGGGAGTTGAAGACAATCCAAAAGTTGTTTTGGTAGATAAAGTATTTTGATCCTTTGTGGAGCGGATAGAGACGACAGGAAAACGAAGGTTTCTATTGTGATGACACAACTACTGTCCCTGCTGGAACAAAAGCCTTTCAATTTCTGAACAAGTGAAAACTTGTGAGTACACCGAAACATCTTTTTTGGAGTTACCGGGACAATAAAGCTGGATTGAATAGTTAGCACAAAACAATCGACAAGTAAAAATATCGTCTCAGAGCATTGCTCACCTCTTGAATAAATTCTAGAGACGTTACTCGAATACCCAGTGGCATAGTATAAAATTTGGCTTAGAACTTTCTGGCGACAATGTGCAAAATAAAAAGGACTCTGTAGATATAAGAGACAATTTCTGGTGATATCATGGTAAAGTGTGTCATAAAAGGATTGAAAACTAAAATACCACTTTGAAAAGATGGTGCAGATTCACATCGGGTAAATTGAGCAGCAGCTACCCAATGTGGCTGCACGGTATAAAAGTCACATAGAAAATGAACGTCTGTATGTTTAGTGCACAATATGGTATATACCCCAACTGCACTGATAATACGCTCGGCACTCCATAGCGTAATGAAGATGCTGAAAATTTCCATGTGAAAAATTAAATCGCAATTTGGAAAATATGCAAATTAACTCGACTAATTGAGTAGTGAGATTTTAGTAAGCAAACTAAACGGAGTGTTTGAGTAAAAAGCTGCAAACTGTGGAAACTGTGGGTGTAAATTGGTTTATTTTTTTTTTCTGAGTTCCAGCAACGTTATTATTTTTAAGTTAAGTTATTTCATGCGACCGAACAAAAGTATTCCAAAAATTATATTCAAACAAACGACCCTAGCTTCATCAAAGGATTCTTTAAATATCATGAACATTTGTCAGTGTATGACACTGTAAACTATACCTATGGTAAAAATGACAAGCCAATAGTGTTCAATTTGCTTAACCTCCGTTCTCAGTTGTATCTTTTTTGTAGGAAAAGTGGAAAAGGCTAATAAAAATAATTAGACTACATTTAAATTCGCTATAATGTAGAAAAACGTACACAGTTAAAAGCTCATAACTTTATCTACAATACACTAAGCAACCAAGTTTCGATCAGATAGCAACCTAAAATGTTACTGCCCATCAGTTTTGCATTAGCTCGGTCATTTCGTGTTCGAAATACATTCCGAAATAAATCAATACCGACGATATAATATTTTTATGCGATTTGTAATGTCGCATAATGGCTGCCCAAATTCAGTTCATTTCATTTCAATGGGCACGCATCGTCCTCGATATCTCTATAACTCTTAAAAAAACCAGTCCCGGCCTTCGTAATGGAATGAATTCGCTCGAATATTGCAGCTTTCATCGTCCAGCCAATAGTGAAAACAAGGAAGGAAGAAAACACTATAGTAGAGTATAGACATAAAATCAACCACTCACTATTGATCCACATCCTTTTTTGTGTGCCATCCCGAAAGGGTTTTTGCAGAATTCCAATCGGAAAATTATTCCCAATTAAATCGCCATCGGAAAAGGAACCTGGGACCAGTTGCAGTTTTTGGAACTAGTGAGACACATTGCACCAATATTTCAGCGGATTTTGGTAAAGTTTTCCGCAGATGATGATGTTCAATATTTTGCTGTAGTTTAACAGGATTTACTTGGAACAATACGATAACTACTTGTAGTTGAGCGAATGAAAGTTTTCTTGAGCTCGAAAAATGAATTTTCATGTTCGGTGGGAAATATTGTTGGTATTTTCGAAAATGTAGTCTGGGAGGCTTAGTGGCAAGCTAGAGTACTTACCTTCGGTGCACCTGGTACCTGGTTCAAATCTACTTAGCGACAAGTAATTTTCGAGAATGGGATTGGGTGCCGGACTACCAGTTCAGCTTTAAATGAGAACCTGAGCTAAAATCGGTGTAGGTAATAATCACAGAAGAGCGTGTGGCTGACCACTTCACCTCCTAGTATTCCGGCGGTCTAGTAATGAAGTTACTCCAGCATTACTTCAAGGCCTAGGCTCGAGTTGGGCTATTGCGCCATCATTGATTATTATTATTTATCTTCGAATCGAAAATTGTTGCTTAATATTTACCAATTTCAATTCTTCTAATTTTATTTTTAGTTATCAATATACTTTAGAGTAATAGCTGTCATGCTTGGAAAATATTAGGTTGCCTCATATTTTATTAATTTTAATACATTTGAAAACATGTTGTACCCGCCAACTCAATATCGCTTGTGAGTCACAAATGATTCAGTTTTGTGAAATATATGGTCACAGGTGAATCTTTGTGCATCTTGTTTTGTTACTTGCAAGTGAATTATGTCGGTGGATTGTAAATGAAGGACCATTGTTCTAAACCAAAATTGAGTTCCCGCTTCGATGTTATCTTAATTCTTCTTAATTTAAAATCAATTTAACTTCATCCACAATCAAAATTTTTGTGATAATTTATTGCGAGTACATTCAATTTTAATTATTAACGACAAGCAAAATTTACTGTGAATTCTCAATAAACGGCGGTTATCCCCCTATTCAGGATCAGAGTCTCATATCAAAAAAGTCTCAATTAATTCAAAATTCATACAAAATTGAGACTCTCGACCTACTTTGTGACTTCTGACTTTTTCCTGAATAGGGGGCAGAATCTACCTACATAAAACCAAGTATGTCACAAATTTTCCCAATTTAATATGATTTTAGAAGTTTATCTCCTTTCTGTTTAATATTTCTATAGTTGTAATACAATAGGAAAAGAAAACAGAATAACTCTATAGAGAACTTTCATTATTTATATGTCTATATTTCTCGACGGAATAAAATCATTGCGTTTCAAATATTTAACTGTTTTCGCAGCCAAATTGTGTCAGATAGTGTAACCGACATGTAATATGTTTGTCAAATTTTTGACTAGTCCATCTGATAAGGCCGAATTCACTGAAAGTTTGAAAAAAAAATTTGAAAAAAATTTGACAGAGAATTTGATAGAACATTTTACAGAAAATTTGATACAAATTTTGACTGAAAATCTGGCAGGAAGCTTTACAATTTTCTTATAAACTGTAATCGAATAACTAGAATGACCGATAGAGTCTTAATGCATTTGGTAGTAGGTGTATCACTCCAGAAAAACAACGTCTGTCATATTGGTCAAATGCTGAAGTATTATTCATTACTACTACGTTAAAGAATTGGTTTAAATGAATAGTTTTTAGTTTAGTAAATTGCTGGGCTATAATAAAACTTATATGTTGTGTTTGGAGATCGATATGCTTTCTGATGACTTTAGGGCCAATATTGATGAAGATATACCGTCCTACCGCACCTTACGCACCGACTTCTATGCTAAATCTACTTATGTAGATACAGTGTAATATCATCCAACAGTATGTGCAATAAACCTGACCAGAACGCATTTGATACGAAGAGGATAGTTAATAATTTGATATTGCAATCAAACTATGAATCAAATAAAGATTTGACATAGATCTTCTACATTTTGTTTGGTCAAATGATTGATAGTGAGTCGTGGAGGCTTGCGAAACTGAGAATATTCATAGTTGGGATATACGATTTTAAAACACAACACAAATTGAAAAGTGCTTCAATTTTTTTTTTCAAAACTAATTTTATATCAGCGTTTCCGAGACAAGGTCAAACACAAATTGTTCAGGTCAGATGATTTACAATTGTTTAAAACTTAAGCTTATGAAAACAAAGAGATATAACAGGTTTAATAATAGATTAAGTTATTTGTTTAATTTATTTTTATTCCGTTTTACGTAATTTAGCATTTTTTTTACACAACTTTCTTTTTATTGAACTCGGAAATATTTGCCTTCGCTCGGTAGTAGGACTTAATAATATTTACCTCCGCATAGTAGCCCAACAAAATACCTGAGGGCTTAAAACTGCTTCTCGCCCTCTAAATTTTTTTCTGGTACGATATAATAGCGTATACACAATTCAAAAGTTCAGCTTCAACTTGTACTGGTTCATTTCAAACATGAAAACTCACTTCCAAATCATACGAATTCCTGCTGCAATAAAATCATACCAGAAAAAAATCAGAGCCGCATTGGGATTTTCATGCTATTAAACTTGTGAATAAATTTGCACTGATTGCGGAATTATTGAACAAAAAAAAAGGGAAAAAATAATTTGCTTATAGGAAATCCGCGAGTGGATTATTCAATTTGAAATTATCGGCGACGACTTTATTCGCACGTCGGGAATATTGTAGGCTTTTCGGTCAGACTGAATAATTGATTTCACTTTATCTTTCTAATAATATTTTATATTCGATGCAACAGTTGGTGTAATGGAAAAATTATCAATTTATAAATGTGAAATATCACAGAGGCGTTTTATCGTCCTGGAAACACCTGATTATGATTATTGACTGAATGCTTCAAGGTATGGACACAAAGTTTTGCACACGTAAGCTTTCCAATGTTTGATGCCAAAATTCCGAACGTAATGCAAATCGAATAAATACAGTCGTAAGGTCCTTCAGAAATTTATGCATTTTACACAATTCACTATAACTCAAGAATGCATTGAAGTAGAAAAGTAAAATTTAGCAGGAATTAGTTTTATGTCAAAAGCAAAACTGAGTTTACTAATTATCCGCCTAACTCGTTCGGGTAGCTATCATACAAAAGACATTAAAGCACATGGTAACTTATACTGAACGATTACTTCTTCGACTTTGAAATATCGTATATATCCCATGAGTCCTTCGTGTTGCTGGCATACAAATATCCAATAAGAATGTCAAAACTTATTTGACGAAAAACACCATAGCTCTTGCTTAACCATGAAATCGAAATTTTGTGCAAAGTAGTTTTGAGTGAAATTTACGTTCAAGTTTTTTAGTTAGCGGAAATTCCTTTACTTCTTCGGGTTGCTAGTCTAAAAATTCTTAAAGCACGTGTTCAAGTAACTCAGCAGTGATTCTCGGAATTACAAATATTTTTGGTCTCAGCCATTTTCCAATTATCAACCCCATTCTCTACAAACCTTTTCACCCTTGAAACGAAAAAAAATTTTGTCTGAAAAGGATTTTCAGTTACCCTCTTATACAAGCGTATTTTGTCGCTACACCTAATGTGAACATTTCCCATTTCTTTATATTTTTAAGAAAAAAAAAACATCGCCAACAAATTTTCTTTGGACCATTTAGTTCTGTAGTCTTTTTGTTGTATTTTTTTTATCTTTGTCGTCTGCGTTGATCTGCTAAGGGTGAATTTCAATTACGGTGATTACGTCTGTTTAATCCCATCATAAATATAAACGACAACAATATCAACAAAAAAAAGAATAGGAGAATATTTTGCAAGCCAATTCCTATTCATTGCTAAAGCAAAACTGCTTTTTATTGGTTATGAAAAATTTCCATGATTTAGTCAACCAGTGAAAAGGGGGCTTTAACAACTTGAGTTACACAATCTTTGGATAATCTAAACGAAATGGTGTTTGCACTGTAAATGTAGGCAGAGAAAAGAGATTAAAATCTTAGATTTAAAAAAATATTAATTATAATTGCTTTTAATTTTTAAATGAAATGTTACGTTTGGGACACATTTTGTCCATGTGTACGCCGGCGACAGTACGGAAACCCGTTTGTAGACTACACAATAAAAATCAGAATATTTTCCTTTCTACCCGCGTTCACCCACCCCAAAAACCACACAACCAACATTTTTTCCCTACTAGAGGTTTACCCACCCCAGCTCCTGTAAAATTTTTAAGATCATATCTGATACGGTTCCAAAGATATAAAAATTATATTTTTAGAAAAGTTGCCCGACTTTTGTGCTCCACCACCTCTTTCAAAAAATTTAATTTCAGTAGACTCCTCTTATAATCCCACATATAGAAACTAAATTTTATCTGCCTGGTGTAATTGATTCGAAAAATATTGTACTATATGTTATCCAAAATTTTTCACGCCCCACCCTTACAGCCCATCACACCTCTTAAAAGTTTGGGCCTTGTCTAATCTTGCAGTATTACTAAGGACAACAACAAAGTTTCAATCTTCTGAGATCACTTGTTCAGAAGATATCGAATGAATGTTTCAATCCCGGCTTTCATTTTTTCAACCCCACTTCCACACCACTCAACCCTTATCAATCATTTTTTCGTAAATTAGTCCTCCATTATATATATGTATTAGTATTAAATAAGTTCCAAGTTTCAGCCTCATAGAACAAGTGGTTCCTGAGATCTAGAACACAAAATTTGTCGTCTAAAACGCTTCCCTCTCCTCCACCCTTATACCCTACTCTTCCCAATCTACAAATTTGCGTACGGCGTACAGACGGACTTTTTTTTTTTTTTTTGTGGTTTACTAGTCCTAAAACATGAAAATACAAAATTGCAGAGTAAGAAATTTTTTTGATTTTTCAGGTCGATCACAATATGTACTTTTTTAGGCTTAGTGGCACTTGCCTTCGGTGCACCTGGTTCTAGGTTCGTGTTAGTTGTCTATTTACGTTAGTGTAAGTGTGTAGTGGCGGCATACAAAATAGACAAATACGTACTGTACCCAGGAAATTTTTTTGCTCCGACACTGTGGTGAAAACAATTGTCAGAAATGATTGTCATTAAACCGTACAATTTTTTTTTTAATGGACACAACTGTCAGAAATGATTAAGTCTCACATATAGGAACTCTACACAATACAGCCGATCCAGTTATACTAATACATCCATGTTTGGATAGTAAGCAATTATGCCGCACCATTTGAAGTAAACTTACATTTGGATGTAATAGCCAATTCGGATGTAATTTTCGATTTTTGGTTAGTAAATTTCAATTTGTAATGAGTAAATTTCAATTTCGAAAGAAGTAAATACACTGGATATTCTATTGAACTTACACTCTAAAACAAGCGCATAAATAGACCTCTTTAAAATACACTTATTTCTAATTATTTTTTATTACCTACACTTAATAAAACCGTTGGCTATAGGTTGGAATCGATTCAATCATTTCTGGCTTTGCTACAATGGCGCAAATCCGTTGTTCCATACATTACATATTTTCGTCGTAAAATTCAAATAGATAAGTGAACTAGATGAAAAAGAACATAATTTTCAATTCATATGTAAATAAATTTAATTTTACACGAAATGTTGCGTTATTTTGTGAGCCTTTTCATGTAAATTGTACGGTTCAGTTGAAAAGTACATGAATAATTTACTAATAACAGTAATTTCGTGTAAAAGTGTTGAAATGGAGTTATGGCAAAACTACTTTATGGTAGCATTACTTTACTTAATTCCTCTTTTATTTTTGTTTGAGATTCACAATTTTTTTTAATAACTATGTCATTCATTTTTAAGGATACGGCAAAAATGCATCTGTTTGACATTTTGTGATAATTTCTGTTTGACATATTGTGACAATTTACCAGCATGTCAACTTCAAACATGACGTTTAGTACGCTTAGGCGATATAAACGGCAATAGTATTAACTTAATACCGAGAACAGTTTAATACCATTGTCAATAAGTTCATTGTCACAGAAATCAGGCTGAATTTGCTGCATCGCGTTCGTTATATTGACGTAAAGGGCATCAATTGTTTGCGGCTTAAGCGCATAGACATGTGTGTTAAGAACCCCTGGCGGATGAAGTCTAAGGGCGTTAAGTGGAATGATCTCTGTGGACAGTTCACGCTACGTGAGATAATCATGTCCTCAAATCGCTCATGAAGAATATCTCCATCGTGGCATGCAACACACATTAAAGAATGTTGCAATCTTTACAATAATTATCACATTAAAATCTGTTACGTAAGGCATGTTAATTTAAATAAGAGTGTAAATTTAGATGAAAACCTATGTAAAATGCACTATTGGATTTAAGTTATTGTAAATTTACTTCGACAGTATGAAATATACCTTTTAACTGTTATGTTACTATTATAAATATTGAAAAATATATTGAAATTTCTACTATTACAATTTTTAACTGCGATATAAGGAAACTTCTTAGGAAAAACTACTCGTAATGTATCGAAGGGCTTGAGTGCGTGTGTGTTGATTAGCAATTGAAATGTAAAATTAAATGGGATTTTTATTTTACTCTTTTTTGATTGGCAATAAATAGCTGTGTATGTGAAACGTGGTGCCGTCATGTTGGAGACACATATCGTCGGTATCCACTTCATACAGTTGAGGCTATACAAGAAGTTTCTTCGAAGATTCGTTTTGGTAGAAATACGGACAAGACCAAAATCCATAACAAATAGAAACTTAATCGAGATGCATTTAGATTGGTATTGCCCTAAATTCGACAACTTTGTTTGTTCATCAAAAATGGGCCTCGTTTTTGGCGAGCTATTCTCAAACATAGCACTGACTGAAAATAAAAAGAATTTGATGATGCCTTCCATTGTGATTTGCCATACACTAATGAACAATTCACAAGAAATTTGAGGGACGTTGCCTTAACAACATGACTGCTATATCCTAACAAATTTCGAACGTCCTTATTGGAAGACCCTTACAAATTTAGGGAAAAATAATTTTTGATAGCAGGAGCAAGGTATGGCTATGTATGGTGTATGGGATGTGGGGGATGGGAATCCCTTTTCGTTCTTCAAGTACCTACAATGTAATTCTTTTCCACAGTTTCGATTTTTCAACGTGAGTGATCCTTAACATGACTCTCAAATTAATTCCACTTCTTTGAAGTATCAATTAAAAACTTATCCTAAATGAATTAAGTTGAACGTGTAATTCCAGCTGTTTTAATTTATAGCACCATTTTAATTCCAATTTTGGTTATTTGCTTGTAAACCTGGTAACGACCTTCTTACCTTCAGCATTTAATTACCTACTTATGTATATTTTTCTGTTTCTTGATTTCGGTATTCAAGGAAATGAAAATCGCACGCTTCCCTTAGTGTTTCTATATTTCTTTCCTTACTCGTAGCTATCGCAGTTTTCATGAATGCCCTTAAAAAATGAAAGAAAAAGAAAAATGAAGGTAAGAAAGAAAAATCGCGAAACGTGAAATGTCAGTGTATACGTAATTTATCCTGTATAGTTGGCAGTTAAAAATCCCAGAAAAGTCAGAATGTAAGGAATCCCGACTTCCAGAACGTCTTTATTACATCTAGAATTTAAGTGCAAACACATGTACCCACTTTATGCCAGGCCAATGCTTAGAAAGTTCTACAGGAAAGCCAAGGATGCCGCTCGTTGTGGGTTGGATAGAGGCAGGAGCAAGGAAGAAAAATAACTACAGAGAGTTGGGCTTATGCAGTGTTGTGTATTACGGGAGCATTCCCGTTTAGTCTACCTCAACAAGGATACTGAAGCAATAAGCACCGTGTATTACCTGGCGAGGATAATGATTTTGCTAATTAATTCGCGGGTACCTCCTACAAACCTTCGTATTTTCTTCAGATATAATCATTATCCTGTTCTAAATATATCAATACAAGGACAAGAGTATTCGCACGAAAACGAAGTTGCTACGAAAATTATTTCATAATTTATCTCGGTATGTTTTTGTATAATTATCTCGGAGTGTACATTACTCAGCGTTACGTGATATTTATCTAAGACGGTACCTTAAATTTCTGAAACTATAAGATGAGGCATTTACGACTCGCGTAATTTTCGTAATTAATATTGAAGCAGTGACTTTAATGAAGATTTCCTGTCATAATAATGAGTCGAGGGAGTTACACTCGGATCACACATTTAAAAGTCTTCATTATTATACAATGAGTTTAGTAATTCTAAGTAGAACAAATATGAGAACGACGTGAAAAGGTGATACGCATATTTGTTTCAGTGCTAGCTGCGACATCAACGAAAGTCGGCTTGTGGAAAAAAAAACATTTTTCCGAGAGTTTGAACAACTAACTAATTAAATAAATGCCTCAATCTCGCATTATGATTTTAACCATTGTGCTAAGCTCAAATCATGACTAATCTGCTATTACCGCTGCAATTAATCAGGACAAATGCCTCGGTTGTTTGCAGTGTTTCAAGCAAGTAACTTGCTTTTATTGCATGTGCCTCGTGCACACTAGCAAGTAACTGGCGACATTTCTCGCTAGAGTAATTTGCTGCGATGTTTACGCTATCTGTCGAATAACAGCAATTTTACTCTAGTAAGTAGCTCTACAAAAATCTTGCAAATAAAACTTGCCTTTCCGTGTATACACTTCATCATCGAAGTTTCGTTGAATTTTCAAAACAAAAGAGGAAAATACTACAATTTTGGATATTGATCCACATTGGTAATGAACAGACACGTATCCCACTTGGATTTTTCGTTCATATTTCGCACGTAAACTTTATAACTATGATACCTAAAACTGAACTTTACCTCACTTCCAATGCAATTGACTTGCTGGAAAACTTCGGAACCGATCGGAACATTCATACGAGATTTCAACTCTCGTATGTACAAGCGTGTACATTAACAACTTGCTTGAAAAAGCAAGGATTTGCTGGCTAGAGCAAAAACTTGGGCAAAAGCACTCTCGCAACTGTGTACACATGCAGCAATAAATGTCTTAGAGCAACTCTAAAAAGTTTTACTCGCTAGTGTACACGAGGCTTTAGATACTTTACTTTAGATACTGGTGCGCTTGGCCACTTTTATTTAACATGGATACAAGGTATGACATGGCCAGGCTCCAGAGTGAGGGGAAGACAAGACGTCCTACGTATACAAAATTTCCATACCCCTCCACCTAATAATATCACATGGAACTCACAAGAGTGTTTGATTCTTTCTATCAAAATTCGAAATTTCTACACGACACTTTCCGCTACTCATCAATATACTGCGGGGCTGTCGAGAAAGCGTTCGATAAGGTCTGGCACAATGATCTTGTGTTGAAACTAATTAAACATAAGTTTCCTCTGTAGCTTGTGCTTCCAATTGGATCCTTTCTAAAGTATATCGCTCAAAATTTTGGCGAACTGAGAAAGATCTTCTTTAAAATCAATATAGGCTGGTATGCCGCAAGAGTCAACTTTGTTACCTATGCTGCTCTCTTCTTTATAGCAAACGCACAAAGAACATTATATCCGGACGATACAACCTTCTTTTGCCAATCCTGGAGTCCGGCTAACATCACCAAGTTTTTGCAGCAAGCAATTAACGACATGGAAGAATAGTTTAAACACGCTGGCGAATTAACGTGAAAGAAAAGAAAAGTGAAACTTTCCTCTTCGGAAAAAGGACCAAGCCTTCAAGAGGTCATGTTTCTATTTTTGAAAACGCGATTCCATGAAAACCCATTGCTATGGTAGCTGAGCCTTGGAACTTACATGGAGCTAGAGACCTATTCTTACACAAATATGATGTAAAACTTTGGATTACAAAATTTTTCCAAGTGCATTCTTTTACATGTAATATTTTTGAGGAGTGTCATGGACCACGAAAGTGTAGGATAATAATTTAAAAAAAAAAAATTATTACTATGCCTCAACTGTTTCTATAATCGCCTATAAACCAGTTTTAGAATTTTTGGAGCCTTGGGAGCTACATATTTCGATATTTTATTCCCTTTGCACCCTTGAAAATGGAGCCAATTAAATAAATAAAAACAGCTACCTACAATCCAGACGCACTTTTAGGTACATAGGTTACTTTGCGACTGATAAGATTGTAAAAGCTACCGGAAGTAATGATTTCGTACAATAACAAAGTCGACTTCCTATTTTAAGGATTTCTTGAGTAGTGGGTTTCTAAAGATGAATGTACATATGTTTCAAGAATCTTTGCATGGCACCTACGCGAAGAAAAAAAAGGACGAAGGTAAACAAGACTATCAAGTAAAACTTTTCTGCCGAGGACATTCGACGGGAAACAGTATCAATGAATTTCTATACTGTTGTTTCAACATATATGCCAGTGGTGAAACAAAGATACTCAACGAGACGTAGCATTGATGTTCAATCCGATATAGGTGGTACGGTACAGGTGATACAGGTGACAACGCATCTGATGCAGCAGGAGCAGTTATAAAGGTATTAGTTTCAGTTGCAGTATCTTATTGACTCGATACCTATTTTCGGTGACACACAGAACTGGAGCATGAGTTTGTTGCCTCGATATTTTTTCGAGCACTATTACTCGTATAACCACTATACAGAAATCTATTGGTTTGTAGAATAGAACCACAAAGTCACGTTATTTACGACTTTTTTATATTACTTTTTTATTTTAATAATTATGTTATAAATTATTTTTTTAAAACTTTTTTTTTACACGTTTCATGACCAATAGACTAAAAAAGTACACCGTACACAAAACGTTTTGACGGCTTACAGCTCTCAAAACCTTTGAGCTATTACCCTATCCATAAAAAGACTGGACTCTAGGTCGTTTCCTAATACCTTGCTTTGTCTGCGCCTTCGTCTAGTTATAACAGTTAATGATGTAGTTAGACGTAGCAAAGCTGTGTCTCAATTTCGGTTCGTGTCTTTACTATTTTTAGGACAGCTCACCTATCAGTCAATCTTAGTAATTCCAATGATTTCTACGTCTGACGTCATTAACTGTTATAGATAAGTAATTTAGATAAAAAATATTTAGAAATATAAATTGGTGTACGGAAGGGGGGCTAAAAAAGTGATCAATGAAAACGAAATATAATTATTTTTTCGTCATATCTCTTGTATCTTTCTTTTCTAAAATTATGATTTGATTTTCATTCAACGGATTTCTCACATTAATACTTGTAAAGTGTTTTCAGTGTTTCTTGAAGTTCGACCTCCAAGGGTGATACAAAGGCCTATTCTGCATCCCGCTTCCCGAATTATTCAATTGTACAAGTGTAGAACTCGTTTTCACGAATTCCGTCATATCTCTTTGGTGTGATATGACATCGAATAGGTTTTCACTTCTGCAGGCTTTCTTTATATTTATTCAAAAGCTTCTTTCGGGATTTTTGTATTTTCAACCCCAAGTGGTTGGAATGGGGTTGCATATGGTTTCACGAATTCTTACATATTTTTTGGTTCTGATGAGATATCGGACTTTCATCCGAAAAATAATAAAGGGCGCGGACTGTTGGCAGATTTGTTTTTATTTGCAAATCTTTCGGCTGTTAGTGCTGGATTCGAAGACGAAAAGAAAAAAATTTAAGAAACCGCATTCAAGAAGGATATCAATTTGGTCAATGTACGCTAATTTCAAAAGCCAAAATATTTCGAAGTCTATTTAACTCTGTAATAGGATTTGTGAAATGCTCCATTAAAAGCTATACCTAGACCTTAATGCCGTAACAATTGTTCAAATAATCATATAGTTTGCGAATTAAACTACTTGGGATTATGGCTATATCCATCGAGATGTAGATTATGAGTGCGAAGGACGCTCAACAGCTTGTCTAGTTTTATGACGTGCCCACAGGCTTTAATATCATTGACGATTCCTGGTAGGGAATAGTGAAAATATTGTTAACGCAAGTTTGAGGTAGCTTTCAGGAAAACTGAAAGTACCAACAGCTTTAGATACTCGTACTCCCAACCTGTTGCCCTTTAAATTAAGGACTAGCTATGAAGGATCAGCTTGCGTAAGGCAAATAAAGCAAAATTTCCAGTAGATGGGCAGGTATGAATCTGGTTCGCTTGAACTGCTTTACAATTACATAGCACCGTCTTGACGTGTCTGGAACCTTAAGTGAGCGTCTTTGAATATCCCGTGCTGACGGAAAATCATCTCAACGTCTATTATGAAGGAGTAAAACGACTGGGAGTGCTTAATGAAATTCTCCGAATTTTTTTTTTCCAATTTCTTATTTCACTTAAAATCTGTTCAGTATTCACATCTCATTGAAATGTTTAATGTAGGGCAATACGAAGGCAGAAGACTCAATAAACTAGGAAGCAAGACGAAACGTGACATTCAGGCACTGTAAAAGTGATATTGCACGAAGAGTGCTGAAATCGCTCTAAATATAAATACCAAGACGTTTTTCTCTGTATCGGGAGGGGGGACGGGGGTTATGTCTTCGTCCTTGCGCGCTTTTCACCTTCATTTCTTGAATTTCAAACTGAAAATCAGACCGAACGACAAGTTTAAATTTTTCTTCGTTTCGTTCGCTTCTTATCGGCACTCAGTCAGAATTTCAGGACGGGAATGGGAACTTCAGTGGTTTTTCGAATAAAAACCGGAGAAGGCCCTGGAGGCGATGGCGGATAAAATTGTTATTACAGGTTGAATGAAGTCGACCTGGAATTTTCGACCTGCCAGCAGGTATCGATGAATTATGAAATCTGCACGTCGTGAAGACGTGAACATGACGTGAAATCAACTTCCGGGGTTTCCCCCGGCAACGGCGATAGCATTTCCGTCGAATTTCACTGACAGATTTTTTGAGGTTTTATTTTCTTTAATTTATTGTCGGGGTGTCCTATTTCCTGATTGATGTAATTTTGTAATGCGATTGAAATTCTTGAAAAATTCAGGACGCGTAAAACAATTGAGAATTTGAATGAGAGTCGTTTAGATCTGTTCAGCGATAGACAATCAATTAAATTTGCAAGACAGTAAAATTTAATTGCGTTCAGTAATTTATTTAACGTTTCTGTTTTTCTAGGTTGGTACAAATATTTCGATTGTGGGGGGCAATCTGCTGAAAAGTTAGCTCCGACTGGCGGAAGACGTGACTCGACTAGTATTGAAGCGATTGTCTGCTGATTGCAAGAAAAGTGACAAACCATCATTGGGAGGCTACTCGAAAGTAAGCTGAGGATACCCAAACCGTGAACAGAACAAACTCGCGGAACTTCTAAAAAGGTCTTCCGAGAACAAGTTTAATATCAGCTCGTCACTATTTCCATATTTAATAAACCGATCAATATTCTGTTAAAGTTTCGTAGTATCATTGAGAGTTGGTTTTTTTTTTAAAAAAAAACTTGAAAATAGGTGTTCTTTTTAAGGATACTGAACTGGACTTACATAGGTGGTTAGTCTTTAATACACTGTAGTGTACAATCCAGTCAGCTTAGGGATGGAAGGTCAGGAATAGGGCCGGGTATGGTAGTGTACTAGTTGGTGTTAATAATTATTGTTGAGTGCTGTTAGGCTATGATGTGATTTACCAGAACAGCAATGTTGCCTATAACAAATCAACTAATGTCTGGGATCTCTGATGCTGTTAGTGAATCTGAATCTGGTAAGAATGTAAACAGAACTCATCTGCTCAGTGTTAAATCCTTTAGTAGTGATCCTATTAAAAATTACGCACTGTTCACTATTTATATTGATAATTTCAAAGCCAATAGCAACTGAAAAATTCTTATAAATAATTTATGTGTATAGTGGGAATTGAACCCACGGCATCACGTTTACAAGCCTAGTACGCTACCACTGGACTGCACCCGGCCTTGAGAAGGTTTTAAACAAGCCTGTGGAAGTGAAAAGATATTCCTGAATTCATGAAAAAGTATATAATCACTTTACTTACATCCCCGTAAGGGTCATTTTTTTCTGGCTGGCTAACCTTGAATTAACTTAATAAATTTCCGTTATAGAATACTATCTATCATATTGAAACCCCAATTTGTGAATTATTTTTTTTTTTTATTTTTCTGTGCAAATTGTATAATCAATATTGCATCGTAATTTTAAATAAATTTATTAGCTAGTTCTAACCTCCACTGTTTCCAGTATACTGAATTTTTCAAATAAAAGTACACATTTCAATCACTTTTACACGAAATTACTGTTATTAGTAAATTATTCGTGTACTTTTAAAATGGCGCAAGTTTGATTTTTGCCTACATCCAAGTTTAATTAAGAGTTGGTCTCGTAATGAAGTAACTCTATAGTATTGCTTCAAGGCCTAGGCCCAATTTTGGCTGTTGCGCCATTGATTATTATTTATATTTTGTAGTAAGAAATAATATTAGAACTAGAAATTAATACTCATTGTACACTTTTTTTAAAGTCTAAACTCAAGAGAACATCCAGTGAATTTCTGATTTGAAAGTTGAAATTTCGATTGCAAATTGAAATTTACTGACCGAAAAATGAAAATTACTATCTAAAAGATTTAAAATTCAATGTATTTTTTTACTGTATAGCTTTATTATGTTTTTTCTGGTATGTTTTTTACTACTGATGCACAACTGCAAAATCCTGCTAATGGCATTATTCTTTCTATATGAAGAGTATAATTATTTTCAATACTGTGTTTTTCAACCATCCCTAAACACGACATGCGATCCTCGTATATAGTACCTCCATCCACTCCTTCCGCTCCCCCCAAACTCGGTATTTTATCAAGGTACGACATTTAATCAAATTTATACATTGTTGGTGCTTGGTAACATGTATTCAGTGGACTTAATAACAACGTACATATGTCAAAGAAAAGCCAGTAAGCCCTTCAAGCAGTTCTCAAGAAGAATAGAACACTTCCAGTAACGGATTTCAGAACTCTTTCAGTTTATTCTATCCACCCTTTTTTGAAGGACTCTTATGCATTTCCGGAATAATTTTTTTTTTCCACATAATTCACATTTTTCATAGCTGTGACGATTGCAATCTGAAATTGTTTGGAATTGTCAGTGAAGCATTCGCAGTGTAATCCAAGGAGCCTGTCGCGTAGCAACATAACAAATCCCTTAGCGTTAGGAGTTGCTGTATTGAATGCTGACAAGCTGGTATAGTGAAGAAATGAGTTTGTACGTAAGCGTCTGGAAGTTGGTGCCATGTTTAGTCCTTTCGGTTGGCTAGGAATGATATGATGCAAGAGGACTCCTAGCAAAAAGCACAAAATGAGAAATATCCTAGTGAGATTTAGAGTATGAAAGGGTTAAGGATATTAACTGGAAGTTTTACCATACCAAAAATAATGTAATATCAAAAATTTGAAAGGGGATAATTTAGCGATTATATGTAAAGCCCATTAATGTAAAAAAAAATCCATATCTTATCAGGCCTAAGTGATATATCCGAAAAAAATTTGTCTTGCACATTTTCATTAATTAAAAAATATAACGACTCTCTCATTGGCCTCGTAACATATTTATATTTTCTTAGTCCGTATTAAGAGTAAAGCCGTATTAGAAAGCTGTTTAAATGTGTGGTATTAAGTTAGTCCAGTTCCGCATGTGGAATAGAACTAGACTAAATTAAACCGAGCACAGTTGAAATGGCATTATGGCAACACCAAGCTTCTTCACAGATGGCGCCCTTCAATTTGTAGTAAGTATTGGTACCCAATAGAAATCAATATATTTTTTACGGAAATTTAAGTCTATGTGTAATATTTACATCTTGTTAAAAATCATTGAAACAGCCGTGGTATTTCTGTGCATTTTCCGAGTTTTATCGCTACATGCAATGAAGGGAAACTACGCGTAGCTCTGTCCATACAGTTTATCCGAGACATTTACCTGCATGTCAACTTCAAATATGACGTTTAAAGCAAAGTGGATTAATTTAGTACGCTCAGGCGGTATAAACGGCAACCGTATTAACTTAATACCGAGAACAGTTTAATACGTATTAACGATTGTGGTATATACGAGACAATTGACTCTGTCATTGGTTTTAAAGCGAGTCAAACTAAGCCCAGACAGTAACCAATATTTAATTGAGATTGGAATCTTCGGTGCCTTACGTTATAGGCTTCTGTAGCTTGACGTAGGCGACAATCTTTGTTTAAGTCTTATTGACGTAGCGATACGTTAATGTTATAAATATACATAGTTACATATACCATTACCCTTTACACCACGCGTACCCACTGTTTCAGTACCCCCAACTGGAAAACATAATAAGAATTTCTTTTAGCGCATCACGCTGCTATTGGCAGCGTCCGAATACAAGAGGTGGAACATTGCTTTTTCAACCAAATACTGGTGGATTATTAAAAACTTCGCTTCCTTAACTCCCTGAAACTTAAAATGCGGAATATTATTAAAAAAAATTATTTTCCCTTACCATAACACTGAATTTCTCAATAATCATGTAAATTCGTACTGTTTCTTACAGAACCCCTGCTTCTAGTGTATCCTTTTATGATTAAAATATTTCGTATTCTTTTTCTACACAACATCTCCACCTTCTGAAACATCTTGCATTTTACCTTACCGTGATTAAGGCAGATTATTCGTTAATTAAATTCATGACTTTACATTTAATACAGTAAGGGCCTTGCCTTTTTATTTCATTAACCTTATAGCCTCCCACCGTCTCGTTAGCTACGGACATGTGACTATACAAGAATATTGTACATACAAGATGCAAATAAGTTTACCTTTTTGCTTTTGCTGACCGAAAAGGCGAATTTCAGTTTCATTTCGTTAAAAAGCTAAATGCGAAGCACGAAAGGAACTTATTGCTTTTAATTTAAATTAAGTAAGACTCAACCAAAGTGAAAAAATTTACGAAAAAAAAAAAACACTGGACAAAGTACTGAACCAGAATTTTTGTTAAGAAGAGCTGGTCGCTATGTCACATTTCTTTTTTCATTAAATAGAAAATGAGGTAAAACAAATTACGGATCAATGATACTTAAGGTGACCTAAATACGTTTGCAATCCTTTTTTTCGTTCTTAATCTAAAGAAACATTGAGTTCCTCAAGATAATGATTAGATACATAAAAAGAAACTTTTACGAGTATTTGATATCATCGTATCGTTCAGAAATTTCGCTATAAAAAACATTAGATACTAAGGAGAAAAAGAGAACGAACGAACATTTATCAAGCAAGGGATACTTGAGGGCTGTAATATATGCCGGAAGTTTGTAAAGTTTAACCCTTTTTTGTGACTATTTTATGGCATTTTATTAGATCAAAAAAACCGAATGACCTACTTCCTTTTCTTTATTTAAATTCATCCCTTCTAAATGACCATAAACAATAGGCAAGAAAAACTATACAGAAAAATCCACAATCAGTTGGAGTTGATAAAAAATACTGCATAAAATCGAGGTGAGCATTTCAGAAGTGGTGGGTATGGTTAACGAAATATTCGAAATATTCATCTTTGATATTTTTAATGTTTTAGAATATCATACTGAAATTAACACGGTCAAAGTCGGAATCAAACATTGGTTGTTTCGAAACTGGTGGTTTTTTTGAAAATTTAGTTTTGTTACTAGTAACTAGAACAGAACTTTCAACAGTCATCAGACTTTCAAAGAACTTCACATACTCTTATATGTAAATATAATATACATCAGAAATGTCTAAATATGCAAAAATGCCAGAAAAAAACCCCGTATAAAAAAATTTGTAACCCCTTACAAAATTTATTTCAACTTTGTGTTGTAAACCGTGGAGGAGGTATGGATTTTAAAATGTCTCGATAGCAGCTTGAAGGTTAAAAGAAATTTTTTTTGTTAGGGTGAAACAACTTATTTTTATTTTACATTTGACTAAAAGGAGTTTCCTAAATCTAAAATGGAAGTAGGGGTTAAGAATTTCTCTAATCAATCATGTCACATATAGTATATCAATAAAATTGGATGTTACGAATTATACGGAAGGTAGCTCTGACTAATACTCCCTTAGGGACCGAATTTCAAAAAATCTTGAAAACACGTTCTAGGTATTCATATTAAGAATCCGTAGAATAAAAACGAATTCAATATTTGGGAAGACCTAGTAGATATGACCAAAATCATGGAAATATATGCATTCTATTTTCACTGATATTTTTTTTTACCGTCCTTTTGAACGCCAATGGATATTCGTTTGCTTTTTTCAAAATTTATTTTCTTAGTTGATTTACATAAAAAAAATTGTATTTATAAACGTGTAAGGCTGAGGATAGGGCAGGGAGGTTCAAAAGGAAAAAAAATCACGTACAGAGGCTCGGCAATAAACGTAGTCAGTGTCACGTATTCACGAATTTCGTCATATCTCTTAGGACTTTTAAAATATAAAATAAATTTTTCTACTACGTATTTTTCATATACAGGCGTGTTTTTTTTTTGGAAGTGTGAATGAATTTCGCTTATTGTATTATATATCGACTAATTTTAACTTCCACTAATTTTTAATGTACAGGCCTCTTCAGCGCCAGAGTCACAAGTCAGAAAGTAGGTGGAGAATCACAATTTTGTATTGATTTTGAATTAATTGTGACTTTCCACCTACTTTGTGACTTGTGACTCTAGCGGTGAATAGGCCTGATAATCTCCTATAAGCCGTGTTCAGGAATATTTTTTTACAAACCCCTAAAAGGGCATTAGGGAGTGGCACAAGTTTTCACAAACGCCGTCATATCTCTGAGGTACAATAAGTTATCGAATTAGTTTTTTTCATCTCTGGCTTTCTATCACTTTAAAAATTAACTTTATAGTGTCTTGGATTTTAGTTCCAATGCCTTGCTTCGATTACTAAGTCGTAGGGCCATTATTACGACTGTCAGTTAAACTTTAATCGGAACTTTGACTGCAAGTTTTGTATCAAAATCTGTCAGATAGAGTTCTAGTTAGAGCTCAACTGAACATCGTAGGAACGTGTTTTAGAGTCGTCACAAATTTGGTACTTGACTCTTAGATTTTTTTGAAAACCCTTCAAAGATGCTATGCTATGTCAGTTGTAAGTCTGATTTCGAAACCTATTTTAGTGTTTACTAGTTCAAGGAGAATATTTAAACACAGTCAACTTTACTAGAATTTCGACCGATCTAATAATAATTGTTTTCTTCAAATTTTTTTATCAGTGTGTCGTAAGAATTTGGTCTTGACTTGTACTATCTATAGAAATTTCATTTACATGATCATTTAAACGGTACATCACTAACTAAATGTCTTTATTCCATTATACCAAAAACACAATGAAACTAAATTCTAAGTTTAGTATCTACTACTGCAGAAAGTTAATTAACTTTTTGCCGAATTCCACAGTATTCACTGAGCCCATTAAAACTTAAAGTATTCATGATTTTCACTCTCCGACAGTAACAACATCTTCAACAGTCATTTGAACCCCTTTCTATTGGACCAAGTAATGAAAGTTTCACACCAAAAACCACTAACAATCTTGAAGAAATCTCATAAGCAAAAAGAGCTCATTGCTGTACAATGATGCTTTTGTACAGTGGCATAAGTCGCCAACAAGTTGTATTAATTATTTCTTAGGGTAGGTGGTATCCAGCCTGGTACATTGCCGCCCAGAGTAGCAACAGAGTGGTCCTTCCCTCCACTTGTACCTGACGCGCTCTTCCTCCATAAAAACATTAATTTTAGTAAAATGTAAGGCGCGCCTTTTATGGCAGTAATTTTCGCACTTAACATGTTTCATCTCTTAAATATAATCGGATTTTGTGGTTCTTCAAGGTAACAGCCCTTGGCCTTGTTTAAAACCCATTTCGACCCGAGACTTGTCTAATAGGACGAAATTAACATTCTTGTCTTTCGAATGGTTTCTTTGTTGCTTAGTAGCTGCCCGGAATTTTAATACGCTGTAATACCGAAGGAAGTAAACGCTCGCAAAACGCATACTTCGAGAATGCATGGTACTTTTGAGTTGGGGAGGTTTTTGGGGGTGCGGTTTGACTATGGCATAATGTCGCAGCATCTGTCAAGATTAATCTGCTCAACGTACACATGCAGCAGCATTAAATTGTAAGTAGGTACTTATCGTATATTTCGGGAGTGATGTTCCTCAGTGGGGCTGGCATATGCGCCAGATGTTTGGCATATTCTTTTTGAAGGACTTGGCTCAGTTTAGTTAATTATTTTAAAAGGAGCTGTTGTACCGCTACGGTTGGGGGAAAGTAGAGCGACTCTCTTGTGGCAACTTTTATGATTATTTTATCGGGCAAATTTTTATGGTTTTGTTGTACCGTGTCCGCAAAGGACGTTCTTGAGGTACTACTAAGACAACTAACTAATCTGAGGTATACACGTAAGCAATCAAATATGATTTTATGCAGGTATGAAAAAAATTGTAACTTTACTAAAGGACCAGATGGTAAAGTGTGTTAGAGACAACTTGGTAATTGTATATTGAACAGGCTGCTTAGCTCTTTCATGAGCTCTGAATGCTCATAGGCCAGCCACACTATTTTTTTACAAGATAGGATCCAAGGATATAGGCTTCACCTATCGCCAGATTTTACACCTTCACTCATCCATTGATGGTTCCATGTGTTTCTTCGCGGATGCAAATCTAGAGCCTGATAAAAAATATATTGATTTGGCTTCCTGAATATCAAAACAACTACCTTTCTGAAGGTTGGAGATTAGCCCCAATAGCTTCAAAATAAGTCACACTAGTGGTTCATGAAAATTTAGAATTTGCTGTATTTGTCGGTCACCATATTGTACAATAATGGTAAGGGTAATGTATAGTTAATCTGGAATGGTTAAATTATACATAAGATTTGGAGTGATTTGGTAACTTTGGGCTTACGTAAGATACTCAACAAAATTTACGTTACAACTAGCCTCAACATTTGTAATGAAGTTTTATATTATTTAATTTAATTTAACTGATACGAACTGCTCACAGCGGAACAACACTTGGAGGTGAAGTGGTCAGCTGCACGATAGTCCGTGATTATTACCCCGATTTAACTCAGGTACTAATTTACAGCTGTGTAAACTGGTAGTCCGGCACCCAATCCCATTCTCGAAAATTACTTGTCGCCAAGCAGATTCGAACCTGGTACCAGGTGCACAGAAGGCAAGTGCTCGAGTCACTAAGCCACCCAGACTACCTGCTTTATAATTTTGAACATAAAACCAATTACTCCGTTTATTCCACCAAAACCCTTATTAATCCTTCAGTGAATCCTACTTGAGTTTGAATAGATATATCTATCGGAGTACTGCTACCTGCCGCAATACTTTCGAAGTACTTTTCTTCATTCAAAAAATTTAGTGCTATGTAGATTCGGAGACATTCACGCCCAATATTCCTCTCCATTTCCACGCCCCTAGGTCTTTCTTGCCAATTTTTGCAAATGGGTCCACTATCATAGTTCAAAATAAGTTCTAAGCTCGCACAATTATTCGCACTGTATGGCAATATCACCCTCGGTGAACGCTTCACCTTGTTTTATACTAGTTTGGTGAAAATCCAAGGTCTAGTAGAACTTTTGAGGGTGTAGGTGAATGTTCGACCGGGTGAACTTTCTCGAACGCATCAGATCGTTCGATTTTAGTAGTATACTATACGCTGTTAGTTGGTATCTTCGATTTGTTCCACTCTTAACGAAGCTCTGATTGGTTGAGTTTTTCCGCTAGTTGTCCGGTTGTTGTTGTTCCCATGATCCGTAACAGATCGAGTTGTGGAGTTGCCAGACTTGCACGTAACAATAGTTAGTGATGTTGGCTGTTGGGCAAATCAACTTTTTTTTGTCTGGTAGCTAATGTTATTCATAAGTCTGATAAGAATGTAAAGAGAACTCATCTGCTCAGTATTAACTATGATGAAATAACTCTCGTACCAACAACAGTAAACTGATTTTATTTACGCAGAAACCTTCGCGGGCATGCGCTTAATATATCAGCGATATTTCATGGTAATTGGATGAATTGTATAGGAAATCGTACGGGACAATCAAACAAATAATTACAGCACCAGGGTACTAAAATATCGAAAAAATTTATAAAATGTCTGAAAAAAAAACAAATGTTTTTCATTTCATCGGTAACAAACATCATCACAGGAATAATCTACACATTCCCTGAAAATTTCATCAAAATCGATTGAGCGGCTTAGGAGTTCATAGGGAACATACTCACATAAATACATACATCTTCTTTTATATACAAATACATAATATAGATATAGATTCCTCAGTGTTCGCTATTTAAAATAATATTTCGAAGTCAATGACAAAAGGATTTTTATTTTAAATAAATTGTGCGTTGAGTGGGAATTGAACCTATGACAACAAGTGCATAGCAATAGATATCGTCTTCACTATAATTGCATCTTATGTGATTGTAAAATGAAATGTGGATATGATTTATTTTTCGTGCTCACATACTGGAATTTATCGCACATAAACTTCGAAGAATGTACTTGAAAAATGTCGAAATTTTCGAAGTAATTAATGTGTCATAAACATCCTTTGATATAAATTGAAGGCATATATTTTTCTAACCTTAATGGGACATGAAAGGTGCATATGTGTGAATAAATATGAATTTCAGTATGAACCCGTTCCTAGCGAATGCGAAACATGTGCTGCAACAAATATTGAACTATAAACGCTCCTTTTCCATAAATTCAAGCATCTGCTGCTACAATTAATGAACGTTATGAACATCTTTTTCAAAGTGCTTGCGGCTTCTGCGTTCTACTTGTTGTTTTATTTCATATATTATATGGCTAATAAGAAAAACGGAACAGAAAATCGATTTTGTTCCTTTCAGTTTCGGGCTGAATGGACGTTGCGAAAAAAAATGGTGTACGTGCTTAAAGGCGCTAAATAACCATAAAAGTTCGCGTATAGGTGTGTTAAGCGTATAAATCATTGAAGACTTTGCCAGTTTCCCCGTGCACTGGATCCCTATACCCTATCATAATATTCTCGTTGTTGCCTCGTTCTCGAAGGACTATTTTTATTGCTCCGTGATATTATGAGTCACGAACGAACTAAAACCGGATTTCCTACACTAAAATGCTTCACCTGTCTTCCGTTTTTCACCAGGTATATCGATGATTGTGAACATTTTGTAGACGGCCCCGTGTGTATAAAGTGCATGGTAATGGATTTTATCATAAATAGAATCGAAGCAAGAGAAACCAAAAGTTTGCCATGTCGAGCTTTCAGACTTTTATCGTAGTTATAGCTTTGCCAGCTATTGCAGTACCCATTTCTCCTGAATGCAGTCCAAACATTAATCACAAAAGTTTTTTTTTTACAGATCGAAGTCAGTGAAAGGACATTTTTTTTTAAATAGCGTGCGAACTTTTTTCTGGGCTAAATTTTGAATGGATGCTGAAATATATTATTATTTTAAAGTCAAGTAACTTTAAAAAAAAAGTTGAAAGAAAAGAAAAGCATTGCTCCGTTTTATTTCGGAGAGTTGGTTCTTCATTCCTTGATCCACAGTAACCGAACTCGATGTTAAAGTGAAAATCTTTTCTATTTATGAATCCTGAATGGCAGTTATTCTGGCAGCGGGAATAGTTGGCCATTACCATATTTTGTGAACATTTCAAAAGTCTTAAAACTTTCGACTTTTATGTAAATCGTACTTAGAGCTATGCATAATTTTGATAGGAGATTTTTATGTATGACTCTTGAGAAGCGATATCGACTTGCAGTTGTAGTATCTCTTGTAGGTACTATAGCTTCCAAGTAACCCAGGTTGGTCTACCGATGCAGAGGTGAAAAAATATATTCCCTCCAGGGTAGTTTCGTTTCTCTGATATATCAGGAGGTAGTATCAGAGTCGGTACCTACTTCACAGTAAAAAAAATTTGAGTTTTACATCATTTGGATAGTTGGCAAATATGCCACACCTTTTCAAGTAAATTTACATTGGGATGTAATAGTCAATTTGAATGTAATTTTTAATGTTCGGTCGGTAAATTACAATTTGTAATTATTAAATTTAAAAATCATTTATTCATCTAATATTGTTTTTACTTACTTACTCTTAATAAAAACCTTGGCAATCAGAAAACAAAATCGAACGCAGCATTCAACTTCATATATTACATGTTTTTCCCCGAATAACTCAATTAGATAAGTAGAACTACATATAAAAGAACGTAGTTTTCAATTCATATATAAATATAGTTCATTTTACACATTTTTATACTCAAGATGAACATATAGAGTATTATAAGTTTAATCCAGCCCAAAAAGTTTGTAACGCATAGAACCGAGCCTCGGACGAAAAAAAGTTGTATATTATTTTTTGATTATTTTTGGCCAAAACGCCCAAATCCGTTTGCTGTCCGTCCGTCTGTCCGTCCGTCCGTCCGTCCGTCCGACCGTCCGTTAGCACGATAACTCAAGAACGCGTTGACCTAGGAAGTTGAAATTTCGTTACAACTTGTAAAATGGAAAAAGTAAGGCTAAGTTCGTTAATGGGCGATATCCTTTCAGTCCTTCGGGTACCTCCCATACAAGAGTCCTTGAAACACGTTTTCCCAGTTATTGCTCGAATGCTTCATGTTAGGAACTTGAAATTTTGCATACATAAGGCTTAAAATGTTTGAATCGTATGTTCCGAATATGATGCAAATCGAATGAGTCCTTCGTGTAGCAGCCTAGAAAAGTCCTTCAAAAATGTATGCTTTATACTGAATTCACTATAACTCCAGAACGTGTTAAAGCAGGAATTTAAAATTTTACAGGAATTAGTTTTATACCAAAACCAAGACGGAGTTCATTAATTAGCGCCATCCGTTGACTCTTTCGGGTAGCTGTCATACAAAAGTCCTTAATAAACATATTCACCAATATTGCACGATAAGTTTAGAACGCTTTAATTTATGACTTTGAAATTTTATACACATTAATTTTATAATAGTCGCAGCTGAAACTATTAATATGAAAAATATCCCATGAGTCCTTCATGTAGTTGCCATACAAAAATTCTGTAAAATGTCCTAACTTACTTTATGGAACTCACTATAAAAAATCAAAAAATTGAGTAGCCACTATACAATAGTTTCTACCTGTAAGTAAAAGGTCATGTAATAATTGCTTGTGCTCTCCTCATTCTTGTGATATATTTCCAACTAAAGTATAAGTCGGAGTTCAGTATTTCATCTAGAGTATCATACGATTGGCTTGCAGCCGATCGTGACTGCGTTATGTTTCATTTTCATTTTTCATTTTACACAAAATGTTACGGTTCAGTGAAAAAGTAAATGAATAATAGAAGGGTTGAAAATTGTTTTTCCTTTCAAAGTTCTCTCTGAACAAGCTCCAATCCAGAGACGTCATTTCAGTTTTTCTAATAGGTGGAGGGGAATAAACTGAAATGACGTCGCTATTTAGGGGAGGTTGTGGTTCAGTAACTCACATTTTTTCGATCGATATAAAATTGCAGTTTATGACAAAAAAGGTATTTCTCTTCTGTAACTATAGGTACCTATATTGTAGTCTGTTCTGTAAATTAACATATTTTAGTGTTAAATATTAAATATTATTCTAAAGTATTCTACAGCGTACATTTCAAAAAATTGGTCATTCAATCCAATGTGCTCCAAGCGAGAGTCACAGTGAATCAATATGAAAAGCAGTTAATCATAGGATTTTTAACAAATTGGAAATCATTTCATTCAAATATACACTCTTTAATAACTGGATCTTTAAGTTAAAAACAATTCATAAATTCAAATAAATAAAATGTAAATTAAAATAGGTAGGTTTTCAACGAATAAAGCGATTGATGTCGTTTTCTATTAGCTGCTCTATTATAGGTATAAGCAAAATAACATAAAAAGGCCTAGGCTTGGGCTGTTGCGCCATTGATTATTATTTCAATTCGCCCTCCTCCACATATGACGTCCCTGCTCCAATCACATTCAAAAGAGTTTGCGAGAGAATCCTGTTGATGTTGTAGTTTCTGGAGCTCTCAAAAGGTGGCGCTAAGTATCTGCATGAGTGTTGTTTGTACCAGGCCACGAAAATTAATTTTGTTTTATAACAGTGTACTACCGTTCATACAGCTTGACAATATTTTTGGATACGATCGTTGTAGTATAGTGAGAAAGTCATTATCGCGAAAAACTTTCTTGCAATTGCCCAATAAGTAAAACGATTCGAAATAATATCGTAAAGACATCTTCACGAGATCGCGCGTATTAAAATATATATCAAAAAATATTGGAAAAGATTTTAGTCGTTTATAAAGTTAAAGTAAGAAACAATTCGATATCGTGTTAGTTATATGTGTATGTCAGAGTTCGTAAAAACGTACACATTCCCCTTGAAATATAAAACAACTCCGATTTGATTAAACCTAAATGATTTGTAGAAAACTTGAAGAATAACTTACACCTCCCAGGAGTTAAGCATCGAAAAATGCTTCAATCGTTTTTTTTTACCAATTTATATTTAAAGTCTTTAGAGATGAAAGTAAATTCGATATCTCTGTAAACTTAAGATATGTATCGAAATTCGTGTAAGTGTACACAACAACCGCTAGGGTTTGAATATCGAAAAGTTTGGTAAACGGATTCTACGCGCTAGTATTAACAGTTGTAGAAATAAAATCAATTTGATAACTCGACATACCCAAACAATTTAACGAAATTTGTACAAATGTAGAAAAACCATTTTTCACGGACATACATATTGCGACAAGTAAGTTTCGAGACTGCCCGTGGAAAACATAACTAACAGATAAAATCTGTATATTTTAAATTTTTTTATTATTTAAAATATTTATAGCGATTCAACACTGATTTAAATGCTTGTTCTAGCTCATTTTGTGGAATGTCCTCTAGTGCTCGTGTTGAAGCTGTTCCACCTCTGTACGCTAATAAAAATCTGAAAGGTTTTAACTTCCTAACATAAACATTTTTTAAGATAAAGAAACACTTCCCTAACTTACCACTCTTATCAAAAATTACATTTTACTAGGATGCTTCTATATTGACTAACCTACATATGTGGTTTTTGTGAAATATGGTAAACATCACAATTTTTTTATTTCCATCCCTTCATCATCATACTCTACACCGGTACACCAATTTTATTCTAGAGGTTGGAAATAGGGTTATATCAATAAATTAGTCAAGTTCACTTGTTCAGATTCTTCTTAAAAATTCAGGCCTCTCAAGCAATTCATTTATTTCATCAGTCGACCTTTAAGACTGCTAATTGAATGTCAAATTTGTTTCCTTCATAGCTTTCCCGTTTATTGTTTTTTAAAGCACCTCAACGTCTTGTAATAATCTTTGGACATTTAATTTCATTACAGCTTAAGACAATTCCAGTTAGCGGTACTTAACTCCCAGTTTAAGTTGTAGACATACCCTTAAATTTTCGAATAAAATAACTCAATAATACAAAAGAAGACACAAATGCCGCTCAAGAGGAAGCATTATAAATTTCTGGCCTTTAATTTGGCACAGAAAATGGACTATTAAGACGTCTCTTAATTTGTTTGCTATCTCTACCGTTAAAGGACATAACGTAACGTAAAAAAAAAATCCTTAGCACCAAAACGGAAAAACTTTACTCCTAGTCCGAGAAAATAAGGAAATAGAGTAAAGTCAAGCCGAAAAGTGGAACAAAAACCGGCAACTCCCGACAAGCCATAACTCAAAGGAGGACTTAACTTGTCCGAGAAACAAATAAAACAGGAGCAGGAAATGTTTGTGTTATTTTTTTTTTGTTAACTTTTGTACTGCATTGCAACAGCCATCCAGCCAGCCTATGATAGCGGAGACTGGAGCAAAAATTCTGAATAATGGACGTGAAAAACTATCTTAAAACGAGCTCTTTTAAAACTTTAGAGAATTTTGAATTGTTTAATAGGACGCCGATTACGTTGACGCTAAAAAATTAATACGTTTCTATTCATATCCGTTATGGCAACGTTTTGATGATTAGGACCATGGAGATATAAATAATAGATACTGCAAGTTACCGTTTTTGTATGAAGTACTTTGAAGCATTTTGATACAAAATTGAAGGTGTTTGTATGGAGCCAAATAGTAGCATTTTTTAGTATAACATACATGTGAGCAAAACGCTGATAGTAGTATGTATAGCATGTATATGTTACAATTCTCAAATGAGAAACAATTCAGGAAAACGATCGATTTTCCGAAGCACAATTTTTTTATCTTATATATTTAATTGGATTTACCACCCCTTGGGGTTAAATATCAAAAAAAAAAAAAATTAAAATGTCGCTTAGGCAACTATATACATATAAAGAGAGCATTAGGATGTATAAATTAATTCGAATTCTAACACATTTCTTAGATTTGATGAGCATCTAAGAAATTTGTTGGAATTCGGAAAAACGTATGCAACACCTGGGAGTTAAATATCAAAAAATCTTGAAATTAGTCTGTAAGCAAAAATATAAAAATAAAAGTAAAATTAAAGGTATATCTTATCAAACCTAACAGATATGAAGAAAATTGTGAAAGCGCATGTAACCCTCTTACAACCACTTGGAAGTTGAGTATCACGAAATTAGTTTTTGAGCGATTATGAAAGAACGGTTGACCTTTTTTCCTCGCGGCAATGGAAATGCATTGGTTGTCTTGTCAGTCCTAAGAGATATGACGGAACTCATGAAAGCATACAACCCTTTTATATTCATTTAGGGGTTGAAAAGCAAAAAATTATTGAAAATGATTTCTATACGATTTTAGAAAAAGCTTATGGTAGTAAAAAAGTGTTGTATTAAGACCTGAATTAAAATTTTTTTGGAGAACCCGTTGTAGTAAAATTATATCAATATTTAAAAAAGCCTAAAAGATATGACGAAATTCGTGAAAATATATGCACCCTATTCCTATTGATAATTTTTTGCTCCCAGAGAGATTATTTTTCTAGCCCATCTACATATATTCACCAGGTTTCAAGCTTCTTCCATAGGCCGTTCCAAAGAATTCAAGTACCACCCACTACCTACCAATACCTACCTATAACATATATAGAGCGTGTCTTTACTATAGCTCCAATTAAATACCACGTTGCAGCTTTGCATTATTAGAGATTTTATTGAAACAAAAATAGGTTTTTTTTTTTCCTTTTCACCCTGTCACACACTCATCCCCTACACGGCCAATCCAAAAAAAAATATTCTGAGCTAGAGGTCTATCGCGCCTACCTCATATTTGTGGCGTAATTACTTTGTGAGTATTTGTAATATAAAATTATTGACCACTAGGGCGGATTAACCACTGGGCCCGGTAGGCCTGAGCCTAAAGTGGCCAATTCCGGGGCGGCAAGTTTCTGGTTTTTGCCGGAGGTGACCAATTTTTGTTTGTTTCCCCATAGACCAAGCTTTGTTTTCGAGCAAAATTTTGTGTACCTATATTCAGAATGACGTGAAACGTCCAGAAAAATAGTGTGGAAAAATGTGTTGGGGTAGTAGATCTGGTATGATGACCAAAAAAAAGGGTCCATAGATGTAGTAGAAGATGGCCAAAAAAAAAGATCAGTGGATCTGAAGGAATACGTATCGGTATTCGATCTACCGATCAACGAAAGGTGCGGCAACATTTCGTGAGACCTAGGACGGTAAGAAGGTTAAATCCACCCCTAGTTGACCATCATCAAAATTTTATTAATTTACTCCACTATATACTATAGTGTGCGAACCCCTTTCTCTCCTATATTACGTAAACTACTTACTCAAACAAAAGAACAAACCTGTTACATTTTTGTTTTTCTGATAATACTTTCAGAAACTTTCAGTAAAATCCAGAAATGCAGAGCGTTGAAAAGGGAAAAGGAACGTTTCTTGTTCGGAATTTTAATATCTGTCATGGTATCCTGCTGTGTAATGGCCTGCAAACGACTGATTCCAGACAGCGAAAAAAAAAATGACGTAAAAGCAATGGCAACATTATCCGGAACATTTATCGACTTTTATATTAAACTTAAAAATTCTCGCTACTCCTTGCTCTACAAACACACAAGGACGACGGGAAAAATTAATTTTGCGGTTGTGGAAGTGTCTATCAGGTTTTAATATCGCAGCAATGCGATCGCATAATAATTCTTAATAAAACTTAAATCTGTATGCAGCCTTGATATAGCTCATAAAATTTTATAGTATCCCTCGCCATCCAGAACTACATAAAATTCCCGGCATTTTCGATTTTTTTTTTGATACAAAGCCCAGCAAACACATCTCCGATTTGGTTAGAATCCCGAATTCCATGGACGCAGGACATCCGCCATTACCAATTCTAATCTGATATGGCGAATGATGGCGTGAAAACACTGTGTACAGCTTTTATCTCCAATGGCTGGTGGAGGACCAAATGATTTCATTTTCGATTCGGTCGGGATCATAATTCGATAACAACTTCTCCCTCATACAAAAATTTACAATTCCCTCGACAATGATTACCATGTTCCTGCTGGTACGAATGGTGGGCTCCTGACGACGCCAGCTCCGACCATGTTTCACATACTACACACATACATTTCTCCAAACCTAATGGGATGCCGTAATGGCGTAATAAACCGAGAATCTACGAAAGGAAGAAATTTTCAGGGCATCGGGATAAGGAGTTTGGGAATCCTTTTCTTTATGGTCACGTAAAAGTGCTTTCAGACAAAAAAGAAAAAAAAATATTTCCCGGATACGTCTATTGCGGCTATAGACGATTGAGAGACGAGCTGACTGATCCAGGCACGAATCGTTGGAAGGATTTACGGTGGGCGTGGTGGAGTCTGTCAAGGAAACATTAGAAACAATTTTTGAAAGTGATGAACCGTAGCTATACATCATTGGACGGAAACGCTTACGGAAGTACCAACACGAGTCGATGATGATAAGACGTAAGGTGGGATGTTATTTCTCGAAAGCCGGATAACAATCGACTTATTTGGATAATGGAAGAAATACAATAGAATCTGTTGGAGATGCTGAATTGTTGATTATAACAAAATATAAAATAGTTGGATAAAAATGAACTAGACGCTTTAGTGGAGTGGCTCTAACTTACTGTTCTCTGGGTCCCAGGGCATAGAGATATAGTAGGACATAAGCGAGCTGATGGACTGGCTAGGAAGGACTTCGCTCTATGTTGTCAAGGGTGACATACTCTCCCACTTCCAATCAGCGGCTAACGCCGGATGGAAAAGCCTAACCACCTAAGCCTTATCGAAAATATCTTACAACCAAGTCAGACGAACTTCTATACGAGACCCGGGCAGACATCTCCAGCATCACGGCGATTAGTATATGCAGCCAAATTGGGCATTCCGTTCGATGTACACTGTCGCAGCTGCCAGGACACGTATAAGCGAGAGTCGCTCGTACATTTCCTTTACAAATATCCAGTGTCATCAAGGACTCGAGAGGAAGCACTAGGCAAACCGTTCTAGGGCTGTCCTGAGGGAGATTTCGAGGAAGAAAATTTGAGAGTTATTACTCTTTCTAAACAGTACAGGATGGATATAACGGATAAATTGTCTTCACACTCCTCTTTTAAATTCCCCAGTCACAACAACTACTAACATCCGGGCTTAATACGAGTTTGTGGTTCCAAAGCGGCCATTGAGCTAATTGGATAACATCGAATATATTGTATAAAAGATAGAGAGTGTCAGTTCTCTAAAATACAAGAGTAGGTACAGATAGTACAGGTGCAAGCAGTCAATGAAGTGGCAATCAGTTTTAAGTCGCAACTATGTAGGTATACTTTCTGTAGAAACACTTAAACAGAAACTTCCTTTTTGAATCTTAGAACACGGTTAGTAATATATTGGAATAGTGTTAAGCCGTGTAAAATTCAAAAATATAAATAACACGATTTGTCAAATTGACAAAAACTTCTCGATTTGATTGTGGTGTCAGCGTTTGACCATCAGGCGATACCCAGATTGTCACAGAACTGTTAACTCCTATTGTATTTGAAAGTTTCATAATTCTCATACAGGGTGGGCCAAAAGTGACCATGGGGTTTAAAATTTACCAAAATTGATGATTTAAATAATAAAATTCTATTATTCTGGTTCTTTGTTCAGTTGTGAAAATCTCCATTATTTATTCTCCAGGTATTATTTATATAATCTAAAAAAAAAAAAATATATAAACGGAAAATTGTTAAACTTTTGGCCCACCCTGTATTTAACATTAGATAGCAAAAGAAAGCAATTAAAATGTATATGATTCCAAACACTCTACTGCAAATGCAGAAAATAGTCACTAGATGCCTCGTTAATTTGTATGACAGCTCTAAAACAGAGACTCTATTCAATACCAGATCGAAATAGATCGCAATAACGAAATATGCTTCTAGAACGAGCTATTTGAAATGTACAAAACGACCACAAAAAAACGAAGAAATCGAAAACGTTTGCCACCTAGAAATGACATGGCAAATTGAATTCGGAATATCTTTAGTCTCTTGTGTCATACTTAATTTAATTCTCACAGAATACGACTTGATAGTGGTAAGTGACAATTTTATTCTGATAAGTTTTCTTCACCCTAGTTTTTTTTTTTGAGTCTTCTCTTGGTCTTATGTGTGGTTGAAATTGATCTCGTTTGAATCTATTATAATATGAATTATTGTTGTTGTGTTTATTATTAACAGTACTCACAATTAATGGATATTTTGTTTGTTTACTTTATTTTAAGATTAATAGGAAAAACTCTATAAATTAACAAATGGCGCTGAACGAAACATTATTTTCCAATCGCAAATGCAGACAATCTTCGAGATTTCTATGAGCAAAATGTCGATACTGTGTATTGTATGTTATGAGTCTCGCAGATATGTCCACTTTTCTTTGAGACTTAAGAGACATTCACAGGTTGGGCTGATATGATACGGTCGTACACTTTCAACTAAAAACCTTTGGTTGCATCCGTATTAGGAATAACTATGAACTCATGTTGGAAGAAAGTTGGATATTGTATAAATTATTTAAAATGTGGTCCCTTCACATATATATTGAAATACTTTACTATATTCAATTTCATCATTCCAGATATATGGTTTTCAGAATATCAGACTAAGAGCCCTAGACGAACTCTCCAAATGATTTGTTAATTTTTTTCGCCAAGCTATTTGAAACCAAACTTTGAAATATAGTAGATTTGTAAACAAATTACAAGCTTCACCATTCAAACAGTTACCGCTGTCGGGACATAAAATCAAAAATGTTCCAACAATAGCACTCCCAAGCAATCCGAACAAACCATGATGGCATGGTTTATATAATAAACCTTTCTGAAGCACCGTTGTTGATTTATGACAGTTTTCATGCCAATTTTTCACATTAATACACTCAAAGAAAAAATATGATTGTGGCAACCATATTTTAAGAGCACCTTACTATGATTGAGGTTATAGTTGCCACAACATGTAACATGTTTAGCTCAAACAAAATTATGATTGTGGAAACGTTGGTGTATGATTCACGCAACCTTCTTTACTAATATAATGGTTGGGTCAATCATAAAATTTATGTGACATGGTTGCTTGAATCATAGTTCTGATTTCAGAACCTTGTTGTATGATTTACGCAACCTTCTTTTATAATATGATGGTTAGGTCAATCATAAGATACATGTGACGCTGAAATAATTCACAAAGAAAACACTTTCGATCATAAATAAATGACTTGAACAACAATTAAACACTCTCGAACAAAGCACACATGAAATTGGAAGAAGCGAACTTACACCGCGAACAACCCTTTTCGTACTGTGAGAGGTATGGTTGTGGGAATTATTTCATCGAATTATATGGTTCTACTGATCATAGAATATTGTTGTCGTGATTATAATACACAATTACATCATTTAACGAGAATGATTGATACAACCATATTAAATTTCATTAGGGATATATGTTTAATGCAACCATTTTATGTTTTTACGAATTATATGCTATGGCTCGTACCATCATAGCCATGATCACTGGAAACATGTCAGTGTTACAATAGTTAGAAGAACCTTAATATAGTCAATGCAACCTTGAAATAAACATAGTTTTTCTTTCAGTGTAGCAACAAAAAAACAAAATAAAATTACACCACTTTATTAGTTGGTATGTAAGCTAAGTCGCCCATTGATAAAAAATTTAAAACTGTATTTGGAAAAAATGCTATTAGAACAACAACCCTTGACCTTTTTTTAAAATGCTTAAAACCGAGTTTTTTAAGTACATTTACTACCTATTTCTTGAATAATTCATGTCATTTTCATTAATATAATGCTAGAAAGAATCTTAAAGAATATCTTCCATAGATCAAACTTTAAAAAATTTTCAATTTTGTTAATAATGTATGAAGTCAAACTGAATCAATTTTTCACGATTTTCATGGCAGGAATTACATAAAAAGACCGCATTTCATTCGTATTGTCCACGCCAAATTACACGAACGAAAAACGATTTCAATCGATTAAAATCCTCGCAAGAAAGAAAAATCAAAATGGGATAAAAAATTGTCGCACCGGACTCATGGGTCCTTGGCCAGTACTAGCTAACTAGAAGCGAGCACAAATTGATTTTTTGTCAAATCACATACAAAATCCACTAACAACGAAAATACGGGAAATTTCGTTTCGCTTCTAGTTAGTTACTAGGCTTTTGAAACCCACTTTCAACCCATAGTCGATTTTTTCACCACGACGCCATATTGAAACGGGTTCAACACCATCGGGGTGTGAAACGCAGATGCATGCGTCTGTTACAATATCGTATAATTTATAGGGAAATGTACGAAATTAAATTCTAGGTTGTACTATATAAGTTTTCTGGGATTGATTTCGTTATTAATCGAAATCAGTTTCAATTCTTTCAGTAGATTGGAGTTATCATTATTATTAAAACCACGAATCCATTACCATATTTCTATCCTTTAATACTTAACAACCTATTTTCTTAGGATGTTACTAAGGAAGCCCGTGGTTAGGAATGATTCGAGATAACGACCTTTAAGTTAAAATCCTATCGTAATAGCAGCTTAGTAACTATGGCTTAGTTTACTTCACCAACAACTTAACTACCAAGCGTACATCCTCCCACTTTTATTGATTATTCTTCTACAATTTAATTTTAATTTTCAACTAGAGAACACCAGACCAACTTCAACCACAGTATGTTTTTTTTTTACAAATTCAGCGCTGATTAAGTTTTAGTAAACATGGAAATATTCAGTGACCGGTACGAGTTAATTCTGAACGGAATGGCGTTAAAATTAACTCGATTCTGGGTTGCAAGGACGACACCCACTATTGACAAATTATCGATAGTTGATGGCATCTATGGAATTGTGGTGGATTTATTGTGCCAAAATTCAATTATGCTGTTATACAGGCCAATAATTTCGGATAATGATCTTAAAATGATTGGATGATTTTGGTTTTAGCGTACAGTCATGCACGTTGACGTACGTTGAACTGCGATTTAGTCATTTACTAATTGGACATCATACATATTTTAAGTGTAACGTTGTTATCCAATCATTTGATGTTGGAGAATTATTGAAGGGATATGGTCTCTGGCGGCGGTACGACGTTTGTGCTTAATTTGTCATCATTGTACCTGTGAGATGAAAGCTTAGGTCATGATGTTCAATTAACTGCATTAGATGGAATTTCCTGAAATGTGTTATGCAGTACGGAGTGCAGTTATAACATGATACAGATACTCAAATAATTCATTATCATACGCACTAGCCCTCAATTAGATGTAATAGGCTATGATGGATTTGATGTTGCAATTAGAACTGAGACACACGCATATTATTTTATTAAAGCCAGATCTATGATATTAATGATCTCAAAAGTCTCAAGTAACCTCGTAATTTGGAATCCGATACTTTCGACCAAAAAATTATTATTTTTTGATAATTAAGTACAGCGTCCGAAACAAAATTTAAATTTGGACCCTAAAATTTGGAAATTTTACGTTTTAGTAGATCATCTCTTACAAAAATTAAATTCTTGGCTCAGACTCGCCACATTAGTCAAAAAATAATAAGGTTGTACCTAGATCATGAAAATAAAAACATTAACATGATAATGTATAAATATTTATTTTTAGTACTTTGCTATATTAAAGTCAAGCATTTCGGGATACGTCCACAATTTAATAAATAAATAAATAAAAATTATTAAAATAATCATTTATGAATTTACGATTGAATGGGTTTATTCGATTAGCAGTTTATTTCCAGCACAATCTCAATATCAGTACAGACATTCGCGTAGTAGTAGTATTTGCGAAATGTTTTTTCCTTATACTCGCAATGTAAGCTTTTCAATTTTCTGTAATGGTAAGTACGTATATCGATAAAACTATAAATTTTAATGCACGTAACAACTTACCACCGAGTTTAACGATACTTCTACCAAAAACGTAAAAAATTTCGAAGTGTAGAAATTGTGTACAGGTAGAGACTGCAAACTTAAGAATAAGAGGATACATCTGTGGATATTTAATATTCAAAAGTAGCGATACCATTAATTGACAGCTGATATTCATGCCTTATACTATGTTCAGACTACGAGATCAATGCGTTTAAATTAAGCTTAACGTGTTGAAAACAATTTGGTGCTTGTGCAACGATTGTATTAGCTAATAAATTCACTTTTCATTACTGCTATATAAATATTTTTGTTTCAAATAATTTAGAAAGCATGAATTTGCCAATGAAACTCATCTGAATATTTACTTGTTAAAACAAATCACATCAAGCTATCATTTATCAAAATTAAACGAGTTGTCTAGTCTGAACACAACTTTTTTAACTCGTTTATTTTGGCTACTTAAACGCGTTTAAAACGCATAGTCTGTTTAAGGTATTAGTATCGGGTAGCTCCTTTAGGAACGTTTTGTCCAAACTAACTTTGTTTGTTTGTGACATTTGATACGGTAGCGATAAATTAACCAAGGTTGGTATATGATTTGATTGACATCAAAGTCCAGTAATAGATACTTCTAGTCTTAATAGTTTGACCTTACACTGGAAATTTATCTGACAATGGGAATGGCACTATTTTCATTGCGTTAAATGTCAAATTTTAATGAGAGAGCATTTGGTTGCCAGGCAATTTTAATCTGAGCGAGTCAATTCGAAGTGTCAAGTTCTGAAGCGAAGCAAAATGTCAGGCAGGGCATAAAAAAACCTTTGATAACAAAAATTTTTGATAACAAAAACCCATTGATAACTTCAACAGTTTTCTCTTTAGTCAACTTATTTTAAACCATTTTGTGATCAAAACAAAAAAAAAATTATTCCTACCTCTGAACAAGCTCGAACGATGCATCTTTGGCAATAAAGCTCTCATAATTGACATGACAATGTTGAAAGCAATATTGCCATATGAGTTTTATGCTTTCGAACTGTCAATTTGTGTATGGCAATATGGTCGTTGACATTGTCATCGCTAGATAAATTGCCGATGTAGACGCAGGGTTAGGTATGATATTACTTCAACGTTAGGAAGAAAGGGGTCAATATGAATATATATCCGAGTACTCTAACTGCAATCTTTTTGCAGTGCAGACAATGACCAGATAAAGTCGAACACTTTGAATGACATCTGCTACTTAAATTAACTACGTGACACCGACGATTCGAAGTGCGGTGATTAAATTTAATCGGGACACGATTTTCAATGTCGCAAAGCAAGTGATTTGGAGCTAACAACTTTCATTGCGGTATCCTTACTTCGCGAGTATTTCTTTTGGATTCTTTTGAGATTTTTCTGCAAGATTAGGATCGAATTTTCTCAATAGGTACCTATATTTTCTCCTCAAGTGTCTTGAAAATTCGAGTATTACGACCAACGTAGTAGTTAGTTACTATCGTCGTTACAGGCAGGGTGATATATCAGTTACTGGATGAAATTACCAATTTGCTATATCTGAGCGGGATCCATACTAGTTAGTGTGGTAATTTAAAAAAAAAAATGCATTAATTGATTTCTGCAGAGTTTTTAGAGATTTTCATGAAACAGTTTTTTTTCCTGTGCGTTCATTCTACCTACTCTACATCTAATAACTTAATACCTACATGTTGTGTTAAAAAAAATTTGTTATGAATTTGGGCAAACATAAAAAGGGTTTTTATGAGCCATCTCTCTGCTTTATTGAAATTTTACGGCTCTGTAAATTTTAGGGGTCAGGATTTTAATCCTTCAAAAACAAGGATTTAATTTTGTCCACTCCATACAATACTTTCCATGATAAAGATTTATTCATGTTTTTTTTCCTAAATTTTATTATTAGGTTTATTATAATTCCCATTAAAAATGAAGTAGGTATATGCTCTCATATGTCGTTAAATTTGTCCGGCATTTTTTAGTAGGTATACGAAACTATTTTCAGCTTGTTTTATGGTTTTCTTCTCTGGTAATAACAGAATTGAGGAGAGGAAAAAACTCTCTGGGATATTGTACAAAACTTTTTTCTACTGGGATTAAAAGAACTTTTTATTATAACGTATCAAATAATAATAATTTATAGCAGGGGTAAACCTATCTTCCATTTACTTAGTGAAGTCTGTAATTAAAGTTTCCGTAAGAAAGGCTGAAGTTAATTATGTGATGCATATTTTATAGTACATTTGGACTCGGTAGATTTGTACCACCGTAATATTTATTCGATTCAAAAGTCACTCACGATATGGCCAACTTTAATTCCCTACATGATCCACCCGCCGATATATAACCACTTTTACACTAAAGTCAGTAATCAAATCATCAAGAAAAAATTACATACACTACCATTATAATGCAATAAGTAGCGCTTACTATAGATGAATTTGTTCCAGTCTTCGGTGTTGCTCAGAGTTTCATTCACATCAAAAGCTTAATCGCCTAAACGTGGTGCAATAAGCTCGCGAAACTGAAGTTTGAATAGAAAATCGTAGCAACCAAATCGTGTTTGCGAACTGCACTCATGATATGATACGAAGCTTTTCCCTATGCCTAGTTTTATTTACTTTACAACCATTTCCATTTACAAAAATAACATCCACCACTTTTATTTTGCATTAGAAAGGAATGCACCTGTTCAAATTGATGTTCTGCGCGTATGAAAAATTCAGCAATGTGAAGAAGATACTTCAATTGAAGATAAAGTATGCTGCAATCTTTTTATCCCCCATCCACCATCCTCCATCCTCCATCCTCTATCTACCGTCCTCTATCCACCATCCACCATCCGCCATCTTTCATCCTTCGTCCCCCATCCGCCATCTTCAATATTCCATCCTCTATCCATCATCCACCATCTATCCACCATCACCGATCTTTAATCCATTCTCTATTCACTATCCTCTATTCACCATCTACCGTTCAGCTTTACCATTTAGTAATAGGAACTCATAACTAATAAGCAGAACAAGAGCACTAAATTCCCTGCCCTTTTTTCTTCCCTCCAATCAAACACAATAAGGGACAACGATTAAAAATATTCTTCGATTGCTTCACTGATCAGAGCTTTGAAAGCTTTTCTGGAACTAACCAATTAAGCGCTGAATAAAATTTCGGGCGATATTTATGCGACCTAAAGAACGATGTGATTAGTATAGTCTTTGGCCAATCATTCAAATTCGGTCAAAGAATCGGACACCATATTCCAATTCATAGCGGCTTAGGTGTACGTACTTACACCGATGAGGACTTGTTTGTTTATAAACAAAAAATAATAAAAACTTTTTTTTTGTCCATTTTATAGGCTACAAACTTTTGAGAGAAGATCGAAATTCCATAATTATCTGCAGATTTAAGGGGGGGGGAGGGGGGGGGGTGTATGGTATTAAAAATTTTTTTGGCATATTTTTTTTTTTAATTTTTAAATGAATGTATAGTATAACATCGCAAGAATGTTGTCGATCGGAGCAAAATGAACGGAGTTATGACCAATTTAGGTGTTCGTATGTGACACTATAGTGTTCAAAACTTTAAACCGTTTTTCTTAAACTTCTCATTTTTGAAGTCGGTGTGTACTGTAACTCACAATCTAATGCACCGATTCTTTTGAAATTTGTATAATCTTTTTACACATAAATCAGCAGGCACCGCCGTCGAGTTTTTTTCTTTTTTCTCATAATTTTTTATTTTACAATAAAAAAATTGTCGAATTTATTAGCGAAAATCGGGTTTTTGACTTCAAAATGCTACCAAAAACAAAAAAAAAATTAAAAAAAAATTCGAACGCGTTACCCTTAGAAAGATCTTATCTAATAATTGCATTTTGATTTTTTTGTTTCGGATGATCCAGTCTCGAGTTGTACTGCACAAGGCAAAACAACTTTTTTATGATGCGCCTGCGGGAGTTTGCTTATTTATAAATATTTTGAAATGAATTTTTTTTTTAATAAAATAGTTCAGATGTTGTATTAAAATATAAAAATGAAATGAAATAAACCAGCATTACGTTTGTATTGAATAATAATTCTTGAAAGTATTCTTTTTGACCGAATTAACCATACCCCTCCCCTCCCTTAAGAAACTGAATTTTTCTCCGACATTTAATCGTAATACCGAGTATTTCCACAATCCCAAAATTGAACCGCGAACACTAATTAATGGAACAATAACTGAATACCACAAAACCGTCTGATTAAATTCTTGCGAACTAATAATTAACCTTAACTTCAGGCCATGATTAGAAAAGTAAAAGCTCCCGAAAACCATTACGGCCGGCACCTCCGCCCACTATAAGTCGTAATAAATATTTCGTCGTACTGAGGCAAAGGACGACTCTACTGCATTACCGTGACCCATAAATTCATCTCGGTACTTTATATTCTGGATTCGGCCGTTAATAAAGCGAAATTCACCGGACGATCATTCATCCACTAAACCAAAAACAATTTCGGCATTGATGCCGGGTGAGCCTAGGCCATAAAGAAGGCCGCCCCATCTTCTCCGGTCGCTTCCTTTTGTTCAGTCCTCGCCACCTGATGGTTTACTTGCTTTCTTAATTATTGCTTGTGCTTTTGGAAAATGCAGAGTCTGGCTTCCTGCCAGTTTTAGGGGATGCTCGAGACATTCCGATGGGCCGTAATATCATTCAGCCGTGTCCATCATTTCCTCTTTACTGCCCATGGTTTACTACCTGTCTTAAGAGTTGACCGTAAATTTTTTCCGCCACTTCTCACATATTCAGCGTTAAGACTGGATAATTTGCAATAAACATAAAATTGCCGCATTGTAAAATCCACTGCCAAAATGAAAATTGTAACTTTAGTAATGAATCTTACGCTCGTTGTTGTGGATTGTTAAGTTCGTGTATAAATTCTTTATAACTTTTTAAGTAAATTTAAATTGTCGCTCTGTGTTTTTTGGTTGAATTTAACGTTCACTGGGGGATGTAAGTCAGAACTACTATATATTTTTTTTAATTTGACGATTGAAGTGAGTTATAATATTACATGCAACCCTGGGAACTCACTCAACGCCATCAGTTCCAGTGAGAAAAACAACAACCTTCCAATATCTATAGACTACCACTCTTCAGCCAGGCTTGCGCATTCCAGTTCACCTTAGTTATCGCGAACGCATTAGTTCCATAGTCCTCGCGAACTAGTTCGTTCTTCTAGTTCGCAAGAAACCGATATGTCTGAAATTTTTACACAAACTTTATAACTGTATTCTTTATAAATAGATTAATCGAAGGTTTTTTCTCTCTGATAAATATTTTCCATATCATAAATAGTTTAAGGACGAAATTTTCCTCGAAAATCGAAACCCACCATCCTCCATTCTCTATCCAGGATAGTGGACCACCATCCATAGTCCAACTTTACCATTTAGCAACAGGAACGCGAAATTAATACACCAAAAACGAACAAACTGCCGATAAATAATATGAAAAACACTCAAATGTTGAAATAACTCGCGAACCACCAATTTCTGGAATATATAATTATGTTCTCGACCTGTCCAGTAGTCTCGAGAATGTCCATGCAAAATTTGGGAGGGAACGGTTAACGGGTGTAGATTTTAATCGCGCCCAACCAAAAAACAGTAGTATCGTAATAGTATCGAAATTTTTTATTTTTTTTTATTTTAGATGATCCTACCTAGAGATATCGAGATCACCGCAAACACTTCTTTTTTAAAGAAGTTCTCGGCAATCAGCTATAGCAGTTTTAAAAATCATTATTTAAAAAAAATACCGAAGGTGAGTTAAAAGTTACTATTATATATCTATAAGTTTTAACATTAATAAATTCAAATGGCTTCAGAGGAAAAATACTTGAAAAACAGCCTTTTATGAGCCTTCTGACTGCGTGTTTCGCTTAAGGTCAAAAGTGCTGATTCAAATCTGAAAAAGTAAATGACATGTCTTACTTCCAACGCAATGTGTGACCTTTCCAAAGTATAGTATCCAAATGAACAGCTTAAATATTAAATCAGGTTTTTAATTAGACTATCACGTGATTGCCAGTAGTCTATTGCGATTAAGGCTTCCACTTTCAATTATTTCAGGGTTATCGATGCTGTTGTACTGACATTTAATATTCCGGAACGTAATTTTCACCGATGGACACACTCAAACTTTCAGCCCTACCAACCTTTTCAATTACTGCAAAGCTTTCTCATCAATACTATTATCAGCTTTCAGGTGCCCTAAACTTGATGATGTTAATTAAGTGAAAGGTGAAATGTTAAGGCATTCTTGCTTCGATTTCGATTCAGGTTGTCTAAAAACCTAATTGGCATGAACCGGATTCCAGGACACGCTGAGCTATAGAATTTCGGAACAAAAATCTATCGAAAATAATGTGATGCGTATACCAAAATAATCAACTGAATTTGCCCGAAGAATTGGTTTGGGCTCCTTTTTTTTTCTTCTCCAAAATGGGGACTAACTATGGAGGCATTCGACCATGTCTAAGCAGGAGATTACCGAAAAACGAAAGATAAGCACGAATAGGCTTTATATATTTTTTTTTGTCTCTGCGGGAACTTCTTATCGGCAATTTTCTTATTTCGTAGTTCTTTTTTCTCATTTTCCTATTTTTCGGTGATTTTGATCGTTATACAAACGCCAGACTTATCGGGACATTTTCTAATGTACTTTTGGAGACGTGTGATTAATTCAGTTAATTACATTAAACTAGAGATATTTTACAGGAAAATTATGCTAATTGAAATGGATTTAAATGGCGCTTTTTATGGTTCATTTGTGAAGTCAAAAGCGATGTAACGTAAATTTTATAGGTATAGGTAATCAATAATAATCAAAGTAAATAGATATCACACTCAAAGAAGCGTACTATGATCGAATTGAAAAATGTGACAATAATGCTACGGGATGTAAATTTTATTTCAGGAAGCCACCGCGCACACTAGACACTAAGAGGGCTCATAGTCTTCACAGCCTCGTAGGTCACCAAATATACCCTAAACAACTCAGATCACTAAAGAACTTGACTAGGTTACCCTGTCCTATCGATCTCAGTACTTACTGAGAAAAGACTGCTCAACCACCTCAGTCGCCTCTTTGCAACCGCCTGACACTCACGCAAAATGGGGGTGATGTCCTTCTCGGCATATAGGTCAAGGCAATATCTACACACATCAAAAGCAGTGATCCTCATACGCATAGCATGATTCTCTAGGAAGCAGTGCCTTGTCATTATTCCGACCCTTACTCTATGTCAATATGTTCCTAGTCTTCCGTTTGTCCAACCATGGTTAGAATGCCCTAGAAGTCCAGCAGCTCGTTAGCGCCGCCCATAGAGATTGGGTGCTGGACTACCAGTTCACTCAGCCGTAAATGAGTACCTGAGTTAAAATCAGGGTAATAATCACGGACGAGCGTGTGGCTGATCACTTCACCTCCTAGTGTTCTGTTGGTCTAGTAGTGAAGTAACTCTAGCATTACTTCAAGCCTATTTTTTTCAGGCTATTGCGCTATTGATTACTATTATTATTATTTTTAAGGAGTGAATTTTTCCTTATCTTACGTGACTTGGAAGATATTAATAACTTAACGATAACAAATTTCAACTTTATTCGGTCAGATGAAAATATACCAAGAGGACTAGATGCCCTGAACTACAGTAGGGTTTAAGCTTACATTGATTCAATTCGAAATTAATTGGAATTGAAGCCTGTATGGAAATGTGAACCCATTTATAAGGGTTGTAAATATAATCGAGCTTCATTTTCTAGGCTCCAGTACATTAAGTAGGTACCTATACTTGTCGCATACTCGTAATACACTAGGTACACATGTGACAAAAAGGGATACAAGGTACATTCATTCTTTAGCAAACATCATTCATAAATCGTGTCATGTCATTCATGTATAACAAAATTTTTTCCATTCTAGACTTTGTATTTCGCATAAAATTTTTTGCGATTATAATATCTTATATTTTCGTTTGTGAGAAGAAAAAAAAAAAAGATTTGAAAAGAGGTATAGCATAAAATATTTATGATAAATAGGTTTCCATTCAGAATTTCAATTCGGTTGTGGATCTTTTGTTGCATTCATCTTACTGAATAAAATCGTCCTGAGAAAAACTTTGTATAACAAATGTGGCTCGTATGGAAGCCGAAAGAATGGTCCATCTGAAATGTGCTAGAGTAGTAGAAAGCAGCCTTTATATTTATTATTTCCAGCACGATAACGCAGTTACTAGTTGAGAATACTTGTAATTTTTTTTTTAAAATTCATCGATAATGTTTCCTTAAAGGCTGAAGCTCGTAGGAAGTGAAGGAATTTCAGGAAAGGGAATGCTTGTTCCTTAAATAGACGATATCTTTCTAAAATTGAAGTAAACATGATCAATCGCATCCGCATAGTACATCGTATCTCTGCTTAAACGCGATCCGGGCTTCTACCCAAAAAATAATAAGTTGTGCCCAAATTTTTGGCATATTTTTTATTAATGACTTTTTCCTTTTCAATAAAAACAATGTGCGGGTTGAATATTGCAAACTCCGGAATTTAATTTTTTATTATATTATATTATAATATGAAGTCCAAACAAGAGAAAAAGAATTCTATTTCATTAAACATAAGAGATTTGTCAGAATTCGTGAAAACGTGATAACTGCGTTATCGTGCTGCAAATAATAAATATAAAGGCTGCTTTCTAATGGGTTGAAAACCAGAAAAAAATCCACGGTTTTTTTTTTATCCACCTGGGTACGCCAAAGAAAATCAAACATTTGCTTACTCTAAGTACTCCTATAGAATAGCTTTGACAAGTACCAAGTTTCAATCTTCAAGCCTAAGCCGTTTCTGATAGACAAAAAACCACCCAACCCCATACCTACGATGCCTCTATAGTATTAATTTTTAGTTTTGTATACTAAGTTTTTTTTAATAAATGAAAATAGGAATATCTCTTGCAACCACATCCCTTAAAAATTTGAAATTTTAAAGTTGAAACTTTATTTTTTAACGGAGTTTTCAGCTACGCGCCTTCAAACGCTTCTGCGCACAGTGTACGGCGCGGCGTCCACAGCGGACAGACGGATATTTTTTCCCCTTTTCGGGTCTTGATTGTCTTTGAGTCCTAGACGATGCAAATATAAATTTTCAGAAAATTTTCTTGAAATTTTAGGTTTAAAAAATAATAATATAAACAGAATTGGTGTTTGCATTCAGTAAAAATAAATAATTGTTAAAAAGATGAGCTCCGTTCCATTGGTTCAGAGACAAGTTATCATTTATTTTTATTTATTTATTATCTACAAAATTATACCTTAATTGTGGTAGTAACTTAATTTGAAATTTATGGTATATTCTACGGAAATCCATTTACTCAATTCTTCGCCGACATTTTGGGCGTATCATATTATGCCAGAAATCTTCAGGGAGCTCAAGTGAACATGTAAACATCATAAATGATAAAAATTCTTGAAATTATTAAAGATTTTAAATTGATGTGATGTAGGCATCGTGGCCTGGATGTCCCTGTTGTAATTTTACCCAGATACGAAGGACACGCACAAATCTCTGCCGTCAATTATTAATGCAATTGTATGAAAATTTAGTTAATAAGATACACGAGTTTTTCCGAATCGAAAAATTCATCAAAAATATGGATGTGGATAAAAATATGGTTAGGGGAAATAAAGTACGACAGTCCTTTTGGTGTACTATGGGCTGTTCTTTGAGCATTCAGTTTCATAAATTTAACTGACTGATCTCCATACAAACCAACCGGTTTAAGTTCCAGTTTAACTGAGTTTCGTAATAATGGCACTATCGGGACTTAATTTCGTCCTTTCAAGAAAGTAAGCATACTTTCATCAGAGTCGATAAATGGTATTTTTGTGAGCACGATGCTATAGAATTCAGCAAAATAAAATACATTTCCGAATGGTATTATGTCGCTCAAATCGCGTGTATACTCTAATTCGATGTTTAGAGTATGTTCACAGTCAGCCAAAATAAAATGATTTTGGTAAGGTTGGTGACTTAGAAGTCACGTCAAAAAGAGAGTTTATTTAAATTATGAACCAAATCAAGTATTGTTGTAAATGCTCTTGTCAGCAATATTCAGCACATTTTTGATGTTAATATTATCAGACTATTTTCGCTTTGAGAAAAAGTATAAGGGGATCAAGTAGAATGTACACACCCTTCGGCATACCAAGTCTTGGAAATTTATACGGAGAGAAGGATCCTACAGGTAACCTGATTTTTTCCCTTGTGACGATCCTAGCAGCGTCCTTTCTATTAGCACGCAGTTGCTTTTGTCCGCATATATAAACATCTTCTATATAAGAAGGCATCCAGGAAACTACGTTTGGGCGAGCAGGTTCAGATTTCCCCTTTTAAAGTTTTTCCCCATTAAAGGTTTTTCTCCATTTGAAGGTTTTCTCCAAGCCACACGTTTAGTTTTTCAAATAGAACTCTTTTATTTCAGATGTACGAGTTGATGCAGGATCCAAGTCTCCATTGTAAAAGTGCTGGCCATATTAAATAGAATTCTGACATGTTTCCGTAATCTGGTAAGTTCTGAGTTCTAGCGTTTTTCCCCGCGCTCGTCTTTTTCAGTCAGGTAGCTGATATGAAGCTATAACCCAAGGCTATTTATAAGAAGACTGGACACTATTAAGTGTATATATGTAAATGTATTTTTTGTGTAAAAACAACCAAAAAATCATTGTATAAGCGGATCAAAGAAATTCTTATGGAAATTCACATGCGAAGAAAGAGAACGCTAAGATCCAAAAATGAATGATTACACATTCACATCTGTATGTATCGTTCTCCACGATTCACGTAGTAGAACGCATTTTTTGCAGCTGTTCTATTCTCAAGTGTTTCAGCATACAAATTTATAGGAACAATATGAGAAATGAAATCACACCAATAGCTGAGCTGTGTCTGCACTTGATTTGTTGTAATGTGTTTTATAAGAATGTCATTGAATTGGTGAATGCGACTTGTTATCACTTTTTGTCACTTTTTTAACCTTGCATCATGCTATTGCTATCTACTTCCCTCTTTTCATTAAATAAAGAAATAAAAGTCAGATTTTGATAAGAAAAATACTGTATAGTGTCCTGTCTTCTTGTGGATAGTCTTTGCTATAACTGCCCCATTTAGATATGTGTTGATATCCAGTTGAAGTCAGTCCCGATTGTAGAGAAATAATTCCGTGTATGTGTTTAATTCAGAGCCTGTTTTCGCATTCAATAAACCCTACTGCCTGTATAAAATGGTGGTGTCAAGTAGGTCGGTAATGGAAAATCTAAGAAATCCTTTCCACAAAGCCAGCGTCACGTGAACATCTCATGAATTATCCAGACAGACGTTAATGTCTAGTTCATGTTTATCTAGTAACTTCTGTCAGGATCCGAACATGCCTACACCAATTTTGATAACATCACTTTTAATTGAGACAGAGATAAGGCATCGACTAGAAAACTTTCATGCTCATTTGTTCGGTTGATGTATTATTTGCTCCTGACTTTACAATTCAAACCAACCCCCTCACCTCGTTTCCTACCTTTTGACTTTCTATCAGAATTCGATTAATCAAAGTTTAATTAATCGTACGTGGCTCTACGATATGCCAACCTTTCTGTTTCTGGCACGTTAGCAATACTTTTCGGAACCGAATCACCTGTACAACGTTTGCGAGCCTTGAAAAGAAAATGATTGATCACTAGCACGTAAGGAAAATTTGCTTGGCTTTTCGATGGAACAATTAGAACAAATGGGGTGTATGATTCAACTATCAATGGCATTCTTGTTTGTGCCAACGTTATAATCACAATTCTGCCGTAATTATTCCCAGGAGGTCTTTTGTATCGTGTAAATTGCTAATTCACGGACGCACTTGACAAATGATCGGAGCTGACTGCTTTTGAATTATAAATTGAAGAAATCAAGGAAATTGCGTATTGTATTTAAGTAATTAAATAGAAATTTTCGGTGCTCCTCGAAATGACAAATTTAATTAAAGGCTTGAAAGCACAGCGGAAATTACGACGAATTGAAATCAATAGAATTTTGAAATTACTGACTTTGTTAATAAGTTGAACTTCACGCACAATTATGTACAGAGTGTCTCGAAATCAAACTAGGCGTAACCTTACCATTTTTTGGAAAATATTTAATATAGTATTTATTTTTTTATGGAGCCTAAGAATCATCGCGAAATGCATGACAATATTTTCAACCCCTTTATACAACCAACTTTTACCACGCCGTAATCGGTCATAGGAAAACAACAAATGTTAGCTACACTATAAAAGTCCTTAAAGCAAGAGAGAAACTGTAAAATTTTAAGTTTTAAATTCGGTGGTCACAGAGAAGCTAAGTCTAAAAACGAAACAATTCAGGTCAGCACTTTCTTGCCATTTTTACTGTTGAACTATTCCTGTAAATCCGGTTTTTGTGAAAAAATTAAATTTGTTAACATCTCAGTGATGCAAATAAAATATGTATAACAATAACATCTTCACAGTGCATTTAAGTCTTGAGAGGTGATCACAATACAACTTATCCCATTTAATTTTTTTTCAACCTACCTAGTTATTCCCTGTGACCACTGAATTGTATTCACTTAAAAAATAGGTAAAGGCATTTGAAAGTACATAGTCAAAATGAATGCAAATATGTTTTTTTTTTCGGCAAAGTTCGAAAATCGGGTAAAGTCATGATGCGACAAAAGTTCACACGCTACCGATACCTTTAAAACACTAACTAAGATCTTGTCCAGCCATAGTCTAAAGAAGATCTTAAACAACGAACATTAATCAGTGGTTCTTAATAAATAAATTTAAATAGCTGAAAAGCGTATACAATAAATCATCAGATCTAAGAGATATTACGGAATTCATTAAATCATGTTCAACTCCTGTACTCTCGTTAGTGGTTTATTCGTGAACTACGCAACTCTTTGGCACTAGTGGTGTGCAAAAAGTAATTATTCGTTACTAAGTATTCGTTACTTGAAACGAGTACCGAGTACCGAATACTACTTTTCAAAAGTATTCGATACTGCCCCTGACACAAAAATTCCCGGGTTTAAGCTGATTACCCTTTTTTTTCTTTTTTTTAGCTTCTCACATTGTATCCGATGACAATCTTTCGCCGAAAAAAATTCCCGGGTCTGAGCTGATGACCTTTTTTTTTAGCTTCTCACATTGTATCTGACGACATTCTTTCGCCGGATGTTTTTCACCACGAAGTACTCAATAAAGTAACGAATACTAATTTGAAGTATTCAGTAATTATTCATTACTTAAAAGTAATCGCATTGCACATCACTATTTGGCAGTAACCTGGAGGGGTTGAATATCGAAAATTCTGAAACTTTTAAGATTTTAAGCAATAACATAAAAATACTCAACAGTACACACCAAGTTCGTACCTCATTAGACCTAAGATATATTACGAAATTCGTGGAAAAAAATACAACCCTTTTTTTACTACAATTTTGAAACATCGAGAAAATTGTTTGTATGCGATTACAAAAAGCCCTGTAGAAGTGAAGACTATTATCAGTCGTAAAACATAAGTCGAAGTTTGCGATAGCCAGCACCTTTAACCACTAGGAAATTAAATATTCAAAAACATCTGGAATAAACTTTTAGGCTATCATAAGCAAATATTACGCGAAATCTAAAATCAATTCGATATCTTTCCAGGCCTAAGAGTTACGTACCATACATATATAAAATATATAACTCTACTTCAACTTCAAAGGGATTAAGGCTTACTTAAATCAGACGGAAAACGTGGCGGAATTCATACACATCCCTTGTGGGTTGAATTTTAAAATCATTTCATAAACTGTAGTAGATGTACTGAAATTAATTCAATATTTCAAAGTAGAGATGGGCAAAGCACTTCGAGCTCCTTTTGACTCACTCAGAAGTGAACTAGTTCTTTTCAGGTTCAGTGTGTGTGAGTGAGGACCTAAAAAAATTAAAAAAAGTCCTCACTTTTCAAGTTGGCAGTGAATTAGATGACCTAAAAAACAAAATAGGTCCTCACTTCACACGAAAAGCACTGATTCCTTCTCTAGCTTTACATCCAAAAGAGCAGTTCATTTAAGTGAGTGAGTGAACTAAGTCACTCCTTTTGAACTACTTTGTGTCACGTGGCGAAACGAACTACAGTTCACCAAAAGGAGTGACTCAGTTCAAAGGAACAGTTCACTCATTAACGACCCATCTCTATCTCAAAAAGCGAAATTTACCATTTTCTCTAATAGTAATAGTTTTTTGTTTGCTTCCACTACGTGCGCCACTGGACCGTTATAAGCTTGAGATAAGAGAAATAAAGAAGATTTTAAATTCCTTGTTTGAGCTACCCATCATTTCCGATTAACGATAATATGGTAAACACCAAAAGAAATGGCTCATCACAACATCTTGCTCCTGGTATTAGAAGAAGTATAGACATTCGCGGAAAAGTGATATATGTAACTAATACCTACTAACTATCTTTTAGATCGGATTCATATAACTGAAAACATAGATACAATTAGCGATTCAAAGCTTATTTTAACTTGAATGGTTAGGTCTATTAAATTAACCCAAGATATCGATTTCTATTAGAGCAGTTATCTCAAGAATAATTTCAAAGCATGTGGGTGTGCAAAGATGTTATTCACCCACTTGTACTTGATACTGCTATCTGTACATATATTACAGAGCAATATTCTGGGAAAATGAAATTATAGGGAATATGGATACTGTGTTCATCTGGCGTCTAAACTGGGTCCATAAAATTATGATTGCCAACAATAACATGAGCATTTTCGGAGCTTTCACATTGTTTCTTGATAAGCCCAATCTTTCAATCACTTTGATCGATTTTATTGAAAATTCGCTGCGGATATTTGAGAAGTAGCTCGAACAGCTTCTCAGTGAGTTTGGTCGAGTAACAGCTTGGATCCAACCCGGATTCCCAATACACCTACTTGTACTGCCCTTACTTCACTGTACCACCGATAAATTATTAATGCAGATTAATGACAATAATAACGCTCTGCAATGAAAACTTGTATATTCAATAATGTCCCAATATGGGGACAATCACAAACAAGTATTCCACATAATTTGTAGTGACGCTTGTCAAAATCATTTGTAATATGATAGCATTCATGTAAATTAGTCTCTAGTTGTAATGCGCGTCTGCTAGTAATGCATGACGACAACGGGGGGTCCTTTTACCAGCCACCTCTTTCCACTCAAATTCATGTACGTAACGACGTAAAGATTTATTGCTGTCAATGTCAGATTCGTAAAATCACTTGGACAGCAATTAATACTGTCAGGAAATAGATGTCAGCTTATGATGGATAATAACGCTCCTGAGGAAAATTGATCGACTACAGGAGTCCCGATGATTTGTCGAAGCATTTACAGGAAATTACCGCGAGGTTCTTTAATTGGTAGTTCGGTAGAATGGATGATTTTTGTGCGGTAAGTATAATTGACAGGACGATATTATATTGAAGGGTAATTTTCAGCGATATCAATTAGTCAGACAGTGAATAATTAGAAAGTACGACATAATTTCCGGTACCACATATTGGCGGTAAGCCACTAAATGCACTATTTAAAGCAAAAGTTGATAATTGGGTTAAATAAATTAGTGATTAATGATTACGGTGATTTATTATAATTACAAAAAATATAAATGAAAATGGTGGTAGATTTTCGTTCGTAACAGAACGTCAAAGAAGTGTGAAATGTTATGTCGCTGATTATGCAAGCAATTTGAAATGAAACTGTGCCATTGGAAAATTTTCCGCCATAAATAATTAGGTTAATAGCGACAAGTAGTCTGGGTGGCTTAGTGGCTAGAGCACTTGCCTCGGTGCACCCAGTACCAGGTTCGAATCTTCTTGGCGACAAGTAATTTTCGAGAATGTGATTGGGTGTCGGACTACCAGTTCACTCAGCTGTGAATGAGTACCTGAGTTAAAATCGGGGTAATAATCACGGACGAGCGTGCGGCTGACCTCTTCACCTCCTAGTGTTCCGTTGGTCTAGTAATGAAGTAACTCTAGCATTACTTCAAGGCCTAGGCTCGATTCGGGCTGTTGCGCCATTGATTATTATTATTTTATTAATAGCGACAGAGCACAGCGAACCGGAATTGAAAAAAACCTGGCTAAAATACGAAAGAATAATCGGAATTTTGACGAAATGTTGGAACCTGATGTTTAAGATATCTATTGTTTATTGAAAATATGATGTCAAATCCATTGAATTTTTCATCGTTTGGATAGTAGCCTCCCTATTTGCCATTTCACTTTTCAAGTAAATTCACAATTTAAATGTAATTTTCAATTTTCGTTCAGGCAATCTTAATTTGCAATAAGTAAATTTCTACTTCGAAAGCAGCAAATTCACTTAATATTTTACCCTCTAAAAAAGTGTATTAGTAACTCTTTGAGATATACTTACTCTTAATAAAACTCTTGGCTGTAGGTAAGAATCGAACCTGCAATCAATTTTCCGCGTAGCCACTGCGCTATCGAAGGCTTTTCATTTTCATTTCAGTAGAAAACAAAATCGAACAAAGCTTCCAACTTCGTGGTTTTATATATTTTATTTTTTTCGTCGTAAAATTCAAAACAATAAGTAGAATTACACCGAAAAGAACGTAATTTTCAAGTCATATATAAACAAAAGTAGTTTATTTTGCACGAAATGTTGCGTAAAGCTTTTAATTTAAATTGAACGATTCAGTTGAAAACTACATTAATAATTTAATAGGTAGTAATTTCGTGTAAGAGTGATTAAAATGTGTACTTTTAATTGAAAAAAAAATATACCTACTGGAAACTTGCCATATCAAAAACATTTTTTCTTCATATCCTTTGTATGTACTCGTCTAAAACTCAGTTTCAAAATTTTTATATATTCAACCAAGGGGGGTACCATATTTTTCTACATTTTTCGATATATTCCAATGATTTTTACTTACGCAGACTTTATATATAATCTCGAAAAACCTCTTAATCTCGAAACAACTGAAATTGTCGAATATGTTTAGGTAAAAAAAAACCCACTGAAATTTAATTCATTATCTAAAATAAATTGTTGATTTTTCTATACCAAAATAGGATAATCAACTAATAGTGTAGTTGAATTAACTAATTTAAAATATATGTCTTGTCTAAATGAAGTAGTAGGTTGAAAATCACTCATTGTTCTCATGTAGAACATCTACTTTTAGGTAGTATGTACTTCTATTCATTTTTTCTGTGTACTAACTGTAGTATATGATTATAACATCTCCGACACTCCAAATTAGGGCTGATATACAAACAACCACCAGGATAATCTTTCTTTGTGGTTCAAAGCCTGTGAAAAAAACCTCTTCGACGACGATTAGGAATTTCACCTAAGAAATATAATAGTAAAGTTGAGTCAGCATGAAAGACAAGATTTATAACTATCGATTGGTTTCATATAAAGTATAAATATTTAAAGCATTGATTAGTTTAGTCAGTACACAACTCAAGCCATGGAACCTGGGCCAAACTCCAAAGAATACATCGAAAGTGGAAAACCTGATTCAAATTCTTTTCAACTGACTGATTTTAATACATTTGGATTTGAAACCGATGCACTTCTTTCCAATACTCCAGTCGTATCCGTGCTCGTTACCAACGGCGGCGCCATGCAGACAAGATATCCAATTTTCAATATTCGAAGTCCTAAATCAAATAGTAAGAGCCATTTTCCATTTTGAAAGAACTCGTCTGTATGGATAATGTGCATAAATCGCACAGCCATTCCTAGGTATGACTTTGACAGAGAGACTGTGGCAAAAGCAATTTTAATCATTTCTGTGGCCATGTTAAAGGAACAGAAATTGCGATGTTCATGCCTTCAAAGAAATAGAACAGCATAAGTTTGAGTGCTAATATTTGCCAGGATAAAGTGAGAGGGCATAAACCAAGTCTGATTTGAAAGTGAAATTCCCTTCGATGATTTCAAATGTCGTTGGAGTCTTTCGTACTTTTTTGTAGTAATAACAAATGTGGATCTTGGATTGTGCCTTTATATCTGTGTCCCAACTTGCCTGATTTATTGCTGTAATGATGTAAGAAGTAGAATTGTACTGAATATAAATTTCATGTAATATAGCATCGTTTTAAATTTTTAATTTCAGCAGTTAGTAGTGTTATGGTAGTACTTTCTATTATATTTGAAAGACAACATCAGGAACGGAGTTCGTGGTTTGAATCATACAAAAGCCAAGACACGCTTCACTACATTCAGGTTCCTCTTGCTTTTCAACAAAGTCCTTCCCAAAATTCCGATCCCATTACCTTTCGGGGGTAGTATAATTGGTTAGCAACAAACAAAGTACTATCAAGGGTTGCAGGTCAAGGACGGTTAATAATAATGATTCAAGGCTTTTTGTTTTATTCAGTAAATACAATCATAAGGTTTTCCCAAGAACTTCTTTCGTTAGTGCCATTTCAAGTGAAATAAAGCTATTGAAGGTTCGACAGGTGAAAAATGTTTACCAAAAGAAAAGTTTAAAAACTGAACTATTCTCTTTGAAATTGAACGCATGTTGATTTGTAAAGTTTCAGTTGGTCCATTGGTGTGAGTTATTGAGATGTTTGAATTCTCTCTAAGATCAACAAACAAAGTTGTTCGTTGATTCACCTTCCAAACATGGACGTTGAATCAAATTCAAATTCATATTTATTTCCAATAATTTAAATTTCCCTTACACGTTAACATTACTTTAAGTGGTCAGACTGTCACCTCGGACAGTGAATCAATTTTAACTATAATTATCGCTTTGAATGTTGTCTGTCTGTCTGTTTTCATGGAACTGCAGCGAAATGATTGGGAAAGAAGGTTCTGACCAGGAAGGAACTTTTATACCGAACGGCAGAAACCTTCTTTGTACCGGCTCGAACCTTTTCTTGTAAACATCGTAGAATAGTGACAGGCGTATTCAGGAACATATTGTATACATACAATACTGTCTTTGAAATGGATGAACCTTTAAAAAACTTGACCCATCCCACCCTTTAACTCTAAAACATAATAGAATTGGGTTTGGATATTTCCCTGAAGAAGATGCGCAGGAACTAGTGTGATCTAGTATGGTATGTACGCTCTTACTAACTCTTGTCACTCATGTATGCCATGGTGTGTAGGAATTAGACAAATAACGAGTGTAGCACTTTGGATACACAGCTCGTATCCAAATCTTAGTATCGTCAATATCACCAGTATATCATCAGTATATCACCCAATAATCTGCACATAGTACGTCAACAAGCTGATATACGTAATACCCAACCTGTTTTCTTGTATATAAATTTGATGATTTTAGCTTATATAACCTTCTTTTAACTGCCATCAGCACCATCTGTTACTGAAATCAATTGAAATTTGAATGAATGACAGTTTTATATGATTCAACCTGTTTGAGCATGTTTTCATTTTTGTGTATGATGTGATGGTCACTTTAACTTTGTACATTTATTCATTAGCAATGATAATGATTTTCGCTGGAAAATGTGGTGTTTGGCACGAAGAGCCAGTAGTCTAAGCCTTTCCTTCTTCACTGCAAAAATTTCGGAATATACTCTTAGCTGTCCCATATTAATTAAGAGTTCCATTGAATTTTGATGTTGCGTTGAATTCATAATAATTTGAAAATATCAGAATATAAGCACTACGATTGAAATTTTGTCTTTGATAGCTAAATGTCAAAGTATAACATGTATGGGTTTTGTATCATGCTATCTTGTATCGCATATCATGATTTGAATAAAGTAATTTGCTTACAACATTGACAAAAGGTATTTGTTGAACTTCAACAGTGCACTTTTGTCGTAATGATAAATAATTTGTCAGCATAACAAAAAAAAATTGTTCAGTTTGATAAATTTTTGTCGAATTGACAAAAATTCGGCAAAATTCCAGTTCATTCTTTTAACAAAACATGTTTTATCGAAATGACAAAATTTTCTTTCATATTGATAAATATTTCTATTAAGTCAACAATTTTTTTGTTTCATTGAAAGAAACGACTTCTGACAAAAATTTTGTCATATTGACCAAAAATTAACTGCAACATTTTGTTATATTCACAAAACTATTTATCAAATCAACAAAAATTTTTGTAAGAAAGATGAACACGCTCCCATACCGCATATTGGAGTAGGAACCGCAGTGCGCAGAGTTCTAGTTCGATTGCATTATTCGTGATTGACTGTTCAACAGTGATAGTGGCCTTTTGTGAAAGTTCTCTAAATTATATTATATAAAATTATATTATATAAGATTATATTATATTAAATTAATAAATACACAAAACCTTAGCATCGACAAAAATGCAGTTCAATTCGACAAAAACCACTCAGAGAAAAACCTTGGCAACATTGACAAAAATGCAGGTCAATTCGACAAAAATTTTGTCAATATACGTCCAACAAAATACTTTGTCATATTGACCAACTTCATATATTCCTCGACAAAAACACACTGTCAAGACAACAAAATTTTTTTGTTAAATTAATAAAAAATTTGTCAAAACCACAAAAACTAAAATTCAACAAAAAATTTTGTTGTCTAGACAGTGTGTTTTTGTCGAGAAATATATGAAATTTTTCAATACGACAAAGTATTTTGTTGAACGTATATTGACAAAATTTTTGTCGAATTGACCTGAATTTTTGTCAATGCTACCAAGGTTTTTCTCTGAGTGTACGTATTATTGTGACTTTATCTAGTTAATCGGGTTACTGTAATGTGAATATACATATGTAACTCTACTCAAGCCATTTTGCAATAGTTGCTCCTCCCGGTGAAGTCTTTTGATTCTTGATGGTTTCGTGTTTGTTAAAATAGTTTTTCAGTGCGTATATCCATACCTAGTAGCTAGAGACTTGTGTGCTTCTTGTTAGTACTGAAACTCTACTGAAATGCAGATATAATATTGATGATAAACTGGACGCTCATGATTTGATAACCTCCTGCGCTTTGGATCTCAAACATTTTTTTCGGTCAATGTAGTATTGGTAGCGACTGGAGCAGAATGAATTACATCACTCATTCTTTTAATACGACTATTAACTGAGTTCAAATTTGTTAATTTTTCTATTTTTAAGAATAAAGTATTCAGCTTATCACGAATGTTATTCCGATTATAATAACAAACTAAGCGCACTCATGTCTTTGCTCTACTCAATTGCAAACATAAGTTTTAATGACTTGCTAAAAACTTATTGCAATTTACGCGTATGGAAAATAAAATCGAATTTTCTTTTCATGTCGTGAAATCAAAGCAGGTATTAAAGTATTTCAGAATTTCGAGAAACTTCTGTACTTATGCGCCTAAAATTACAGGGCGAGACGAAATACTGTCGCAACAGCTTGATGTAACTGCCAACCAGACGAAATCTAAAGAATTACATACTAAACGCGACGAATATTTTGTCTTTGGTATGAATTCGCGGAAAATTTGTTTCAATTTGTGTGTAGAATTCAATTTATACTTTGACATATTAATAGTTAAAAACGATTACTAGAATGAAGCTATACGAGTATGTAAACTGATGTATACGTGTACTGAATACTAGAGTTAGAGATGTGCTTTTCAATACAGAAAAATCAGTTTGAGACGAACCGACGATGTCACGAATGGGCAAAAAATATATCTTTTACAGAAAGATTTTTAGGAAAGAGTCAGAATGAATTAAGAGTACGTATGCCACCCGCAATAAGGCATTTGCATATTTTTGGGTCATATGTAGTCCGAAATGCTATTAACCTCAAGGTACTTTCTCAAGGGTATCCTTTATGCCATTCTCAATAAATACCCTTCAAAAGACTTTCAGGTTGTTTTTTATGTCAAGCGCATGAAAAACGCACCTTGATTCTATTTTGATTAACCCGGTTTTATTACTCCCACTTCGAAATGCTTTTTTCCCTACCCTAGAATAATACAAAACAGAGCAGCAGATCTTACTACTTACATACATCTAGATGCCGTTGAGGCTGTTATTGTTGATGGGGAACTATTATTGACGGATTAATTAATTTTTTTGCTCACATTTAAGAGTAACCATTGTATTATTACTGCAAGCGATAGTATTTTTTGCGCTACTGAAACATAACAGATAATCAATGAATGTTTTTAATTTTTGAAGTGAAACTTCTGTAGCGGCGGTGAAATTTCAAGGACGCGTCACGTTTTAGCACATTTCGTTACACGATAGAAAAGAATGATATTATGTAGAGACAAAACTACCATACCAGTAGTACTTAGTACTTAGTACTAGATGGAGGACCGCTTGGGAACACCGCGTGTTGTTGGCATTTAAAAAAAAAAGACGATGAAACGAAACTCGATGAAACGATGAAACGAAAAAGCGACACTGCGAGAGAGTGGTATTCCCTTCTGACTACACCCATAGAATTTAAAATACTACTCCCATCTCTTCCCCCTCTTCACCTATCCCTTTTTAAACAACTGATTTCTCTCACCCCTTACTTTTCTTCTAACACCTCTTTCTCCTAACTTCAACCCTTCACCCACCACTGTTTACCCCCCCTCTGTGAGGAGAAATGAGCGAGAAGAATAATATTCGAGAAGTACACAGAAGTTTCTCCTGCGGATTTAGGGAGACGTGACTCTCCCACTGCGAACCACTCTCGCTGGGATGATCAGGTTCCCATGGTACATGTAACAATATTTATGTAGTCGAAAAGATTTATGGAAATAGTCCGAAAAACACATTTGTTAAAACGTAAAACATTGACGCAAACCATGTTCTTAGTACATAGCTATAATTTTCGTAAAGTTGGCTCGTAAAACGCTAAGGGTAGTTGTAATCCCAAACATTTTCGAAAAGCTTACACACAAAAGTTTTTAGATTTTGTGATTGTTCGCATTGCCGGACTACGGGAAAATTTGCAGAGAAAAGATTTTAAATTTTTTCACAAAAATAACTCACTTGATGGTATAAAGAAGACGTCAGTTCTTCCTTAAGTAGCTATACCATACCCATACAAGACCTATTCCGAAATGTGTGCTACTATAGATGTTCTAGACAGATCCCAAGCAGTTCACTATCACATGTAAATACTAAATTTGAGGTTGATCAGAAAAACAGGAGAAATGTAAAAGTAAAATAATATTCTTAATTTTCTGTAGAATGTTTGGAAAGTTTACCTTCACGCCGTTTCTCAAATTAAATTTCTTCTGCAAGAAACACGAAGATTCTTACGAGCGTCTTTGTTACACAAAGAAAAAAGAAGTGTCTCCCATTCCTGATTTATTCGTTTTGACACTTTTCGAACTTATGCAAACTTTTATTTTCGTTTAACTTTCTCGTTTATTAGTGTACGTACGAGTAACTTTCGGCTCAGAATGAATTTCTTTTCTGTTTTCCCCGTTTTTAGTTCGGCAACTCGTGCTACTAAAATGGGATGAGACTGGAAAAGGGTCAGAAGAAAAAAGTTTTTAAAGAGAGCAAAATAAGACGAAGTAATAAAGAAAAAAGAATTTGAAAAAGCTATGTGACAGCTGAAAATACTCAGGTGGCCAATAATTCAATTAGCGAGCCCCTTTCACAAAAATAACTTTCACCCTTCTAGCATATTCCGGTAAACTAGGTAAAATTCTCCGGACTCGGTAGAATGTAGTTATAATGAAAATCTATGGGTAGGCCGTATACGCTGGAAGTTGAACTTTTTGTGGAGGCTCATATTCTCTGCAATTTTTCTGAATTAGAACAAAACGGCAGCTTAATAGAGGGAGGTACCAATAAATAAATGGTGTTGACATTGAAGCTAGTAGTCAAAAGTGCGCATATAGTTTGTTCTTTCTTAATGACACTTCTTTGATTACTGCTCGATAAATAAAGGAAACACGTTCAGTTTTCAATTTCACATTACATAAATTTTCCCTTCTCAAGGATTTTCACATGGATGGTGAAGGAAAGACTCGGTTTTAACCATGTTTCTCACTTAAAAATTAATGGGAACCAATTTCAAATTCCAACACACGTGGACACATACATATCTTAAATATCCATATATGGGATCTCCAAGAAAAAGTTAAGGTATTTCGCCCAATAACCGAACCAATTCTACTTCCAGCTTAAAACCAATCCCAATATAGGTATTTAGACTTCAAGCTCGCCGATTGCTCGAGGTTTCCTAATTTCAATGGACAAATTTTCCATGAATCGTTGTATTATATTTCAGGTATCTACTCCAAGATTTTCTTCATAACAATTTTGCTATATGCTAACATAGAAGAATTTCAAATTTCTTCCTTGAAGCATTCCGCAGATATAGGACAATAGTTTTGAACCCCAGTGTTTTAATGATTTCAGTGTGTTAGCTACCCGAAAAGGAGAAAGGAATTTCTCTGACTATTAGACTCGAAATTGATCTCCATTCAAAACAATTTGTACAAAATTTAAACTTCATGGCTAAACGATTTCATCAGTTATATTGAGTTCCGTCAATTAGTTTAAAAAGTTATTACATTTTAGAGGACTTTGGTATGTGAGCTACACGAAATAGATATACAGTTTTATTAATGTTCATACCTTTAGCTGCGACTATTATAAAGCCGGCTAAAGACTTCTTCTGCTTTTCTTGTTTTTCGTATTTCGTGAGATTCTCGTCTTATTTCACAAAACCCATGAAACTTGCAAAAACACCAGAAAGTATTGTACACACAATTCGCAAGTTTCGCGTTTTCGTGGTTTCTCTAAATTTCGTGAAGTTAAACTTGTTTTCAATTTTTGATATTCTTCAAGTCTAAACTTTTGACAGTAACAACGAAAAACCAAAAACTCAAGAGAAAATCACGAAAAATAGTCTCGCGGACGATGGTAGTATTTAATGAACCCAGTCCTGCTTTAGCCATAAAAGAAAAATTTCACTAAAATGTCTACTTCTACTAGTAGATTTTGTAAGTTGCCCAAATTTTTGAAGGACTTTTGTAGGTTGCTACAAAACATATTCGATTTGCAGTATTTAGAAAATTTTAGCTCCAAATTGTGGAAAGCTTATATCTGCATTTATATTGAATCATTAAATAATTATAAATATGTGATTTTAATAACACTTTTATGGGAGGTACCCAAAGAGTAGAAGGATATCGCCCATGAATTAACTTAGTTTTACCATTTTCATTTCACAGATGAAAACAAAATTTCATCATCCACCACGCATTTCTGATCTATCAAGCAAATGAACAAACAGCCGGACGGACAAGCGGACGGACAGACGGACGAAAAGCAAATTAACTTTTTGCCTACAACTGAACATAATATAATTTGATCATCCGAGGCTGAGTTTTATGCGTTTCAAATTTGAGGGCTTGATTAAATTTATAATACTCTATGATTTCATCTAAAGTATAAAAATCTACCAACAGTCTGGGCGCCACATTATTATTTTTCCGGTAGAAGTTCGGAAAACCTAACAAAAAGTTCGGGAAGCGGTTAGAATAACGTATGAATTATTTAATTGGGTCAAAAAGAAGAAAACTTTAAAATAGGTGATTATTAAACAAGCCGGTGGAAGTGAAAAGATCTTGGATATCTGTTCAGACCTGAAGATAATCCAATGAAAAAGTATTCAACCACTTTACACCACCTTAGGGGTCAAATTTCAAAAAATCTGGAAAATACTTTCTAGGTATTCATATGAGGAATCCATAAAATAAAAATTAATTTAATATTTTGAAAGACTTAGTAAAAATATATGCATTTAATTTTCACAGATAATTTTTTGCCCTCTATTCCGAACGCCAATGTTTATTCGATTTTTTTTTTCATCAGATTTCCTTCTATAGTTGATTTGCATATATACACCGAGTTTCAACTTTTTAGCATAAGCCGTTTTATAGTTAGAAACCCCCCCCCCCTCACGTACCTACCAAAACCGAAATTGACAACCTTGAAATTTGTAGCACCTTATGCGACAAATTAATAGGCGAGAGACCAGTGCTCAAAAACCCAAAGTTGTCAATTTCGGTTTTTGGACGATATTTTGGGCGACTCGCTTTGTACAAAATCCCACTACTGGAAACCAAAATGTTTTGTCTAAGCCGCTTCCCTAACCTTGTTTTGTGCTTATTAGTCATAAAACATGTAACAAAAAATTTCAGGGAGCAATTTTTTTTTTTTTAATTGATAACAATACTTTACTATTAGATATCTAAAATAATGAAGTAAAATTGTAATTAATAAGAAACAGTTCAGGAGATGTAAATTTCTTGATTTCTGTATTCTGACACTCCTGTTGACCGTTTTGTATATGTGTCCACTATCATATCTCTATAGAAATTGAAAGTTTCAACTATTTAGCAAAAATGGTTCCGGATACATATAGATTGGAAAACTTGCAAAACCGTCTCATTCTAAATACCAAAAAAAAGAAACATGAGTTTGTGTGTTACCAGCCTTGCGTATACGGCGGCAAAGCGGACATTTTTGACATTTTTGGATTTATTATTCCTAAAAAGTAAAAGTACAAAATTTCAGAACAGCAAATACGTATCAAACTAATTTTCTTATTTCACTACTGAGCCGAAATGTGCAAATTATTTCAATATTAATCAATTATAGACGATGAAAGTTAAAGCAAAGACGACAAAAACATACAAGAAACTAGGATACTACATTAAATCGTAATCAGTTCACTATAATTGTCAAAACTATTTTCTTCTTGTTTATTTACGCAATCCATTCCAGACAAGCTTAAGGAAAATCTTATTTCCAATTTATTCGCCATAATTGAGAAAAGACTGAACTAGACGTTCTTTTAACGTTGGCATAAATGCAAGCAAATCTTCAGATTCATTACGTATCGCTTGTCTAAGAAGCCAATACTTAATGAGGTTTGAAAGGAGATATTAATTGGCCCTCGATAAATCTTAATTAAGTACTGACGTGGCAAGAGAATCATTCGATGAATGGCGGAATGTTTGTCGGTACGTTACGGCATTTGTCATCTTATAGTCAGAATTTTATGAAACTAATTAATGACAATGTTGAAGTGAATCACTGTCGAACGGGAATTCTATAGTCAAGATCCATATCTTATTCGAGCAAGAATTATTCAATAATGGGGAGACTATGTTTGGATTCCTGAGGACGAAAGTATCTCTAATGGGCGCATTTGTCAAGACGTGCAAATAGATAGTTTGGAAAGTTTTCAGTGCATACAGGATATTGTTGGCGCAGTATTGAATCATTGAACATTATTAGTATTAGCTTGGTTTGTTTAATGATTTATTTGTATGGCTAAAAGTGTGGAAACGTCTTAAGTTGCAAGTAAACAAATCCCTGCGGTATATCGTGCTTAGAACATGTCTATCGAAAATTGAGATCTACTGACTTCGCCAACCCCTAATCCTCACACAACACTCGTAACAAAAATTAACCAACCCATTGAAACACATCACCCACTGCAACGATTATGTCACTTCTATAAGTATCGTTGAGCCCGTTTAAAGTATTTACATATTACTTAAAGTATTTACATATCCATGAGCCCGTTCTAACAATTTACATATTACTGAGTATATTCTACAGAAAGTTTAATTAAAAGTTATTAAACTTATCCATGTAATAGAGCCTAGGTCTTTATTAAAAAGATTTGGACGAGCACTAAACAAAAAGTACCAAGGTTTCAGCAATTAAATTTATCGGCTATGAAGAAGTAGTCCAAAATTTCATTTATTTTTCAGTATTGAAATATTAACGAGAACATAAAGTATTCAGAAGTTATGTGCTCTGACCGAGAATAAAAAACCTTCATTGAATGTATCGTATAACAACATGCAGCATTATACAAAATAAATGAATTTTTTATTTACGAGTACCTCTGATCAATAAAACACAACTTTTTTTCGGACTTTTAAACGTGATCAATTAAAAATACTTTATTATTAAAAAAAAAAAAAAAACAAATAAAGTACAAGAGTTTTTATATGCAGTTTGTAGAACTTTACTTTTTTGCGATTATTCATGAATTTCATTATATCACACATCACAAGACAAAGCTAATAAAAACATCTCGGGAACTTTGAAATTCACACATAAAATTTTAGACGATATTTTTTTATTCTGAATTTTTAACCATCCCCAAGTGGATGCTTTCCGGCAAATAGGAAATTATTATTTAATTCTGTAGCGTAAAGTTGAAATTTCGTTGCTATTAAAATGTGGATTGTTCGACATTTAATTTTACTTTCTCGACTTGAAAAAAGTTGGGAAGAGAAGAAAAATTTGTTTTTTAAAATCACAAAATCTGAATAAAATTCGTGTTTTGAAAAAGTTTAGTTCACTGTATTGAGCATTTTTTTTTTTTAAGGATACTGAACTGCACTTAGGTGGTTAGCCTTTAATACACTGTAGTGTACAATCCAGTCAGCTTAGGGATGGGAGATCAGATTAGGCCGGGTATGGCAGTGTACTAGTTGGTGTTAATAATTTTGAGTGTTGTTTGGCTAAGATGTGATCTACCAGAACAGCAATGTTGCCTATAACAAATCAACTACTGTCTGGTATCTCTGATGGTGTTAGGGAATGTGATAAGAATGTAAACAGAACTCATCTGCTCAGTGTTAAATCCTTTAGTAGTGAACATTACGCACTGTTCACTACTTATATTAATAATTTCAAAGCCAATAGCAACTGAAAAATTCTAATAAATAATGTATGCGTAGAGTGGGAATTGAACCCACGACATCGCGTTTACAAGCCTAGTACGCTACCACTGGACTACACCCGGCCCTAAGTATGGATGGTTTTGTTATTGTAAGATGATCTTTCAGAATAAAGAGTTAGATTGTTTACATGGTATTCAATAGTTTGAATTATGGAATAGAAATTTCTGTTTGTGTTTATTTCCAAAAAAAATCACTTATATATTGACATGCACTGCAGTTCAATTCAAAATATAAAATAAAAATTTGGCATTCCTTAAATTTTCAGTACTTATTGATTTATAAATACAATAGTGCATAAAGGTTGAATTGTTGTTAAGAGTTTGTTGTTCTTTCCGGTGTCAGTGGAGTGAAGCCGAAGTTGAATTGTTCTTGAATTATTCTTCATAATTCAACCGATTTGGTAATATATTTTCCATACTATTAGATCAGAACTACCCAAAAGAGTAGTGGTATAAAGTCATGGATCGAAACTCTATAAAGCCGGCTACAGACTTCTCCTGCTCTTCTTGTTTTTCGCATTTCGCAAGGTTCTCGTCTTATTTCAAGAAACACATCCACCTTGCGTGAATACGAGAAAGAATTGTACCCATTATTCGCAAGTTTCGCTATTTCTATATATTTCGTGAAGTTCACTTACTTTTCAATGTCTGAACTCTTGCAAGTCCGAACTTTTGACATTAACCACGAAAAATCAAAAACTCACGAGAAAGTCACGAAAAATCGTCTCGCGTATTTTTCATTATTTTCTCGTCAAGCAAAACTATTTGATGTCGTGAAAAAACTGCCTCCATCAAAGAAAACGCACGAATCGCGAACAACGAAATGCGAAAAACTCACGAGAAACACACTATTCACGAGAAAGGCGCGAATGACGCGAAATAGGCGAAACGCGATAAGTCTGTAGGATTGTCAAGGTACCTACAGCTCTGAATTTTTTTTTTTAAATAATGAATTATTGTGATCTTCTTAAAATGTCTGAAAAATATTCTACCTTCAAATTTTGCAAGCTTGTGACTCTCAAATTTTTGAGAGGGGGTATTACGTACGGGGGTGCGGGGTAAAAATCTTTAGATTAAAATATCTTTCAAACTAATTGAGTATAAAGCTTAACAAACAAAGATTGCTCAAAGTAAAATTTTTTAAGGGGGCAGGGGAGCATAGAAGTGGAGGGGATAAGAATTTTTCAAAAATATCACGTTTTATATCTCAACAACAGTGTAAAATAGATGCTTTAAATTTTAACCAGAAGAAGGCCCAATATAGCCCTAGTAGGCCTGGAGGTTTTGGTGTAGAGGGTGAGGAAGGGGAATGATGAGAAGGAAAAAGTTTCGATGTTTATATCATAAGAACCTATAACGATATAAAGCTGAAACTTGGTTTGATAGAGCTATAGTAGTGGCGTGGTGGAAAAATAATTTTTTTTCTTAGGTTTAGTATGGTACGAGGGAGGGTGGTGTTTTTCCTAACTTTAGAACGGCTTATGCTAAAAAGTTGATGAAAAAAAAATTTGAATATCCATTGGGGTTTGGAAGGGGCTGGGAGAAAAAAAAAATTTCAGTGAAAATAAGATGCATATGTTTTCACGATTTTCGTCATATCTACTAGGTCTTCCAAAATATTGAATTCATTTTTATTCTACGGATTCTTCATATGAATATCTAGAAAGCGTTTTCAAGATTTTTGGAAGTTCGACCCCTAAGAGGGTGTAAGGTGGTTGTATACTTTTTCGTGAATTCCTCCATATCGCTCAGGTATGATCAGATTTCGAATATCTTTTCACTTCCACGGGTTTTTTTAATAACCACCTATTTTTCTTTTTTTTTCTTTTTCAACCTCTAGACCGCATCCCGGAATAAGGCCCAATTATATAATTCATATGTTACACCCTATTCTAACCGCTTCCCGAACTTTTTGTTAAGTTTTGAGTCACATAGTAACATAGACCACATCCCCAAAATGAACGTGCTCCGAACTAATGCCGGAAAAATAATAAAGCTGCGCCCAGACTGTTGGTAGATTTTTTTTTAAGGTTTACTATTCCAAAAAAGTGTAAATGCCAGATATGAATTTTTCCAAGACGATCATTACACTTCCTTATTGAAATAATAACATAAAATACATCAATTGAAAATATGACATACTCGCATTACCGCTACTTCATAGTCTCCATACAATAGTCCTTAAAATTTATGTTCTCCAAATGTTCTAATAGTAGCTAAGTTACACTCTATTATCCACCAAAAGTTTTAACCAATTGGCTACAGGCATATATTGATTGTGGTGTGTTGACTGATCTTGTTTCTTTATTTCAAAAAAATTTATGGTTTAAATGGTTTTTGTAATAAGACTTAAATCCGATTTTCTGATTCCCCGAAAGAGCAATTTACGTACACGGTAGATTCGTGGTAAATCTTACCAAGTTCCAATTAACCTAAAGACGTCGTTATATAAGGATGTGTTTGTGGATATGCGCTCGAGGTATTAAATTTCTTGTAACAGTTACCTAAATCTAATAGGAAGAACGTACACTTCCGTTTTTCGTTGAATTTTCCGGAAACAAAATAAGGAACTTGAGGCGAGAAACGAAATGGCGTAGACCGTGCCGTACTGGATGCAAGGAACGAGAAATACCCGAGTGCATGAAACCATTACCGTGAAAGTAGATTTTACGGTTCTAATAACTTTCAGAAGAGCCCTCGAGGTTGAGCCTTTTAAAGACTGACACACTGATGTAATATATCTCAAGATACTTACAATATCCCAGTGAAACGAAATCAATTAAAAAAGTTTTTCCGTAGTCGCTGAATTAAACGGAAACTTCATTACGCGAAAGCTAATTAAAGTAAACTTTTGCTAGCCACGGCCAGGACGTCGGTTGCGTTCGAAAACGGACTACTCTAGCCACTTATAAAACGTACCTGTATACCCGTACCTGTGATCGACTTGTAAGACCACAGATATCGAATGCAGGCGACGTACATAGAATTTACACCATGCGAAGTAACGTGTGCTGGTTGATCCTTAATGTATCGTTGGCTGAAATTGGTAAATTCAAAACTTTAATTGGAACAAGTCACGCTTTTACATTCCCTTAATGAAATGAGATCGGAAATTTATAACACCTGGAGCTAACAACGTGTTTTACACGTTTCCCGGCCTCATGAAGCCTAGCACCCTTCCCTAGTTTTTGCAAATTTCACTAACTGCCGTACACTTGTTACAGACATCACAAAATGGTTCAAAGTGTTATTGCCACTACTACCCACCAATTATCGGACATTTCGATATATGGAAAGAGAACTATAATTGCTGCAGGAATTCAAAAAAAGTCCTTAGTTAAACAAAGGGATGATTCTGATGGAAAACGGGAACATGTTCGAACAGAAAGTTTCAATCATTGTGCATTCTAATTTAATAGTAGATTGCAGCATACCACATATAAAGTCCTCGATATTTACATATGTATATTCTCGAAGGACATCTTCAGAATGCTACAAGAAATTAGAGATGTGTAAACGTTAGTCCAGCTAAAGCAATGAATAGAAAGAGAATGGAGCACGTCATTCATAAAGTATATTAGTTTGGTATAAGGTGCGAAGCGCTATGCCACTGCGCGCACTAGGCACCAAAATAGGAACCATAGCGAGGTCACTAAATATCGCCGAATCAACCCAGATTCCTAAAGAACTTGAACAGATTGTCATGTCATATGGAGCTCAAATACCCCAAATCATTAAAGGAAAGACAACCCAACCACCTCAGTTATATTTTTGAAACCGCCTGACGTTCACACAAAATGTGGGTGATGTCTTTCTCAGCACGTAGGTCAAAGCAGTACCTACACACGTCTGAGTCAGCGATCCTCATAACTATAGCAACCTTCTCTAGTAAGCAGTGCCCTCCGAAAAGTAATCGCAAGCTTCCTTTACTCCAGGCTAATATCTCCCTAGTCTTCCGTCTGTTCAACCTTCGCCAGAGTATCCTAGAAGTCTTACAACTCATTAGCGTCTCCCTCTCTTCGTTGGTCCGCGCTTTGATGAAGTTGAACAGTTTACTAACCCCCTCCTCTACGACACTAGCTAACACCGATTTTAGACTCTCCACCTCATCGGCCAGTTCGTTTCCTGGAACGTCACTATGCCCAGGTACCCAACAGAGCCGTACTCTATTCTGACTACAAAGTACATAAAGCACTGCTCGAAAGCGGCTTACTAGCTGAAATTTGAAAGTCCTCTATTCCAATGTGTTGAAAGACGTCTGGCTGTCAAAGTATACTGAAATCAAAATTTTTTGATTCCCATCATGTCCACACATTTATGTTTCAGACCCAGAAACTCATGGAAGAATGACATGCATGCGTGTCCGTCTATGTGGCCTTTTAGACGTTACAGTTGCAAACTGCGAATAAAATAAATTTGAATATTAAGGGCCCCGTAGACGGATACGCATGTTTGTCATTCATTCATGAGTGTGTGGGTCTCATGCCGCATGATGGTAATCAAAAAAATTTAATTTTTGTGGGCGGAGCCAAAACGTATCGCAACATGCATGAGTGACAACTCGGTAATAAAAACAGAGTTAACCTCATTTGGATACCGCGGCACAGCGATTATTAATGTAATGAAATGGCCGACTTAATGGCTAGGAAAGGTTCAGAAGCTGCCTTCCATATCCATTCTGTGGGATACAATTAAGCACAGCCAGAATGAACATCCGTATGTGGTAAAAATCGCAAAGTGCCATTCATTGGGACTTGGCACCGGGCAACAGGCACTCAAAGCTTTTTATACCTAAGCATTCGGAAAAAAAAGAACCTCCGATCATCTAAAATTCAGCAGATCTCAGACCCGAACCCTAGTGGGAGCTCTGCCTGGACACTGCCACATAAGGAAGCATCTCAATAGGATTGGTCTCTCTGAGACCAAAATCTGCAGAATATGCAATGATGAAGACGAAACACCAGAGCATATCCTGTGTGATTGCGAGGGTTTAGTTCGCAAAAGACTTCGTCACTTCGGTCAGGGTTTCATGGACCCATCGAAATTCCTGAGCATTCCTCTTCGCAAAATACTAGGCTTCATTTAAAGCGCAGGGATTGAAGAGGAATCATAGTCCACCCGGGATGACGTCCCAATAGGCCCAACTGTGGCTGCAGTGACAGAGGTTAGTCATACCAACTCCGTTTACTAATGTATCTATCTATCTGTACTAAAGATCCACAGCAATAAATACGGTTAGTTGTCTGTCTTTTTTTAATGAAACTATTTTCCAATTATCACGAATGAACTTCAATTCGATTTTACTTGCGGTGTAATTGTAATTTTTACCATTTTTGATCACACAATACAATTTCGAAGAACTCAATCCTTTCCTTGTTAAGCAACAGCATTTAATTTTGCATTTATGCAATTTAGGTTGAACCCATTATTGTTGAAAAATCCACTGAAATAGAAGATTACATAAAATTAGAAGCAACTGAACCTTGCTAACCCAAGTACTCAACGACAGTACCATTGAACGCCCTCGAAACCGAACGAAGCTATTTCCCATTTATTTAACTACAAAATCGAATTTTCCGCTTCCCAATTAGAGCGTGTAGAGCGACACCAGCCAGCCACCACCAGGGCTTAACCAGTCCGTTTTCAACACCCTCAAAAGAAAGGAGTAAGTAGAAATTCTTAGTTGGTCCTCGAAAGGACTAAGCTGGAAGAGAAAAAAAAGCAAATAAAAACCCGGACTGCGAACTTCACCATCCGTCGACCTCTTTCGGATTTTATAATCTGAAAAACGTTTTACGATATCGAATTTTAGCTAATGGGAAAACAGTAACAAGCTGTAGGATACGCAAAGTATACAGAGTAGCGAAGCGTTCAATGGCGGACGACGCTCGCTAACCATAAAACAAACAGGCTCCGTAGTACGAAAACAATTCAATTTGAAATTGGTCGACATCGCCAACCAACTGTTCAATTAAAATTTCCCTTGAGAAAGATTTACAAGTCAATTGGATCGTTCGAGGGGGCTGAAGCGTTTTCCGTTCGGCGCATACATCCCCGATAATTGGATTTCCACTTCAGGGAAAAGGAGGAAACCTCACTAGTTCGACCGGGCTGATTCGTTTTTTTTTCCAAAGTATTCGCTGAGGAAAATTCGATGTAAAAATTATGCGGGACTTATTTCTGCGGAAATATAAACTCAATGGTCCAGAGTCCAGGCACAAGAATTCATAGATATCGAGTGCTCGGATAAAATATATCCCGGAAAAATCGACACAATAAATTTTCGGAATATAAATTTTTCTGCGACTGAACAGTACTTGCCAAGGCACAGCTACCGAGTGCCATAATAAAATCAACAGAGGAAAACAGCTTCAATAGGTAATTGCGATTTTATTATTCATTGCGCCCCAATTACTCGCAATGCCAGTCGATTTTTCAGAAAGAGGTTGGTACGGATTTCATAAAAAATGGATTAATATATTATACCAGAATACAAGGGAAAAAATATTCCACAATTTATATGAAGTCAGTGCATATTTGGTCCAAACAAGATCGGTTATTATGGCGAATGAATTACCAAGAAGCGCTTACAAGTACGAACTCGAAGGGTTCAAGAGTCATTTTATTTTTTGTTTAATACCCAAAAAGAGCAGCACTACCGGTCAGAAAGATAGTCAGTAGTAAAACCTGACAGGTGAAAGGCTTTCCAAAATACTGAACAAAACCCTTGGGCCAAATGATGTGTTCCGTCGCACATTGGTCGCTGCCAACCTCTCTAACCTCTCCGCCATTTTGATAAGATAAGAATCCAACGCGATGCCGTTTTTGACAATTCAACGACAGTCATTGTACGAAACGATGCCATATTGAGAAGACGTTGGTTTCTTCTAATTTTCCATCAGCGGAAAATTAGTGAATATTAAGGCCGTATTCTAGTCTAGAAATTTGAAAAATCGAATTTTTTTTTTTTCATATTTCGATAGTTTAGATATTATAGAATATCTCCCTAAAAGGATTTTTTAAAATTCGAATTATTTTTAAAGTTCTAGTCATTTTAGTGACGTAGTACCAATATGCGTTTAGTTTGAGTTTTCAGTTCTTCAAATGCTTCAAAAGAAGGAAGATTTGCTCGTCTTGCGGAAAGAAACGCTGAAAATCAGCAATATGAAGTAGAAGAAGGCGATTTATGGAGCTAGGATGGCTGATTAAGAAAATGTAAGCTAAATGTACGCCTCTATCAGTTACACTGCCTGAAACTTAACGTAAAACTTTAAACGCGTTTTTCTCGAAACTAATTTTTTCGATGCGGTTGACATAATATCTCAAGTTCTAATCTACCGATTTACTTGAAATTTGACATGAATATTCTTTATATATTCTTCTATCGTATGAACCAATAAAAACTAGAAATTTCATTTTCAATATTTTTAAAAAATTCTGGAAAGTTAAAAAATTAGTGGGAAAATCGACCTGAATTTCTTAATAAGCCACCATTTTGCGATTTTTTTCTGGTTGAAATGATACTGGCATTTATTCTGATCAAAAATTGTTCATAATTTTATTTTTCAGGTAACCAGGAGGGTAGATATCATGACGACCGGGACAAGGCTTTTTTTCACCCTCTACTTCAAGGACGCATAGCTTGCTGAAATTTTAATATTTAATTTTTTTATGTACTCTTGAAATATGAATAAATAAGCCATAAAAAAAGGATAGTAAAAATATCAATTGCTTTTTTTATGAACCCTCAAAAATCGCTCGAATTTCGGGCTTATAGACTAGATTACCGCCTTAAGTCAAAATAGTTTTCTTGGTTGGCAACGTATGATTTGAGTATTTTATGCTTTCAGAGCAATGTTATGCCAAAAATTTTAGGGTAAAAGTTGATGTTCTGTTCGCTTTACAAACTATTATGTAGTTGTCAGCCAAGCTAATTTGTTAAGTACGCATGATCGTAACGTATTGCCAAATTGGGAGTTGCGACATTTCTCAACCTTGTCGAACGTTCGTTACATCATACGGTCAATACATTTTACCACTGACACCACTTAACACAAAAAAAGAATGTTTCCCCTTTTCTTTTCTTTTTAATTAAATTCTAAAGCTATGTCCAGAACAAAAATAAAGCTGATATGAAAGAGTTCTTGAGAGATGCGCCCTGTTTTCGTGATACATTTCCTGCCTCTTCAAAAAAAACTAACCATCATGAAGCGCAGGGATAAGAGAGAAATTAAGGATAATCCTGGGGCATCACAATAGGTTCAATTGAGGCCGTGGTAACAGCGATATCCAAACTAACCCGAATTCTAAATCTAATCCAAATTAGGAGCACAAACATCTAAATATCCTGAAGTTAGTTTGTAACCGATTACATAAGGTATCAGAAACGAGAGATTGGCCAAATTTGTCACCTCAGACACTGAATTTCAAAAAATCATAAGAGTTTCGTTTTCCCCGGTGCAAAAGAGTTTAATTTCCAAAAATCGTGATATAACCTTTCTGGGGAACTAAAATGGTTTATTTAATTTAATTTGATGTCCTCAACAATTAGAAAAGAGGGATAAAAGCTTAAGTCATTCATTGAAGGAAATTTGTTTCCTGGCAGTTAAGAAAAAAGTCCGCTAAATAAAAAAACCATTTCTATAATCTTGATATAAAGATATTGTTTTTTCGCAATAGTTTTTGCGATGTTATGAAAGTTGAAATGAAAATGCGATTTAGTTAATCAAATAATAATATAATAATAATGTTCGGTACAACTTTACCTGCTGGCGGTCGAAATGCGAAGAAAAAAGAAAAAATTGTTGGACTTGAATTTTACTGCATTTACTTGATTTACAACCCGTTAAGTCGCCAGTAGTCGGGTGCTACCATATAAAGCGGCTCAAAATTTACACTGTTGAAAAGTTTAAGTTATAAATTCAAACATTCCGGCCGCCTTGGAGCTGCGGCTTCAATTACTCTGAGTGGGGTGATGGACTTCATTTTCATCTTGTGGTAACGGACATATCTTGGTGATAGCTCGACGTGTGATTCCTTTAGCTGTCTTCAAAGTAACAACTCGGATAAAGCCGTCTTGTCCAGAATGTGTTTCGTGGATGCGACCCAAGTTCCATTTCGTGGGCGGCGTGTTGTCGTCCTTCAGTAGCACAAGGTCGCCGACCTTCACAGGGTTGGTTGCGAATTTCCATTTGTATCGTGATTGAAGAGAGTGGAGATACTCCTTACTCCAGCGCTGCCAAAAATGCTGATAGGCTTGTGTCACACGCTGCCAACGAGAAAGGCGATTAATATTTATATTAAGAATACAAGGTTCTGGGATGGCATTGAGAGGACCATGAATTAGAAAATGCCCAGGAGTTAGAGCGTTGAGATCAGCTGGATCATCTGATATAGGAGTGAGGGGCCTTGAGTTGATTGTTGCCTCCACCTGGCAGACAAGCGTATGAAGCTCCTCGAACGAAAGCGATGCGTTGGCAGCAACGCGTTTTAGATGGTATTTAGCTAGTTTCACCGAAGCCTCCCAGAGGCCACCAAAATGCGGGGACCTGGGTGGTATGAACTCCCAATTGATGCCTTCTTCGGAGCAGAACTCTGCTAAGGAATCTATGTGTAACTGCGTTTGAAACAATTCCTTCAATTCTGATAATTGTCTGCTTGCTCCGACAAAATTGGTTCCATTGTCAGAATAAAGCTTGGTGGGTCGTCCTCTGCGTGCGATAAAACGTTTCAGGGAGCCGATAAATGCTTCTGACGTTAGATTAGAAACAAGCTCCAAGTGTAACGCCTTCGTAGAAAAGCATACATAAATGCATAAGTAGACCTTAGATGGCGGTCGACCTCGAATTAAGTTTGTTATAAAGAAAGGGCCACAAAAGTCCAACCCAGTATGTGTGAACGGATGACTTGGTGTGACTCTGGCCTCAGGAAGATTACCCATTAACTGATGGATTGAGATAGGCCTCGAACGAAAGCAGATGATGCAGCTACGGATGACCCTTTTAATTGTGGTCTTCCCGCCGATGGGCCAAAAGCGAGTCCGAATGATTGCAAGCAGCGTCTGAGCACCTGCGTGCAAATTCTTTCGATGATAAAAGTTTATTACAGCTGTCGTAAAGCAATGTGATTTTGGCAGTATTATTTGATGTTGCGCGTCATAATCCATATTTGAATTTTGCAGCCTACCTCCAACTCGTACAATTCCATTACTGTCAATGAATGGATTTAAATTGTTCAAAGGACCTTTGACCCTTTTATTGTTTCCGATTTTTATTTGAGATATTTCGAAATGAAATGAAGTTTGCTGTACAACCTTGACCATGAGCTGCAAGCCTGATTCCAACTCTTCTGCATTCAATGGCCCACATAGCTTGACCGGTTTGGATGGTTGTGAATTGTGAATAAAACGATTAATATATGCGAAAATTCTTCTTAGTTTTTGGAACGAATTGCAATGAGTGCACAATTGAATTAAATCGGGGTCCGGGCTTGCTAGTAGCGAGGTTTTGACGGTTCGCTCTTCAGGTAAGTTTTGAAGATCTTCTGCCTTATGTTTGGGCCAAAACTGCTTTGGTTTGGCTAGAAATTCAGGCCCATGAAGCCACAGCGAATTTCGAACTAAGTCAGAAGGCCATGCTGCCCTGCTTAGTAAGTCTGCAGGATTTTCCTTTGTTCCAACATGATTCCACTGAACATCATTCGAAAGCTGTTGGATTTTTGATACCCGATTTGCGACAAACGTAGTAAACTTTGATGAGGGTGATGAGATCCATGCCAAGACAATTTGAGAGTCTGACCAGCAATAGCATGCAGAAACGATGGTTTGCAATGAAGCTTGAGTACGCGATAATAGTTCTACGAGGAGAAGAGCTGCACATAGTTCCAGTCTTGGTATCGAAATAGTCTTGAGGGGTGCCACCCTCGATTTTGCAATAAGCAGATTTGAAATATTAGTAGCTGTTTGATCCGTAAGTCGCACATATATGCAAGCACCATAAGCATTCATGCTAGCATCAGCGAAACCGTGTAGCTCGATGGTGACCGTTCGAGAGAAAATAAATCGAGGTATTTTAACTTCATGGATGCGATGCAACTCCTTTATGAATTTAAGCCATTCTGACTGAAGGGAGAGAGGCAACGATTCGTCCCAGTCCACCTTAAGTGACCACAGCTGCTGCATGAATATTTTTGCTTTCACGACGACTGGATTAATGAGCCCCAACGGATCAAATAAGCGAGCGATACTGGATAGCACGTTGCGTTTGGTTATCTTATTTGAGTGGTCTGAAGCAGCATTAACGAAATTGAATTCGTCACGAGAAGGATTCCAACTCATGCCGAGTGTTTTAATCGCGTTCAAGTTTTCTTCAATGCTCATGAATTTTTCTCTCTGGGAAGCATCAATGGAATCAATTACTTCCTCATGATTAGAGCACCATTTCGATAGCGTGAAACCTCCTTTACGCAGCAATCCTATGACTTCGTTCTTTATTTGAAATAGCTCACTTGTTGAACCAGCTCCAGCCAGCATATCATCGACATAAAAGTTATTTTGTACTACGCTGGATCCTTTTGGGAAAGTTTCGTTCTCCTCGATGGCAAGTTGCTGTAGAACTCGCGTTGCCAAAAACGAAGCTGAAGACGTTCCATATGTGACCGTTAAGAGTCTATACGTCGAAAGAGGCCTTTCTGGACTCTCGCGCCAAAGTATGCACTGTAGGTAATTGTCAGGATCCATGACTCTGATTTGCCTGTACATCTTGGAGATGTCAGCTGTCAAAGCATAACGATAAAGCCGGAAGCGCAAAAGTATAGTAAGCAGTTCTGGTTGAACAATGGGCCCAACACGAAGAATGCTATTTAGCGAATAGCCTGATTCAGTTTTACATGAGCCATCGAATACGACTCTAAGTTTTGTGGTACTGCTTTCCGGTTTTAGTACAGCATGGTGCGGCAAATAATGTATACGCGGTAGAGGAATCATGGATGTTGGTTCCACAAGTTCCATGTGGTGTAGGTCAAGGTATTCCTTGATGAATTTCGAATATGGTTCTAAGATTGGCGTTTGATGTAGCCTTCTTTCCAAATTGAGAAAACGTTTTTTAGCGATATGATATGAATTTCCCAGCAATTCTGGCTGCTCGCGAAATGGCAATTGGACACTGAAGCGTCCGCTTGGCAATCTTTGGTGTGTGTCTATAAAATGTGTTTCGCAATATTCTTCATCTGCAGTCAATTTCTGTGTTGATGATTCATGATCCTCGATTTGCCAAAATTGCCTTATGAGTGGATCCAAGGGATTTTCCGATACGAGAGAAGTGAGTGAAGTAGCAATATGGCAAGAGGCTGTCGATGATGATGTTCGAAAAATACCTGAGACAATCCATCCTAATAGCGTTTTTTGCAACGTTGGATAGTTATTTCCCAATTTTATTTGACCGACACAGAGAAGGTCAAAGAAGAGCTCAGCTCCGATGAGTAAATCTGCTCTTTGCGGTTGGTTGAACGAAGGATCAGCGAGATTAATATTCTTGGGTATGTTCCAATCTATTGTATCCACGATACGGTCGGGCTGGAGCTCAGTTATTTTTGGCAAAATAAATGTCTCTATATTGGTTACGAAATTGTTATGACAAGAACGTAGAGTTAATTCCGACTTGAACTTCACTCTAGTGTTGGTGGACCCAATACCACTTATCGTAGCGTCAACTCAAACGCGTTTTGTTTGCAATTGTTGGGCGAGACGTTCTGTCGCGAAGTTTAACTGTGAAGCTGAATCAAGTAAAGCTCTGCATTTCATAAATTGTCCGAATTTGTTTTGAATTTCTACAATTGCCGTGGCAATGAATACATGCCCTTTATTTGAAGCTATCAGCGAAACGTTATGAGATTCATTTGAAGACTCAACTTTCAGAAGACTCGGTTCAAATGACGAACTGGTAGAAGGGATTGCTATAGTAGTTAATTTCTGCGATTCCATGTTTTTCAAATGCAGCAATGTATTATGTTTATTTCCGCAGTGGCGACAATGGCTTGACTTGCAATCTTTCAACATGTGTCCAGGTCGCAAGCAATTTATACAGAGCCGTAATTGTTTTACCACGTTCAGACGGTCTGAGGGTGTCTTTTCCATAAATTGGGAACAAGCAGGCAATTTGTGTTTATCACTTCCACACCCTGGATAAATGCACTTGTCTTGCGAAACCACCATCGAAGTTTTTCGAGACGAAGTTTTTGACGTTGTATGTTTTTGAGTGCTTGAGCAAAGATGTTCTCTTCGCTGGCATTGTTTTTCTATGAATGACGACATTTGTTCCCAAGTTGGAATTTCATTTAAAGGCGCTTCATCTTCCCATTTAGCTCGAGTTGTCTCATCTAGCTTGGAATCGACAATATGCAGCAGAAGACCTTCTCCAATTTGATCTTTGCTGCCGATCGATAGCAACGCTCGATAATGTGCGTTCACAGAATCACTCAACGCTCTTAATTGGTCAACTGATTGGGTCTTGATTTCCCGAAGGCAGAAAATTTCTTTTATATGTGTCTGAAATATGAGCCGTTTATTGTCAAAACGCTCTTTCAACATTTTCAGAGCAATATTATAATTTTGGGATGACATTTCTAATGAGTCAATTACTCTTAGCGCAGAACCCTTTAGCGCCGACCTGAGCAATTGAAACTTTTCAATATTCACAAGCGAATCATCATCATGCACTAATGTATTGAACATTGAACTGAAATTTGGCCACTCGGTATAGTCACCTGAAAATTGTGTGAGCTGTAGCCTAGGAAGATGTGACGTTCTAGGTCTTAGTGAGGAAATTAGATGAAGAGAATTGTCTAAATTGGCGTTTGAATTGTTTCTTGGAGGCAAAAACGACGTAAGCTTGGCTTTAATGAAGCAAAATGTATCTTCGTATTGCTCACGCTTATCTCCGTTGCGCTCTGATTCGTCTAGTGCTTCTATTTGCATTTGCACTTCATTAAATCGGCCGAAATAGTTGTCGAGAAGCTCTAATTTCACTTGTAGCTCAGCTACATTAACAGGTTGGGTCAGTTTGTCAGCATAACCCTTCATCTTGGTTTGCTGACCAATAATCACACCGCGTTTCACACGCAAATCGCTTAGCGCCGGCGAGACATTTGATTTTCCCTTTTGTGAAGCCGAGCTCGACTCAGATGCTTCTGAATCGGACATTTTTAAAACGAAATTAAACCGCTTATTAGAACGACGGTTATGCCGTTAAGGGAACAATTGCGTTAACAGTTGTTTTAATCAATTTCCATGCGGTACTTTGCACTGTTCCCCGAAATGCGCTGATAGAACAGTTATTCACGCGCACGCATTAAGTTTTAGGCAATTAATGATTATTGCCACGATCAAATTAGTATTCGCTGAAATATTGAAATAACTAATTGATTTGCTATAACTTGACCGAAATGCAACAAAAGGCTAACCGTTAGCCGCGATGCACCGTGTGCATATGATTTTGCCCGTGCAAAAATACGAAGTTGCATATAATCACTTTTCGTTTTTATATTTATATATTTAATTCACCTTTTTTTAAACACTGCATGCAATAAATTAAATTGTACTTACAGTTTTCACAGTTTGTACTTGTCCGTATCACTCACTGCTATTCAATTCAATTAATGTTCCTATTGTTCTGAATACTTCACGATTGCAGGCGGCTGCCGACTTTCTCGAAAAGTATAATGTCGATATAATTTCGAAATTTTCGAATTTTGCTGGAATATATCCAGGCACGACGGACCAATGTTTTTTCGCAATAGTTTTTGCGATGTTATGAAAGTTGAAATGAAAATGCGATTTAGTTAATCAAATAATAATATAATAATAATGTTCGGTACAACTTTACCTGCTGGCGGTCGAAATGCGAAGAAAAAAGAAAAAATTGTTGGACTTGAATTTTACTGCATTTACTTGATTTACAACCCGTTAAGTCGCCAGTAGTCGGGTGCTACCATATAAAGCGGCTCAAAATTTACACTGTTGAAAAGTTTAAGTTATAAATTCAAACAGATATGACGGAATTTAATTAAGCTTACAATTAGTTCCATGGACTTCTCAAATACATTGGAATACAAAATAAATTTTAAGTCATCTCAAAAGATTAAATCTATACTTTCAGAATAAGGTTTTACTACCTCAGATGTTCCACAGTTTTCCCATTTGGGTCCCCTAATATTTTAACTACATATTTAGTGTTGATCCTTCACAGTAAGAAAAATCGATTGACTTTTACATCTTTTGGATATACATAGTACGCAAATATGCCTAATTTTTTTAAGTAAAATTACATTGGAAAGTAATAGTCAATTTTTTGGGTAGTAAATTTCAATTTGCAATCAAAAAATTTTAATTTGTAATCAGCAAATTACAATTTTGAAAGCAGCAAATTCACTGAATGATAGTATAATTAGCACTCTATATTCTCTAAAAACAATAGACGCTTTTGAACGACGAATTCTTCGAAGAATTTTGGGACCAGTAAGAGAAGGCACTGAATGGCGTATTCGGTACAACAACGAGTTGAATAACATCTATGACGACCCAGCCGCATCGACTCTTATAAAATTCCGTAAGCTGCAATGGGCAGGTCATGCGGAGCGAATGGATGACGGAAGAATTCTCAAGCGCACATTGAAAGGTAGAGCCCATGGCAAGCGACCGGTGGGAAAACCGCGAAAAAGATACGAGGATTCAGTTGACGCAGATTGCAAATCGCTTCTTAGATGCACAAACTGGAGGACGCGGGCGCTGAACCGAGATGACTTCAGACAATGTATCCTGCAGGCCCTGGCCCGATTTGGGTTGTCGCGCCATTGATGATGATTCTCTAAAAATAAAAAAAAAAAAACAAATTTATTAGCAACTCTTTAAATTAAGTTACTTCTAATATTATTTCTTACTTACTTACTTCATACTCTGAAATAAAACACTGGCATTTAGATTGGAATCGAACTCGGACCCGCGATCAATTTTGGTATTGGAGCGAAGGTTTGACGCGCGCGTAACCACTGCGCCACCGAACGCATTGCATTTTCATCTCAGTAGACAACCAAATCGATCAAAGCGACCAAATCGTGGTTTACTTGAAAAACAATGTAATTTTGCTTGACTTTTCAAGTAGATTGTATGGTACCGTTGAAAAGTACATGAATAATTTACTAATACAAGTAATTTCAAGTAAAAGTGCTTGAAATGAGTGCTCTTACTTGTAATTTCGTGTAAAAGTGCTTGAAATGAGTACTTTTACTTGTAAAAATTAAATATACTGGAAATTTCAAGTAAAAACTGGACTGGAAAGTCAATTTTTTTAAAACAGTGTTGGGTAGTATTCAGGGATGCCAAAGTCCGGAACGCATTTAATGCTGAAAAGCCTCCTGGATATTCATTAGGTTGTCAGTTGCATAGTAACCTACACCGCACCTCAGCATTAAACACGTTTCGGACTTCTATCCAAAAAGTAATGAAGTCACGCCCAGACTGTTAGCCGATATTTTCTTTTCATTCAGTAGAAAACAAAATCGAACGAAACGTCATATATTACATATTTTTCGTCGCTTGGTTCAAATGGATAAATAGAATTACAGGAAAAGGAATGTAATTTTCGATTTATGTACAAATATAGTTAATTTTACATTTAATGTTGCGTAATTTTGTGAGACTTTTCATATAAATTGTACAGTTTAGTTGAAAAGTACATGAATAATTTACTAATACCACTAATTTCGTGTAAAAATTATTGAAATGTGTAACTTAGTTGACAAAATTATACTGGAAATTTGAAGTGACAACTGGATTGAAAATTCTTTATTTTAAACAGTGCCCAATGATTTAGTATTAAATGTTTGTTTGGCAGATCACCTGTAAAATTTTTGAAAATATTAAATAATAAACGGAGAATCCTCCAATTAATTTCATAAGTGAAATGTATGCCAACAAAGCATTAACATTTCATAAATTTCTTTCATCAATATTTTCCCTGTATTCATGCGTTTCATATAATTAGCTGAGCTTATTACCGTAAAAATATATAATAAGGTAAAATCAGTTAAGAAGCCCGAACAATCGCTAAGTTGTCAGTCGTTTCAAATTTTTTTCCAAAAAGAAATTTGATCTTATAATTTACAAATAGGATCTAATGTCTTGAATTTATTAACGTCGAAAATGTCGAATCGTTAAAAAAGAACGTCCAGATAAAAACTCTCCGCAAACAAAGGCTCGTATTTGTTTACGTAATAAGAAAATATCGAAAAAAAAAAAATTGTCGCCATTATCACAAGGCTCTTTTGTAAAACGACCGACATCAATCCGCTTGACTTGCTGGAAAGATAATAATGCTCGTTAGTCTATTTTTAAAATCAATGGCGAATTGTGTTGGTTTTCATCCCCATTTTTTTTTTTTTAAATATTGAATCCAACGAGTATCCCAATAAAGAACAAACAAATTTCATTGTGTTGATTTCTTTCATGCAAAAAAGGACTCCCTATGTAAAGAACAACGTTTGTTTTTAATATCAGGGAATTAAATGGAAATTGCAGAAAAAAAACTGGGCTTATGTTGTGACTGACGGACAATTTCGAGGCATTCAGAACTAGTAAGTCCTTCTCTTGAAAAATCCCTTGTTGAGTTCATCTATTGAAGCCTGCTTTCTATCCTTTCAGATTAGTAACTATGCGAATTTGTCTATTTTCAGAATAGCAATATGATAAGGTCCCGCTGGTCTGAACATAGTCAGATTCGTGGTATAGCCTGACTAATGGGACATCCGGTGGGTAGGTATTGGGTATCTTGAATATTTGCTTAAAGGTGGTGATAAAAAAAATCTATTTCTTAGAATCATTCAAGGTAGGTGTCCAATTACAAAGAATAGCGCTTGCCATTAATACGTTGGATAAATTCAGTCTATGGCATTTCAGCCCAGTAGGTTGTTACGGTGAATTACACCTTCTAGTCTATTCAACTCAATTATCATTACGAAATTGGTGCATCAATCCCTGTTCCTACCATATTTCAATTAGATATAGCCCCTTATTCAGGACCGAGCACAAGTCACAAAGTAGGTCGAGAGTCTCAATTTTGTATGAATTTTGAATTAATTGAGACTTTTTTGATATGTGACTATGTTCCTGAATAGGGGGCATAGTTTATATCGGGGGCTGGTCATTAATTTTAAGAAATTGCGACTATAGATTACTAAAAATGATCAAAAATAATTCAATAAGGTGCCAGACAGGAATTCGCTGGGATTTCAAATAAAACAAAAATCATTATTCGCATTACATAATCGGACTACTGACAACGCTGTCCGATCTTCTGTACTATTTGATCACTGCTCAATCGCTGCTTCTAATCAAAATCGCTTTACAAATATTTTCTCGTAGGCGTACAAACAGTGTTGTATAATATGCAAGCTGTGAGACGATTATATGCTGCATGTTCTGAGTCGTGAGCTTTCCCGATTATACCGTAATGTGTGTAGAACTTGCCAGAAGTATTTTCTGCATGCGACAAGAGTCGAGAGATTTTCACGGTGTTGCGAGTTTTGGAGCTATTTGAAGGTTGTTGTTTTCTCATTTATGAATGTTGTGATTATTAATTGAGGTGTGCGTTTTGTTAGGATACGGATGTAACAATATCATGCAAAAACGTTCCTTGAAGAAATGTACTTACGGCGGAAAATCCTATAAATAATTTGGGCGAAAATTTGAAATAGGTACATTATATAAGTAGAGACAATGAAAGGTATTTTTCCGACACCATTACTAATTAAAAAAATTTAAATCTCCGGGTTTTTTTTTCGGTGGAATCCATTCGAACATTCAGAAATTCAGAGTGGATTTTTGCAGGAGATGCACATAGCATTAGTCCTTCATTTAATCATTTCATACTGCAGAAGCTACATTTTTTGTGGACAAAATGCTAATTAATTATACGGTGGTCAACGTTTGGACAGCATTCAAAGGACGACTTAGTTATCTACGACTAGGTTAACGCGAAAGTCTAAAAGTGTTGTCATGTCCGGCATTGTGCTCTCTTCAAATTAATCAAAAACTGTCAAGTATCTGACGGCACAATATCCTGGTTGTCCGTTAAGGTTTCAAAGACGAACTAATAATAGCAATTCAACATGTTATCGCTCTTTTTTGGGAATACAAATTTTCTTTCATTTCAATAAAGGTCGATCTTATAGTTGAGCTTGAGAAATTTAGTTCAAAACATAAATTTCTGCTATCGTGAGTTTAAGAATATTTTGATCAACAGAATTTTTCTTTTAACACATAGAAATATATCACAATAGGCCCTCTAAATCCGCAGCAGTGAATCAAGATTTTAGACATCCTCCAACATCTACTATGACTTAAGTTTTATCGTTTTCCAGATAATAAGCAAAAACTCGTAACAGTTAAAAATTTAATATACGATAAAATGACCCTCGTTGAACAAAACTGATAAAATTTCAACTTCTTCTTTTTAATCAGGTACACTAGCGAGTGGTTTTCAATAGAATAAGCTACACATGTCTATATATATTTTTTTTTTTTAAATGCTATGTGCCTAGTTTTCTTCAGAAATAAGGTTCTTTAAGAAATTTTTACATTTATACAGTGACACTAATCATATTAATTTTAATGAAAAATGAGTTAAAATTAGAAACATGAAACACCGAGGAAATTAAAAAATGGTAAAAAGCCACTGTCATCAATTTTTTGAGCCAATTCTTTAATGATAACCACCTTTCTACAAGCTTCAAAAAAATTTCAATTCCAAAACAAAAACAATTCTATTTTTGTATGGGAATTGTAAGTTGAAATTTAAATGTTCAGTATTTATGGAAGTGACTTGACAACCATTAGTTGCAAACATGCAATTATAAATCAAAATCAGCTCGCAATGCAATTCTACTACTGGCTACTAGATGGCTGAAAAAAACTGAAAAGAATTTCAGAATTTAATCACATAGTTGTCGTAGTACTACTGCCCTTAATAACTAGTTACGGTTCTGGAAGGCTTCGAAATATTTTCTCGTATTTCTGTAGCTCGGTCATAACTTATGTGCAGCAACAGTAATAATTAGTGGCACTGAATATTTAAGTTTCGTGCGAATAAAAGGTTTGCCCGACAATCCGATGAAGTTCTGTCCAACGACAAAAACTACGTGAAACTTTTCGAATTTTGCATTCAAATGAGCTTGTTTCGTGCAAAAAAAAAATATTCAAATTCAGAACTAAGTCGCATTCAACATAAAGTGCTACAATCTACACAGGAGATTTATGATAATGGACATGTTTGGATTGTACACCTGTCTGTCTATGATGATGAGGTTTTAAGAGTATGTAGTTAACTTCAGGACAAATTTAATGATCGAGGAATCACAAATTTTGTACACCATATCGTAATTATTATTGGGCATACTATACAGGAATAGGAAAAGCACACATTATCTGTATTTTCACATTTCAGGACTCGTCGTCCCTAGTAAGGCAAACAAAACAAGTCCGTCTGTCCGTTACCATAACTGTGGAACCACTTACCCTACGAAGTTGAAACTTGAAATCTATATAGAGCTACGATTAAAAAAAGAGATTAGCAAATAGTTTCAGGATTTTCCGATATTCAATAAATAAGGGTGTGTAATGATTAGTATTAGATGGCTGCTGCCTGTCATAAATGTGATATGTTCCTTTTTGTTTCTTGCTGAAAAATAGTAAATAGATAGAAATTGAATTTGCAATACTGTGTTCCGACTGAAACGAAAGGAACTGCCAAATCTCATATTATAATAATAATAATAGTCAATGGTGCAATCTCCCAAATCGGGCCTAGGCCTTGAAATAATGCTAGAGTTACTTCATTACGAGATCAACGGAACACTAGGTGGTGAAGTGGTCAACCACACGCTCATAATAATAAGTATCTACTCTTATTCCTTTAAGAAATTTTTACATTTACACTGATGGCATTGATTCCCTATGTAAAAACTGAAATTGGGGATTTTAAACACCGAGACAATTGAAAAAATGGAATAAGTCAATTTACTAAAGACATTTGTCAAATTGTTTCCGTTCTAAAACGGACTCGGAAACCATTCTTTAATACGCTGCTTGATTTTTAGTTTCATCCGATGCATCAAATAGTCACAATCACTTTAGGTTACATTTCTTTAAGATACCCCAATGGACAGAGTTCCAGAAACCAGAACAGCTACATATACTAAATTGGACTGATATGCTCTTCATCCAACTTCGTGGATATGCTCAGTTCGATTGGTCTCTAACTTGTCGTCTATAGTGGTCCAGACAATGGTCATGTCTGTTGTTGCTAAACTGTCCGTAGAATACTTGACCACATGTTCGAAAATAATTGGTAGTTGATGTCGAGAAAACTGATAAAACTCGCACTATTTTAAATTGGAGAAACGTCTCTCGTCGCAATTGAATTTAGAACAAAATACATTTAGTACGAATCAGCAATTAAGTTAAAGTATGTACTTTTGTTCTTGTGTGTAGTAGCTATGGAATCGGGATAAAATAAGACACTAATAGGTGTGTTTTTTTGTTCATTGCTCACTGAGCTATTACCTTTACAGTGGCCAAAAAAGCTATACCAATGAAAGAACTGGTATGGTTTCTCTTTTCGCTTTGCGCTTTGTTTTGTTGTTTTCTCACGTCTCTAACCTAATCTGTACTGAATAAAGGAGCAAAAAAACGCTGCTATACGAATTTTCCGAAAATATAACCCAATTTTTATAATGTCCTGTGTTGTTGTTCTTGTTGATTGAAGCTCCGCAATGTAGCGCACTCAATGACTGCCTATTGCACTCGAGTCACCCAATCTCTACCCAAACTCTTTCGTTCTCCTCACGAATTTGAAGAGCTCATGTACGAGAACGGAGTTCTTCCATCCTCATAACATAGACGCCGTATACGTGCACTCTTGCAAAAGAGTAAGCTGGACACTCGAGAAGGAAGGGTAGTGCTAGCAATAGTTTAAACTTGGATTACCATTTTCTTTTCTAAAAAACGGTGCGCGTTTTCTTATGCCAAGCATGCATAGTTTTTATCATTTTAAGCTTATCTGCGAGCTCTTTACCAAATTTTGCCACTGTGACTTGGAATCTAGAGTTTCGCTTTCCAATTTGAGAACAGTTTCTGTAATGCGTATCAATACCTAAGCACATTCTTAGATTTGATAGTACTAGACTATAATGCCATTATAGCTGCCTATCCTGGCTATCGGTATGCTCCAACCGCACTAAGAAGGACATAGGGCGAGGCTGTGGAGGTGATTTTAAGGACACCTGTCATCCTCAGGTATTAATGTCTCCAAGCCTTCTCCAACTTTTGACTATAAGTTATTTTGTCCAGAGCTGGCAACAATATTAAAAGGCCATATAAAAGAATTGGCCAAACTATGGCAGTCTGGATCTAGTGCGTTATGTCTAGTTCCAATCTCCACTATCTATCGAACTTTCCGTGCACGCGTAAAAACCAATACTTGGCTTAGTTATACCATTTTCGAAATTTAGGCAAGCTTACTGTCCACAATTGCTTCTAGACACCTTTCATACCTCTTGAGGGTAAGTTCCCTATTGTCCATCTTCGCCAGATTAAACTGTTGCGTTTTGGTTCTCCCAGACCAGTTTCGTCTTTTGTGGATTAACCTCCAGCCCTGTGGTGTCTACTCAGTTCAGATAGTACAACCTTTGCCAGATAAAAAAAAATTATTTCGTTACTTTCAGTCAAATTGATCATCGTCTCGCTTTCGTATTAAAAATTGATTCTGTGTACAAGCATTGCCGCGCTTATGCACTGCATGAGTTAGTTCGAGCTATTCGGTTATGTGTGTGCTGAACATGCAAGAAGCATCAACGATATTCTAATTGAATATTGGGAGCCTGCAATTTTCTCTACAAATTTCACTATCATTGACTATTTCGATTGTCAGTGTTAAAAGTATTTATCTTTTTCAGTTTGCAAGTGATTCTTTATGTGACATAAGGCAGGAACAGTAGCCTTTTGAAGAACTGTTGTCAGCCACAAACCATCGGGAGGTTGTTTTAATACATGGGCTATTTGTGGGTAAAATTTATATTCGTAATAGGATTCAACATTTATCTCTTCACCTTAACAACTTCATTTCACAATTAATTTTCCACGAATTAACTTCACAGTGACCGCAATAAAAGTCCACGCGGTCACTGAAAACCGGTAAATGAAATGTCCATCAAAGGATAAAACGGAGTGCCCTCTGTGGTTACGATATGTGGTTCTCTACTCACAAGGAGTTCTCAGTACTGTTTGTGTCATCATGCTAAATTTTGAAATGAAGATTAAATTCTGAAAGTTTATAAAACGAGGCAGTTACCCGAGAAGATGGTCGATTGTTTTCAGGTTTTTAAAAGTTTCGACCTCATGTTGCGAAATTGTATCACCTCAAACCCTGTCTAGCGTTCTGTGCCCCCTTTAAATTGGATAATATTTTGCACAATTCAGTAGAAAACGTAATTGGCGCAATACATTCAACTCGTAAAGTATGGCATCCGTCATAAAACTGTATGAACGTATCATTCGCTATAATGGCCCTAGCGTCTGATGTTACTGTCCCATCCATAAAATGTGTCCCATGAGCTTCTGTTGCTCGATATGTCATATGAATTGTCCTCGATGTGCTAGAGATTCTTCCTGTACGTTTTCATGAACGGCCCGAGCTCCCTATTTCATATTCAGTTTTGTTTCTTTTTTCATTGCCCACCCACTCCACCCGCACACAAGCCAGGCAATTCTGTCTGATAAAATTGCCTCATTTCGAATTCATGCTCGGTGGTTCTGACACCAGGTCAAAATGACTTCCCAGAATTCGGTCACAAAAAGAAGAACAATGTTTTGCGGAAAGGTCCTTTTTCGTATTTTGTAATGCTAATGAAATCTAAATTCATAGCTAGAAATTCTTGGGTGCGAAGGTTCTACTGCTAAAGTGTATCAACTTTTTATATACATACATCGACTTATTTCATTTATCAAAATAAAAATGATTTAATTTATTTTCCGAAAGGAAATAATGTCAGGATTTGGGAATAGCGGGTTAATTTATGTCAGTAAAGGCGAAAGAAGTGCGAAGACATGTTTTGTAGGAGACTTTCAAATATTTTGAAGTTAGAAGTGTGCAACTACTCGTAGGCGGTTTTTAAAATCTGAATTTAAATTCTCTATAGATACATACATATGTATATCCAGCCTAGCTGTTGTAAAGGACATTGCGATAGGAAATTGTTTCTGTCACGAAACCGTGTTTAAAAACTTTGGCTGCAAGATTTCTGGAAGAAATTTCGACAGTCAGATTTTTGCCAAAAATCTTTACTACTAGATTTTTACTAAAAATTTTAACGTTGCTGTTCAAAGTGGTCGAAATTTTTGGGAACGCGCAGCAGTGCTTGATACATAGGCTGTATAGAAGCCATTTTTTAAAATCACAACTGTATAGTAGTGAAAAGGAACTATATATGTCTGTTTTTGGAATTTATCAAAATCATTTACTCCCGATGAAATTTCGAATTCATCATTATCAATGGCGCGACAGCCCAAATCGGGCCAGGGCCTGCAGGATACATTGTCTGAAGTCATCTTGGTTCAGCGCCCGCGTCCTCCAGTTTGTGCATCTAAGAAGCGATTTACAATCTGCGTCAACTGAATCCTCGTATCTTTTTCGCGGTTTTCCCACCGGTCGCTTGCCATGGGCTCTACCTTTCAATGTGCGCTTGGGAATTCTTCCGTCATCCATTCGGTCCACATGACCTGCCCATTGCAACTTACGGAATTTTATAAGAGTCGATGCGGCTGGGTCGTCATAGATGTTATACAACTCGTTGTTGTACCGAATACGTCATTCAGTGCCTTCTCTTACTGGTCCCAAAATTCTTCGAAGAATTGGTCGTTCAAAAGCGTCTATTGATTTTTCAGACGCTTGGGTGAGAGTCCACGTTTCACTTGCATATAGTAGCACAGGTCTTATTATGGTCTTGTATATGCGAAGTTTGCTCAGCCTGTGCACTTTTTTCGATTTTAAGATCGGGAGAACCGTGAAGTATGCCTTATTTGCTAGTGTAATCCGTTAATTTACTTCGTCCCGTTCGTTGCCGTCTCGTACAAGGTGTAATCCCAAGTATGAGAAATGATCCACATTCTCCAGGTTGTAGTCCCCCAAGGTCATATTTTGTCTAGTTGGCGCGCTTCTTCTTGTTTGGGTCATGAACTTGGTCTTATTCTCATTGACCCTTAGCCCGACATCCTTTGCTGCTGAGTCTAGACAGTGGAAGACTTCCCTTGCGTCTGGAACAGATCTAGCCATGATGTTTACGTCATCCGCGTACACTACAAGTTGAGTGGACTTGATTGGTAGGGTACTTCTGGTATCAACGGGTACCTTTCTGATAACATATTCCAGGGCAAGGTTGAAGAGCATGGGAGCGAGTCCATCTCCCTGCTTCAGGCCGGATTCTGTTCGGAAGCTTTGGGTTAGCTCGTTTTGTATCCTTACTTGGGATTCAGTGTCAGTCATGGTCATTTTGTTAATCGGACGAGTTTTGATGGGATTCCAAAGTCGAGCATTATTTTATATAGTACATTACGATCTATACTATCGTATGCCTGTTTGAAGTCCACAAAGATCTGGTGCACGTCAATGTTATACTCCCAGCATTTTTCTAGCACTTGTTTGACTGAGGATATCTGGTCAATAGTAGATCGTCCGGTTCTGAAACCACCTTGGTATTCGCCGATAATATTGGAATCCTATAGTTTGAACTAAATATCACTGGAATTATACTTATGTATTATCTTTCACAACGCAATACTTGTGTGTATTTGTGTAACATTGAATTAGCTTATACTATTACTCGTTTATATTACTAGACTCTTTAGTACAATTAAAGCATTCGAAAAGACCTGACGTGTTTTTTCTCGTACCTTAAACCCAACAGATAATACTTTCTGTATAAGGCTTTAATCGATTATGAATTACTTTCGTCAGTATTTTGTAGGACGTACACAACAATGATATGCCTCTGTAATTTTCACATCGCAGTTTATCTCCTTTCTTGTAAATTGGACATATAATGCTCTGGCGCCAGTCATCGGGTATTTTTTATTTAATTTCAAATTGGTTTTACTATATTATTTTTTATTTGATTTTATTTATTATTTGTACTTTATTATTAATTTTTAATAACAAGGTATTGTGATAGCCCTGAAATTACAAAAAAAAACTGAAATTTCGTATATTTGCGTTTTAGGGCCAATTACCGTCAAAAAAATCCGTCTCTGTGCTCAAACATGTTTAAAGTCTTGTAGCCCGCACATACTTTTAACTATCAATTTTTATTTATTCTTAGTACGTAGCTTTGGTTAAACCCTTAAGCTCTATGACCGCCAAACAGGAAAAACTTTCGACAATACTGCTTAAAAGCTTCAAATTTTTCACCCAACCGCGTAGCTAGCATTGAGTTGTAAAGTTGAGTTATTAAGGGAAAGGAGAAGAAGGAGATGGGAAACATATTTTTGACGAAATTTTGAGTTTCTATGTCTCAGAAAACACTTATGCTTAAAAGTTGAGACTTATAATTTATATTAAGCTATAATATTTCAAATTAAAAAAAAAAAATCAGTATGGATGGAACGGTAGAAAAGCAATGCGTCCGACTTTGGAAAGCGGGAATCGAGACATTCTAAAATTTGTATCTCCTGATTGGTCCAAGTCAGAAGATTGAAACTTGTTTAAAAGAAAACTATAATGAGAATAACAATTTTGTATTCAAACTTACAAAATAATATCACTGGAATTATAGCTATTAGTCAATATTTGGAGACTAAATTTTTTGGAATCTTTTGTAAATCTTATTTTATTATTTTTAATAAGGAGGTTGAAGGAATGTTGGGATGTTGGAGGGCGTTTTAGATGGTGTTTTCGGTTTCAAGATCTCAGAAACCGCTTTCGCTAGGAGGCTGAAACTTGGAACGTATGGAGAGGTACATATAATAATGGACCAATTTGGAAGAACACACCGATAAACAAAATTTAAGTGGAAGTGTGGGGATAGCTACTTTTTCAAGAAATTAATTTTTTTATCTCGAAAACAGTTACTACCAGCTGTATTCTTCAAAATTTGGTAGAAAAAAAAAATAATGGAGATGGTGGAATGAAGTGAAGGGAAAAAAGTTCTGATCTTTATTTATCGAAAACTAGCGATAGAAAACCGAACTACATACATATATTGAGCCACTGTAGCCCGCGTAGAGTGCGTGGGAATATTTTACCAAAATTCCTAATCCCTAAAGAGGTCTAAAGTTCTTGTGTAAATTTTCACGAATTCTGGTATATTTGTTAGGTCTAGGTACACGTGGCTATCCGTGAGAGCCAAGACACACTTAGACCTAAAAGGTCCGTTGTGATACGTTGGTAGGTAGGTATTGTTAGGTCTAATGATATATTCAATTCTTTTTCACTTCACTTTAATCGATGGGAAACGATTTTAGCAGTTTCAACCCCATAGGGCACGTGAGGTACAGTTGAAGTTTTCATGAATTCCGACAAATTTATTAGGTTCAATGAGATCGAATTCGCTTACATTTCTATGGCGTTTATATGAAATGGACCAAAAAATTAATTTTAAAGTTTTGTAAAATTCAGCCCTTAACAGATGATTAGGTTTGCTTTTACGAATTTTAACGTATCAATTAGGTCTGGTGAAATATCGTACAGTTTTACACTGTCATAGCCTTTCTGTGTAGTCGCATAAAAGTTTTTCTTGAAATTGTGGACCAGAAGCGTACCTGACGTACTTCCTTTGTATTCGCCTTATCTTAAAATAAATGTCCGTTGTAGGTAGGTATTATAATAATTTTTCATTCTTTTCGATTTACTTAACAAAATATCATCTGGATCTTGTAATGCCGCCCATAAAACGCATCGCATACTTGCAGATTGCCAGAAATTATTCACTCTTCCGCTAGCTCCTAAATGGTGCCATTTAAATCCATGACACCATAGAAATGTTTAGAATTCAAGGAAAGTTCTGGTCTAATGCCATGCTTTTAACGTGATATGATTTGTTCTTGCAAAACCGTACGAGCGAAGCTAAGCCCCTTTTACGCCATTCCATTTTATAGTTGAAAGCATTTCAATGTATGCACGTAGATGTGGGGGAGTATGTGCCCTAAAAACATATGCATCTCCGTCGAGAGTTGTGAAGTACCACTTTTACCAGATTCTTGTACAGTCGGACATATACCTACCCCTTTTATATCTATAATATGTGGAAATAACTAACCGTTATAGCGATGCATTTATATGGGAGAGAAGCTACTCTGCCAAGCCAGGGCTGAAAAACGATGCAACCAATTCAGTTAGAACAATTCACTCCGTTTCCTGTAAGAAAGACAATAAATTTCTGGCAAACTAAACGGGTGCATTGTGAACAGGAGCTACGAGTTTCACAACGACTAGGTACGAGCCTTAAAACTTTTTAGTCAGACTTGGCGAATTTATAGCCGAACGATATATTTTTCTTCTACACTTTCTGTTCCAGCAAAGTTTTCTTCCGTTATCGAATTATCTAACTAAAAAGTGTCGCCTATTCATCATTCTTCGTGTTTTATTCCCAGTTCGACCTATTCTTCTGAAGCACCTGCGAGAACAACTTTGTCGTATTTTGGCCTTTTGATATCATCTTAGAAAAGTGCGACATAATAATGTTTATATAATTTGCAAGAAGAACTCCACTTTTCTTCATTTCAACAGAGTTTAAATTGTATTGTAGTTCAAACAAACCTTCACTCGTTTTTGAGCAGTTCAGTTTCAGAGCATCGACTACAGTCCAGCTACTCAGGGTTGTCGAATTCATTACAGAGTGGTTCAACAAAAACTTTTACACTGGAGCTATCTTTTTGGATGTTGAAGAAGCCGGTGACAAAGTCTGTTATAATGTCCTGCTGTTAAAACTAACTGAAGATCAATTTTCTACCAAGGTAGTGTGATTAGTCAGCTCCTTGCTCGAAAGGGTCGTTCAAAGTACTGAATGGGGAAAACTCGTCAGTAAATGGCATTAAAATCGGTGTGCCTCAGGGCTTGACTCTGTCGCCCCTGCTGTTCACTGTGTTTATTGACCGTACTATTTCCAAATACTTTGCGGACGGCACTGCTTTTATGTAACAGTCTTGGAGATCTACCGAGAAAAACAAATGGTTACCACGAAAGATGGAGTCAGCACCAAGGCGCGACTTATCTTAATACTGAGCCTTCGACAGTGGTATTTACTATTCCTTTTTACCATATGACTGTTGATTCTCCCGAAATTGTACGTTGTATGAACTATGAGAGTACATACTGCCAATATCAAGGGTACTACCCTTCTTACGGTACGGAAGTCTGACAGGCTAACTATCAAAAAATGCTACTGTTACGAGAAGATAACTCAATGACGCAGTTTTCATCCTTCATCTTCAGTGTCCTTCTAGAGGCGAGGTCAGAATGGGGATTAGTTTATCAGCCAACTTTTCTGCGCTTCCAGACCATCTGCTGCCCCAAATCTTCTGTCGCTCCGTGATCACGGCGGCTTCTAAATATGTTGCAAGCTCTTATAGGTTAATAGCCAAAAAATGTCCAGTCTGATTACCAAAAAACTTAACTTTGGGCCTTTGCTGCTTAGTACCTTGATGTAATTCTGATTTTAAAAAAGGCACCTCAATGCATGCGACGATCCTGGCCTTTATAAATATATTTTGTATAAAACCAACAGTTTAGGTGAGAGAGCGGGCGGAGCTGCTGCCTATGTTAAAGGTGACATAGACTATCCACAACCTAGCGTAATTCAAACCATTTAGAATATACAGTAATCGTTGTAAATACTTGCTCAACGAGCAAAATTTAACTTATGCCCAGTTTTTATAACCTATCCTTTAGTGGCTATTAGATAAATATGTAATTATCCCCGTGTACCTACTGTCAGGATAGTATGTGGGTACTTCAATGCTATACACTCGATCCGGTAGAACTACAAATGGGAGTGGCAATCCTGTTCAGACAGAAACATCAATGCATCAGTCATAGTGCTCTTGCCTTGTTATTATGTCTACTACCCTATGAGATATGGAATGTGCATGAATTAACATCAGTCCATTGTCCAATCAATTCCTTGCTCTGAAACCACAGGAAACTGAACGGTGAGTCCATTTTCACACATTTTCTGACGCCATGAATAACGAAAGCACTGGAAAGCAAAAGGGTTGATAAATTGTCGATGATATTGACCGAGTAGTTGGAAACCTTCAAAACCGTATCGCAAAGTTAATTGAGTTGGCTACACTATATGATGGATGAACGACAAGTACCCGTACTTAACGACTGATAGACCCTGCATATCTTCGTTCATGCCTTAAACGACTCCTGTCAATATTTCAGACAGATTCTTCTAACATAGTAACCATTTTCTTACAGTGAGCATGGTTATGTTGATTTATAAGAATGGAATGAGAACAATGTTACTTAGTAAATCATAGCCGAACATCGGTTCTCGATTGTGTACATCCAGGTCGTCGGCATTGTAAACGTCTCAACTGAATGTGTGTAAAAAACCATACATAATAAACCTGGCTTCAGGAAACAATCGCCAAGATGGATGCCAAGCTTACTTACCATGGAATTAAAACGGAATCGCATGACATCTTCCCAGTGCTTTCAGTATGTTTAAGCGCAATCCGGTAGATATCGTTGAAGGAGCTCCAACCCATCAAAGTGTAGACTACGGCGACGCTATTTAAAGGAATCACCAGCGTCCTAAGATTGCAATTCCCCTAGAGTAAGAATGTTCTTAACAGTTTGGTTTGGAACCATGTGATTTTCTGTAGTTGTGTCCTCTACGCGAACTTTTCTGGAAGGTTAGTCCCTTTCAACCCTTCACGGATCACGAAAACTTAGATTTCTGTTTATGAATCCCTACAGGCTAATTTCGGTAAGGGCCAGAGATTAAAATCGATGCAATTTTGGAATAACCCTCGAAAAAATATCATGTGCTTTGGATAAAAAAAAAACTACGGACACACCAGCGATCGATAGCAAAAGTGTTTGTTTTATAAAACTGATCTGCATATAAATTCCCTGAAGCGAGCCTTAAAAATTAAAATCAACTTCGTCCTTGTACTAGGTACATACACTGGGAAATCCCGACATCGTCTTTTCTGCTGAACAGAGCTCTAAGTCCCGATAGAGATTCGGAATTGTCGAACGCTCGTTTATTACATTGCTCGGGATATGTGGGTTGTTCTTAAAGAACGAGCCGGGGATAACATACTCGTAAGTGCATATATGAAAAGGAACTGTTTTCGCCTTGAAATGAATAAAAAGTTGAATCCCTCAAGCCCTTGTTTCTAATGGATTACCACCTCAATGAAATATGTAAATCTACTAAATCTCATGACAATTGCAGGAACTACACCGATACGAAAAACCACTTTCGAACTGCTTTCGGTTTGTTTTTATTTCGATTTTCCACCTGCTTTTTACACATCCTAACACCGATGAATTGTTCGAAATGGAATTCACTGCCTACGGTTGAAACAAAGCTCTCAATTTGAATTACAAATTTCACGCCCGCTCCTGGAAAATTTGGATTTGAATTCTGCCGGTTTTTTGAATTGCTCGGCGATTGGTGCGGACAAAAAAAATGGAATCGTAGCTTTGGTGTTTTTTTCCGGGATGTAATTTTCCATTTTATTGCTGACTTTCTTCGAGTATATTCCAATCTTGCGGAATCAAGTGAGAAAAAAATTATTGGTTAAGCGATTTGCATAATTGTCCTTGCTCTTTTGGTCCGAATAAGGGAAATGAATATTATGTCGACTTCAACGATAATCGGGCATAATCACACGAAATGTTTGATTTTTGCAAACTTAAGTAGCCAATTTAACATTAATTGTGCTCTTGATTGATTAGCAATTAACAAACTGAGAGTAGAATTTATTAGTAATCTGTAGAGTATAAACTTCCAACAAACATGAACCAAGAAGGTTCTAAGGCTTACAAATTAACAAAGAAATATAGACATCATTTATCAGAAACTATTGCACAAGCTTGAAGAACAGCAAGATGAAAGATCCAGCCTTTCCAGAGAAGAAATTTCGAGTGATAAATTCCAGGAAGAAATTAAATATTGGCACCGTTTGACGAACGTATCATATGTACTCGGGATCTCGCGAGGTTCATATATGTACACTCAAAGAATAGATATAACTTTGGTAACCATATTTTGGGAGAACCTTACTATGGTTGAGATTATAGTTGCGTGAACCATGTTACAAAATGTAAGATAGGTTCTGATAACTGATGTTATGGTTGTACTAACTTTATTATCTTGTTGCTCCAAACATAGTATAATTATATCAATCATGAAAATATTTGTAATTTGATTAGGTATTATAACTATAGTTATGTTTATGAGAAATGAATCAAACAATCGAAAACTTGATGTATGGTTAATGCAAGTATAAGGTTCAAGTATTGGTTCCATCAACATAACATATGTCCTGTTGAACATTCAGTGTTTTATGACTTGAGTTAACATATTCTAATTACGTCAATCATATCAAAGGACGTAACAATTACAGAACATGGTTTTGAGAACAATAATTACGATTCTACGTAACATTAATTTATTTGATTCAAACAGAGCTAAGATTGGGACAAACACTGATTTTATGGTTCTTATAATCATATTGCTGTGAACATTATGATACTATCATGCTATAAAAAAATGGTACTGTAATCCTCATTCACAAAAAAAATTTTTAAGCCTTTCTCTATATTCAACCCCCCTAGTGGGTGCCAGGTGAATGTGTAAGTTTTCACGAAATCCGATAATCCTTTTGATACAATCAGATATGGAATAAGTTTTCACTTCAATAAAGGTTATATGCAATCGCCTAAAAATCAACTGCAGTACTTTTCTACTCCATAAAGCGATTTAAAATGACGTTACACGTTTTTATAAATAAAAGTACACTGCCAACCAAAAAAAATCAATTTCAGTTTCACTTTATTATATTAATAATAAAGTATTTTAAGTTATAATGGAGACCGTTTTAAAAATTGAAATATAGTACTGGTAGGTGATTGTATCAAGTCAGATATCTTTAAAAATGAGCCGGGAGCCTACTTAAGATGCTCTTACACGTGCAATTTTTCAAGCAATTAATTGTCCGGCGACTATTGCCAAAACTTATGAAGCAATTAATTGAGCAATTAATGGAGCAATTAATAGAGCAATACAGGGCAATATCGTGCTAGTTTCGGAAATATTTCGGCAATGTTGCAATGTTTTCACAGATTGCTGGTATTGCTCGCCCTATAGTTGCTGTATTTCCACTTGCTTGGAAAATTCCGAGCAATTGTCCTCGTTCGATGATTCAGTTGTCAAGTTTTGTTTTGAGTTTTGGATTTATTTGACAAGTTTTACATTTGTTTGTTCTTCCGTGCCAGTTGCCAGTCACTGCTGAGCAATCAATTGATCCATATCGTCAACTGCTGATGTTTCTGAATGTTGCTGTATATTTTCCTGACGTCAAAATTGCTGCAAATTGAGCAATTTTAATAGTTCACGTACTGAAAGAATAATAGCTCATTTTCCTTGATTTCTAAAAATGTTAAAGCGCTGATTCTATTTTTGCATTAAACAAACTAAACCATATCAGCATAGTAACATTACCATCCAGACATTTTCTGAAAATGAATTTTTAATAAATAAAAGTAATGAAAAATTTTGTTTCTTATTTATAATTAATTTTTATTTTATTTATACTTTTGTATATATTTACATATATACCGTAATATTTAACAATAATATTATTTGTGGTTTGTTAAAAAGAAATAGACGAAATTAATAGTTAATAGTTCTTCACATTTTTATTTCAATCTAAAATTATTAAGCGCTATTATAACATTTTATATATATATTTAAAATAATCAATTCTCTTCCTTTAGTTGTACCTTTTTTTTATATAACTATAACAAAAAATTCTTACTTATAATTATTATTTTGCAATTGTGTGAGATTTTATTAGTAAATATAATTTTTTTTTTTCAATTACTTTTAATTATATAAATAGAACTTGATTGAGTGCGGCATGTGTACCATATATATAAAATATAACAATACGAAAGCAATCTTCCGCGTGTGAAAGACTAGAGAAGTCTTTAGCTTACATTCGTTCATAAGATTTAACTTTCATTATAATATTTTTATTGTTTTTAGCTAGGTTTCTTTTTAAGTAAAATAGTTTAACTAGTAACAATGTTTATGATAAACCTGCATTGGAGATTGTCAAAAGATTTTTTTTTTTTTTAATTTCTTATTTATTATGACTTAAAATGTTAGTTTTGCTTAATATTAGATTTAATAGATGTTAATAATTGAGCTCGACAAAATTTCACCTTATTTGTAGTATCTTTTAGACGAAATGATTTTTCGTTTGTTTTATTTGTCATTTTGTTATACGTCTTTATTAAAATCAAGAAAAAAATACCAAATACATAATTTTTTTGAAAAATTGAACTCCAGAGTATTCAGCACAAACGTTCCGATTTTTTTCAAAACAAAGTAATCGATTTGTTGAATTTCTTTGGATTAAAGCCAAATTCGTTTACTACACATTTAGTTTATTGTGTACGATGACAAAATCGTTTTGGCCAAACAATAAAAAAACTGCAAACAGCAGGGATATAAAAATAATCAACAATTTAGGAAATTTTGGTAATGTCTAAATTTTTAACCCCTTTCCTTCAAATTTAAATTGTACTTTGAATTCATTTGCATGTAGCTAAATATAAACTCTTTAACTGGGCTGTAGAGATGACTGTCAGATCTCCATTATTTTAAGTATAGCGTAAGCTTGTTTCATTAGACTAAGGGTAGCACAATAAAGAATTATGATTATTATTATTATTTCACATGAAAGAAAATTGAAAATTATAAATTTGAAAAAAATAATGATGCGAAATCTCCCAAATACCGCTCTCTTCCGAAAATATGTTTTTAAAAATTATCATCAATAATAAAATTATTAAAAGTTGTAAGTCTTAATTTTTGATGAATGTTTTCACAGTACATTTTGAATTGAAAATACAAGGTTTTCCGGTAAATACTGTTAAATTTATTTTGTGTGACGTTTCGGACTCGACTGAGTCCTTTATCAAGTAAGTCTTATTTATGAATTTATTGAAAAACTAAATTTTGAAAGTGAACCAATAATAATAATAATCAATGGCACAACAGCCTACGACTTGAAGTAATGCTAGATTTACTTCATTACTAGATCAACGGAACACAAGGCGGTGAAGTGGTCAGTCACACACTAGTCCGTGATTATTACCCCAATTTTAATACGATAAAAAGACAATTTTCGGAAATATTAAGAAAGTATATGGAGTGGTAGGTTAGCTGAAAATACTTCATTTACGTTCTGAAACAGTTGTACCAGTCTCAAAAGTTACTAATATCTGCTAACTTTCAATCACTCCAGATTCACTAACTAAATTTTTTTTGTATCACTAATTTTTTTTTTTTTGTGTGACTAAGCTAATTTAAATGCGGATAGTCAATCCAAAGGTTGCACGTTTATACCACACGTGTATTTAAAAAAAAAAAAAATACAACGAATACAACACTTCGCCAGGAGCGCTTTGAAACCGTTTATACTTCAGAGAAAGTATGACAGACGAGTTAAGCCTTTGGATCTGTGCAAATATGAAAATACGACATGTATGTATATCTTTTCACTTATTTTACATATCCGCAGGTAAGGGGTTTTCACCTTTGTGACATGTTTGTTGAATATCACGTTGAAAAACGTTGTAAATCGAGTTTTTCGCAGTATTTTTGAAGCAGAACGTGCAAAGCGGAATCTATAGACACCTGGAACATACGAGTACATAGGTATATTGCAGAGGACTTGGAGTATGCCCCGGTAAGTGTATTTCATACATTTTTCATAGCTCTTCAAAATGAAAATAACTGACATGTTTTTCTTTAGATGAAACAAACTATTTATCCAAAGAGTTGGTCAACCCAAACAGAAGTAATTTTAATTTTTTTAATGAGACCTCGAATTTAAGATTTTTCAATTTGGTAATAAGCTTCAGCTCAAAATCGTTAAAAGGAAATAAATCTATTACTAAAACGTTGGATCCCTTTTTACTAGCGAGATTTGGAAATCAGAGCACTCCACACGAATTTGGAAAATTCACGTCTTAATTTCAAAGGTACATAAGTGTTAGAAGAATTTCCAGGATTGTCAGCACAAAGCCGGGCGAGTTCTTCCCTCGAAGGTTTGTCAGCAGAGGTGTACTAAAAGCTGGCGTGCTCTTCATTCGTCTTTGGAATTTAGTGCTACTATTGAGACTGGAAGAGGCGGACTGCATAGTGATTGCTTATGCAAATAATGTTGCATTGCAATTGCAATTGTTCTTTCGGGCAACTACACGTACCTACCCTAGCCAATCTGCGTTCGTTGTAAATCCACCATAATGGTGCATTTACACTCAACGTTTGCGACGAGCCTCTATCCCCACCAAAAAATCAATTAATGAAATAGCTCGTGCAGTCGCAAGAGTCTGACATTCAGAACCGGTTTGCAATGGCCTGATGGGGGTAGCTTCTCGCCTCGAGGCGAGCCTCAAGGGTGAGTGTAAGCGCACCATAAAGGCCTATAAGACCCGCGCCACTAAATGATGGTTCAATCAACGTAAACAGTTTTCAAAATTGATCGCTAGAGAGTTAGGCCCGGTATTTCAATGTTGAGTTAACTTTTAGGTCCGGTATTTCAATATAAAGATAACTTGAGTGGTTTTGATAACCTGACAACTAAAAATACTGGGCCTTAGTCTAACAGATGCTATGATATAAACAGTCAAATTTATAAGAGGAATTAACTGAAAGAATTTACGGCGGAGCTACGACAGAGCTACGACGGAGCAAACTGATAAATTTCTTTATTAATTAGTGCGATAGAGGAATAAAAGGAAAGGTTTGGGAAAAAACCATAACTAATTTTACACCTGAAGAAAATATTTACACATCAAAGAGAACCTTGATCCGCAACTGCTGCTAATCATTACTAAACTCGTACTAATTAGACAAAATAATCTAAAGCTTCTTCGGTAAGTCTAAAAGTTTCTCCGAACTAATGTAGAGGAACATACCAAAATCCAACATAAATCGTTAAATCTTCGAACATGATAACAACATTGTGTAGTGTGCTTAAAACTCGTATCACCTGGTAAAATTTTCAACAAAAGCATCGAAATTACACTCATCAAAAAAGCATGAAAATACCATAAAATACTTGATACCCCCAGATCTTCCTTTATCCCGAACAATGTGGCACATGAATTGTTGATAGGTGGCATCCGGACTAATCGGATTTTACGAATCGTAAGCATACAAAATTGATATTTGCTCCGAAATACAAAATAAATTCCGAATTCAACATTTTCATAAAATACTTAAGTACAGTAGAATCCGTACCTAAATACGATGCGAAATTGGATTTACCTACCCAACTGTGTATGTATACGTGTGTAATGTATAATAAATCTTAAGCTTATTTTACGGCTAATTAAAGAATTCTATGCTACGTGTATCTATTTACAAAAATACGTACATACATATATCATAATTGAAACAAGATTTAGTGTCGGATTACGATTTTACTTTTTTGTATTTGAGATCCTTTTATTTCCGGTACTATACACTGTTGCTTTTTCTGTTTGGTGAATAGTGCTATAATGTTCTAAAACTAGAAGGTAAAATACCTATGGGACTTATCTACAAAATATATATGTGATATGTATCTCGAATACAAATTGACCATTATAGGGATCGGTATATGATTGTACCTCTTATCATAAATAACTACCTAACATTGTACTGTTTCACAGTGTAATTGGTGCTAGTTAAGTAATTACCTTAGGGTTTTCTTGTGCTTTGTTATTTAGGTATATTAATTTTTATGTTTCGTGCAAGCTCTACATCTTCGTGTGAATGTGAACAAACAAATTTTTTTTTTTGTGTTTTTCTACTTTTTATTATGGGGTAGTTTTTAGTGTTTAGTAATTTAATTGTGTGCTGTGATCCCAATAAATAATTTGTTACTAAATTATTATTTTCATTTTCATCATCCAAATATAAATCCGTTGCCAACTTGTTGTTCGGATAAAGGGCTTTAATTAATCTTCTCAATTGTATGATTTCCAAATTCTCTACAAATTCATTTCATTTATTTTATTGATTTAAAAATAGGAGCTAAAATTTAATTATGTAATACGCTTCTGTTAATTTGCTTATGATTGTTGAACATTTACATCAGACCGCATTGCAAGTGGGTATAATTGAAAATAAAAAAAAATACTCATTCTCATATTATTAATAATTAATAAAATATTTTCACAAATTCGTTAATAATTATAAAGTTTTTCGCACTATGATTACAAATTAAACTATAGAATGAGCAGTGATGTGATAAACATTTTTTTTTTAATATAACTACATTAAGTTACTCAAACAAGTTTTTAATGATTTTCAGTTAATGCCCTGGTATCAATTACATATACCATATTCTTCACGCTTTGCCTGGCTATAGAATCACTTGATCATCCATCCCAATGGTCAATTAGAGCAACTTTAGGAACCATTTTATTGCCCGGAAAGTAGCGATGCTCACGGAATCCACAATATTTTCATGAAATTATTAATATCATTTCGAGCTTATTTCTAAAATTGTTTTTCATTCGTTCACTAGACGATTGAACCGCATTAAATTTTAAATTATTTCAGTTTCGTTTTTCCTTTCGAAATAAGTAAATAAATAAATGTTTTGGGGTATACAATACTGTCAGAAGAGAAGAACAGAGAGACACCCGAATTGATTTTGGCTAAGCCTTTTTCTGTGCAGCAATTTCCTAATGATCTCTGTATCGGTATTATCCTTGTGTAGTTCGCGAACGAACTAGTTCAGAATAGAGTCACTGTATAAGAACTAACACAAACATCCATTATCATGAGTACGGACAATCACCACTTTTGGTACATATTTAGTAGTCTAAAAACCTGCGAATTTAAAAAATCGCAGGTTTCTTAAATGGCATAGTTTTAGTGTGTAGACATGTAGCAGATGGATTTTGATTGACGTTTCACGGAATCGAGATATGTCTCATGAAATGTCAACTAAATACAGCGTTTATCCACTTTAGTGGAGATCCTTAAAATTAAAAATCGAGACAACTGCAAAAAAAATTTCAAATGTACTGGTTTCAAATGAAACACACATTGTCCGTACTCAAGATAATGGATGTTTGTGTTAGTTCGTATGAAGTGACTCTAGTTCAGAAGAGCGCTCCCATAACTGAAATGAATGAACTAGTTCGCAGTCAGTTCCGCTCCCAGTTTCATTTCTATTCATCATTCATTGTCGTTTGGAAGATGGATTCTACCACAATGATGAATACGAGTAGTTCCAATATTCACTGCCTTTCGCATCACTGAACTCCCTCGAACTCGTGAACTAAAAGAACGAACTAGTTCGCGAGGGATCAAGAATCGGAAATGATAGCTCACTATGGTGAACTAAAATGCGCAAGCCTAATCGGTATTGCAGCAGTACTTACAAGCCAGTGTTCAAGCAGTACTCTGTTTTCGATAGCGAAATCTATCTCTAAAAAGTGGGGCTTATCAGTATTGCGGCATACACATACTTATGTATCTGAATATGTGCTGATATTCAAAGACTTTTGCATACAAAATATCTTTATAAAATAATAATACACCAATAAATTGCGATCTAAGGCCAGAGACATCTCCGATTTCCCCAATTATCTGAACTATCAAAAACTGAAACAAGTGCAGCTATGAGTTTAAAAAAATCTGTAGCTTGAATTCTTAAAGTCAGTACTGAGCAACACTATTGAAACAATTTTAATCTTCAGTACTGTGGAGATATTCGAATTTCGTCAATGCTGTACGCTGTACGCTCAGCTCTCAAAATATTTTGTCAGAGCTATGCATGGCTCCATATTGAAATGAGTTCCGCAGGAGTACCGATTTGTCATGCGGCTGATTACAAATGAATCAACCACCTTCATAACAGTATGGTTATCCACATATGATTACTGATGGTAGAGTATCGAAAGAGCCCCAATTCTTAAAAAGGGATGGAGATGACTTTAATGGTAAGATAGTACATTTTAAGGTCGAAAAAAACTTAATAGGATGTGCAGAAATCCAATAAAGAGAAGAGATCGGAGTATAAAGTCAAGAAATAAATTCAACAATTCTATCGATTTTAGCTGATGAGAACCGAATTTTAGGCGTTGTTTTTGAAGACGCATGTTCGCTACTGCAGTACAATGTACTCTTCTAAAAGCGGAAAGGTTACTAGCAGTGACAAAATTGATAGATCGTGCCACTCCAAACGTGTTATTCCAAAACGATTCGAAAGTATATCAACAAAGTGAAATGACTTGCAACTCGAATGGACTGTAACTGGACGTAAATCTCTATTACGATATTTGTAACGCGCCATACACTCACTTGAATGAACGTTAAGCGAATCGCTTCTAAATCATGTTAAAGAATCGTAAATAAATGTGTATGGTTCGTTTTTCAGTATCAGATGAATTCGACTTTGGAGTTTAAATTTTTCAGTGAATCCGAAACCCGCTTTCTGTCCGTTTGTCCGCCCACGATAACTCAACAATGCCTTGACCCAGCATGATAAAATTTTGAATACGAATGTTTGGTCGAATTTGTAATGCTTGATTTGTTCCCTGGTAAAATCGGTTATAGCAAATGCCTCTTGAATCATAGTTCTTGTTCCAAAAATTGCTAAGCTATTAACATTCTTTTGCTTAAAAAAGTATCGTTTAAATTAAATAGTTTAACTAAGATAACAAAGAAAATTCTGTTGGACACTTCTAGTATTTTAGATGAGCGTTTTATCTCGTACAAGGAACGTGTATAGTATATTAAAGCGCAGAGTTTTACAGTTTGTTGGTAATCAAAGTAACAATCAATTAATTTAAAGTCATTAATATTCGAATTTTTCAAGCCTAATATCTACAGAAAATATTAAAATTATTTGTACAGTTTTATAAATATTATTTGAGCTTTTAAATTACTTGTTATTATTACTATTTTGCCTGAAAGATACTACTATCTGATTGACATAAAATTTTAAATATCCTAGTAAACAATTTTTCCATTTGTTCTTAATACATTTTGTTTAATGATATGTAGAATAAATAAATCATAATAAGTCTTGTTCAGTGTAGCCATTGAGTCTACAGAAAATTACAATAACACTGAAGATTCTGATTCATCGCATTACATTTCAACAAACTTTAGAATATGCCTACTTGCTATTCAGTTTTCACACCTTACCTTAATCTTAAACTTAATAATAGTCTTAGTTTGTATATAAAAAAAAAGACAAACGGTCAATTTTGTGTAGAAGAAAATTTACCTTGTGTACTTTAGTTTGAGTGTTGCGCTATTTTAGATTGTCGTACAGGTGATTAAACGGCTGAAGTATTAGGCGCACTTAGACGCGAACTGCGCGGTTCGATTTGCAGTGATCTGCTATAAAGTTCATCGTCGTCTAGAAGGAGCGAAGTGTCCAGAAGATAGGCTGAAACCTTCGAGATATGATCAATTTTGTAGGGGGTTTGTTGAAAGTGCCGAATCTCGCGAATAACATGCGCGATCTGTAAGCAAAAAATGAGAAAATTTCGATTTTGATTTTAGACCATAATATTGTTTCACTTTATTCAAATCGATTAATTAGTATTACACTACACAATACCCAAACAAATAATATGATAATTGTGCTTGATAAGACTTTCGTCCTTTTCACACTCAAATCATTACACGGTAGCATGAAAGATATTCACCCAGATGGTGCTTAATCAAAAACTTATCTAGCTTGCAAGTTGACGCAGTATCATTAAATTCATGCATGCTACGTTGCAAAAGTGTGGAATACTTTTGAGGACCATATCCGCTAGGTTCAAAAAGATATTGCTCAAATGACTCAAAATTAATATCGGGGTAATAGTTTATAAAACTACTTACGTGGGGTTGTGAATTATGGAGAAATCAGTCGGATACTTTTAATTTTATTTTTCTATCAGTCGCAACTTTTAATGCTCAAAATATAATAAAGCTACAATTGCGAATATTTTTTAAATTTTCATTACTATCCTCTAACAAGCTACAACCTCTTTCTAAAACAAATCGTTTTCGGATCGGCGATGAATTCGATGGGAAAAAAATTTTGGAAAAAAATTTTGAGGGCAGCAAATTTTTTTTTTAAAAAATCGATAACAATACTGTATTATAAATAATACAGTAAAAATTCATAGTCGATTTACTGGCGAAATAGCGAAATAGAACTAGATCTCTCACCGTACATAAAAAAATACTAAAAGAGGCAGTACTAAATTAATTTTAAATTACATACATATGTGTATTACATACACATTTCTATTCCGCTCAATTCATGTGTATCCTTCCGGAACAAAGACTCAATCGGTTCGAAAGTAGACACATTGTTTTTCAATCATTCATAAACTTTAGATTGTTCCATTGTAAAGTCCTTACCATTTCGGTTTATTGTTATTTAATTCAATTAAAAATGAATGTTATGATAATACCTTTCACCTTGAGTATTTTTAGTCAAGTACCTTCAGTGCATAATTACAAATTTCATGGACATTTTAGATTGCAAATTACGTCAAGGTGAAACCTTTTCCGTAATTAGAATATAAATAGTGTCATTGGAATATTTGCTGGAATGGAGGCTATACCTGCAATCTACTTAATCTACATTACACACTTGGCAGTAAATTTCATAATTAAGATTTTTTTTTTTTTGTTTGCAAATTAACAAAGGTTCGAATGCGGAGAACACATTTGAAAAGTAGTTTTAGTCGCACCGAGAGATTGAACAATAGACTTTTAACCCATTCAACCGATTGACATCCTTCTGAATAGGTCGAGAGCATCATGCAATACAAATTTTGAAAAATATTTTTAATGTTGTTTCATGTGTGAAGAGCTTCATTGTTTTAAGTGACATAGTAGGAAAATTTTCATGACTTTTATGAACATTACAAAGGATGAAGGACAGCAAAAGATTTCAAACTTTTATTACTATAGAATAAACAGCTATCTATGGTGATATTGGAATACTTTGTTCCAGCTATGTCTTGGTTTAGTTATAAAAGTTTATGACGTCAGACATAGTAAAGGTGTATCTCAATTTGTTTTCAGATCGTGTCTTGGCTACTTCTACGACAGTTGAGCAATCAGTCAATCTTAGCAAACAATATAAAACTGGCCTCTCCAGTGAAGGTTTTCCAATTGTTATGTCCTCTAGGACAGCGAATTATCAGCAGTCGGGGATTTCGTATTCGGGTTTCACTCCACTGACACCGGAAAGCTACAAACATTTAATCAATATTAACATTATTACATACATACATTTCATTTATTGACCGTATTATAATTTTATAGCAATGATGATTTTATTATAAATATTTGGAGGGGATTAGATAACAAATCTTTACAGCCTGGGTAATAGTAAGTGGCATGCAGCCGTAGGATATGATTGTGTAATTAATAGAGATAGTTTGAGGAAATTGATGGAAAAAACCATATTTACATTATAAAAAGAATGTAAATTAGTAGAGGATAAAAAAATAGATGCATAAGAATTAAGTAAAAGATTTAAATTCAAAACGGTTCTAGCTTCTTTAAATTTTTTTTCTTTAGTTGAAAAGGACGTTTCTTTAATTGAAAGATCCTTTTTCTTGGAAAAAAAAAATGATTCACTGTCAAGGTACAATTTTTTGATTTAGGAAATTTTCTTTGATGCAAAGAAATTATTACTAAGATAAAGTGAAGAAAAAATCCTTCTTATTTAAGAAAGAAAATCCCTTATTATGAGTCAAGCTTTCTTTGGACCTTAATCATTACTAATTTCATTTCTCTCAACGTCACTTTTCTTTAAAATTGTAAAATACATCTTTGAGTGATGGTATGTATCTGATGTCTGGCTTAAAAATGATAGCACTAACGAATGGTCTTCAACAAATACCCAAAGGATTTTACTGTGGTAACTGATATCAAAGCTTACTCACCATTCTCATTTTCGAAAAATTTAGTAAACTATCCGGCGTAAAGTCGGGCGTTCCCTCCTCAATAAAAGATAAATCCGTAAGATACATTCCTAAGTAAGGTATACATGGCGGATCACAGCGGTGAAGTGCCTCTCTCATAGCTCTGAAACGTCCGTCTGAACATACGACAGCTTGAAGCTTTGTGATTGTCTGTTTTATCTGTGAAATGAAATACAGAGAAAACATTAATTTTATTAAGGAACCTTTATAGCAGCAAGAAAAAAATATAAACGTCCAATTAATTCTGAACGTAGTGTTTTAGCTGAACTCCAATTTGGCATCGTCATGCGACATATTGTACATATTGTTTTTCTTTTTTCTACGATTACAGCAACATCTGATATTACCGTGTATTAAATTAATTGTTAGCATTTCTCTTGATGTCTGTCATCAGCAAACATAATTTCTCACTGGCAAATCACCCAAAAGGCATATTCTACGCTTCGCTGAAACACTAATAAATTAGTCCTGAACTCCTTTATCCTCTAAGTTACACCGATAGGTGCCTGCTTAACTTCCAGTTCCTCCCATAATACTTTAACTCACAGAGGGAACATATATGTAGAGCAGCAGTCGCCTGGAATATCCTTTTTGTTCGAATTCAAGCCAAAACTGAGTTATGCAATAAATTAATCAATGAACTAAGTACCAAAATGTCCTGCCTGTTACAAACGTATCCCACAACAGGATACCCATGTCCGGATCCTATTAGTCTATACTCGATTGATTTATAGCCTACCGTTCTGGACAGTAGCTCGAAACACTCGAACAATAGCTAAACCGACTTAATGACTACCATACAGATCCTTGCATCCTTCCAAATCTTGCAAACTGGCACACATTTACACTGTACTAAAACCGAACAGTTTGTCTTAGAAATTTTCAGTTAAAACTTATGCTGAAAGTTTATAACGAGATGCAAAACTTGGGCTATAAGTGCTATGCTAACAATCGACCATTGTACATAGCGGTCTTCGTAAAACTTCAAAACTTTCATAAGAAAATGACAAGACAAGTAAGTTTTATGATAATCAGGCATTACGTTCATTTATCTTGGACAATTTAACGTTCATCGCACGAATAAATCTTAGTTTATTTCGTATTATATTGCAATTTGTTCGTAGAATATCGATCAGAAAAATTTGATAATTTATCGTGAACTGCATTTTTTCGCGTTGGTGGATTTTGTTAAGAAATTTGAGAACTTTTAGGTCGCCTTTTACACACGATAATGTAGAGAAAGGAAAATTTGTTTAATTAATTCTAACAATAAATTCATCGACTTGGAGTCAGAAAATGGAAAGGACTTTAGTTTGTATCTTCTCCAATGATTTGGTACTATGGTAAATTTCACTTCTTTTATAATTCATGGGAAAATATAAAAAACAGGGGTCGGTGTGGTTAACCACTGTCACTGAAGCCACATTTGGGCCTATTGTGACGTCCGCCGGATTGGTTACGATTCGAAGCTTAGTATTTTGCGAAGAGGAATGGTCAGGAATTCAAAGCATTTAGAAGAGAAAGTGAATTCAATATCTCATCAGACTAGAAGAAATACAGTCGAACTTCGATAAGCCGAACTTCGATAACTCGAATTTTTGATAAGTCGAACCAAGTTAGTTGGCAATAACGTCAATAGCATATGTACAGTTATTTTTAATAAGTCGATAACTCCAAATTTTTTCCCGTCACATGGCAGTTCGAGTTATCGAAGTTCGACTGTATATCGGAATTCGTGAAAAGTACATAACCGCCTTACACCCCCTTAGGAGTTATATATCGATAAATGTGCAAAAACGGTTCCAGACGCTTATATTAATACCACGCAGAAGTAAAATTGAGTTGATAGCTCAAGCTAAAAGATTTAACGAAATTCGTGAAAATGTGGAACGGATGTTCACGTCTATTTTGGTACTACATCTTTGTACAGAAATGGAAACATGAATTTTTTTTAGTTTTAAATACTGTAGTAGCACATCTACATATTGGTAGGTGCTAAGTTTTAACTTTATAGCCTTAGCCACGTCTGAGAAATTAAAAATCACCCCACTCCCTACCATCATTATCAACAACTCTATTTTTCTGGCATGTATTTAAAGTAGCTCTATACAGTTGTCAATTATTTACTTTCTATCCATTGCGGCTATCGAGAAATTAAAATCATTATTTTTTTTCACTTCCACCCCCTCCCTGTCCACTTCTTAATAGGAGTTAGGCCCAGTAGACCTCCAGCAGAAAAAATATTTGTGGTTAGGAGTGTGGAGAGGGAGGTTGATTATGATGAGAAAGGGTGGTATGAAAAAAACTCTGATTTTTATTTCTCAAAAACCGCAAACTATAAGACCTAAAAATTTACATCCCCCAAAAAATTTCGAAAGAGTAGCAAGGTACAGGGGTGGTAGAGGTGGTTTTTTGTATCTCAGTAAGGGCTTATGCTGGAAAGTTGAAACCTAGTACGTACAGAAGTAATTAACCCAAAAAAAACTCAGATTTTCATTCGTCATTTACATACAGTAAAATAAATGTGTCCAGATATAACGATTTTTAACATTTTCACGAATTTCGTTTTATCTTTTAGTCATTTGAAGTTATTAAATTGATTTTATTTCTGAAGGCCTTCACCCACATTTTTCCAAATTTTTTCAAAATTGTTCAATATACATATGACCACTAAGGGGTGTAAAGTAATTGGGTTCAATTTCACGAATCCCGACTAGGTCTAATAACACAACAAATTCACTATCACTTCTCAAGAATTAAAGCTAATTGAAGATAACCCGATTTAAGCATTCTAGAATAAGCTAGACTCTATTTTAAAGGTCTTTTTTTTAATTTCTGTATCACGGTGTCAAATCTCAGTCCCATTGGATGTTCATTTTTGCTGTACTTGACAGCACCACACAGATTTATGTAGTCTACCCGCCACTGTTTCCCAGAATCGACAACTACACTAAACAACGTGTAATGTGATTTTTCCACATTTTCACGAATTCCGTTATATCTTTTAGGCATAGGTTAGTTATCAAGTTCTTCGATTTTCATCCCCTACAGGATAAATAGGTTGTGAATATTTACTGAATTCCGATATATTTTCTAGGTTGATGAAATATTGAGTCCGTTTTTCACTTCTAAAGGATTTAAATGTAATTGGGAAACTCGTTGCTTCGTCCCTAAGTTTTTATTTAAACATTGGTCGATATTCAACCATAAGGGGGAGTAAATTATTCATCAAGCTTTAACAAATTCCGCGAAATCTTTTAGGTTTCGATTTCGATTTTAGTTCTGTGTGCTTAATAAATATAAATAAATATGATCTCAAAATCAATATCGGTAATTATCCACTCCTAATAGTGCGTAAAATGATGTGAAATACGATGTTACGATTTCCGACATATCACTTAGGTCGAATGAGATATCGAATTAATTTACTTTACTTTAACTAGTCAGAAATTTTGTGCAGTGATCTGCAAGGCTTTATTTAACAACTAAATTGCGGTATAACAATTAAGCATTTGTTGCTATAACTTCATACAAAATCATCCTCGTTCTCCTCCCTTCTTTTTAACAACTCACATACAAAACCTCATTCCATCATAATAAAGGACCCTAAATTTCATAATGTTTAATTATTTCCAATTATTTTTTTAACTACTTGTGTTCTTTGCACTGCAATCGTAGTTCCATTGCATTTTCATAGCATATTAAAATTGTCCAATTGCAAAACGAAATTGCAACAAGTATAAAAATCCAATTAACTTCCGTAAACCGAAGGACGTAAAGTCCTATAACCGTACGTTTTAAAGAGTCCTTGTTGACGGCCATGTATCCTGTTGCAACATTCATTTTACGCAAATGTTCTGATGAAAAATAACCTGCAATAAAGGAATTTATCAAGTTTCGTTCAGTGCTTGACGAATGGCTGGCAGTCACGATAGAAATTATTCATAGACAAGGTACAAGGTGGGTTTCCTTTCAAGAACCATTCCCTGAAAGGGTTAGATTTTGTTCAGGTAGCAGATTACGCTTAATGGCGAAAGTAGGAATATTTATTGCCCACGGTATGTTTAAAGTAGCCGACGGCTCTAAAAGTGAATGATGAACAAGCCGTAGTTAACAGATAGAGCTGGCTAGAAAGATTCGCTTAATTAGAACAAGTAGAAATTTTAGTAGTTTATAATTGATGATTTCTGATGAACATAATGTACAAAGCCACGGATAAACACAACCGTAGCTTAATATGATATACCACGAGAACAGTACAGTAAAGTAACCCATTAGCTCAAATTACTATACTTTTTCTAATAACGTCCAAACATAGATTGGTTTTCTGTTGTTAAGGATGTCAAAAGGACTCAGTACATTATTTTAGTTAGAGAGGAAAAATAGAACCGATTGTAATCTGATATAATAATGGAACAAAGGCGCCAGTCGTATCAGAGCTGTTCTAATATCGGTTTTTCTAATTTTACTTTACTTTATTACTTTTCAAATAACAAAGTATCGCCATCAACCTGAAATTCTTTATTTTCACGTCTTAGGGGTAGTAAAAAAATATTATTGCAGGCACGGTAAACTGAAGAGTATAGGAGTGGGTTCTGTGAAATTTGATGACTTAAAGTGGCACTTTCTCGGGAGCTGCCTGCAGAAGAATGGGGAAATTTTAAATTTGATTAAAAAATTTCTGCCATCAGTTGGGATCAACCTTATAATTTTTTTCGGAGTGAGTGTTTCAGACGCGATTAAAATTTAGTTCGAGTTTAGGATACAAGGCAGATGAAAATATTAGCAGGCTCCAAGTTGCCTTCTAGTAAGTTATTGATATAATCAATGGCGCAACAGTCCAAATCGGGCCTAGGCCTTGAAGTAATGCTAGAGTAAATGCATTACGAGACCAACGGAATACTAGGTGAAGTGATCAACTACACACTCGTCTGTGATTATTACCCTGATCTTAACTCAGGTACTCATGAACAACTGAATGAACTGGTAGTCCGGCTCCCAATCCCATTCTCCATATTCAAATTACTTGTCGCCAAGCAGAATGCAAGTTCTCTAGCCACTAAGCCACCCAGACTACCTAGACTAGCTATTGATATATAGAAAACAATTTCGTTGTTCTAAAACACTACCCATCATTTCATTCTTACTTTATAAATGTATGTAAAAATCGGAGAGAAAGGCGTTACCGAGCTATAGAACGACTAGGCAGGTTGTATACGGCGTGCTAGATTTAGGAGTACGTTGGGCGGTCTATGGTTTTATTTTTTGACTACTCTTGGAATGGGAAAATGCATAGATAATTTTATGGAAAAAATTTACTTAAAATCATAAAATACGGCTCCTAGGAACTCCTATAAAGAGCCCGCAGAAATAAAATTAATTCTTTTACGATAATTAAAATCGGATATTCAAGTTGGGTTTTTTACTTAGCTGAAGCTACTTGTGTATTATTCATATATACTCCTCCACTCTAACATTTTTTTCTTCGCTAGAGTTCTACTGGGTCTGAAAATCTCTACAAAACCATGTCGAGGTTTCTGAGATTGAAAAATAGAAATTGTTAGCCCAAATGCTCCCCAAACCTATCCTCTTACCCTCCCACACTTCTGACATTTTAAAACAAAAATTTTGCATTTTAAACGCTTCCTCACCTTCCCTTAATTCTCCACCCCCAAATGTACAACTCAGAGGCGTCAATCTACACATCAAAAAAAAATTTCAACTTAATAACTCACCGGGTTTGTAAGCTACGCGCCTTCAAACACTTTTGCGTAAAATGTGATAATTTCTATATTTTCATGAATTTCGTTATATCTTTTAGGCATAGATAAGTTATCAAGTTTTTCGATATCCAGCCCCTAAGAGAGTGTAAATTGGTTGTAAATATTTACTGAATTCCGATATATTTTCTAGGTCTAATGAGATATTGAGCCCGTTTTTCACTTCTAAAGGTTTTAAATGTAATTGAGAAACACCAATTTAAACGTTGGTCGATATTCATCAAGCTTTAACGAATTCCGCGAAATCTCTTAGGTTCAAGAAGCTGGAAATCGATTTTACTTCTGTGTGCTTAATATATAATTTTGAATTCTTTTTTACTTTAACGGACTTTATAAAAAATCGGCTAAAAGCTTACTTCAGAGTTTTTTAATATTGCATCACCAAGGGACTATGACGATGCTTCGTCCCTAAGTTTTTATTGAATACCACTTTCTTGCGAAAAATTTTCTATAGTTGGATTTGGAGATTGGATATAACTAGATACCTTATATTGATTTAAATATCTCAAATATACGGATTATCTAAAAAATTATAAACTTTCTAATCGCTGTAGTTAATCGAGAATAGCTGAAAATATATTTAAAAATATGTAAAATTATAATACCTACATATATCGTAACAATAAACAAATCAGACCCAATTTCATTATTTCTTAGTCAAAATTGTGGTCACAGGTAAACGCATCGAAAACTAACCCCGGGAAATATTTTGTCTACAACACACTGAATTTAACCGAATTTAACATTCTACTCAACAACATTAGACTACAACAATATTGACTAACAAAATACTCACAGTTTTCGGCACTTTGTCCCAAGTCTTTTTCAATCGATAAACTGCAGCATTTGTAAAAGCTGCACATATTTGTAATACCCCATTAAAATTATGTAGACATCGGCATATGTCGGCAACAGCTGTCCATTTTTCAATTGCTGTAACTCGTGATGCCATGTTATTTCTGTTGTGAAAAAAGACAATCAAAAAATCTCATATCATATGTTATAATTCTGGGACATCTGACACAGGATTTTGTATAATGTTAATGTTAATAATGTTCTATATAATATATGTAGGTATAAACAAATATTACCTTGATATGATTTCCGATGATACCAATCGGGATCCATCATTAAATCGTTTCGTCATCAAAATAATATGTTCAGCCTTTTCCTTTTTGTCTGCCTTCATCCAAGCTTGTCCTAGGAACTCCCTTTAAAATGTCGGAATATTAATTGTTAATAATTTTAAGCGGCTTTAGTGAAAATTGTACTTACTCGCTTCGTATCGCAAGGAAAATTTGATGATCTAAGTAAGTCATTTGTTCGGCTATTTCTAACGCAGAGAGTGTTTCAATACTTTCCTTGCTGGGTATCTGTTAAAAATAATTACGTAATTACATGTTAAAATTTCTGGTATTTAATATTTTAGTGGCTTTCAGATTATAAAAGATATCACTTTTCTTCGTCCTAGGATTATATCTTAGACTGCAGGCGAAGAACATAAGATATGTGTGGAATTTAATCCTCTAGTTCAAGACCACTCTTACTACAAAATCTAAGTATCCCCAAGTTATTAGCTAGTAAGAAAATAACTTACCATTGGTGGAGTCAAAATGACATCAAGTTTCAATATCCCCGTATCGAGATCGTCTCGGCACAATAATCTTAAGAGCTGAGATGCAGAACGATGCTCAGATGGCAATAGATTTGGACTGCACGTAATATCGTCTAAAAATGCAATTGTCTGTGCGCGTAGAACTGCATCTTGTTCAAAATCTTGAAAATGTTTTGAAACCCAATGTCTGCAAGATCACAGTTTCAAAAGTGTACGATTAACTTAATACAACGTCACAATAAACTTACCTTAGTACATTCAACACACGCATCGTTGCAGGTGAACTAACTACGGACTCTTTTCGGTTCCTAGCTTCCACCTCGGGGGGCTCATCCCGAGGGTTGCTGGAAGCTGAGGTAGCGATTGCAAAAGCTGCCGCAGCTGTTGACGTACTGCTCCTGTAAGCAAAATGATTATCCAGATTATAGCCCCCCAATCCAATCGTTTAAATCCAATACTCTACAGTGGTTAATATTTTATAATTCGTAAAAACTAAGGTTATCGGGACTTAAAAGCTCATACGTTAATGTACGGGGAGTGGGGGTGTATTATACAAAAGTAATGATTGGTGAACTACGCTGTTGATGTGCAGCTTCAAATTGTTATGTACATTTTACAGGGACACATTATACTCTTAGTGCTGCTCTAAGTGAAATGGATATTTTACCAAATTAGATTAATATCAATTATCGCATTATTCTCAGAATGTAACTAGTATTAGTTTCTCAACGCCATCAAATTTGTTGGTTGCTCAAGGTTCGATTGAACATATTCCACAATTATTAGTCTTTCGATTCAAAAATGACCATTTCGACACAAAAAGAGGAAAACATGCTAAGATATAAAAATGATTGCAAACTACTTATTTAAACGGAACATGCAAAGCCAAATATTAGACAAAAGTGATAGTATGATACTTACATAATTGCAAACTAAATTACGATATATTTTCTTACCAACCAGCTTTGGAAAATAGATTCTTTTATTATTCATAAATTCTAAGTGTAAAGCTAGTATTACACTGTATGACACGCGGTCAAATATTAGACCATTAAAATTCGACCGAGTTGGATGTCAAATATCCATTTGACACGTTGCCCGATTGCGATATTACACTATCTGAAACAATTGACACCATCATCAAGTTTTCTCTGCATATCAAACGGCCAAATGCCATCAGATCTAATGTAAATGTTGGTGTAATATTATACTGTATGACACTCCGAGAACCAAATTCTCGAGTTTAGATTAATTAACGAGAAGTAAGTGGATTCAAAAAAAAACTAGGAGGTCAGATTGATTGTCAAACGGTAGCAGACGATCAGAAAAAAAAATGTGTCAAATAGCATTGGACCATTGTCTGACAGGGAAACTGGTCAAAAGAAAAAATGTGTCATATATCATTTGACCATTATCTGACAGGGAAACTGGTCAAATATTTGACGGAGTGTCATAAGAGAGATTAACGTAATCGAGTGGTCAACTTTGAGGTTGTTTTGTTTGAGGTTGTTTCTTTGCAACTTAACTGTGGATGAAACATGGATACACCACACCACTCTGGAGACAAAGGAATAGTCAAAACTCTGGGTTCTTAGATGCGAATGTGATCCAAAGAATGCGAAGATGGAGAAATCGAATGATAAGGTGGAAGAATGATCTAAGGGAGGCCATTAGGCCATTTCCCTTCAGGGAATAGATATGGCCTAAGAGAGTGGTTAACGGCCAGGAATAAAAAACAACATAGGTCGTGGTTCAAGAAGCAATAAGACTTCTACAGGTTCTAGCAACCAATACTACTAATAATAATAATGTGATGGAAACCTGGATTGAAGTGTTCTAGCGCCACGTCACATAGTCAACACTTTCGTGTACGTGTTGCGTGAAATTATATGCTACCGTATAGTTCGAGTTGCGCAAGAAGCATACTTTCTGCATGATGTTCCGTCGTATAGTTCAAGTTTTCTTATCTTTTAGTTTTTAAAAAAAAATAAATATCAAGCGGGTAATAAATATTGAAAAGTAAACGAATCCCAGTATATTTTTTGGTGAATGTTTTCACAGTACATTTTAGATTGAAAATAGTTGTTTTCCGGTAAATACTGTTTTAATTTATTTTGCGTGACATTTCGGACTTAACTGCGAATAAAGGAACAAAGTCTGCAAATTTCCAATTTCTTTAAATTATTTTGTTTTAAAATAAAGTCGCTTGAAACAAATTTCATGTTATGTTCCACATATTGAGTGATGTAGGTATTACCTTTAATATTTTTTCCCTTTCACGTGTATCGAATTATTACCCGGTTCATTTCAAGTGTATTGAACCATGTAACAAATAAATTCAATAAACGAACTGTGAACTACTTATGATCTCAGTTACAAGAAACGTTTGTAGATTTGTGAACAGAAACACAATGTCTTTGATTTGTGAAACTTTAAATTATCTTCATTATCTAGTGACGTAAAACATGTTGGAAATTATCTATGGCATAGAAAATGTACAAGACTGGAATTTCATAAAAGACTGAACACCTACTGACTGGAAAAGGGCCGAAAACCTGAAGATAATTGAAAGCATTCCTTCGCTCAAGGGCCTACCTTTGAAACCTGATTCTTTATTTTCGTTATATCTTAGCTCTCTTCTATTTTTCTTCGCGTAAATATAATGAAAATGGAATAGAAGGAATTTAAACTCAAAAGGTTTTCTAAATAAAACCTACCTATTGCCTAGAGATACAACAAACTTTACAGAAAAACTTTCTTATCTAATTTTTTTTTTGTTTCGAAAAGAAAATTCAGGGCAAGCAAGAACAAAATTTAGTACTTTGTACGATATAACAAGTTGTTGAATTGTGTCTTTAAGAGAAAAAAAAATTTTAATTGGTACTTTTCTTGGGGATGATTTGTAAAAAAGGACAATTTCTTTTTTGTATTACATGAGCCCTTAATTCAATTATTCAAAATATGGAAAACATTTTGTTCAACTTCAGTTTTCAATTAGACAAACGATGCAACGAATTAAGAAGATGTTGATCGTCTGTTTGGATGTTACTTAGCTTAAAAGTATATTCGCACTATCCAGAAGCCACTTGATTTATTGTCAATGTGCTTTCGGTACATTTTTGACATTGTCATTTTCAGTTATTGTTAGATTTTAAAGTAAAAAATAACGTAAAATTATAATATTGGTTCATTTTACTTATTGTATTCAGATGAAAGATGGCCAAACAGTTCATTTGAGTAAAATACTTCCGAACTAGTCATTCAATTTGATGAGTTAGTTCAATGAAATACTTCAATTGAACTGTTGATTTTATCTCTTTTCTTCTTGGCTATAATATGTCATTACATCTGTTTTTTGATTTTTTTTTAATAAAACTTTAAAATATATTCTTGCTTTTCCTTATTACCCAAAAGGCCCAAAAATCTATAAGGATATCTAGGAAATTATGCTGAACCAAAATTATTTTTAACTGCACTTAAGTATAGTACTGTGTTCAGCGAAACGAACACGAACGAAAAAGACACCTTCAAAGTAGAGCAAACTATTCTATACAATTCGCTACTAGATGTCATTGATATAAGAGCTCGCGAAATTTGAAAAATTTAAAATATTGTCAAGAAATGACAATTCCGCCACACAACACAACAAAATATAACTCAAGCAAAATTTCCCGAGCACAAACAAACTGAATTGACAGCGAACTATTGAAAATTTTGATTTGTCAAATATTTCGCTCCCATTCCTATGGTCTCGTACCCTTGGAAAAAAATTTAAGCTGAGGCGAGTGCCATTTGTTAGTGACTAAGGAAACTTTCCATTCCGTCCATGAACACAGTACTGAAAAACGAACGGAAAATGAACGAAATTTTAATTTTTTTTTTTTTACATTGACTTTGACAGATCATTTCGTTTCGCTCGGAACACAGTACCTACTAGGCTTTAGTACGTAATTTTAAATACCAGAATCTTAAAGAGGAGAATTGACCCAAAAATCTCAATATGGAATAAAATGAGACAAACCGCATCACTTTACGACCTATGATATGCACAATTTGATTGAGATTGCGCTAGCCATTTCTGAGAGAATGTTTCATTGCCTCTAATGAGAGATGGATTGGAAAGCGCCGAGGACCTTACCCCCTTAAGACTTCTATAAAACTTTAAAAATCTCCTGTATTTTCAGTACAATTGAAAGAACTTGGCCTACTAGATTTGGTAGAAATTTAGTTTGAACTGAATCCAATACGGTCTGAATAATCCTGAAAAATTTGACTGAATATCCATTGTTGAAGATATTAAAAATTTTCAAATGTTTCACCATTCTGAATAGCAGTTATTTTAGTTTTTAGTTCGTATTCATTCAAAATCATTTGGTATTATTGAATAAATTAAAGTCTTTAGTTAAGTTGTCAAATATTTGACAAAAAATTTGATTTCTATCAAAAAAATTTCCGTCAAAATAGAAAATTGTGTAGAACAAACAAAAAGATGTTGGGAAAAATTTTACGAATGCACTATCTGAAAAAATGGTTAAATATTAGACAGCATAGCATATACTAGCTATCAAAAATAACTCAAAAATTTGATCAGTGTCGGAGAGTTTTTTTTATGAAATGAAAAAAAAATTTATGTTTTCTAACCACCTTATTGTTGGACAATTTTTGGCATACAGATTAGATAAATTAATAAATAATTAATTTTTTCGTAAAAAGGAAATACCAAAATTAGTCATTTTGAAAATTTTTGGTGCTCTCAATAGAGTCGCCTGATTCATTAAAAACACTATACGCTTAATTGTCAGTGGGGTTTTGAATGGATAATTTGGAACTCGATGTTCGGGATATTGTTATAAGTAAGAAAATTTGATATAAGAAAAGTTCTAAGTCCATGAAACCCTTTATGAATGAGATTAAAAAACCTACAATTTTCTGCGCGATAAGAACCTCGTGGCCTGCGAAATAAAAATTATTTTTGGTAGCAATTATGCGAAAAATTTATGCATTACCCACTTTAATATCCAAATCAAAAATTTGAAGAATGTAGGTAAAAATAAAATCGTAGGGAGGATGAAACTTTTATATGAGCAGAAAATAATGAAGGTAGGTTGTTGTTGTTTCAATACTTCCACTTTTTCCAAGTTCTTATTTCATATTGTTTAAAAAAAATATATTTCAAAAACTTCTAAGGTTCAAAAAAGATTCTTCAACAAATTTCAATAACATTATCTACTTGTTCTATAAATTTCATAGTGCAAACGACTTTCAAACAAGAAACATAATTGCGTGCAACCATAATACAACTAAATATCATATTCTCAAAGACTAAAGAAATTATAAAAGAAAGAAAATAACGTGATCCACGTAAACTCAGACCAAAAAATACAATTATAGAAAACCTATTTCATATCAAAAAGCGGTAACTTACCATAGCGGATCCGATTCCAAGCTTCACAGCGAACGCATAATAAAATATTATACGTGTTACGTTACGTACATCAATCAAACATTTAAAACAGAGAAATTCAAATATGTAAGTCGTTGAATTGTGAATTTTTCTCAAGAGAATAAATGCATTACAAAATAATTATCAAATTAACAGAATATTTAGCATGTGATTTGAAAACTTAAAGAAATTTCTTAGTAGAGAAGAAATAGACACGCATATGTCACGTTATCATAGCATCGCACATAAATATCATTTAACATTATTACTTAACATCTAACATTCATCCAAGATTTGAGAAGATTAGCGTAGATTGTGACAATAGAATGCATTAAATAGTTCCGAGATCAAAAGTCGACTAAACCAACCTCATCCTTTAAATTGGTTAGTTGGGTTGATTTGACATGGACAAATAGCAGCCATTCTTGACCTTAATTTAGCGAATATTGAAACAGAAATTGACGGTTAGTGTGAGCTCTTATCAGGAAATTAGGTGGAAAAGTGTTTTCCACAAAACCATTTCATGTCTATCCTTCCAGGTCCTTAATCAATTAAATTGTTTGCTTCCACGATAAACACTTCAGTTTCAGTTCCAATCAATTAGGCGACTGGTAGCAAAAGCTAATATTGAAATTAAGGAAAATTGATTTTCACTGCTTGACTGTAGCGAGCATTGCTTTATGAAATTAGTTTAATTCGCAAGAAATAGGCTCAGAAAACGATTCACATTAATTATTTTAATGAGCTAATTGGATCGCGTCTGAACTCAACGTTATTAGAACAGACGTTGTTTAAATTAAGCAACCAGACCTTATTTTTCTAAGAAGAGAAGATAACATCATCAGCTCAAATCAGGCCCTAACCTCCTGGATAAGAACCTATTCCTACTTGTTTGTCACGTCAACAAGGAGTCATATTCTTATGTACGTAAATTACGGGAAGTCTGCCGAGTTATTAGGAGTATCAAAGATTGATTCAAAGCATCCCAAATTCAACTTGGCATTACGTCGCTCCGACGTCAGCCTGCAGTCATAAATTTTAAGTCAAAATGACCACGCTACGACGACTCTACGATGTATTCGATACAAACGTCTTTTTTACTACAACTCAATTCTAATTTTTCGTCGTTTATAAAACCTTTACCAGTTAGCCTTTTAATAAGTAGAAAAAATCGCAATAGTACATAACTTTTTTATAACAAAAAAAATTTTTAATGACTTCCGTCATTAATCATCATTAGGGCGAGTGTCAAAAAATACTGATTTACCACTCCAATCAATTTATTGAACAAATTTAATAATTCTTATTGTATATGTTATATGTACACTCTTCTCTGATGACTATTTGGTTGCGACGTTCCAACTTTTGCAATTTGCAAAAGTTTTTAGTTGAAAATATAATTATAAAATTACTTTGAAGGTTTTCTGGTTAGGAATATAGCTTTGAAGTTATTTCGAAAAATGTTGGTTGTTAAAGCGTCTAAGAAATTAATAACTTGGTGGCTACAAATTTGACTCAAAAATGACGTTGGACGTATTAACATACGACAAAGCTATTTAGACGAAACTTATTATTAAAATGGTTTCGATGATTGGGAAACAGATTTGGATTTATTTTATTGAATAATCAGCGACCAGAAAATAAAATTGAAAAATAAGTAGATATGTAAATGAAAATATTATAGTCATTTAGACAAGTGATAAAAACAAAGATTAAAAAAAAAATTGCATTTATTTATTTCACAACCAATTTTTGTAAAGAAAAGTTAAGTGAATGACTAATTGGTCATAGGATAGCTTTAAAGTTGCAGAATGACCAACTGATGATTTTTTGATAATCCGACTAAGAGTCGAATGGTAGACACAAGGCATAGGATCGATGATGATTTATAATCTGATCAGCACCACGTTGGTGAAAAGTTGGCACGATGAACACCACAATGAAGGATAATCTCATCACTTCCGAGTTTCCTTGTAGTAAACAGGATTTTAACTCTCACTTACTTGCCATTGGAGCGAAGGTAGTTGCTTATGCAGACGACTTAGTAATTCTAGATTTTGGAAGGTTTCTGGACAACATCACCTACTTGAAAGATCGATGATGCTGGTGAGTAACTGGAAAAGGGGCCATGAATTGGATCCTCTAGCTTACAAAATTTTTCTATAACTACTCATATGGCTATAGTCCTAAAGTCGAAAACTGACCTCGCACAAGAATGTCTACTAGTAGACCAAAAAGGTCGGCGTGGTGGCGACGCTGGAGATGATCTTCCCTATCCAACACCTGGATATTTATAGGAAAAGTATGGCAGCACCATACGCCACAGGACTTAAGGAGTAAGGAAACTGGAAACCCAGAACAGCGGGGGTAACTCGTTCGAGGAAACAGCTCGACTCCGCTAGGAAATTTGATCCCAGTAGAGTTGGATGTAAGACAGATGAACCCGAAGAGTGGCAAGGAAGGCGGTTTACCACGGATCAGAAGGAATTCGCCAGCATTAAATTTCCACAGTTTATTTGACAGGAATAGATATTAGTTAGTCTTGATCATTCTCCAACTGTCTTCAATTTGTTACAATTATTCACATCTAGTCTGAACCCAGTTATGACCACCTTCCAAGAATATAAACCAAGGTTTCATTACTTTCCTCAAACTGGATTGACTCCTTGACGAAGTATAAATGAGTCGTTAGACTCTCGTCAAAGGAATCCCATTACTTTCTCCAAGCCGGCTTAAATAACATAACAGGGTCCAGGCTTTTGAGCCGCTACTTTTTCTGCAATTTTGGAACTGTACGTTATCACATCAATATATTGTATAAAGACTAATACACACAGTTGGAGCTATACTTTAATTTCCTTTTTCAAGTTCACCATTTCCAAATAGTTTATTTAAACCTTCCGGTATTTGAAAATACCTGATATTTTTCCTTAATACTAATAAATACAGATCTACGTTAATAGTCCGCTGAGTATCGGTGTTTTCCCCAAACAATTTATAGCCATACATTCACCTACACATATCCCTATCATAAATTTTCCGAACGGACATAACCTGGAGGGTATACCTTCATGATCCTGAAAGACATTTCGTACAAACTTCCTGCACAATGGGCGAACGATTTGAGAAAATAGAGGCGAACGTAAGCATTCTATTCTGAAGCCTCTGATAATGTCAACACTACGTAGCACTCTTACAACCCACATTTGATATAAATCAATTTTATGTTCTCAGTCAAGACAAACAATTTCGCACAATACCCTTTCAATCCATTATCCCGAACAACGAAAAATAAGAATCGCATCCCCGATGAAGATGCAATTACTGAACTCCCAGTTTGCCATCAGTCTTCATGTCAGGTTTAAAGCTGAAGCTGAAACCAATATATGCGATAGCGAATAATGGCGAGCTTATATTAATGGCACGCATATAACCTTAAATGTCGATAATGTAATGTAATTTATTGTGAGCTTTATTGCTAGTCCTTCGGCAGGTGTAGCACCTGTAGACCTCCGGTGTCTGTACTGAGAAAAGGCACAATTTATTCATCAACTAACGCGGATGTTTCTTTTAGCCTAGGTACGCGTAATAAAACTGTCCGTTTCAATTTAGTTCCACGTTATGTCGTGAACTGGATCTTTGACATATCAATTTAGGTAATAAATCTTATGTTAAGGACGGTATGATTCATCAACAGAATCGATACAGGTATATGTATGGAACGTAAATTAAAAACCTTTCTGGACAATGCGGAGAAGTTGATTGAAATGGTAATTCTGTCAGCACCGGACTGATGCTTCCCAATAAAGAAAATCTAAATATAGTGATCATTAATGAAGTAAGGTCCTTTATAAGCGTAAGCCCAACTGGAGGATTTGCGATATTTGCTTTTTCGATAGTTCTTGCACTTTCACTAAATTGAAAATAAGTGAAACGTGCACATATTCTAACACCCTACAATATCAAGGTAATTAGTCCTAATCATCATCTAGAAATTGTAATATTTTCATGGAATCCCTCGACTTCTTTTCCAATCGAATATCCCAAAATAAATGTCAACGCCATAAAAGCACTTCTGAAAATGATCGACTCAACCTACCCACTATAAATATTGGAACTTTAATAAGAGTTCAGAAGTCATTGGAAATGAGTTTCAATTTGTCATACATTTAAATTATTGGGTTTATACCTCAGACACCAATAACAACTTTTCAAATGTACATGCAGTAAAAAATCAGATGCACACTTGAGAATACATCGATCAAATATATCTGAAAATTTTAGATTACCATTTTCTGGTTTTTCATGGCTTTTACATGCATCCCTTAACTGCGACGAAAGTACAGAAAATTACGGGAAAAATAGTATTAAAACTGTAACGTAGTTCATGATTCTCATAGGAAATACGAGGGTGGTTTAATAGGTAACTTTACTCGATGTGAAAGATAACCAACCATCTGTGTTTTTTATCCAACTTTTTTCAACAAATAATCCGCTCAAAGTTTAACGTAATTGGCCAAACGTTTCTCTATTAGGTCGCCATAGTTCCATCAGGTATCAAATCGATTACTTCATTGCAACGACATTTTCATTCAGACAGATAAATTCTTTCGGGTACGGATAGATAGGATAGGGTACGGAACCAAATCGATTGAATAGACTTCATTTCTATTTACTGATATTCGTTTGATAAAAGACTCAATCGAGTCCGAAATATACTGCCAAAAACGTCAAATGGAATAAAAATAAACAATATTTTATCCGAAAAAATAGTATTTTCAGTTCAAAAATGTACTGTGAATACATTCATCAAATCGCTTTACGTATTTCCCCATAGCTCATACGAGGTTTTAAAGTAAGTACTGATACAGTGCCGATTTCAGGAATTTAGAAACATCCAAATAAACCCACAAAAGACGACCTACTCCAACCATTGCAAAAATTTGAAGGTTTTTTTGGGGGAGTTATTGATTTATGATACGTTCCTATAGAGGTTCCTAATGCACTAAAGTACAAAGTTTCTGTGTATATTTTTTTTTTTTTCTAAACTTCAAGTCGATCAGCAATTATTATTATGAATATATAACACTATGAAGAAATGTGAAACGTCACAAATTCAACGATTCATTTAGTCCTGACGCAATACTGATTTTTTAATAATTTTTTTTTACAATTCTGCTTGGGTATTAAAAAAGGGAATAGGTTCAGCTGGTGAATACTGATGCAGTTATGACCCAGTACTGATAAAATGAATTTCTCAGACTAAAAGACCGGAATTAATGATTCTTCCTGATTGGATTCTGTACTGAAAATATGTATTGACTAACAAAAGTCCAAATTCAGTTCCACGGTATTACATCTGATGTTTTTCGAAATTTAATTTAAATACACTTAAAAATGTCATTACTTTAAGGCCAGTAGGTACATGGAATTTTCTTATGGGAAAACTGATGATACTATTACACCGAACAGATTATAAACGCATTACTTATGTAACTATTTAGAGAACAATAACTGAAAGCACTCTACTAGCGCCCTTAATGGTCGATCATATCGCACCCCGGCAAGAAAATTGACATCACAACTCAAAAATAGAGTAATTGAGAAATAACGCATTAAAGAAATCAATCAAACTTATATTGAAATAGTAAAAACCATTCTTTTAAATTTCAGAAAAGTATTTTTGACAATTAAATTTTATCATTTTCTTTAGAATAATACTATGGATCTGCAAATTAGTTCTTCTAGAATATTTGGCGCTACCAGGTAAAAATAGGTGAGGTCTCTCAGTTATGTCACTTTTCTCTTATTATTTTTTTGATAATTAATTTACGAGTTAGAGATGTAACGTTTTTCGTGCAAGTTAAGGAACACAATACCTATTTATAACTGACATATCCTCAAAATAAGCATTTTTTGAGTTAAGTCACTCTTCTTGCCGGGGTTCGATATGCTAAAATCTTACATGTAGGTTGTTTGTCATAGAGTAGTTCGATTTGGCTCTCTACAATTACCACTATTGAAATGGTAAAGGTATTCATCAGGTTCCTAGATTTAGTCCAAGCGAGGATAAAATATTTGGACACCACGTAGTTTACTCAAGGGAAATTGCTTCGAGTACCTTCTAATAGCGTTCGTTAGGATAAGGCGATTTCAAGCAGTCAAGTGCTTCCTCAGTTACCCAAGGCAAGTATTAATGCCTTCGAATTTTTGAGCAACATTAAAATTCGTGGCGAAATGTAAATCAGGGAAGCAGCTAAACAAAGCTATTTTGATATTTTTCACAAACGGAATTGTTCATCCGTTAAAGCGTAAACAGTTTCTGTGATACCGCTGAAATTTCAGCATTTATGTTTACATTTTACTACGCTATCTGCAGAAAAATGCATCTTTATTGGACTGTAAGAATTTTTTACGAAGAAAAACTGCAGTGAAACATTGCCATTTAATGCCTTTTTTATTATTGTTAAGGAAAGAAGTGGTGTGAAGCCTAATGCTTTTATTGTTGGCCAAATCGAGTCTGTTGAAAATAAAAAGATTTTATTATTTTTTTCTTCCATTTTTTCCTTCCATTTCTTTACATCATACTCTCCTATTTGCTATTGAATAATTCGATTGATGCGAGGACTCTTAAAGAGATATCAAACTAAAATAAATAATCCAATTTTTAAAACCATGCATGGATTAAATTAAGTAGATATACATAATTTGAGAACTTTGATCTTCTGTCGAAATTTTAACGAAATCCTTTAAAGTGATTGCGAGTATTTCATCTTCTTTAATCGTTAGTCAAACGCTTAGAAAGTTGAAAAGTATGTATGTAGAAGTAGGTTATAGAGAAGACTTTGCCGAATAAGACTACTTCTCAGATAAAGCAGAAGAAACTGTGTGATTAAAGTGGATTTTTCAAGCAAAAAACCTGATTGAATTTTTATCAAACAGACTCCAAATGGATGAAAGGTAGAAGGGAAAGAATCAAACAAATAAATGTTTTGATCAAACGATTCTACACAAGAAGTCAGAGAAATACTTCATTATCTGCAATAAGAAAGTCAGAAACTTCTTGAAAACGACTATCTTAATTTGAAAAAATAAATAATTTACAGGAAAGATGGCGCAAAGAAGTACCCACACAGCACAAAAAATTTTGTGAAAAAGAAAAAGTATTTTATTATCATGTCCTTAAGGACAGCGGTTAATCAACAATCGGGGAAATCGTGTTGGGCTTCACTCCATTGACGCCGGAAAACAACAAACATTTCTTCAAATTTGCTTCTATGGTAGCTCAACATGAAAAATTCCATTAATAATTCTATAAATAATTTACTATTCAAAAGCTCTATTTTGAAAATACATAAAATACAATAAATTTAACAGTATTCGCCAGAAAACCTTGTATTTTCAATTCGAAATGTACTGTGAAAATATTCAACAAAAACTAAGCTCTATTTTGTTTGAAACGAATTATACATTGAGTCACTAAGATGTTTCATTTTTAATCCAACTAGATGAATCACTTACGAATAACATGAATGAGTGCTTGATGGCTCACTTGAGCATCATCATCGAACTTCAAACTTAATAACAATAGTTGGTTTGGATTCTGGCCCTTTCAAGAACTTTGTCCAAATGAGCTATCTAAGCGAATTTTTCAAGGGGTGACTCCCAGGAATTTCACCCCACTTTTCTGCTTCAGTGCACCAGGTTGTTTCGTCAGCGTAGCCCCGTACTGTGATTCTAGATGATGTCAGATCGTGAACAAGGTCGCCTGTTACTAATCACCAGAATATGAGTGATAGTAGCTCGGCCTTTGTCATAGAGTCTTTTAAATTTATATAATTTTCAGCATGATAGTGAAAGGTTAATTTTTATACTAGAAATATACCAATGCATTTAATTGTGTTGTGATATTTTTGATTTTAATCTTTCATTGTTTTTATTGAAATAATTCGAAATTAGTTCTATTTGATCTTGTAACGTGTTAATAATGGTGCCAAAGTTCACAAAATTTAGTATAAATATCTGCGTCAGTGGAAACAGTTCGCAGATTTGTAATTAGAGACGTCTGTAGTATACAAATTATTGTAAGATGTGGGGAAATCCTTGGGGTACTACTACAGGAATTTCTATCGAAATGGATTAGATATTTTTTAATTATAGCACTTAAGATGCTATGGCTGCAATAGGAGCTTATATCTTCATGTCAAACTGAATCATTTTCGGTTTATATCCTGACTGATGTTCTTGAGAGAATTGATTTTTATAAGTTACATTTGAATAGTAAGCGGACTGTAGTGTGCTTCACTGGTCCGTTCTAGATTCAGAGCAGCTAAGTTGCTCTACAAAACTGAAATCGGTTCACTTTTTCCTCTAACGAGGAGCACAAATTGTTTTGTGATTCTCACCGACGTGATAGACGCATCTCTTTTGTCAAATCAACCAACTAACTAACATCTTGACCTAATCTTGCATTGTAACACTCCGCTGTAGAAGAAATGCGTATAGTATGTTCTGAGAGGTTTCCAGTATTCTGCGGGAACTTTATCATTGTGTCTACATAAGAAACCATACAGACAATGTGAACAAAAGAAAGTAGGACATACTATATGTGTATCAAAATCCTTTTCGCACCATGGTGCACGCTCAGTACTTGAATCCTTTTACCATATTAGATTTCATATTCGGAAGTGGATATTCTCATTTCACTTTGTGGCAAAAGTAGTGCATGAAGAAACTCCTCTGTAATAAATGAGGGAGCGGTAGAAAAATATAAACAAACCTGCGGTGTGATTGTCTATAAGAAGTTATAACGACTCCAACTTTACTGGAACAGTGGATTATTGGGTCATGTTGCATTGATGCTCTTGATGATATCGTACCAAGCGATGCACCTCCGAGCGAACCTCGTGGCGTTGTATAAATAGACGAGGCCATTTCATCATCACTTTCGGAAAATCTTCTGCAAATAGTAAGAAAAATAAAGATTTTTTTTTTTTTTTTTCATTTTTTGAAGACAGGAGATTATATTTACCTTGGCGGTTCTCGCTGTGGCGAACAAAATGAATTTTTCTTCTGTTTTTCTGGAGTTTTTATAGTTTTGTGCGGTGTACGAGGACTCCCCTTTTCTGCAGCTCCCTGAATTTTACAATAAGATTTTAAACAAATTTAGGTAAGTTTACAACAACTAAAATCCGACAACAGTCAGCAAACGACGCATCAAATGTCGAGATGCATCTCAAAGTTACAAAACATACAAATTACAATAAATTAAGATAACCAAGATAGAAAACTTTGTCCGACCTCTTCAATGAAATTAATTTTTCGTTTATACTTTTAAAATTCATTTTTCTTTTATACTTTTCTCTAACATTATTACAGATTTACACTTCCTAGTGTACACCATACTCTACAGAAAAAGGATTTACTTTATTTTAGATGAATTTCAAATATGGCACACCGAGATTCACAAACGAGCCAAAAAGATGATTAGATTTGGAGTAAGAACAAAGAAGGGTAAATGATTCACCTAAGAATCGTAAGTTGATTCACTTCTGATGCAGTCACCAAAAAACTACGGTGGTTATTCCGAAATTAAATTTCTAGTGATAAACTCCAAGCATAAGTCATCCAGGCAATTTTATGTTTTGACACTAGACGTACATATCACGCCCAACACCTGCTGTGATACTTCACAGAGGTGTATTAGTTAGTGATTCACGTAGTATACTGTTGTCTTGCAGCCGAATGTCTAGAAATTCTCTGTGAGTATTCGATGCATTTATGATTCATTTTTGATTCACTAACTTGTTTAGCAAAACTTCAACATTGCACTGATTGTTTCTGTTCTGAGATCCCAGATGTTGAGGTGCAATTCTATTCACATTTTTTAATGTATCTCCAATAAACTTTTACCCCTAAAGGCTGGTTTACATGACAAATGCAAACAATTTTTATTGAAATTGTGAGAGAGCTAGCATATCGAATTTTAAATGGAGTAGAAAGAAACCACTGTAAAAAACAAAATTCACAGAAATATTGTCAATATGTTTTGCTAAACATGATGTCTGTTCGTTTCACTTCTGATCAGTTTCTAATAAGAGATTTTCCTTCTCCCTCACAATATCAGTAAAAATTATTTGCATTCGTCATGTAAACCAGCCTTAATAAATTTGTAAATTATTGTGAAACTGATTAACCCTTAAGAACAGTTTTTCTCGCAATGCCAAACGGAATGTTCTAATCACAGAGCAAATATTTTACACATTTTAAACGAAAAAGGTGGTCGGAGCCTTAAACCCTTATGATCTCTGGATGCTGTACCAAATTGCCCCCCAATTCCTACACCACTATCCGATAGTGGGCTACTCCTCTCAGAATCACATTACAACTTACGAGAATATCGTAAGATACTCGGACAAAACTAAAACTTAATTCGAATTGACATCTTGTTTATTTGAACTAAGGTAGCATTAGAACGCCGAAACTCACCTTGACACCCCCGTCACCATTAATTTGTAAACTGTGACGATGTTGACTTAGGGCAGCATGTGGTATTACATTTGCTCCAACACTCGGACGTCTATCCATCAGCAAGCTCATTTTCGGGGGCGATATTGACGCTGTTGGAAATTTAGCAAACGACGACGGACTAATTATGTCACGTTTCGTAGGTGTTGATGGATTCTCGCACGGGGTAGTTGTTACCATAGGTAGGGGTGGTGAAAGTACTCGAGTAATGCATTTTTCCAATTGAGAGACACCTTCTTTTTCGGTAGCCTTACGTTTCGGGTTCAGACGTTCCGGAAGTGGACTGGTTGGAGCACGTGAATATTTAAAATGTTTCGTTTCTTCGGTTGGTGTTTCGTCCGTTTTTATATCTTGACCACCGGATCCAGTTGATCCTACCAAAGTCACGGAACTCAAGTTTGAAGGTGATGAGGGACCGCTTAATGTTGAATCTAAAAAATTAAAATTATTGAAAGTAGTTGTTGGAATTTTTTAATTAATAAAATATGTTTTTTTTTAATATTCGTTGGTAACAGTTGCAAAATATTAACAAACTAATTAAATTAAACGTATAACACTCTATAGATTTTAAGTAGATTATAATCACACAGTAATATGGATATATGAGGTAACCGCACTTGAATCTGAAATTTTCAGAAAGCAGCGCCATTCAGCCATCCTGTGACCACTAGCGCAACTGAATTAGTCAAATCTTTTTCAATAAATATTAGCAGCCAAGTTCAAAGCTCAAGCTGCTTACTGCGTACTTCACTTCATTCTGTGTTTCACCCCGTCTTGGTTTGTACAAAAAGATTTTCACAACTTTTGCAATGTATCATTGAAATGCCACGAGACGTGCAAAGTATATCTGGTACGTTAATATATGTTAATAAATTTCATTGCGACTTACCTGTTAACGTATCCGCACTACTAGATGTCGCTATCGTCGTCGCAGGCACTGAGAGGTATGATTCATCGCACTTGGAACTACTGTCTGTAGTGGGAGTAGTAGTGTTGATATTGTTACTAACAGTACTGTGGTCTTGGACAATAATTGGACCTGTTTGTTCCGGAATCCATTGCAGGGCATCTTCATTTGCAGCCGACGGTTGTCCAACCTTCCGTAAGGATCTAAACTTCATAAAAGATGAATCCGTGCTGAAGGACCGGTCACGATCTGCTCCTTCCGAACAGTAGCCTGGAAGGATTGCATATGATTATGAGTTCATGTAAGTAAGGACTAATGGCCTTTATGTTTACCTGATACAGAGCTAGCACCAGACGTACGTCGAGGTGAGAAACCGCCATCAAAAGACCCAGGAATATCCAGTAAGTCAGTATGTTGCTCTCCATCGCACTGCATTTCGTCCGCTGGCGGTTCATAGAAAACTTTCTTCAGTGCATTCAGCACAGTCTCACCGTCCGTAAAAACGCGGTAGGTGAGAAGAAACGTATTAAGAAAATCGATAGAGAGAAATCGAAGATCTGAGAAAAGGTTGTATTAAATTTTCCCGTAAATCCGCATAAATTCCGTAACAGACCTGTCAGCCGTTGAAGAAGCCGTTCGGGCGTAGCATAGCGTACCTGTGGAAGTTTGCAAGAGTTTAAAGTTCTAGAGAAGCGTATGTCTACGTCGTCCTTAAACAGTCTTGGATCCGTTCGGAGAGCGTGATGATGTGCCAACGACGCTACAACAGACAATAATTTTATCGAAACATATAAAAGCCTATAAGTGTTTACCCTTCACCTCCGGACGATCCAAGCAGGCCTGGCGAAAGTATCGAACTCATGTGGATGTTGTCCAGGCACTGTGAGATGTCCGAAATCCAGGCTTCCTTGTCTTGTGCAGTGGCTGCAACTAGGTGAATGCAGTGGCGTGCCCCGGTCTTAGTATCGACCATGATTTTAAAGTCTCTACTATTGGGGTTCGTTGATTCCGTCACGCTTAGACAACTAGGCGCTTTATGCGAATGCGACGATGTATCCGTAGTCACAGAAAATGCTGAATATAATAATTTTATCAGATAGGAGTAATCAGAAATACACAGGAGAATTTCAAACCATCGTCCTCTTTTTCTGAATCACTGGGATCTTCGACCAGGCTGGCATCTGCCAACGGAATTTTGCCGACGTCGGCTAATAAGTGAAGCCTTCCACCGGAAGTCCTAAAACGAGACCTTTTTTTAGTAGTTTTACCAAATGAACTCACGCTATATTTACCTCGTGGCAATAATCAGGTGGTTCGAGAATAGGAAACACTGTCGAACATAGTCCCGTTCGCTTTTAAAAGCTGCAAGTCGACTTCGAATTCGTCCTTTACCGGGCGGAACCTGCACTAGACTCCCTGAAATGGAAAAAAGCGTACTTCTAAGCAAGGATTCGAACCGTGTGAGCTTCTCAACTCCGACCTTGACGAACAAAAACTTGGTTGACATCGAGGAGTATGTCACAGCCTTCCACAATCATTCGTTCGACGGCCAGATTCTTTCGAAGGTTCTCCGTTTCGGACACTTCGTCGTGCATTTGACGCGATAAATCTTCGAGTTGTTGCCTTGCGCTCTGCAAACTTTTCCGTTCCACGTGGTCATGTGGGGTGTGGGCCAGAAGCTCGTGCAAGGTTATTATGTACCGAGGTATCTGAAACGAAAATGATACCGAGATTGGCCGTGAATCGGTCAGGTAAAGGTATAGCAACTAGTGTTTGTTCAAGTTTCATATTATTTAAAAATTTACCTGGTGCATTGGATACGTTAGAAATGTTTCCAGGCTCCGTCCTTGGCATGCAGGTTTTGCTTCAAGGCGTTTTAGAACCGTCGCGAAATTCGTATTATTCTTGCATTCCGTTAGAACTTGAAGACTGTAGTGGTGATTCCTTACGTATTCTTGGTATATACTTAACATTGGTAGGAGCATGTCGAATAAGTCACCTAATGAAAAATGTATCATGAGGTTGAACTCTTCAAAGAAATTAATTATTTAAAGAACTGTTTACACTTAACCCATCTGAATCCCTTACGAATTTAATAAGGGCGTACTACAGTAGATACATTAAATTTTCATTTATTTTTTTTCGTTATGAGGTCATTTTCTTTGAAAGTGGGTCAAGGATACATCAGCAAACAGACAGCACTAAAAGGCGTGTCTATTTTTCTAGGTACAAACTAGACTACTTTTTACCTATATTATCAATTGGGAAATAATAACTCTTACCGCATCTCAGCTAAACACCCGTTTCGGACGTTTAATCAACCAAAGAATAAAGATGCGACCAGACTGTTGGCTGATTTTTAAATTTTTTTGTTTCAATTACAAAATAAGAGTAATTTTTAGGCATTTATTTAGAAATTCCTTTAAAGGAAATCACTCTTTTTTTAGTAGAATCAGTCCTAAGTAATATGTCACGATTCGTCGAAACGTACACAATCATTTTATACCCTCTACGGGGTTGAATATCCCAACGTCCTAACGTTAAATTTTCGACCCTCGAAGCTAAAAAAGGAAAAGCGAATTCTATATCTCATTAAACCTAAAAGATTAGACGAAATTCGTGAAATCTTGAAATACACCTGACACCACCAAAGAATTGGATAAAAAAAAATAAGTTAGTTTTGTTTTCCTGATTATAATTCGAGCCATTATAAATTAAAGCCAATTCCATATTTTATAACACCTAAGAATTATGTCAGAATTCGTGAAAAATGTTACAACAACTTCTCACCCCTTAGCGGTTGAATACAGAAAAATTATAAAAACTGTTCTGCGAAATTAGTCGCCTTTGTAAAGAACACGCAGAAGTGAAATTTATTTGATATCTTGACACACCTAAAAAATATGAGGAAATTCGTGTAAAAGTGAAAAAAAAAAACGTTTATCAAACGATTTTGATCACAGTATTTACAGTGCGGTACCATTATCTTCCAGAATAAATTTTGAACATTTTAGTGGATGCTGAAGTTTCAAAAGATAAACAAAGGTTTACGAATGGTCAATTTTTTCTAGTCATGGTGTATGGGGATGCGGGATGATTATATTGAGCGACCTGATCACGTTCCGATCATATCGTGGTCTACAGTATAGGTCCCATCGTCAACTTTTTACGCCGTGGAGGTCTGAAATTCGGCTAGGTCGTATTTAGTCTATAAAAATATTTCATCAGTAAACCCAGGGACTATTACTACCTAAATATTGGCAGTGGTATCTTAAGTAAGAACCCATTACATATATGCCTTGAGAAATTGTCGTATCTTTTGCATATTATATGAAGTGTTTACAGCAGACGTCCTAAGTAATTTAAGTCGAATTTGACTTGTAGGTCGCAGTATCTCAACTGTTTTGAAATCGAGTTCACAAAGGAAATTCTTGCCTTATTCTGGACATCCATACTAGCAAAGTAGTTTGCTGAATACAAAATTTTTCTGGGTCCGGTGGATTATAGAAGTGGGGTGGGGATTTTTTAAAGAAATCTCGTCTCATTCGCAAGATGTGTTTAGGATTTTAGAGTTTATATGAGAGGTGGGCCCGATAGTCCCCTAGCAGAAAATGTAGTGTGTGTATGTAGAAGGTGTGAGGGTGAACGTAAGGGAGAGTGAGAAGAAAAAAAAATTATTTTTATATCCCAAGAACTATTAATGATAGAAAGATAAATTGGAACTATACTGGTGAAACGTGTAAAATTACTCCTATAAATAAGTGCGGTACGAAGAGTCGGTTTTTTTTTTTTAAAAAAATCTGTTAAATCTGCCAATCTGTTAACAGAAATTTAAGGAAAGAGAATTTCGAAAAATTTAGATCTCATACAAATTAATTTTTGGATTCAACCCGCGAAGGAGTGTATGGGCATTCCGAACGTTGCCAAAATTTTTGTCATAATATATTTGAGGTACCTAATTGGTTTTAACTTCAACGTACTTTTTGTATGGTATCTTACAGACGTATTCCAGAATTTATTTTATTCAATCCCCAAGGGTGATATACACTTTTCACGAATTCCGCCATATACCTTAATTCGATATCGAAGCCTGTTTTTCTACGTTGTGTAATAAGTACAATTACCCAAAAATTAGCTCTGCAGTAGCGCCAGAAAAAAACTCAATAGAAGCAGCAGTCTTCGTGGTCTATTTACAAAAGCGTACCTTAGAGGAACTAAAATCCATAATCCATACCATAAGTTCAAATGAACACTGCGAAAAATTTATTATTTTTTAATCAATTGTAGTACTTACCTAAAACTAATGTTGGCCAAGACTCCAATCGTGATGTTAATCCTTTTAAAAATATTTGATGCAGAAATAGAACAGTCTCGGTATTCAAGAAAATTGAATTGACATCTTCGTGAGTACACGGCGGTCGTTTTGAACTGGCTGCCATTCGAAACGGTCGTAAAAAACACGACACTAAAATCTGCATAAAATAAAACCGAAAATTACTTACAAAAATTGAACACGACCGAAAATTTAAGGACATTTTTTAGGTAATATAAGGAGGTTTTTATTTAAATTAAGATGTTCCACTAGCCTGCACAAAATAAACTTATCAAAAGAATGAATTAAGGCGTTGTGTTTTATTCATGACCATGAATGATAAATGATTTATCAGAAATAAAAATTTATCGCGGTGGTTTCACTCTCCTTTGAGGCTCTGAGAAGTGTCAAGAAAATAAGAAGAAATAAATTCTCAGGTAAAAGTTTTCAAAGCTTACGAGATATAAATTGAGTTATAAGGATCTTTTCAAGGATATGACCAAATAGCGACGCATGATGTTGGAAGTAAGGACATTAGAGCTTATTTCCAGACCCCTGGCAAATTAAATCACGATATTGTCCGCTACAAAAAAGAATACCACGATGGAAATAAACGAGATGAATCGATTTGTGAAAATATAGAGGGTGATTCTTGGAAGGAATCAGGCAGAAGTTGGACCAATGAGCGGTAATGAATGATGGTGAAAGTTTCCTTTTTCTACAAGTACAAAAACTTGAGTTTGAGCAACGCATTCGAATCCGAAGGGACAAAGATGTTGACCACATTTGTTTGAGGTTTTTGTATGGAAGCAACCGGTGAGAGTACATAAGTTTTATGAGTTAACAATCCTTGAAGACATGCGAGAGAATTAGTCAGTTGTTCTGCACTATTTAGAACCCTTCAATTTTCTTCTTCAAGATCCCCCTCCGCTTGTCAAAGAAGGTTTCACCTACTGTTTTTCTCGGGCTGTACCAGGTTGTACCAGGTTATACCAAGTGGTCTGAAGAACTTACCCTTCCTTGCCCCAACAGGCCAATTAAAGCCATATTAGTACTTTGAGAAGAATCTTGAGTGTGTCAAAATCAAATCAGACTTTACATTGATTTTGGCTATTCCATTTATCATCATTCGAATATCTTTTATTGATAACGGCTGTTGTATGGGATAAACTTAATCAAATCGAACTTTTTTGATAAAGTTCTGAAAAGCCGGCTTAAATCCCAACATAGTGCACATAGACATGTCCTTAAAACTTGGTCAATACCACATTACATTACCGATCAAGCGAGTGTTGTATTTCAAAAAAAAGGACGTGTCATATTGATATCCAGATAGAAAAATTTATTGGAAAATGTGTCAGAGTGGAAATTGTTTGGTGTGTATGGATTCGTAAGGACGACCAAACGAACATTCTTAATGATGGAAAACTTACCTCTAGCTGTTCCATGTATTCCTCTTCGGCTTCGACCATACTGAATACGAGATGATTGCGTTTTCTCATGCTCTCGGCGTGCGGTGATTTTATGTATTCCTCAACAATTTGCTTCCACCGACGTCGACAAAGCCATCCTCGGAAAAAGCTTTGAACCTGCAAAGTGAAGGACGAGAAAATTTGTTTACTCTGTACGAAATGATATACGTTCTTGTTAGGCGTCTTCGTTTATACTGTAGCTCATGGGTCCTGTTTACAATTAAACTACAGACAAAGTATCGAGCTATAAGTATGTATTATACATCAAATATTTATTATTTCGCCGAGCTGAAGGGCTTTCTTTGATCAATGCTCCAGACTGTTGTTTATAACTTCTTTTTTTCGATTTGAATAAAATTGAAACAATTGTTTATTAAACCGGTCTAGCTATGAAGAAAAGTTTCAAATATTCAAACGATGTTCTAATTTTAAATTGGAATCGAAAACGCTATTTAGGAATACAATTCGTAGAATCATAAATTCTTTAGAATTGAAAATTAGTAGTCGAGAGTATGAAATCTGTCGGCGTGAAACCAAACTACAATTCCACAATATTACATTGTAGCAAACTCACATTGACTTTCCACCACAGCCGTATACACAGGTCTGGAAAATCAATGCAATTTTTCCTGATGTAATTAAGAACAACTTTCTTAGTTCTCATCTGACTACCATGGTTTTAATGGCTAATTAGGATAGCAATCCCTGGTTGAAATTAGTCTGTTTTACGACATTTTGCTTATGGTTTGATATTGCTTACCCTTCTTCATCACTGTATCGAAAAGGATAGTAACATACATGCAATATACGTTCATCATTTCCATATATTCGAAGTACAGAAAACGACCGCATTAAATTGAAAAGTTCGAGTTTTATCCGTCGCTTCAACAAGTTTGAAAGAGTAAGAGATCGTTTTTTGTGTCTTGAACTCTGATCAATTTGGTAGTACCTTAGTTGTAAAAGTTTCAAGTTATTATTCTTTCATTTCAATAAGCTAAATATCAATTTCCCAGATCAAAGCTTAAGCTTCTAGAATTGGCCCGATGGAAGTACCAAAGCAAACGGTAGGACGGGACGTAAGTCCACAAACCCCATTAAATTCTACACGATTTCAAATTCATTAGCTCTTTTTTTCAAATTTTTGTCAATAATTAATACCATTTCATTCAAGGTCCGTCAAATAGCGCCCAACGTGGGGTCAAATATCAATTTCGTGAAGTACTATCTCAGCTAGCGAAATTATTCAGTTTTCTTTTATGTCACTAGTACGTGTATGATTAAAATGAATCTGGCTTTAAATTTTTCCAATATGTTGAACATAAAGTAATCTATTAAAAAAAAAACTGAAATTCTTAATCCAATTTTTACTTGAAATTTCCAGTATATTTAATTTTTCAAGTAAAAGTACACGTATCAATCACTTTTACACGAAATTACTGGTATTAGTAATTTCTTTATATACTTTTCGACTCAACTGTACAATTTACATGAAAAGGCTAACAAAATTACTCAAATTTTCGTGTAAAATAAACTATATTTATATAAAACTCGAAAATTACGATCTTTTTCGTGTAATTCTACTTATCTATTTGAATTTTACGACGAAAAATATGTAATATAGGAAATCAAGAAGTTGGATGCTTCGTTTTGATTTGTGTGTTATTATTTGCGCCTTCGGCAACAGAGTGCAGTGGTTACGCGTGCCAGACCTAAACAGCAAATCCACAATTAATCATGGATTTGATTTCTACCTACAATCAAGGTTTTATTAAAAGTAAGTAAGTAAGAAATAATATTAGAAGCAGAAATAAGTGTATCTTAAAAAGTGCTGACTAAGTAGGTACAATTCTTAGAGTGTAAATTCAAGAGAATATCCTGTGAATTTTCTACTTTCGAACTTGAAATTTACTGATTGCAAATTGCAATTTAATTATCGTTCATTGAAAATTGCATTCAAATTGACTATTATATCTCAATGTGCTTAAATTTACTTGATGAGGTATGGCATAATTACCTACTATGAAAAAATGTTAATTTCAATGGATTTTTTTTTAATATGTACCCAATAAAACCTAAAATTACATTAGTAACTGGAAAAAACCAACTAACTATCTAAAATTGTATGAAACGATACCGAAACTTTTTATTTATAAACCCAACTTTTCCACCGTGTAAGGTCACGTTTTTACGATGTACAAATTTTCCTTTTGTAGCACGGCACGTTCCTTCAATATGACCACATATGTATGTATGTACATATATCTTTGACTACTTACATTCTTAGCTTTCTATGGCACAAAACTCTTACAGTGATCGATTGTTACTAAATGGCCGTTTATTACAGCGTCCAATGGTTTGTAAATGAAGTTGAGAACTTTGCCAATAGCTAAACCATTAAGAAGAAGTTGTCAGAAACATTTCAGATATTGCTCCCTTTCGTGCAGAACGTTTTCTTAATTGCTACCGACTTAACATGTTTCATACGAGTGTATAGTTGGCCTTTTGAATCAAGAAAGTAACATTAATCTTTCGGACAATAGTCAGCTCGTTGTTCATTTAATGTGTGTGGAAGTGATTTTAGTTTTTCTTAATTATTAATAATAGGACGAAATTAAATCATTTAAACGTAGTTTCCAAATTAACCCTTCTACTGAAGGCTTTTCGGTTGGCAAGTCCTCAATGTCGTAGCTGAGGCCGTCATTTACCTCATCCTTGTTGTTCGTACATACATAGGTATTTCGTTGCAATCATTCTAAGATTTTAATATCTTAAATAGCGCCCTTGTGGTTAATTACTTTATAAATAAAGTATTTTCTTGCAGTGTCTGTTTTGAAGCTTCCGTTCAGAAAAATTACCCAGAAATATAATAGGTATACCTTCAGGTACAATCTGGTTGGTAACTGCCAACCCTTGCACTCACAACAGTCAACTGCCGAGCAGTTGCAAAACAGGCATGATAGCTCATTTTTGCCAGAATCTGGCTGAAACTGGCAGTTACTGCTGACCGCGACGGTCAGCAGTACCAGCCAGACTGTGCCTTTAAGGTTATATTGTTGCGAGCTAGGGGGTTCACCGGGATTTCAAGTAAAACATAATTCGTTTAAAATCAAAAGAAATAACAATGAATTACTATGCACTTTTAATAATCACAAAACTTTCAACGCTGCCCAATTTTGCCCACTTCTTGATTTTTGCTACCAATCCAAATCGCTTTACATATCCTTTTGCGTAGAAACTTGTCGTCACTTCGCTTCACCATAGAAAACTGTGTTGGCTGCAAACTCTGTCGTGCTTATGTATAGGCAATGCAGGTGTTGCTACGAGAGCTTTCCTGAATATTCGGCGGTTTGTGTAGAATTTTGGGGAAATGTTAAGTGCCTCCTCCCCTAAAAAAAACTGAAATGACGTCCCTGATAGCATGTAACAATATGTACAGTTTCAAATTTGTAAAGTAATCTTTTCCTTGAATACAGAGTTCGTAGTGTGTCCGTTGTCTCCGTCTTGAGTTTTCTTTACATTTCTTTTTGCCAAATTAAATTTAATTAAGTCAGTTAACAGACAAAAGAAATATTTTAAAAAAGCGCTTGTAATTTACTTGTACTGATCTCCTTAATGCCCACTTACCTTTTTAATTTTCCGTAATTCAACAGAGTCCTGCACCTGAGCGCATAGTCCGGTCAAATTTGCTGTGTCAACCGACGTATCAAATGGTACGGCGAAACTTTCTCGTCGTCCCGGGGTGCTGGAGATCGACGGTCGGCATTCCTTTCGTAGAGCGCAAATCTGAAATGTTTTCAAGTCAATACTTTTTAAGTCTAAGGAACGCCATTTTTTCTTAAATCCTAGACACGAATCACGACGACATTTTACACGCAACCAAAAAAAAAAACTCTGCGGAATAAAAACCTACCTCTACTCGAAGCTTCTTAATTTCAATCGCTAGTTCGTCACAGTGTTGAGTATATTGCCACTTTGCTGTCTTCTCGCTTTCAACCACCTGAAGAAGATGTACGTGCTTCTGTTCCAGCTCTTCCTTCTGCAGGAGCAATTTGTTGAAGCTAAAAGGAAAATGTCAACATGGAAATTTTTATAATAAACTACTTATGAGAAAAATACCTACATATAAAATGAACTATGTGTTGTAGGTATGTGGAGGATGGGCGTCAACATTGTAACAGAAAATAATTTTTTATTAATTCATTATTAATTTATTTTATAAATTAAATTAAGATGAAAAATAGATAAGATTAGATTGATTTATGAACTTATTCTAGTAGTGTACACGGCTTCCCAATTGCTTTGCTAAAATCCAGTTAAATTAAAGATAAGATAACTGACTATAAGAAAAAGCGAAGGACCATGTCTAGGGTGGAGAACGAGGAGTGGCATGGACCCACCAAGCTACCTTAGAAGGAGTGGCATGGGATGCAAATTGTTTTCAAATATCAAGACAAAAACCGCAAAACACTACAAGTTAAGATGCAATAACGAATTTACGCGGCTTCCAACCTTTATAAACTTACTAATGCTTAATTAAGTCGCATCTCAACATTTAGCGTAGTGCCGTAGTGACCGGACTGTTGGATTTCACCACTTTAAGCGGCTTACACTGTCTAAATCAATAAAGCATTTGCGGTTGGATTATTGCGTTACTCCTCAGTATCTACATATATGTATATATTGATGTTGCAAAGTTTCAACTTTCTAGTATGTGCCACAACTGCGACAGAAATTTAATAAAATTTTCAAAATTGATCAGCTGAAGGATTTAGAATTGTAAAATTGGAAAGACAGTATAAAAAAGCTTTCTTAACATTTTACTTTTCTTTTTTAATTCACCCACTACCCACCACGAAATAAAGAATAAAAATATTGTTCTTTTTATAAATACGTGTAGGTATGTATATCACAATTTTAACTTTCTAGCTTAAGCACTCTTAAGTACGACATTCCCTCCCTCCAAAACTTTTTATAGCCAAAATTATTTTCAAGCATTTTGAAATTATATCAGTTTTTGTGAAATTGTCTACAGCGTTTAAGTTATTAGAGGTCCTATTTCATAAATTGTTTCTAGTTTTAATAATAGAATACTTGTTCAGAAAATTTTAATAACAAATCAACATATTCATTTACCTGGCATCACGTATTGCAAGAATCCATGAAGAACACTCCGACTCAGATGACGCTCGTAGTTCATATTGTCTTAGATTGTCCTTTCTAAAAGATATGGAAAAGCAGTGCTGCAAACATAAAAAAAAGTTATAAATAAGAAATGAAGTTTCTTATGAAGTTGGTAATGTAATTCTGTTCATAATTAAATCATTTAAGCCGTTTAGATATATCTAACTACCAACCCTCCCTTTTTGCTTTCCTAGAATTCCATATTATAATATCTAGGGTTCTTCCCGGATATATAATTTCATTTTAAGCTATGCTAATGAAAAGCATCCTATCGGGTAGTCCCTGTTCATAAGGCCTCCTTCACAACTTTTCCGAAAAAGCTGAAAAAAATTTTCGGCTGTATAAAAGTCCTTTAAAACCAAAATAAAATCCAAATTCAAATCGCAGCGGGCCTAAAAAATATTACAGTATTCGTGAAAATATTTTGAAAAGTTTTGAATCCTTTTGAGAGTTCAATATAAAAAAATATTTTATTTGTTAAAACAAACGCGATTGCTCTTCAGTCTAAAAAAATGTTGAGTTACTCTAAAATATCTTGCGTTCTTGGCGTGGGGATTTACATATCCTGGATTACAACCATAAAATACCACAGAAATTGTTTGATTGAAATATTAGATGATCTTTAGGTTGAGGTTGCATGACTAGAATGTTTACTAAGTTTATGATTCACGATTGTAAACTAGATTTCAATATCGCTAGAATTGTATATTGTAATGCACTGAGATGTACCACACGCCGTTCACTAAAATGTTTCATTTCTAATCCAATCACACCAGACCTATTTTCACCACTTTTACTTTTCTTGATAATTTCAAAAAACCAAGAAACACATACACACAAAGTTACTCCTAAGTGGAATTGTTATGGGGAAATTGGATTTCTGGAACTAATAGAGTTTATAATTGCTGTAAGTCCTGATTTAAGTTGAATAAGAAATCAGAGACCTTCAAATTTAATTACTGGATGAAACTCAATTCCAGAAATAGAAATGTCTTAGACTAATTTCTTTTCTCCATTAAAGCAAACATCTCCGTACTATTCATGCTACAGAATAACGAGAATGTTGCCAATGGCAACAGAAACAGAAAGTAGAAAATAAGAAAGTGGATAAATATTACCTGTATTTGGGTCCGCTCGATTTTCCCTGAAAAAGGTACACCGTGACCTAGATTACATGATACAGGTATTATATAATATATATTATGTACGTTGTCCTGATCTTTTTTTTTTATTGACACGTGGCTTGACAGTTTCTTTTCAGGAAAAGTAGGTACAAGGTAAATTTGAAATTTAATTATTACAATCACTAAAATTAGATTTGCACTCAAAACCTAAAGACTAACCAGAATAATATTTGTAGCGAAATTTTTTGCCAGTCGCATATTAACCTGTACTGTATCTCAGCATTAAATACTACGTTCCGGATTTCTACCCAAAAAAATTATAAAGTTACTCCATACTGCTGAAATAAAAAAAAATTATATCTGATGAACGGTTTCAGACATTGTCCTGAATTTTTTTTTACAGAAACCACTAGACATCAAGCAGAAAGTAAAATTTTGGGGTTGAGGGTGAAATGTGTCAAGGTGGGAAAGAGTGTACACGTCTATATATAAGCACAGTGGATCTACCTCATCATTTTCCAGATTTTTCGGTATGTGGATAAACTTTTCATCACCTCGTTCCTGAATTGCGATGAGCGATATTGACCAATATCTAGCAATTCAGCAATAGTGGCTTACGCGAGCAATTCAATCGATGAACAAAACAGGAAACAACAACAAACAACAAATATAAGACTTAAAATAAAACATGGAAACATTTGAATTCCAGGCCAGGGAAGTCATTTGAGGGGGGCAGGGGGCATTTGCCCCCCCCCTGAATTTGGTATTTTCATATATTATATATAACACATGGAGATTTATATATAAAAATACATACATTCATAACATCTTGCCCCCCCCCCCCTGGAAAAGACTGAAATGACGGCCCTGTTCCAGGCCAGTATAACACGAAACTTGACAAATAAATGCAAAATTCAAAACAAAACTTGACAATTGAATCATCCCGAACGAGGACAATTGCTCGAAGTTTTCCAAGTTAGTAGAAATACAGCCACTATAGGGCGAACAATGCCAGCAATTTGTAAAAACATTGCCACATTGCCGAAATATTTTCGCAACTGGCATTGCCCTGTATTGCTCCATTAATCGCTCCACTAACTTAGACAATAGTCGTCGTGCAATTAATTACTCGAACCACCTTAAGGTAAATTCAGGCTGGGTATTTAAATACTGTGTAATATTACGCCAGAATGAGCGAGTTCGCGAAAATTAATTTCATCATTTCATTCTACTTGAGTACAGGTTTGTTAAATCAACTAAATGTTTTTTTACCTACATGTATTGTGAAATTTCATTTTTAATTTAAGGTTTTACAGTATAGTTTTAAATCTCAATTAAAGAAAAAAAAATGTATACCATTTTTGTCTATTGATTACTGTTTTACTGTTGTAAAATAATAACATCACTGATGTGTATTCATTACCCAATTATTGTGTAATTTTTACAACTTGTTTGTGTAATTTTCCCTCTAATTAAACATTCATGTAATTTTACCATTACTATCGATGGGAAACAGTTGCCAACTATTAAATACTAATTTTGAATTTACTTCAGTTTTCTTAGAGTGTAGTTTAAGCATCAAAACAAAGAAGACTCACACGTACTATCAAAATTCATTAGTTGGACTCAATATTACATATATAATGAAATAGCTTCAATATTGGTGAAATTGACTTATCTGAATCCTCTACAGGTATTAAAAGTATTTCTCGCCATCTTACCAGTAGTTAGCAAAGTTTACATTGACTTTTTTTGAAATCATACATTTGTGCAGGTGATTATCAATCTGATTTTAAAAATTTTAATAATACTCGTAACTAATTTATAATAGTTTTATCGTAAATGCCATATTGACCCTCATTTTTCAATTGACTCCAAAATCTAATTTTTATTTTTTCATGTTTCCTTGGTGTGCTGAGATTTTCTAAAATTATTTGGGCAATCACTTCAATCATCCAAACCGTTAACAGCAGTGAAATTCCCCTACGTGTAGATTCCCCGCACCAAGAAAGTTTCAACTGGCTAGTGTAAGACATTCTTTAGAAGTGAAAATCAAAATACCTTAATTTCAGTCTCGAAAAGTCCAGATATATTGTTTTACCGCACATTACTGTCTAGCATTTTTTGCAAATAATTTCACAATCCTCAATTCAAACTTCAACTTCTTAGCATAAGCGGAACAAAATATATGATTAAAAATTTTAATCAAATTCATAATGTAGAACGCGGTTAAAGATGTTTTTTGAAAAGATGCTGATAAATACACACCTAAAATCTTCGAAAAATTAACATTCAAAATAGCCTTCCGGTCCTTTTTTGATACTATTCTGTATCTATTTAAGTTCTTACCTTTGTCAGGAACAGCGTTAACCTTTCCGGGCTATCGAAATCATCCATTTCCCAATCGAGTACCAACGAGTTCAATCCTCAGATAAATCAATGTTTTCAAATTTCCTCAATTAATATAAGCATTCAAGAATAAGATCCTTTTTATGTAGGTACCGATATTAGTACCGATTGAATGCATCCTGCACAAATCTAAGATTATCGATTACAATGATTACTTTTGTTGAAGATAGGAAGTTAATAGTTATTCTCCCAATCGCTTAAGAAGGTACTTAATCTATCAATCAAAATTGAGCCTGTTATTCACTTGAATTTATGAGTACCTATGGAAATTAGATATAGGTATTTGCTTTGAAACTTGTGTACTTAATGGTGGAAAATGATTCCGAATTGTATCCTTTCATTTTCGCACGTAACTTGATAAAAAACTTCGTCAATTTTTATGATCCGAATTCGAATTGTACGCATGGTTTGAAGGTAACAATGCTCAATCGGTACTCTTCTCGCTTTCACGACTTTTTCTTACATGAAAACGTTGTGAATTATTCATGGACCGTAGGAAAGAATCTTTCGGTTATGTAGTTATTCCGGGAAGATAGTCATCAAAAATATGCCATGCAATCCAACAGGTTGATAAACACTCGTTTAGGCTGTAGTACATAATACGATTTTATCGTATTTCGTATTTTACGGCAAAAAAAAGTTTATGGCTAGGTCGGTACTACCATATCGTGACTGTTTTACAAATAACTCGGCGCCCCTTTATCAGATTTCATAAAGCGTTAAGTGTAAATTTCTTTCTTTTCTATTTAGGAATAAACACGCATACCATGTGAGTGCATAGACACTACTTGTGTCAAAGTGTAATAATAGGTCATGTAGAAATTTGTTTATTTATTATTGTTTCACTAAGTAATGTAGGTGACTGAAGTACATATTTAGTATCCATCTCATTAAGATACAAGTAGAAGTGACAATAGCACTTCAAATAGACCACGAGGCAATCATGCAATGTATATATACTAAATGCCGTACGATTCATTAGTCTAACAACTCGATTCGCGACTCAAAGATTTTCATACTGCGAAACATTTGTTACATTCTTCGCCTACCTATGATTCGAGAATGAATCGTTTTCGTTTCATTTCATGGCTATTATAATCGAAGTTTCAGTTCAGTGGAAAGGTTTCATCGCTTTCATTCCGCAATGTCGGGCATCGTTAACGAAATGTAAGGAAGACGGTAATATTGAATGAATGAGGTACACCAATTCGAAGTTTATAAGTGTTTTTCTAAGGGTGTTTCTTAAATCCTATGGAACCACCCAGGAGCTTACTAGTGAATTTCATGCTGGAGTATAAATGCAAATTGCGAGAATTGAGTGTGGTATAACTTTGAAATTTAATGAACTTTCCTTACTTGCAGTTTTTCTTCCTTTATAGGTTTCATTGGCTGTGGTGCCGGCTCTTTTGTTGTAGTTGTAGTCGTCGTAGAAGTAATTATTGTTGTAGTACCAGAAGTTAAATTCGTAGTAGCTGAAGCAGTTGCAGCAGCAGCCGCAGCGGAAGCAGCTGCAGCCGAAGCAGCTTCAGCAGCAGCTTGAGCATTTTTTACGGCATTAATGCACGAGGGGGCTGAAACAAGCCTTTCGCAGAAGCATCCTTCAAGAAAAATAATTCCCGAAGGTCGTGTTGAAGTATCGTTTTCGTAGTAGAAGAGCATATTCTGCGGAAAAACAAATAATAGTAAAATGAAAATCCACAAATTGCTCTAATTCCAATCTTAAATTTACGTAGACCTTCGTGAGTTGTCATACCTTTTGGAGAAAAAACAATACAAGATTTGTTGGGATGATTTTAATACGGAAACCCTTATTTACCTAAATGCTAACTCTATCAAATCATGGAAATGTCCTTTCAATCCCGTATTCAGTTCAAATGCTAAAATATGTACCTACATATATTGAACGACTAGGTATATACGAGTATGTCGAGCTGCGTAGCATAAGTTGTTGTAAAGGTTATACTTAGGAAGCTCTGCTCGAAGAAGTAGTTTGATTAATACAAATAGCTTCCTGATTTAACATTTCAACCGGATTTAAAGATAACAATGCAAAGCAGTGTATAACCCGGACTATGTTCTATCCAACTACCTTGAAATAATTCGAATATCGAAGGAGTTTATAATATAAAGGGATACCCTTTGAAAACGTAACAAAAGAATTTGTCCAAAAATAAATTGAATACTTTTAGCAGATTATCTTTTCATTTTGATCAGTTTAGGAATGATCCAAATGCTGGACTATGAGAGTTGTATGATACCTGTAGTTTGTATATTTTTTTTTTTTTTTTTTTCAAATTTATAATTGTGTAGCGTTTGTAACTTTAGAATATTTTTTTTGCTAAGCACTAGGTAAGTACTTCAATTCAATTAATTTTAAATTTCTTTAATATTAAAAGAAACCTAACGTTGTTATCACGGCTTGCTACCAATAGTATTATACTCTAGAAGTACTGACTTTTGTTGTGGTTGGTGAGAAAGCAAAGTAAGAAAGTCTGTCCTTTAATTACTAAGAAGGATACTATCTCTTCCTTTTTCGATTCCATAGCAAGCTCTTGACTTTTTCATGGAGCCTGTAGCAAGGACTTACTTTATTTTCTTTTTATTTATTACTTTTCTTTAATAAATTATTGTGTATGCATTTGAAATTGCTAGCTAGAAGCGTTTTGAAGTTATGGACCACGAGCAACTCGAAGATGTGAAAGGGTTTTGCTTAACAGCAGGCATCACATTTCTTCTAGCTCGATATCGAGTTCTTTATAAATAATCAAGAAACAAAAGTTCGGAATTATTTGAAGAAATATGGCCATCTTTCGTTAGTCCTCAATTTAAAGATCACGCGAATTATTTGTAATTAGCTATTGGGTTTAGTATAAATTAATTAGAACTTACTAGTGAACGGTCACTTCATCTGTATAGATTGGCCATAATTTAACAATCTTATGACGAAAGTCGAAATCGATAATTCTGCGCCATGAAAACTAGCTGAATTTATGGAATTATACACATTGAATGATTTTTACATGAATTTTTAGGCAAAATGGAGCTGAGCTGATATTAACTGCCAAAACTAATTTAATATATATTTTCATAAGGCGAATCAACTTCTAGTGAAATATAAAATCGAAAATATAACCTTTTCACAGAGAAAATGTGAACAACAGAATTTTCCGTACTATGGAATTGTTCGCAGTTATGCTTGTCAATGTACCTATGTTGAATATCACAAACTAAAATACATATAATAGTTATAGAAAAATTCAGTTAAAATAAAACTCATTCGATATCTCAGCAGACTTAAGAGTTATGTCGAAATTCGTAAAAATATAAGTATCCCCTTTTCATTGACCTTTATTATGGTCGCTCAGTTCGCAAATGTAAATCTATTTTTTCACTGGAATTACCTTTATATATTATAATAAGTGAATTTCAATTCTCTATCATAAGCTGTTCCTGACTTAAAAGATGACTTCGAACCCATACCCTGAGTACTTCTTTTACGAATTTTAGAATGTTATCCTACTTTGGACTTTTATAAATATTAGCTTTCAGCCTATGTTTGTGGGGCTTACGCTTTATTTTCCACCCATTGGAAACGGGTTCTTTCATACCAATTAGAATATGGCATCTACATAGACGACAATCACACTTTATTTTAAGTCTCGTAAGAAATTTTACTTTACTATTTTTGTTATAAGAAAGTATTTCATCTGTTGCCAATAAGCACTAATTGCCAAAGATCGGCTTCCGTTTTTTTTTTAAATAATAGAACAGGTATTAATCATAAACCCTAATCGTCAGAAAATTCCAATTCAAATTCAAATCCCAACAACATATTTAGTAATTTAACTCACCTGGTACAGAATAAACCATCTTAGCTGCCATTTATTATTATCCGCCGTTCTCTTGTATAGGTACCCATGCTGAAAAAGATATTTTCTCAATTAGTTTATCGCTTACAAAAAATGCACTCCCATTAAATATGTAATTGATTATGTTGTGATTAATTTATGAGTAATATGTGATTGAAGGTAGACATATAGTTTGATAAATGAATATCAATCATAACATGGCTTACGTGTCATAAGTATTTCACGTTTCAAATTCGAATAATTGATTTCATGTACCTAATTAAATGTTGTCATAATTAATCTTATTACCTGTTTATTAAGCGTTGGTACATAATTATTTTCAGGTACCTGAAATGGGATATAAATTTAAGTTATTACTGCTGTCGGTTCAGAATTAAAATTGTAATATATAAATGGAAGTATAACTCTTCAGCTACCATATGGACACCAAATAGTTAAAATACTATTGGTCCTTAAAAGGGTTTTATGACTTTAATAATAAAGTATTGTGATCGATTTAAAAATGTACTGCTACGAAATTTTTTTTACTTTTACTTTTAATCGAATAAAGCGTCCAGCTTTGTGTTTTCATATATTACATGTTTTTCGTCGTAAAATTTTAATAGATAAGTAGAATTACACGAAAAATAACGTAATTTTCACATATTAATATAGTTAATTTTACACGAAATAGTGCGTAATTTTGTGAGCCGTTTTATGTAATTTAAATTGTACGGTTCAGTTGAAAAGTACATGAGTAAAAGTAATTGAAATGTGTATCATTGAAAAAAATCAATTTACTGAACGTTTGAAGTAAAAATTAATTTTTGTGTGTCATACAATTTTTTTTTTTTAAATCCCCATTTGTACTGAATAAAATTTGATGTACTACATTTTAGAAAATTACTAGTTTTGTGCCACCCTATGAGAATTACTGACAAGTCATAATATTCCCATTTCCATTAAAAGAATTGGAAAAACATACATAATGTGTGTAATTCCATTACATTAACAAAATGTTGATTCAATGTTGAGCCACAAATTTATTGTGCATATAGTTCCGTTTCATCCATTTCCCATTCACGAGTATTTCCGAACTAAATTTAATGGCATTTAACCTAATGAAAACATTAAATGTTATTTCCTTTTCACCTTATCTTGTTTTTTTGCTTTATTAAGCTAATTCCAACAGTACTAGCTTTAGTAAAGTAAAGTTTAATCGTTCACCTAATTTCATAGTTTCCCTTTTACAATTAACCATAGTGTTTGATGTCATGAACAGAAATTCCGATTGTATAACTTTTCGAAGGAAATTGAATCCTCTAAATTAAACGCAGCTTGACCTTTCACAATGATATTCTAGAAATATTTACTCCAAAGTCAAGGAAACTACAGCTCCTAATATTCATAAATATTCGATTAATGTGCCAGACACAAATCGATAAAGCAAATGATAATATTTGAATTACTTCCGTTGCGAGAGGAGGTTCTAGGCTCGAATATAGTTCAAGTACTCGTGTAGCAGCGCTACTTTCAAACACATTACATTGATTCGAACTTAGAAACAAAATTCAATCAAATGACATGAAGTTTTCCTTGAAAAAATAAAACGGAGAACGTTAAGTTATGTTATTGTGAGGCATAAATTATTTAAGGATACCAAGGAATACCTAGTAATCGTTATCCAATAGTCAGTATTCTTCGACTCTGTACTAGTAACTTTTAAATACAGAAATTTGTTACGACTGGTAATAATTTCAGCCAATTTTCGTATGAACTTTCAGAATCAATTATCTTGTCTGTGATGATATGTGGGTATGTTCCGTTCTGAAGTATTTTTAAAATTACAAAAATTTTAACTCCTGAAATTATGCGTTTTCACGTATTTTGGCAAGTGACAGCAAAACAGAAAAAAAATTCGTACGTGTGTTTACTGGTACGTCCGGTACCGGGGTTCAAAGTGGCTGAGTATATTTTTACGAATTCCGCCATATACCTAGGTCTGATTAAACAAATGTTTTACTTAAACGAGCTTTTGAGATACTCGTCTAAAAACCACTTTAAGAATATCTGCCATTTCACTGCCAAGAGGCAGTAAGGAAGTTTTACAGATTCTTAACGAATTCCGTCATATCTCTTAGGTCTGATAAGATTTTACTTTTTACATAATCGCCTAAAAGCCATTTTCAAAATTTGTGCTTTTCAATTCCTAAGAGGCAGCAATGAAGTTTTACAGGTTCTTTTTACGAATTCCGTCATATCTCTTAGGCTTGATAAGTTATTCAATTAGCTTTTACTTCTACGGGTATTTTATGTAAACGCCGAATTCAAGATTTTTGAACATAAAACTCCCATTGAATATAATGGAATTATATGAGTTTATCTACATCACAGGATTCCAAACAAAATTTTGCGAAATATTGACATTTCTTGATTTCAGATTTTTCCGATATTTATAATTATTAAAAATTATAAAAATTTAAATATTTATAGTAAGAATGTAGATGAACAAGAATGGCTACTTACGCTGACCAATGAATGATCGTATTGTGCGCGCTCCGACAACATGAGAAGCTGACTCTCGTTCACCCGAATGGCGCGCTGCATCTTCGGACTCAGCATCTATCGTTAGTTTAAATTTCATTTAAATTTCGTTTTCTTTCACCGCACTGTCACCAATATTTTCTTTTTTTTTAATATTATATATTTTATATTGATTTTTTTTACGTTTATTTTACATATTTTAATAGCAATAATAAATTTATTACACTTCTATATTGCACTATTTTCTAAAAAAAAAATTGCTTTATTAAATTAAATTAAATTAAATATTTAAAATTATTTCAGCCCCCTCGTGGAGCCATCTCAATTCAACATTTCAGGTTAAGCGTTTCTTGCAGGAATTTTGTATTTTGTACTGTTTTGATTTAATTTACTTTTGTTAATACTAAAGAAGCGTCTAGTTTTAGTAATTTTTATTTTATTTTATTATCATATGAATTATCTGAAAAGAGAAATAAATAGATTTACTAATTATGTAGATCATAGATCAGAGTGTGGTAGAAAACTTTCATTTAGAAAAACAATAGCAGCGCTGTTTCTATAACTTTGTAATACTTTTTTTCCGTACATTGAAATTAGAAACTAGAAATTAGAAATGATGATATAATATCTCCGAAAGAATTTTATTGTCGGTTTCTATTTAACTAATGACTTGACTATATTGTCTCATTAAAGCCATAGTTTGTCCGTAGGTAATCTTTTTTTCAAAATGAACGATTCCTAGTAGAAATGGGGAAAAAGTTCAATTGAGTGATGTACTTCACCCCTAATCATTCACTTTAAAGAGCGAGTTCAGTGAAGTATGAACTTCAATTGAAGTATTCGTTTCATCTTTACTCTACTCGCAGTTCAGTAGTCATTAGTGAATCACTCACTAGTCGTGAAATACTTCAGCTGAACTCTTCTTTCCTTCGTTCACTAGGGACTAGTCACTTTGAACTGAACAGTTCACTCACTGTATTCTCTTCTAACAGCCGTTTTGTAGTCACCGGTGGGCTGGACCTGGAGTGTGCTTAAATGTGTTCACTTAGACGCTCACTTAATCACACACTAATCAGTTAGAAGTTCGAGAGTCTGGTGTGTGGATTTTCTTCAGCCGGACTGGTCAGACAGTAGTTGTGCTTGGGGTGAGTGAGTTACTTCACTGAGGCACTTCTATGTTCTTATAGAGCAGTTCAGTCGTGATGTAGGTTGTAGGATGTTTGAAATGCGCCGACTAGTATCCAGCATTTGCGTACTGTATAGTTTAATGTAGTACATGAGTGAACTGTTCCAAAAGAGCAGTTTATTGAAGTGAGCACGTGAACTAAATCACACCTTTTTGGTGAACTGTAGTTCGTTTCGCCACGTGATACAGCTTGGAAAGAACTAGTTCTTTCCTTTTTATTTTATTTTTTAGGTTATCACATTGAATGGGAACTCAGTCCGAACTTGAAACTAGTTCCTTCGCCGGGTAAGTGATCTTCTAAAGAAACTCGAACTAGGTCACTGAACTAGGTTATTTCAGTGAGTGAGTCGGAGTTCACTCACTCACTAAAAGGAACTGCTTTGCCCATCTTTAGTTTAATGCTATCTTCTTAGGGAGACAACATAAAATTCTTACTATCCGGAGGACCTTGAATACACCTTGAGTATATAAGTTCCACTATCTCAATTACCCAAACGAACCCACTACCGAATTTACAAAACGCATCCAGGTCCAATTTTTGCTCGAACGGCCGGATCAATGGACAATCGTATTTGGGATTTTTGTCCATCATTAAAATAAAATAAAAATTTTCTCAACCGTAGCGCCATTCATTTTTACAACAAAGCTTCTACAACTGATTTAAACTTTCAATATTCTACAGATTTCGTCAAGAGCATAACTAGAAAAAATTTCATTTCATAATCATCTTCTAACGTTGTGCACCTCAAAAAGAAAATTTATCTCGAAAAGTGAAAAGCACGAATACCTATAAATACTTCAACTCAGCTTAGTCGGTTGCCACAATTTTCTACGAACCTCTTTAGGTTCGCAAAGTTACCAACAAGATGCCTTAATAATACTTAAATTAATCCGAAATCATAGTTGTAGAATTTAATCCATAAAACCGAGAAAAGGAAGTTACTAAGCACCAGTAAGACACAGCATCCGCCGACTAATTAATCATTTTAACAGCAACATCATGCTCCACGCTCGTAAGCAAAAACAAAAGGCTCGAGAAGCCAGAATTATTTCACTAATGCTGTGATTTCAGATTTTGGACTATAGTCCGTTTCCAGAATAAAATCCCGGAGCCACGTAAACATTCAAATTTAAGCAGAACTTTCTGTAAAATACTGGCAGTTGGAAATGTAATTTCCAAAGGTATTAGCTTGACTTAAATTGAGACTTATATTTTGAAATATTTTGCACAAGTCTATTTGTTTTTCTTGGCAAAATACTTTTCCTTTTAAGGCTGAATTTCAAATTTTATGAACTTTTCGCATTTAATTTGAGCTACTTTTAGTTGAGTTCTAAGTTCAAATTGTAGTCTAATTTCTAAGTATTTTCTCAGAAGTGTTATAGCACAATTACACACACACACAAATTTTTACTGTGCCAAGGATACAACATTAATACCTCAACGTAATCCGAATTTTAAACTCGGAAAGTTAAGGTACCTGACGTAAGAGACATAACGAATTTCTGATTACCAACCCGAAATTGAAAAATGTTTAGGATAGAAACGTCCGGAAAGCGAAATATCCTATTGGGGGCCATGACTAGCAATTCACAATTCGCAATTCAATAGTGTACATTGGATTTCCCCTTAACTGGTCGCCGCTAATCGTAAATCCCTTGAGTAAAGTGAAATTTTAAACATAAAAAAAAATCCGAAAAATTTATGAGTTTTGAATTAAAACTGTCGTCCTTAGCAGACCAAACTCGTTATATATTATAGTTAATTATACTCTTCAATGTTATACCATTTAATTAAAATGTTGCATAAAAGCTGAATTATTAGGATTTATATATGGTGCTTCGAACTACTCCATTCTGTTTTCTTTTTTCTAGAAATTTTTTTTATTTTATTGTTTAGTTATGATGGAAAACACTGTGCATTCGTCCGTCTACCTATCTGTCCATTTTTCCGTCAGTCTATCTGTTCTTCTGTCCATCGTCCGTCGTCTATCAATCCGTCTGCATATACATATGTCCGTCTGTCTATCTGTCTGTCTGTATATCTGTCCGTCTGTTCATCTGTCCGTCTGTTCACCTGTCCGTCTGTTCCTCTGTCCGTCTGTCCATCTGTCCGTCTGTCCACCTGTCCTGGATCTGTCCGTCTGTACGTCTGTTCATCTGTCAATCCGTCCGTCTGTCCATTTGTCTGACTGTCCGTCTGTCCATCTGTCCCTTTGTCTGTCTGTTCATCTCTCGTCTGTCCATTCGTCTGTCCGTCTGTTCACCTCTCCATCTGCCGTCCTATCGGCCTCTCACTCTGTCCATCTGTACGTCTGTCTATCTGTCCATCTGTTGGCCTATCGGTCTCGCACTCTGTCCGTCTGTCCGTCTGTCCGTCTGTCCGTCTGTCCGTCTGTCCGTCTGTCCTTGGAAATCGTATTTCATATCATAACAACTACTTGAAATATGATCTTACAATATAAATTAAAAATTGTTATACTAAAAACTTTAAGAAAAAATTTTATAAGATTTATACTAAAGCTGGGATCTTAATATTTGCATTAGGGTAAGGTTTCACGAATTTCGTTACCTCTCTTAGGTCATCTAAGATCGAATTAATTTTACTTTTACGCACTCCTAATATAAAACCATAGATGTTATTTCCAAATATTTTCATATTCAACTCTTACGGGTGTGTAACGTGGTTTTGTATATTGAAACGAATTCTTACATGGATTTTAAATATGATGAAATATCGAATTGATTTGAGTTTTCTAATGTGCAACTCCTAACATGGTGGAAGGACGTCGAATAGGTTTTTACTAATTCCACTATATACTTATGCTAGATCTAAATAGATATTAAATTGATTTTTACTTCCACGGCTTTTTTTATATATTTACCCTAATTTTTTGAAATTCAACACCTCAGAAGTTGCAAGGAGATTGTTTACGCACTTATGAATTCTGCCATATCTCTTAGGTTTAACTACATATCAAACTGATTTTTACCTTCCAAATACGTCCTATGTATACGTTATATAAAATAAATAATAAATAAATTTCAATATTTCTAGATATTTAACCTTTCAGATTTTTTCTATCCAATGAATCTGGCAGCATCGAAACGACCCGTACTATGTTCGGAGTTGTACCACGAATTGGACTATGACCCAAAGTTCGAATTGGTCTTTAAAGCGTCGGCTATTTCGTAGTATACCTTAATTTTGGAAAATGACATAGTTGCGACCAGACATTTGACAAATTTTTTAAGGTCAATACAAAACGGATACTTTAAGCATTGTATTATAGATTTAATCATTTATTCAAATTTATTATATTGCATTGTAATTACTGTTGTGAGCTATAGGGTCGCTCTGCTTTCAAGTAAAACAATTCAAACTCAATTAAGAAAAACAAATCACTGTGGTAAAATCTCTTAATCTTATAAGATAATGCTTCACTTTTATGGTAGGTACTACTGGACGTTCGATCTCAAGTATCAGTAATAGCTTTAATATTAGCTTTGTTATAAATTAAAATCACACTTGAATTCTTCATATAAAAAACTCATCTAGCTTGCAAGTAACGAGTAGGTACTGGAGCGATTTTATACTACGTGTGGCGCATCGCAAAATTAAAGAATACGTTCGATGGTGGAATAACGTTTAAAATAAATTCGTGACCTTACTAGATTGCTCATAGTCGAAATTTCCGTAGATGTTGTATACTATATTTAAAATCTGACTTAGCGCTTGGTTATCCCGTTGCGTGCATGTAGCAGAATATAGCAATTATACTGTCGTACCATTCCAGAGGTTGTGGATTCAAATTCAACCCCAGGCATTATCCATGATCAGGAAAACATGTTTTGTTTCTAGATTATTGTAAGATTAGCTCCCAAATTATTTTTCCGACAAATTTCTTACAAAGGCCCTGAAAACACACGTAGCTTGTTAACTCATAAAAAGTAAAATCTTGTATCTAAATACAAGTTGCATCGGTGTCCCTAATATCCTGTGGAGTTGTCAAATTGAATTATACCTTTAACATGCTGAGAATAACGTGAAATCAACCCCGAGAAAATTGTCACAATGGAACTTATACTTGAATCCTCTGCTATCATCAACAAAAAGGATACGACGATAAAAAATAAACACATCTGGCATAATATCAAGATTAGAAAGTTACTCTGCAGAGTAGCTTGAGACGATGTGTGGAACTTTCGTTACATGACCTTCTTCCTTCTTCACCCTCGTAAAAACCCAAGAACCGGAAACCGTACTCAACAATAACCGCCTTCACTGGGTCCTTTCTTTTTTTCTTTTTTTTTTTGTTATTATTTTTCTCGTTCTGCTGTTAGCATTGTTGCCACCTAACACAACTTCCTTCCCGAATTTCCATCACATATTTTATTGATAAAGCGTTTTCCTTTATGTTCAACGGAAGTATACTGTCAGGAGCATATTTTATCGCAAAGAGAGAGAGAAACAGGACGTAGAGAAATGTGCTGCGGATAATGTGTGACATTGTATCCGAATTTCGGCTAAGAAAGTTTCTTCTAAAGTTAATTGACACCCTAAAGGGAAACTCCATCACCCACACGAACATGGACGTGACGTCAAGGAGCTCAGTTAGACTTTAATTAACAATTTCAATCTTAAACGTATCTCACATCTCGAATATTTTATAACAGAAAATTGCACAAAATTGCACACTATAAAAAAGATAAGTTGATTTCACAGCGTTCTTTTCACTCTCACTTTCACGGTCGAACAAAACTTCACTATTCGTGGTTATTGTAACGATAAAATGTATATGAAGTCCTTCACCCACCTCGTTCCTTCTCGGGACGACCTTCACTACCCGATTGAATGCTGCTCCACACCAGCTCTTCGCATTCACGTCTGTCTAGTCCTTAGCGTAGCGTATCAGCAACTAAAAATAAATTTTCCGAATTTTCTTCACGAGTGAAGGTCCTTTTCGACAGTTGAGCTTTTCTGCCCTTATATACGATATAGTCCCCAGCTCCATACTGCAAGAACCGAGGGTCCTTCGTACATAAAGGATCCCGTCACATGTGTAACAATAGTAGCGCTATAGTCATACCTTTCGGGAATGGGGTGAAGGATGCGCAACAGGAATCATATTTACCGGGGATGCTTTTCAGGAACTCGAAATGCCATTGAGGTAGCTGGCAAGCGCTCACTTGTAGCTTCAGCTCGATATGGAGTCGTACCTGACCCGTTTTTCTTTCGTCCTTTCTTTGCGAAAATTTATGGACAGCTTTAATAGTAGCGCGAAGACAGATGAGATTCTAATGGAGACAGTACGAAGTTTGTTATGGGTGGTGCGGGCGGAACGAGTTGGGCCGACAAAAGGTATTATGGTTCGATGGATGAAATTGTGCCTAATCAAAATTGTAATCTCAGCCGTATCACCTGACTGTAGAATCTAAGGTAAGTATGGTACGGACTTATGCCGGGATATTTGCTCAAGAAGCGTGGTAACTGTACACGGATGTCTAGTTTTATTAAACCGAAGTTAAGCTGGCTGGTATCCGTTTATTTTATAGGCAAAATGAAAAGCCTATTTCTGTTGTTGTTCTTGTTGTTAGAAAACTTATAAAGGATAACTGAGGCGATGAAATTACAGCGAGTTGAGCAATTAAAACAGAGTCTATACTTTTTATTAAAACAAAGTTCGGTGCCTGTTACAAGGTAGTGTTTCATTCGGCCGTAAATTTTAATTATGACGCTTTGAAGTGCCAGTGCTTTGTGTTCAGTGTTTTGATCGTATGACAAAATTTATTTTCATTAACAGTGATTTTAGTTTATTATTAATAACTCTAATAAGAGCTACTGCTTCTATTATTTTAATTACTCAGGTCATTACAGTACTGCTTCCACACTTTGTCACCTTCAAATCCTGAAGATACTTTTTAAAGTATAATACAGTCTGGCCACAACATTATTATTTTTTTGGGAAGTTTTGAGTCCGGAAACGATTTAATCGGGGGTTTCCCTGGTTACATTTAAAGGCCTTTTTAAGTAATAGTGAATTTGTTGTCTTATTGGATCTAAGAAATATATCGGAATTCATGAAAATGTATACAACCATTTTACCTTAAAGGTATAATCTGGCTGGTACTGTCGACTGCTGCAGGCTACTGCCAAACTTTGCACTTACAGCCGTCAACTGCCAAGCAGTCGCAAATAGACATGACAGGTTCTTATTGCCGAAAGCAGTAGTCTACTGCCGGCAGTTATATTTATAGTTTATATTTTCACGAATTTCGCCAAATTTCTTAGGTCAAATGAGATATCCAATTATTTCTAGAAGCACATGCTCTTTGTATAATTGACTAAAATTGATTTCAATATTTTTTTGGATTCAACCTATAGGTGCTATAAGGGGGTTTCAAACGTGTTCACAAATTCCCTAATATTTTTTACGACGTTTTGAATTCCATGCCCTTTCAAGTGTCTGCCATCTCTATGTGGTCGATCCTTATCTGGGTATAAAATTGTCTGAAACGTTTTGTTCCCTTTTTCAACGACCATTTTATATAGATAGTCAAAGGGTAAGGATTATTGATTCCATTTTTTTAAGTAACTGAAACTATCAATTGTGTTAAGTCTTATGACTAACTATCGGAAATTCGAACCGCCGAGATACATACATGTGCTTAATAGTCTACTACAATGACTCGCTGTCGTGTTGTTTGATCAGAAATCTGTCAAACAAATCATTATGACCATGTCATGTCGCGTTTTGTGAATTTAAATTTTGTTAGTGGCACATGTCAACAGCGAAGTCCATAGTCCTCGCAACTATGCACGACGGAGGCATCATTCGCGGAGTAATTTTCTGTAATGTCGCAGGAAAGATATAGGATAGAAACATGAGTAAGTTCCACTTTAACCCCGCAAATGTTTAATTCTCTACTGCACACAATATTCCTTTTAGGTCTTATAAAGGCCCGAATGATTCACTAAATTTATTTTTTTTTAAATTGATTTCTACGTAGGTATTTGTGCATGCCCCAATATTTCAATCACTCTTACTTTTTTAATCACCTGTAGAATAGAATCTTATCATTTTTTTTCCTTTTTTTTTGTTTTCTCGAGATTTCACAAATAAGCCATCACTCACATCTTACTGTACCCACATTTCTTACTCTGCCTACCATGTGATGTACATATCTACATTTTCATTTAAAAAATATGAATAATATCTAGATTCAATTTACATACCCATAAATGTTTTTTGTAATACATATTGAAATATCATATTCCGATTTATACCCAGTTTAATGCTTTTCAAGGACGACGATGCTTAAGAAGAATTTAGTGATGCGTCTTTAATGTAAGCGAAATTAAAAAATAACATATATATAGCATATAATATTTCCAGAATGAAGTAACGTATGACCTTCATTTGAAAAAAAAGCTCGTAGACAAATTACATATATACAAATTTCCATTTTTTGTGGGTAGTAGAATGTCGAAGAATGCTTTCGGTTTCTTCCCCGACTATACGTATTTAAAGTCTTTAGAAGTAAAATTGAAATCGAAATCTAAATCAACCTAAGAAATGTATCGGAATTCGTGAAAAGTAACACAACAATTTTACACCCTCTAAGGGGTTTGTTATCGAAAACTTTTGGAAAAATTATTGGGCTTTTATGTAAAAAGTACGTTGAAGTAAAATTGATTTGATAGTTTGACATGCCGAAGAGATAATACGAAATTGGTGAAAGTGTAAAATAACTATTTTTACGAACATGTCTTTACTCAACTCTTCGTAACTTGCTACTACCATACATTTTTCTTTGCTAAAATGATTGTGTAGTGAACTTATACAGTTGTCTATTTTTTGCAGATTTCACCCCTTCCTACCATCTCACCCAGGACCAACTCCCCCAATTTCTTTTTTTTTTTGCTAGAGGTCTACAGGGCCTAACTTTTGTACAGTTTTTAATACCATATCTGGTACGGTTAAAAATTAAAACAAAAACAGACTACAGAAGGCTGTAGTGGCTCGATAGAAATCCAATCACTGAAATCCAGTTATATTATATTAAGGTTAATTTAAGTGAACTTTTTTGTATACGAAGTCTTATTTTTTTATAATAATATTATTTTTGGATTAAATAATTTATAAAAAAAAATCTTAAAAATATTCAAGACATAGGCTCGAAATGCTAAATTATGGTTCATTTAATTGCTACCAATCAACTCAGTTCCACAAATTTTTCACTACAAATTTGAAAGTCTTTCTGCGTTTTACGTAATGGCTTAAACTCGATGTTTACGAACACCGAATTCTATAAAGAAATAAAACTCCTTATTAAAATTAATATATAACACAACATGAATTTTCTCCAATTCATTTCTTAGAAACCCAAGAAAATGGATAAAGCAGTAAGACCCATTTTTATGTATCCTTTGTTGAGCAGTCTTCTTTCATTTTCAGAGATTTTTTGTAATACAATCCGCTAGCTGGTATCAATCGCATTCTGCAAGTCAATAAACAAGAGGTAGAAAGCCAGCAAAGGTGGGTGGGTGGTTTGAAGGATTCGCTAATAAGGAGTTTTCGAAAGACTAGTAAAGTTACTGAACATTTCCCAGGTTTTTATTCCAGGACCAGATCATTCATTAAATCCCCGACATTTTCGTAAACACAAAGATATCTCTCTACTGAATAAAACATGACCAATTTGCTACCTCCATTCCTGTATATACTTAGGGGCTGTATCCTTCTGCATAAAGATTCCATTATTGAATCCTTCATTCTTGAAGCGGAATTGCCATCTTGGGAAGCTTCAAATACGGAATTAAGTCACCCAATTCCGTTTATGTAATTATATTGAACAATCGGATCTCTTTGGTATCCATCAGCAAAGTTGATGGCTACGAGCCATTGATTGTCCAGATTCCAATGGCTACAGTCGTCCTTCATGTTCCTGTCATTCACCTGAAGGTGAATTAAATCGTTTTATTATGATTAAATTAATCCAGCGCAATAGTTTCTAAAGCATGGAACGGACCTTTGGCTGAAAAAAATGGTAAATTTTTTTGTTTATTAATGACCTAAAACCCCTGAACCGTGTGTCTGTCCGAACGGACAATCACTGTAGAACACCTCGAACTAGAAAGTTGAAATTTTAAATTTGATTCTTTGATCGAATTTGTAAGGATAAGTTTGTGAATAGGCGAAAAACTCCATTGGTCTTTAAAACATATGTTCAAGAATATTTGGCGATAATCTCAGAGCACTTTTTAAGATCAGACTTTGATTTCTAATAGTTGCAGATAAGGCAGGAATATTAAGAAAATACAATACTGCCTTCGTGCAGCTAACATAAAAAATTCTTTTAAAACTTTATTCACTTTTTTACGATCATTGAACTAGAAAGTCGAAAATTCACAGGAATTACAGGAATTAGTTTTTATTTCAAAGTAAGTTCGAGGTATGTTATGAGAAGTCCCTTCACTTTTCGAGTAATTTGCATACAAAAAAACCCTTAATAGACGTGTACACTGATCGGTTAATACAAAACGTTTACAGCAAGCGATTTCATATATAACACATATACCACTTTTTGAGGTAAAGTGAATATGCTGAAAATCGAGTGAAGTCTTCCTACTATCCCCATGTCAAAGTCCTTGAAGAATAATAATGTTTAGATAAAAGATAATAAAGTTGCGGCCAGACTGATGTACCTAAATTTTTTTTCTTTGTAAGATACGAAATATCGTCATAATCCCTTAACGTTTTTTGTAATACAAGCCGCTAGCTGGTATCAATCGCATTCTTCAAGTCAATAAACAAGAGGCAGAAAGCCAGCAAAGGTGGGTGGGTGGTTTGAAGGATTCGCTAATAAGGAGTTTTCAAAAGACTAGTAAAGTTACTGAACACTTACCGTGATAGATTTTAATGAAAGTACTAGATATCATAAGAGCGTCGTTCTGTGCAGTGGGACAGTACGAGAGTGCAGTCTTTGTTGTATACACAGCGCGATAGTTCTGCAAAGCGATAGTAGTTTATCCAATTTCACTTGACAAGTCGATGTCAACGAAATATTATCCTGATAGTGAAGAAAACGCGACAGTTTGATTTATACAGCAATAGTATTGGCGATAATTTTATAAATTTCGCGATAGTTCTATCAAGTATCTAGTCAAACGTGATAGTGCGAGAGCGATAGTGCTATCATGTTAGAAACCAACTTACCTGCAGTTTACACACTAATGTCTAAGTGAAGGAGGATGGCAGCATAACTACTCCTTATACCACACCATAACTTGTTAATATAATCACCACAGTATCTATCACGATATCAAATATCACAAAATCTATCTACATACTACTGTAAACAGAGCTTGGGGGCTTAAAAAAACAATCCCATAAGTGAAATGTTAGAATTCGTGAAAACGTAAACAACTATACAACCTTGTGGGTTGAATATCGAATAAATCGGAATATTTTCATGGTAAAGTTATAATAGAAGCTAATTTTAAGAATTTTTGGTTTTTTCGGTGTCGGCGGAGTTTCCGGTGCGAAACACACACAAAAACCCGTCTGATACCAAATCCTACACAGTTTTAAACGGGATATCCTATTTGAAATTGTTTAAATACAAAACACAAGGAACGTTCGCCTTGAAATCATAACAAATTGCTTATTACGAAGAATCTTACAATCTTCTGACAATTCTTCAAGTTCAACTGATGATTTATGCCAAGACTCTTGATCCTACATTTTCAGATACTTTTCAATTAGTTTCATGAAATATTGTTACAAACGATGTTTTGCTCCATTTATTGGATTACTCGTGCAAAAATAAATTTTAATGATCCCGGAAGCAAATAACGTCGAAACTTCAAAGAAAAATATTATTGTATCTGTGGGTTTCATTCGATAACCTGAAAAATATGAACTCCTCACTTCTAGATTCGACGTATGTCAGCGTTAACTTTAGTTTAAGTATCCATGAGCTTATACCCGCCTTGAACTTTTTAAATAAATTTTCAAAGAAATTGTTTTTCTGTTGGACAAAGTTGATAAAATCAATAGTAAAGAATTTTTTTTGCGCCCTTATCCAGTGTAGGATGGGCTAGCGAATTCCGTGAACCTTCAATTTATTTATTTAATTAAATGGTAATTTTTATTTGAAAAACTGCGGACTATAAAACTTTTAGAGTTAATTACCCCAGAATGATTTGGCTTGTGTATATAATCTTTGTTATAAGTATATACACAAGCCAAATCATTCTACGTTATAAGTAATTTTCCTTGTGATGATTAAATACCAAACAAACAGTTTTATTAATTTATGGACAAAAGAAAAACATTGAATTACTATGGCTGAAAAGATATGCGATCCGAGCACCAACTCAACAGAAACATTGTACAATTTCTTTTATAAATATTTATTTGGAACGAATCCATCTACATATCTATCTATCTATGTTATAAGTAAAATTTAATAAATGGAAAATTTTTGAGGGTGGAGAAAAATGAAAAAAAAAACCTGTTTCTACATACCAAATTCCGTTACACATGTTTTCTTCAATTTTTCACAGATGATACGCTGGACCCAGCAGAGCCGAAATGTCCGGATTGAGAGTGTAGGAACTGAGGGTGGAGAGGTTGGGAAAAAAATAATTGGATTTTTTCTCAAGAATCGCTGAAAATATGGAGCAAGGAGTTGATATTGTACGAACGTGGCGAAAAAAATTGTTCGTGAAAAGGAAATTGTTTACATTTTCACAAATTTCGTCATATCTTTGATGTCAGTAAAGGTATCGAATCAGCTTTACTTCTACGGGCTCTAAAAGTTCATAGAAACTGCATTTAAAACTGTTCGATAAGCAAACGCTAAGGTGGTGTAAATCGGTTGTGTACATTTTCACGAATTTCGATATATTTTATCTAGTTGTGAACATTTTCACGAATTCCGATACATTTTATCTAGTGAGATTTCGAAATTTCATTTACTTTCTATGACTTTGAATATAATCACTAAGAAAAAACAATTTAATTAATTTTCGATCTCCAATCCCCAGGAGGAAGGGCAAGCTTTCACGAATTCTAACAATTTAGGTCTAATGAGAAATAGAACTTGTTTTTTTTTTCCTATGGATCTTATACATTTGCCTAATAAATTAATTTTAGGATCTTGCGATGTTCAACTCCTAAGTGTGTGTAAATAATTGTGAACGTCTTACGAATTCCGATATATTCCTGAGAGCTAATGAGTAATCGAATTGTTTCTCACCTGTACAGTAGTGAGATTTTGTACAAGGCGAGTCGCCCAAAATATCGTCCAAAAACCGAAATTGACAACTTTGAGATTTTAAGCACTGGTCTCTCGCCTATTAATTTGTCGCCTAAGGTGCTCAAAATCCCAAAGTTGACAATTTCGGTTTTTGGACGAGGCAAGGTATCACTTCTCGACGGGAAAAAAATGAATTTTTTTTTTATTTCATTTTTCATCCTTAACATGTTGAAAATACGAGGGCAAAAGGATATTTCAATATCGAATGTATTTCACGAGCTACAGACCGATTTGTGGAACGGTTGCCCCGATATTCAATACGATTTTTTTATAAGGTCAAACTTTAAACGCGGTTTTCTCGAAACCACTTTTTCCGGAGCGCGGTACGTTCTACAGCTCGAATGAATGAACCGATTTTAATAAAATAAAGCTTAAAAGAAAGTAAACTAAATTTAAGGGGCCCCAACGTTGAGTTGTTTTTTTGTTTATTACACTTTTTTTTTTTTTGAGTTTTTAAGCCAAAAAAAGCGTGAAATTTTTTTCAAATAGCTGCCATTTTAGTTTCAGGGCGTTTTTCGAAAATCGGAAAACGTTGGGGCTCCGGCAATTTAGTTTTATTTCATAAACTTTTTGAATTTTTGATTTCGCATCACTTGGCGAGGCTGTAGAAGGTATCGCGTGAATCAACTCACGCCGATCGTGGTTTTACGTCATAGAGGCTGGAGCTGCCATTTTGAAATATATTTTTCTAAAAAAATTCACAATTATTCTTCACTTATACTTCTATATAACCCATTAATTGTTTTTTTTTTAATATATATTTATTTTGTATCCAAAAAAAATCGTGAAATTGAGGCATTTTTCGGGTGTTTTAAGTGATACCTTGCCTTAAGTATTAAATTTTATGGTCTAAGATGTTTGAGATTTCCATAAATTTTATGCAATCCCTGCAATATTGGTTCGAAACTTTTTCTGTCAAAAATTCATGTTTTACAAAATCTTGTGTTTTTAAAAAATAATCTCAGAGAAAAATCTCATGTTTGAAAATTTTGCCTTTTTTAATATCGTGCAAATATAGAATTTTCAAGTATACTCTGAGCTACAACAACTAATAGTAATCACCAACTAAGAACTGTGCAATAACTACAGCTGCAAACAATCAATATATTATACATAATTTAAACTAAACCGTTGAAAAACACAAACATAAATTTTTTTCACGAAATAAATATTTAATATCTTATTACAAATCTTAAATTTTTTTTTTTTAAATTGCTTGATAAAAATATATTATTTTAGAGATTTTGATAAGCAAGATTTTGTATCCCCAGATTTTGAAAACCCGAGATTTTGAAAACATGTCATTTTGAAAACGCGAGATTTTTTAAAAAAAAAAATGTCCTGCGAGATTTTAAGAACGATATTTTACTGTAGGCGCTACTAACCCGTCACGTTTTTCAACCGTTTTCTTTTTTAGCTACGAAGTGTGTATTAATATTGAAGAGCGATACAAGGGTTGTTTCCCCTCAAGATCAAAAGCGATTTCTGAGTATCTTTTCTATATACACTAAAAAATTAAATCACATTTGCAGATGGGATTATCGCGGCGTATCGAAAACGTCCGTTTTCATCGCTCACGTCACAAAGCACAATGTCAAGGGTCTCTCCATGACACTGATTGGCATTACCTTTGTAGCATCTACTCGTCTGAGCTTTTAGACTAGGTTCATGGGAAATTAATTCAAGGTTCGTATACCAAAAAAAAAAAATTGGTGCATATATTATTAGTTAGATTAAAATCTTAAACAAGGGCTATAGTCACAAGAACATTATTGCCTACATCATTAAATTTTCCAGTCGGTTAACTCCTTGCCGAGAGTCGCTCCTCAACTTCACAAGACTCTACTTAAGATTCAATTAAATGGTGAATTGAATCGAAGAAGATTGGAAAAATTTATGTATCTAAATATATATTGGTTGTTTGGTGATGTTAGTTACACTTCACTTCACAGTTGGAAATTTAATTTAATTACAAGGCTTTTATGTACCTTAATTTCACCACTGTATTGTTTCAAATATGTTTAATTAAAGGTAGAATAAAAAAAAATATTTTCAGGACTTCGCAAGATTTTTTTCTGCCGGAAAGAGCGCCGAGACTGAACAGATATAAAATTTTCGTATTGAGCTTTCCGCCAGAATTTGACAAAATATATAACGGAAAAAGGATACATACAGCGTACAAAGATAATTGAGATTATGCGCAAACGAGTATAAGGCCAACAGGTATGTCCCTACCTGTGTATCGTGCGGCAGGACATTAAGGCTGATAGTATCCTGCTTTTACTTTATTTCACCGTATGTAAGGATATCTAAAAGAGAAGACTATTCACGGTAGTATGTGTGTGCATTAGAGTCTCGAATGAAGTTTACTAGCATCAAACGTAGACCGTATGGGGGTGGTACAAGGTGCGTGTATGAAAGCCAACTATTATAATATGCCAACTTGATACAAGGTAAATTCCTAACAAGTTTACCTGTGATTAACAACGAAAGACATAATATCCCGGTAATATAAAGACCGACATACGTATATTCCGGGAGGCTGTTTTGATTTCTCGCGACAACAATTAATTAGTTAATTGATGTGGAAGGAATTCATAAACATTTTATTAGTAGCAGAATAGGAAGAGTAGTAAACTTTATGTTGCAATTCTTCAAATTCCAACATTTTGTAAAGCCCTTAAAGTAGATTAATTCTAGTATAATTGGCGCATAGAGTCAGACGTCGATATTACAAAATTACAATACAATCCAAGCCAGTTAGAGTAATTTATAAATCATATTCAGGGATAACAACTACCTTTTCATTGAAAAGAACGAGTTCGTGAGGTATGAACCCTCGTATGTCAGTTGGAGCGGTACAAAGTGTAATTATCATTAGTTGTACAATCAATGGATGTACAGCTATCGTTTGTTCTATTTTCAGTTAATTCATTAAATACACGTTGATGCAGATCATGAATATTATCGTAGAACTTTCGTAGTGTTCATGTGTACTGAGTTTTGGACTCGCTCCTTGTAAGCTATTGACGTGATATTATACTCCTACAGTATCATATAAATCAATCTGTTACAACTGTCTTCTAAAACAAAAAACTGCCAACAGTTTGGGCGCTACTTTGTTATTTTTTGGGTAGAAGTCCGGAACGCATTTAATTTTAAGAAGCATTGTATGTTACCATGCGACTGACAACCTAAAAAATAATGTTCCAAATAACCTCCTGCTTATTCTATTAAAATATGTACATGCTTAAAATATTTACGAAAGGTACACCTTATAGGCACTTAGTAGGAACATTTTTTTGGGGATCTGGGTGTAAGGGATGAGAGTCCGCGAATGAGAAGAGGAAAAAGTTCAAATTCTTTTATCCCGACAACGTAATATAGGTATAATCATGGAAAGCACACACAGGCTTTTCACTTCCACGGGATTATTTTATATATAATCCGCTAAAGCTAGTTTTCATGTTTTTTCCGTTTTCAACCCTTAAGATGTTATAAACGGGTTGAACTCGTCTTCACAAATTCCGTCATATCTCTTTGGAGTGATACGACATCGAATTGGCATTCACTTCTTCTGATTTTTATTTCTCAAAAACCGTTACGAATAGAAAGCTAAGATTATATAGAGTCACAATAGCGACATCCTAGAAAAATCAAATGTTTGATAGTGGTAGCAAGGTACTGGGATGAGTGGTAGTTTTCTATATATCAGAAATGGCTTATGCTTGAAAGTTGAAATTTAGTACTTATGGTACATGCATATAGATGTGCTATTACATGTAATTAAAGCAAAAAAATGCTTTTAAGTGAGCCTTGATAAACCGGTCTTGTGATAGAAAAAACACCAGCAAACCCTTATATTATATTATAAATTTTTTTTTTAATAATACCTACCTATATTTCTTTAAGTTCATCTCAATACTTTTCCAGTAATTTTTTAAACCGGTTTCTTACCTAGTTGAATGTTTTCAGCATAAAGTTCATTTACATTTATTTTATCGATTAGTTTTTGACCTCTTGGTATATTACAGATTTATCTATTGTATCATCGAACTTAAGAAGGGTTCGCCTTAATTACAATTAATGGTTAGCTCTGATAAGAAGAAGGCTCTTCTTTTAGGATAATCTAATTTTTGCAGGGAATATATTTTCCATACGGCGGACAGACGGACATTTTTTTTTTGGTTTTTGGGGTCTATTAGTTCTAAAACGTGAAAATACAAAATTTCAGGGCAGCAAATTTTTTGCAAATTTCTGGGCGAGAACAATATTATTTATTATTAAAATAATAAAGTAAAATTGATTTCAAAATGAAACAAACTTCAGTGGATGTAACTGAATTATGAATTTACCTTTGTTAAAATTTTTGAATGGATACGAATTTCGATTAAAGAACGGAAACAATTGTAATAAAAGCCACTGTAAAGGAGTTTCAGTTATTTTTCAGGCAGAAGTTCAGAACGTGTTCAATTCGGGGATGCGGTGTATGTTACTATGTGACTGAAAACCTAACAAAAAGTTCGGGAAGCGGTTAGAATAGGGTGTAATATATGAATTAAATAATTGGGTCATATTCCGGAATGCGGTCTAGAGGTTGAAAAATAAAAAAATTAAAAATAGGTGATTATTAAACAAGCCTGGGGAAGTGAAAAGATATTCGATATCTGATCAGACCTGAGAAACATGGTGGAATTCATGAAAAAGTATACAACCAGTTTACACCCTCTTAGGGGTCGAATTTCAAAAAATCTTGAAAACACATTCTAGGCATTCATATGAAGAAACCGTAGAATAAAAATGAATTCAATATTTCGAAAGACCTAATAGATATGACGAAAATCGTGAAAATATATGCTTTAAATTTTTACTGATATTTTTTTTGCCCCCCCTTCTGAACGCCAATGAATATTCAAATTTTTTTTTATCAGAATTACTTTTTTAGTTGATTTACATATACGTACCGAGTTTCAACTTCCTACCATAAGCTGTTCTAAAGTTAGGAAAAAGACCCCCCACCCCCGTACCATACTACCCCTAAAAAAAAATTTATTTTTCCACCATGCCACTACTATAGCTCTATCTAAATACCAATACCCCCACCCCGGTACGCCCCTACTTCCACCCAAAAATTTTGTTTCAACCTACTCTCCTGGTATAACTACAGATATTTGTTAAGTTTTAATTGCTTGCTATTAACGGTTTATGAGATATGAATTTTAGAATGTGTCGATCTTTTTTGCGTTTCGGACGCATTGTTTCCCCCTCCACTCCCACACCCCTTCACCCATATCATAAATTTTTTTGCAAATGGGTCCATTATCAAAGCTCTATAGAAATTCCAAGTTTCAGTCTCCTAACACAAGGGGTTGCTGAGATCTAGAAACCAAAATTTTTCGTCTAAAACGCTTCCCCCACCTTCCCCTTCACACCCCCCACCCCTGAAAATAAGGTCAATTCAATTCAATTAATTTAATAGCTCCACTGGTTTGAGAGCTACGAGCCTTCAAAGGATTTTGGCGGACAGACGGAGTGAAAATTTTTATTGCTTTTTTCGTGTCTACTAGTCATGAAATGTACCATACACAAAAAAATTTTGAGGACAGCAAATTTTTTTTATTGAAAATCAATAACAATACTGTATTATAAATAATAAAGTAAAACAACAAAAAACAAAATTTGAGACACATCGATATCAGATTCACCTCTTAACTTCCGAAAGATTCAAGAACAAATACCAAACATATCCAATGGCACGATATCTAAAAATAGGTGTACCATAATCCTCTTATATAATGAAAAGCTTGTTAACAATTAAGAGCGTACCAGAATACAGGATATCGTCAAGAGACACACTTAAAGCGAATTTAATTGGCCTTGCCAGTGATATTCGAAAGCCTTACAATAAACGAAATTATACGAAGTGATTGACGTCACTATACCTTAAATATGGATTTTGTTGAAAACCCTGTGAGATAAACCGAGGGTAGATATTTCTGAGGTAGAAAAAAAAAGCCGTATAGATGTTGAAATTAAGTTCTATCCCGGTTGGGTGTGTACATTCCAATAATAGCTATTTATTTGCAATACAGTTTCGTCTTGGACCAATCGAATTTCGCAATCATCAAAGAACCTTCGAGTGTCACGTGGATTTCGAGTGATTCTAAGTGCCTATTTGCTTTAAATTTTTTATTGATAATTCATAGAATGATTTTCCGCTCGAATCCACTTATCATGAGAATTAAATCAAATATTCAAGTAATGCGCACTGATTTCAGCAAACATTTTAATGGCAAGGCCTTAATTCGAAAAACGAACAATTTCAATTTTCCAAATCAAATGCCAAAAACGTTCGATTTCATTTTGCGATGTAATAAAATGAGTCATCAAAAGAGTGGCAGTATTATTACAATTTTATTAAAAATAGGAAAACCGGCAAGTTTCTATTTTTCAAGTCTGGGGTTGGGTGTAGCTTTTATAACTTTCTGTTCAAATTTCCATGGGTTACGTGCGAAAATGCTTGGCTTGATAGCAACACGAACATGGGAATAAATCGTTCTAAGTAACTTTATTTGTTAAAATTGAAGCCATCGAGCCCCTTTTAATGTGAGTTGATAATTTGTTAGTGGCAGTAATTAATTATTGTAATTACTTACTCATAAAGACACTTTTAACAGTGAGCGATAAATTAAACTTTGAAACCTATTCCAAATTAGGTTTATGTTTTACGAAGTCAAATCATTTTTTCATTTAGAAATACATAAAACCGGTCGAGTTCACTATCATAGTACTACATAAGTTCAAAGTTTCAGCCTCGTAGCATAAGGGGTTTTTGAGATATAGAAATCAAATTTTTCTGTCTAAAACGCTCCCTCCTCCTCCGCCCTCATACCGCCCCCCCCCCACTTTCAAAGATATGAGTCGTAGGAGTTCACTCAATCTACCCACCATTAACATTTCATGAAAATATCTAAACGGGTTTGAGAGCTACGCGCCCTCAAACGATTTTGCGTACGGCGTGGCGTCAGGCGTACAGACGGACATTTTTGTTTTGCTTTTTTGAGGCTTAAACGTGAAAACACAAAATTTCATTAAAAAATAATAAAGTAAAATGGCAAGTCTATGGAATATGAGATATAGGCACAACTGAGTTCAAATGACGGATGGATTACCACATATACGTAAACAGCTTTTAACTACCTTTAACTATCTTCAGATACTGTCAGCAAATTCTCACAGAATGAACACTAGGTGTACCCTAAAAAATCGTAGTGAAAATAGTTTGAAAAGCTTGAAAGCTGGAATTCATTGCTCTTAAGCAGTTTACACCAAAAAGTCATCCTGAAAGCTACAACCTTTAAATCTTCAATTAGAATAGCGTAAAAAGCTCTACATACCATACATTCCGCATGTTCAAAAATGTTACTGGATATTCTAGAAAGCCTTACATAATCGCAGCAGGGATTGTTTGTGATCAGTATTGCTACTGCGAAAGAGAGACACAGTTTTACTGGAAAACGAGGAAGTGCTTCTATTGAAAGGATAAATATTTCCAACAATCAATTCAATCTATACATTTATAGAAAAATGTTTTTTTTATTTTTTTAACACGTTGACTATTACTTTATGTAATTTGATTTGATATCAAATATTACAGCCGTCCCACCCCACCGAACAATGAAATTTAGAGCATATTTTGGACAGCCACCTAATTTTTTTTTTTATCACTAACATTTTTATTTTATTTTTTATCACTAAACAATTTTTTTTATTTCATTTATTTCATTTTTGCGCCTTCCATGTCAACATAACATGGCTCACATTTGATAGACTGACTATCAAACAATGATGTCAATATGTTAATTTAATTGAAGTCAGTTAAGAAAATGTGTGGCTTCTTCCGATATGAGAGCTCTAGAACTTCTTTTTCTAAACAGGTATATTGAAAGATTTTATAGAAACCGATGGTCATAGTCACCAGTGTTTAAGAAATAATAGGTACTTTATATTTATATGCTTATTATTGAAATACAATAATAATTATTTGATATTTCTCAGAACATTATTTCCTCTATTATCAGCTTAGAATCTTGGGTAACCTATCATTAGACGAATGTGGAACGAATCTGTGAAATCACTTCTGAAAGCGCTGAGTACCTGAGGTAGATTTTTAGTGAATTCAGTCTCACCTATAAGGACCTGCCGAAGACTGCCCAAACCACGTTCGTCCAAGGAAATTAATATGGCGAAGCGAGTAGCCTCAGCCGCGATAAAATATGGAATTGTTATTGGGAATATGCCAATTTTTCAACCTCATGAGCCACCAATTGGTCAGAACATTTAAACTTTGCAATATTTTTTGAGGTATTATTAATAATTATACCAATGTACTATTCCCAAGGTGTCTAAATTGGTGGACAAGAACTGGCACCATGAAAACAGTACCAATCCATCCCATCTGCTACAACTATTTTTTCAAGTTAAATTAAATCCGGCTAGTCGAACCAACAAAACTTCTGTTGTTTTCCAGGGAAAACTACCTTAAATAATTGGCAGGGGATGTACATTGATATGTGACACCAACCGTCGTAATAGTTTCGCCACAAGTTTCTTTATTCAAATAGTGGATCTACCTTGTAATAGTAGCAGATATCCTTTGTTTTCGGTGCCTATTCTAGTGACCCAACTACTTCAGCAAATTGATTTTTTGTAAGATTTGTCTGACCCTCATCCAGGCTACTGAAACTCAAAGCACTAATTCCCGGAAAAGAGCTCTAACTTAATTAAATAAATAGACTTCTGTTGTAACTTAATAAGAATCATTACTTTCGAAAATAATTTTCATTAAATAAATTGCTGTAATTTTTTCGTATTATCATTTCGCGCAAACATTGCCCAGTATGCTAACAAAAAAATGCCTACGAAGTCCTTCCATTTGAATCAAAATGTTGATGACAGAGTATCTTAATGGCATATAATTTAATACTTCTGATAAAAATAAAAAGGAGCATAGAAATCCGAGATGATTGCTACCAATCAAAAGTGGAAAAAAGGAGCAAGCAAAAATAGAAAAAGTAGCTATGTATGTGAATAATGACTATCAGACGGTCTGATTGTCTGTTGTGAAAAGAAATGCGATTACATTATTTGGAGAATTACAGAAATATTTTTAAGCAGATTGTGTACTCGAATAATAAACAAGCAGCTACTGCCATCTACCGATCAAGTTTGATATAAAAAATACAGTAGCCCAGAAAATGAGTAGGGTACTTTTGCTCAGGAATGAATACTTTTTTAATTTTTCTGCAATCTTAAGAAGTTTATTTTCTTTTTCGGTGCCAGAGTAGTTTCTGGTGCAAAACACCAACGCAAAATCCCGACTGGGATTAATGGCTGTTCTGGCTACTGCCATTGAAGACATGACAGTTAAAAACCTTCACTGGAGAAGCCAGTTTTTTAAAATTGTGTTGGACTAGGTCGGAAGGAGCTGTTGCATCATCGGACGGAAATAGTTAGCCTGATTGCGCAAAATAAACTTTTGGACATTCCATTTCGTAATATTGCCTAAAGTTACCCAAAGACATGATCATTTAGGCTAAAAATTTCTACATGTGGCGCCAATGTCGTTGCATTCGATCGAACAAGGGACAATGGTGTCCTTAAAAAAAATTTCCCGGGGGAACTTGTCAAGAAGACCAAGCCTTGACTAGGACCTAATTTCCTAAGACACTAATTTTAACACTTGTCGATAGCCTAAAGTTGATCCTGCTAAGTCCTTATCTTCCTGTTTACTTTCCCGTTTCAAGTATCGTTTGAGTTTTTGGGCAATGATATGCCATTTATCATTTCTAGGGCCAGCAATACCAGGCTTAGCGTATAATGCAGCTCATCCTACAGGGTGATCAGATTGGGAAGGAATATCAAGGAGAGATATCTTCATTCTCCATCATGACTAAGACGTGGACAGCGTTGAACGTGACTCTCTTTTTTCTGGAGAAAATTTCAGATTGTTATTTTTCCACATAATAAATCTGGGAAATTAATGAAGCCTTAACAAGATAAATTATTTATAAATTGTTTAGTTGATCGATCAATTACCGAGTTGGATAATTGTCTAATCCGATTTTTCTCTTCTAGGCCCTTGTGCTGAAATACTTGCAGAAAACGAACAGCAGCGGATTGCTAGTGCCAAGTCACGCTCATGATTCTGAAAAAACAAGTTAGAAAACCTTATAATCAGTATGGTCACCGTAAAACTTATTACTACGCGTAAAGGACTCCTTCAGAAATGCTATTTTCAAAAGAATTCCGAACATTTCTACAGCCCCCTTTTCGACAGGTGGCTTTCTTCCAAATATTAATACGCTATAAATCAATACCATAAAAAAATTAGAAAATACATAGCGTACAACGTATTGGAATACGCACGAGCCAAAACCCCTCTCACTTATGCCACAAAACAAAGTTGACTACAAATAGAATTAGTAAAAGGACCTGCATGAAGCTACCGCCTGTTGCGCATCTCGTCCTAAATTCTCTTGCCACGCTCTAAATACTGGCTAATAACCACCCTAAAATGAGTACATAATAAGCCAGGAGAAATTCAGTATACTGCGAATAAATAAGTAACCCTTAGGATGGGTGGAGGATGGGCAGAGGATGGGCAGGGGTTGTAGAAGATGGAGCTATAAGTTGCCCCTACATGCAGATGTGTTTGTATGAATCTCCAGTGAAAGCTTCGATCCTGCCTTGTCTCTCTGAAATAGTCACACTGCGTACTATCAGTTGTTGATTCTTAACCTTGCCGTCTGACAGAAGCGATAGAGCTTTCTGTCTACATTGACCTTGCACCTGAGATAAAAGTAGGTCTCTAGCTTTGGCCTCAGTGTCTTGTTTAAGTAAACTGTGCCCATAGAATGGGAGCAATTCTTTTGTGAAATTGAGCGGTTGCTACGACGCTCTCCCTTTGTATATAAAGCATCAATCAATATTGCTTAAGATGTTTCTTGCGAATGATTAAACAAGAATAGGTATCACGTTGAGGAACAGTTTGGTTACAGGTCAATTGAGAGTGAACGAGGTGATTACAAACATCATTATTTTCCACTGATATAGCCACTCTACATCAAATCTGTAGATTGTTAAAAGATTACTTCGAGGTCAAAAATTCATTTCACCGTGAAATAGGCTCAATTTGATTTTTAGTTCAGCTCGAACCGACTGGGAAATTTGAGGAGAGCTCCGTGAGGGAGCAAATAACGAGGTATCTACTATCCCTCACAATGGAGCAAAAAAGGAGATTAATTACAAAACTATGCAGAAAACCGTCACTTCTCTTTGTTTGCTCCGATTCGATAAAAATGGGACTATATGAAGACCATTTTTGAGTTTTACTGCAGAACTAGTCCCATTAGAGATCTCGTTTTAAGCTCCCTTACAAGTATTTTTGAATGCTTTCTTTGGAGGTATGTATATTGGAGATCTGATTTTAGCGGACATGCTCTTGCAAAAAGGAGGACAAATGGAGGAGAAAACGAGGTCTCCAAACCTCCCTTAGGAGTAGTCCGGGATTAATCATGGGATGCTCCCATTTCCTACTGGGAACCGACTTATGTCCTAGTATCAGAATGAGTTGAGAGAAGCAGTTAATTTATAGCAATAAAGCCCCGTCGTGAGAGCACAGAACGATAGTGTGAGAGTTTGACGTATAGTGATAGTTGACGTGATAGTTCCTTAAATTTTGCGACAGTGCTATCAACTCCCGCGACAAACGTGATAGGGCGATAAAAAAGTCAAATTTTGTGACCTTACCATCACCGATTCTTTTGAAAATTTGTGTACCTACTTGAAGAATTAGTGAAAAAAAATTATAATCTAAAATTTTTCTATCTAATTTTTTTTTTGTTAGTTATAGTATGAAAACGTTTTCTCGGAAATGGTATCCAAGTCCTCTTTGAAAATTCATATCTCTGTTAATTTTTATCATAGAATAATAAAATATGACTTATATTAAAGGGGAAGGTTGCCGCAAAAGAAAAAAATCAATCAAATTTATCCTTAAAATTTCTTTCCAAGGATAATAATTTTGTCCTTTATCATTGAATATCTCAAAAAGCAAAAAAAAAAAATTCTTTTATATTTTTATATTTTGTGTATACTGTTTTTCAAAACATATCAAAGAACTTTATTATTACAAATAATAAAGTAAAATCAACATGGGATCTCAATGGGATCATGGTAAAAAATCGAAGAACATCAGTGCTTTTCAATTTACATACTTTATAGAAAAAGAGTAATTTTTTGCTTAAATCTTAAATCAGAGCGACATCGGTGCAACGTCTTATACCATGAATACACAACTAGTTTAAAAACCATGGTATATAAATCGTAGTATTGAAACTAACTGCACATGATACACTGCACATGATACACTGCACATATGGTATGATTTGATAGTATCTGGTATAAGTAAACAGGCATTTAGTTGCGATACTCACCACAAAATTAGGGATTAGCACAACCAGCAGTAAAATAAATGCATAGTATACTAGGTACATTAATTTATCGAATTTATATACCATGAAACAGGTTCAATACTAGATTTATATCAGTTTGTTTACCTCGCATAGGCGTAGTATTGGGTGATACACTGCTGCTATTGACGATATTATGATATCAGCAGTGTATCCGGAGATCAGCAATTAAACACAATATAAGCATGGCATGCCAAATAGGTTCTTAGTTTTTAATTTGTATGGCGAAACTCCGCATCTAAAGCAGTCCAATATTTTCCCAATAAATTTGTCATACATCATCAGTAATATTGTTTAACACTTTACCATTTGCAAGTATATAAAAAAATCAAATTAAAACAAAAATACTTTATTATTAAAATAATAATGTAAAATTAAACACTTTTTTTCGTTTTTACTAGCTTTCATGCAAATCTTGTTAACAAGATCCTTAAAGTGTAATTCCTTAATCAGAAAATGTCTTAATACTTTATTCCTTTTATGATGGAAAACATCTTTCTGTTTTTGCTCCGGTTCAAAGTATACCCACTCTTCGGTAATCTTTGATGAGTATTAATAAGTAAATAATCATTGCTTTGAACGGATAGCTTTTGAATAAATCAACGTAAAAAATATTAATTCAAGTATCTGAGGCTCGAAAGTATCTAAGCAAATAACAAAGCTCTCTTTCAAGACATTCGTATAACCTGACCTCTCCTTTAAGTAAACCTTTTTATTTTCATAGTTACTGTGCAAATAATCATTTTACAGAACAATACTTTCCTCTGCTCAAGGACTTTAACCTTTAACCGGACAACATTGTGACATGAATACAAAGTTACAACAATGGGATGCCTTTAAAGAATCTGAAACCACAAGGGGTTTCACAACGTTACGTTACCACACTGAGTTTATACATAATACATTAACGTTAACTAGCGTGCGAAATGGTTTACACGTGCCAAATGACAGTTTCCTGTAAATTTACTTTCTCGAAAGGAAATTACATAAGATTCTTACCTTGCTCTCGTACTCGACTATCGTTACGTGGCTTTTATTACAGACGCTACGTTCTATGGATAGCTCCCTCATTACTTGTCACTTTGCCTTATCGTTCGCATTTGATTCCAAGGAGTCAGCAGTCTTTAACAATCTTAGGTGAAATTACACAATTACGATTTAATTATAATGCATCATATGAACTTTGCGGGTCTCAATTTACCTTTAATGCGAAATAATTCGTACTTTGTTTTTGCTTTAATAAAATATTTACACTGACTGCATAGACTAAACCTCGCTATTACGAAATTCTAGAAGAATCATTTAGGGCCGTTATTATGACCTTCAGTTAAAATTTAACCAGAGCTTTGACTGTAAGTTTCGTATGAGCATCTGTCAGTTAAAGTTTCAGTTAGAACGTTACTGACGAACGGGACTGAGTGTAGCTTTAGAGCGTTCACGAATTAAACTAAGAGTCTTAGTTAAAAAAAAAATAATTTTCAACCAAATTTTTACTTGAAATTTCCAATGTACGAATATTTCATTTTATTCAAGTAAAAGTACACATTGCAATCATTTTTACACGAAATTACTAGTATGTATTAGTAAATTATTCATGTACTTTTCAACTGAACCATACAATATACGTACATAAAAAGATTTACAAAATTACCCAACAATTTGAATAAAATAATATATATTTATATATGAATTTAAATTACGTTCTCTTTATAATTCTACTGATCTATTTCATTATTATGATGAAAGACATGTAATATATGAAACCACGCTTCGTTCAATTGAAATTTACTTATTGAAAATTTGAATTTAATGACCAAAAATTGAAAATTACATTCAAATTGACATTAAATCACAATGTAAATTTACTTGAAAAGTTGTATTCGCTTGGATTATTTTAAATATTTATATTTTGTATTTTTCGTAGGGAAAAGGTGAAACTCATAAATTTGCAATAAAGCAACATTTTGAATCCTGGAATTCTTGAGGGTTCGAATTTCACTCATGTCTTGGGGCATACTTTTTTCATACTAAAAGTATTAGTAGTATTACTTCAGACAATATCGCATGCCGAGATGAAAATTCAACACTCAGTGCGTAACTTTATTATTTGTTTAATGATGAAATGCAGTGCATATTACCTCAACCTAAAGAATAACTATCTATATTTCATTATACTTAAGGAATATATCAGAATGTACACAACTACCTATGTATAAAGAGCCCGTAGATGTAAAATTACGTTGATCACTTGCCTTGTCTAAAATTACCACCTTTTAAAATGTGAAAATGTTAAAACACGATTTTCATGAAATTATTTTTAACTAGTATACGTTAGTAGTCCAATAGAAATCTTTTTTCTTTAATTACTCCTCTAGTAGATCTACACATACGTATAAAGTTTCAACTTTCTAGCATAACCGTTTCTGAGATATGGAAAAGGGGTGACCTATCTGCTTTTATTACTACCACTTTCATAAAATGTTTTCTTGGATGCCCCTTTAGTGGCTCTATATAGTTATAAGTTTTGAACTTTCCATCCACAAAATCTTCGTGGCGTTTTCATTGAAGCGATAATTTCTTCGATATCTTTCTTTCCACAATTTACACACAACACCATTTTTATTTTCGAAAGTCAAGAACTTGATTAACCTCTCTTTGACGAGGTTTTTAGTAAAAAAATAAGACATTGTTAATTCCGTTAAGCATGTAGCATTAATGTAAATTTCAATCTTATGGTTTCACATTGATAATTGCATGGTCCACAATTTATTTCTTATCTGAAAACAAAAACGACGGTCGTACAAATTTTTTATTCTCGATTTTTCAAGATTTTTTTTACATTAAAAGTGTTAAAAAGTATGTAGGTATATAAAAAAAATTTGCTCCCCTATTTGGTTGCTGTAAGCTTCAACAAATTTAATTTACTTTAAACAAAAAAAAAATTAAGACGATTGGTTATTGGGTTCAAGGTCCAGAACTTACGCCAGTTCGCAAAACACGTTAAAAATTTCCTTTAGTACTTTTTACCATTAGAAATCCCTGAAGTAGCTCACGTATAAGGTTGATTTCGAAAAAAAAACGTTTAAGAACCATATTCCACACATGTTTATTTACCGAAAAATAAATTGTTCGATATCTGGATTCAGTTTAAGGGCTCACATACATAACACTGCACGCGATGAAAACCGAGTAAATTTGAAAAATTATTATAAAGGTTTCATGGTGAAAAAAAATTAATTGTTGAGTTCACCTATCTTATTAACAACTATTCCAATATAAAACAAAAAAAATATTTTTTTAATATTAACATTGTTTTTTACGGGTACAAATGGACTACTTATGAAACTATGGTGCCTGCTGGTGGGCATCATAACTTCACCAAGAATAATTCTATTTGCAAAAATGAAAAATAATCTTATAAATAATGTAGTATTTATAGTCTGACGAAGGGAATTTTTTTTTTATATAAATAAGTTACAGTGTTTCAAACTTTAGTAATAAGGTTTTTTTTAAAAAAAATGTCCAATCAAAAAATTAAAAAAAAAAACCTCTCGTCAGACTATAGAGATAATTATCTCTATAGTCTTAAAAAAAAATTTTTTTAATAATATTGAAAAATTACTTAGTTACCGAGCCGACCATTACTACCATAGTTTCGAGAAAAATGCGTTTAAAGTTTTTGGTAGGTAGGTACAACGTGAACTTACGGTTAGTCTCCATTCCAGCTTCGTACTGTACACCTTCTTTCCCTTGTATCTTCATGTTTTTCACAGATGGTGCTATAAATGTCTTTGTTTTCTATGACTTTTTAGCGAAAAAAATAAATAAATAAATAAATAAGTGGTGTGGCAAATAGCCAGGAAGCCGCTCCAAACCGATGTATGGTCAAATTTATTGCTATAACTTTGTATTGGAGTGAAGTTTTCCAAATTCGAAATTTTTTTTTAATTCCAAGTCAGTAAGATTTTTTTTTTAAATCTCAGGTGTATATGAGCACTTAATTAATTACTTTGAAGTTCTCATTGCTGGGCATTGTTACGTTTAAAAGATAAAACCTACTTATATTGTATGCATATGTGTAGGTATTATGTATGCATCACAGAAGTACTTTCTTCTAATATTTATTTAATTCTAATAAATCGGAAGGTATTTAAATTTTGTTAAGAACATTTTATGTCGGGACGGCGCGAACGCCATTCCCGGCTACCAAAAATTTCACGCACGAGTTATCCGCATTAGGGATAATCGCGGAGGTCAACTCAACCGTAGTGCAATGGCCAAGCCTCACTCCGGGGGAACCGCCTTGTTGATCACGGTAACCCCTACGCCAGGTAAGTATGCTTTCTTGTAGTCGCGTTCTAGCCTATATACAAGAGAAAACATGCTCCAGCTACGAATTATACGAAAATAACATTTTTCTTGTTTTGTATTTTGTATAGCAGTACAGCATCTGTAAAGTGTACCATCATATCATCTGATGCGAATACTGTTCAATACAATCTGTGCTGCCTTGTGTATTCATGTTATACGTAAGAGTAAGCACCCTCATAGCTATTTGTTATGAATTTAGTGCAGATGAAATTATGTATAATGTGTATAAAATTTATGACGCCTGATTATTATTATAATTTTTTTTAAATTATTTATTTCTTGCGAGTGAAGTATTAAGTGTGGAATGGTGGAAAGAAATTCTGATTTGTATAATGATAGAAAGCTGAACCTCGAGGGATAGTGAGTTGCGATTCACCCAATTTTTAATTATTGAAAACGAGTGAACAATTCACTATCACGAAAATTTGGCAGATGATCTGCAATGAAATGGTCACGTTATTAAACTTCTTTTCAGAAAGTACTTAATTGGATGGAATTGGAAGTGTTCGCATCTATAGGTATATTATATGAGACTCATTGTTTTTCACGGGTCTCTTTAAATTCTACCAATTTAATTAGAGTTCTTTAATTAGGCTGGGTTAGGTTAGGTTAGGTGGCAGCCATTCAAACCATGGATCGGCTCACTTAGACCATTCGGTTGGTCCTTAATTAGAAATTGGAATTGTTTAATTACAACAACCTCGAAATCTATTTTATAATTTCCTAAATAGTTAGTAATCCTTTTATAGGTAGATGCAGATCATTGAACCCAGAATCCGCAAATACGCTGTAGTCCGCCATTCACTTGAAGTAGCAATCTAACTCGTAAAAAGTTCGCTAGTATTTCGAGCCCAATAATCCGCCGACTATATCGAAGGAATCTACTGTTAATAAAGTGTGTTTTTGATATGCTATTTTTAATTTATCGCACGTATACACTGTGATAAACTGTTTCCGCCGAGTGTTTGGTTTTACGGTGAACATTTAACTGTTTATTACAATTTAATGATAGTAAACAAAATTTAATAAGTCTTTAAGCCCTGTATATGACGCAAGAAATTTCTGTTTCTATCTAAAAACTATTTCATGAAGTAGATACAATTTTTCTTTTCTGATTTCTTGGGCGGTATCGTTGAGCACTAAAATGTTCAATGAAATAGTGTTAAGCAACAGATAGTGCTGTTTTTACAAATTCTCTAAATGTAAATTTTCCTTGAAGCAATAAGTAGATTATACAGTTTTTCAAAGAAAAAAATAGTACTGGAAAATAAAAAGAATATTCCAAATATGCCATTTAGTCGAATCTGAGATAAGACTCATAATCCATCCAGAAGGTCATGTTCGGGTCTATGGAATTCATGGAGCCATTAAAATAAGCGAATTACCTACATTGCTTACGGGGACTTACGCAGTCACAATTTTCCAAAAAAAAAAAAAAAATTCTAGTTTTCGTAATGTACCTACAGATATTTAAGTATATTTACAGAAAGTTTCATGTCAATCCGACATATATTCTGGAAGTTACACTCACATTTGTAAAGACGTCTAGGAGCGTTTGAAAGACTTTTTTAAATTTTGAACGCGTTTTTCTCAAAACTGTGTTTATAAAGTCGGAACTCGGAAACGGCAAAAACGAAAAGTATGAAATTTTTACACAAACTTCATAACTGTATTTTTTAGTTATTAATCGAAGGTTTTTTTGTCTCTGATAAATATTTTCCATTTTATAAACAATTTAAGGCCGAAATTCTCCTAGAAAATCAAAATTTTTGTTTTAAAAGCCGCCATTTTGTTAAACATATATATTTTCGGTATACCTTCGATAAATTTCTAGATAATACATTGTACTATCGAAATCTCTTTTGTTTTTGTTTTTAGATGATCCTTCCAAAAGATGAATGTTTCATATTTGCTCTATAACTTGCCTATGAAATGTTAAGTAATAATTCTTTCTTTCTTTCGACGGTTAGAGAAGAGTTGGTATTTTTGAATTGCAGGACTTATGGCACCCTTGAAATTAGTAAACTTATCTTTTTCTTAATAACTTTACAACGAAGTTTCTAATCTTTCTTTCAGCGTATCCAATACACGCAACGCTATGGTATGTATGTTTGACAACGATTTCAACAAAAATATTGGATCTCTTTTCCTTCTAGTGCTGGGATCAATAATGAACTGAAGAACGGCTTCCTTGATATGTGTAACATTTCCCTGTGCATCACTCTTTCTCCTGGTCTTTATTCCGGAATCTCCAGTTTGGTTGACATCAAAAAACCGTCAGTCCGAAGCTATTAAATCCTTGCATTTGCTACGAGGATGGACTATTCACGATAAGGTGCAAAAAGACTTGAATAATATCAAAAGTGATTACGAAGCCTCGAAAAAAAAACTCGAAAAACGAAGCCATCTCGACGCGAACTATCAAGGAGCAATTGGATGATTTTATGGGCCATCGAAATTTGATTCCGTTTTTAATAGTCCTGTTAATGTTCGCGATAACCGAATCAAGTAACGCTGTTTCGATGATTCCGTTTTTGATTCAAATATTCAAAGCTTTTGGAGTTGCTATAGATGCCCATTGGAGTTCTGTGATGGTTGCAGCTACATATGACGCTAATTGGAACTCAGTGTGCACCATATTCATCGGTTTTACCGACAAACGACGACTTTATTTAATCGGATTAGTAGCGTGCTTGACGTGTACCAGCGGACTTGCAAACTACGCGAATTTGTATTTTCTGGCAAATTGGAATTCGTGTATGATTAGTGTAAAGGATAATGTCCAAGACGGCATAATACCACTAGTTTTTATCATGGCCTTATTCCTGTTTTGGAACTGGAGTTTGGCGGACTTACCGTCGATGTATGTATATGGCGGAACTGTTTCCGTTTAGGTAAACTATTAACAATTTCTAGAACAAAATATATCTAGGATCCAGAATGATGCTATTACTGGTGTGACAAATCCGTGAAAGGTGGTAATTCTTGGGTGGCTTTTGTTAGCCAGTGGAAAACTCTTCGTATTAGTTGAAAAGTTAATAAGAAGAAAATTGTTATTGAAAACTATAGGGCCAAAGACACTTTTCATACACTTGGGATGTATTTCTACAAAACGAAATTAATTGCATTATTGTAAAAATCCTCATAAACTACTTTAACAATAGTATGCCAAATTTGAAGCTGTGTTCTAAAAAATACTACATCCCCACTAACAAACACCACCTTCTTTCTAAAAAGGTCCACAAAATCTACAAACTGAACAAATTTGAATTTAAAATCTCAATGGTTTTGTGAGCCACTTGTCTCCAAATGCGTTTTTTTTATCAATCAAACAATATTTATTAGTTTATCCACTTAGGTTTAACATCTTATAATTTATGATTTAAGCCCCGTTTTCACGGCGATAGTTTTGTACGATAGGACTTTCGCGAAAGTATAGCACGATAGTATGATATTGTGATAGTGTGACAGTCTGCTGTTTACACGGCGCGATGTACGATAGTGAAATTGGACATGTCACTTGTCTATCTCGTACACACAAAATCACGTACTCACAAAATCACGTACACATAAAATCAAAATTATATTTTTTTGCAATTAGCAACACGTATTCACAAGATCGAAATTATTATTAAATATTTTTATGTTTTGAAATTATTTTTTTAACGTCAAATGTCAATGTCAAGATAAAATTATCGTGATAGTTCTATCAACTATCTCGCCAAGCATGATAGTGCGATAGTGCTATCATGGCAGCGCGAAAGTAACTATCGAGAAGTTTACATGGTGATAGTAATGACAATAGTAATTATCATGACAGCAACTATCGCAAAAACTATCACCGTGAAAACGAGGCTTTAGAGACCAGATAATTCAATATCTTAACAGCTAAATTAAACCTAATTAGCACAGCAAGGCAAAACATTTATGACAATTTTTGTTAATTCAAGGAAACATGTGTACAAAAAACCTTGTGTAACTAACTAACTAACTAACTAACTTAAATTAAAGAAAAATCAAAAGAAAATAGTAAAATAGTAAATTAAAACTTAATAGCAATATTTGACTCCAAAACATGCGCAGTAGGGCGATATTATAGGAGTGCTAACAATAGTGGATTGTCAACTTGTTCCAGCCTTGTTAGGAAGGATAAATGTCTGGTTGCAACTAATTCGTGGACAGTTTGCGCTGCATGCAGACTTCTAGTAGAGAAGAAAAATGGCTTCTTCATTATCGTTTTAAGGCACTTATTTTGTGAAACCTGAAGCTTTTTAAAATGTATAGTCTAGCACAATGACTCCAAACAGGAGAGCTGTATGTATGATTGGGTGGATTACCATTTTAAATAATAAAATCTTGTTTTCCTGCGAAAGTTTAGATTTTCTATAGATAAGAGGATACAGTGCATACGTAGCTTTGCTGACTTTGAAACATATGTTGTCTATGTGACAGGAGACGGAGAGTTTCTTATCTAATAGAACACCAAATGCGTTTGCATTTGAAGATCACCAGTCAGACTGGTTTAGTTTTTTAGATTCTAAAAATTCACTATAAAAAAATCTAATTTTTCTTTTAAGCGTTAAGTAGAATTTTTCAGTAGTTCAGAATCTTGTGTCCGTGATAGAACTGAACGTAATTCCCAAAGTGAAAGTCTTTAACTTCTTTCCAATTTTCATACCTAAATTTCTTTTAAGCAAAATTAAATTTCTTGATGAAGAACAAATGAAAGTTAGATCGTTAATGTGTATTTTATTAAATATTTTCAATGCCTGAAATAAAGTGAGTGCTAGAGAAAAGTGTTCTAAGCGGGTTGGATATCCTCTAGCTAATAAATCGCTTCAGCAAACATTAATTTACACCTGGAAGCGCTTCTTATTCAATTTCTTCTATATTTTTTACGTAGAGGAAGCTGTTCGTTTTGTTTCTTAATTGCAATTCAGTTTTAAGGTATACTAGTGAAATTTTAGGAGATTAGACAAGTATGTACATTCATTTAGCAAGTAAATAAACCAAGCAAAAAATTCATCAGTAGAAGTTAATAAAAGTGTTGCAGAAGTTTTGAAAAAATATTATTTTCTTAGACTACGAGTCAATAGCAGAAAAAAACTTTAAAATCGAGGTACCTGAAGACTTACAGCTTAAATTCTTAATTTTTATTGAAAATTTATAAGTCAAAAAACAAACAGTGTTTCTATTTATAATCAGTGTTTCTATAACGAATTTTTTATATTTTATTAGATATTAAAATACCTTATGAATCACGAAATACTAAACTTTGTTTTAAATATTGATGTTGCAAGTTATAGAATTGTTGGGAGTCACTAGATATATTCATAGTCGAAATTATCTGAATAATTAATAATAACAATTCTTTATTGTGCTACCCTTAGTATATAATGAATTAAGCTTATGCTATACAAAAAATAATGGAGATCAGACAATCATATCTACAGCCAAATGAAAGTGTTTGTATTTAGCTACATGCAAATGAATTTAAAGTATAATTTATATTTGAAGGAAAAGGGTTAAAAAAAACTTTCTTATGAAACTTACCCTAACTTATAACTACATTAAACTATCTTATAAACTACAATCAATTAAAAGAGTTAGATCTTAAGCTGAACTCGGAATAAGAGGGGAGAGAAAAACTGAATTCTCGGATGATTGACATTTCATTAAAAGTTTTATGGATAACTTTTTTATTGTATCCGTTAAGTTGCAATTTCTGATATCTTATGTAGTTCGCGGATGGAGAAATGCCACGGTTTGTCCATAATTAGTTTCAGACATTTATTTTGCACCCGTTGCAATTTCTTTTTTTAAATTTACTTGGAGCATTTGTGCCAAGCTGGGGCTCTATATAGGAGGATTGGTTGCATAACAGGATTGGTTGCGTAACAGTTAAGAAGAAGTTTATTTTCAGTGGAGAGCTTTGATCTCCTATTTATTAGTGGGTAAAGAACACGAATGCATGCCAGGGTTTTAGACGACGATACTGAGATGTGATGAAAAAATGTTATCTGAATAATTAAACGTTTAGAATTTAAACTGAATAGCTATAAACGTGTATATTTAGTTTTCACTAAACAATAAAGCAACATTTTTTATAGGAATATGTGTATGGTGGCCATGAAAGAGTTCCTTCATCTTACCTGTTTTTGATTTTATACATAACATTTATTGCATTTGAAGATCACCAGTCAGACTGGTTTAGTTTTTTAGATTCTAAAAATTCACTATAAAAAAATCTAATTTTTCTTTTAAGCGTTAAGTAGAATTTTTCAGTAGTTCAGAATCTTGTGTCCGTGATAGAACTGAACGTAATTCCCAAAGTGAAAGTCTTTAACTTCTTTCCAATTTTCATACCTAAATTTCTTTTAAGCAAAATTAAATTTCTTGATGAAGAACAAATGAAAGTTAGATCGTTAATGTGTATTTTATTAAATATTTTCAATGCCTGAAATAAAGTGAGTGCTAGAGAAAAGTGTTCTAAGCGGGTTGGATATCCTCTAGCTAATAAATCGCTTCAGCAAACATTAATTTACACCTGGAAGCGCTTCTTATTCAATTTCTTCTATATTTTTTACGTAGAGGAAGCTGTTCGTTTTGTTTCTTAATTGCAATTCAGTTTTAAGGTATACTAGTGAAATTTTAGGAGATTAGACAAGTATGTACATTCATTTAGCAAGTAAATAAACCAAGCAAAAAATTCATCAGTAGAAGTTAATAAAAGTGTTGCAGAAGTTTTGAAAAAATATTATTTTCTTAGACTACGAGTCAATAGCAGAAAAAAACTTTAAAATCGAGGTACCTGAAGACTTACAGCTTAAATTCTTAATTTTTATTGAAAATTTATAAGTCAAAAAACAAACAGTGTTTCTATTTATAATCAGTGTTTCTATAACGAATTTTTTATATTTTATTAGATATTAAAATACCTTATGAATCACGAAATACTAAACTTTGTTTTAAATATTGATGTTGCAAGTTATAGAATTGTTGGGAGTCACTAGATATATTCATAGTCGAAATTATCTGAATAATTAATAATAACAATTCTTTATTGTGCTACCCTTAGTATATAATGAATTAAGCTTATGCTATACAAAAAATAATGGAGATCAGACAATCATATCTACAGCCAAATGAAAGTGTTTGTATTTAGCTACATGCAAATGAATTTAAAGTATAATTTATATTTGAAGGAAAAGGGTTAAAAAAAACTTTCTTATGAAACTTACCCTAACTTATAACTACATTAAACTATCTTATAAACTACAATCAATTAAAAGAGTTAGATCTTAAGCTGAACTCGGAATAAGAGGGGAGAGAAAAACTGAATTCTCGGATGATTGACATTTCATTAAAAGTTTTATGGATAACTTTTTTATTGTATCCGTTAAGTTGCAATTTCTGATATCTTATGTAGTTCGCGGATGGAGAAATGCCACGGTTTGTCCATAATTAGTTTCAGACATTTATTTTGCACCCGTTGCAATTTCTTTTTTTAAATTTACTTGGAGCATTTGTGCCAAGCTGGGGCTCTATATAGGAGGATTGGTTGCATAACAGGATTGGTTGCGTAACAGTTAAGAAGAAGTTTATTTTCAGTGGAGAGCTTTGATCTCCTATTTATTAGTGGGTAAAGAACACGAATGCATGCCAGGGTTTTAGACGACGATACTGAGATGTGATGAAAAAATGTTATCTGAATAATTAAACGTTTAGAATTTAAACTGAATAGCTATAAACGTGTATATTTAGTTTTCACTAAACAATAAAGCAACATTTTTTATAGGAATATGTGTATGGTGGCCATGAAAGAGTTCCTTCATCTTACCTGTTTTTGATTTTATACATAACTTTATTAAAACTACTGGTTCATTGGTAATCTTAAATAAGCGTAAGCATGTGTTTTAAAGAGTTTTGTTTGATAGCTAGTACCTATAGTAGAGTATTCTAGAATCCTAGAATCACTGGTCAATGCATGGTTATTGCATGTTGAGTTGGATGCAAGCACTTATTCCCTTAGGACATTTCGATGGCTGCTACCAGCAACAGGGATGTAATTTCAGCTTTTTGCAAGTGATAAGATGTTTCTTAAAATGGGTGTAGTGAGTCTACGCGAACATTTTTAGTTCTTGAAATATATAAAATGTTCAGTGTAACTTGAATAGAGCCTGAACTAAACAAAAAAAAGGCGTTCACAATTCCCTGAAATTTACAAAAAGGGGGAAGGCAATGGCGAAATCAAGTATGATTATTTCTTTTTGATCAAAAACATCTAATTGCTCTTTAGATTCCTTCTAAAAGAGCTGATCTAGATTTTGGTATTCATACGTAAGTATTATACAATAGAATTTTAGGAAATTTCACGATTACGTAAAAAATTTAAACCAATTTTTAGGCGATTAGATAATAAGTCCTTTAATGTAAAAACAATTCCATATATCATCAGATCTGAGTGATATCTCGAAATTCGTAAAACGTATATATCACTTTACACCTAATCAGTGGTTGAGTATCGTAAAATCCTGAAATCGTTTTTTAGATCATTTTACAGCTCATAGAAGTAACTGCCAAATTGATCTTATTAAAATTACAGAACTATTAAAACTGCACGATTCATCGAAATTCGTGACAAATTAAACTATACCTTGCTTAAATTGATTTTTTCCAATTGTATTGCAGGTTTTTAGAAGTGAATGCGATTCCGATATCTTATTAGACCTAAGAAATATGTCGAAATTCGTGAAAATATACACATCCCCTTTAACACCCATAACGTTGGATTTTTTTTTTAAAAAAATGGTTAAATGTTTCTAGGCTTTTCTTGTATATAAAGTGACCGTAAAAGAAACCAATTTGATAACTTGATATGCCTAAAAGTTGTAATGAAATTCATGAAAATATGGAAATAAGACCTTCTTAGCATACATTTTTTTTCTCCTATGAACACTTTTTTTGCATTAATTACTCTTTCAGTATATCTACATATACGCTCTTCAAGTTTCTAGCATAATCTATTTCCGAGATTGAAAAAATCGCACTTCGACCGATACGACACCCCCGCCTACAATTTTCTTTTTTCTCTGATACAGGTCTACTGTGCCGATTCCTGTAAAAAATTTAAGAGCAATTTTGGTACGGTCGTTGTGATATTTATTAAATTCATTTTTTTAATTTTGCCATACACTCTTCAAAATTTTGACATTAAAGGCATATTCCCGAAGCTCAGTAATAAACTGTTCAAGAACTTTTTTTTAGAAAGTTGAGCATCGAACATTAACTTGTTTACTAAACGTGCTCTTGAGCTATCCGGTTAAAATATAGATGGGCAAACGACAAATTGATGATTGGACGACGTAACAAAATTAATTCCCTCATAGAATCGACATAGAGAATTATTGAAATATGGTATGTCTAAATTCATTAATTCGTCAAAATCGCTCTGCTATTCCCTTGAAGATCATCGCTACAAAATGCAACCACTCACGCAATTCAGTTTCCAAACTATGTATCTTCTCCCTATCTTCATCCTTCTTCACCTTTGCAGATTTTAGTTTTAATCATTTGCATGTCGAGTACCACTTCAGCAGCATTAAATGGGCAGTTTCGTTCGCTTTTCGCATGAACATACATACAAAGTATCTTTAAACTAAGTTTGCGATATTATTTCTAAAACTGGAATTAAGTTAACCCTGGTAGATCAACAATCCTGGTAGCTCATCGATGAGCTCATCATGATACTAATCGCAACCAACCTAATGAGCCTAGTACGAGCGTGAGGCTTAAACTCATTTATATAGCTTTAAGAAATCCTGCCCCTCCTAATGAGTGTTTCGATGAGTGTCTCGATGATTTTCATGATGAGCTCATGATGAGTTTTTCAGTGATTTAAATGATAAGTTTCTGATGAGTGTTTCAATCAGTATTTCGATGATTTTCATTTGATGATGAGTTTGTGATGAGTGTTTCAATGAGTATTTCAATGATTTTCATTTTACGAAGTAAACAAATAAGCAGAAATCATATTATCTGTTATTATTTGAAAACAAAACGAACTGAATATACATATACATATATATTTTTGTATTTTAAAAGAAGACACTCAAATAAACAATTTACTTAAGTGATATTTGTGCGCATATTTCATTGAAGAGTGCAGTACACGCAGCTCATACAGATTCAAACTATTCAAGCTTTGACTTAGCTTGATGAGGGGTTTTATTAATCATTAAACAAAACCACGTGAACATCGCGGTAACACTCTTGATAATACTTGGATCCGTTCTGAAAGCAACTATCAGAAAGTGACAGTGAACTATCTGATATTTGTTGAGTGTAAATTGCTCTTAAATGTTACGCGGATGGTATTCAAAAACAAAGGTTCGTGACGTAGCTTGATATGGGATTTTGTAGAAGGTAGGCGCAAAGATGATGTATAGGTATTTATACTGAAAAAAAAAGTCAGTCGACCTAAAGACACATAAATAAATAGTGAGAATTGAACATTTAAGATCTGTCAAGCTGGATTTAAGTCAGTGTCCTATGAAAGCTAAAAGGGAAGAGCAATTAAATTAAAGTGAACGAAAGTGAAAGTGAAATTTATTTTTCTTCATTCCAAAGCAGTATGGTTGTCAATCAGTCCACTCTAGGACTTCCCATCGGTTTCATGTCTCTGTTGTTTTTGATTAGACTATAACAAAATGTGATAATTTTTTCAAATTGTTTTATTTCTTGTTCACAACGTCTAATTTATCGAAAAATAGTAAGTGAATGTTTATCAAAAGTAGAACGTTATAACCGATACTACGTTACAACCAACATAAGAACCTTTCACATATGCGAATGAGAATTTAAAAAAGGTACGTTATATCCGAAAGTACGTAATAAAAGTGCACTTTATAAGCGGGTTGCACTGTAGCCGTATATTTAACAACGCGATTCTTTGCAAATATCGTCTTCCGTGATTCTTCCTTGCTTCTTCCATGCTTCTTGTTGTGCACACTCTGAACAATATTATTACAGATGGTCGAAAAAAAAAATATTTTTAGTTTTTTTAGACCTGCGTGTTGCATACTTTTGTAGTTGGATAAGTTTGTCTCTTGTATCTATGCATCGATTTTATCTGATTTCAAAAACTTGTTAATAACCAAGAATTATTTTACATAAGAAATTCGTCTTTAATTTCATTATACTCTTTCCCGACGAGTAATATTTTCTATTTCTGTGATTCTATTGTTTGTAATTTACGGAAATAAATTAGTGCGGGCATACAATTTTGATGGCTAGTGGAAGCGGCAAATACAAAATATTAGTTTCAGAACTTGACAATTTTATACTGGATTTGTTTCTGTATTTCGTTTCGACTGTACAAATTTTTCTAATTGTACATAGTTTATAGTATCAACTTTTTGATGTGATATACATACATACATATTGGTTTTATCTATGATTTCTAGTTCACTCCACAATGCTACCATAATAGCAGTTTCCAGTGAGTTGAACACTTTAACAACTCTTCTGCTTTTGTTGCAGACGTATGAAAATTATTTTCGAAAATTTTATTCTTAACTGATGAATTTAATTTTTTTGAAAACCTAGTAGATATGACGAAAAACTCAAAAATATATGCATATCATTTCCACTGATAATAGAAAAAATCGTTTCATGAGATATCGTAATCTATAGTTTCTCAAGCCACTACGCCACTGACCACATACAAAAATGTATTTTCCAATCTTTTCTCCTAGTATAACTACAGATATTTGTTAAGTTTTAATTTCGTGCCACTCACGGTTTAGTAGATATGGATGTTAGAATGTGACGATCTCGATTTTTTTCCGTTTCGGACTCATTATTTTTTTCCCCCACTCCCACACCTCTTTACCCATATTGACATTATATTTTAAATAGGTCTACTTAAGAAGTTCTATATAAATTCTAAGTTTCATCCTCCTAGAATAAGCGGTTGCTCAGACCTAGAAACCAAAATTTTCCGTCTAAAACGATTCCCCCACTTCCCCCTACAACCCTGAAAATAATGTCAATTCAAGGGGCCTATCCATTCTATTCATAGACGAAATTTCAATTTAATAGCTCAACGGGTTTGGGAGTTACGAGCCTTCAGACGGACTAAAAATGTCTACTGCTTTTTTCGTATCTACTAGTCATGAAACGTGAAAAAAAATTTTGAGGGTAGCAAATTTTTTTTAAAAAAAAAATCGATAACAATACTGTGTTATTAATAATAAAGTAAAATAATATTAAACAAGTGCATGTATGAAATTCCCACATTTTAGATCAACGCAGTTTCGAGTTATAATTCGTTAAAGCTGACGAACCGACGCAACCAGATTTTAAATTTTTGGCTATCATTGAAGAAAGCAGTGTATAACTTTACGATCTTCGTGTCACAAACAAGGCGCTTTTGTGTAAGTATTCAAAAACATAACACTTTAAATAATAAAGTACTTTAATAAATTATAAGACCAGATAAAACAAACCGATGAACTCTTACAGCTTCACTCTTCCATAACACTTCAGGTATGCTATCAACAAACCAATTATAAAAAGGACAAAAATGTTCGCCAAGTATGAAACCTATCGGCCATTGCTAGCACAATTTATCGCGTGCTCAATTAGAAATTTTGTTGCGTTTCACATTGGAGTAACTCTAAACTTTGCGACAATTATAATTCCGGCACTTCAAGGCATTACTTCGTCGCCGGATTATGAAGAAACACTCAGCTTTACAAATGAAGAAGCATCGTGGCTTGGTAACGCCTTCGATTTGGCTACGTTTACACCAATCTTACTAATTTCGAATTTCCTTCGCCAGGAAGTCTTATGTTTATTTGCCAGCTGATTGGATCATTAATATCCGGATGGGTGGTAGATGTTTTCGGCCGGAAATGTATCCTACTGATTTCATCGATTCCGTGTATTATTGGTCTTGTTATGTTTTACTACTCCAATTCAGTTGAAATGATTTTCATTGCCTATATACTGATAGGAATTATGAACGGCATTGCTCAAGTCACTTGTGCAACTTATACTGGTGAAATATGGTTAAAAATTTATATATTACTTGAATTCGAATTCCCTTTAAATTCTTCAATTTTTTAGTGAAAAAAGTATTCGAGCTGTAATGCTGTGCTTGGGAACAGTTGCTGCCACCGGAGGATCTTTAGTGCTATTCACTCTCGATTCAGTGACGAATTGGAGAATGGCGGCGTTAATCAGTGTGATATTTCCAGTAATATCATTCGTACTAGTGCTTTTCATTCCCGAAACTCCAGTATGGCTGCTATCGAAGAATCGTGAAAAGGAAGCACGAGAATCACTCCAATGGATACGTGGATGGGTTTCATTTGCTACCGTGGAACATGAGTTTCAAGTAATGAAAGAAGGCTTCGAAAGTTCCCAAAACTCCAGCAGACGAAAGACCACCTTACTGTTGAGCCTTCGGGAAAAACTCCAGGATTTCATTGCGCGCTCCAATATAATTCCATTCTTCATTGTCATCATGCTGTTTGCAATCAGTCAATCGAACGGGGTAGTTGCAATAACGCCCTTCTTAATTCCGGTCCTCAAGGCATTTGGGGTTGCAATTGATGCTAATTGGAGCACAGTTGCAGTTGCAGCAGTTGCCGTAATCGGTACTATTGGATGTGCGATGAGCATTAGATCTTTGGGAAAAAGGAAAATTTGTCTCATTGGATTGATCGCCTGTTTGATATGCACAAGCGGTTTAGCGTTGTATTCGATGCTGGAACTACCACCGAATTGGAACTCATTTGAAACTCACAAAAATTCGGATATAAAAGTCAGTTGGATCCCGCTTGTATGCATTTTAGGATTGTTCCTATTCACAAATTTAAGTATAATGGAGATACCGTGGATGTTCATGTCCGAATTTTTTTCATTCAAGTAAGCTATTTTTTTTCTTTTGCTACGAGGAACAGTCAAAAAAACTGTGCAAATTTCTACCACAATGAATAAATGAGCAAAACCCATATTTACACGGTTTTAATTAAAAAAAATTTATTTCACCGTGTTACAGAACTCGCAGTTTTTCATCGGGTATGGCAATGGCCTTTTCTCTTCTGATAGGAATTTTAAGCACTAAAACTTACATAAATCTTGAAGTTGCACTATCAATCGAAGGCACGATGTGGTTCTTTTCGGCGCTAACTGCATTATTGTAAGTACATACTTTTAAAACAATTAATTTACAATAATAATAAAATCGTTATATCGTTGCAGCATCCCATTATTATACTTTTTCGTACCCGAAACGGAAGGAATTAGCATTGAAGATATTCAAACTTTCTTTACGCATAAGAACCATAAAATCACTGATGTTAATATTAAGCAATTTTTAGAATCACAGAAAGAACAATCCGAAAAACAGGAAATCAAACAGAAACAAGAAATCGATACGATTTGTTAGATTGCTAAAACACATTCAAATTCTCGATAGGATTAAAATTATATAAATTTTAACTAAGTATGATAATAACAATAATAATAATAATCACCACATTAAAAAATATAGAATTCTATAAATAAAAAAATTTTGATAATAATAATTAGTAGATTTCAAAAATGCCTTATATAATAGTGTATTTTCTGTGCTGATTTCTTTATAGAAAAGTTTCTTACGGCTGGTTTCACAGTCGAAGTTTAAACCAAACATTTTCTTTATGCCATGTTTCCACTACACCTTAATCTCGCGATTAAGAGAACTAGATTAAGCACTCAGGGACGTCATTTGTGCGGGAGCGGGAATTTGGTATTTTAATATATTATATATTACAAATGCCCTCCCTGTCGCCCCCCCCCCGCCAAATATGACGTCGCTGAGTGCTTAATCTAGTTCCCTTAATCGCGAGATTAAGGTGTAGTGGAAACATGGCATAAAACTTAGGATCAAACGAATAATGCATTTCACAGATGTTGGTAGAATTCGGTAGAATTTCTTCCGTCATAGCTCGGAGTAATGTTTTTGACAGTCAGTCGATTCTACCCTAATAAAAGTATCCGTGATTGTCAATAATTCCAAATTTTGACAGAAAAAGCAGGGTATACCAATGTAAAAACGTTTAATTCATTAGAATTAGTTCACAATGACTGCGAATTACATCCGAATCATATGACATTTATTTACCGTGAAATCGAGTCAAGTTTAAAGTGCAGATTATTCTTAAGTTTTAGTTTAACTATACTTGAGTTCAAATTTCTACTGTGAAACTGGCTCTTAGAAACATAATACAGTCAAAACAGGATATAACGACATTGCTTTTAACGACGGATCGGTTATTACGACTAAATGATATGGTCCTGGTCGAATCTCTATACAAAGGAATGTATCTAAATTGCAGATTGCTTATAACGACTATTGGATATAGCGATGAGTTTAGACGGTCCCTTCAATGTCGTTATATCCGGTTTTGACTATCAAATCTAAAGTTAAAGTTAAATACAAACAACAACTGAAGTAGTTATTGTGACGGGAAAAAAAAATTAATTTAAATTTTAAATAGTTCAAAACTAAAAATTTTATTATCAACATTTATTAGCTTATTTTTTATTTATTTAGGCCCGTTCCTACGATATTGAGTTACGTTCTAACTGAAACTTTAACTGACAGATTTTCATACAAAAGTTCCGGTTAAAGTTGCAGTCAGAGTTTAACTGACGTTCGTAATAATAGCCCTTAGTCAACATTCCGATCATCAATACTTACGTTATTTTCTAAGAGTTTGCCTATAATACTTTCAAGTTGTAAATAATTCCCGATAAAAAATTTAGTAGTTACAAAGTGCCATATTAGATTAAACTAAAATCCATAACAGTAACATAACGCATTATTTGTACCTACAGTTAAAAATAAATTAAAATGTCTAATACTCACGCTATTATTGTCCATTATATTATTCTATATTTTATCGGGAAATGGTAAAATTTAAATTAATTGAAATTTATGTTTAGTTATAGCGGATTTATGTGCAATTAAATGGTTGCTGTCTTGGCTTAGTTGAAATTGAGGCGGTGCGCAGTAAGAACGCATTTTGATAAAATTTGAGATCATTTCTGAATAGAGCTGACAAAATACTGTCGAGAGAAAATCATAACTCTTGTTTTTTGGAAAATGGAAGGAGCGAGTTTTGCTGTACACCTCCTCAATTGTTTTAAAGCAACTGACGAGATCCATGGGCCTCACCCGTTTGTACGGGGAATGAATTTCAAGATTTGGTCTTTAATGGTTCTTGAGATTTAAAACACAATTTTCTTGATATTTAAAAAATTTAAAAAAAAGAAAGTAGGGGAATTATCACCTACTTCCATTCCACACAACATACCATATTCATAAATTTTATATTTAGCACACTATTTTCGTACGGTTAGATACAGTAACTACAGTAAATCTTTCTTGCTCAACTTGTTCGCAAGATATTTTAAATAAAAATATTATATCCCCTCTAACACACTCAACCTTTCTACTCAAAAATTGTTTTTTTTTAATATAAATTTTTTTACTATAACTTCTTTCCAATTTCTATAAATAAATTTCATGTTAAAGAACAAGTGAAAGTTAGATCTAATTCTTTAAGTACTTCCAATGCCTGAAACAGAGTGAGTGCCCGAGAAAAGTGATCGAACGGGTTGGGTGTCCTCTAGCTAATAATCACTTTAGACATTAATTTACACCTGGAAGTGCTTCCTATTACATTTCTTCTATATTTCCATTTTACGTAGAGGAAGCTCTCGTTTTAGTTCTTAATTGCAATTCAATTTTAAGATACCAGTGAAATTTTGAAAAATATATATTTATTTACAGTTTCGGAATTGATCACACATCGGTTTTCGTCAGGAAGAATCGTATTTTAAAATTTTTCTGGGTAATCTAATGTCATGAAAAAAATTGTCACAAATCTACAGCAATTTTAGAGAATTAGATACCATCGTATATTCATTCAGCACGTGAATAAACTTCAGGCAAAAAATTAATGGGTAGAAGTTACCAAACCTGTTGCAGAAGTTTGTAAGAAATAGTACTTTCTTAGGCTATTCACGGTTTAATATATATCACATGGCTTAATATTATCACAAATAGAGGAAAAAAAAACTTTTAAATCGGGGTTCCTTCACCCTATCAGTTTAAGATCTAAATTTTTATTGCAATTTTAAAAGATAAAGTGTAAACAGTGTTTCTATAATCTTCTACTAATTGTACCTCCCAAATCAACGAATTCTTAATATTTTATTAATTAAAATAAAATACCTCGTGAAACACGAAATTCTAAAGTTTGATTTAAATTGTTGTTGGAAATTATAAAACAGTTGCGAGTGACTAGGTATATTCATAAAAGAGATTATATGAATAATTAATCGTTTCGAATTTTAACAGAATAGATGAACGCGTATTTTTAGTTATCTTTAGGCAAGCAACAATAACGCAACCTTTTTTATAGGAATACATATATGTATGGTGGCCACATGAAAGACTTTCTTCATTTTACGTGATGAATGGATTACTAGTAGTCTTTAATAAGCGTAAGCATGTGCTTTAAAGAGTTTTGTTTTAGAGCTTAGATACCACCGAATTCTAGAATCACTGGTCAATCCATGAATGATTTATTGTAAGTTTGGTTGGATGCAAGCACTTATTCCTTTAGGACATTTGGATGGCTGCAACTAGCAACAGGGATGTAATTTCAGTTTTTTTGCAGATGAAAAGATTTTTCTTAAAATGGGTATTGAGTCCACGCGTACATAGGAGGATATAAAATGTTCAGTGTAACTTGAATAAAGCCTAAGAAACAAAAAAAAATGTTCACAAAGGGGGGGGGGGGGGGGGGGCAGAAATCTTCAATTTAAGTATGAAAATTTCTTTTTGATCAAAAACACCTAATTGCTTTTTAGTTTCCTTCTGTAGGAGTTGGTCTAGATTTTGGTATTCATAAAGTATTATACAATAGAATTTCACGATAACGTAGAAAATTGAAACTAATTTTTAGGTGATTGCGTAATAAGTTCTTTAATGTAAAAAAAACAATTCGATATATGTATCATCAGACCTAAGTGATATCTCGGAATTCGTAAAACGTTCACATCACTTTATACCTACTTTGTGGTTGAGTACCGCAAAATCCTGAAATCAATTTTTTGATAATTTTACATATAGCTCTTAGAAGTATAACTGCCAAATTCATCTTATTAAATCTACAGGATTATTAAAACTGCAGGATTCGTCGGAGTTTGAGATAGCTTTATCTATACCTTGCTTAAATTGATTTTTTCCTGATAGTATTGCAAGATTTTTTTAGAAGTGAAAGCGATTCCGATATCTCATTAGACCTAAGAAATATGTCGGAATTCATGAAAATATACACATCCACTAAAGTTTGATTTAAAAAAAAATTGATAAATGTTTCTCTCAATTTGATAGCTTGATATGCCTAGAAAATGTAACGAAATTCGTGAAATTAAAACCTTTTTAACTTACAATTTTGTTTTGGCCGCCGCTGTACGCCTATTGACAGTTTTTTTGCATTAGTTACTCTTACAGTATATCTACATATACGCTCTTCAAGTTTCTAGCATAAGCTATTTCTGAAATTGAAAAAACCACACTTTGACCCATACCTTGAAATCCCTTGCTTCCATCACCCCCTCCAAATTTTTTTTTTCTCTGATATAAGTCAACTGTGCTGACCCTAACTCCTGTGCAGTTTTTAAGAGAATATTTGGCACGGGTGTTGTGATATTTATTAAATCGATTTTTTTTTTTTAATTTGCCATGCACTCGTCATAAGTTTGGCATGAAATGCATCCCCAATCTCGCCAATAAACCTGTTGTTTAAAGAATTTTTTTTTTTTAAAGTTGAGCATCGAATATTAACTCAATGTGTTCTTGAGCTATCCGGTTAAAGTACAAACGCGCAAACGACAAAGCGATGATGAAACGAAGTAACAAAGTTAATTCCCTCATAGAATGGACATTATAAGGGAGCTCTTAAATAATGTCTATATGCTTAAATTCGTCAAAATCGCTCTGTTACTCACTTGAAAATTACCACTACAAAACACAACCTCTCGCACAGTTCAGTTTCCAAGTTCCAACTTATGTATCTTCTCCCTAGCATCATCCTTCTTAACCTTTGCAGATTTTATTTTATTCATTTGCTAGTCTAGTACCACTTCAGCATAAAATGGGCAGTTTCGTTCGCTTTTCGCATGAACAAACCTACAAAGTATCTTACAAACTAAGAATGCAATATTATTTCTAAAACTGGAATTAAGTTAAGATTCACATATGAAATAAAAAAATTTAAATCTTAAAAAAAAACCTATCACTATCTCTTTCACACTGTCTCTGTTCACATGTGCCTCCTATTGGGACTTCCTAGGGCCTGTATTTATGTTGGCGCTTCAATGCACATTTAAACCTAAGCCTTAATAAGAAATAAAATAAAGATATTTCCTCTGTATACCATAAGATTGCTAGTTTCTTTTTAGTGCAGGTAATGTTAAAATCAAACTCGTTTCCTTTTCATTCTACATACGAGTACTATTCGTACTTGTTGCACAACTGACGCACAGACGATGCAACTGCAATGGGTAAAAAATAAAATTGGCACTGGCCATAGTGTTGGCTAGGAGACGCTTTAAAAAACAGTGCAATCTTTAAAGAAAAGAAAATCATACTTAAGTAATTTTTTAGAAAAATCTCGTATTGATTAACAAAGTTGAGAACAATTCAGTTCAACAATTCATTTAAGTGATATCTGTGTTCATATTATAATCAAGAGTGCAATACGGTTAGGTTAAAACTATTCAAGGCTAAGTAGTTCTATTAATCATTAAACGAAACCACGTGGATATTGAGGTAATACCCATGATAGTACTTCTCTCAAGTTTATTCCCTTCTGAAAGCAACTATCAGAGAGTAACCGTGAACTACTAGTCATTGTTTAAGTGTAAATTGATATTGAATGAACGTTGAATGTTTCGCGCAGTTGGCTTCTTCAGGATGGAATTCCAAAACGATGATGTGTGAATGCATTTTGTCGTAGGGATAGAGCAGAGAGAGAAGGTGACGAATATTTATACAGCAGAAAAAAAGAGTCAGTCAACCTAAAGATACAGAAATAAGCAATGAGAATCGAACATTTACGATCTGTCGAGCCGGATTTAAGCCAGCGGCCTATGAAAGCTAAAAGGGGAGAGCAATAAAATTATGGTGAACCTCAACAGGCAATATCTACATATTGGAAACTAATTGAGTCTTCGGATTAGTGTTAGAAATAAATTTGAATTCGTCCGGGATTCTTTTTGACTTATGAAATTTATTTTCTTCATTTGTATGAAAGTCAATCAGTCCGCTCTAGAACTTCCCAACGGTTTCATGTCTCTGTTGTTTTTGATCAGACTATAAGAAAATGAGAGATAAATTTTTTTAATTATTTTATTTCTTGTTTACAACGAATAATTTATCAAAAAAGAGTGATTGAATTTTTACCAAAAATTTAAATAGCCGTATATATAACAACGCGATTCTTAACAAATATCGTCTTCCATACTTCTTCCATGCTTCTTCCATGCTTCTTCCATGCTTCTTCCATGCTTCTTCCAAGCTTCTTCCAAGCTTCTTGTTGAGTACACTCTGAGCAATAATAATTACAGATAGTCGATAAAAAATAAAATTTTATTTTTTTAGGGCTTGCGTTACATACTTTTGTAGTTGGATAAATTTACTTCTTGTATCTATGCATCGATCTCATCTGAATTTAAAAAACTCGTTAATAACCCGGAATTATTTTACATAAGAAATTCGTCTTTAATTTCATTATACTCTTTCCCGACGAGTAATATTTTCTATTTCTTTGATTCGATTGTTTGTGATTTACGGGAATAAATTAGTGCGGGCATCTTCGTGTCTAGTCAGACTGGTTTTTTAGTTTCAAAAAAATTGGATTGAAAAATTTGAATTTTTTTCCTCAATTAATTGGAAATTTTTAGTAGTTCAAAATTCGGTGCCTGTGCAAGAACTGCACGTGAATGTGAAAGTCTTTTGATCTTTTCTGAAAAAGTTCTACAATTAAATTTTATGTAACAAAGTGATCAAAAGTGCATTTTTTTTATGGGGAATAAATTTTGTGAGATCTAATTGCCGTTATAATTAAGGAGTAATTATGTCTCCATTGATTTAAAAGTACATCAAGCAAAGTGAGAAGAGAAAGTGATATGAATGTCTGACGTGTAATGTGTAATTTATAAGATACGAATATAATTGTGCCCTTATCGTGGAATTTAAAAAAAGTTTTTTAATATACCGGCGAATACGGTTCTTAAAAACTTGCCAACATTCTGGGCGAAACTTATTATTATTTTCTGGAAGAACTGAAGATTCGACAGAAATGCATACGCCTCTGCCTCTGCCTCTGCCACCCTTAAAAGATGGTGCAGATTTTTAGGTAATAGTCGCGTCACAGTCAAAGTCTGTTGTTTCGAGACAAGAAAGTTTTTGTAAAATTAATTTGGACACAAGAATAGCTTCTTGTGAGTGGTTCTATGTATACTACAAATCTTGTAAAAAATAAACTACTCACGTAGGTATAAATATTGAGTAGCTATCTCGAATTTCGTTTGCAACCATTACCTTTAAGACATGGAACATATAAAATCAATCGATATCTCATCAGACTTTAAAGATATTACAAAATTACACACCTCCTTTGGTGCTAAATTTTGAAAAACGTGATATAAATTTATAAAATAAAAAAAAAAAAAAAAAAAAAAAAAAAAAAAAAATTACCGTTAAAGCCAAAACCCATTTCATATATCATCAGTTCCAAAATATGTCAAAAATTGTGAAATTGTGTGCACCGTCTTTTAGTAAGTTTTCTAATCGATTATTTCGAAAGTCTGAGGAAATGAAAACGAATTCGATAATTTAATAGAGATATGACGGAATTCGTGAAAAAGCTTTATTAAGTATTTATTAGCAAGCATAAAGTGTTGAGAACAGTTTTTATGCGAAAATATAAGAAGCCTGTGAAAAGCGAAATTCGTAAATTAAATAAAAATATTGAACAATTTCTTAAGCACTTTTCAAAAGAATTGAATATCTCAGAAGACCCAAGAGATATGATTTAATTCGTGAAATTATATGCACTCCAATTTCACTGATCATTTTTCCACCCACCTCTCCACACTCTCACACTCCACCTTTACCCCTTATACTAAAAACCCCAATTTTTTTTTCCTTTATTAATTGTTTATCAGTCTTTCCGCATAAATTCTAAGATCCAGTTTTAAATTGTTCTTAAGAGCTGTGAAGTGGTTTTTTACATATTCAAAACTGTTTTTGGAAAAAATGCTATCGGAACAACAACCCTTGAAAATTTAAATTTTAAACTTTTAAAAAAATTTTAAACGCATCTTACCTATTTCTTGAATAATTAACATGTCGTTTTCAGTAATATAATGCTAGAAAAAACAGAAGGTCTTCCTTCCATAGATCAAATTTTAAAAAATTTTAATTTTTGTTAATAATATATGAAGTCAAACTGAAGCAATTTTTCACGATTTCCTTGGCAAGAATTACATAAGAAGACCGAATTTCAATGAAAAGTATCATAGATAGTATAATTAATTGGTATTTTTAGAAGATAAATCAATGAAAAAATTATTGATTTTTAATAGTTATGCGTTTCAAATAATTTAAAAACCTATAACTGTAAAATCTGTAAAATCAAAATTAGTTTGCTGATAGACAATGAACGATGCAGGCGTATCTTCCACGCCAAATTACACGAACGAAAACCGATTTCAATCGATTAAAATCCTCTCAAGAAAGAAAAATCAAACTGGGAGAAAAAATTGTCGTACCGGACTCATGGGGCCTTAAGTCATTCGCCAAATAATTAGTCATAACGACGTGGTCTAGTTGTTGTCGTAGTATCGTCAGGCCGACTATTATTCTTTTTTAATTAGCCGTTTTAGTAGGAATACTTTATAATCTTAATACTAAAATATTATATTAAACAAGTGCATGTATGAAGTTTCCACATTTTAGATCAATGCAGTTTCGAGTTATAATTCGTTAAAGCTGACGAACCGACGCAACCAGATTTGAAATTTTTGGCTATCATTGAAGAAAGCAGTGTATAACTTTACGATCTTCGTGTCACAGACGATTGGTCCGGAATAATTTCATTCAATTGAAATTCCAATTTAAACAAGGCGCTTTTGTGTAAGTATTCAAAAACATAACACTTTGAATAATAAAGTAATTTAATAAATTATGAGACCAGACAAAACAAAACGGTGAACTCTTACAGCTCCACTCTTCCATAACACTTCAGGTATGCTGTCAACAAACCAATTATAAAGAGGACAAAAATGTTCGCCAAGTATAAAACCTATCGGCCATTGTTAGCACAATTTATCGCGTGCTCAATTAAAAATTTTGTTGCGTTTCACATTGGAGTAACTCTAAACTTTGCGACAATTATAATTCCGGCACTTCAAGGCATCACTTCGTCGCCGGATTATGAAGAAACACTCAGCTTTACAAATGAAGAAGCATCGTGGCTTGGTAACGCCTTCGATTTGGCTACGTTTACACCAATCTTACTAATTTCGAATTTCCTTCGCCAGGAAGTCTTATGTTTATTTGCCAGCTGATTGGATCATTAATATCCGGATGGGTGGTAGATGTTTTCGGCCGGAAATGTATCCTACTGATTTCATCGATTCCGTGTATTATTGGTCTTGTTATGTTTTACTACTCCAATTCAGTTGAAATGATTTTCATTGCCTATATACTGATAGGAATTATGAACGGCGTTGCTCAAGTCACTTGTGCAACTTATACTGGTGAAATATGGTTAAAAATTTATATATTACTTGAATTCGAATTCCTTTTAAATTCTTCAATTTTTTAGTGAAAAAAGTATTCGAGCTGTAATGCTGTGCTTGGGAACAGTGGCTACTACAGGAGGATCTTTGGTGTTATTCACTCTCGATTCAGTGACGAATTGGAGAATGGCGTCGTTAATCAGTGTGATATTTCCAATAATATCATTCGTACTAGTGCTTTTCATTCCCGAAACTCCAGTATGGCTGCTATCGAAGAATCGTGAAAAGGAAGCACGAGAATCACTCCAATGGATACGTGGATGGGTTTCATTTACTACCGTGGAACATGAGTTTCAAGTAATGAAAGAAGGCTTCGAAAGTTCCCAAAACTCCAGCAGACGAAAGACCACCTTACTGTTGAGCCTTCGGGAAAAACTCCAGGATTTCATTGCGCGCTCCAATATAATTCCATTCTTCATTGTCATCATGCTGTTTGCAATCAGTCAATCGAACGGGGTAGTTGCAATAACGCCCTTCTTAATTCCGGTTCTCAAGGCATTTGGGGTTGCAATTGATGCTAATTGGAGCACAGTTGCAGTTGCAGCAGTTGCCGTAATCGGTACTATAGGATGTGCGATGAGCATTAGATCTTTGGGAAAAAGGAAAATTTGTCTCATTGGATTGATCGCCTGTTTGATATGCACAAGCGGTTTAGCGTTGTATTCGATGCTGGAACTACCACCGAATTGGAACTCATTTGAAACTCACAAAAATTCGGATATAAAAGTCAGTTGGATCCCGCTTGTATGCATTTTAGGATTGTTCCTATTCACAAATTTAAGTATAGTGGAGATACCGTGGATGTTCACGTCCGAACTTTTTTCATTCAAGTAAGTTATTTGTTTTTTTGTTAATGTTTTTATGTCAATCTTTTATTAGTAGAAGACTCGGTACAATTCAAGATTGTCTCTTCTTTCTCCTTCAAACCATGCTCTTTCTCAAGGCATCAACAAAATCATATTGGGTAACACTCACGAGTTGTATTTTGCCGATATGCAGGCGCCAAATCCACTATTGATCTAAATTAACATTCCAGTTCTTCCTAAATACTGTCCAATGAATTTTCCGAAACGAACCCCACAGAATTGTAGAAATCGCGTTACACGCGCGAGGAAATTTATAAAATTGCCAATCGAAGCGATGCGATTTCATTATAACTGATTACACTTACTAATATGAATTCTAGTCAGTTGACAATTGACATGCTGTCGCATCGCTTTACACAAACGCGTCGCGCTCACTATATGGGTAATTCCAACCAAAGTGCTTTTGCTTCAATCCAACCCTGGCCTAAGTGAACTCATTGGCCTAGTACCTACTTAACTACGAGGAACAGTCATAAATTCTGTATAAATTTCTATCACAACGTATAAATCCGCAAAAACCACATTTACACGGTTTTAACTTAAATTTAAAAATTTTATTTCACGGTATTACAGAACTCGCTGTTTTTCATCGGGTATGGCGATGGCCTTTTCACTTCTGATAGGATTTTTAAGCACTAAAACTTACATAAATCTTGAAGTTGCACTATCAATCGAAGGCACGATGTGGTTCTTTTCGGCGCTAACTGCATTATTGTAAGTACATACTTTTAAAACAATTAAGTTACAATAATAATAAAATCGTTATATCGTTGCAGCATCCCATTATTATACTTTTTCGTACCCGAAACGGAAGGAATTAGCATTGAAGATATTCAAACTTTCTTTACGCATAAGAACCATAAAATCACTGATGTTAATATTAAGCAATTTTTAGAATCACAGAAAGAACAATCGGAAAAACAGGAAATCAAACAGAAACAAGAAATCGATACGATTTGTTAGATTGCTAAAACACATTCAAATGCTCAATAGGATTAGCGGAAATAGATTACAAGTTATTTGAATTTAAGTTAAGTGTATGTGAAGTAAATAATGTTAATTAGAAAATAATAGTCGCCACATTAAAAAAATATTGAATTCTATAGTGAATTTCAAAAATTTCTAGTATAAGTGTGCATTTTCTGTGCTGATTTGTTTATGGAAAAGTCTGTTAGAAACATAATTAAATCTAAAGTTAAATACAAGCAACAACTGAAGTTGTTATTGTAATGCAAAAAAAACTTAGATTAAATGTTAAATAGTTCAAAACTAAAAATTTTAATATCAACATTTCATTATTTTTTATTCAACATTCCGATCATCAATATTTATGTTATTTTCTAAGAGCAATACTTTCAAAAATTTGGCAATTATAAAGTGCCATATTAGATTAAACAAAAATTCATAGCTGTTACATAAGGCACTGTTTTCAAAATTATAAAATAAATTAAAATGTCGAATTTTCACGCTATTGTTTTCCGATAAAACTATATTTTATATGGAAATGGTAAGATTTAAATTATTGAAATTTAGGAGTAAATAATATATGTTTCCAAAATGCATTTTTACAAAACTATTAAGCAAATGAAAAATCTAAATAAGGCAAAAATTTAGCCTTTTCTGAATTTCTCCAATTAACATCTCGTAATTGCATGCTTCCGTTAATTAACACGTTTAGTTATAGCGTATATGTAGATGCCTATCTAATTCAATTTTGGTAGGTGTCTTGGCTTAGTTGAAATTATTTGAAAGCACCTGCCAATCAATGGGAGACAATAGGACATAAATTATTTTATTGAATAAAAACGGAAAACACTTCATATTTTTCAGCTGTCAACTTTTCGAAATAAGTTCAAATTTCAGAGTTCTACATATTGGTATGATGTTTGAGCTTATGCTATTACATAATTTCTATTAAACTTTTAAAATTATAAATTGTAATTTTAATTTTCGGTAAAGAATGACTGCAAAATTAACCCGAGTATGCTTCTATATATGTTAAATTGTCGCTCAAAATATTAGAAGCGTGTTGGTAATCTGTACGTTTTTCAAATCATAAAATTTAAATTTCAGCTTTTGATCTAGAGTAACGTTAATTTGGAAGTACGCTTTTGAATTGACAAGTTTTTTTTTTAGTAATCGTAGCTCCATTGTTTGGGGCTTTTACAATACATATTATTATACAATATTCTCGCCATGTAAAAAATTAAAGGTTAATTTCAGCATTTGATAAACTTCGTTACGATCCACCTGTAAATAGCATCAAATTATGATGGGAACATTTTGGCAGCTTATTATCCAATTTAGCAAAACCGGATGAAAAACTTAATGTTGAATAATTTCAAATGGAACAAATTAAGGTGGGCACCATGGCTATTTTGCATTAATTTTCCTAATTCACTTGACGTTCGAGACTGTTATACGAATAATTTCATGTTTATTGGAAAAATATAACACATAGTAATTCAACCTCCATATAATTGATAGCCAATGTTTTCAGTGCAAATCGATATTCATTTAGCTTTACGAATAGTATAAATCCATGATTACAAAATTTATTAATTTTCTCCAACAAAAGTTTTAGGCCCTCCGTAAACAATTAAAGTTTTGATAATACAAGTGTCAAATGTGTAGCAAGCTAACAAACTATTTGCTATCCTTTTTTTAAGTACATATACGAATAATTTTGTCATATAGTCTACTCAAAATCTATAAAATAAATGATCGGCGATATAGAGACCAATATCAGTATGGCCATAGCTAAAACCCGAAAATTTCACTCTGATATCTGGATATATATTCATATAGATTGCTTATAAATGTGATTCTGTTATTTTCTCCAAAAAAAAAACTAGACCAATGTGAAAGCATTTGGAATCACTGTTTTATTCTTTTGCTAACTTGCATTCTACATAGATATGCAAGTACGATACCGTGTCTGAACGTGAAGAAATTGCTTGGTACTGCACTAATTCGCATTTATGTACAGTGACTTTGAGAAGTTTCTGATCACTTAATGGCTGCTTATATTGGAGCTATACCTTATATCGAAAAGGAAGTAAAGTAGCCTATAGCCATATACTTTAAAATAGTTATATTTACATACATATATCTAATTTCATCAAAGTATATTCAACAGCTCTTGAGTTATGAGTATGGAAACATACAGCCAGACAAAGATATTCACGCAAAATCAAAAAAAATTATAAGAATTAAAAATTACGGAGCAACATGCAAATATACTGAATTCAACTATTTTAATTTTTAGAACGAAGTCCGCAAAGGGATTAAAACACCAATACAAAATTGGAATCAATGTCTAAGTCGCTAATAAAGTGAAAATATAGCACTGATTGTTTCAGATAAGGAGGTTATTTCAAAAAATGCAAAAACTCTTTTTATTAGTGGTTCTTCATACAAATAAAAAGTTTGTAGACGTAAAAGCCTATTCAATACTTAACGAAACCTAAGATAAGTGACGAAATTCGTGAGAATGCATGAAGTCGTCACTCTACCATTGGTTAGGAAAAATCCTGAAATTGATTTTAAAGAGATTAAATAGACCGCTCAAGTAAAAAGATAATGAGGAAGTCCTAACCCTCCACTTCTCCTCAGTGAAAACGTATAAAATCCCCAACCTCCCTTAATGGTTAAAAATCAAAAAGTCCTGAAACTATTTTCAGTCAAATACATGTTAAACTCGTAGAAGTCATAAGAGATGAGTATAGTGGAATTTGTGAAGCATTATAGAATAATGCTAGAGCTTTAATATCAAAAAATTCTGAAATGAATATTTCGGTGATCAATTGAAAGTAAAACCTATGAAATATCTTATCACTCTGAACAGATATGACAAAATTCGTAAAAACGTAGACAAACACTTAACACCTTCAAATTCTAAAAAAAATACATTTGTTTATCCAAAGAGCTTGTGGAAGTAAAATTTACAATATATCTCAAAAGACCTAATATATATGACAAAATTCGTAATTCAAACTAATTTCAACCTATCGTAAGCCAAGTTTTTCACACAGCACACCCGTAGATCACTACTGTTCTAACAAAAAAAAATTAATTTGAATGTACCTATAACTCCGGTAAAACTTGAAAAAATCTTCGAGTTTCAACTTTGAGCATGAGCCTTTCAGAAGATATGGATTAATTAAAGTCTCGAACCCTCTAAACGTTCAACTTTCATCTTCTCATCACATATTATCCTTCACACGTATTTCAGTAGGTATATGTATGACGGAAAAACTTTCTTTTTTGCTTTTTTGACATCTACTAACCCTGAATCGTAAAAATACAAAATATGATGGTAGTAAACTTTATGTATAGATAATAAAGTCAGTTACTTAATAAAACTGCCGGTTTTAAGTGATACTGCAAAATTATGAAAATTGAGATCTTAAGAAGGAATCCTTATAAACTGTGCTGTACAACTTTATTGTATGTAAAATCTAAAAATAGCTATAGAATTAAAAAAAAATTGTTTAAAGCTCAAGCTAACAAGTTACAATCAAACGATCGTCATCACTCACATTACCTGTAATAAATCGAGAAAACCGGCATTCAGTCGAATTAGATTTATGCATGTCAGTAATCCGTTAGAAGCGTTGTTTGCTTAATTTATTATTATTGTCTGTAGCTAGCCATTAAATAACTAAAAGTAAAGATCTTCTCGTCCATACCGCAATGATAACCTTACACTAGGTTTTAATATTCTAGCGTCTTTCTAAAGTGATTCTTCTTGTTTTACTAGGAAGCGTTTTACTATAATTTAATACTTTTTTTATCATATGCGTACGCTAACAATTGACATATCTACCGATTTAAATGTTAAAGCCTCTTCGTTTCGATTTAGTGCTTAAAGCTTATGTTCATTGTAGATACACTCAGAGAAGATACCTACTATAGTTATTTTGTCTGATTATTAGTCCGTCCAAACCACAGTAATATTAAGAGTTTGAATCTCGATACATCAATCGATCGCAAAAAGAGAACGGTTTTTGTAAAAACTACTTCTGTTGTATATTATCTCTCCGCGATCGTGGTTCAAATAATAATCGCCGTCTTCACAATTGTTAACTCTGATTTTTAAATTTATTAAATTTATTTTCTATTCTTAATCAAAAAAATTAATCGATTCGAATCTTATTGTTTGTGGTGAATAAGTTAGTCTATTTAAAATGGTGATAGCGAAAGTTGGAACTTTACGAACATTTTTGCCACAATTTATAGCAAGTTCGTCAAAAAACTGCATTTTGATAATATCCGGTTTGGTGGTCTCGCTTCCAACTGTTATTGTTCCAGCCTTAACAAAATCCGACGATGAGCTGCATCTTACATTTTATCAAGCATCCTGGTTTGGTAAGTATCTGAATAATTACAAAAGTATCTTTTCACACCAAAATCAACTACGATATTTGTAAACAATGATTTAAAAATCATTTATAGCAAAATATGAAATATTTAAAGGTCGAATAGTAATACTTTCATTTATATCTACTATAAACGATCTTTAGTAGCTCTTCACACATAGATACTACAAGTATAAAACGTCGCTATTCGAAGATCTTTTGTTTAACCAGACAGGCATTTTTCGATCGTAAAAATTAATAACACGCCTGGTATGAACATTCTTTAAATTAACCGGTTTAGTTTTAAGAACAATATCATATCATTTTTATCATATCATGTGATACTTCTGTGTGAAATTAATGACTTCCTGATTATTTTGATTATAGTAAAGGTGTAGAAAGAAGCGGGTTTGAGCGTATTAAATGCAGATAAAATTTAATGTTTTAACGGAAATTTTTTAACACTTGCAATGACGTAACAACATCACTTTCAAATTTGTGTTTCATTTAAATGTTTTTAAATTTTTCTTTCATTTTATACTTTTTATGTAAGTTTTACTTGTAGTTTTGTAGTTTTATTTCCTTATTTTTTCTTGATTTTCTTTGATTTCTTCAAAACAAAAACCGTAATGGAAAAGGCAATAATATAAAGGATATACGCTGATGGTCATTGTAACTAGTTCTTAAGTATAACTGTGTATATTTATATGCCTTTTATAAAAATATAATAATAATAATAATAATAATAATAGAGGATATAATATCTAGAAATCTAGATTCAGTATACAAAGTATGAACAACAAACTAAATATTATATCTGAACACATGTTTAGTGATATTAAAAATTCTACCGTCGTTAATGGCAGTGGATTAAGACTATTCTAATTTTGTTATTATTGTATTTTGCATATTGCTAGTCAGGCTTAAGGAGTATATGCTTTAAATTCCATGCCATTTATCAATTTCTATTTCAGGATGTTCTTTAAAGTATCTTTTATCTTTTCTCGTTACTATCTCCTTTTTACGATTATAATGCAGTTACTTGTTAGAATCTGGGCCTTCAAATTTTTGAGATACGCAGGGGGTACGATCGTACCCCTCACGTACCCCCTTATTTCGCTCACCATATCGCCAATAATGAAGTTTTTTAAATCTGTTTTTTGATTTGAAAAGTAGACAACAGCACCTTTAATATAATGCAGTTACTTGTAAAAATCTGGGCTTTTAAAATTTTGAGGTACGAGGGGGGTACGATTGTACCCCCCAAAGGAATTGCTAGCAATCAACGATGGAAAGGATAAGATTCTAGGGAGAGGGGGAATTTAATTTTTTGATCCTTCGAGCCAGATATGAAACAGAGAACTACACATGGAAGCCAAAATAAGTGAACAATAAATTTAAAGTGAACTGGAATTGCAAAATGGTTGTGCCATAATTTATTTATTAATTTATTTATAAGTTGGAAATATTTTAAATTGGCTGAATATAGACGGGGGGATATCCAATATATGTAAATACGTAGAGTTCGGAGATAAAATGCTAATATCATCTTAAAAAGTTTCTTTTGCTTGATCTTTGAGTGAGAAAAAATGAAACTGAAACTCTATGACGGGAAAATGTTTCAGATTTCTTCAAGACATCATTTACTGATGTTTCAAACTTCTAATGATTTTATTACTTCACCGACTACTGAAAGGACAGGAAATTTTTGTTCTCTCTCCTTTTTGGAATCATCTCATTTAAATTTAAGAAACAAATCATTATTCTAGTCCATTGAAATAAGTTATATTGAAAACCCACCAAGAAATAACTTTCTTATAGTTCTACCAACTAATCACATAAATGTAGCTTTAAATATTGACAGAGTTGTTTTAAATTGTACGATCCAATGTTGTTAGTCAAAATTTGAACATTTTACTATTTTCTTTTAAATAGCAAGTATGGAAAATAATCAAACATTAGATACGTATATAAATTTCGTCGACACCGCTATGAAAATATTGGTTTACTACATTTTTCATCGGTTGTCTATAATGGTCAATAAGAAGATATTAGATTGATTAATTTTTTTTTTCTTAAAACTTTTATTGTTTTGGTCGAGAAATGGATGCTACTAATTTCTCCAAAACTTCCTTTCCATTTAAATAGAAAGGACTTCCTTTCCATTTGAAATATGAAAATTTTTTTTATTATTTTAAACTATTTGGGACTTCGGATTTCTTTGGAATAAACGTAAAATTATTAAACAACGTTCCGACTGTTTTGATGAAACAAAAAGATGAAGCATTTTTATGGTTCAACTTGAAATTTTAAATAACTTTCGAAAAAATTAGAACTGAAAATTCATGAGGAAATTCGCGTTTAAGTCAGTCAGACCATTTGATTTTCTTGTTAGGTATATCTACCCTATTTTATCGATATTTGAATTACAAAAATGAATGATAATATTAATATAATAATATATAGATAATAGTATTAATGTTTTATCTGTCGGTACATGATCGGAATTTCATTATTCTTCGTGAGCAAAAGTGAAGCTTGTCAATATCCTGTACCGATGTTTAAAGATGTAGATACCTTCATAGAAACCTTATCATTGTCCGGAGCCTGCAAGACGTTAGTGGCCGTGCATTCCGGGGGTTCCAGGCTCCTTTTTAATAATTGTAAGCAATTAAAATTTATAATTTTCGAACGGTTTAAACAACCAAGTTGAATCATTGTGATTATATCTACTAGGAAGTATACCACAAATAAACGCCCCTTCTCATCTGCTTGAAAACGCCACTGAATTTGATCTCCTTGCTGTATTCGAAATAGAACCTCGTTAAATATTAACATCCCAACCGTGAGTGCATCGATAGCATTCATCATGTGAGTAAAACGTGTCATGTCCAATGCGATATTTTTAACTTTTAATCAAAAAAAATTTAGATATAAATCGTTTGCAAATTTCAAACCTCGATTTGTTTGAACAAACAATTAGATGGCCATTACTATAAATATTTACAGATCAAATATTTATCGAATAGAAGAATCTGCATAATTGATTGAATTTTCAATCGACTATAGATTTGGACTTAACACAATTTACACATCTAATACCTGTATGTGTATTTATAGGCATAAAGGTATGTCAAAAATTTCAAAATTCGAAAACCTCTTCATTTCGTTTGAAGTGCTTAGAGTACGAGTATGTTCAGTACATCTTTTCAACATTCATTCAGTGATGTTATAAGTTTTTTTATCTGTTAAATTTTTTATAGAAATATTCGACTCTCTATGTCCAGTGAATCATTAGTTCTCGGAAATAGGACGGGAAATTACTATCATTTATAAATACACAGTGCTTAACTTGTGAAATTTATTTTTATGAGTTCTCAATTATAACCAATTCGGATAAAAACAACTGAAAAATTAAGAAAAATGGTAGTAGCAAAAGTTGGAATCGTTCGAAAATATTTGCCCCAATTTATAGCAAGTTTCGCAAAAAATAGCATTTTGATAGTGTCGGGTATAGTGATCACGCTTCCAACTTTAATCGTGTCAGCATTAACAAAATCTGGCGATGAACTACAGCTAACATTTCATCAAGCATCTTGGCTTGGTAAGTACTTAAATAAAATGAGTAATAGTGACAAAATTGATCAAAATTTTGAAGCTCCCGCTCGTGATCCGTTCGTCGTACGAAAAACTGGTGTAGACGAAACTTGTAGGGAATTTAGTCTTCTACAACTTTGCCATGTAAATATGTCACCTATTTTTAATAAAAATGGTTGAAAAGTTAAAAAAAACTGGGACAATCTCCTAATTTTTTGCACTTTACGCTTATTATTAGCAATAAATAATGATTTTACAAAAAAGTTGTTCAGGTAAAAAAGATAGAGAATTTAATTCTTTATAAATTTGGTTCGTACCATTTTTAGCAAGAAATGCAAAATAAGGCTACAAATCGACAAAACATAAAATCCAAAATTTCGGACACACGCCATATCAAATTTTGGTGTAAGACTGTCATTCCGTATTCTACTCCATCATTGGAACCTAACCACGTTAAAATATTTCGCCTTCAATTTTTTTCTTAAGGAATTCCTAGATTTACTGGACTAGTCGCTTATAGAAGAAAATTCATATAGACTTTTTTACCAACAAACGTTTACCTTTAATAGTCCTAAAAAGACGGTACGAAAATTTTTTTAATAACTTTAATCTAAATATCTTTTTTACTAACATATTTGCACGATAATAATTTCTGTGGTAAGTCCAGAAAATTCTTCTGTTAGCTACAACAACAGCACATTACCTACAATATTTGTTGATATCTTTTTAATGTCAAATAATATTTGGCTACGAAAATTTATACACCTATTAAATCTTTTCTTTTTTTATTGAGATAATTATGGAAAAAAGTTAAATCAATTATTCATTATTAACTTGAGGATTATCCGCATGTGTTTTGTTAGTGTGTTGGAAGCCAGTTTGAGATCGACGTAAGCGATTCCCATAGGTCTGTCCAACTTACCTATACGATTATAAGTACGTAATAAAAGCAAATGTACGAACACTATTTTAAATAACCGGTTAAGTATTGTACGTAAAAAAAAAAATTAAATCTGTCACTTTCAAAATGTGAAGTATTTTATTTAATACCATTACTTTTTTATCACTTCTGGAATATTGTTGTTTGTTTTTTAAAACAGATAGGTATTGTAGCGAAACAAAGTATTCGTACACCTACAAAATTTTGTGATTGTGAATTAAATTATAGAGAAACTTTAGTTCAAAACTGAAAGCTTATCATGCATTGAAGCAAGGCAAAAATACTCCAGTCCCGATAGACTACTGTCAATCGAAATACTGAACTCTAATTTGTACTGTAGTTGTGAATAGGGCAGAGTAATTAGTGCACATGTAACTTGCCCTTTTTCAAGGAACACTTTATTTGCTAGCTCAACGATTTTTTGAATTAGAGTGGGCTCCCGAAGATGAGTCGCAATTTTTTAGTGACCTTTATATGGGGGCTATATGACCGACTGTTTCGATTGGTACAATTAATATTGAGAAACTAGTCATTGCAAAACTATACTATTTATAAGGTGCACAAAATTTTAATTTTCGTGGTTGGAGCAGTGTGAAGTAATTCGCTATAAGTTCGTGGACTTTTTTTTGCAAGAGCATTTGTATGGGAGGTGCTCGAACAAAAACTGTAATTTCGGTCAATAGCATACACTCGACCTTACTTTTAGCTTAGAACTAATTATTTCAATTTTCCGATTTGACGATAGAAATGAGATTCTTTGTATTAGGCTTGCGCATTTTAGTTCACTATATGACCGAACATTTTCAGTTCTCGATCCGTCGCGAACTAGTTCGTGCTTTTAGTTCAGTAGTTCGTGTGAGTTCAGTGTAAAAACGTGTAGAAAATGACATAAAAAAAATAAGGTCCTCAGTGTGGAAGTACAGATCAATCCATGAACAAAAACAAACTAGGGGCTGGAATCACTGTGAACTAGTTCCTTTTTTAACTAGTTACAATCTGATGATCTAAAAAAAAGTGTCCATCTTATACAGCAATGAATACAAAAGAACTAGGAACTGGACTCACTGCGAACTAGTTCGTTCATTTCACTTATGGGGACGCTCTTCCGAACTAGTTCGGTCACCGAGCTACACAAGCCTTTGTATGGAAGCTACACGAAGAATCCTTTCGATTTTCCTCCTACTAATTTTTTTTAACAGCAACCACTGAAATATTTATTTCATTAAAATTTTAAATTTCTACCTCGAAGCATTTTAACTTTTTTATTTTATATATTGCAAGTGGGGCCGAATAAAGGCCAACTTATGCCTCAGGACCGTTTCGATATTTAATGGGTACAGTGAAAGAAAAACTATGTTTATTCCAAGGTTGCATTGACTATATTAAGGTTCTTCTAACCATAGTAAAACTGACATGTTTCCAGTGATCATAGCTATGATGATACTAGCCATAGCACATAATTCGTAAAAACATAGTATGGTTGCATTAATCATATATCCCTACTGAAATTTAATATGGTTGTACCAATCATGCTCGTTACATGATGTAATTGTGTATTATAATCACGACAACCTTATTCTATGATCAGTGGAACCATATAATTTGATAAGATAGTTCCCACAACCATACCTCTCACAGTACGAAAAGTGTCGTTCACGGTGTAAGTTCGCTTCTTCCAATTTCATGTGCGCTTTGTTCGAGAGTGTTTAATTGTTGTTCAAGTCAATTATTTATGATCGAAAGTGTTTTCTTTGTGAATTGTTTTTAAGTGTCACATGTATCTTATGATTGACCCAACCTTTATATTATTAAAGAAGGTTGCGTGAATCATACACCAAGGTTCTGAAATCAGAACTATGATTCAGGCAATCATGTCACATAAATTTTATGATTGACCCAACCATGTTATTATTAGATAAGGTTGCGTGAACCATACACCAAGGTTCTGAAATCAGTACTATGATTCAGACAATCATGTCACATAAATTTTATGATTGACCCAATCATTTTATTATTAAATAAGGTTGCGTGAATCACACACCTAGGTTTCCACAACCATAATTTTGATTGAGCTAAACATGTTATATGTTGTAACAAAGTTGTGGCAACTATAACCTCAATCATAGTAAGGTTCTCCCAAAATATGGTTGCCTCAATCATATTTTTTCTTTGAGTGTACGGATATAGGGGCGAAACCGCGTTATTATGCTTATACATTTTAATTTTGATAAAATTCAAGAATGGCTTAGATGGTAGAGCCCCTATTACGCTATGGCTTAGATGGTATAAGAAGTTAGTCCAAAGCTGATTGCAAACTAAATTACCAGCAAACCATTCCATTCAAAAATAACCCGAACAAAAATTCTAGGTGATCGTAAACGAATTCGCTAATCAGGAACTAAATTTGCATTCACAGGCAAATTAAATAAGTGATGCATAAATGATTCACTTTGGCGATTTAATGAAAAATGGATAGGACTGTATGTGCATTATTTATACAGCCACGATCATATGAAGGTGAAGATACATTCCATCCTATGGAAACGTTAGTTGTAAACTTTTGGCGATTTAACTAGCGATGAAAACATTCGCCTATAAGTATTACTATTGAATCCTTTTCGAATCGAATAGTATACTGGTTCTATTAGCGTTTGATCTAATTAAAGGTATCAAAGACTATGTATCATATAATAAAATAAAAAGAAGCAAATGGAAAAAAATAGTAGTTAATCGTTGCCTAAACTCATAAGTGACGGAAGGAAGTAGCAAATCACTTCACTACTAATATCTAGTTTGTTTTCCAGCCTTCACGTTTATGACTTTTTCCGTTTTCCCACTAACATGTATTCGCCAGTATTTCAGTAAGATGAAGGTATTATGACGATCTAAGCATGTTTTAATAAAAGTCATAGAGAAAACTTCACTAAAAGTTTGGTGAATCAAAACCTACTCGATTATTTTGACTAGAATTGATGAATAAAAATTAGAGTTCATTATGTTTTTTCACTTCTACTGCAATTTCCAAAGTCGTATTCCGAATGAAGTCTAGAAAAAACCCATCATCAAATTTAGAAGAGCAAAAAACGTTCAACTTCTGCGAATTTACATTCATACTTGCAACGAAGTACGAAGTTTTGTTCGTATGAAATGAATGATATTTTAAACATAAGCGATTCATTTTGATGACTTTAAATTTTAGTTGTTTCTAAAAAAAAAAAACTATTTCAAATATTTCACCACTTTTCAGCAATATTCGAAAACTTTCACTATTCACGAATCATCGTAATTACTTCATAATAAAGAATGCTTACATCGTCGGGTTAAAAATTAAGTATTTTAATGTTTGATTTTTTTTTTTGTTCAGTACTGTTCATAAACATATTCAAATTTTTGTAATTACATAATACAATTTCCAATAATAGTTTACTTATTTGTGTTTATTTACAGCCAGCATGGTACCGATGTTAATAATTATGGGTACATTGATTTCGGGAGCAGCTTCGCATATGTTGGGTCGAAAGCGTGCAATGCTGCTAGCCACCGTTCCTCATATAATAGGTCTGACAACACTCTACTTTGCCAAATCGGTTACAGTGGTCTTTATTGCAATGTCCGTAATGGGTTTCGGTATTGGTCTGGGCGAATCGTCCATATCGACTTACGTTTCCGAGATAAGGTAACTCATTTCGTCTTCCATAATTTATAACATTTATCGTATTGTACTTTAGCGAGCCGAATATTCGAGGCATACTCCTAGCGATTGGCAGCATTATGGTACAGGTTGGCGGACTGATAATTTTCACCCTGGGCTCCTTTGTAGAGTGGCGAATGGTTGTCCTTTTGTGCATAATTTTACCATATCTTGCCGCTTTTTTAGTACTCATAATTCCAGAAGCTCCGTCCTGGCTTCTATCGAAAAATCGTAAGAAGGATGCACAGAAATCGTTGCAATGGCTACGCGGATGGGTTTCGGCCCAACACGTCGAAAAGGAGCTCAACGAACTGGAGCACCACGTCGAAATATCGAAGAAGTGTAGACTATGCGAGAAAAATAACATCGCTTGCTCTCATCCGGAACCGATTTTAGTGAAAAGGATAGTGGAAATGCTAAGACGTCGAAACTTATCTGTCTTCTTTATAGTAATCATGCTGTTTCTCCTTGACTACGGTATTGGTGCATTGGCAATGCGTCCGTTTATGATACAAATCATGCGAGCATATGGAGTCGCGATGGATCCACATAAAGCCACTATTCTAATTGGAATCGCTTGTGTCCTTGCTAAGCTGCTATCTGTAGCGGCAATAAAGTTTCTTGGAAAACGTGGGCTCGCATTGGTGTCCTTGGTCACAACCTTGGCATGTCTCATCGGACTTGCTATCTACGCTGAACTTCGACTGCCTCCCAATTGGACGTCGTTCGTCTCGCCCGAGGACGTTCAGGTCGAACTGAGCTACATTCCATTGGTCCTGTACGTTTTGTACTACTTCTTCTGCCACTTTGGAATACAAACTATGCCATGGCTGACACTATGCGAAATGTTTCCTTTCAAGTAAGTGAATGGCTCTCGTTTGCTATGCGGATGCTACAGCTGCATGCAAAATTCTACTTTGCAAACTTAATTGAAAATGGTTTTTAATTTTATTTTATGTTTTCCAGAAGCCGTTGTCTCTGTACCAGTGTAGCTATCGCCTTGGGGCAAGTTATCAGTTTCTCGGCAACCAAATGCTACATCTACTTGGAAGTTGGGTTTGCCTTGAGTGGCGCTATGTGGTTCTTCTCGGCTGTATGTTTCGCTGGGTAGGTCAAATATCATCATCATTCCCGAAATGTATTCTTCAATAAGTTTTTCTTTTCAGAATTTTCTTAGTGTACTTTCTTTTGCCCGAATCGGAAGGTGTTTCCATGACCGATATCGAGGCATTTTTCTCGGACAATACTCGAAGACTTACGGACGTTCATATGGGTAAATTTCTGCAAAAGAGACGACAAAATAATGAAAATGCTGAGGAAATTCAGAAAAATACCAATTAAAATGTGATATACCTATACCTTGTATCGAAAATAAGATTACAAGTCGAAGTATTGTGCACGAATTCAGTCGTTACGATATCTGCATAGTTTTGTTTGAAACTTTCTTTGATCACACAAAAGGGAGGAATTATTTTGCGACTACTAGTTTAGTTCTAAGCATTGTGTTAAAAATGTAGCAGCACTTTTTTAATCAGAACTGATAAAAGTCTCTAGAATACCAACACAGACGGCATATTGTATAGCTACTGAGTACAATTTTTGGTCGCACATTACTTGAATTTACTACTTTTTTATATTTCTGTTAAAATTAAATTTTCATTTTTTATATTGTTCACTCTATATTTTTCAATACTTTTATATTTATATATTATTGGTTAAGTAATAAAAAGACAAATATAAAAAAACAATTTTTTAGTAAAGGTAGTTATTTACTAGGAACTGAATTCCGACTAATAATAATAGTTCTCTATCTCGATATTACATTTAAGGCTCTATGTGCACGTTAAATGCGATTTTAATGATTTATGACTGTTTTCTTGCCAATATTTCACGTTAATGGCAACAAAAAAACAAAATAAAATCACACCACTTTATTAGCTGGTATGTAAACTAGGTCGTCCATAGAGAAAAAATTCAAAAATATATTTGAAAAAATACAATTAGAACAACAACACTTCAACATGTTTTAAAATGAGTTAATTCGAGTTTTTTAAACGCATATTACCTATTTCTTGAATAATTAACATGTCATTTTCATTAATATAATGCTAGAACAACTCTTAACGAATGTCCTCCACAGATAAAATTTTAATGATGTTCATTTTTGTTAATAATATATGAAATCAAACTGAAGCAATTTTTCACAGTTTTCATGGCAAGAACTACATAAGAGGAAAGCATTTCATTGAAAAGCATCATAGATTGGTATTTCTAGAAGATAAATCAATGAATATAATATAATAATATAATATATTATTGATTTTTAATAGTTATGCGTTTCAAATAATTTGAAAAACTATAACACTATTTTTTCAGTAGAATCAATATTAGTTTGCTGATGGCAACGAAAGATGCCAATGATGCCATGCCAAATTACACGAACGAAAAACGATTTCAATCGATTAAAATCCTCTCAAGAAAGAAAAATCAAACTGGGATAAAAAATTATCGTACCGGACTCATGGGGCCATAACTGGAATTGCACAAAATAAATTTTATATTTGTATAAAAACAGATAAAATTAATTTACAGATTAGAACTTTATCTTTACAATTACAGTTAATAAATTTGGATTATAGATAGATGCAGAAAAATAATTTAATTTAAAGTCACTCACTAAGCCTAAGTATTGGATATATTCACTAAAGTAGAACTGTATGAAAATGTTTGCTTTGATCCGGAAAATGCATGACGGGAATCTTTACAATTACATGAATTTTTTTTCGCGCAAATCTTGTAGGTACTACGCCTTAAAATTAAGCCTTGTTTCCTAAAAAAATTACTTCTCTATTAATTATTACTTTATTATTTTCTAATCGATTTTTAAAAAAAATTTGGTACCCTGAAAATGTTTTTTTCACGTTTCATAAGTAATTGACACGAAAAAATCAAAAAAAAAATTCAGTCCGTCTGTTCAACTATCCGTCTGTCCGCCGCACTAAAAATCGTTTCAAGGCTCGTAGCTCCCAAACGCGCTGAGATATTAAATTGAATTATTTTTTACGAATAGACTTCGTAGGCCTCTTAAAGTGGACACCTTTTGTCGAGTGCGGGTGTGAACGAGGAGGTGAGGAAAACGTTTTAGATGGCAAAATTTGGTTTCTAGATCGCAGCAACCGCTTATGCTGGGAAGCTGAAATCTAAAATTTATAAAGAGCTTCAATAGTAGACCCATTTACGAAAAAATTTCCGACATGGGTCAAAAGGTGAAGGAGCTAGGTGAAAAATAATGCATACGAAACGCAAAAAAGCCGAGATTGAGACATTATAAAATATATATGGATTTCCTAAACGGTTAATGTCACGAAGTTAAAACTTAAGAAACACCTTTATATGTAGTAGGTACTAGGAAAATATATCGGAAATACATTTTTGAGTGGGATCGGGGCATTGGCGTCCGGGGGTTGGGGATGAAAAACTTTAGATTACGATATCTCACGAACCAATTGCACTAGACAAATAAAATTCGGTTTGTATATACAGGTTGACAAATTAGGTCTGATGAAGGAACATTTTTTGAGGGGGCGATGGAGCATGAAAGTGGAAGGGATTAAAAGTTTTCTAAAAATTCACCTCTCATATCTCAGGAATAGTGTAAGATAGATGCTTAAAATTTTTACCGGAAGTAGGCCTAATAGACCCCTAGTATAAAATGAAATGTTGAGGGTGTCGGTGTATAGGGTAAAAGTGGGGGAGAGAGCAAAGGGCAAAGGACAAGGTTCTGATTTTTAAATCTCGCGAACTTGTAATTTAAAAAAAAAGCTGAAATATTGATAATTAGATAGAGTAGTGGCATACTGGAAAAATATAATTTTTTATAGGGGTAGTATGGTGCGAGAGTGGGGTTTTTTCCTTACTATTGCAATGCTACAAAGATGAAACTCTGTATGGATATGTAAATCAACTAGAAAAGTAATTTAGATAAAAAAAATCCAAATATCCATTAGTGTTTGAAAGAAGGTCGAATTTCACGATTCTGCCCAAAAATTGTGATTTCACTTTTATTTTACGACTTTTTCATATAAATACGTGTTTTCAAAATTTCTTGGAATTCTACCCCTAAGAAGGTGCAAGAGGTTGTATACTTCTCACAAATACTGCTATATCGCCCAGGCCTGATAAGATATCGAATATCTCTTCACTTTCGCGGGTTTGCATAATAATAGCCTAAAACAAGTTTTTAAGTTTTTTCCTTTTTCAGCCCCTTAGAGGGTATAAAAGGGCTTAAGGGGAGGGGGGGGGATTCTTATTCAGAAGGGTCAAAAAATCGATTTTTTTTTTTTATTTCTTAAATCGATTCCGAATGTATCTAAGAATATGTGTTCAAAGTTATAAAGGCTGATTCGCAATATTTTTAAAGATTCAGCACTAAACGCAGTGGGTGTCGAGCAGGTATACGAGCGCTCGGGCAGCTGCCGTTATCTTTAAAGCGAGTTTTCTCGAGTTTTCGTTTTTCGATTTTTCCAAATCGGTGGGCAGGATTGCAAGAAAACGAGACGACCAATCAACATGATCCAAAGCTAGCTTCAGTTTTGTATCCTCTATTAGATAAACCTAAAAAGAAAAAAAATTGTAAACAATTGTAAACAATTTTTTTAGCGAGTTGAAATGATTTTTTTAGCGAGTTACAGTGATTATTGTGTTAAAACCTGCGAAAAATTTCCAATTTCACAATTTTTTGAGTTTTTCTTGGTTCATCTAATAGAAAAATATGTACTAATTGAAATGCTGTTTGGTTTTTTGGTTTCAGACGAAAATTACGAGCTCCATCGTGTCCACCGACTGGAAACTGCAATTGCACAAATGTGCATACAAAACTACTGTTTGTCAATATTTGTAGCTAAAAAAAAATTTTTTTCCCAAGTTTAAATATGTAATAAAACAGTGTAAAAAGGTCGCTGAACTTGCATTTTTTTCGGTCCTAAAAAAATTCCCCCAAAAATGCTTTTTTTTAGGCTTCCTAAATGAGAATCCCCCCTTAACTCGTTTTCACGAATTCCGTGTGTGATAAGTGATAAGAAAGTAATTGGTTTTAACTTTTCGTGCTGTCTTCCTATTTATCTATTAACTCCTTTTAGGATTTTTAGATATTTAACCCCCAAGTGGGTTTAAAAAGGTTGCATATGTTTTCACAGATTCCTACATATTGCTTAGGTCTGATGATATATCGAATTCATTTTTACTTCGTAAGGTTTCCTATATACTCGTAAGCGCCAAAAATTCAATTTCAGTATTTGTAGATATTCAATCCTAAGGGGGTTGAACACATTTCGCACAAGGGGGTTGAACGCATTTCAAAACTTCAACATATTTTTTAGGATTGATGATATACCATATGTGTATTAGATCGCCTTTCACTTCCACAAACTTTTTATATAATCGCCTACACAATTTTGCGATACTCAACATCCAAAGGTTTGCATGAACTCGCTTCTTTCATTTTCGAAAAAAATTTAGTTATGGTTTTCTCTCGATAGTATTATGCCTACTCTATTCAGAAATAATCTCAGTCTTTATCAAAATGCGTTGGAAGCAGGGTAAGGAACGCATTTTTATAAAAATTGAGATCATTTCTGAATAGAGCAGGCAAAATACTATCGAGAGAAAACCATAACTGATTTTTTGGGGAAATGGAAGAAGCTAGTTTTGCTGCGCACCGCTTCATATGTTTTCACAATTTTTGCCATCTCTTAGTTCTGAATCTTATACATACATATCTAGATGGATGAAATACGTAATTCGTTATTTCTATTTTAAATATTTTTTTTTTAAGAGGAAAATTTACTTTCCAAGAAAAGTCATAATCTCGAAACAACTAATGATATACTCCGACTTTGACTGCTCTCGAACTTTGTACCAAAAAAAAAAATAAAGTTTCTGTTGGCAGATTTTTCCTTTAAATTCGAATGTCTGAGAAGAATTCGCTTATAAAAATAAGCACCTGGAAGCCTGCCTAAAAGAAGAATTCACGAATGTGTAATAATTTTGATATTGTCCGCTCCGCTGTGGTTACTACCTTTTTAAGTCAATTTCAATCTGTATTCGGTGTTTGCTGTAATAATGGTAAGGACTTGGACTCTGAGAAATGTTCCTTCTTCGTACCAGCCTCAAAACATATCTCTATACCACGAAACTTGTTGGACCAGTCTACTTTTCACTAAAGGAGTAAATACCTGAATCTTATACTCATGCAGTAACAAATGAAAAAAGTGTTCGTCTACCTGTTTCCCTGGCTATTTCGAAAAAGGGGTGATTTTAAACTCACTGGAGAAGGAACAAAAAACGGAATACATTCGAACCAACGGGGCCGCGGCGGAGCAATTTGCAAAACGAGGTTGGTTATTATCATTGGGACCTACTAACACCCAGGCAAAAGGTTCTCGTAGTTTGGGTGAGAAAAGGATTAATTAATGGTCACTCCAACTGTTATTTTACAGCACTCTCAAATAATGTGCTTCCACACAAAATGGATTAATATGGTGTAAAAAAAGAAGAAAAAACTGTCGATTTCTTTGCAAACGTTAATAGTTTATTTATTTTTACTTAATTGTCCGGCTACCGAAAACACGTCGGTGTCGCAACGCTGCAAGACTGAAGTCAAAAGCATACGAAACCAGTTCGTAAATTAAAAGGATTAGAAACTAAAACAGTAAAATAAAAACTCGATAATTATCAGTCGGTTTGTGAAATATTCTGCGCAGCACTGATGAGCGTGTCATGGATCTCCTTCGAGGAGACAATGTGCGAACGAACGGTGGACAAGTACTGCGGATAGCACATTGGTGTGTTTGGATTTTCCGGTTGTGGGAACGGCTCCATACGATTGGACGCGACCACTTGCGGTAGGTAATGTTGAGCGGACGATAATTGCTGCACGCATTGAATAGAAGTTTTCTGAAAGAAAAAAATGACAGTGAAATAACCTTGTAAAGAAGTTAATAGAATTGCTTGCTTACCAGGTGCAATTCAATTTGATCGCAGATCGAATAGAACTCCTCGAGATGTTTATCGAATCGGGCGGCGGGATTGTTGTTGATTTTTTTCCTGAAAGTAATTTCAAATTCAAGTGATGCTGCCGAACAGAAACGAATGGTTTTACTTACAAATCGTCGGATAAATTGTTCTGTTGAAGCACTAGAGCAGCCGTTTTGAATGTCGCGTAGAAAGACTCGCGTAGCGGACCAACGAGGCTCTTAATTTTCGATATGTTGTCCATTTTTTCGGCTTGTTGCTGCTGTTGTTGTTGTTGCTGCTGCTGCTGTTGTTGCTGGGGAATCTGCTGGGGTCCCATCACTTGCATTTGTGGTGCCTGTTGCGGGGAACTTTGCTGCATCATTCCGGGCGATACTCCAACTACAGGCATGCCTGGTCCCATTACGGTCTGTGGAATGCCGTGCATGTTCATTTTTACTGATTTTATTGCAGAACTTTAGAGAAATAGACCGACGTTCGATCGCGTATAAAACTAAACAGTATACACAGCACTTTTGACAGCTACCACTTCATTTTACCGTCACGTTGACGTTTGTGTCTTCTTCTTCTCTGTCTCATATATAGAGTTCTTTCCCTTTGTCTCCATGAGATATTAGAAATGCGGCTACGTTCGTTATTCGTAAATTTGAAACGGTTTTCTGACAGTTTGAAATATATAGGTTCAGTAAGTTAAAAAACAACTAATAGGAAATGGTAAAGTTGAAAATTTGCCAATCGGTAGAAATAAAAGCAACCCTTCAAGATAGATAAATTACAAGTTGAAGCTCAGCAAGCTTTCAATTCATTCTAAATTCTATTTTAAAATATAATAAAATATTATACATTATTATGAAAATAATATACTAAGATGAAAGCAATTGGTGCGCTTGACAATAACGTATTAATTTCCGGTTGTACATTCCGAAAACAGTAGATTCAATCCATCTCATTTATGATGATGCAGAAAATAAATTCTTTTTCTTTATAAATAATTCATCTTTATTAATAACAAGCTGCGTACCGCGGCTGCTCTCATGTTTGTTTGGGGCTATACTATCGTTATTCCCATTGCTCCCATTCTTCTCGTTGCTCCCATTGATCCCGTTGCTCCCATTTCTTCCGTTGCTCTCGTTGCTTCCATTTCTCCCGATATTTTCGTTGCTCCGTTCATCCCTTTACTTCATCCTCTATTCTCTAATCTAGTCTCCATTCTTTATCTACCATCCTCCATCATCTATCATCCATCATCCCCCATCCTCCTAGTTAAATTAAATTGCAGATTTACCAGTTAACTGCTGATAAATCAATTTTTCCAAAAATATTACACTATTTTACAATAACATTCTGATTTCCCCGGTTAAATCGCGTTTTTTTTTCACTACTTACAACGTCCGTTAAAAATAATTACACTGAACAATGTAGGAGAAAATTGTTAAAATCGCAGTATATCGACCGATTAAATTTCGAGTGTAGATACAAGCACGGTTACTGATAGTTGACTGAAGATCATTTGGAATTGTTTGTTGCACGATCAGATCAAAGCCTAACCCCGGCTTATGGATTATAGCATTTAACGAGAGATTGGAGAAACTTGATATAAAGAAAAAACAGATATGTCTAATCTTTGTGCTTGAAGCTGAAACGTCATCATTTGAAAGATAATGCATGTAGAGCTTTTTTTCTTGTCAGTTTTTCCTGCTTAATGAACTGTTTTCATAATATTTATTTTTGAATTTCTTCTAAATAACCGAATAACAGTTTCATCAATATTATTGACGCTAAGAAAAAGTTTTGCTATCATACAAATATGGAACATACTTCGTTTATCTTTAGGATCAAGAAGAGGTAGTGGATTACATATTTATATGAAGCCGCTTGGCTAACCTTACCTTCATCTATTATAGAACTATTGAAATGTAATGTGTGATACAATGTACACTATACTTACTAAAAACTAGAATCGGATTCTATTCAAGTTTGTGGTCTGAGATTGAAGCTCTTACCCATAGAATCTTTCAAGTAGGTATTCCAGCTACAAATCTACTGTTGTAAGCTTTTTACGAAACTCATCAAGTTGGTATATTTGCAATAATAAATTAAGAGCTGGAAAAAACTGCCAACATATTAACATAGATACTCATGCTGTATGTTGTTTACACTATCTCTTTGTGTCGGAAGTGACCCCATTCAGTACAGTGATCTGGTATTAGGGGGCAACACATAAAACGATGAAAAAAATAATAAAAATAAGTTAATTAGTAATAATAAAAATTAATAATATAAAAAAAATAGTGAAAATGTAGCCCTCTCTAAGAAATAGTCGATGAAAAATAGGACGCATATGTTCTAACGAATTTCGACATATTTTCTAAGTCTGATGAACTGATTGCCAATTTCCACCTCATTCCCGAGGTACTACATACAATCAATCAACTACAGTAGAATAGAGAGCGCCACCCATAACGTAAGCCCCATTCCAATATGTATTAATTAATAAAACACTTCATTTTGGTAAGAAAAAAATTATCTTTTATTTAAATTTATAAAAATAATTTGCTTACATTTAAATTATACTAAAAATATTAATTAATTATGAAAACAAAAATAGAAATTGTCAATTTTTAAAACGGATTTTCACAAAGACAAATTAAAATTTTGGACATTCATTTTCAGTGTACGCTTTATTATCACAGCCTTTCTGGTTTTTAGAGCCGACATCATTCGTCCTTTCCACTTTGGCCTTTGCTTCAATTCCGTTCTCAATATCCTGACTAATACTTTCAACCTTTTTGATCTTTATATCGGTCAGCTTTCGATTATTTTGTGAGAAATGAGCTTCGATATCCTCCAGGGTTCGATTTTCAGTCTCGGGTACGAACAAGTAGACGTACAGGATTCTAAATGAAAATGAAAATGAAAATAAATATTATATAAAAACAATTAGGTATTTAATATTTGTAAACAACTAGAACAGGAAGCCAAGGTCCGATTTGGACTGTAGCGCCATCGTAAGTAAGTAAGAAACAACTAGAAAATGATTAGTGACTGTAATTTTCTTCGCTTATCACTTAAAACACAGGTTCTTAACTAAATTGGTTATATCTTCGTCTTTATCATTAGTAAAAGAATAAGAGACTATTTTCAGCCTCAGCAACAATGGCTCTAATCCGATCTAAAAAAAAATTTGTGAACGTTCCGAATGCATGGAAAGACGCTAATATCCTAGAAACACGTCAACCTAAAACAGCAATTATGAAGTTGATTTACACACGGCTATTACACTGACGAGCAAGGAAAATGTATGCCATTTGAGAGTTTCGAAATGAAAAATTTATGAAATGTTTTCTTGCCATATTTCTAGCAAAACTTCTTCCATCGTTTGACGAGAGATTGGTTTTTTTATGCCATTTTGACAGCACAATTTGTGAAAATTGACATTAATATTTGGTATGTCTTCTTCTTTACGATACGGATTAATACTTTTCGTGAAATTTGAATATGTACCTACTACTATGTCCTATGTTTGAACGTAAATGGCGTTCTTGAAGATGGCTAAATTGGTAAATATGGTACAGTGCAGCATACAATATTATTTTTTTGCCTTATGACATCAGCTCTCAAATTATATTGATGTTTGTTCGACTACCTGCTCATTTCGATAATCATCGCAAGACATGGAAAATTAAGATAGCCTTAGAACCGTTCCTACGATCGTCAGTTATGTTTTAACTGGAACTTTAACTGACAGATTTTCATACAAATGTTCCAGTTAAAGTTTGAGTTATAATTTAACTGACGATTGTAGTAACGGGCCTTAATCTAGGAAGCTAAAATTTGACTCCCACCACTCAAATTTGATGAAATTTCTGCGATAAAGCCTGGTAATTGTTGCAATTTTGGAAAAATAGTATTCACAGCTATGAGTAGGCCCATTTCATTAAATTAGATAATGAAAATTTTTGGATTGAACAAAATGAAAGTGGCTATTATTGCCATTCTTAAACCGTTCTTGTTTGAGAGTGGAATATTGTCGTTTCATAGTTCCCAAATGTAAAGAATCGGATAGTTTCCATAGAGTCGTATAACATAGAAGTACATTAAAAATTAAAACAATAATACTGACCCTAAAATATTAACTGTTGTAAAAAACCACATGGTTCCATTCAGAGAGAGTCCTTTGTCCAGATTGAGATACGTTTTAGTCGAAATAAAGGTCAGCATGTAGTTAATACCAGCAGTTATTCCAGTTGCTAATCCTCGAGATCTAGATAATAAAACAAAGTAATAAAATTATTCGGATAATTTCAAAATGGCTATAAAATCCGACGTACTTAAATGGAAAAACTTCACTTAGCAGTATCCACGGTATCGATGTTGAAATGCTGGCGCAAAATGCCAAAACCAAGAAGGCCACCAAAGGAAACGTGCTACTTGGTAGGTCAAAATCTGGATTTTCGTCAAACGAATTATAGCCGGGTGGGAAAGTCCTTTCGGCGTACGTGCCAAGTGCAATACATGACAATACAGTCCCACTCATTCCCATCAAACATAGACGCCTCTTTCCCAATAATCGAATTAAAATCATACAAGCAATGTTGGATATTACGCAAACTATTCCCACATTCACAGCACCCCAGCTAGGATCAATAGCTGCACCGTAAGCCTTGAAGAGTTGTACCAGGAACGGTCTCATCGAAGCCAAACCGCCGAATTGATTGAATGCAAAAATTGTGATAACAAGGCCGAATGCTTTTAGAGTCCTTTTGCGTTTCAACTGCATCAGTTTTTCGACGAGCGTTGGTGGCGGATGCTGACACGTAACTTGAGCCTTTTCGCATTCACCGCATTTATTCGAATTTTCATTGTAGCGTACCATTTCCTTGAATTCTTTTTCAACGGCCTTGGGCGAAACCCATCCACGGAGCCATTGAAGCGACTTTAAAGCATCCTCTTGTCGGTGTTTGGACAAAAGCCACATTGGTGTTTCCGGAACAAAACAGATCGCTACGACAGTAAACAGTGGAACTGATAGGCAAATAAGCGCAACGGTTCTCCAATCGGTTAAGGAGCCCAGTAAATACACAATAAAAATACCCAGGGTGGCAGCTACTCCCGCGCATGATATCAAAATTCCTCGAATCGATGGCTGGCTACAAGCAAATTAAGCTAGATAAATTAAGAAAATATTCAGTTTGAAAAAGTTTCAAGAACTCACCATATTTCACCAACGTACGTAATAATTGGCGCTTCCATAAATCCCACGCCTAAACCCAATAAAATCGCACCCAGATAAATCACTTCATGAGAATTGCCATAGTATAAAAGAATCCATGCAATTATATGGGGTATGTTAACCACTATCATGGCTCGTTTCCTTCCCAAGGGTTCCGATACCCAGCCGGAAAGTATACTACCGATTGGTTGACATATGTATGGAATGCTCGCTATCGAAATTGCGGAACTATTAAACAGTTTTGAGGACATCAAAATCATAATGCTTACCAAACCAGGATGCTTGGACATCGGTAAAAAATAGTGGCTCCTCCACTCCGGAGTGTTGGACGGTTCGTCTTAGGGCCGGTATAACAATGGTTGGAAAGGCCACCGCTAGTCCAAGATCTAATAGAAGAAGATTCTTCGCAGTACTTGCTAAAATTTGTGGTAAAATTGTGCGAAATACACCAGCCTCAGGCTTTGTTTCTGCCATCTCGACATTTGGAGCCTTTTCGTCAGACTTCTCCTTTTCACTGATCGTATACGAAGCCTTTCTGCAAAATAATGACAAATTTATTATTATTGTTCTACATAGTAATATACTATGCATAGTGATTAGTGAGAAGCATACATATATGCCTGTAAACATTTGCGTAGCCATAGGAAGGGGACGTTGAAGATAGTGCCAAATTTTCATCAAATTTCTATGTTGCCCAGTAGTTCAATTATTGTCAATCTATATATGCCATTGAACCGGTGTAGTCCAGAGGTCTTTTAAGCATTGCTTCGGCGATGTCGTGGGTTCAATTCCCACTCAACGTATAAAATTATTTATAATATTTTTCAGTTGCTATATGTATCACAGCCAAAGAGCACTAACAAATTATTAACACCAACTATTACACTGCCATACCCGCCCTGGTTTTTGACCTCCCATCACTAAGCTGACTGGACGACTGTACACTACATTATTAAAGGCTAACCACCTAAGTGCAGTTCGGTATATCCTTAAAAAAAAACCTTGTTATCCGAACAATAAAAATCCACAAACCCTCCCTCATTCTTTGGGTCGATCAGTTGTCGATCTTCACATCCTAGTTCAACAAATCCAATAATAACAAACCTACATCAAGTACAAAATGCCTCAATGACTCCGTCTATAAATTACTGTATCTACATTTCTAGCAAGGTAAGCCAATACGTTCAATTGCAAAGATTTTTAAATACAGACGGCATTTATAATATTATTAAAATTAATACGGATTAAAATAAGTTGGTAGTATTAATACTATATTATGTACATATCTTCGAACAACTTAATTTCACTCTAATGACATGAAATTGAAACTTACCCCATTTTTCAATGACAGTGAGTGCGCTAATAATCAGACATCACTCTTATTACAATTCGAATGTTGACCAGAGTGGCCTTCGCAATCGGTGTTAGCTTCTACTATCCCGCCGCATTCGTTGCTTGTCTCTATATTGCTGCCATTCACCACCTGTAAAGTAAATAAATTTCTTTTTATTAAATCAATTTTGCTACGAAGAAAGGTAGGTATAAGGAAATGCAATGAACCGAGAGAAGTTTAGATAAAAACGATATAAAAAAAATCGTTATTAATCGAGCATTTCGTCGATACGATATATGACAGAAAGATTATAGTTAACCATGCAAAACGATTCGCCAGTACATCGCCTACGAGCCACTATATCGAACTGTTTTTTCGCCGGTGAAAACGAAATGGCTGAGAAAAATAATACAACTTGTTTCGCATGCAATCGAATTGTTTCGATAGACCTACAACGAATTTACTTTTTTTGGGTGATTATATAGAAAGCGTGAGAATCGCATCCAAGTGTTAAGTCGAATTTGAAAAAAAAAAACCTGTAAAATCCTTATATCCTTTTTGGTCTTGAAAATCAAATTAATTCTGGAAAAGGTTTTTAGGCGATTATAGAAAAAGTTCATCCAACTTTTAACGTATTCGATATCTAATTAGACCTAAAGGATATGCCGGAATTCGTGAAAATATGTACAACTCATTCATTACATCATCTGATTAAGTTAAAACAAAATAATCTCAAAACAACGGTTTTGAGATTATTAATTAAACAATTAAACATTTATTAATTTTTACTTTAAAATTTACTTATATGAGATTTTCAGATAAATACTTAGAAACGTCTAAATATTTATCTGAAAATCTCATAAAAGGAAAATTTATTCAATATTTCAGAAGTCCTAAGAAATATGATGAAATTCGTAAGAATATTTACACTTAATTTTCGTTGACAATTTTTTTTTGTCACACAACCGCCAATGGATTCACGATATTTTTTTTCATAAATTTATATTTACATAAGTAGCTGGTTAAAAAAATAAAAACTTAAACAATCAGCAGTCGGGGATTACGTGTTGGGGTTTCACACCAAAAACTCCGCTGACGTCGGAAAACAACAAAAACTTAAACAATATAAACAATATAAACAAAATAAAATAAATTAAGAAAGTGTACTAAGTGATAATTTAAATTTTTTTTTTTAAAACAAAAAACCGCATAACTTTTTTATTTTCCTTTGCATCACAAATTTTTGTGATTAATTAAACTAATAATTCTATACCTTGTTTATGTGATGACAAATTTAATATATACATATGTAATTTTATCAGTAAAAAAAGAAATTAAAATGCAATCATATTAAGCTTTCAGTCGTGTTACTGATTCCAACTTTAAATATTTATTCGTTGAAAAAGCTCAATGAATAAAATTAGGCAAATAAATGGTCTTTAAAATGGCATTTTTCCTATGCGTTTTTCCGTAACGTGCGGAGTACGAACATATAATCAAATATGCGGCAGTATATATTTTATACCTTGCGACATACTCGAGTAACTTAATTGCCACGTAAATTGTCTAATGAGGCACTTGGTCGCATTCGGTTTATATGACTTTGCTACAAGTAAGTTACATACGAGTACCTATCCGACGGAAATATGCAATTTCCGAGGCATAAATATAAAAAATCGTTTAAAACCTGATGAATACAAAACTGATATAAATTTACTGTTTATTATGATAGTTTTTTTGGTCATTATGTAGAAATTGTTGGCCAAATTTTTGCTAATTTTGCAATGTTCGTTTTTTGTCACCAGCTTTTGATTATGACTAAATGTATGAAAATGATAATCCGAAAAGAAGATCGCGACCTTATGAACTAGTCTGTTCTTGATTGAAATTTCGACATACAGATGGCACAGTCGAATGAAATTTACTTTAAAGTGTCAAATCAATGGCATATACCATAAACTAACATTTATTGATGTCAAATTCCGCCAAAATTAATTTTTAAAAACGTAAATTCAGAGAGTTTCTTTGTCGACTAAAAAGCAGACGTACCAATCGTGCCATTCACAGTATATCTCATAATACTATCTCCATCGCATGTACCTACTTTTGAACAGAATAACTATAGTTAATAACAATAAACCGAACAATTTCAAAAATTTTCTGTGTGAATCGGAATTGTTTTGAAGTTGTATGTAGTTGAAAGTTACTTCACCGATCTATACTTGCGGGACCACCCAATTTCTCAGCTACGCCACTGGCAACGCTCGATACTGAATTCAGAGTTTAACACCTACGTATTATAAAGACACTCTTTCAGCATATTTAATTTTTGTTACAAAAACAATTTATTAGACGAACGAAACACGAAATTTTCGCTGCTTTCATAGTTTTAGAAGAATAACATGATGAGAAATCGGTAAACATATTGCATAAGAAAGATGATAAATGACTGGTTATAAATTACTATCCAATTTCAACGACAGCTTCGCAAAATTATTTGAGGGGTTATTAAATACATGATTAGGTTTTCGAAAAACTTTAGTCATATTACTTTAGTCCGCACAAATATGGCTTTTTTGGTAGATGCATTTTGTTCAATTTTTTACTATCTATTGAAACGATTGGAAGTCACCTGTTCTGATTTTTGCAATGCTTCCACATATACATATGTATGTACATACTACATATAGTTGACCACAGCGTCTTATGCCACGTTTCCACTACACCTTAATCTCGCGATTAAGGGAACTAGATTAAGCACTCAGGGACGTCATTTGTGGCGGGGGGGGGGATGGCCGAGGGAGGCCATTTGCCACATTTTTTATATATAATATATGAAAATACCAATTTCCCCCCCTCCCCCACAAATGACGCTCCTGAGTGCTTAATGTAGTTCTCTTAATCGCGAGATTAAGGTGAAGTGGAAACATGGCATTCCACACTCAAAACTTAAAGATTTATGATCTGACTGACTTTTTTAACAGCTCTCATCTTTTCTGTTGTCCGGTCAATCATAAATTGCGTGTTCGTTTCGGTGATTGTGTGTTTCGTCGGAATTTACCCATCTTTATAAAGTACCTTAGGGCTCAAATCTATGTCTTTTTTTGTTCATCATCTGTGTTAAAGACCTTTCCATTATTTAAAAATACTTCGTTGCCCTTATGCTAACAATCTGAAAACTTATAGGAAGACCTTGTCAAACGCACTCAATTTATGGTGCTCTAATAAATTATTGTCTTCCACTTAACATCTCCAAATGATGTAAAATGTCCTCAACACCTAAGTGGAGCTCTCCATCTTTTGATTATGACATTCATTCTACAGTACTTGAATTTTAGACCTTGGAGTTACCTTCGACACAAGACTTAAAGTTAAATCATTTTCATAAACAAAAAGTAGTGCTTCGAATTATCCAGCTTAAACTTGAGATACAATCCCAACAAATGTATGTGCGGCCTAAAATATTGCTCCACCGATTGGGCACTCACTATACGTATCGTGCCAAAAGGGCGTGTTATTAACTAAAATAAAGATTAGCGATTAATTGTAAGAAACAAATTAATAGAATTTAGCAAATAAATTATTATAAAAAAAAATTATCGAACCGTCTGTTCGCCATCCGCCAAATCGTTTAAAGGCTCGAACTTTTTGAGCTGTTCAAATTTGTTTTGTTGGTGAACTGAAGATTCTTTTAAGTAGCAACTTTTTGGGGGTTAGGTCGTGAGAGAAGAGAAGTTACGATTTCCGTCATATCTCTAGGTCTGATAAGTTATCAAATTGGTTCCGACTTCAACAGGCTTTTTCTATAATTTTGAACAAATCTATTCCATGATATGTCGATAGTCAACCTCCAATAGAGTGCGTTTGCATGTACGTTTCCAATTTTCAACACACCTCTTTAGGCGCGAACACAGGGGGGGGGGGGGGGGGGTTGAACCCCCAAACCCCCCGATATTATGTAATTACAAGCGCATAACTAAATGTAACTTATACTCGACGCGTAAATTTGTCTGAAACCCTTCCCCTCCCCCTGAAATAATTTTTGGCGTTCGCGCCTGCATCTCTTAGCTCTGATGAGAATTTTGCTTTTACTTCTACGAGATTCTTTAGTAACTGTCTGCATAAACTGGTAGAACGAATATTGAATGACAACTCCACAAAAATTTATATACATATACGTTTTCACAAAACTTTGGAAATTCTGTATACTATTTTTTTTTAGGTTTACAGTTTTTAAAAACCAAATAAAACCTATCATAGAAAGTTAATTTAAATTTTACAAAGCAGTGAAAAGAAATGAAAAAGAAAACTTACTTACAAAAAAAGACACAAAAAAAAAATTTTATTGAAAAGTGAAAAGAGGCAAAAAGTAATAACAATAATAAAATTAATTTCAAAATTTGGTAAAATATCATTGAGAGGGAAGAGAGATTCGGCGATAATTACAAAAGAGCTGTTAAAACCTGCAAACGAAGGTCCACAATATCAAAACGTAGAATATCTTAAAATTTTATGTATATAATAGTACATATATGTAGAAGTAATAGTAATATAATATGTAGTAACATTGAAACTCATGTGTTAAAAAAAAAAATTACAAATGTTAAATGTACGACTTCGTCTATCCTTGAACCTAATTCCATATTAAAAAAATACTTGAAGTTGCAGTGCGTGATAAATATTTAAAATAAAATAATTCAAGATCTTAGATATTATCACTCAAATGATACAGACTTAAGATACGTTTTATACGCCCTATTCTGATACATTACATTTAAAAGAACATATCGTAACATACTATTTATAGCCCGGCAGTTTCGAAAAAGTAGGTAAATTTCTCGACAAACTGGATTTTTGAATGGAATCTGACCAGGTATAAAGTGTGACTCCTTTCACCTTGCGAAATAAAAAGAAGTACAGGAAAAGTACAAGTAAAAAGAAGAATTGATAACGTGTTAAGTTTTTTTTTCGTTACATCAATTTTATGTAACCATTACAAGTATCAACTTTGAGTCATCCACATTTTCTAACTTCTTAGTCAATATTATTAAAACCCTATTCATTATTATAACCTTTAGAGTCTACTATAAATAATTTTATCTACCATATTTCGTTAAAATTATTTTGAAAACATAGTCGGAATTGTAATAAATGTCTCTAATTATAATCGCTGTTTTTTTACCTTTTTTTTTTATCCCGCTTCGGACTAAAGCCCATAAAACCCCACATGTTACAAAATATTGTATTTGCATTGCAGAAAAAAATTCAAATTTTCATGTCAAAACGAAAAAGCATTTGTCATTTGACTTAGTTCACTGCCGTAATCACTAAAATAATAAAAATAATTATTAGATTATGTTTAAAAGCCGTTAAATTGCTAAAAATTTACAGACACAAAATCGCAAATTCTAATTTGTAATAAACAAAATAATAAATGGTTCCTCATTATAGTCAAATTAGTCACATAAAAAAAATATAGTCTATTATGTTAATAACATTTATTTTCGTTCTTTGTTTTTCACGATCACTGAATTTGTTTCTAGTGGAAATGTTATTCATTGTAACTTATTCTAGTGGTTGATGAAGTTTGCAGATTGTTATAACTCCGGGCTAAAGCTCGTAATGCTTCTAACGAATACTCAACCAAGAAAGGGTTTTAATTAATACTTAATATTAATTTTAAAACCGCAAGTACAGTTCATGTTTGTCATAAAAAGTTGAAATTTGGTCCGTATTAGTTGAATAGAATTCATAGTACCAAGGTTGTTAACTGGTGAAATTGTCCTATTTTTCGGCAAGAGCAAGCAAAGTCCTTAAAGCACATTTTAATATTGCTTGATAGCTGCATTTGAGCTATGAATTTGATATTTGATAAAAAAATTTTGTCCAACACTTCCGAGATAAAGTGAAACAGAAAAGAAATTATGAGAGTCCTTCGTGTAGCCTCCATAAGAATGTTTTGAAATTACTATCAAGAGTAACCAAAGCTAAGCCGGATGCTTGCAGTGTTAAGGCTCGTGTACACTAGCAAGCAAAACTTGTTAGGGTTGCTCTATGAAATTTATTGCTGCATGTGTACACGGTTCCGAGAGCGCATTTGCCCAAATTTTTGCTCTAGCCAGCAAACGATTGCTTTTTCAAGCAAGTTGTGAATGTACACTCTAACTTGCGAGAGTTTAGATCTCGCAAGAAAGTTCCGATCGGTTCCGAAATTTTTTAGCAAGTCAGTACAATTATATTGGAAGTGAGGTTAAGTTCAGTCTTAAGCCCGAAACAGGCAGGATCGAGACATCATTGCAAAAGGATATCTCCAAAACGGCCAAGACGTCTTTGTATCAAAGAAAAAAAGGTGTGAAGGAAAGTATTATTTCGTCGAAGAATTTAATTTAATTACTTATTTTCCAATAGTCTGAAGGACGTCCCCTGCTTTAGCCGAAAAGAAGAAGCCGAAAAAAGCTGCACCCCTAGAAAACCTAAAATCAACCACCGTACGCCAATGCAAAAAAAACGTCTAAGCTTTAATCAGATCGCGGACGTTCAACCGAAAACACATAAAGTTGCGCCCAGATTGATGACAATTTTTTTCTATTCGCCACTTTATACTATACATTATTAGATCGTATAGTATCCAATTAAAAAAATAATGTACATGGGAAATAGCATCATGCCAACCTAATTTCCATATGAAAACACTAGAAACCAGTTTTAATGCTAATGTAGATCGATGACCTCAGGTTGCATAACAAGCCAGGTACGGCAAAGTTATTGAAGTGAAAGTGAACAAGCCTTGCATTTGTAAATTGCATTGAACTTGGCGAGCAAATAGTTGCTTTGCTTCTTGTTTATACTTTATTAATTGTTTATTAAATCTATAGATTATAAAATTAAATAAATTTATTTTAATTATAACCTTCATTACACAGAAGATGCAAACGTAGGTACATGGGAGATAAGTACCACGATAAACATTCCGCTTAAAATTTCAATAAGCTCATTTGAAAAATGCTTATGCTAGCTAGTCAGTAATGACGGTTAATTTTAATTTTAACGATATACCTATTTCTGTTTTTTTTTTTAAAGTTTATTAAACCAACCAACACAAACCAAACAAGTCATGGATCATAAAATTTTTATTGTTACCTATACATTTTTTATTTATAACAATCGTGTGTGGTAGAAATATTAAAAATGACCACAGAAGCTTATGTCATTAATTACTCAGTTACATTTCAGCTTATCCATATATCAGTATTAGATTAAAAATTCAACAACAACAACAATTCAAATCATCCTCCACAATAGGGTGCAGCTTACTTCTTGGTAATCTGTCTTCAGTTTTTCGTAAACCTTTTTGTGTACGGCAAAAATAGCGTTTCTAAGCAAAACTGATTTATTTCGGCTTTATGAATTAGGAAAACAAAAATTAGAAAAACCAATTTCTTTTAACGAAGATTGGCTGTAATAAAGCACTTTTTAAAACTACGCACGAGCTCTTGAAAACATTGCTCCGGCGATGTTATTTATTTATGTTATATGAATTTTTCAGTTGCTAGTGGAAAAATGAGATATATGCTAAATTTTAATATGTCTACAACTAAAGGATTAACTACCGAGCAGTTCGGTTTACATTCTTCTCGGTTTCACAAATACGATAAAATCTACCGAACAGTCCAATGTCGTCATATCCGGCCTGATTCCGACATCTTCCAAGCCCTTAAACACTTTTTGGATTGTGTTTTTTATTTTTTTTACTGTATTCCTGTTTTTGTTACTGTAGCAAAGGTTAGATCCTAAGTTCAGTCGGGAATCCTTATGAAAAACACAATGAAAAAATAAACCATGCATATATATCGATGAACTAAGTTTCAATTTTCTAGCATTATCCATTCCGAAAATAGGGAAAAAAATCCCCATTTCTAAGCGATTCAACAATTTGATTTTTTGTTCAAACTCACTCAATACGAGAGAAACGGTGGAAATACCTAGACGGCAAAGGTCAGCTTTCAAAACAATCAAGTAAACTGATACATGTTTACCTGCATTTCATATTAAAGTGAAGGCCGTTAACCGAATTTCGTTAAAATCGTGTGGAAAATAAAATAGTAAATAGTGACATCATTCCATGAATTTCTATTTATCCCGAACAAATTTCTAGAAAAATAGAAAATATTAAAATTGGGGGGTTTCCAGCGAGAAAAATAGATAGAGATTCCCTCAAGCGTGACAATACTTGACAAATAACTAGATTTCTAGCTAGCCGTGACATTCATTTTTCACCTAGTGAAAATCACTAAATAAATTTATAGATTATTATGTGATAACCACAACAAAACAGAATAGAATTTTAGTATTTGCTACAATCTAAAAAAAACCGGAAATAATCACAAGATTTCGATTTATCAATTGTTTGCAAATCAGCTTTCATTTTACGAGTTTTTATTTTATGAAGACTAACTAGAATTTCTGGACTTAAAATCTTTATATAAAATATTTCAAATTATTTTAATTGCAATTTTGAACGTGGTTTTCGAAAACTGAAGTCGCAGAATATGTTAATAACAAATAAGCTATTAAATAAAAACTAGTTTGACTTGCATTGTATAGTTAGGTATAAAAATAGAACATCAAGTCTGGCAACTTTATTATTTTCTGAATCAAAGCTAGGAATTCCCCATATTCTTCATTACTCATTCACGTAAAATATCAACGTCTGTCATATCTATTGCAGGATTACTAGCGAATATATTATAAAGGTTAAGGATCCAACCATGACTGGAGCATTGATCCTCTCACTCGATATTCTCGAGCATAGGATGTTGCATTAATAAAATAAAATGAAGTTCTCAGAACTGCATTCTACTTATACACATTGGTGTTGGTAGTAGGTACACAAAATTCATAAATGCTAATGGTGATTTCTTTTCTGGAAAAAAATGTGACCTGTAAAGATGCAAAATTATTGCAGTTCTGCCCTCTTTTTTGACAGTTCCGTCCGACAGGTCAATTTACAATAGAACGCTTTCAGGTCAAAAGGCTATTATTAAAATTTAAATAAATTTTCACTACACTCCGTATGATTTCTAATTACCGTATGACCCGTTGGACAGTTTAATTTATGCTTTTAAATCGTTTGCCGCTGTTGTCGTAGGATATTTTTTTCTTATTTTCATCGTTTCTTACGCACATTTGAGTTTAAAGGAGTTGCACCGCCGAAATTTTCGGGGCAAGAAATGCGAGTTTTCAGGTCAATTTTAGCCACGGACTCAAACCCCTTTTTCCAGCAGGTAAAAAAAAAATTGAGAATAGAACAGCGGAACTGCTAGAACAAAAATTGAGGGCAGAAACGGGTCACATTTTTTTGCAGAAAAGAAATCACCATAAGATTAATCATAGAATATGATATATGTATAGTACAATGTATAAATGCCGTCACCGCGGGATGAACGATAGGCTAATAGTCTATCCCCGGAAAAAACAACTATGTTAAAAAGCTTTCAGAGAAAGAGAGCAGCTGTGAGCTCGCTCGTATGTATATTGAATTGAAATTTTTATAGTTTCTAAAGTAAATAATCGACTTAGAAGATTGATTTTTCATTTTCCCAATCGAATCGAATATCCCAAGATCATCAGCTTCTCGGTTTTTCTTTGTGAATTGATCAAATTAGTATTAGGTGTAGAACGATTCTGTAAGATAATATAAATTCTTGAGTAATCGAGTATCGGATAACGTTCTTTCTGTGGATTAAGATGATTTTTACCTATCTTGTTCTTTAGGATTTTGAGTAACAAGTCCCATAGCAAGGTGGAGTCTGAAGAGCTCAGTTTTATTATACAAATTATCGCGTAAACATTTTTCTAAAAAAGTTTATTATAAAAGACAGACTGACATTCAGAACTCGAAAATCTACCAAACATGTTTTATTGACTTTTTTTTATATTGGCTAATAATCCGAAAACAATACACCTGTTTATGAGACGCGCGAAACAGGTAAATTCGCGGATATAAAAATAAAGTGAAAGTTCGGAATTTCAAAAATCTTTGAATTTTATTATTTTCAGTCGTAAATGTTTTGTGTTTTTTTTCGGCCTGAAACCTTTAAATTGCTCTCTGAATTTTTTTTTTTTTTTTTGTGATTGATGTCGCCATTTTTTTAGCGTCGTCCTTCAAGCTTGACATATTGCATGTGGGTGACTCTATTATTATCTTAAAATAACTAATTTTTCAATGTCGGTTCGAGGATAAAGGCCGGTTTACATGACGGATGCAAACACTTTTGATTGAGATTGCGAGGGAGCTAGCTTATCGAATTTTCAATGGGTTAGAAGCAACCACTGCGATGACATTCACGTACACTTCCCACCAGCTTATGGCAAATTATTTTTGTTAGATTGAGACAACTATCAGAAATGTAATGGATTTTTATGGTTTTCAATCGTGTAGACTATGTATTTGCGTTAAATTAAAAAAATTGAACCCCGAAGAAGTTTTTACTTAATATTATCTTTGAAGACTCTGAGTTTGAACACGAAAAAAGAGAAGAACCTTTAAAAAACTGAAAAATAAACGTCAAATTTACACGTTGAATGTGAACGTCAAATTAACCATAAAATAATAAAGAAATTTCGCGTTGCTAGTAGCTACACCTATCCAATTTATGGGGAACTAGGATACCACAATAGAAAATTACGAACAGTAACCATAAAAATATCTCAGTTCGAGAACATTTTATGCCAACAAAAAATATTGTCACCCACACATTCACAGAAATATCGTCATTATTTTTAGCGGAACATAATATCTGTTCGTTTCACTCCTGATCAGTTTCTCATAAGAGATTTTCCTTCTTCCTCAGAATCTCAATAAAACATGCTTGCATCCGTCATGTAAACCGGCCTTAACTTGTCCGTAAAGTTCAGAAATATTCTGGGTGAAATCAGAATAGGAACCTGTATTTTTTTAAAGATTTTCCCATTGGTATGCCCATTGTCATTATCACTTAGCATTATTAGCTATCTACAACTAATTATTATTAAAGAATTTAATGTTTTTAAATGGTTAATTTATTAAATATAGACTTCAATTCACTGTTTTCGGAACAGTGTATAAGCGTATCACAAATTGCAAAAACTTGTCATAAGGCTTCCATAATACGGTCATTCGGTCATTGATTGGCGTGGCGTAGTAATTCAACAAGGGGAAGTAATTGGTAACTACTAAAAATTTGTTATTATTATTCTTTCTAGAAATTTATTGCGTATTAACTGAACCGCTCTCATTAGCTAATCAAATTTTATTTTCCTGGTATAATTGGTTCGGAAGATATTCCAATCCAAATGTCTTTACCCACACTCCTACAGCTCACCACCCGATTCAGCAATTTTATCCTTTTCTCCTATTATCCTTTAAGCCAACTACAGAGTTTCCATCTTCTGACATAAACTGTTCAGGAGATACGTACTTTACAATGTTTCAATCCCAGTTTTCAGGCGCTTCGGAAGCATTACTTTCCCTTCCATTCACACGTTCCTAAGCCCGTATTACCAATTTTTGCAAATGGGTCCACTATCATAGTTCTAAACAAGTTCCAAGTTTCTCCTCCGTAAGTGATTCCTGAGATCTAAAAACCAAAATAAATATAATTTACTATTTACCACACATACGCATAGCATATCAATTCTATTCCTAATCTACTCTGATTTCAGATCTCGCTTTCTTTGCTGAAAAGTTCTCTGCTGCAGCCAAGAATTTTTTCTACTACTCGTGGTAGCAAATTCTTCATTGCTTCCAATCTCGCGTGTGATGCAACTTAAAATTTGCTTCTATGTGTCTTCTTTTTGATTTCTTTTCGCTTGCCTTTTTCGCGGTGCTACCAATTCAGCTGTGTGAGATATTAGCGAGTTTTATGTGAAACATGTTTTTTTCACGATATTTCTGCGCGATTTAGAAAAAACACACTTTATATATTTTTCAGCAAAATGTAAGAGAACCAATGCTTCACTTGCTTCCATGGAAACCACGCCAATGACTTCGGAATTCTCATAGCACACCTATCTCTCAAAGTACGACTTTAATTAGCTGTCATTGTTACGCTATCATTGTTATGCGGAACTGTTATAAGAGCTAACTGTTAATCTATACAAAAAGTATAAGAAACAAAAGTGCAAGGTCTTATAAGAACAATTTTATGAGTAAAGCAGGATATTAATCTGATAGTAAAGAATACAATTAGTGCGGATTTTACAGTGTTGAATATTTATACTAAGATATTCATTTCACCAATCATTTATTTCATTCTGAACCTTCAATTTTGAAACACATTCAAACTGGTGGTATGATGAACGTAGATACAGATTTATTTACACAAATTAAAAATTAAAAAAATATATTTTAACTCTAAGAAATATATTTTCAAATTATTTGTATAAGAACGATAATAAATTCTTATAGTTGTAAAATAACCTTGTCATAACCAAGATTTAAGTTCATTAAACAAATTTCAGCATAGGTTTGGAACACACTTTGTCAAGAATTTGACTAACAATAATAATAATAATAATAATAATAATTTTCTTTTCCACATTATCCTATTTTATATTTTTTTTTTCTTCAAATATTTCGAAGCTTGCAGTTATTAACTCATATCTTTGTCCTCTGAATCTCCTCTCTACAGGCCAGTGCAAACGGACTGTTAGCAGTTGAACCACCAAACCCCCCTCCCCTCCTCCATTGCTTTATTATAATTGCTTTTTCTAACATTGTGTACGGCATAGATTTCAAATCAGTTTGAAAACTTTTAACAATGATAAGGAAATACCTACCTACCTAATACGTACCTACCATATGTACATAATAAATTGTTATAAAACCTTAATAATTTTGAAACCCCCCCCCCCCCCCTTGATAAAATCCTGCGCTCTATTAACCAACCAAACCAATATAGGTTGGGAATAGAGAAATACATATGTATTATTAACTTTAATTGGATCAAATCCTAGTATCTTGCTGTTCAAACGCGTTTGTTACTTTTTGGCTGTTCTGCAAAAACGGCGTTGGTATATATTGGTACCGTCACAAATTTTGTTAAGTAACGACAATGAATGTCTTCAAAATTCATCGATACTATTTTCAAACACTTTAGCCTGTCGCTTTTTTCTAGGATCTAGCGACTATTAATCGTCAAGGAAAATATTAATTGTCTTTTAAGACTCTGCAGTTTTCGAAAACTTTTGTTCGAAAGTCGGCATTAACATTGTTAACAATATTGTTTACTTATAAATGTAAACAATTAATGCCGATACGTAAAAGCACATCATCTTTAACTTACAACATTTAAGAGGACCGTAGATTCAAGTACATTAAATAAATATTTCCAAGATATTACTAAAAAGATTAGCTACGTATTTCCTGATATAATCTCGTACATAAAAATAAAATAAATGAGTATATAACACGGAAATTAGTTAATAAAAAAATATTATACTCTATCACAAAGCCATTTTTTAGATACCATATGCGAATTGAGAAAAAAAACACCTCTCCACGCCGCCGTACCCCTGTAGTACAAAGCGCAGCTTTTTACCTTCAATTCTTACACATGCCTGACCTTGTCCAACATGGGTATAATTTGAAAAAAATTATCTAGCATATGATAGATGTCATCTTCACCATATGTTCATATGGGTAGAATTAAATTAGACAAATTTACATAATGCACATGCATTGCAACACAATGGAGTTTTGTCTTACTGGCTGCACGATAAATTTTAAGCAATTAGTGTATGTTCGAATTGTTTTACAAAAGTTTCAAGGGAGCATTTTATAAATAAAATGTTACAGGAACTGTTACTGCTATTTGTTTATATAGTACCAACTTGAAATAGTATTAGGAGAGAGTGGGGCAAAGTGGGCTAGCAAGGTAAAAAGGGCTCTCTTAAATTAAAGGGCTCACTTTACCCCAGTATAGGGGCAAAGTGGGCACTTTAGAGTATGTATAGAAAGGAGTAGATAACTATTTTACAAGCGCCAATAATTTAATTTCACGAATATATGACTAACCTAACATTATAAGCTATTGATCTTGCGCGAAAATGATTTCATAACTATTACCCATTTGACAGAATCTCGGTACAAATCTTAGGGCGCTCACTTTGCCCCATCTTCCCCTACTTGTAAACTTTTTGTTAGCAGTGGAAGTAAGAAACGTGTGTCTGAAGAACACGAAGGCTGAGATTGAGATCATCTTATTTTCACATCACCTGACCGGTTTAATCTAGAAATTTGAAACTTGATTATTATAAAGATACTATACGTGTATTTACGGTAAGAGTCAACATTTAATAGATGTACGAGGGAAGGCAAACAAATTCCAAACAATATGGGTACTTAATTACTTACTTGCTAAGGCTTTTGAGAAATGATATAGTCTTCAACACGATTTTTTTTTCCCATATTCTGAACAAGTTTGTACAAATAATGGACTATTTTAATGTAATTTGAAATTGTAATCAATTTATATGTTTTTATAAGTAGATATAATTGTTTTAGGCATTAGGCTAAAAGCAATTTATTTTAAAGTATGTATACTTCAATTTTGGTTCCAATTATTGATATAATAGAATTAATTAACAAAACAGATGTTGAAGTTCAAACTACTTTAAAATATTAACATTCGGTTCTATAGATTTATTTTTTTGATTTATTGCAAAACACTAATTTAACTACACTTTTAATTCATCCAATAAAAGTTGGAATTTGTTTGAATTAGAAGAGAAATTCAAAAACAGATATGCATGTTGCTTTTTATACTCGCACATAATGTCGAAATGCTAAATGCACCTATTGGCTCACTAATAAACCACAATTACCAGATATGGATAGCGATTTCAAGTAAATAATTGCATTATTATCGTTCATGACTTTCCGTAATGGACATTTGCAGCTAGGAGAATGCAATTGCACAATAGGTCGGCATTTGATCGTATATACTTAGATCATATCGTTTTCACCTGTAATAACATTTCGATTTTATTGTGACGCGTTTTATTTCGTTGACAACTTTGAACTTCTGTAAATGAGCTTATATTGTTCAGCCATATTTCGATAAAAAATAAAAAGTGTGACAGTGAAAACCGTTTTGTATTGATATTGCAATCGAACTAGAGTCGAGACTTACTCGTGACATATACTAGGAATTTAAAAAAATTAACAAACATTGTACAATATGCATATGGGTTTTGCATTTTAATTTACACTTGTATACTTGTTATACATTGTGATGAAGAACCTGTTATGATGACATAAAAATCTTCAAAGAAAATAACAATTTTGAATATTGTTCTACAATAATTGTTTAGTATAAACAAAATAGGTACACGATAAATAGAAATAGACTTATCAATAAAAAACGAGTAAATGTACAGATCTAGCATTGCGAATTTAGACATATTGTTCGATACCAAAAATCTTGACAGCAACTAGGTCCTCCAATCCCATAAACCCTACAAACAAGAATTGCTAAAATATTCTGAAAATGGGAACGGCTTATGCCACAAAGTTAAAACTCGGCACATATACATAACTATTGAAACGTTCAACAAATTTAATTTCTAATTTAATGTGAAAAAAGACCTGCCTCCACCTATATTTCACCAATCCTAAATCTAATCAAACGTCTATGAGTGTATATAAATCTGGCTTCCAAACAGCACTGTTTCACATCCGGCTCGACGGATCAAGCATCAAAAGAACGTAATTTGATCCATGAGCAAATGGCTTACTTAATAACTTATCAATATGTCTAGTGCTGATATAATTAAATTTCTTATACGAGAATCATAAAATGTACTTATGTTTTTCTACGAACAATAGCTTGAGTAAATAAACTCTTAAGCCTAGTTTAAAACCAGCCAGTTTTTACAAAAGATAAAGCGACTACTATACAAATATTCGCATTGACTTTTCAAAAGAACATTTTTTCTAAATAAATAAATAAATAAATACGTGGAATGTTCTGCAAATAAAAATATTGCGAAGAAGTATAATGTCGTAGGGCAATTTAAAATAAGGTGATTGTATCCCTTTTTACGAAATCAACATAGTACAAATTGTTCTTAAAATATAACGTCCAAGTAAACAATAACACAAGATATACTTTATTATATTTAGAATGAAAGTAATAAATGTGGCTTATCGCTGTTCTGAACAAAACCTGGTAAGAGTAAGAAATTCTTCGCCCGAAGCGATAATGATTCCCTGTTATTGAATTGGTTTCCTCCATACTAAAGAAGTTATCAATAATTATCACATACAGATTATTAATTAAGTAATAAATATCTTAACATTGACAAACCCATTTTCATATGATTGTGAACGGATTTTTCTGTATGTGTTTTTAATTGTTTAAGACGGACAAATTATCTACTGAAATTCGCAAAATTCGCAATGTCAGAGTTGGAACGGATCAGATGAAGAACTGATACAAATATTTGGCAATTAAAAGAATCATACAGGAGGCCAAGGTCCGATTTGGACTGTAGCGCCATCGTAAGTAAGTAAGTAAAAGAATCATAAATTGACGAAAGAGAATGTGTCTTCATGTGTGAGGTTATGCACTGTCAACCACATCTTAACCCACTTCTTATAGTTGAAAATAAACCTGTTATACCACAGTGTTCTTTAAAGCCATCTATTTACTCCATTTAAGTACTTTCCGTACAAAGCCATGTCCTAAATATCAGTCTTGGATCAATTTAATTATTTTTAAAAGTTAAAGTTAAGTCTATAAACTCATTATATTTTTGGTTGGATATCTACGTACTACTTATCTGAATTTTGTAAGTAAACCAATTTTTTTTTACAAATTAAAATCGTCTTTCAGTTCTCGCATTTAACAAAAAAAGAAAAACAGAAGTTTTATAGAACATATTATACAGAGGAAGTAAGTCTTCAATTTATACTATAATCCCTTTGTAATATATTTAGATACCCGTCTAATGTACATATGTATACACCAAGTTTCAATTTTTTACTGCAAGCCAAAGTAGAAAAATAAAAAATATATACATATATATTAGGGTGGCCCTTAATAAAAAAAATTTTTCTCTCACCCCTTCAATTGACTCGAAATACTAAAAAATGATTTTTAAAAGTGAAAACCGCTCTTAATTTTAATATTAACCCGTCCCCCAAGGCCCTTTCTAGGATTTAAGGGGCACAACTAGTTTAACCGCACAACCAGTTTGAAAATTGGAAAAAAAATCTATTTTTTTTAAATATTTCTATAGTGCATACCTTCAAGAATAACACACCAAAATTTCAAGTGTGTATCTTAAATGGTTTTTGAGCTACAGCCTCCTGAAAAGTAGCCGATCATCAAAATGAAATCAATAATTTTATCTTTAAACGCGTTTCTCTCTCTAGAAAGGGCCTTGGGGGCACGGGTTAATATTAAAATTAAGAGCGGATTTCACTTTTAAAAATCATTTTTTAGTATTTCGAGTCAATTGAAGGGGGGAGAAAAAAAAATTTGTATTAAGGGCCACCTTTATATATATATATATATATCGATCCGATCACAATACCTTTTTAAATAACAAGAAAATATTGTAAACGAAAAATACGTTGAAAAGCGACTTAAAAATAAAAATCCCGGATTTTTATTTTTCTTATTCGGCGTGACTTTGTTAAAGAAAATTGCGGCAAATTTATAATTTCTTTGAAGCTTCCGATTATATAACAGCATTCTGACCTTTTCTATTTCACCTAATACATATTACAATCTATCGATAATAGGATCAAGGCATTTGTGTAAGATTTTTCTTTTGTTTTTAATTATTTATTTACATTGATATAGACATCAACGTGTGCGGTAGTTTTGAAGTTACAACAAATAAAGCGACGCTTGTGTAATATGCAAAAATTATAACATTAACATATTTTATAATTTTTTTAATATTTAAATCATATTTCAATGACATTCTGATTAATATTTCGTACTCATTTTTATTCACGAACCGATTGTAAACAATTTTTTCTTTTTTGTAATTTTCATTGTAAGACTGAAATTAGTATAACAATTATTGGACTTTTGTCAATGCATTTTGGAGATAATGCGCTGTCGTAAAAAAAAAAACTAATTGCCCTTCATGATTACTACATATAAGCACAGTTGAAAATTTATTGTTTAAACAAAAAAAAAAAATACTAGGTTGGAGTCATGCTTGTGAATGGAATGGTATGCTACGTAGGGTAATTATGTTGTCATCCTCCTTTATTAAAGTATGTAATTCATTGTTTAAAAAAAAAAACTTAAATAAAAATAATAGTTTTGGAGTCTGGTAAATGGTATGGTACGGGGGGTGGTTATGTTGTCATCCTCCTTTATTAAAGTATGTAAAACCTTTCAGGTCTTACATACTTTGTTTCAAATAAAATAAATATTGTCGGATATCTTTAAGAGTATGTTCCAAAGACCTGAGTTCAAATATTAGACACTTCCAAAAAAATTATTGTAGTTCATGTACCCGCGTAGGTCCCTTAATCGCGTCGTCACATCATCGTAATACTTTACTCATTCTTTAAAAATCAGTATCTGTTCAAATTAATTATTTGAGCAACGATAGTCTTATCTGAGTCTTTAAATTTTACTTCAAAGGTCAATTTGTATTGCCCTTATTATTCGGTCTATCTTCTAGCAAGTCAAATATAATCCAGATATTGAATTAAGTTAATGTTGTAGGTTTCACGGGAAGACCATAATCTGGTTTTAGTACTACAGGAAGTAAGTAAATTTTTTGTAATTTGTACAACACTATTCTAATAATAGCCTAGAATTGTGATCGATCTGAACTTTCGAAAATTAGGGCTTCACATTTCTTCGTTTTAGAAATGAAGATTCTAATGTGAAAATACAAGATTAGATCCAAGGAAGAGGCTGGAATCATATATTATAATTATATAGCCACTTGAAACTTGCTTTTGTTGCCAAAAATATAGAAAGTAGGTATATTTTATATTAGTATAATATTGTAAGCTAAAAATCGAAAATTTAAAGGAACTTTGGCGTATGCAATGTGGTTATGCAAAATAATTAATTTCAATATTTATATTATTTTTTTTAAGAACAGATTATTAACACGTTGAATGCCATGGGGTCACCGATAGCCAGCACAGAAATGTTTACCCTTTAAATAACATTGTCAAAATTTTTGACAAAAAGTGTGGCACGCAAAGTGTTAACATCATTTTAAAAAACACGAAAAAAAATTGTCACAGTTGCTGTAACTGTAAATTTATTTTTATTTTTTAGCGTAAATTTATTTTTATTTTTTTTCATTTTATATTTGATTAAATTAAGGCTGCAGCTGAAGCTGAAGGTATAATGTCAAATTTACATAAAACTCGCCCTACTGGAAATGTTTTCATAAAATAATTTATCACAAAAAAAAACATTTCGAAATACCAACCATTTTGAGATCTGATCATTTCCAAAATATATGACGGAATTCGTGAAAACGTATAGAAAACTTTCATAATGCTTTGGGAGTTGAATATCCTAAAATTCTGAATTTAGTTTTTATGTGATTACATATAAAAAGCGTGAAATTAGAAGGAAATTGTATTACGAAATTCAGTCGAATATCGAAAATCCTCTAACCCGTCTTTGTCGTTTAAATAACAGGCATATAGAAATAAAGCTAATTCGAATTTTAATCAGAGCTATAAGATGTAACTAAGTTGTGAAGAAATTCGTCATAACAAATGCATATGCACCACTTTTCCAAGCATTTTTTTTTCACTTATCTGTATATGTACATGTATTAAGTGCTTTTTATTTTAAAGAAACAGAACTTTACACCTTTCGAAATTTTCTTTAAAAGTTTTAAAATTTAAATTTTGTAACTGACCATTAAATCAATTAAAAAAAAAAAATTAAAATCGCGTTTTAAGGTTCTAAATCATTCTGTTGCATAAAATCTCAAAAGAAATGTATTAATGCTGAAAAATATTTTTCTTAGTGCAACTAACATGTTAAACAAAGTTGTATCTAAACTATTTTACTATATTTCCTACTTGCACATTTAACATAACTAATGTGATGCATTCAACAACAAACTAGAAAGTCGAATTAAGACATTAAAAAGTGACAAATTTGTTCAAAATCTTAACATTAATAATAACGTTCGAGTGCCCATATATCTAAAACGCTCCAATAACAGTGAAAGGAAAATATTGGACAGATTACTTCACACCATAATATTTTATTTTATAGCACGCAAAAATTTATCAAATCCAACGATATAAAACAATCGTCAAAAAAAAAACACTTAAGAGCTAAGCTTTCTAATATAATTTGATTGATCAGCTCTACGTAAAAAGATGCTTAACTTGAAGATTGAAGCACCTGAAGCAGAAAATTATCAAGGACTTATTTATTACAGAGAACATTAAGCTGCAGGTAGTATATCGAAATTGTTAATGACGATGCCAAAAAGATTGTTTTTGTTTATCAATTTTTGATTAAAAAAAAAAACACAATAATAGACAGACTTCATTGAAAACCAGTTTCGTTAAGGTCTTAGAATATTGAACAAATAAAAAATTGTAGTACTCACAGAAATCCAATTAAGAAGCAAATTCACCAGATACACTATCGAAAAACTTATTTTGTAAAATCTTACACCAGTTCCACTATTTTATAAACAAAAATTTTCGTTTTTCCAAATCGCGTTTTACACTATAAACAATGTTCGTTAAATAGATAATTACACTGCACAATAATAGAGAAATTTAGTAATAAATTCACAAAAATTTGTTAAAATCGATAGAGCACTAAGTGAACGGTTGTACGACTGATCGAATGAAACACTGCAAGCGCGCTTACTGCTAGTTGACTGAAGATCACTTTTCACTTGGCTTTGGTAGTTGCACGATCAGGGCTTAAACCCGGGCTATAGTTTGCTCGTGGTATTTAAACGATAGTGGAGAAGTGGAAGCCGGTTCAGTCACTTTACCTACGAGTATTACCTTCAAGTATCACGGAACCAATAAAATCTTGTTAGTATTATTCACTGCAATATACTTAAGGTAGAATCGGAGTCTGTTCAAGCTTGGGGTCTGAAATTGATGTGCTTACCCGTTGAAAGTTGAACATTCCACGTATTCCAGCTACAAACCTACTTTTGTAAGCTCTTTACGAAACTCATTCGGTTGGTATATTTGCAATAATAAATCAAAAACTCTTACCTTTTATTTCAGCCGCACATTGCATATAATAAATACACACCCAATCTTAGGTCAATGGCAAAAGCTGGCTTTATACTCAATCTTCTTATCTTCTTTTTGCTGGCAACAAGGTGGTTTCGTAAAATTTACGAAACATGATTGGTATAAAATTTCTATAATCATTAACGAAATATTTCTTTCAGGTGTCAATAAGAGATGGACAGAAGATCGAAGTATAATAAATAAGACGCCATAAAGATCGACATATTATACCAAGTTATGTAAATTGATGTAAATAATTAAATCGGCAAGATCCGAATTTCCTACAAATGTATTGCTTCAAAAAATGAAGAACCAGGAAAATCAATTCCTTGGGTGTTAATAAATTGCTAGCTGCTCTCACGTGGTGCCGAAAAGCTTGCCAAATTACGAGCCATCTGAAGCATATGGTTAAACATACCGAACTCACCTGTAGCTTCTTATCTTACACTTTAAATGAAAGATTTTGTATGACTCCGGTTTAAACTGTATTTGATCATAAGGAAAGTAGTGAATCGAGTTCATATTAATATCAGTTCGATTGGTGTAAACTGTGAATTGGTGACCTTTTTAAGATTTCACACCCAAGCAGTTTAAATTGACGTGTCGAATCACTTATTCCCTAGGTAGAGTCGTAGAGAATACTTATAACGTCCTGGAGAGAGCTAAAGGCTTCATCGGCACTGTCACAAGAACTGAATACCCATGATATGGTGGGAAATTGTAACAGGTCTGAAAGAATATAATGATTGAATTGAGACAAAACAGAAGAAATTTTAAAGAATTAAACAGTTAATTTTTAAATGAAAGATTTTTTTGGTAAATATTGTTTTGTCATAGTTCAGTTAAAATAGAAGCCAAATTTTAAGAATTCTGTTTTTTCTTAGCTTCACTACCAAGGGTATCAGTTAATTGCCTCCTGACACACCCTCTGATGGTATATTGCCACCCGACGATAAAACAGCTTCTTCGTACCTAGTCCAACACAATTTTCAAACCCGCTTTTTCCAAGTAAAAGTAGTAAAAGGAAAATATTTCCAATCTCCATGTCCTCAACGGCAACAGCCAAAGAAACGATCAATCCCAAACGGAATATTTCGTGTGGTGTTCACACAAGAAACTCTTTCGACAAAGATAAATACCCAAAACTTGTCTTTTTGGAAAAATGAGAAGAATTTGATTTGATCCAACCTGGTATAAAAAAAATCTGCCAACAGTCTGGGCACAACTTTATTATTTTTCCGGTAGAAATTCGGAATGCGTTCATTTCTGATATGCGGCGTAGGTTACTATGTGACTGAAAACCTATCAAAAAGTTCGGGAAACGGTTAGAATAGGGTGTAATGAATTACATAATTGGGTCATATTTCGAGAAACGGTCTAGAGGTTGAAAAAGGAAAAAAACATAAAAATAGATGATTATTAAACAAGCCCCTGGAAGTGAAAAGATATTGGACATCTGATCAGACCTGAGAGTTATGGCAGAACTCACGAAAAAGTATACAACCGTTTTACACCCCTTTAAGGGTCGAATTTCAAAAACTCTTGAAAACACTTTCTAGGTCTCCATATGAAGAATCCGTAGAATAAAAATGAATTCAATATTTGGAAAGACTTAGTAGATATGACAGTAGTAAAAAAATGCATTCGATTTTCACAGATAATTTTTTCGTCCCTACTTCCGAACGCCAATGGATTTTAGAACTTTTTTATCACAATTACTTGTCTAATTCATTTAAATATACGAACCGAGTTTCAACTTTCTAGCATAAGCCGTTCTAAAGTTAGGAGAAAAAATCCCCACCCCCGTACCATACTACCCTTAAAAAAATTATATTTTTCCAACATGCCACTACTAAAGCTCTATCTAAATACCAAGTTTCAGCTTTATATCATTATGGGTTCTTAAGATATAAACATCGGAACGTTTTCCTTTTCACCCTCCCCCATCCACACCCTTATTTTATATCATATTCACCGGACACCACTGCCCCCTCCCAAAAATTTATTTTCAATCTGTTGTCCTAGTATAACTACAGATATCTTTTCAGTTTGAATTGTATGCCCTTAACGGTTTAGCAGATGGTATATAGATTTTAGAATGTGCCGATCTCGGTTTCTTTGCGTTTCGGACGCATTATTTTTCCCCCACTCCCACACTCCTTTATCCATATTAACAATTTTTATGCGATCGACCTGAAATTTCAAAAAAATTTCCTACCCTGAAATTTTGAATTTTCACGTTTTAGGACTAGTAGACTCCAAAAAAGCAATAAAAAAAAAATGTCCGTCTGTACGCCGTACGCAAAAATAGTTTGAAGGCGCGTAGCTCCCAAACCCGTTGAGGTATTATCATGAAATTTTTATAGTTGGTAGGTTGGGTGAACCTCTACGACTGGTATCTTTTAGAGAGGTGTGGGTAAGAGGGGGGAGGAGTGGGGAGGGTTTTAGACGAACAATTTTGGTTTCTAGTTTTCAACGACCGCTTACGCTAGGAAGCTGAAACTTGGAATTTCTATAGAACTTTGATAGTGGACCCATTTGCAAAAAAAATTATTGAAATGGGTGAAGGGGTGTGGGAGTGGGGGGAGAATAATTCGTTCGAAAAGCAAAAATGCCGAGATCGACACATTCTAAAATCCATATCTCCTAAACCGTTGATGGCACGAAATTCAAACTTAACAAATATCTGTACCTATACTAGGACAAGAGATTAAAAAACAAATTTTGAGTAGGGGTAGTGGCGTACGGGGGTGGGGGGTGAAAAACTTTAGATTTAGATATCTCACGAACCAATGGCTCTAGAAAAATGAAATTCGGTTTGAGTAGAAAGGTCAACAAATAAGGATTGCTTAAAGTAAAATTTTTTAAGGGGGTGGTGGAACATGGAAGTGGGGGGGGGGGATAAGAAATATTCAAAAAAATCACGTTTTATATCTCAAGAACAGTATAAGATAGATGCACAAATTTTTTACCAGACGTAGGCCGCATAGAACCCTATGAGAGAAAAAAAATTTCGGGGTGTTGGTGTAGAGGGTGAGGGTGGGGGAGGGGTAGTATGGTACGGGGGTGGTGGGTGTTTTTCCTAACTATGTAACGGCTTATGCTAGAAAGTTGAAACTCGGTGTGTATATGTAAATCAACTAGAAAAGTAATTTGGTTAAAAAAAAAATACGAATGTCTATTGGAGTTGGGAAGTGGGGGCAAAAAAATGTTCAGTCAAAATGGAATGCATATATTTTCACGATTTTCGTCATATCTACTAGGTCTTCCAAAATATTGAATTCACTTTTATTCTACGGATTCTTCATACAAATACCTAGAAAGTGTTTTAAAGATTTTTTGAAAATTGACCCCTAAGAGGGTGTAAAGTGATTGTGTACTTTTTCATAAATTATTCCATATCTCTTAGATCCGATCAGATTTTCACTTCCACGGGCTTGTTCTTTTTGATAGGTTTTCAGTCACATAGCAGCCTACACCGCATCGCAGAATTGAAGGCGTTCCTAACTTCTGCCGGAAAAATAATAAAGTTACGCCCAGATTGTTGGCAGATTTTTATAGCTCATAGCGGCCATGGATGGACTGAAGCTTTGTGCCACAGTCCATCACGAGAGATCACTGCGGATTCATTGTGGCACCCTCGTATAAACCGGGCTATAGACCACTGTTTCGAAATATTGAAAGGGCTGCACGAAACGTAGTTGGAGCGTAGCGCGCGTCAGCCAGACATGAACGCGAAAAGGGAGTTTTAATCCCTGAGCCCCGTAGGGCTGCGCGAAAGGTAGTTGGAGCGTAGCTCGCGTCAGCCATACATGGCGGCTCGAATTGTACTCGATGGATGAAATCAAACATTTTAAATCGTTTTTTTTTTTTTTTCATTGTTTTACGTCCCAAATGTCAAAAAATTTTATTGTCCACATTCTAAAACACACCAAAGTTTCGTTTAGAAAGTAATTAAAAAATATGAAAAATCTCTTACATTACTTTTTCGCTTGTGTGCGGTTAGAATAATTTTCCTTAAATTTTTCTTATCTGCTACGTATTTCAAAAGTGCAATAATACGGTGCCACTTTTATGGCGCGTATTATTCTTTATAAAATTTTCAAATTTCCGGTTCAAGTCTCCAATAGACACAGAAGCCAGTACATCGACTGCACAAATCAATTGGGTCCGTTCGTTATTTTTCACTCTCACTAACTTCTACATCCTGACAGCACCGTCCGCCGAAAAGTACTACGCTGTCAAAATAGCGTTTGACAACGATCAGCTGTACGACGTATTTAACATCGAGTGCGGGAGTGAATTCGTCTCAGTTTTACAAAGTTATTACCACATAAAAGTCCTCCGCTGGCTAATTAAATCCACTCGATATTGTTATAAACTAAACGCGAAACGTCTTCTTAGTGATTTATTCGAATTTCCAGTTGGTTTTTATGTAAAGCACTCGAACGCTCGCTATGGCCGTGTATTTTATGCCAAAAAATCACCTGTAAGTGTTTGCTTGCTTTTCCATTAATTTAAAAATATTATTGCGTAGCGTGCAGAGCGTGTGTACTTTCAAATCGAAACGAATTAATTGAGATAAATTTACAATTTCCTGTGGTGGAATTTCGCGAATTGTTCGGCGGTAATTGGAAACAATTAAAGGCAATTTCGAAGCTTGGATTTGAATTTATCAGCGTGCTTAAAGCGGATCATCGAAGTTCGGCGGGCGCTCCGTTTGTTGTCGGGGGCAAGTTGTGCGCGGGTGGAAAGTGTCTAGAAATTCTAGCCAAAGAATTAAGTGGATGGCACCGAAAAACTTGGTTCAATAGACTGAAAAGAATTTCAATTTGGCTATACGGAACAAATTCAGTTGCACAATACCGTTTGGAGTTAGAGGCTATCGCCAGACTGTGCTTTGTTCTTAGTGACAAAATTTTCGTTGATAACAAAACCAAGAAAAACCAGAAATTCGATCGTTTCCCAATAAGCTGCCAGAAAATGTCTCAATTCGGTGGTCACGCAACATATCAAGCCACTTTCCACACAGCAGCCTTGGGCAATGAATTCAAGCCAATGGTCAGCACCAAAACAATACAAATGATTTTCAAGTGTTTTAGCAGACGTTATCTCATGATTTTTATTAGATGATCAGTTCATAGCACAAGTCGGTGGCGGAACCAATAGAAAAGCGTTTAGTAGTGACGGTCTTACGGTGTGGGTTGGTCGTCAATTGACCCGGCAACCACAGTACTTACGAGTATATGAAATTTGCAAATTGTAATTAGTAATCGTAATGGAATTGGCTGGAAAAGAGCAAAACTAAAAGCCAATCCTCCGTTTTAGCGATGAGGTAACCTTGGCCGAGCTAAAACTCGGTTTGTTTTTGTTACTAAGAATATCAGAGCTACGGTGTCGCTATCCACTTGTTAAATTCCTAGTCATTGTTGATGCTAAAAGTGGCCTGAAAACTGAGTTTTCGCTATTCTGAAATCCACTGGTCCGTATTGTACTGCGTACTGGAATTTGATGCGATTCTACTCTTCCGTTTGCAGTATTACAATTTCAGATTATTTCCTTATTAAAACCACGATTGCTTCTGATATTTAATCGGAACAACAAATGGACTCAGTCCTCCCTCGTATTCCCTAAACTTTCTAGCTTATCAGTTTCTTCCGTTTTGAGCCTGTGCTGATGAAATCAACACAACAAACTTGTAAGTAAACCATTAAGAAAAACTTCCTGATTTGGCTGTCTTGCATGTTTCTCCCTCCCTCATCGGAATCAAACCTTCGTTTCTAATTGATCCGCCCGATCAGTATCACATCCCGCTAGACATAAAATTGCTGGTAGATCTGAAGTTGACACCAGATGACTTAACTTCTTCAAAGGCGATTACGACCAAAAAAAAATGTACGATTTTAAGAAATTATTCAATTTTCTGCATTATACATGTACCTTTGCGAATTTCCTCCAGGAGAGAATATCCGGAATGGACTTCTTCGGTTATTAAAAGCCACTGCAAGAAGGAGATGCTTCTTAAAAGATACATACGCACAAAACTCGAATCTGTAGCTCAGTTCTGTAACTTTTTAACCCTTTCAGTCACCGTGTCTACAATTGTAGACATCAAATTATAAGGAAGATATCGCACGAGCTAAGCCGTTTTGTGTGTTGCAACCTTAAAATTTCTTTAGTTACACTCTTTTGTTTCCGAAAATGTTAATTTCGTTGTGGTTCGATGAACAGGACAGACGTGATTTAACAAAATAGTAAAGTTACTCAACAGAAAAAAATTTAATTCGTGACCGAAAGGGTTAATGAGAAATTTCTCACCAAAAAGTCAAAATGAGCACGAATTTCGCACTGAACTTGAAAAGAAACTAGTTCTTTGCTGGGGAAGTGATGACCTTTTTTTTTTAGGTTACATTCCACAGATGGGCCGTTCCTGAGTTGATTTTGCCAAACGAATACTTCACTTCACACTTTGAGTAAATGAACTAACTCCTTTTGGTGAACTGCACTTCTCGCCGTGACACAGCTTGAAAACGAACTAGTTCCTTTGTGATGTGAAGCTTGAAAAGAAAGTAGTTCCTTCGTGAGTGAGGACCTTTTTTTCTTTTGTTTAGGTCATCACATTTACTCTGAGCATCAAAAGGAACTGGAAGTAGTTCATTGAACTAGTTCCTTTAAGTGAGTGAGTCGGAGTTAACTCACTCACTAAAAGAAACTGCTTTGCCCATCTCTATTATTAAAATAATAAAGTAAAATGCTGTTTAACAAAAATATAATTCCTAAATGCTTTTTGCTTGTAAGTTGAAGATATTAATTAGTTCAGTGGTTCATATAAAACTTTGATTTAAATCGAAAACCGTCTCCTCCACTACGTGGAATGATATTCATTGAGTGTCCTGACACCGCAAATCAAAACAAAGACCTTTCAGGAAAGACTGATCAAATATTTCGTTGTATTTTACTCTAAACTTCCGTCCCTAAACAATCTGGGAGCATTCTAATCTTGCAATCTGCATGCGGTATGCTCATTGAAAAATTTTCAGAATATCGCAAAGGTGATTTACACAAATCAGCCAGAACAAGAAGTGCTCCATTGTGACACTTTCGTTCGATAATCTCATTGGCTGCTCCTAAGACACGACAATTGAAACACTTCTTGGATTAAATTCGTCGTAATATAGAAAAACTAATTTCCGCATCACTGCGTTAATTGAATTCCAACTAAATTTGATACCGAGTGTTATCATCGATTAAGTTTTAAACATGTTTTCCTTTCGCGCTTCTAGTGCGTCTTCGGAAAAAAACCTCCGTAAATATTTATGCCATACTCTTAGAAGGTTTGACTCATAAACATGAGTTAAAAAAAAATATTTTGTCAATTTGTTTCTTTCCAAAAATCAAGCGGATGGAAGTTGTGATAACATTATGTATATTGTGTCAAGGAGAAAGTACATACATGTATATTTTTTTTTGCGCATTTTTCTCTGACGAATTGTTTATATTCCGTTCGAAGAGAGATACTGTCCGACAACAAATCCTTGAACATGATAGCAGCTTTTCTACTTTCCGATAACACTGAGCAATGAACTCGGCCTTAACCGAGAACTTCACAAGCATAATAATATTATTGTTGAAAATTTACAGAATTTCGATAACAGGTGAAGTATACGAACCACGGCTCGAACAAAGTACACTTTGTCTGCCAAACTGTTTATTATTTTTCATTCATTTTGTTCACAATAATACAACGATATGTGAGAATTTATATTGTTCACAGAAGTCGGTATTTGTAAAGCTATTGATGAAAGATGTTTTTTTTTTTACTTTATAGCTTGAATTAGTAAAATTTTAGTTGTAGTCATGAAATAGTGACTGAATACTGAATTGACACAAATTGAAAAAAATCCGAGAAAAGCTTTGCGGTACTACAGTTACCCTCAAGTCCTTCTGTTCATGTTGACTTCACGTTTTATTCTGTTTGCCATTAATTGACCTGTTTGTGAAGAATTTGGTACACAAAACTCCTCCGTACGTCTACAAGAGCATCAATATCAAAATAACTTGAAACAGAGTCTAGACTCTCAGAAGCGTAGGAGTTTTTGGAAGTTAATAAATCCTGGCGGCAGACAATGCTTGAACCTCAGGATAACGTTGTAGGAAAGTCCACTTTGGTGGTTGCCAAACAGAAAAGAGGCATGCGTCCAATCACAATCTGCTAAATACTATTATAAAAAAAATCCAACGTAGAAATTTATGTTTCTAAAGTTCGGTTTGAATTAAAGTGTGACAGGGCCACGGATCAAAATTCGCACGTACGAAGAAATTAGTCTGTCCCATTTCAAACCCTACTGAGGGTTTTTGTTAAAAATTAGAAAAAAAGCAGTGCCCAAAAATTTCCTATTAACCAGCCTTCATATAATACATACATAAGTATTGCTGACTCTCCTTTAAATTTGATTTTTAATATTTATTTTGGGGTAATCAGTAAAAAAAAATATTCCAAAACTGCTTTAACATTTTCTACAAATTTATTTTAAAAATAAAGTTTCTTTGGTCATATCTGGTCATGCAATGGTGTTTGTAAGCATACGTGGCGGCTTCTTTGTATCAGAATTAGAGATGGGTCGTTCATGAGTGAACTATTCCAAAAGAGCAGTTCATTGAAGTGAGTGAGTGAACTAACTCACTCCTTTTGGTGAACTGTAGTTCGTTTCGCCATGTGTTACAGCTAGTTCTTCTTTCGTGAGTGAGAACTTTTTTTTTTTAGGTCGTCACATTCACTACGAACTTTAAAAGAACTAGTTCCTTCGCCGGGTAAGTGATCTTCAAAAGGAAAAAGGAACTCGAACTACTTCACTGAACTAGTTCATTTCAGTGAGTGTGTCGGAGTTTACTCACTCACGAAAGGGAACTGCTTTGCCCATCTCTAATCAGAATCTTAATTTCAGACCCAGAAAAATATAAAAACTATAAACTGACTGACTATTATAATTCCAACAAATTTTTTACTGATTTTTTTTTTCTCATTTCAGTATTACAAAGGCTGTTAATTTTCGACACTCACCGAATAAATGGACTGTAAAATGGACTACAACACGTCGTGGACTGTCAAATAAACCACCAGCAAATTTAGGAACAACAAACTCTGGTCAACAGGTGACTTCTACGTACGGACAAACGAATACGAATCAGAAAAAAGGTAAATTAAGTAAATTAAAAAGCCTCCATAAAAGTTGGAGTTGGAAAGCGGGGGCTGGTTGGACTATAATATCAGTATTGGATTGGTGGTTGTTGGCTGCAGGATGGTTCACATGGTCAGGACTTTTAACGCGATGGACACCGATTGGCGTTTGTTTATTTGCTGCATTCGAATGGCACTATCATACACAGGGTCTGACAAAGAAAGGGTTGCCGATTACTGCGTCTCATTTACAGGTAATTAATTATAAATTTACTTTAACATTTTCTATATTAAATTTGTTCGGAGAATTAGTTTACTTTTTTGGTGCAGTTTGATAAAGGACTCAGTCGAGCCCGAAACGTCACACAATAAAAATTATAACAGTATTTAACCCGTAAAACCTGTATTTTCAATTATTTTACTATTTGTATAAAATATTTTTTTCCTCGACAATACCAGACTTTATAAGGATATTTCGGATAATTGCATGATACAACTTCTATGATTCAATGCAACCCGATGATGAAACAGCTCTTTCGAACCTAGTCCAATGCAGTTTTGAACTGGCTTTCCAGTGAAGGACTGTCATGTCCCCAATGAAAGTAGCCAGAGCAGTGGTCGAGCACAGTCGAGATTTTAACGTTGGCGTTTCATTAACATCCTCCCGGAAATTTTTCTTATTTTCGTTTGTGAAGTTCTTAAGTTCTTGCTTAACACGTTGAATGTCATGGGGGTCACCGGTGACCGGCAAAGAAATTTTGACCCTTTAAATAGCATTGTTAAAATTTTTGACAAAAAGTGTTGCACGCAAAGTGTTAACTGCTCTTAAAGATTCGTTCCGGAGTAAAAGCCTTCGCCTGTCGCCAGACTTTATTTCCTCCTCGAGTTTCAGGTTTCGTTAGAATCTTTTGAGTTTTTTTTAATCACGGTTTCAAAAGCTTCAAACAATAATTGATTTGTTTTAAGTAAATTCGACGGTAATAATCGAGTTCGCAAAAAATTTTGATCGGTTGGGTTACCCTCAAAGTTCGAAGTACGGAATTTATCAAATGAACAAAACTACCAGCAACTATTATTCAATCACTTCAACATTCTAACAGCTTGCATCATTGCGTATCAACTCCACACAACTGATTATTTCGTAATTATTTAATTATCGCTAAGATGGTTTTTATCAGTCAAAACGGTTGGTCGGATTTTTTTGCTGGTTAACGTCTGTGAGAATATCCACATAAATTAATCAGTCAAAGTCTAATGATATGCCATTCCCAACATGAATTTTAGAATTTTAATTGTAACAATTACAATAGCGACAATCGCTTTGTCTTGAATGCGCAGAAGATAAATAAAGCGAATGCAGTATTGCAAAAAAAAGTGTAGGCGATCATTCAAATGCAGGCACCTGGAAGAATTTATTGTTAGTTTAATCGTGGTTTAATAAATTATCAAGTGTGGCTGTTTTTGTAGCATGTTCTTTAATTTTTTTCATTAAATTTAGCCAAAATCCTAGATTGTTCGTTTTCATGTTCATCGATTTTGTGATACCTTGCTCAGTATTTTTCACGTAGAGATCTATCTATTTTCTCCAGGTCAGAAAAAAAATCAGAGGATGTAGTCCGAGCCTTAGATAGAAACATACAACATATTATTTTAATACTAAAATGGTTAGATGGATTTTAAAAAAGTCGCTACCCTATTTCAGTCTTTTTCGGTACGATTATATCTTATATCACTCAAAGTTTTTTAATGGTGATATTTCGAAACTCCTTTATCTTAAATACAGTAACACCTATCTAGGTTAGGTTAGGTTGCAGTGGCGGGTCCATAGTGATACCATATAAAAGTAGGAGACCCAATGTACTTATGGTAGGTGCGCGTGCGTTTCGATCTGTGTTGAGAGCTCCTCGTTTAATTCGAAGGTCCCTGTAACCATAGCAAAGTTGAGAAGACTTTGCATGCTGTTAAAAGAGACTTCTTTAAGGTTTGCGAAGGTTGGTGCACCCAGAGCTTTCACTCGTCTCCTAGCGAGAGCTGAGCAGTTGCACAGGAGGTGCTCTAGCGTTTCCCGTTCCCCGAGAAGTTTACAGTTCCTGTCTAAGACGGACTCTATAAAACGGGAACCTGCCATAACGGAAAAGAAACTGGGAACGAAAAGAGAAGAATTTTACTAAAACAATACTGTATAAAACGGAAACCTGATAAAACGGAACGAAAAGCTGGGTACCACAGCACTCCGCTTTAGACAGGTTTTACCATAATAAGTTTATTGCCGTATTTGTTGGTTGAAAACTTCTGTGAGATGTTTGGGACATTTTTTGCATTTTCCTGATCAATTGATTGCTTGCTGTTTTCCTGTTTTTTCTACCTACTTACAACCTTAAAAAGGTTTTCATCCTATTGTGGCTCGTGGGCAGCAAAAAACATTTTTTTACGGTTGTAATATATCCTTTTCGACATGTACCATATTTTTTTTGCTTTATCCTAAATAACTACATACTACTAAAACACTTCTCTTTCAGACAACCGCCTATTGTTCGCTACCCTTACGCCTTTTAAGCCGCTGTTGGGGTTGGTTAGCTGCATGCCACGTTCCGACCAGTTTAAGACCTTTCGTTTATGGCTGTTATGTAAATGCTTTCAACGTTAACATGGAAGAAGCAGAAAATCCCGAATTAAAGTAGGTCTTCTTTAACATTGCACATTTTAACATGTAAATTTCAGATAAGAGAAATTAGTGATCGCATGTGCACGTCTCTAAGCTTTGTAGAGAAAATGGCGGGACCTCTAATGGATGATTAGCTAAAATATTGAATTTTTGGTAACTGATAATAACCATAGAAATTGCTTGTTTTTGTAAATACGATAGAAGTCATCTTCATTAGGTTTATTATTTTCACATTTTTCTTTTATAATTTCGACGAGAACTTTTCAGATAATTATTTAAGCGGTTTAAACGAGTCCATCTAGACGCCGCTTTCTCATTCCCAAACGACGAGAATGAAGCTACCCGAAAGCTATTATGTATTTTAATTTTTAAATTAACAAAAAAGTGACTGTAATGTAGAATTCGGATTGATTTAAGGGAGGTTTGATTTTTTATATTTTTATTCTTTTTTTGTTGCATGTTCCACTAAAATTTAGTAAGAAAATTTTATTAGCTAATAAAAAAGCTCGAAAGATGCGGTGGCACGTGTACACCGATTAAAAAATTTCGTTATCTGATAAACTATTTTTAAATATGCGGAAATAAGTTTTTTTTGGTTTGATACCGGTTGCATTCAACCGTGAAGATTCAAAATTTTAGCGATTAAATATTTCCGGTTTATCAGTAAACGAGTGATGTAAATCGAAATTAGACTTCGAGTCTAGTGGAGATGCGCATTTTTTGGTGGACAGAGCACCATTTTATTTCGACGTTATATTTTAAATAAAAGATTAAAACCAAATTGGAATACTTTTTTAGGGTAGCGAGGATAATTTGGAACTGTGGAACTAGGAATTGCATTTTTGTACTCTCGACATTTGTTCCGAGTAGCTGCCTGGAAAGTCAGGTTCTTTTAATTAGACATGACGCGATCCTGAACATCCACAGAGAGTTGTTTAACTCTTGAATCCTTCTCTTTGCTCTTTATTGCCTTTTTTTGTATTTTCAGTCGAATATCCACATGTATATCTTAGAAATTTCTTTACCAGAACAATGTTAGCAGATGTTTTTCTATAAGTGCATTAAAGTATGAACGATACTTGTGTTTTCATTGCTCATGGCCTATCTTGGACATCCATTCGCCCGTTTCCCAAAGATCGTAGTTGGAGATTATCTCTAAGCTGAATTTTTTAAATACGAAAGTTTGCTACTTAAGTCGACACCTTCTAAGAAGTATGCCACCAAACACTGGAATGGTTTGTTTGTTGGAAATATCCTCGATAAAGCAAAGATTATCGAAAGCTTGTCCGTATGCAACACGAAACCTATTCCTGTTACTTTCCTTATACATATCCAGTAATTGAGCTCTAGAACTAAGCAATTTCTGGCAAGTCTAGGGTTCAGAGTTAGTTATCAAAGTGCTGTGAGCTAGTAGTTTCTAAATTAAACAGCGTAAGGACACAATAAGTTAGTGTGAGTTTAACTCATTGCAACTGCGTATATTATAAGCACACGGTTCATGGCAGAGGTATTCGTAACTTAAATATGCACGCATCCTTCACGTACCATTTAAAGATTTAAGTCTCTTTATAACATAACAAATATCATGTCATACAACAAAAACCCCAATAGAGCTGTGCTTATGAACCCGGAGATATATCACGCCACAGTAACATTTGATTTAGAAAAAAATATTGATAACAGCATTATATGTAAGTCAAAGACCGTTCACACCGCTAAACATTTTCGATCATAACAATCTCACGATTTTAAAAAGAAATCCATAAATGAAACTGGTATGAAAATTATCAGTTAAACAACATTTTGATTTTTAATAGAATTTATTATTACATAATTTGATCACACTTCATTCATGAGATGCAATTAAGACATTGTCGTATCATCTTTGTCGGGAATAACAGCATGATAGTTAAACAAAAATTATTGCCTGTCAATAGTTATGATGTCAGATGATAATGAAAACAGTGTTAAACCGATTGTTTTTTTTTGTTTCTATTGTTTTTCTCAATGATTTAGAGGGTATCGTAGCATAAGTGAGTTTTTTACCCGCTCGTTAAAAGAAGATGCCCGTAGTATAGCCAATTCATGTATTGTTTCACCGGCCGATGGAAAAGTTTTACACTTTGGTTCGGCTACCGAATCGCAAATCGAACAGGTAATAAATTTTCAAATGTTCACACAATTAATCTCATGTTTAATCACACAAATACTATTTTGTTTTTATTTGCAGGTAAAAGGTGTTACCTATAGTTTGGAATCATTTTTAGGACCTGCCGATTGGACATTAGAGCAAAAATCAGAAAAAAGTTATACTGATGCTATTAAACATAACAATGTAATATTACATTTTTTTTATAAATATTAGACAAATATAGCATTGATTTTGATCTTGTTCGATACAATAGGAATCTGCGCTGTATCAGTGCGTCATTTATTTAGCTCCTGGCGATTATCATCGATTCCATTCGCCAGCTAAATGGGAACCGGAAATGCGACGTCACTTTTCCGGACAATTACTCTCGGTTAGTCCACAAATTGCAAAATGGTTACCAGGACTATTTTGTTTGAATGAACGTGCCTTATATGTCGGAAAATGGGATCATGGATTTTTCAGTTTCACTGCAGTTGGTGAGTGCGAATTTAATTTTGAATAAATATTTAAACAATTTTCTCGTTTCATAATTTTTGTGTTGCATTTTAATGTTTATAATACGCTAAATAGCGGCTACATGAACAAATGCTTAACAATTGAGCCAAGGTTTCTTTCATATTTTTAAAATTTCGTCAGTATGATTGCAAAAATTCAAAAACTAAACAAATTGGAATGCAGTTTGGATAAGGCCATACTTTTCACACAGTTTCGCCCTAGTCCCATTTGCGGTTAATCGATGAATCCGCTTCGTGTTCGAACATCATAGACTGTAAACTTTGTAGCAAGTTCACTGTTGCAATATGCGATAACGTGTGATTGTTCGTGTGTTGGTAGTATCGGTCACCTTTTTTATAACCTTTAGATTAAATCTGTAGTTTCGGGCGAAAAAAGTTCTATATATTTTTAGGTGGTCGAAAATTCCATCCCATCCATCTAAAAATACGACACCTTTTCAATTTCCTTGCTAACATGAAGAAAAAAAATTTCTATTCAATGGAGCAGATGACGGACAAGTGCTTACACCTACTTACATCATTTAGGTCTCGAACGAACCATCAACTCACACAAACCGTTAGCTCAAACAAACCATCGACTCGACCAGTTCGTTTGTGAGATGAATTATGACTCAATTGTTGATTCGATTGATGTTTTGGTTGATAACGATTCTCTTAACATCTCGCTAATGCATATCACTACTTGATAGCTGCGGAACGCGTTGAGCTATGAATATAAAAGCTTCTCGTTAATTGTTCACCATTTGTAAAATGAGAATGGGTTATCTGCAATCTGTTAACGTAGTTAGAACAGTATAAACATTGAGATTGTAGTCTGGGTAACTTAGTGACTAGAGCACTTGTCTTCGGTGCACCTGGTACCAGGTTCGAATCTGGTTGGCGACAAGTAATTTGCGAAAATAGGACTGGGTGCCGGACTACCAGTTCACTCAGCTGTAAATGAGTACCTGAGTTAAAATCGGGGTAATAATCACGGACGAACGTGTAGCTGACCACTTCACCTCATAGTGTTCCGTTGGTCTCGCAAATGAAGTAACTCTAGCATTACTTCAAGGCCTAGGCCTGATTTGGGCTGTTGCGCCATTGATTATTATTACATATTATTATAAACATTAAGATTCAGTATTTTATGATATATTTTTTAACATTTTGCAAATCATTATACTGTCGATATTATACTAATTAGAATAAAAATTCCGACTCGTTCAATCAGCACAACATTATCCCTACAATTCATAGATCTTTTTTCGTATAATCTACTACTTAAAATGGACTCAATTTCGTAATAGTTTATTCTTAATCCCTCTGCACTTTGGCTCTTTTTTAAAAGATCAGAAATATTTGCAAATTTGTAATAAGCCAATAATAAAAGTGTTAATTTGTAGTAAAAAATTTTTAACAAATAAACTCCGCTCGTAGTGCTGATCAGTCTTCTTTCAGAAATGTAGCTCGGCTTACTTTACATGATTGGATTAAAAAAATGAAAAACAAAATTAACTAATACAATAACATTTAATAAATGGAACGCGTTGGTTTATTGAGGACACGAAAAATCTGTACACAAAACAGGTGATTTGTTTTGAAATCAAAGATTCATTTAAAGAGCGAAACTTTAAGGTAATCTCCATGACGGAGGATGGCTTATTGGACGACACCAGTAACAACGGCTCGATGATGGATATTAGTAATTTATTTTCACTGTAATCAACATACCATAAAATATGTCCTCAGCAATTTTTTTTAGCTACTAACGAATCGAATTATGTTGATAAGGTAATCGAAAATTGGCAACAACACGCTAAAAATTCAAATTTGAACTGAAGGAAGGCAATTTTGCAGTGAATTGTAAAGCAAAGAGAAAGGAAAGAATTCCGATAAAGTTGAAAAGGAGAAACACCTAAACAGCAGAATTAAAAAGGAAACAGAATTATTTATATCAATCGTTCATCATCACATTCACTTTCCCACAATCGTTTCTTTTACATACATTAAAAGCTTTCATATCTAACAATCATTTCAAACTCTTTGCTCTTTTACTCGCCTATTATATCTAAACTAAATTAACTCCGAAACTATTTTAAATCAATTTAAACATATCTAATAATGGCTGTTTTTTTCTAAAAATTTAGGAGCCACAAATGTCGGATCAGTGCAGATCTACTTTGATGAAAAACTGAAAACCAATAAATTTTTATTGGGATCGCTAAAACGAAAACGTTTCGAACAAGTGCAACTCCCAGCAGATATAAATCTCGATAAAGGACAATTAGTTGGCCAATTCAACATGGGAAGCACAATAGTTTTGATATTTGAAGCACCGAAAGATTTCCAGTAAGATATTTATTCTAAGTTTGTTTTATTTAGTTTTATCAATGCGAAATTCTCTTTTCTTAGATTTACGATTGTTCCCGGACAAAAAATTAAGGTTGGTGAAACCCTAGGCCATATAAAATCCGAATTGGAAGTGAACGAACAATGAACAAGAACGGTTCAACGACAAATAATAACAGTGATTTACTTTAATAATAGAATTGTAATTAGTTAGAATCTTCAATTGAGGTAGTGCATATTGTACAGTATCGACCATTTTTTTATGCGTTTTTATGTAGCTGAAATACAAAAGAAGATTTTATTATTGTTAAAAGATTTAAAAAAATAATGTACAAATCGTCAATACGGTTATATTTTAAGAAGCTAATTTATAATTATGTAATGATGAGAAATAAAAGTCTATTTTATTACATTTATTATTGCGAAATGAAAAAAAAATTCTTTGATTTCGATTTATGTGAAAATTCCTTGGGAGTTTTTCTTGTAAGTATTCAAGCCGTAATATTCCAGAATCCAGAGATTAGCATGACGCTTCAAAATATGACCCAGAGGTGAAGCGTTAAAATTTCAAGTTGAGACATAAAACGTAAAAAATTAACTTTTCTTATAATTACCGAAATCTTTAAATATTTTGTGTACACCGGGATTCAGACCAAATTCAATTTTTGGATGTAGTAACGTAATATAGTCTGTTTGATAAAAGCATGTTCAGCGAATTCTGAAAATTATTTGGGATTTGAAAAAATACTGCTTGATATAATTAGTTATTAAGGTAAATCCGTTATTAATTAATACGCGGCATTTTAATTGTTTTTTTTTTTTTGGCATAATCTGAAGTCCTTATGTGAGGAAGATTCCAGATTCCTTCCTTTATCGAAGCTTGTAGTGACTATGCGGGTAAATCCAATACGTCAACATCATCCAAATGTTTCCAAAAAGGACAAAGACACCTTCATTATTTTATTTTACCGACATTTGAGTAGATTGGGCCTTCTGATATATTTTGACCATTTGCGTTTAAGTTCTCTGCAAAAATGAACAATGTGCCAAATCTTTGTTTTGAGTAACAACACAAGACGTGCAACATTACTGAGTAACATTCCGCTCCAGGAATATATTTGACTTGGTACACCCAGGTATTACTAATAGAAGCGCTGTCCAAAAGGAAGCTCCTTCCGAAAAAAATTGTAAGAATGCTAGTAGCAAATTGACGGCACTTTACTGACATACCTAATTGCATTGAAATTTTGTCTAATTTCGAGCAGATCAAGATTTAAAAATTTTTGTTTTAAAAGATTGGATCAAAATTTTGACCAACAAATAGCTACATTTTTAAATCATGTCTTCTACGAATTTGAACCACCTCTTAACTAGATCGTACTTCGAGTGAGAGACAATTTACTGTATCGTAATGTTTATAAATGTGTTGTGATTAGTCGAGTTCCAAACGTTACACAAATAAAAACTTAAAACCTGTCTTATATCAAGGGGGTTAGTGACTTGACGAGTTTTCATACAAATTCATGTACTTTTTTCTCAGGAACCGCTCGATCGATTTGAATCGAAACTTTTTACACTTATTATGTTAGTAAATCTAATGCTACTGAATGAAGGAATTTCAAAAATATTAAAAACTAATTGACTTATAAGCTTTGAAAGTTTAAAACTCTTTCATATTTTTTAAACTTAAAAAAAATATTTAGAAACAACTTTTTTAAAATTCCTTCATTCAGTATAAATACCATGTTTCTATCTTTAAGCAAAAAAAATCATCTTGATATCTGTTATCAGTTTTGAGAAAAAGGAAAATTTATGTAAAAAAAAATGGGGGAAAAAAAGTTGTTCAGGAGAGCGAAAAAACTAAAATCGTTTAGTTTTAATAATTTTTCAATGGTTTTCTTTTTCTGTTTTTTATCAGATGATGTGTTGTTTTTCATTTGAAATATAATAAAAAATACATATGAAAATGTATTAGGTACATAATACCAAAATATTACCGAACTTTCCCATTTCGAACTAACTTTTTGACAACTTTTATCGATCGGAAAAATCTGCAGTTTGTTTTATTTTGTGTAGAATTGAATGCAGGAAAATAATAAAATATAAAAAAAAAAATCGATAAATTTTTCGTATCCAAGTTACTAACCCCCTTAAGAATTAATTAGATTTTCTTTTTGTCTTTTTAGTCCTCTGGATGTGTAACCCAGAAGACTAAAAGTTTTTCGGTTTCCTTCCGTTTCCATGTAGTTCCACATCCACAGCTTTGAAGCAAGATTGAATTACTCTTAATTTTTCCAAATTTTTTTTTGATCCATAAAAAAGAAGAAGTACGGAAGACCTGATGAGTTTGATGCGAGCTTGTGGAGCCTGTCTGTCTGTATTGTAACGGTCAAAACTCAATTTTAGATTTATTTTTGTAAATTTTAAAAATAAATTGTATATTTAAAAAACACCACTTCAACTTGATATGGTTCTACAATTGCAATAAATTTCGAGGCAAAAAAAATATGCCTAAAACAGCGTCAACGATGCCCACAATTTCGTCGACAATCCAATATTTTTTGTCAAAATATTGTCAACAATATTTGGCCACGACCAGACCTGTTGCCAACGTATCCGACATCCAAGCCTGCATATTTTTGCAACTAGTTCTGAAGAACTATGACTTCCAAAAAGGTAAAGAAAAAATTCCCAATTTCCGCAACTACTATGGTTGAACACCTATTGAAGCTAAAACTCAGTGCAATCTGTATTGTCTTCGACTGCAGTAAACAATTTTTCGACTAGCATTAAAGTGATTCCACATCGTCGGGTATACAAAGATGAAAAACTTTCACTGGAAATGGTTAGATGAACTTGGTTCTGTACTTGGCTTGAAATTGCGCTGTTTCGTCATTGGGTTCAATCAGACTCAAGTGGCATTCTAAATTTTAATCGGAAAATTTTTTGCTAGATTTTCTATTTTAATTTTAATTTTTTTTAATATATTTAATTTATGATTATTTTTTATTGGAATGCCAAACTAAAACCATAGCTTCGAGTTTGAGTACATTATTTAATTTGTTATATTGAATGAAAATAACACAGTATCATTCATTCATTGACCTTCTGTGTTTTATCAATTCAATTCAAATGAAGAAAATAAATAGAAAAATTTCTTCCTAATTTCCGAGTTAATTTGCAATCGGCATTTCTTTGGGTATATATTATTATTATTCGTATGCAGCGGAGTTCTTACGTGATAATAAGTATATATTATTTTTTTAGCGGGCGTACGTCGATTTTTTGACCTCGACGCTCTCTCAACACGATAATCGTAGCTTGAGTACGCATCAACAAGAGACTTTTATTAATTTCTGCTTGTGATGGACACATATTAATCCGTTATCTGTATCTCGTTAGATCATAATTATTCTGGGAAAGGATTGCACCACACAATGCTATTTGTTTGCTAAGCATTAAAGATAATAGCATAAATTTCGAAGTATAATCTATGAAATTAGGTAGTCGTAGATGTGTCATGCCTGTGAGCTTTAAATAATAAACAATTTAATCGCAAAAAACAACACAATAAATTGCTTTTAAATTTTAATAATAAAAAATACACAGACCTATACTGATAGGGAGTGGAAATGTCTGCCGCTTTGTCTACGTTATATTTTCTACAGTCAATATTAATATAACGACGAATTTACGCCATTTGGAAGAAATTTTGCTCGAAAAATAGAATAAGAAATATAATCAGCTCGAAGTTAGAAAACGAGTGATTTTTTTTTTGCAATTAGTAGAGATCAAATTTAAGTATAGGTCACGGATTTTTTGTTGCCAATGGGAAAATTGTTTTTTGTTTTCACATTAATTAATCTTTTGGGTAAATAGTAGAATTTGCACCATAGCAGATTATGAATTTGTTTCCCGGATATTTTAACGTTAATGACGTACATACAAGAATTCGTACTGAAATATTTTCGTAAACAGTTTTTTTTTACCGAAATTCGCAAGAAAAACTTTGCTACATAAACAGGCAAAAACAGATCAATATTTTGATACTGATTGTGATTGTTGATAAAAAGAAACTATGAAACAACCATTCTAAATGTTCTTCTGTACGAAGGACTTGAAAACTCTTCCGATTCTTACACCTCAAGAATGATTATGCTAGGAAGCTGAAACTTTCTCGGAATAAATTTTGAAATTTTTCTAGTATTTATTTACCTCACCTCACGAACATCGTTAATCTTTAAAATATCCTGTCCTTCTTAAAAACAAATAAATGCAATCAATATAAAAATATTACTTTTTTTTTTTACGGCCGTCGTTATAGCTTAGGGGGTCACCCTTTAATGCGATTGCACAGCTATAACAACATAGGATGGGGATAAAATGGTGTGGTAGGAGATTTAGGTCGGTGGAACAGGAGAGAAGCGTCTAAAGTGTCGGTGGACGTTGTTTTTGAACTGCTGAAGGTTATACTTATCAGGGAATAGATCGGCTGGCAATGCGTTCCACATTACTGATGTTCGGGGGATAAAGGACTGCCTAAATTTCACTCGTGGGCTCGTGAAGCTTGGCGAGTGTTACGGGGGGCGACTAAGAGTGGGGGAATAAGTTCTTTTAGTTCCTTACTACATTTACCATGAAAATATCGGTAGTAAATACTGAGTACTCCGATCTTACGGCAATCCTGTTCCCATATACGCATACAAAGATAAAAAGTATGTACCACCTTGCTCAAAAGTTCCCGGAATAACCACCGTGATGCACTTTTCTTGTTCCGATTTGAGTTCTGTTTTTTTTTGTTAAGTTAGTACATCTGTTGTTGATATTCCCTCTAAGTCTTAGCGCCATAGCTTGAAATTTGCAAAAGTTACGTAGCCAAGAGTACATCTATCTCTGTGTGTGTTGGCGATTTTTTTAAAATTTTAGAAATTCATTTAAATTTGCAACAACGAACTTGTAATAATTTTTTGTAATTTTTTAACGAAAAAAGCAACAAATACCATCCAACAGCCGCCAAATTCACCTGATTTGGCTCTCTGTGAGTTCTTTCTGTTCAATCGAGTTAAAAAACCATTAACGCGTTTCAGCAGCCGAGAGGAAGTAATGGAAAAATCGCAGGGAGCACTGATAGTCATACCGAAAAACCGAATATAAAAAATGTTTCGAGGATTGGATCAGGCGCTGGCATAAGTGTGTTGCAGTCGATGGGGATTACTTTGAAGGGGACAATATAGATTTAAATGAATAAACTTGTATTTTTAGTTTTCTCAATAAATTCCGGGAACCTTTTGATCAAGGTGGTATACCTATAACATAGAGCTAGTGCAGACAACAAGCCACCGTTTTTGTATAAAGAGCTTTGAAGCCAAAAACGCGATGAGAATTGAGACAAAACAGGTATTTATATCAAATTGTTGTTGCCTTAGCGTGTGAGTGAGTGCGACAAAACAGGTGCGTTATGTCATTTTGTTGTTGTTTTGCGTGCAAATGAATGCGACGACGTCCGCCTTCAAGTCTACCGCTGTTTGTCATCTCCAGTATATATATCATCACAAAATAAAAGCCGAAGGGCCTTGCAGCCAGCGCCAACGTTAACTCTATAAGCCTGTTTATCAAGTTAGCTTCCAAATAATAAATAATTATAATAATATTTACCTCAGGACTGGCTTACGCTAGAAAGTTTATATACATATGTCGCGAATTGCAATGCTGAAAAATGCAATAAAAGAAAACACTATCATTAGTAACCCGAACGATATCCAAAAAAGATCGAACAACACTTTCAGTACCTTTTCAATCCAACTCTAGACACCAGTCCACGACGCGTCAGAGGACGTGAAAACATCGCCAGAACCTCACACTAGCCACACAGACTTGCGCGACCTAAAATTAAATAAAGCTCCTGAAATGGATGAAATACCATCAGAATTGCTGATGAAAGGTGGGCCATGAGCCAGTAATCTTTATACACATACCCGGCAATACTACAACCTTCCCATTTTTTTTTATCATACTTTCCTAGCCACTTCTTTATCCCTAGATCCCAAGACTTCTGATAATCTCTCATCTGATAATCTCTGATGAGCAAATGCACTTTAATATTCACTTGTGTTGGATGTGGTGGACATTGCAGCTAATTGTATAGCTGCTACATAAATGGGATCTCTCGTTATATATAGACTGCTCAAGTTGGACTCAACGAAAAAAGCCAACTTAAAATGAGAAAATGGCATTACTGACCATATTTCAAGAGAGATCTGGTCCAAGCTGAATACGTACTACATACGTAGGTTTTTTATGTATCTAACGTAGTTCTTTTGGTGATCTTAACAAGAAACAACTAGCCCGAATATTTTCCTTGGCTATCAGGTTCCAAACTTTTATCTACTAATTAAAGTTTTCTCTGAACTTCAATGCATGATTCCGAGACATGAAAGTTCTATTCATTTTTATCGTGATCGAAATTTTTGAATATTCAACAGTGAATATCCCCGAAAACAAAGAAGTCAGTAATCCATACACCTCCACTTTGGCTATCCTTTTTAATTTCGTGAATTACTTTTTCACAATTACGTACTGAACTAAATCCCGTAAGAACTTATGGAAATATCAATTACGTCAGTATAAAATTTTACTCAATAGTGGAAACTCCGTAATATTGAAAGCAAAAAGTTCAAGTTTATGTTATCAAATTTCAAAATTATGCAATATATGGCAATGTAACTAAGCTGTGTTTAAGAGTTCAGAATATGTAATTGGTTACAGTAATAATTCTGTTGATAAGGCACGAGAAGTGTGCCTGATATATTGAAGAAACTTTTTTTTCTATTGAGCTCACAAGTTCTCCGGACTTTGACGATACAAGTGCGTAATTTTACTAATTAAAAAAAAAATTAAGTTATATTTCCCCTGATGACTAAAACTAAACGATCATCGAATACCGAAGCAACCTTGATGAGCACGCGCGAGTCGAATAAAAATTCCGCATAGATAAGCGATAAAGGGCTTTTAGTGAGTTCTGCGATAGGTTTTACGTCTATACGGCAAGCAAGTGTTGATTTAGGCCCGTTCCTACGATCGTCAGTTAAATTTTAACCGGAACTTTAACTGCAAGTTTGCTATGAAAATATGTCAGTTAAAGTTCCAGTTAGAACGTAACTGACGATCGTAGGAACGGGCCTTAGACTGACAGATTTTAGGCGCGTTCCTACGATCGTCAGTTACGTTCTAACTGGAACTTTAACTGATAGATTTTTATACAAAACTTCCAGTTAAAGTTCCGGTTAGAATTTAACTGACGATCGTAGGAACGGGCCCTAGGAGTATAGCTAAATAAGGAAGGTAACAGAAAGAATGGAATTCAGCAACGAATTACTAATTCCGATAATTTTTTATATACTTAAATTCAGTCCTCCAAAAACGAACAATGTAAATAAATAAATTTCGCATGTATAATTGACCAGTGAATCAGAAACGTAGACAATCAATCACGCGTCTGAAAAATTAATCGATGCATTTCAGCAATGAATCCCACAATGAATAAGAAGACAAGTAAAGGAAGGTTCTCATTATCTGTAAGTATCCTATTGAAACCATACCCATTCTGTGGGATACCTCTAAGGACAGCTAGAATGAACATCCGAATGCGGCAAAAATCGCAAAGTGTCATTTACTGGGACTTGGCACCGGGCAACAGGCACTCAAAGCTTTTTATGCCAAAGCATTCGGAAAAAAGAACATCTGATTATCTAAAACTAAGCAGATAGCAGACCCGAACCCTAGTGGGAGCTCTGACTGGGCATTGTCACATGAGGAAGCATCTCAATGGGATTGGTCTCTCTGAGACCAAAATTTGCAGAATATGCAATGACGAAGACGAAACACCAGAGCATATCCTCTGTGAATGTGAGGGTTTAGCTCACAAAAGACTTCGTCACTTCGGTCAGGGTTTCATGGAACCATCGCGATTCCGGACCATTCCTCTTCGCAAAATACCAAGCTTCATTGAAAGCGCAGGGATTGAAGAGGAATCGTAACCAATCTGGGGGACGTAACAATAGGCCCAACTGTGGCTTCAGTGACAGAGGTTAATCACACCGACCCCTATCTCCAATCTAATCTAATCAAATCCTATTGAAAGCAGAGCCTGTCTTGAACCGGCGGACAAAGACATTATAGGACGATCCGAACAAAACTTTTTTAAGATTGGTTTGGAGAAGAGAACACTGAGATATGCCAAAGAATTGCTACGTTACTTCAAGAAAATAAGACGACTAGAATAAAATTAACAAGATTCATATTTAAAAACATTTCCTCAAACACCTCGATGAAGTTTAAGCCTGGCTAGAGGCTTGAGTAGATGTGATCTACTCAAGTACTAAATGAATGACGGCCAGTGTATCATACATTTCATCATCTTTCACGAATAAGTGGTAATCATTTCCGAACTTCTTATTTCGAATAAGTTCGTGCCAAATTTTATTCCAAGCTCAGTATATGGCCTACGATAGAGGCACGACCTTCCTCTCCTCATTAAATTAGACCCCAACAAAAATGTTGCTCCAGCTCTTTTGGCTGAAGAAGAAATTGTTCAATTCTACTCTCTCTTTTTAGTTTCCCTTCAGGACTTTTACCATTTACAGTCGAAATAAACATTTTATGAACAATAAAAAAATTCACAGCCCACTTTTTCAAATTTTAGCGATTTTCAATTACTTTTTCTTGCAGTGAAACACTGTTGTCTTTTGATCCATGTTGTGAAGCATTTTTTCTATCATACACTCCTTGCCAACATCACAATAATTATTATTATTATTATTTGGAAGCTAACTCTACAAGCAGGCTTACAGAGTTAACTGGGTAGCACTGGCTGCTAAGGCCTTCGGCTTTTATTTTGTGTCTGTGTTTTTTCTTTTTATAAGAGAACAGGATTTTTTTAAGATTGTCGATGTTAGTGGGATTTTTTAAATATTGTGAAAGGTGACGGTTAGTTGTCGTTCTAGATGTAGAAGGTGGGTGCATTCATCTAGTATGTGGATATTGGTTAGGGGGGGGGGGGGGGGGATTGGCAGATTGTGCATATGGGAGAGGGTTCCCCGTTGAGCAGGTCACAATAATTAAGATTAGGAAGAAAATAGATTTTTGATATGGTCAAGTAATTTCTACCCACAGAACTTTAATAAAACACCTGTAAAACCTTATGATTAGATAAATTTTATGAACCTTTGTTACTTTTAATTTTATAAAGTCGTTCAAAGGATAATAATCATAAAACAAGCGTGCCACCATATTTGTGAATTAAAAAAAGAAATATACGAAAATTAAAAAAACAACCGCTCAACTCTTTGATGACCTCTGCCGATAACGAATATCAAACATATGTACATATAACATGAGATCGGACAGTTTTAGCAGCGGACACGCTTAAGAAAAAGAAAATATATTTACTTGTGCATATAAATAACTGTCGTATATACTTTATACTGCCACGGAATATCGCTTAAATTAATTCAGTTCCGGTTTAGACGAAAATACATGAAAGTTGAATGAACATTTTGTAGAAATGGAATAATAATGATGGATTTGTTTCTTAGGATTTAGGAGCGATGTTTCGATATCGTAAAGGATAGATTGACCATTTGATTTACATAAATATTTATTTTAAATAATTTGAAACGATATACAAAAATTAGCTGATAAGAGATTAACAGCTTGCGCGTAAACAACACTGATGCAGGAACTTTTCCATAATTGAATTATCTAATTTCTGATTAGTTTTATGCTATCGGTAGACCATTTTTTACTCTACAAAATTTTCCATTTTTAATAAATATCTTACGCTAGTATAGTTTGAATTTGTTTATGTTTACTTACGAAATTTCGCAATGAATTATCGGCATAGATTCGTTCTTCAGTACCTTCCGTCAACGAGTCACGATACTTTTCCAATTCGATTTTATCCTTTAGGGATGCAAGTGCATCGACAATACTTCGAATCGCTTTAACTTCTTTCGATAATGATAATTTCAATTCGGGATCGGTTACATGCGATAGAAATGAATTGAGAACAGCCGGCGGAGCTTGTAAATGAAAAAGTCGAAGAATAACAGCATCGAGAGGTAGGTTTATGTGAAATTGTTTTCCCTTAATCGAATGCCATTTCTATAAAAAGAGGTTGGCTATGAACATCAACAATTTAAGGCATAATTAACGAATTCTAACCGATTTTTCGAAAAGTCCATCTAGATCCAAATATGCTTGTGCTTTTGCCCTTTCATTTAGAGCAATCCATTCAATCTGCGACGAACTTATTTGATGATCGGCTGCAAGTTTGAATGGATTTCGATGCTCATTTGTGCTTCCATCTTTCCATTTATGTTTCGAGAAAGCATAGTACAGAGTTTCCAAGGCCGAACTATTTACTATGTCCGTAGAACTAGACGAATTCTCCAGTAATTGCCACTCTAGGAAAACAAACGAAGTAATAGAACAGATGGTAAATATTTTTTTTCCCCCATGTTAACTAAACTATTCACCTAATAAATTTATAGCACTCGCAACTATTTGTGTCTGTAGCGGTATTACGCCGGGCTGTGTAAAATAATCGGAGAATACTTTTTTCAATCGATTCTTCTTCATCTGAGGATCAGAATGCATTGTTACGGCTACTCTAAATTGTAACATCTAAAATTTAAACAATGTATATAGTAAAAAAAAACCAATCAAATTTCATTTGATCTTAACTTACAGCAGCTTCTTGATCTCTACCAAGCATTCTAGACGTAACGAAATTAATTCAAAAACTATTTATAGCTATTTTTTTTTTTTGTTTACTCACGTTAAGAAATCCGTTGCTTCTGCAATATCCAAACGAGTTATTAAATAATTCAAATAATGATTGCAGGCTTCAGGTCGGCCCAGAAGCATTCGATTTAATTGCTTTCGGTTTAAAGCTTTTACCAAGAATAGCACAACCTAAAATCAATCATAACGTTTTTTTCCGCTAAAAACTACGTCTGTTTTATGTATTATACTTACACCTAAAATGGCATCGCCATTGCCACTTGAAATTGCTTCGTTTAACAATTGGTTTTTCTCATGCAGAGATTTATATGCACCTAGCGAACATCTCTTACCGAGAAGTATTTTATTAATTGTAATTTCAGCGGGCGGAGCATGAATCAAATCTTGCATTTTTCTTCGAAGTAGTTTCAGTTCTTCGTCCTGGGTCATTCCTTTTCGGAAGTGACTCTCTTCCAATAATTGTTCATCTATAACTACAATAGTTTTGAAGTGCAATTAATTCAGTTTTTATGAAGAAATCTATCAATTTATACTTCGCTTTAAATCTCTATCCGAAATCAGGGTACTCAAGGGAAGATCGTTTGATGGTAGCTCAAAACTTACTTCGGATACGTTATCGTCTGCTATCAGTCTGTAGCGTCCGAATGTTTCTGAAGATGATGCCTAGAAAATTTAGATAAGTTAATGACCGCTTGATTAGCGATAAAACGATTCTAGAAAGAACAGCCGTTTCAATGTTTCAAATTCGCTCTCAATATTTCGTTCACGTTCACATTCTACGCAGAAAAACGTTTGATCTTACAGAGCATTCCATTTCTCAGAGTATAAAAACGCTATTCTAATCAAATAATGGAATATAACGGAAAGGAAGTACAAAAATAAGGCGAGGAAAAGTTACAACAGTGTTTAGTTTAAATTGCTGCAAAGTATATTTTAAATTTTGTTCAATACGCTGCTTTGCTTTGATAGTGGCGCAACTAAGAATAAATATCTGTGGTAAAAAACAATAATAGCTTATGGCGAGATAAGAAAAAATCATTTTTCAAGTTTTCAATTGCAATTAAAAAAAAGATTTGCTATCTTTGATAAATTTTTTTGTCATATAATATACTAGACGCGTATCGCGGCCATTGCCCCTGTTAAGCTTGACTGTTTGACCAAGTGGTCATTTTCATTTTTCATTTTTCATTTTTCCCTATTCACTTTTTATTTTTTATTTTCCCCCATCCTCCATCCACCATCCTCCATTCTCTATATACTCTATACACCATCCATAGTCCAACTTTACGCGAAATTAATACACCGAAAGCACTCAAATGTTCAAATAACTCACGAACCACCAATTTCGACAATATATAATTATATTCTCGACCTGTCCGGTAATCTCGAGAATGTCCATGCAAAATTTGGGAGGGAACGGTTCACAGGTGTAGATTTTAATCCCGCCCGTCCAAAAAACTGACTTATTTTTATATATTAGATTATTAATGTATTATTAAATTCAATGAAGTAAGATCTTCTAACATATTTTTTATTAGTTTTTTTTTTATCAATTTTGATTAGTCAGCACAGTGAACTGGTATTAGAGGTAACACAAAATGACACACCCACCTAAACTAAAGAATTAAAAATTTTTAAAAATAACTTTAAAGAGAAAAAAAAAAAAATAATAATAGCAAAAAAAAGATTTAAAAAAAGAGAATTAACAGAATGATCCAGGATAAAATCTAAAAAAAAAATAAAATTTGTGAAACATAATCCAACATTAGGACATTGGAGATTAAGAAAAAAGGAAATAATGAAAGGACTAATTTACCAAAAAATAAACAATTATGCACAACAACAAAAACAAAACAAACCTTCCCCATGCTTTCATTTTTTTATTTTTTGATATACATATACATATGTATTTATAATGTATAGGTATCTACAATTGCGAACAAAACATTTGTAACTGATACTAGTAATTATTTAATGTTCAATTTTCTCTGGAAATAACAATTCAAAAGTCTTGATTTTAAATTATATTATTAACTTGAGTGTATTTAGTAAAAAGAGTAACAAAAAAAATTCATTCGCTCAAATACAAACAAAATCCTGAAAGAAATTCATGATGATACTCTAATTCTGTGGTAACAAAACATTTGCAACTCCATACAAGATTACATTGAAATTATGGTACGTTTGGTTGAGTTTAGTAACTGCCGCACATATTTAAGCCTTCTATTCTATTAATCTTGCTTTTGTCCTTGTTGGTATTCTTTTCCACCCCCTTTTAATGGGTCGGATAACTCCAATCAAAAAACTGACCAAATAATAGTCGTAAAAAGAAGTTTTATAAGATAAGATAAATGAATTGTAGAGGGTCTCCTTTACGTGGGTATGTAGATAATTACTCCTTCTTATCACTCTTATGATCGGAGCAATTTTTTTTATGTTGTTAATGTGCAATGATCAGCTTAATTTATAATCGATAGTTAATTCTAAAGATTCTAAATACTTAGGGCCGTTATTACAACCTTCAGTTAAAATTTAACCAGAACTTTGACTGTAAGTTTCGTATGACCATCTGTCAGTTAAAGTTTCAGTTAGAGCATTACTGACGATCGTAGGAACGGGCCTTAGTGAGATGGACTCGTGTTAGAGAAATTCCATCAATTTGCGGTTTGAGGTCAATGTTTAGCTTATTGGGCTGTTTGAACAGCATATAATTGGTCTTTTGAATATTTAAAGTTAGCTTATTTCCAAAAATCCATTTATTGAAAAGGGCAAGATCGTCATTGATCGTCGCTACTAGTTCATCTTTATATCCTCTATATAAAGGTAAGGTATCATCTGCGTAAGTGATGTATCTTTCCTTTAGCCCTATGTATTGAAGGTTATGAATGTTAAGCCGGACTTAATATTGAGCCTTGCGGTATCCCTATATTGATTGATCTTTGACTGCTAAGTTTATCCATATTTTTCGTAATATATTGCCGATCAAGAAGATAGTATTGTATAATTGAGTTTTCTTTCCTGCGGATGCCTACTTCTTCTAATACTTGGTGTAAGATGTTGTGGTCCACTCCACTGTATCAAAGGCTTTTTTAAGTCAATAAATACAGAGGCAACATATGTTCCTTTATCTACCCCTTCATTTATGTATTGCATAGCATCAATCAGTGCTGCAGTTATATTGCTCTTTTCCTGGTGCTCGTCAAATCCATAGTTTTCTTTCACAAATTTTAATATTCTACCGTTTATAACCCTTTTGAAGATTTTGCTGATCAACGCGATTGCACGAGTTATTCGGGTCTTTGGTTGAGTCACTTTTGAAAATTGGTTGGATCACAATGAATAGCATAAGATTAGTTGATCCATGGTGTTTCAAGGGACAGTTCGTTTCGTTTCAATTGTGTCACTATCAAAGCAACGCGACATTTCATCGGTTCTTAAGTACCATTGGATGCAACTACAATAAAAAATTGTCACGACCAGGTACAAGTGCAAAATGACAGATTCGAAGTCCAAAAAGAAGTGAGATACCACAGCCGATATGGAACAAAGTTTTCAACTCTTTTCTTCCCACATTGACCAAGTCTCGACTTTTAAGAGGATTTTCCTAGACTGTCTTATTTTTTACGGACGCCGAAATAGCTTAAGAAAAGGGTCACTCTTTAATGCGATTGTACAGAAAGGACGAGTTAGGGAGGAGGTAAAGGGAACTGGGAAGCCTTTGTAGCAACGGTGGACGTGGATATTGAACTGTTTGAGATTATACTTATCAAGAAAGAGGTTGTCTAATAATCTAAGCATTTGCTTAAAAGGTTTGGGATTACCTTTGCGTTCATCTTTGGCTGACGCGCGCTTCGCACCAACTAGCTTTTGCGCAGCACTGCGGGGCTCAGGGATTAAAACTCCCTTTTTTTCATTTTCAGGTAGGGGCTTAAAGAGTAAAAATTTACCAAAGGTTTGACCAGTACAGTTGAAGAGGATTCATGTTTTACGAAAGGTTGCTGTTTGTTTCACCCTTCCCGAAATACCACTAGACCAAAAATACCATATCACGGAAAACATTGATTTAAGAGCAGAATAGATCTTTTGATATAGTATCGCAGCGCTTGAAACAATATTCGTCTGCACCATAATAAAACCTGCAAGGAAGTATTTACGCAACTTTATACATCCCACTTACTTACCTCTTCATTGTCATCAAAACTGAATGCCTTATTCGCCGATGTATTCCAATAATCTTCTCCGTCCACGTTAGTTTCCATTTTTCAGTTCGTTTTATCCATTTCCCGACAATTTCCACATAAACAAAACAAGAAGGTTTGCACAATAAACACTTGTTTGCTTGTACCGTGCCGTGCCGCTGGTCCTGTCAAATAATGCAAAATCCAGCTGATGTCGATAATACGGTTCGAAATTCGGACTAATTTTTATCAGCCGGTACAGTCCAATAGAAAAATACCACAGGCTGCACTTCTTCTTTCTATTGACGTTTCGAAATTCCAATCAGTACGAAGCGAAACCATCGCGTGAATAAAAGTGATTTTAATTGTGAAAATATTCTAGGTTTATCGGTTTTTTTGTAGTTTGTGGATAACAGAAAGTTTGTTTTAAGTATTAATCAACTTAAGACTTCATTGAAAATACGATAACCGCTGCAAAAATGAATCAATTGCCGCGACTATCAAGATCGATGCGTGTCAACACCGACTTGGAGACAAACCGGAATCTGGGCACAAGCAACGAGGAAAGGATCAACCTGCAGCTGTGGCGGTCGAAGGAGACCAAAAGGTGGGTTTTCTTGACGTCATGGCAAAGCCTTGTTTATCGCTTATTACATTTGCAAGTTTAGATAGAAACGAATGGTGCCAGCTGGCGAAATGAAGCGTTGTTGCGAAATTGAGGTAAAAGCGTGTAGCTGAAGGTCAAAGAACTCATCCATGCCGGCTTTTCAAGATCAAAATTTATTAGTTCTGGACGCTTAACGCTCCTAGTCTCTGAAATCTTTTCATTCACAAATCTTGCTTGATTTTATGCTGTCTACTTCAATTAGGTGCAGTATGCAGAGTGCAACTCTCGTTTTATTCAACCCATATCAATTCTATTTAAAACTTTTTCGAAAGATAGCATCTTTCCTAATACGCTTAAGAGTTCAATCATTGTAACGATATTCAAAAAGGGAATACCTCGTATACATTTCAAGTTATAGACCAATTTAAATACCTTTTCTTTAATCTTTGAAAAGGACACCACTATAAAATCATCTTTTCTGTTAAACGCTGCATATCCAATCATCAACAAAGCATACCTGGAGTCTCAGCTGCCTCATCTGAATTCAGATTAGAAGGGATCACTTGAATGAAGCAAGCAGAACCATCTAATAGCCACCACGTATTTTACAAAACGTTGGAACAGCTCGCAGCACCTGATTTCTCTGTATAAATGGTTGGTTGGTTGGTTAACGTGGCAGCCCTGTCTCCTGGGCAGAGTTCAATTGGCTCAGAGGCCGTTTTGAAACCACAAACTCATGTTAAACCACCCGGCTGTTAAGGGCTGTTATGACAGGGGAGTGACTGTGGGAAGAAATGGTTGGATTGCATCGCTATAACCACCTAGTGCTGTTCAGGAATAGTAATAACTCCAGTTTTCTTCCCCGAGATCTCCGTCAGGTCCTCGTAGAAGGGCCTGCCTAGCGCTCGCTCTCGGGCTATAGCTAAAGCCGGACATTCGCAAAGGAAATGAACGAGCGACTCTCGCTCATAAGTGTCCTCGCAGTGTACGTTGAACGGAATGCCCAATTTGGATGCATGATCCCTAATTGGGCAGTGACCTGTACTGATCGCGTAATTCTGGAGACATCTGCCCGGGTCTTTTATAGAAGTTCGTCTGACTTGGCTCGGATGACCACATCTTCTGAGATATTGCGCAGGTGGTTAGGCTCTACCATCTGGAGTTAGCCGCTGTCTGGAATTGAGAGAGTATGGCGCTTTTTACAGCTCCTAGTTCCGCAAGAGAGCCGGGGAGAGCGGGGCCCTCATTCTGCTACTTTCGTATTTAATTCACAATCGAGCCCTTTAAGGCCGTTTTCTGGTCTGGAGGTTTTTTGAGGTGCGATAACAAAAAAACAACAAATATTTTTACTATACATTTTTCTACCACATATTTATTTATCCTTTAATATTAAAACAAAAAATTTTTAAAAAAAAAATCATAATTTTGCGAGTCAAAGTGGGTGGTGGAAAAAAAACAGCCTCTCCTGGCGGACACGATTGCGCCTCTCTTGGTCATCTGAGAAAAAAAATTAAAACAGATTCTTAATTAGTAATGATGTCTTTATTGTCCCTACCTCAGGCAAAGAAAACAACAAAAAAATCCGCAAAATGGCGGCTGCTTAAAAAAAAAAAGCATTTTCTTCCGTTTTTTCTCACGACTTTCAATTTTTTAAAAATAGTTATAAACAAAATTTCGCTTTAAATTTGGTAGGGACTATAGAGGGGTGTATAGAGAAGGTTCATAAAAAATTTCAAGTAAATCGGTTCATTACAACTTAAGATATCATGTCCGCCATATCGAAAAAAGTGGTTTCGAGAAAAACGCGTTTAAAGATTCGGGTGAAGTTTCAGGCACTCTAAGTCAAATAATGTTACATATACTTACATTTTATTAATCGGCGATTCCTGGTCCATTTAATCCGCCTTCGGTTACTTCAAAATTAAAAGTTTTCTGCTGTTCCTTGGAAGCATTAGAAGTGCGAAGTTCAGAGCGGTGAATCCGCTCTTTAGTTTAGTTTCCACCTCACTAAAATTGATGTAACTCCATAAATAATTGGAATTTTGATATTTCCTTTTTAGGGTATATTCTTGAAAAACTAAGCATTGAAAATATGCAAAAATTCTAGACCAGAAGACGGCTTTAAGGGGGGATTCCTATTTAGAAGGGTCAAAAAATCGATTTTTTTTTAATTGCTTAAATCGATTCCTAATGTATCTAAGAATATGTGTGCAAAGTTATAAAGTCTGATTCGCAACATTTTCAAAGATACAGCACTAAACGCAGTGAGGTGTCGAACAGATATACGAGCGCTCGGGCAGCTGCCGTTAACTTTAAAGCGAATTTTCTCGAGTTTTCATTTTTCGATTTTTTCAAATCGGTGGGCAGGATTGCAAGAAAACAAAACCACCAATCAACACGATCCAAAGCTTGTTAGCTTCAGTTTTGTATCCTCTAGTAGATGAACCAAAAAAGTTAATGAAAAAAAAATTGTAAACAACTTTTTTAGCGAGTTGAAATAATTTTTTTAGCGAGTTACAGTGATTATTGTGTTAAAACCTGCGAAAAATTTCCAATTTCACAATTTTTTGGGTTTTTCTTGGTTCATCTATTAGAAAAATATATACTAATTGAAATGCTGTTTGGTTTTTTGGTTTCAGACGAAAATTACGAGCTCCATCGTGTCCACCGACTGGAAACTGCAATTGCACAAATGTGCATACAAAACTACTGTTTGTCAATATTTGTAGCTAAAAAAAATTTTTTTTGCTAGTTTAAATATATAATAAAACAGTGTAAAAAGGTCGCTAGACTTGCTTTTTTTTCGGTCCTACAAAAATTCCCCCAAAAACGCTTTTTTTAGGCTTCCTAAATAGGAATCCTCCCTTAAAACGCTCAGATGTTAATGTTACATCCTGAAACATCTTGGAACATCTTGAAGAAGCTCCTGCAATTACTTTGTTCTAAACGGGGCTCATATGAACCGAACTTGAAGATAATAAGGAGCTGCGCTGCAGCTGTTCTATCTACTAAAGGGTTTTTCAATAAGAGCGCTCCAACGATTATTTAGATAGAAAATTTGCATAATTTGCAAACGCTGTTCAAGTGTGTATCGGTCCATGATGAAATGTATACTAATGAAGTTTATAAATGTCAAGAGAATGAAAAAAAATATGGCGTCGTTCGCCGTCGCTATTGAAAAAAAGTTGGAGCGCACCTATTGAAAAACCCTTTACATTCTGCGATGTCGATAGATTAGTTTAGCTCGTTTTGTAGTTGTAAGCAATGTGTTAACCTGATCATTCTGCGCACTTTACATCTCTGTACAATTAACCTTCTGGAACTTATGTTCAAACCTGATATATCTTAATTTATTTCCACAGAGGAGTATCGTGGAAAGAACTGAAAACGTTCATCACGAATAACAGCGATCAGAGTGTCACTGAATCAATTTCCAAACATTTACAAGCCTTGTGGACTCTAACAAGAGAAATGATTGGAAGTGAAGAAAATTCAGAAATAGTCGACGATGCAGCAATTTACATACTTCGTCTTTTCCTAGACGTTCGGGTTGTTATGATGAAACACTTAGCTCAGATGAAAAAAATGTTCGGACCCGTGATATCGCAAACGGCGAATAAGATGTGCTCAGTAGTTTGCGACATTAGTCCGTTACTAAATGAAAATTGTCGTCAATATTTGGAGACAATTTCCGAAAAAGAGGACTCTGAAAAGTCAAATTGCTGGGGAGCGCAAATCAAATGCAACTTACCGGAAAGGATGAAATTCGACGTGGGCCTATTGCAAGACTTGTCTCCCGATATTTCCGGTCGTGCCAAATCGGCCTTAACGTTCTCCATGAAGTACGATTCTAAAAAGGCCGCCTCCGATTCGAAAGCCGGGAATAATGAGTCCAATGTATTCACTCGCTCGTGGTTTACGAAGCACGTAAATCCGGACCTTGTAAATAGCTTGATTGATCTGCTAAAGTCGAAAAAAACTAATGATGAACTGCAAAACGAGCTGTTTGAACTGTTAGGTTTCGATAAATTTGAAGTGATGCAGCAAATATTCGAAAAACGGAAAGAAGTGGTCGAGAAATTCGAAGCGAGTGAGAAGCGATATCAGCTACGAATGAAACGTTTAGAGCAGAAAACACAGGAACACAAAACACAACCGCAGGGACCTCATATCACCAATGTTGTTGTTCAATCCGAACAGGAGAAACTCCTGGCGAAACAGGTTCGAAAGGACGAAAAAAAACTACAGCGACTCATAAACACTGTGAATAAGGATCAATCCGATTCCGAGGACGAATCGATCAATCCGATGAAATTGCGCTTACAGCAACAACAAAGTTTACTGCAGACCGCACAGCGACAGCCGCTTTTTAAGGAACAAACCGTTAAGGTTGTAACTCAACCGCGAATAAAATACCCATACGTATTTGATTCGCAAAGCGAAGCCAAATCCCATGTTGGCTTTATAGCCGGCTCAAAACTAGTCCTGCCCGATAATGTAGAACGAAACGATTGTAAAATGTTCGAAGAAGTTAAGATACCCGCAAATGAACCGCCACCACTGTCGATTGGAAATAATCGAATTCAGGTCAGTTCGCTCGACGACATTGGCCAAATCGCATTTCAAGGCACCAAGGAACTGAACCGAATACAGTCTGTTGTCTACCCGGCAGCGTATCATAGTAACGAAAATCTGCTTATTTGCGCCCCAACTGGTGCCGGAAAGACAAACGTGGCGATGATGACGATTGTCAATGCGATTCGATCGCATACCGACGACGGTATCATTCATCGCGATCAATTTAAAATTGTTTACGTTGCACCCATGAAAGCATTGGCCGCCGAAATGGTTGAGAACTTTTCACGACGGCTGAAACCGCTCGACATTCTAGTTCGTGAATTGACTGGCGATATGCAGCTAACGAAAACCGAAATGCAACAAACACAAATTTTGGTGACTACGCCGGAAAAATGGGATGTTGTGACACGGAAGGGTGCCGGCGATGTGGCTCTAATTAGTTTGGTGAAATTGCTGATTATCGACGAAGTACATCTTTTGCATGGCGAGCGAGGACCTGTAGTCGAAGCGTTAGTCGCTCGTACTTTACGTTTGGTCGAGTCTTCGCAAAGTATGATTCGAATTGTTGGTTTGTCCGCAACACTCCCGAACTATATTGATGTCGCTCGATTCCTTCGGGTCAATCCGATGAGAGGACTGTTCTTTTTCGACTCTCGATTTCGGCCTGTTCCTCTAAGTACTAACTTTGTTGGCGTTAAGGCGCTGAAACCATTGCAAGTCCTAGCGGACATGGATACGATTTGTTACGATAAGTGCGTTGAGATGTTAAAGCACGGTCACCAGATTATGGTTTTTGTTCATGCCCGAAACGCTACTGTACGAACAGCAACTATCCTGCGAGAATTGGCTCAGCAAAAGGGTCAATTAGCGTTGTTTACACCGGATGAAACGACAAGCTTTGGAATGGCACAGAAAGCCATATCGAAAAGTCGAAACAAACAGTTAGCTGAACTTTTTCAGTGTGGTCTTGCAATGCATCACGCAGGAATGTTGCGATCAGACAGAGCCATGGTTGAGAAATATTTCGGCGAAGGGCATATTAAAGTACTTTGCTGTACGGCTACGTTGGCGTGGGGTGTGAATCTTCCAGCTCATGCTGTTATTATAAAAGGAACTGAAATCTATGACTCGAAACACGGCTCGTTTATCGACTTAGGAATTTTAGATGTTCTGCAAATTTTCGGACGTGCTGGTCGACCGCAATTCGATAAAAGCGGAGTTGGAACAATTATCACAGCACATGAAAAATTGAATCACTATTTATCCTTGCTCACAAATCAATTCCCAATTGAGTCGAACTTTATTCAATGCCTGGCCGATAATCTGAATGCTGAAATAACGCTCGGAACTATCTGTAACGTAGAGGAGGCCATTGAATGGTTGAGTTACACCTACCTATTTGTTAGAATGCGAATTAATCCGCAAGTATACGGCATAAACTACATGGACGTGCAGCGTGATAGCTCATTGGATGGCAAGCGACGAGAATTGATAACATCAGCCGCGATGAATCTAGATAAAGCCAGGATGATTCGATTCAATCCTAGAACTGGTGACTTGAATGTTACAGATTTAGGGCGTACCGCTTCACATTTTTACATTAAATACGATACCGTTGAAATATTCAACGAACTCTTACGGCCGTTCATGAACGAAGCTGATATTATTGCCATGATGTCGCAAGCACAAGAATTCCAGCAGCTCAAAGTCCGCGACGACGAACTCGACGAGTTGGACGATCTTCAGCGAATCTATTGTCAGGTTGTGGCACAAGGCGGCAGCGAAAATCTTCACGGTAAAGTCAATATTCTAATGCAGACTTATTTGTCGCGGGGCTTTGTTAAGTCGTTTTCCTTAATTTCCGACATGTCGTACATAACACAAAATGCTGTTCGGATAGCTCGAGCTCTCTTTACAATTGTGCTTAGGAATAACAATGCAATTTTAACGGGTCGGATGCTTATGGTTAGCAAAATGTTCGAGAAACAGACGTGGGACTTTGAAAGTCCTTTACGACAATTCACTTGTCTCGGACATGAAGTTATCGAAAAAATCGAGAACCGAGGACTCAGTGTTTACACGCTACGCGAAATGGATCCGAAAGAAATCGGCGATATGTTACGAAATCAAAAGTACGGAACAATCGTGTCGAAATGTGCCGAAGAATTTCCATTGCTTGAAATCGAAGCAACGCTTCAACCAATTACACGGACAGTTTTACGTATTCGGATTTTTATAACGGCTAACTTTAGGTGGAATGATCGCGTCCATGGCAAACATGCCGAGTCATTTTGGCTTTGGATCGAAGATCCCGAAAGTAATTTCATCTATCACTCGGAGTTCTTCCAGATGACGAAAAAGCAGGCCTATAGCAAGGAACCACAAGAGCTAGTAATGACAATACCGCTCAAGGATCCACTTCCGCCGCAATATTACATTCGCGCGACAAGTGATACGTGGTTAGGCAGCAGCACATCGGTTCCATTGAGCTTCAAACATTTGATTTTGCCGGAAATACATCCGCCACACACTGAGCTCCTGCCGCTGGAACCGCTTCCTCTCAGCGTGCTCAATAACAAACAGTACGAATCGCTGTACAGTTTTACGCATTTCAATCCGATTCAGACGCAAATCTTCCACTGTCTCTTTCATACCGACAACAATGTACTGCTGGGCGCTCCTACCGGATCTGGAAAGACTATTGCAGCCGAAATAGCAATGTTTCGTGTGTTTGATAAGTACCCGAAATCGAAAGTAGTCTACATTGCACCACTAAAAGCTTTGGTTCGAGAACGAATCGATGACTGGAAAATCCGCTTGGAGCAGAAATTGAAGAAGAAAGTGGTGGAATTAACCGGTGATGTAACGCCAGATATTCGGGCAATTCGAGAGAGTCAAGTGATTGTAACGACGCCTGAGAAATGGGACGGTATCAGTCGTTCGTGGCAAACAAGAGACTACGTCCGAGATGTAGCGCTCATTGTTATCGATGAAATTCATTTGCTCGGCGAAGATCGAGGACCTGTTCTTGAGGTGATTGTTTCTCGTACGAATTTCATAGCGTCGCACACGGAACGAACGTTGCGTATAATTGGTCTGTCGACAGCTTTAGCCAACGCTCGGGACTTAGCTAATTGGCTCGGTATCAATCAAATGGGTTTGTACAACTTCAAACCGTCCGTACGACCGGTTCCGCTTTCGGTACACATCAGTGGATTTCCGGGAAAGCACTACTGCCCGCGAATGGCGACCATGAACCGTCCGGCCTATCAAGCAATTCGTCAGTATTCGCCTTGTACACCAACCTTAATATTTGTTTCTTCACGTCGACAAACACGTCTCACTGCCCTCGATCTAATTGCCTTCCTAGCCGGCGAGGACAATCCAAAACAATTTCTGCACATCCCCGAAGAAGAAATGGATCAAATCCTATCGAATATTAAAGATGCCAATCTAAAACTGACGCTGGCCTTTGGAATTGGTCTACATCATGCCGGTTTGCAAGAGCGCGATCGAAAAACCTGCGAAGAACTGTTCCTGCATCGAAAAATACAAATTCTAGTAGCGACGGCTACACTCGCTTGGGGTGTTAATTTGCCGGCTCATTTAGTCATTGTCAAAGGAACCGAATATTTCGATGGTAAACTGAAACGCTATGTCGATATGCCGATAACCGATGTCCTACAAATGATGGGACGAGCTGGTCGGCCGCAATTCGGAAACGAAGGTGTTGCCGTTGTTTTGGTGCACGACGTAAAGAAAAACTTTTACAAAAAGTTCCTGTACGATCCGTTCCCGGTCGAATCTAGTCTACTCGATGTTTTGCCCGATCACGTTAATGCCGAAGTTGTAGCGGGAACTGTACAAACAAAACAAAGTATCTTGGACTATTTCACGTGGACATATTTCTTTAGACGGCTCCTACGAAATCCGACATTCTATAATTTGGAAAGTATCGAACCGAAAGATGTTAACGAGTATCTTTCGTCGTTGGTCGAAAATGTTCTGAATGTGTTAGAAGCTGCGGGCTGTGTATCGATCGACGATCGATTCGTTTATTCAACTTCAATGGGCCGAATCTCTTCGTATTACTACTTGTCGCATCTAACGATGAGACATTTCGCCGACACGTTGCGCTATGATATGAAGAACGAGGAATTGCTGCGAGTCATGTGCGATTCGTACGAATTTAATCAACAGCCGGTCCGGCATAACGAAGATGCCTATAATGCGTAAGAGCATTCTGTTTTGTATTTCAAAACACTTTAACTAACTGCAATTTTTTTTTTCAGCGAACTGGCTAAACTGTGCCGATTCAAAGTTGATCCGTTGACCTATGATTCCCCACATACGAAGACATTCCTCTTGATGCAGGCACACTTTTCACATCTTCCGCTGCCGAACTCTGATTTCCTAACTGATACCAAGTCTGTGTTAGATCAGTCGATTCGAGTGTTGCAAGTAAGTAAAAAAGTTATGAGGGTTTTGAGCAAATCATTTGAAATAAAGTAATTGGAAAGTGGTCGAGAAACTTACCAAAAACTTCTGTAACTTTCCGAATGAATGTGACTTGGAATATTCTGGTCAATCAGAACGAAAGACGACTCCAAAAATTACTTGTTGTCTTTGTCGTTATGGTTAAACAATTTTTGTGTACAATACCTATATAAATTGAAAGTAATACATAGTAAATTAATTTAAACGCTCACAATTTCAGGCTATGATAGATGTTGTTGCCGAAAGAGGATGGCTTGCAACTACTTTGCGTGTACAACAAATCATGCAAAGCATAATCCAAGCGCGATGGTACGATGATCCAGTAGTTATGACGCTTCCTCACGTTGAGCCGTACAACTATACGACATTCAATAAAATACAACACGGCTATCCAGTATTAACACTGCCTGCCCTGAAAGATATGTGCATTAAAAAATACGAAGCTTTAGCTGGACCGTTACGTGAAGAGTTCTCCGAACCAGAAATCGAACAAATATACCAAGTAGGTGGTTTTTGTGTTATCTTTTTGAAACAATTTAAAAAAAATTCATTTGACCATATTCAGGTATTATGTGATATGCCAACAATAAATGTACAAATTTCCATTCGGGGACCGTATGTTAATCAAGGCGAAATCGATAGACCCGTTCAGCAACCATTAGAACGTAAATCGTGGCTAGAAATACACGCAGAACAGGTTCGTGTAGTTCGTTTGATCGAAGCACATACGTCTAACACGCGAAATTATTTTCAGGAATACACCGTTAATGTTTCGTTACAACGCCTAGGTGTTAAACGTAACAATACAATTTATTGTCCGAAATTCCCGAAGGGAAAAGACGAAGGTTGGTTTCTTACACTAGGCTCCCAATACGATGGTGAATTGTTAGCGCTAAAGCGAATCGGTTATCGCAGTAATCGTAGCTCACATCAAATATGTTTTACGGCTCCGGCGAAACAGGGTCGTGTGATATACACGCTGTACCTTATCTCGGACGGATATATTGGCTTCGATCAACAATACGACATTCAGTTAGACGTAATCGAAAAAATGTCACAAAATGATATCGAATCGACGGACGACTATTGCCTGCATGAGAAATATGTTAAATAATTTTTAGGGTATGAGAAATTTTGTTTATTTATCGAAGAATATAATTCTTGTTTTTTATGTCTAAAAGAAAAAAAAAATATATATATATAGGGAACGTTATTAATGTTCATTTATAAAAGAATTTCTCTCGAATTTTAATTGAAAAACATTAGCGAAAATACAAATTTATTTTTTATGAAGTACATCCGATCATTTGTGGGGGGCAGGGAGGGAATTTCTCCCCCCCCCCCCCCATATATATAACAAATGTATATTTATATATAAAAATATATACGTTCATAACACCTTAGACCCCCCACCCCCACCCCCCTAGAAAAAACTGAAATGACGGCCCTGTCCCCCGGTAATGCTCGTCGCAGACCAGAAAAAAAGGAACATTTTATAGATATTGCAGCACCATCGGTTTGGAAACTTGCATTGCATTAACCGGTAGCTTTTGATTGGGAAAGCAACCTGACTAAAAAAAATTATTGGCTGCTGTATTCATAACCAGGGCAAGGAGATGGTGTACCTTGGACTCCTTCCTGAGTGGCCATTACGTCGTCCCGGTACATTGATCATCTAACGCTCATCTAACATTCTAACTAGTGATGGGTCGTTCAGGAGTGAAGTGTTTCAAAAGAACACTTCATTGAAGTGAGTGAGTGAAGTAACTCACTCCTTTTGGTGAACTGCAGTTCCATTTGACTCGTGACAAAAAACTTTACCGAACTTTTTTTTTGGTCATCATCTTCTAGATCGACCGACCTTTCTTTTATTGGTCTTCATCTTGGAGATATCCAGACCTTTCTTTTTTTTGTCATCTTCTAGATCTACTGACCTTTTACTTTATTAATTTAATAATACAGTATTGTGATCGATTTAAAAAAAAAAAAAAATTTGCTACCCTCAAAATTTTTTTCACGTTTCATAACTGGTAGACACGAAAAAAGCAATACAAATTTTCAGTCCGTCTGTCCGCCGTACACAAAATCGTTTGAAGGCTCGTTGCTCCCAAACGTTTTTAGATATTAAATTGTTTTTTTTACCAAGAGACGGGGTAGGAAGTGACCAAATTTTTAGGGGTGACGGAGGCGGAAGCGTTTTAGACGGAAAATTTTGGTTTCTAGATCTCAGCAACCGCTTATGCTAGGGAGCTGAAACTTGGAATTTCTATAGAGCTCTCATAGTAAACCCATTTGCATAAAAATTGTTAATATTGATCAAGGGGTGTAGGAGTGGGGGGGGGGGGGGGGGGAATGCGTCCGAAACGCAAAAAAGGCGATATAGACACATTCTAAAATCTATATCTCCTAAACCGTCAATGGCACACAATTCAAACTTAACAAATATTTGTAGTTATACTAGAAGAAAAGACTGAAAAAACAATTTTTGAGTGGGGGGAGTGACTTACGAGGGTGGGGGTGAAAAACTGTATATTACGATATCTCACGAACCAATTGCACTAGAAAAATAAAATTTGGTATGTGCGTAAAGGTTGATAAATGGAGTCTGCTGATCGTAAAATTTTTTAAGGGGCGGTGGAGCATGAAAGTTGAGGGGATAAGAATTTTTAAAAAAGGGTGAAAGGAAAAAGTTTTAATGTGTATATCTTTAGAACCTATAATGATATAAAGTTGAAACTTGTTATTTAGATAGAGCTATAATAGTAGTGGCATATTGGAAAAATACATTTTTTTTAGGGGTAGTATGGTACGGGAGTGGGGGGTGTTTTTCCTAACTATAGAACAGCTTATTCTAGAAAGTTGTGTATATGTTTATCAACTAGATAAGTAATTTTGATAAAAAAAAAAATTTGAATATCCAATGGCGCTCGGTGGGAGGGGCAAAAATAAATTTTAGTGAAAGTAGTAGAATGAATATATTTTCACGATTTTCGGTCGAGGTCTTTCCAAATATTGAATTCATTTTTATTTTACGGATAATTCATATGAATACCTAAAAAGTGTTTTCAAGATTTTTTGAAATTCGACCCCTACGGGGGTGTAAAGTGATTTTATACTTTTCCTGCCGGAAAAATAATAAAGTTGCACTCAGACCATTGGCAGATTTTTTTAATTGGGAACGCGACCTGTTGTGACTAAAAAAATGTATTGGGTGCTGTATTCATAACTAGGGCAAGAAGACAATAACCGCAGCTTCGGAAAGCATGTTACTGTTAAAAAAAAGCAGTGGAGGTGTGCAGAGAGAGGTGCGATTGCAGTCCGTCTTAAGACAGCAGCTTGTAGCGATACTGGACTCATTGCACGAAGTTGTTAAGAAAACAGGATAAACGAGACGAGAACTAGGAAGACGTATGCCTTCAAAAAGACTTTAGTTGGAGAGGAGATCTATCAACAAAATTATTTCGGCGTTTTTGACCGTTCAAGTGCGACAGTATTGACCCGACTATACTCACAGAGTTTTTTCAATGTTTCGCTCTCCAAATTTTGTGTATTGGCTGGACGGCACGTTTTGAATTGTGAGTGTACCGTGTTCCCCGATCCAGAAATCATTGACTGGTATCACGACATCGGCTACATACTCTATCCAGTTGGGCCACATCGAAAAACTCCAGTGGCTGCTTCCCACATGTGGCTGAGTCTCACCATTTTACAGACGAAAAAGTCATCAAGATACTAGAAATTTTTTGTATACATAATATTAATTTACTACTCGAAGCCGTGAGCAATATAGGCGCCCCTCCATGCAAATTGTATGCGTTGTGAGAGTAATTCGGACCGAGTGTAATGTGTAATGCTTGCCGTCGCGATGTGGCCGCCTTACCTCTATAAGGAGCCGCAGAAGAGCGTATTTCCCGAATCCAGCACTTTATAAACAAGTACTTGATTCTGGTCTGCTGCAAAAGAGCTAACCAGTTCGTCAGTCCTCATACATTTCATACTTTTTAAATTGCTCTCCTCGATTTCAATGAATGTGAATTTCTGACGTTACAGACTTGATTCTATATTTACATGCAATTACCTCCAGCAGTGTCGTGGTCCGGTTTGGCCCCAACTCTCCCTACGCGCACCTCGTATCGGTGATTGGGTTCAATATTCAAACTATGTCACAATTTCCGATGCGAGGGGATAAACTTAAATCAGGTCGGATACCTTTGCTCGACGGTCAGCAGGAAAAATGCAACATTGACTATCGATCAACTCTGTCCAACTCGGGTTAACCGCCGACAATTGATCGATGGTCGATGTAGATCAGCAATTATCGGGCTGATGTAAAATAATTGACTAACCGATAATTGCTGATCGATTTTTCCAAGTCCGGGAAACGGGCAGTCTTGCGACGTCCCTCAAGAATCAAATAGCCTCCGCGGTTGAACTGATAGTGAATAAGAAAGTGTAATGATTGTCTTACAAATCAAGTAAATAGTAAAGTGTATTGATTGTCCTAAAATCAAGTAAATAAGAAAGTGTAATGATTGTCTTAAAACCAAGAAAATAATAAAGATAGTTAAAAAGTTCGTGGTCTTTTTTGTTATTCGTGAAGCAGATTAGAAGCGGAAGACACCACCAGAAACCATAGAGTCACGACAGCAGGGCTAGATAGGCATCGGAGGAAATAAGGAAAGATTGCGGTTACTCATAGGCATATTGACGGGGCACTGCTTGCTAGGAATTAAAGAAGCATGGTATGGGGATAGCTGCCTCTTACATGTGCAGGTACTGCCTTGACCTACATGCTGAGGAGGATATTACCCACTTTTTGAGCAAATGTGAGGCGGTTGCAAGAAGGTGCTTGAAGTGGTTGGGCAGTCTTTTCTTCGATAATTTGGAAGACCTGAACTGAATTGGGCTTGACAAACTGGTGGAGTTTATCATGAATGTTTTCGGGGTAATTAATTACCTACGTGGTTTCGAAGAGATCGCTATGGGCCCTCTTTTGGTGCCTGGTGCACGCTGCGGCTAAGCGTGGAACCTCTTCCTAAAACTAGGTATCACAAAAACTCGGGACAGACAATAATTGAATAAAAAAAAAACGTTGGAAAGGAAATTTAAAAGTGAGGAAGAAATACAAAATGTGTTAAGTAGTGCGTAACGTTTTCTTACACTAAATGCAAGTTTATTTTTGAATATTAAGCGATTTTACATCATTCTGTCTTCTTAGCATCGAGCAATTCCGAAATAATGTGCGCCAACTGATCGGCAAACGCTTCGAACGAGAACTTCTGCTGTACTCGCTTCCTGCCCATTTCGCCCATACGCTCAGCGAGCTGCGAATCGCGTACCAAACGCATCATAGCCTTCGAAAAAGCTTCCTTGTTCTGCTCGCATAGGAATCCTGTCGTCTCGTTGATAATGGTTTCGGTCGGTCCGCCGGTATTCGTAGCTATGACCGGTCGCGACATGTACATTCCTTCGAGCGGTACAATCCCGAAATGCTCATTCTGTGGCGTGTACACCAAACAGTTGCATTTCTTCAGTAAAAATATTTTCTCTTTATCCGTTGGCGATCGAAGCATCGTAACTTTCGACCGAACATTCAAGTCGCGTGTGAGTTTCTCCAGTTCGTCGTAGTGTTGAATGTTTTCGAGAACGCGAGTATCGTAGCCGCCGGCCAAAATCAAATGGCAACGATCCCATTCGATTTTGCTGAGGTTCTGTTCCATTCGGTGGAATGCTTCGATTGCGAGGCCCAGATTCTTCTTTCGCTCGTAGCGATTAATCGAGAGAAATATGAACGGTTGTCGCGGCAGTTCCAACGTCATCTCGTTCTCGGTCGTGTTGGTTTTATCGAAGAAGTTTGTGTCTAGCGACGGATAGAGCACGTCCGGCGTGACGTCGAGACGATGGAATGTTTTGCGGAAGACACTACGTGTAAATTTGCTGTTGACGAGAACGCGATGTGCCGATCCGGTCGTCCATTCTTCGAGGAAGTTTAACGGAGCGCGATACAATGATTTAAGAAGTCCGCCGCGTGCGGTCAGCAACTGATCGGGAAAGTGACAGTAGAAGATGATTTTTGGCTGATCTTTGGCAAATTTCAGGATGGGAATGCCCAACGAGATGAGATCACAGAAAATTATATCGATACGTTCGCGCCGCGATACTACGAACGTTGTGTACAGCGCGGCGTAGACCATTCGTAGGTAGGCACACAGGGCATAGAAGCGGCCGAATATTCGTCGTGGCAACCAGTCGCCGACTGTCTCAACGCACAACGAACCATCGCGGGTCTCCTCGAAGCAGTGGGACGAGTCGTGGTGGTTGGTCAGGAAGCTGACCGTGTGGCCCTTTCGTTGCATGGCAAGGGCCGCGTCGACCATCAGACGTTCGGCTCCGCCGATACCCAAATCCGGGTGAAGGAATAAAACACGAACCATCTGAAAATTAAGCTTGGTTACTTGTGACACTGATTTTAAGCGATTCATTTGATAAAATACTTGAGTTCTGTCTGCAAAATTTGTTTACATCAGCAGCTGCCGATGACTTTTTACGATTTGTCATAAGACAGTTAACTTTCAGACAGCCGGCGCATGGAAAACGCTGTCTGATAAAAAAAAACAGCGTGTCGATAATGCAATTCACTCCGAAAACTGAAAAATTTGAATTATGTTTTTGTAATCCAAATTCTAAAATTATTATTATTATTAAAGTAGCTATCCATCAAAACGTATAAATTTGTAAAAACGATATTTATGAACAGTAAGCTAATAATTTCAGTCATAAATTAAATTTATTTTAAAAAACAGCGTTTAATAATCAGCTGATCGCCAGCAATTTGACATTTGTGGTATTGTTGATGTTTCTTCGAAGCGAAAGTTACAAGCTGATTCTGTTTAAGTTTTTTTTCAGTTTTGTGAACTTATTCAAACAAAATAAATAAAATGAATGATCCGAATAAACGGATCGATGTAAATATTTCATCGGTAAGTTGAAAATTTGTTGATTATGTCATTGGTTGTTGCTAATAAATTAAGTTTAAAACTATCCTCTTTATTTGTTTCTATGCGGCGATGGTTTAATTAATTCGAGAATATTTGTTAGATTAATTAGATTTCCTGGCTGACATCGTATTCATCACAGTCTAATTAAGACGTCGGCTTACACGAAATATTGTTGGCGTGGTCAAATCCATTCCAAGACCACGTCCACTACCACCACTTCCATTGCTTGTATATTTTTCGAATCGAAACGTTTCTGGCGTTCGTCCGTACGTTATGGCCAGCCCATTTAAATTTGTATACTCTACGTAGAAACAGCCGAGAGTCTGTTCCGGTTTTGGAAGGATTCGTCTTTCATTGATTCTAAAATTTGTCGGAGCATTCTTCGTTCAAAAGTGTATCGAATTTTCAAATTCCGTTTTATTGTCAGCAATTATTCGACTCAGGCTTTCCCAAGTTCAATTATTACGAGTCACAACAATCTCGTCCTCCAATTAATAAGCCCAGCCATTAGAATTGATGCTATCGAAACGTTCTAAAAGCCGTACATTTCGTAGCTAGTCTGATACTTCCTTAATTCTCCAGATTTGTTGCTCAATTGAGTTTGTTAATTTATCTGGCGGTGCTACACAGCCATATACAGCACAGGTCTTGTCTTAATTAAAGAGTAAATAGGGTCAAGCCCGATAGTTGGCTGCAAAACCCGCCGAGTGATCTTATAGCCCAAAACCCGTACGAAAACTTGTGGTACAAATTTCGCGCTCAACTTTGCAATTTAACAGACCTATGAAAATGTGTTTAACACAGATACGATTTGTTGACGATCTGTGCTCCAGAATTCGTTAGAAACACAGTAATGTACTTGTAAATATTTTGTGAATACATAAATTCGTATTTATCACCATTTTAAAAATATTATTTGAAAAAAATATTAGGTGCAAAATAAAGGTAAAATTATACTTGATATTTTTATAATTTGATAAATTTTCTTAAAATCCGGCTTTCTGCTTTTATAAATAATAATGTATATTACTTTATGTTACAAAATGCACATCAATATTTTCTACACAATGAAAGCACCTCATAATCATCTTCGCCTAAACAAGGGGTTCTTAACCTTTTAGACACTGCTAAGTTGTTAAATTTGCCGACCCCCCTTTAATTTATAAATGGTGTGTATATTTGCGCGCGCAACCTCTGAGAATTTGGCTGGGGTGGGGGTTCGCGAGTGTCGAAGGGCTGGCTGCGAGACAGTCAGAGAAATGTTGCTATTTTTGGCTGATAGAAAACCTGAACTTTCCAGTTTTTCAGTGATGAAAAGTGGTTGATAAAGCTTGCCTATTTAGCAGACATCTTCTCTCACCTCAACAGTTAGTATAATTAATTGCTATTTCTACGAGCGTGTAGTTGACCACTTCACCTCCTAGTGTTCCGTTGGTCTCGCAATGAAGTAACTCTAGCATTACTTCAAGGCCTAGGCCCGATTTGGGCTGTTGCGCCATTGATTATTGATTAATTGCTATTTCTAGAAGATAAATCAATGAAAAAGTTATTGATTTTTAATAGTTATGCCTTTCAAATAATTTGAAACATATAACTATTTTTTCTGTAAAATCAAAATTAGTTCGCTGATAGACAGCGAACGATGCAGACGTATTGTCCACGCCAAATTACAGGAACGAAAAGCGATTTCATCGATTAAAATCCTCTCAAGAAAGAAAAATCAAACAGAGAAAAAAAATTGTCGTACCGGACTCATTAAGAAAGAAGACTTTGAAAATTTTCCGCCTTCTCAAGAATTTAAAGAGTTTGTTTCGAGTACCTGTTCAAAGAGCGTTGAACATTTTAATACCATTTCCAACATTCTACAACTGTAAGCAAAGATTATCCATCATGGTGAATTCAAAAACAAAGTCAAGAAATCGTTTGACGCTGTAAAATGACATTATTTTGTGTGATACAACAATAAATCCAAACATTCAAAAATTAGTTAGTTACAATCAAGTTCAAATTTTTCATTAACTGAATTGAAGAAAGTTGTAAGTAAAAGTTTATACATTTTGTGTGTCTTTATAGCTTTTATTTCTTAATTTTTCCCTCACCCTGCGCAACCTCCCTAGACACTCTTTGCGCCCCCCCCCCCCCTCCCTTTGGGGTCGCGACCCACCGGTTGAAAAACCCTGACCTAAACGAATTATCCTGCGCCTAAAGAACATCAAGTCGCCTCCTGATTGGTGTCACACTTTGTTGTTCTTACAAACAAAAGCTCAGTTCGATTTCATTTACTACTTGATCGCTGTTATCGATGAAAATCACTTTGAAAATAAACTTTCGCGTAGAACTGATTGCGGGTTTTTTTCGCAGCAGGAAAAGTAATTCCCGGCTCTGCGGCGCTTACGTGCTGCTTGTGTTGAGTTGGGAGATTTGCCGCATATTCTGCTACTTCTGCGCGTTCATACCAGAAATTTCTAGAACATGCGAGAAGTATGTAGAACTCTTTAAGATATTGCAAAGTTGTTGATTTTCTCTGGATACTTTAATACCAACAACAAGAGAGTTTTTCGGGTGGCCAGAGTACACTTGTAACAAAAAATCTGACAACAGTCTGGGCGTAATTTTATTATTTTTTCGGCAGAAGTTCGGAACACGTTTAATTCTGAGATTCGGTGTAGGTTACTAAGTGACTGAAAACCTAACAAAAAGTTCGGGAAGCGGTTAGAATAACATATGCATTACATAATTGGGTCATATTCCATTACAAAATTGGGTCATTCGCGGTCCAGAGGTTGCAGAAGAAAAACACTTACAAATAGGTGATTATTAAACAAGCCCGTGGAAGTAAAAATCTGATAAGATCTGAGAGATTTGGCAAAACTCATAAAAAAGTATACAGCCACTTTACACCCCCTTAGGAGTCGAATTTTCAACATTCTAGTCTGTAGAATAAATATTTGAAAAAAATATTTGGGAAGACCTAGTAGATATGACGAAAATCGTGAAAATAAATGCATTCTATTTCCACTGATAATTATTTTTTGCCCCCTTCCAAACGCCAATGGATATTCGAATTTTTTTTTATTCAAAATAACTTTTCTAGTTGATTAAGATAGACACACCGAGTTTCAACTTTCTAGCATAAGCCGTTCTATAGTTAGGAGAGTCATTACCAACCCCGTACCGTACTGCCCCTAAAAAAAGTATATTTTTCCAACTATAGCTCTATCTAAATACCAAGTTTCAGCTTTATATCATTATAGGTTCTTAAAATATAAGCATCGGAACCTTTTCCTTTTCACCCTCCCTCACCCTCTACAGACACAGCCTCCAATTTTTCTCTGCTAGGTTTCTATTGGGCCTACTTCTGGTAAAAAATTTGAGCATCTATCTTATACTGTTCTTGAGATATGAAACGTAATTTGTTTGAAAATTTCTTATCCTCCCCACTTCCATGTTTCACCGCCCTCTTAAAAGATTTTACTTTCCGCAATCTTTATTTGTCAACCGAATTTCATCTTTCTAAAGTTCTTGAGATATCGTAATCTAATGTTTTTTACCCAAACAAATTTCTTTTCAATCTTTTCTCCTAGTATAGGTACAGATATTTGATAAGTTTGAGTTTTGTGCCATCAAGGCTTTCGGAGGTATGGATTTTAGAATGTGTCGATCTCGGCATTATTGCGTTTCGGACGATTCCCCCCTCCCCCCACTCCCACATCCCTTCACCCATATCAACAATTTTTTTTGCAAATGAGTCCACTATCGAGGTTCTATAGAAATTCCAAGTTTCAGCCTCCTAGCATAAACCAAAATTTTTCGTCTAAAACCCTCCCCACTCCTCCCCCCTCTTACCCACACCCCTCTAGAAGATACCAGTCATAGAGGTTCACCCAACCTACTCACCATAAAAATTTCATGATAAAACCTCAACGGGTTTGGGAGCTACGTGCCTTCAAACTATTTCGTGTACGGCGGACGGCGTACAGACGGACATTATTTTTTTTTTCCTTTTTTGGGGCCTACTAGTCCTAAAACGTGAAAATACAAATTTCAATGTAGCAATTTTTTTTGATTTCAAGTCGATCCAATACTTTATTATTAAAAAATAACAAAGTAAAACTTTAATTTTTACAAGTGTCTGGGCCCACCAATCCAGCAAAAATAATAATTAATATTATTATGAAAAAATTGAACTCTACGACAGTCAGTCAGTAAAACTATTATATTATCACTTGTATATTATTCCTTTTATAAATTTTGTTTTCTTATTTTCGTCGTAAACTTTTTAGTAATACATGTTCAGCTTTAGCCTGCTTTGTACACAAAGTAATTTCGTCGTAATACACTCCAAATCGGTTCACTAATCGATTAGTCTAAGAGATTGTGTAGTGTTATCTGGGTTTACTAACCCGTGCATACGTTTAACTACACCTCTACTTACTCGTATGCGAATTTTGCTTTTGATCCAATTTTTTTAAATTATATCATTTTAGTACTGATAATAAAAATAATATTAGCACAGCAAAAATTTTTACCTTCTTAATATTCTTATTCTCAGCTACTCAGTCTAAAAGCAGAACTGTTACGCAAACAGGAAGAAGTTAGCAGAGCGAAAGTGAAACAAACCACTGATATTTTTGTGCCTAAAAAATCCGCAAAGTCCGAGACGAAAGAAAAAATCATAGAAACACCCGAGCGAAAAATCACCGAATATGAGGACTCAGCTCTTCTCGATAAATCGAAAAAAGTTTTGCAGGCAAAAAGTCGCTTCTACGATAAAATGGCTTCAACTGGCGGAAAATTAAATTCGGATGATAACTGTCTCGTTTTATTCAATCAAAAAAAACAAGATGTACGTCCTTACAAAGATTCCAGTTCTGAGTCGGAAGTTAGCGAAGATGAGGACGAAACGGGAAAATATAAATCAGAAAAACCTGATGATAATTGGTTTGTTCGAAAATTTGAGGAGTCTGTTCTCTGATACTAATAACAATTTGTTTCAGGGTGGAGTATACCGACTGTTTGGGTAGGACACGACAATGTCTAAAGAAGGATTTGGAGTTTTTCAGGAAGAAAGATAATCAACTTGCTGAAAATATTCAACCTAGAATGGAATTGAATGTAATTTGAATATGATTCAATGTGTTATAGACTATATACTACTCTAGAAAAAATTTCTTTTCTAGCAAAATGCACCAATGTGGATGATTGATACAAAACCCAGTCCTGTTACAGAGTCCGAAATTCCCGATGACATCAGCGAAATGACTTCGATGATGTCGAAACACGATCAAATGAAATTGAATTGGGAGAAGAAAGAAGAGGAAAATGTCTACAAGGAAAATGTTCATTATCAAGATGTTCTTTTCGATGGTGAGTACAAAATTTGTTTATTTTTAATTAGCTCCGAAACAGTATGAGATGAGGGGATAGAGAAGATTTTCTATAGCCGATAATTTTTATTTTAGCTTAATTGAATTGTATTCGAAGTAAATTAATTTTCTGTTCGGTTCAATAATTTTCATCGATTGGATATCTGTCGATCAGATATCTGCCGAAATCCCGTAGTAAATGTGATGTTTCCGGGAAAGATTAGAACCTACAAATCTATCGCTTAAGAACTTACATAGGTGTGGAAAAGAATTTTTGAATTGAAAAGTAAAAACTGGATATAAAGAATTGCGAATTTTGGAATTGAAAAGTAAAAAATTGATATAAAGAATTACGCAGATGGATCTAATCTAGGCTTGCGCATTGTAGTTCACTTTAGTGATCGCGAACGAACTAGTTCCTCAGCCCTTGGGAGCTAATTCGTTCTTGTAGTTCGCAGTTCACTGACGAAGGAAGTAGTTCCTTTCAAGTTCGGAATGAATGTGAAGTAGTTCCTTTGAAATTGGGGGTGAATGTGAGGACGTAGGAACTAGTTCCTTTCAAGTTCGGAGTAAATGTGAAGTAGTTCCTTTGAAGTTGGGAGTGAATGTGAAGACCTAAAAAAAAAGGTCCCGACTGACGAAGGAACTACTTCCTTTCAAGTTCGGAGTCAATGTGAATTAGTTCTTTTCAAGTTGGAAGTGGTTGTGAGGACCTAAAAAAAAAGGTCCCCAGTCAGGAAGGAACTAGTTCCTTTCAAGTTCGTAGTGAATGTGAGTACCTATAAAAAAAAAGTTCCCTACTCACGAAAGAAGACACTCAATGTGATGACCAAAAACAAACGAGGTCGTCATCACATCGACTTACTTTCTACAAACGAACTAGGAGCGGAATTCACTGCGAACTAGTTCGTTCATTTCACTTATAGGAACGATCTTCCCAACTAGTTCGTTCACGAACTACACAAGCATAATCTAATCACTACCACTGCGTAAATAACTTCAGCAGAGTAGTAGCGGGCTTGTTGCGGCTGATTCTAACATTATTTTTTTGTATCTGATATTGCATTCGATGGGACCTTCAGAAGTAGATTAATCGTTTGTATAGACGATCCGTTGAGGTTTGGACATAATGAGATAATGAGCGATGTCATATTCGTTTTGTTACAATGTGGGGCAGCTACTACCGCACTTCACGGTGACAAAACCCGTAATATCCCTAGTATTTAGATATATAAATAAATTTTTTTTTAAATTATTAATAAATGTATTATAATAAAATTAAGGTTAATTTTTTCCCCCTTTCACTGTTAATAAACTTGGTAGAACCAAGTTCACGGAAAGAGCACAGCGGAAGTTGCGGCTATCCTTTTCAGAGTTATCAGTTAGACAATTCTTCATATTAACTTCCGCGTATTTAGCTTCATCAACCTTCGGATTTTTTCGTTGTTTCTTTTTTTATATAACTGTTTCGTTTTGTACTTTGGTCGCAATGCTTGCAATCGATAGTAATCTGCTGGAGTTGCTGCTTAAAAAGATATAGTGAGTGCGGCGAGAGATGGACTCATTGAAATTGGACCTGTTTAGTCAACTCCTTCATGAGTTCGTAATCTCTTTCAATGTTTTGATTGTGAGTTGGCTAACAATTTCAACAGTTTGGTTCACTTGCATATTAAATGTGTGATGACCCATAGTATGCGAAAGAAGTTCTCTACACGAAAGGAGAGTAGTAGAGTAGCCAACAACTGTTTCTGTACTTCATTGATTAGCAGTCCTGGTACTTCAATGATTGGCAGTCCTGGTTTTTTTTTGTGCAGAATGAGTGGAAACTTTGGGTATTCCTGGGAATATGGAACTTTGAATTCTTTGATTAACGTAGTCAGGTCGACATCGATTGAAAATTCAGTAACATTAATTTTATTCGTTTGCAGCATGATCGACATTGTTATAGCATCGGGAACATCAGACAATTCGGAAAAAATTAGTTAAAGTATTATATTCTGGATTCTCTTCTCCGTCGACCGCAATACCTAGATCCAAAAAAAGGGTATTTCTTCCTGACAGATTTTGTTGGTATCGTGTACCAGTTTAGGTCACGTTCCCCGACAAATAGTCCGTGAAGATTTTCTTTTTGTTCGATAAGGCTTCTGTGCTGAAGGCAATTATGTAATTTACCACTATTTCAGTGTGTGCCTGAAATATACTATTTCAAAGGCAGCGCATAGGATATTAAATGTGAATGGGCATCGTGACAGTACTGAGTTAGCAATTTCGCGGGAGTAATTCTCTAAATAACCCAATATAAAGTGAGCGGAGGACATAAGATGCTAGTTCCTCACATTGGTGGTCGTGCGAAACCCAAATCGGACAAAGATGTGACCCTTATGTCCCAAAATCCGAGAGTACAATTTATAGTCGATACAATTTGGGCTGACACGTCATATAAGAAGAACTGCTATTGTCATAATCGATTGGCATCTGGGTCTTTCCCAGGGTCTTTCTTTCCCATCATAGACTGGATAGCTTTTAATCTAGAAATTTTAAAAAAAAACAAAGCATAAAGTGTTGGTCTTTCAATGCTCTCCACCTCATGGTTCCATAAATATCAAAGAATGTCATCAAGTGCAATAAAATACATCAATTCATTTACGAGCCTGTTAAACACCAGCTTTCGCTGTAAATCTATGATTTTTTTTCCTTTATTTAAATAACGTAGTAAAACAACTAATAACACGGAAAAACCGATTTTTATTGGCGACATCTTGCATTCACACTGAACTCAAACACGTCCGGAATGTAATTTATTGCAGAACAAAAAGCAAATAATAAAGCCAACAGGAAATTATCGATTTTCGATTTTATATCCGTTTTATTAGTTCCGATTGATAAATCGTCCGGAGATTGTACACCAATTTCATTCTTTCCTTTTGACGATTTTTCTTCCATACCCGACGATTCGACTAAATCCTCATCATCATTCGAATTTCGATCGAGATATCCGCCCATTCCATAATTTCGGCCAGCTCTCGTTAACGTTGATACTTTTTCGCCATTACATAAATCCGAATTGCAGTAGCAGTACCTTATTCCATTTGCCGTTTGGCAGTCATTTATTCCATAAATTTCGCATGTTCGTGTCGTTCGGTTTCCTGCAAATTAACAAAATTCATTAAATTACAATTATTTCGATATTGGATAAAATAACAAGAGGAAAGAATGGTAAAGCATTGTGTTAAATGATGTATTATAGATTCGATTATCTAGTTGGATTGTTTAATTTGACTTCCGTGATATTGCAAATTTAATTGGTTATTTAATGCATGAAATTAGTGAACCGGAAGTCGATAAATAATAGTCGAATAAAACGAGGTAAATCTTTAAAATTAACCTCGCTAGTTTTCAAGTATTTTTGTTGCATTATCTGCTGTTTTCCATGAATCAATAAATTTGATCTCACAATTTAATTATTACTTTTTACCTCGAGCGGTAGTTTTTAATTGTTTGTCACCGGTTATGGAATGACTGTACTGATTTAATGGGATATTTTGGAAGCATCAGTTCACAAACAGGTCAATATGGTGGCTCCAGGGGAGCAAATATGAATTAAATTGGAATTACAAAATAAAAAATTCAGTGAATTTTCGACTTTGTCAGTTTACGGATTATTGTTTGAGATGTTGCTATATTATGTATGTTTTTGTAGTTTCTTTGCAGTCACACTAGTACGCCTTTCGCCTCTTAATAGTTTAAAAAAAAAAATATGTAACTTTACATCATAAACTATAAGGTCTAGCGCATACTTCAGACTAAACAGTCGGGCAACATTTTAATCACATCGAGCCGCGCACACTCTTACCTGCCCGACTAAACTATTTAGTCGTAGTTCATTTGTACATTACTCAGCAACCGCCCGAATGTTACAGCCAATTGATACTAGAGAAAACTGGTCGTGAGAGATTTTTAATTTGGTCAGTGTGCGTATCTAGATAAGCCGCCTTGCATATAGAGGCCAATGCGAGAGTTCGATCAAAAGGGATCTGGCCTGCCTATTAAACTGTTTAGTTTGGACGATTGTTTAGTCTCAGTGTGCACCCTTCTATATAGCTTCATAGCCATTAGCCGTTCAACTGAACTATCGGGCGATTTTAAATCTCTAGTCTGCGGGTACTCTAATTGATATCTAAAAATGGAAATATTTACCTCTTCACCTTCAAACCCCCTTCCGCTAAAATAATCTTTTAAAAAAAATTCTTTCCAGTGAAGGTTTTTTCCCTCGGTTGTTTCCTCATTGGCTTAATTTCGCTTTGTTATTCATAAGGCAGCGTTTTGTATCAATTGCGAAGCTCAAAATCAGACATCATTTCTATCAGCATTGTGACACTATGGTCAAAATGCTACGATCTTCTTGAATGAAGAATATCTAACTCACTAGATTGGAAGGAGCGCTCCCATATATTGGCCTGCAAGATCACCAGATCTTACAGTGATATATTTCAAGGTTTGAGGAACGATGAAGAAAGAAGCCTGGGTACCGCCTAGATCTGAGCATTTGAGCATCTTCTTTGGCTTATATTATGCACAGTTAGACTGCGATCTGGGCTGCTGTGCCATCGATTTAATGTTTGTGAGTTAATCACTAGAAACCACTAGAGACCACCCTTCCATACAATTTTTGTTTCATAAAATGAACTTAGGCATAACACTTTAACATATTATGAGCATTTTAGCCGGGAGACTATTTGGAACGTTCTTTTTTAAGGTTGTCATCCGCATAGTAACCTATGGAAAATCTCTGCATTAATCGCGTTTAGGACTTCAACCAAAAACATAATAAAGTTGCGCCCAGGCTATTGGCAGATTTGGTTTATTCTGAAGCGCGGGCCACCTTGTATAAACGGTTAGAAATTCGTTTCAGTATATTTGATATTGACCCACGAATTCCGTCACATCTCTTAGGCCGGATGAGATATTATGCCGGACAAATAAAGTTGTTGTTTTGTTCATGTTTTTGAAAGCACGGAAATCCAAAACACGAACTCGAACAAATCTAAAACACTGTTTCAAACAAACTGACAGTATTTTATCGCAATCTTATTTTTGTTCTGAGCCTGTTTCAACTGAGCGAACAAAGCGCACGGAAAACTTACTCTGTCTCAAACCAAAAAATACAAACTGAACAAAACACAACTTTAGTGTTTCCACAAAGCGGACTCAGTATGAAAACACACCGAAACCTTTTGAAGTTACCGGTTCTGTAGCTCAGTTCTGTAACTTATGAGCAACAAATTTCTCACTAAAAAGTCAAAATGAGGACGAATTAATGCAGTTTTCTCTCTGTATTCTCACCAAATGAGAAATGAAAGATTGTCAAATGCGTAGTTAAGTACGGTGCTTTCTCATTTGGTGAGAATACAGAGAGAAAACTGCATTAATTCGTCCTCATTTTGACTTTTTAGTGAGAAATTTCTCACTCATAAGTTACAGAACTGAGCTACTGATCGGGACACGAAAAACAGAACAGAAACAGTCGAAAAAAGCACGAGTTTGTAAAAAAATGATGAAAACTCGAAGTCTTGTTTTTTTCGACACGAGCTTTTGCTGAGTTTCTCTTTTTTTCCGTTTGGAGAAAACCGGCATTATACATGATTTTTATAAAAACAAATAGAAAACGATGTAATTGGACATGTTTTCGCCATATCTCTTAGGGTGGATGAGAAATTGAATTGATTTTTGTTCCACGAGTCTCTCATATAATAGCCATTTAACAAATTTCTCGATTTTTCAATGTTCAATCGCTAAGAGGAATCAAACAGGTAGTAGGTGTATACATATTTTCACGAATTCCGTCACATCTCTTAGGCCGGATGAGATATTATACATGATTTTTATAAAAACAAATAATGATTCTGTGATTTTTGGATATTTAACTTCTAAGGGGTGTAACGGGGTTGTATATGTTTTCACGAATTTCGCCATATCTCTTTGATCTGACGAGGTATTGAATTGGTTTTTACTTGGTCGGTGTTTTGAAATAATCGCTTAAAAATTAATTTCCGGATTTTTCGATATTTAACCTCTAATTGCTTTCAAGCGGTTATAGCCGTTTTCACGGTTCCTTCCGCATGCCCATATTTCTTATAGATATGATGAGATATTGTATTGGGTTTACCTTTATGGCCTGTTTATTTTTACTCTTATTTTACTTTTTTTAGTCCTATTTTACTTTTATTTCTACTCTTATTTTACTTTAACTTGAATGTATCGTGTCAACGTCTCAGCGAGTCTACGGACCTGGAACTAAATGTTGTTAGTAATTTCTGATAATTTTCTTAAATTAGTGATAAATTTAAAGTGTGAATTTATTTTATAAAAAAATTGTGATGAAATTTTTCTTAAGAAATGAACAGATTCAATGCGTTGCTCTCTGGTGAAAATGTTTAGAGTGTATTTTAGACTATGTACATTGATATCATAATCAGCACCTCTCTGAGTTTTTGCTATACATAACTTAAAATAGCTGGTAAAGCTAGTAATTAAAATATGAAATAATATGCTTTAATAGCTATTTAGAAACATCAGACTGCTCGTAAAATTCAACGAGACTCTTATGAACAATTTCTGCTAATTAACGAACAACATATACCGAAGCACGGATGTTGTCAAGTTCAAGTGCCGCAAAAATGTTTACAAAAATACACAAAAAGCTGGCAAATCTATTTTGGCCACTAGTCCTAAATTTGTGAATTTATTTTTCCTAGTATTTTTAGCTTATATTCTTTTTATATCCTTACCATACTTAAAAATGCCAAAAGAATGTGCATAAAATTTTGTTTGGTAAATAAATAGGTACGGAGAAAAAAAGCTTAATGAATATCGCTCGTAATTGTATCAGTTTAATTGGCAGCTTAAATTTTTTTTCTATAAAACTTGCAGCTATTTATAAACTTAAAATATCGAAATATCTTGGACATACCTTCAATCTGGACAATACATCCGGTATAACGAGGAGGACATTCCATGCGAAATTCTTCTGGTGAATTTTGTTTTTCTTCAAAATCTTGACATGATCTAATTATTGGATTAATAGTACTCCAGTTTGTTGTTGATATTTTTGCATGGTCTTTCGGACCACTGGCATCTCCATTCCCATCTTTGTTATTTTTAAACGGCTCCTCTGCTCCAATTCCGCATATATAACATCGTATAGCTATCGAGGGTGTTAAAGCTGAAAAAGGGGATTTTTTTTTATAAAACATTAATTGAATTTTAGTTTTTGTGTACGAGTATGGTAGAGATAGGGAATTAAAAATCTCTATTTTATTTCTGATGGATTTTATCGATTCTATTTTTTGAGCATAACATTGCAATTTAATTCTGTGATGTGTTTTTTTCATTTCACCTGCATATTGTATAATGATTTGAATTTTATATCATTGCCACTTAAAAAAAAACTTCATTTCAGAAGAGTGGTTTTGTATCGTTAACAAAGAAATTAATTTTTCTTTATTATTTGTTATTCGATTTTAAATTGTATTTTAATAAATCTTAGTTAAATACCTAATGCTAGAGAAAATGTGCAAATCAGTGTGAAAAACGGCCAAACTCGGAAACTTTGCGGATCAATGAAAAATCAAACAGGGAGTCGTAGTAAAAGTCAAGGATTGTTCTTTTTGATGTCGTCATTGTGGTTATAATCCACTACTACATATAATACAATGCAATATTAGATCCATCTTTTTTATTATTTTACAATGACAGACTAATCTTTAATTATATTGAAATGTATTCTTGTCAGATGTTATCGCGTCGCATCGCTTTAAGCACGTCCCATCACTTCACGCGCGCGTTTCACTATTATCCCACATTTTACTTGGGTGGCTTTTTCTAAAGAGTTATTCAATAGTATCTGAATGATTAGATTTATTCGCGATAGTAACTGGTGTTTTGCGAATTTCAATTTCAACGTCTGAGTCTAGTGATGGAACCTCGTAGAACGATTCTCTAAACTAAGAACTCTTCTACGTGTAACTTCATGGTGCTTCGCAGCAAACAAATTCAAACAACTCAACAACGCCACGAAACAGTCTCAGTTCCTTGCACCAGAAGAACTCGAAAGTGCTCGTCTTTTTTGGGTTACGAAAACGCAAGCTTCGTATTTTGAAAACGAGTTCAAGCACCCTTCTTATATTACCACGAGAATCTGCATTTAATACCGTGACTTTTTTCTTTAAATTACCAGTCACACATCACATGGATCCTTTGAGTTCTCCTAAACAAATAGATACATAACAGTTTTGTATTTTAATACAAACGAATCCTTAAACTGTTTTGCTGGTCTGTCAATGTCAAAACGTCAGTCAAGGTTTACATTTTTATCATGGTTAAGTTCACGAACGAACGAACGAGTAATGGTTGGAAATTAATTGAATTATTCTGTGTTTAGTTTAAATACAAAATTATTATGTCCATATTGTTAACCACGAGAGTATTTAGAAAATTAATTTCTTCGTGAAAACGTTTTTTAAGTACTTTTGTATATTCAGCTTCTTATACCTAGTTATAACAGTTTATGACTTAAAGCATTCAAAATGATTACCCAAACTAAATTTTGGTGGTATCTCGGCTTAGCTTGGCTAGTTTTAAGACAGCTGATGAAGTGAACGAGAGAGTAAACCAAAATATTTTCCGCTTCAAATAAATTTTTCCAATTATTTTTCATTCTTGCATGGAGTTTACCAAACCCAGGATTTGTATTACGTTGATTATGTTGACGTTCAAAGATATAGTGGAAGAATAATATAGCGTATTTTACGGGTGGCATCGTATGGTATGTAGCTTATGTTGTTTTCACTTAAAATATACCATAACAGTTTCATTGAAACCTATGCAGTGCAAATCGTAGCTAAAACGTTAATCTTTCGATAAATGCTAAAAATGTTTGTCATACTATTCATCATATAAAAGGTGAAAGCAATAAGCTCTTAAATCTGCACGATTTCATAACTATCAGATACATCTATTATACAAGTATTAAATCTCATAATACTGCCTCAAAATATATACAAAGCACATATAAATATTAAATTTTCTCATGACGAATAATGACGACAGATTTGATCTCTTTCAGTCTTGTTAAAGTAGAAAAAGCATACAATTTTCGTGCTATAAAATTATGCACTTTCTGTTGTACCTATGTACGTACATATAAATAAAACCACAACTACAATCGATATATGTACTAAATATTATAAAAGAAGCCAATTTATGCTGCAAAAGAGCGAATCTTCAGATGCAGCGCAAAGTTCATCTCTTTTTTTTTTTTAACAAAATATACAATCAATAATTGGATATTTCCATTCGTTGTGTAGTTCAAATTTACATAGATTTTATCTATCTTTTTGTATTTTGGGTAGAAGGAATCGTGAAACTCGATCTTGTGTGCATGGCCAATTACGCTCCATCTTCCAATTTATCATGTTCACTCTTCGTAGAGCAATGTATGAGCACACAATGTTTTTTAGCCTTTGGTCCAATTATTAAATTTTTATATATAAAAAATTATGAATAGCCTTATGTACGTAGAAATTGGAAGTGTAATTAAGATTAAATTAAAACCAAGATGAGCTCCTGCTTATGTCCTTTTCATGAATAAGAATTAGTAAGTCGCATCTGGACGAGGATTGAATCTTTTCACAGAACTCCTAATTACTGCAGATACTAAGTAGATCCTGGTGACTGATGTATGCATATTTTGATGTATGAATAAAATATTTCCTAGAAATATTATTTAATTAATAATCAACAGAAATACATTTAACATGCTTCAAATGCACTACAAATTTTAAGTAGAAAAACATTTTTAAAAGTACATTTCCGAGGTTAAGAGTACTTCAACAATTTCTGCCTCAGTCGAACTTTAATGTTAAATCCAATCCCTGAAATAACGAAAATATCGCCGACATACACATCGATATCATTGACAGACAAAGTTTCTGTACTGATTCAATACTGACACTGAAGTCCAAAATGCGGTACTGGGTTTTTATGGTTCCGGTGCTACAATAAGTTTACAAGCACTAAGGTCATGGCTTTGAATCGTATTAGTTTATCACCTGTTGTCTAAAGCTAGTATTACACTGTATGACAGACGGTCAAATATTTGACTATAGAAATTTGATGTCAAATATCCATTTGGCACGCTGCCCGATTGCGATATTACACTATCTGACACATTTGACAAATCGTAAAATTTTCTCTTTGTGTCAAACGGTCAAACGCCATGAGATCGGAATGAAATTCTGACAGATTGTTTCGATCTAAATCGGAGGCGTGTTGGCAGACATCGCACAATCATAAAAACCGAACTCCAGTACATGAAATAATTAATTATATAATTGTTGCTATTTGTTTAACTGATTGTCACAATGTTCAAATGTGACATTTCCTATTTGACCCATTTGACACAATTGTTTTTCCAGAAATCGCAAACGGTCAATGTGGTCAGGTAGATTGTCAAATGGTCAAATGGAACATTTTGTCAAACAGCATTTGACCATTACACTAGCTGACACCATCTGAAAGCATTTGACAGGGAAAATGGTCAAATATTTGACCGCCTGGCATACAGTGTTGTACTAGCTTAAGAAAAAAAATGATATTTTAAACAGTAACAGTGACTCACAAGAACAATTTTAACAGATGTTCCAAATGAAGTTATGTAACAATCGAAAATCGGACATATAACACCCGAAATAAGATTGAATTAATTCTATTTCTCAGAAGACCTAAGAGATATGACGAAATTCGTAAAAGTGTAATACGTATATATGCTCCCCGTTTGCTCTGACTATTTTCTTTGTACCACTCCGCACGCCAATGAAATTTTTAATTTTTGTTTAATGCATCTACATACATACATCTAACGTAAGCCGTTCTAACTTTCAGCTTTTTTATCTTAAGCGGGTTTCAGAAAGTAACAATCAATATATATGGGTCATTTCATCAAGAATCGCAAAAAAAAGGCCATTTTTGTGATCTTACCATCGCCGATCCTTTTGATCCCAAGTTGATTTTTTGATATGTTTTGAAGAACAGTATTATACACATAATACAAAAAAAAAAAAAAAAATGGCATTTTGAGATATTTAAATATAAAGGACAAAATCGTTATCCTTGAAAAAAAAAAAATTAAGGATAAATTCGATTGATATTTTTATTATTTTGCGACAACCTTTCCCTTTAAAATAACTCCTATTTTATTATTCTATGATAAAAATCAACAGAGAGATGAATTTTCAAAGTGGAGTCGGACACCATTTTTGCCAAATCTTTGACATACTATAACTAACATAAAAAATTAGTTAGAAAAAAAAATTGAATTTATATTTTTATTCTACTAATTTTTCAAGTTCACAAATTTTCAAAAGAATAAACGTCTGAAGTTTAATCTGTAAGAATTATTTTAATTGAATTATCATTAAACCCTGGTGATTCGGTGGAAATATGCAATTCATAGGACCCAAATTTTCACATAGGTATGTGTATCTAAAATATGTTGGCATCATTCTCCTTTTCGAAACCGTTTCGGAATTCCAAGCCAAAAACTGTTTGAAATTGTTTTCTCTAGAACCATTAGACAATTTTACTGAAAACGCTCGATGATAAGGCACATCTTGTATGAAGGGTTTTTTTTTTTGATAATATGTAATCTGATAAACCTGAAAATTAAAATATCTGAAAATTTCGGAGTAACCCTTTTTCACAAACAAAAGCGGATAAATCTATCTACACATTATGAAACTAACTGGCAAATCCCAACATATTTATTTCACCCTACACACATACACTACAACTTTTCCGTAAGCAGTTTTCAACAATATTTACGGTTTAGCTTATAGCAATCTTAAACTTAGATGAAGTCCTTAGGATTTTACTACTTCGTAAATTGCGGGTTTACATTTCAACCCTTTTCGAACGAACGGGATTTTACGGGACTCAATAATCTTTCGTCGTATGGAACCTATTTCAGGTTTCAAATGGTATTAAAGCATGCCGTCTTGCACAACTAATTACCGGGGAAATTCGAAAAAGGTTGTGCGGCTTTTCATCTAATGTAGTCCTTGTCTGATGTTAATTAGTGACTTAACGTCATTGAGAAGCGAAACAAACAAAAGTTGAATGAAGGATCAAAGCGTCAGCATCTGAAAGTATCCTGTCAGTCAGCAAAAAACCTTTTTGTGGTGCTTTGATAGAATATTTGCCCTGTTTCCACCCTCACATTAGCCATACAATAGCATGCTATCAATACATAACTTACTTAACATTGATGACGAGGTCTGCTGCTATTCACTTACTAGATCATAGCATTTCCATATCCTTCGCACACGACTCTGCCATATTCTTTATCCTTCGTTGTCGTAAACTCGGTAGACAAGTCCTAATAGAATCAATAATCTGCATCAGAGATTTCGTTATACTAATGCTATAGGATGTAATCTGTGAGCGATATCTTGTTGAAGCTTATCTCATGAATAAATTCCCGATATAAAAAGCATTAGGAAGCGAATCCTTCCCGATTCCCGATTCACCCCATCGGCATCAAGTCGCATGTTCTCTAGGACGATAAATTTCAATTTTCCAGACTGCAAACGGTATACTGGTAACATTGCGTATTCGGGGGAGTTTTGCGAGACGTGAAGGTATAGTAATAGGACGTTTCCTCGAAAATCGAATGACATTGCGCTATTGTAGCCGTCCTGTAGCACCCTCCATATTGAGCTGCATAGTAAAGTCGACGTCTAGTCTGTTGGCGCCTCCTTGTTTTCTAATGTCAAGATAGGGAGAAAAGCTTAAGTACCACTAAAAGCTCCTTCGCCATTCTATAGATTGTTGGTATCCTTTATTATATTCTAGTCATAGACTCTTTACTGTGATTCTATCTTCTCTAGAGGAATTGAGTATATCCCTTCTTCCTGATTCATGTTGGAAGACATCGTGATGAGTAGAATTACTAATTCGACTGAAGAACTTAAATATGTCACTCAGAGTAACTGCACCTTCTAATCCTTTAATGACACAAGTTTTAATGTATTTTCCCGGCGGCTCTTTTAAAATTCATGCCAACTAGAGTAGCTTATACGAGAATAGCAATTGTATTGCTGAATTATAAATAGAGTCTATTGGCAGTGATTGAAAGAAAAGGGTAGGTTTAATTTACACTAAATATGTAGCGGAGTGCTGCCCTTTAAGAGTTGCATATGTATTTTATTCATTGGATTTAAGATTTGTAGTATTTTCGCAGACGTATTTTAACAATGCATAGCAGTAAAGATATGCATACCAAATAGGATTTTTTGATGCGAAGTGGAGGGGGTTTTTTTTCCCATCTCAGCAAAAACTTGTACCCAAAGCAATGAAATTTGGTATAAGTAATTATAGAAAATAAATTCTAGTACACAATTTTTTCCAGATATATGACGAACAACAAATTTCCATTTTCACGAATTCTGTCGTTTTTGCGGTGTGATAATATACCTAATTGATTTTTTAATCTGCGCTCTTCTTACCGAAATTTTCTGATGTACAACCCACCAAGAATGAAAAGGGGGTGAATGTGTTTTCAGGAGTTATTAGTTCCGATGAGATATAGAATTAGCTTTTACTTCTACGGGTTCTTTATATAAACGTCTAAATTAATTTCTTGATTTTTCGATACTCCACCGCAATGAGATGGAAAAGGATTGAATGTGACTAAGGTCATATACTCATATCTCTTAGTTCTAATGGAATATTGGATTGGATTTTACTTTCAAGGGCTACCGTACCAGGGAACGAAGTAGCAAGATCAGGATCAGCAGCAGCCGAAAGGATAGAGTAGGGAACTAGCCCACCGACTTCAAGGCTTCTATCTTATCCATTGGATAGAACGTCCATTATAAACATGATAAATAAAGTACATAATGAAACAACTCATTTCTTTATAAAATTAGATGCGTGTTTGCTAAATTTCATCAAGAAAGGAAAATAACATTGTGCACCAGATTTTTCGAATACCTAGAGGAGCGTCTTAAACTTCAAGATAAGAATCTGAATTTTGCTGCAACAATAGGTTTAATGTACTTAAATATATTTTTTCTCGACTGGCAAATCGAAATTTAATTTAGCGGAAATAGAAACGTCTATGATGAATACCTAATGGCATTAATATAACTTAAAGAAGGATCGGAAGATTCTTAATTCTTCGGGCTGCCTAAATGGAAGAATGAATTTCGTTTCAATCATAATTTGTAACGATTCAAAGGACATTTTTTTTATTCTTCGAATGGGATTTTCGAGGCATGAGGATAATCGTTTGGGACATAAATTGTGTAAATTGGTTATTTGTCTTTTTTAGAGGGATCAATTCTATCTACTTATATTTGCCGGCTTCTATTATCTTTTGATAGTGTGTACAAATTGTTTTGCTTTCTTTAAGATAAAATTGCATTTGATGAAGTTCAGTTTTTGTTTAAATAACAATTTTCCTAATTGCACGATAAATAGGAGAATCAAACAAATTTAAAGTATAATTGTTTGGACTTGGAGATTTAATATTTATGTTAAGTTGGGGTATGCATGTGATAGTATGCTTCGCTCCTAACTTAAAAACATTATAGTCTCAAATTTAATTTTTGTTCGGCCACCATATCTTTTGAATCAATTTGAATTGGTGAGTGGAGGGGCATAATAGGGAGAACTAAATTTGTTCGAGAAAATACAGTAAAATATATTGAGAACCATGTTATGTATGATCTTGAAAGTTATGCAGGAATGAAGCTTTGTAGAACTATACCTGAGAAAAAGTTTGGAGGTGGAGGTCTGAGAATATAAATTGTAATTTTAATCTCTAGATATCCGTTTAAAATTATAATTAATATATTAAAAATAGAGAGCTTAAAGTTGTCTGTATGAAGCTTTTAGATGAGCATCTTAAAGTTATTTAATAGGAGAAGCTATGCTCAGAATGTTTTTTTTTTTGTTATATTTTATAAACAACTTATGCTAGAAAGTTGAAACTCGGTATGTATATATGTAGATGTACTTAAAACCCATATAGACCCGCTGTACTCAATCGAATACAATCATTTTCTAAGCCATTTCCCCATTTCTGTCGAAAGGTTGGGCTATTTCGTGTTTTTTGCAAAACATTGCTAAAATTTTCTTTCTTTTTGATTACAATCAAATTATTATTTTGTAAAGATAACAATGGATTTTATGATATTAAATTGAAGCTAAGTAAATTAGTATTTTGTAGCTTGTGGAAAACATACGGTAAAGTAGCTGTTCGCAAACGATTATACTGATATGTGTTCATTCTCCTGAACTGAATACGTATATAATTAATTCTAAAGGGTTTTTCAATAAGAGCGCTCCAACGATTATTTAGATAGAAAATTTGGATAATTTACAAACGCTGTTCAAGTGTGTATCGGTCCATGATGAAATGTATACTAATGAAGTTTATAAATGTCAAGAGAATGAAAAAAAATATGGCGTTATTCGCCGTCCCTATTGGAAAAAAGTTGGAGCGCACCTATTGAAAAACCCTGTATTTCCTTTAAATTTAATCGAAATACGAAAAATAAACCCTGTCATGCATTGGAGAGCGGAAGTGAAACAATACAATTTTTATACTCTAGATGAACATATAGAGTATTATAAGTTTAATCCAGCTCGAAAAGTTTGTAACGCATAGAACCGAGCCTCGGACGAAAAAAAGTTATATAATATTTTGTGTTTATTTTTGGCCAAAACCCCCAAATCCGTTTGCTGTCCGTCCGTCCGTCCGTCCGTCCGTCCGTCCGTCCGTCCGTTAGCACGATAACTCAAGAACGTGTTGACCTAGGAAGTTGAAATTTTGTCACAACTTGTAAAATGGAAAAAGTAAGGCTAAGTTCGTTAATGGGCAAAATCCTTCCACTCCTTCGGGTACCTCCCATACAAGAGTCCTTGAAACACGTTTTCACATTTATTGCTCGAATGCTTCAAGTTAGGAACTTGAAATTTTGCATACTTAAGGTTTACGATGTTTGAATCAAAAGTTCTGATTATGATGCAAATCGAATGTGTCCTTCGTGTATCAGCCTAGAAAAGTCCTTCAAAAATGTGTCCTTGTTACTGAATCCACTATAACTCCAGAACGAGTTAAAGCAGGAGTTTAAAATTTTACAGGAATTAGTTTTATACCAAAACCAAGACGTAGTTCATTAATCAGCGCCATCCGTTAATTCCTTCGGGTAGCTGCCATACAAATGTCCTTAATAAACATGTTCACCAATATTGAACGATAACTTTAGAACGCTTTAAGTTACGACTTTGAAATTTTATACACTTTCACTTTATGATAGTCGCAGCTGAAACTATTAATATGAAAAATATCCCATAAGTCCTTCATGTAGTTGCCATACAAAAATTCTATAAAATATCCTAATCAAAAAATTGAGTAGCCACTATACAATAGTTTTTACCTGTAAGTAAAAGGTCATGTAATATTTGCTTGTGCACTCCTTATTCTTTAGACATATTTCCAGCTAAAACATAAATCGGAGTTCAGTATTTCATCTAGAGTATCATACGATTGGCTTGCAGCCGATCGTGACTGCGTTATGTTTTATGAATGCTTTTTGTATATATTTTCACGATTTACATATTTGACATATCTCTTAGGCCCATTTCTACGATCGTCAGTTAAATCCTAACCGTAACTTTAACTGGAAGTTTTGTATAAAAATCTGTCAGTTAATGTTCCAGTTTGAACGTAACTGACGATCGTATAGGAACATGCCTTAGTTCTGTCGAGATATCCAAATAATTTTACTTTAATAATTTTTATAACGTTTTTTCGAATTGCAGCAAATCGCGTATGTCTTATGAAATATCGAATTCGCTTTTACTTCTATGGTATCTTTAATCGACTTAGAACTGATTTTACGACGTTGGAATCCTAAGAGGATGAATGTAAAGTGGTTGTGGAGGTTTTTACGAATTTCAACATATCTCTTAGTTGTGATAATATTACAATAATATAATCGCCTAAAAATCGGTTTCAGAATATGTTGAATAAAAAAAATTGTCAACAGTCCGGGTGCAACTCTATTATTTTTTTTTGGGTATAAGTAGCATAACCAGAAGGCTTTTTGGCACCTTTTTTATCAAATTTTCTGACTTGATCTAATAAAAATAGGACGTCGACTTTTCTATTCTAAAATTTCTAAAATTCATAATCAATGTAATAAAAACAATGCTATTATTATGAAATCCTATTAAAAATTAACAGTTAGGTAATAAATCATTTTTTTTTTTTTCAAAAAAAATCTTGTTTACTTGTATAATATATTTGCTTCGCATTTTTTTCTTAATAATTATTTAGCTTTACACTACAAAGCAAAAGTCATTTCCTAACATGATTAAGTGTCAATGAATGACATCGTGGTGGCTTATTAAAGTATCACTAGAATTTTTCATGACTAATGACCCAACCAATTAGCCGGACACATTGTTCGCAGAAAACATTACGAAACTGTGTCTGGTCTGGTTGAACTACAAATGTATTTAATTTTTCGTGTATGTGATATTTTCGTACATGCAAAACTGTTTGGTTAAAATGATCTCTGGCTGTTAATTAGTTAAAATAAATTTTCATCTTTTTATTTTTTATTTTTGTACTGACGGAAAATATTCAATTCGTAGTCATTTGTGTAATAAGTTGGTTGGTTGTTACTCATTCCGTGTATGTGATCCATGTTTATTAATCGATTAATAGCAATTTCATTGCTCATATGCCTTTTTGATTTTGTTTTATTTGATGGTGTCCTATTTTCATTTATAATAAATGGGAGGATAGTAAATTGTAGATATTCGTTGTCCATTATTAATATTAATAACAATTATTACCAATCAAAAAATTATTTCTGTCATTGCAGTCAAATTAATGTGTATATAAGTGTTGCATGCAAAGTCCTCTAGAATTATAGCAGTCCATAAGCTTAAGTCCATTTACATTATTTTAATCCTTCCATAAAATTCATGTCTGCTTAGCTATAATAAATTCAAGTAAAATCCATATTTATTAATCTTTACAGCTATATTATACAATAAGTTGGGGCATTCAAATGAATATTGTATTTTTGTTATCTTTTGTTAGCTTTTTGCAACAATTTTCTATATGTCTTTGGAACTTAAATTTTCTAACGAGAACAAGACCCAAATAGTAGGACTAAGCTGCATAAAATTTTTTACAAGCTAATATTTCATTACAAAGAATCTGTAGTACATCTGGATTCAGTTTTGAAAATAAAAATGAATATTGGCTTATATTAAGTACTGCAGCGAATTATTCAGAGGTCAGAGTTTCTGAACTAGTTTCTTATTAGTTCTTTTAGCATCATTTAGTTTAGCAAATGCAAATACCAAAATTTAACTACATCAGTATACTGATAAGATTGTTCGAACACAATCCTGTTTTTATATTCAGAATGATTATTGAAAATCCGAAATTTGGTATTCGCTGAATATTCAGTACTGTAAGTCCAGAATTATTAGTACCAACGACTTCTTCCGAAAGACTTCGATTTTTCAGTACCTCCTCAGCAGTGCTGTTGATAATTTTAATAGAAAAAAAATACTGCAGCGGTATTGTGTATTAACTGAATTAGAGATGTGCAAAGCAGTTCCTTTTAGTGAACTACTTCACTCACTCACTTCAAGGATCAAGTTCACTGAACTAGTTCCGGAACTATGCATTTCCTCGTTCCGTCAGTAGATTTTTTGAAGAACTAAAAAAAATATTCTGTAGCGTTCCGTGAAGTAGTTCCGGAACTGTTCATTTCGTCGTCCCGATCTAGAACATGACTACCTTAAAAAAAAAAATAAAAAGTGTACACTGTAAGTACTTCCGGAACCGATCGTTCCTTCCTTTCTTCAATACGTTTTTTGAATTGCAGTTCATAAAAAGGAGTGAATTACTTCACGCACTCACTTCGATGAAGTGTTCTTTTGGAACAGTTCACTCCTGAGCGACCCATCTCTAAACTGAATGTAATTGGTGCAAACATTTTCTTTCCAATAATAGGATTTAATAATGGATATGTAGATCTTCTTGTTTCGTAGCATTATTTTTTTTTCATGAATTCCTTTAAAAAAACAATATGTTTTATTTGCGTCAATTTTTTAGTTGTAATATGTTAAATATTTTGTAAAAATGGTGTCCGAGTCCTCTTTGCAAATTCATATCTTTTCGTTTTTATTGTAGCGTAATTAATTAGTTCTTTTTTTTAAATAAAAATAAAACAATACCAATAAAAATTATCTTTACAATTTTTTTTTTAAGAATACCTATATCAAAAAGATTTTTTTTTATTTTTGTTTACTTTTTATGTATTGTATATTATGCTGTTTTCTCAACTCAACTCAACTTGGGAGCTCAAATGGAACACATTAAAAAAAGCGATGAGCATTTTATTGAAAAATTACTTGTATTGTACCAAATATACGGGCAGCAAGCAGTATTGTATCAGTACTGCACCAGTAAGGTACGCCAGATTGGATCAAGTATTTACAATATTTGACAGTCATTGAATATAGTGCTCTAATTTTACGTGTTAAGCGTTCTGTCTTTAGATTAGTGTGGTTGAAATCCTGGTAGCTGTAAGTTAATTTCAAAATACTACACTAAATTTGTTAAAAAAAATAACTGAAATAGGTCGACAGTACTACACAGTATTGACGGAGCGAGAGTGCATTCTGGAACTAGTTCAGTGAACTAATTTACGCTTCAGTTCAGTGAACTAATTTACGCTTCAGTTCAGTGAACTAATTTACGCTTCAGTTCAGTGAACTAATTTACGCTTCAGTTCAGTGAACTAGTTCCTTCAAGTGAGTGACTCGGAGTGAAGTACTTCACTGAAATGAACTGCTTTGCCCCTCTGTAAACTGAAATAACCAGCACAGCACTTCATGAAAAATTAGTTTTTTACTGAATATAATCAGTACTATAAATGTTTTGCTGATGATCTTTATGTTGTAGGACTAGGAGGGTAAAAGATGAGTTCCGCCTGGATAGCGGTTGAATGCCGATAGGCTATGAGGTACATACAATTGAGTTTGTTTGTAGCTCTACCTTGAAAAAACCGCATTGTCGTTAAAATACAAAAAAATACAAATTTCTTTTGTTGGCTGGACATGAAATTCCTCTTCTAAGGAGTAAAAACTGCATAATCCGCCCTTTGAAGATTCAATTCAATCCGACGATGAATTTGCACCTATCCAATGAAAATTGTTCAACTGTAATGTTATCAATGGTAGTAGCCACTCCCAGCAGGGAGAGTTGTGCGGACATTTTCACATACTTCTCTGACATCGAAAGAAAACTCAAATGTCTTGGAAAAATATGCCAATTTTCGGTTCTTCACTTGAATAATTCCTTTTTTTGTTTCAAACAAATTTAAATAATAAGAGTAAACAGATAGAAACAGGTTAAAAAATTCCCCTGCCTAATTTACATGAATATGAGTTCAAAATGTATACCATATAACATTCTGTTGCATATCGACTTTGACCACATCTCAAACTTTGACCGAAAAATTCGATTGAACATTTTTTTTCCTACAAGCAATTTTTTTTCCCCAGTTAGTCCTCGTACTATGGAAACTTTTCCACTGTAAAATACAATTGAAAATTTCACGAGTTCCTTTCAATTGAGAAAGTGCATCGTATATCGATCGGTTGAGGAAAAAAAGTTACTAGCACTTGAAGTACCGGGAGCACAGTTTGAACTAACCGAGTGCATATCTCCTCAACTTTGACGATTGTACCTAACGAACCGAATGTTATTTAATTACATTTGTCTGGTAACTGCCACAGGAGGTATGCTTTTGCTAAGACTACACTTTTCTTGATGCCATACACTTTCGGTAAAAGTTTCCTTTTCACCATCAACTGCCGTATATAACTTCGTTACGGATGAAATCAATTTTGTATGCACCGACCTCATCATAAAGGACCACAAAGGATTCATCAATTCCGAGTCAGGTGCTAAAGTCAGAAATGCTTTTAGGTCAACCATGAAATTTTGATGAAGCAATATTCCTGTTTCCTGCCGAATCTCGTTTTTATTGCATTACCAGGTGTGCAAAAAAAAATTCTTTGGGATGGAAAAATTTCAAAATTGACTATATTTACCGGAAAGAAAGAAAACGAACGCATTGATGAACACAATTTGCATTCTCCACAACGATGAGGTCGCTAGGGATGCGTTACTATGATTATCTGCTATTTTTTGAATTTTTTATCCAAACGTTATTCGATTAAGTTCGGATTATGCTCTTATATCGGATTATGTTCTAGCACTTGTTCACTTCGCGGGCAAAATACAGAACGATTTCCGGTCGGTGGGTGGGATTCATTCCAGTCCGGAGAATAAACGAGAAATATCGTCGAAATGTATCACGAACGCGGACAAATAACAAACTGAGCTCGAGTGGTCCAGCCCGATTCACTCCTAGAAGATGTTGGGCGCAGCATCTGAACAAATGGCAAACATGATGGGCATTTGGTTAATTTTTGCTCCAGCTTGGGCAAGCTGCAAACTGGTAGTGCACAAGTCGTACGTTTCGCTTCAGTTATTCACCCTCGAAGTTATTACTTTAGTTTCGATGTACAGACTGTGTTTTGTTACAGTTTAGTGCCAGAACGCTCGCTCATTTGCCTGGAGTTGATTCGTAAATTAGCTAAAAATATTTCAACGCTATTACGTACTGCAGCTGTAATAGAACTTGGTAGTTACGCGGGATAATCCTATGTTGTAGTTGTGATCTTTTTATACTTCTAGTGAAACATATATCTTAATCCAGTCCAAGTACGCCACGTAGAGATGGGCAAAGCAGTTCTTTTTAGTGAGTGAGTGAACTCCGACTCACTCACTGAAAGGAACTAGTTCAGTGAACTAGTTCGAGTTCCTTTTCAGGACCTAAAAAAAAAGGTCCTGACTCACGAGAAGAAACTAGTTCTTTTCAAGTTCAGAGTGAATGTGAGGACCTAAAAAAAAAGGTCCTCACTTCCCTTGAAAGGCATTGATTCCTTTTCAAGCTTCACATTGCAAAGGAACTACTTCCTTTCCAAGGTGTGTCACGTGGCGAGACGAACTACAGTTCACCAAAAGAAGTGAGTTAGTTCACTCACTCACTTCAATGAACTGCTTTTTTTGAACAGTTCGCTCATGAACGACCCATCTCTAATGCCACGCAAAGAACAAATCCTCCGACGAAAGAAGTTATATAATATTTTTTCTTTAATATTTTTTACATAAAAAAATATGTATTGTGATCGATCTAAAATTTAAAATACATTTGCTATGCCCACAAATTTTATATTTCCCGATGCCTTTTTTTTAATATTCAAATTCATTTGTATATTAATATCTCTTTTAAATAAATAAATATTTCACATCAAAAACGAAAAAAGTCCGTCTGTCCGCCGTATTTTCAAACTGATTTGGCAGTCCACAATTCGAGAACCGCTGTAGATGTTTTCTTGCTCTTTTCATAAAAGGCACACTGGGTTGATCCCTTATAGGCTTCAGGCCAGGTATCACTTCTCGACGGGAAAAAAATGCATTTTTTTTTTTTATTTTTTTTTTCATCCTTAACATGTTGAAAATACGGGGGCGAAAGGATATTTCGATATCGAATGTATTTCACGAGCTACAGACCGATTTGTGGAACGGTTGCCCCGATATTCAATACGATTTTTTTTATAACGTCAAACTTTAAACGCGTTTTTCTCGAAACCACTTTTTCCGGAGCGCGGTATGTTCTACAGCTCGAACGAATGAACCGATCTTAATAAAACAAAGCTTAAAAGAAAGTAAACTAAATTTGGGGACCCCAACGTCGAGTTTTTTTTTTTTTTTATTCCACTTTTTTTTATTTTAGTTTTTAAGCCAAAAAAAAAACGTGAAAAAAGTAATTTTTTTTTTCAAATAGCTAGCTGCCATTTTAGTCTCAAGGCGTTTTTCGAAAATCGGAAAACGTTGGGGCCCCACAAATTTAATTTAGTTTCATAAAATTTTTGAATTTTTGGTTTCGGATCACTTGGCGAGGCTGTAGAAGGTATCGCGTGAATCAACTCACGCCGATCGCGGTCTTACGTCATAGTGGCTGGAGCACTATATATTTTTCTAAAAATATATTTTTCTAAAAAAATTCACAATTATTCTTCACTTATACCTCTATATAACCCATTGATTGCTTTTTCCATATATATTTATTTTATATCCAAAAAAAAATCGTGAAATTGAGGCATTTTTCGGGTGTTTTAAGTGATACCTTGCCTTAATACAAAGAAATTTGGTTTATTGGAACAGGAACAGCTTGCACTAAGAAGTTGAAACTTGGAATGATAGTTAAGTCGCAATGAAGTAGGTGACGTGGGTAGAGTTCCGGAGGAAACAATGTGTCTCTAGCTAGGGTTCAAACGGCCCCATTCCAAAAATTATTTCTGAGGAACCAGGAGGAGAGACTATGTAGTATGTAGTAGTTGTTAGAAATCTTACAAGAAGTCCACTGAACACCCTGTGATTTAATTAAAAATTCCAGAATGATAGTGTTGCAGAGTATTTAAACCCAGCGGCTCTCACAAGGATACTATTATAATCGATTAATTTTTTTTATTTTTCAGAGGCCCGAACTCATGGCGTTGGATACTACGGTTTTTCAACTGACGAAGAGGAGCGAGCCAAACAAAGGAAAGCAATGGACGAATTGCGTGCCAAAACCTTAGATTCGCAAAAGGATCGCGAAGTTCAACGATTGAACAGAGAGAAGATCGTTGCAGAACGAGTTAAGGCGGCGAAAAATCGACAAAGAGCACGTTTAGGCTTGCCTCCAATCGAAGGTAAGATAGAAATTGTTTAACCAAGGATCGATTGAAATAAATAATTTCAGATGAACCGGAACCCGAACCGAAGCTATTCGATTCCAAAGAAGAGGAAAAACGTAAGAAGCGCGAAGAGAAAGAAAAACGTCGCAAGGAAAGGGCAGAGAAACAACGAGACGAAGAAAGAAAACAACATATTCGACCGTGGGATCGAAATAAGGACGGCGTTCCACCTACCAACGACAGTTCCGATTCGGATAACGCAGAGTGGAACTATAAGCCGGAACGTGAACCAATGTCACAGGAACAATGGAATGAAAAGAAACGCGAAGAACGTAAGAAAGAGTTTGCTCCGATTCCGGAACCAGAACAGCCACTACGTACATTTCGCAGTAATACCGATCATATTCCGTATAACGAAGATGTCAGCCGAAATGCTTTATTTTTTACTACGAAGAAACAACCGGAAAAGCCACCCAATAAGGAGTTTATCAAACGAAACTATTCCGCTACAGTTACCGAAGAGAAAAATAAGGAATTGTATGATCCGTTCGAAGATACCGAAACATCCAATGATCATAGCGATCGCGCGCAAGGAGTTGAAATACCTCCACCAGCAACATTTGAATACTATGGACCAACAAGCACTAAACGGCCAAAGCCGGCTCCAAAACCGAATTTGGAACAATCGATCGTAGCTGGTTTGAAATTCCTTCGAAACCAATCGGACAAGGGCATCCTACCGACAAAATCCAGTTGGACTGCAAATGCTGATTATTAGATTTGAATTAATGATTTTTTTTTTTTTAATTCAATAAAAAAGATTTAAGAATATTAACTTTTTAATTCTTTTTTAATCTCTCATGCAGTAGTGATCAGAACTTGCCCCATAGTTATGTACAGCTTGGGGGAAAATTGAAACGGTTGGACTACTGCGCGAATTCCAATCCATCTCCAAAATTAGCTGGAGTTATTTTATCTAAAAAAAGTTTAACAAAAAGCTTCCAGAGATTTTTCATAGTACTACACTGTTATTTAAACAGAAAGCTGTACCAGACACATGAAGCGACGTTGCATACTATTTTTCTACTAAAACCAGAATTTATGGAAATAGTGAGGCAGTCATTCTCAAGTCAGTCTAAAGGGTAAGTTACTTTAATATTACTTTTTCTTCCAGAATTGTCACCTCCTTGAGAGATGGAGGGTGTGGTTTTTTTTAATAAATTTGTTTTTGGTTTTCGCGTGTAACCGATCTGAAGTTTTTGTATAATGGAAAGGCTTTACAAAGACAATCCTTTTCTGTTGATGTTAAATAAATAGCATATTCCTACCATGTAAACAGGAAGGCGGACATAATGAACCCGTAGACACCGCAGTGTGGTGAGCTGTCCTAAAGCTAAATAATATACATTTTGGAGAGTTCACACGAGAGGATCCTTAAAATTCCTTACTAGGGAAATAATGTTCATATTTTCTCTTGTAGGACTAGTAGACCCCAAAAAAGTATGCCCCTTAAGATGCCATGCACAAAAGTGTTTGGAGTGTTCGTTTCTCACAAACTTATTCAACTTAATATTAAGTTCAATTTTTTTGGTGGGTAGATAGGGTGAAGAACCGTTACTTATACAACCTTAAAATTTTTACAGGAATTTGGATCACCAAAACTTTAACGGACAAAATAATGTTGAGGGTATTGGGGGTGAAAAGGTAAAATTTGTATTTCTATTTAACGAAAATCGCCATTGCTCCTGCTATAGAGTCTTAAACTTTTTGGTAGGAGTATCAAGATTAGAAGAGGGTCGGTGATTTTTTGTATCTCAGTAACGGTTTTGTATTTATTTGTAGAGTAATTAAAGCAACCAAAACAAAGTTTATATTTTCATAGGCGTCTAAAGAATTTTTTTTTTCATATTTTCACGAATTCTGTTATATCTTTTAGGCATGTCGAGTTATCAAATTAATTTTACTTCTCCGCGTTCTTTATTATAAGCGCGCGGAAATTTTTTTTTTAATTTTTCAATATCTAATCCCTAAAAGAGTGTAAAGCAACCACTTACGTTTGTACATTTTACATTTACACGAATTGCGATATATTTCTTTGTTCTCCAAAGACTTAATATAATCGGAAAAACCGATTTAAACATTTTTCGGTATTCAACCTCCTTGGAAGTCTAAGGAATTGTTCAAGTTTTAACGAATTTTTTTTAGGTGGAATGAGATCGAATTTATGTTCACTTCTATGTTTACTTCTTCTATTCATTATATGTAATGATTTAAAAATCAACTTTAGGATTTTGTGACATTCAACCCCATCGAAAGGACTTAAAACGATTGTGTACCTTTTACGAATATCGACATATCTCTTATGTCTGATTGGTTGTTTTTTTTTTTTACTTTAACGGGTCTAAAAATCGGTTTCATAAGTATTTATTTTCAACCCCTAATGAATTATATTTTATTCTTTACTTTCTTGAAATTGAAAAAAAAATAATAAAAATCTGCCGATCGCATCTTTATTATTTTTTTGGGTAGAAGTCCGGAACGCGTCAGCTCAAACAAGACAGGAGCCTTATTCGAATGTTATTTTTTAAGTTGCCAGTCACATAGTAACCTTTACCCCATCTCAGGTTGAAACGCTCTCCAGACTTCTATCGAAAACATAATAACGTTGCGCCCAGATTGTTGGCTGATTATTCAGTAATCTCTTTAGTCCAGAGAGATCGACGTGCCGTTTTCACGGCGATAGTTTTGTACGATAGTACTTTAACGAAAGTATAGCATAATAGTGTGATAGTATGACAGTCTGCTGTTCACACGGCGCGATAGTGCGACAGTGAAATTAGACATTCCACTAGTCTAATTTATCTTGTCAAACGTGCTAATATAAAATGTATCAAGTAGAGTTGGTTGGTATTATGCATATTGTAACAAGTAAATATTATATAATTTCTAATTAAGATTAATGGCCGCTATTCACAGTCGTCATAAAGTTGGCTTTAAGTTAGAGCTGACTTTAGTGTCATATTAATAATACGACACTAAAGTCAGCTTTAACTCAAAGCCAACTTTATGACGACTGTGAATAGCAGCCAATGTGTATATTTATTCAAACAAATTTAAAAGATGGCGTCTCGCAATTAGCAACACGTACACACAAAATAAAAATTATATTTTCTTGCAACTAGCAGCACATCACAATATCGAAATTATTAAATATTTTTATGTTTCGAAATTAAAAAAAAAATATTTTTTAACGTCAAATGTCAATGTCAATGTCAAGATAAAATTATTGCGATAGAAAGCATGATAGTGCGATAGTGCTATCATGACAGCGCGAAAGTAACTATCGAGAAGTTTTCATGGTGATAGTTATGACGATAGTATTTATCATGCAAGCAACTATCGCAAAAACTATCACCGTGTAAACGGGGCTTTACGCTAATACTACACTGCATGTTACTATGTATGTCAAATATTTGACTCTTCTCATGGCAAATGCACACAATGTCTTTTTTGACAGAAAATATTTGCCTGAACTATTCATATATATATAACAACTCCACGGCATACTAGGTTTTTGGGTTTTTCCATCTGTAATATTACCTCTAAAAACTTCCACCGTCAAATTTCCAACCTTCAAGATTGTTCTTTTGACTGAAGTGATTAATTCTGAATGTTAAATAAATTCAGTCAAATTACTTGACTTGAAATTGAGCACTTCGTAAAGTTTAATAGCTAAATATGCAACCGCTTGACGTTATTGTTTTTTTTTTCAATTCCTGAATTCATGTTTAATAAATTTGAACGAGTTTCATTTGGATGCATTGTGCTATGAAACTTTTAATTTGTTGTTGGACATTGTACAGTTGAAATTAAAAAAGTTTTGGATTTGCTTTAATAAATAATAACAGACTAATTAAAGTTACATAACGAGTACGTCAGGGTTTCAAGGTGTTTCACACTGGCTTGGCTGGATATTGATATATTATTCAAGCTAAAGGCTACTTTAAATCGAACTTGATACACCTTAAGGGATAGTTCCCATTCCATCCGTTCGGAAGAACAACTAGGTACTTAATTTTAAAAATTCCTTATTCGAAATTTAAATTCCAGCCTAATTTTATTCCATAACATGATGGGAATAATATTGATATACATACTACCTAGGCTTTTCCAGCCAGCCCCATCTCATTCCGATGGAAAATATTAAAAAGAAAAGTAATTGAAGGTGCCGTTCAACTTTTTAGATTTAAATATTTAACCAAACGGTAGTGACTACTCCCGTCCAGTTTAAAATTTCCTTGAAGTGTTTATTTCTCTCGCACTTAAATATTCAATGGAAAAACTTTTTGAATGAAAGGAAAAACTTTTTTTTTTTATCCAGTTTTTCATTCCATCGCTTTTCTTCGTAATTTGAATAATTGATGACCGTAAAATGCATATTTCATGTAAATTTATCGATACTGTAATTAGGATTTTTCGTATTTTGTTCTTAGCCTCGTTTTTTTGCCTAGTGCTTTGATTTAATTTAATGTACCCAATAAATTTGTAAGGTTGTTAATGGTTTGGGGAAAGTTTTACCGAGAAGGAACGCATAAATTTAAATACTTGAATTTGCATTTATCTTCACAGAATCCGTTAATAGATCAATACATGAGAGGTTCAATTTCTTGTTAGAAAATTCAGAAGAAAATAAATGAACGACACTTTGGGCGATATTAGCGATGTCGTCGTAAAGTGACGGGGATCTTACCATCATCGCGACTACAATGGTGAATTAAGGGTACTTCAGTAGCTTTAATAAACCAATTCTACTAAGATACATCTAATAAGGACTAATAGACACCAATCCAACAAAAATAAAATATTGTCCGCCTGACCGCTGAACGAATCCCGTTTCAAGGCTCTTGTCTCCTAAATCCTTTGAGTTATAAAGTTCAAATTTTATTGATGAGAAGTTAAGTGTTGAAATTGAGTGTAATTTTTTCTATCACTGGAATCACTAATAAATTTTAAAGAAAATTGATTAACAATAGGATTTTTAAATTTATACAAAAGACGAGTTTAATAGACCTATGTGTGTACCATGGAAAAAGTTTGATGTAGTAATGGGAGGGAATGAGGGTGATGGAGGGTGAAAAGTAAAATACAGTAGATGATTGCTACCACCTTCTTATCTTGACCACTTGCCTAAGATGCCATTTTTTACGGTACCGGTGTAAATCACAAACGAATCTTATTTGTTAAATTCTTTTTATAATCTGACGAATCGAATAAAATGATCAGTTTTGTACAGTCGCTTGTGTGGTCACTATACTCACGAGGTTCTACTATATATTCTGATTTCCATATCTCGAGAACCGCTAAAAATATAAAGCTGAGTCTTAGTATTTATATAGAGATTTAATAGTGACACGTTTAATGAACGATAATGCAGCACGATACGGGAGATGACAATTTTTTCTATCACTTGATAGTTAAAACAAAGGACGTGTATTCAGATACATTATAAAAGTAATATTACCATATGTATTCTAAAAAATATCAAATTTGGAGCATCAATAATTATCGGTGAAAAGTGGGATTTCACGAATTCCGTAATATCTGTTAGGTCCCCTGACATATCGAGCTAATTTTACTTTCATAAGCTTCTTAGATAAAGACATGGAAATTCTTTTTCAGAATTTTGTTGGTACTACAACCCCTAATAAGATGTAAATGGGTTGGATATTTTTTTACGAATTCTGGTTTAGTTCTTAGGTGTGAAATGGAATTGAATTGATTTTAACTTTAGCTATTTTTTCTTCTTAATCTTTTTTAGGCTTTCTAACTAATCGCGTGGAAAATAATTCAAGAAATAGGTTAAAGTGATTGTGGACATTTTCTCGAATTTCTTTATGCCTCTTAAGTATGATATTAAATGAGCCGTTGATTTTGAAAGTGGAATAAGTCCATTTCGTTTTTAAGTCGACATGCTTAACGGTTTACGTTTTAACATGTTTAAAAATATTTATGCCATCTATCAAAAAAATTTACTGGTATTTGTTAAAAGTGTTGTTTCATCACATTGTTAAAAGTGTTGTTTCATCACACTTTTAACAAATACCAGTAAATTTTTTTGCATCAACAGATTCTCAGAAAGTTGCTTCGTGTTGTATAGAATAATGTTACAATGTCACAAAAAAAATTTTTTTTTAAATGGACTTATTCCTCTTTTAAATACAACGGCTCAAATATGAAATTCCTTTTTTATTTCAAATAATCGCTAAAAATAAAAATTAAATTAATTTTTAACATTCAACACTTAAGGCGTTGTCATGGGGTAGCCTACATTCTCACGAATTCTTTTTTAATTTTACATTTACCTCCTAAAAATTAATTTCAAAATTTTTTATCATTTAACATATTTTTACGAATTCTGACATATTTCTTGGATTTGATTAGATATTAAATTCTTTTTTACTTCTATGGTTTTTTTATGGAATCGCGTCGAAATTGGACGGAGTTACATACGTTTTCACAAATTTCGCAATATCTCTGATCAAATCGGTTTTTACTTTCGCGTGCTTTTCAAATAATTGCCTAAAAATTAAACTTTAAATTTCTGTTATTTTTTTTATATAATCGCCTAAAAACCAAAGTCAGTATTTTTAGTATTCAACCACTAGTGGAAGGAAGAGCGTTGCAGACGTTTTCACGAATTTCGTCATATCTTTTAGGTTTGATTTGGTATTGTACAGGTTTATACTTCCACAAGTTTTGGATTTAGCTTAACTTTTGCACGGATGGCCACTGATGAATTTTAAATGTTTTAACTTAGCTATTTTATTTACAAAAATAAAATTTTACTATTTTTCGACTTTAACTGCGTCCTGGACTTTGTTTTTGTTTAAAAAACAACGTTGTCCACCAACAGTTGGCTCGTTTTTTTTAAACAAACATAAATTCATTAAACTGTCGTATTTTTTTTCAGGACAAAACGTAAAAACTAATATCCGTGATTCGTCATGCTTAAAATTGTGTTCTGCCCAGGTAAACGAATCAATAATTTTCTCCACATAAATTCCACCACTTGACTGCATTCTGTTTCGAGAAGATTTGTGGTCAACTAACGAGGACGTTATTCTTGCAGTCAGTCGGCAATTCAGAAAACGTTACGTAGGTATTCGTATAAACGCCGTACTTACGTGGTTAGTGACCAGAACAGGAATAAAAACTGCAGTTACATAAGAAACTTTGTCTAGACGAGTCGTACTATGGAGGACGGTTTCGTCTCTCGCATACCGAATTCGAGTAACACCCCCGGTTAAATCGTACCACCAACTGATTTTTTATACGTTATCCTTTCCTTAGGGAACATGAATCACCTGCTTGGCAATTTGTCATCGACCTAAATGTGGCACGAAATCGTCACCAGCAAAGCAAACTCTTAAGAGGATTACAGTAAATCTTATGGCATGCTGAAGATTGCGTGAAGATATTTCCACATACGATACTGTAGTGATTTGCTGATTAATTAATCACATATATCGGTGAGAGGTTATAATTTTACGTATTAACAGAGCTTCCCTTCGTGTAAGACAAATAAATAGATGTTCAACGCTTATGACTTTATCATGTAGAAATCCGAATTAATATTTCTATATTTTGAGACGGATTAGGATAACTTCCTTTAGCTATTTAATTGCATTCATCAATCCCTATTAAAATTTGTTCTTAATTTCACTATGACCCATCTAAAGTACCGAAGAAGCTTTGTTGCAATAGGACATCAGCAAAAAACCTGGGAATAGGAGATTGACGTGCACCAAAGTTTCTTATTCCCAATATATTCTTGTCACATAGCCCATAGAAAGATTCAAATCCTTCAAAATTTGGCCAAAAATATGCTTACTTTCCGGCTAGAGAACTTTGGAAAAAATTTCAGGACACCAGAACCTACCAGAAAAATCATAATTTACCTTTGTATGAATTGTTCCGTAGGCAAAAATTTTAGGTGAAAATTTTCTGATATATCAAGTAGAGATGGTTTACGAGTGAACTGCTGCAAAAAAACACTGCAGTAAAGTGAGTGAGTGAAGTAACTCACTCCGTTTGGTGAACAGTAGTTCCATTGGACACGTGAAAAAAAATTTGACCAATTTTTTTTAGGTCATTAACTTCAAAATCGACTGACTTTTGTTTTTTTTATCATCATCTTCTACCCTCAAATTGAATTACGAATGAACTAAAAGAACAAACTAGTTCGCGAGCGAACGAAGGAACGATGTAACAAAGAGTTCCGGAAGTACTTCACTCAACTTGTTCCTTAAATTAAGTGGCTCAGATTGAAGTACTTCACTGATATCAAGTTAATTCCTCAGTTAAAGGCATTCTAATCCTTTCTAAGTATTTTTTGATATTGACCCTCTTTCAAGGGTGAAACGACGTTTCCTGGAAATGAATACGAATACGAATTTTTACATATCCCTTTGGTCTGGTGTGATATCGCTTAAAATTTTACTTTTGTAGACTTTCTATATAATAGACTAAATATTAAATTAAAAAAAAAAAACATTTTCATTTTCCGCGTTGAATGGTTGTATTCATTTACACGAATTTTGACATATCTGTTAGGATTGATTTCTTTTTTAAATTTATTATTACTCCAACTGATGTTTTCTACAATCGCGTCGGAAATAATTCCAGGATGTAGCCCTATCTTTTAAGTCCGATTAGATGTTGAAAAAAAATCGGTACAATTTACAATGAAACTGACAAACTAACCAAAATCTAAATTTATATTGCTGAGAGGAGGTCGATTGTGTGTTCTAAAACTTATTTTTATTGTAAAATAAAAACAACTAATTTAAGTTATATTCGCCTCAGTTTAATTTAATAATTAGCACAATCAATCCCATACAGAAAAAACACAAGAAGATCAACAACTTCAGAAAAAGGACATCGCCTCCTCTAACGATCTACGTCTTACACCTTTTCTTCTTTTATTACGATCAACGATATCTTTTGAAGAGTGTCGTAACATATGTTTTTACGAATTCCACCGTATCTCTTGGTTGTTATAGGGCATTGTATTGAATTTAACCCTCGCGGGCTTCGATATTATTATCAAAAAATTTCGTTTCCAAATGAAGTTAAAGGCAGTTGTATATGATTCACGAATTTCGCCATGTTTCTTAGGTCGTAGGTAAGATAATCAGATATTAAATTTCACTTCAACTGGAATCCTTATGTTGGGCCTAAAAGTGAGTTACCGGATTGGCCATTACCTTGAAGAGGAAGAAATCTTACAGGTTTTCACGGATTCCATCATATCTATCTTTGAACTGAGATGAGATTCTAAGTTGAATTTTTTTTCTGATAATTTTCATGGTTGGTCAACATGTTCCGCGAAAAATTTAACGAACTTAAAATTGAACAATCTGAATAATTTATTGAATTAAGTTTCATTAGTCGTGATTACGGATTTATTATTCATTAATCCACCACATATTCAGTCTGTACATGATTCAATTAATTAAATTATTAGTTCTAATAACACACGTAGTCACGTAAAAAGCATTCAAAAGCCGAATAATGTTATGTTCATAGTTGTTCATTAGCGAATAATGAATTATATCATTGTTTGCTTAGTTATGAATTTTATTCGCTAATCGAATAATGCTAAGAAACTCCATTGTTTCAATATCCGATTTGCATAATTCAATTCTTTAAGTAAATAGTAACGTTCGCATTAGTCAAATTCAGAGAAAATTATTTTCAAAGTATGTTGGTTTGTAATATTCAAAGAATGATGATTCACTTTACTGGGCATATTTGCGTTGCGAGGAGAGCTTCTAATGGAAATTTATGCTGATAGTCTAACCTTTAAGGAAACTTTTCAGTTTAATTCCAAGAAGTTTACATTGTTATTTTAAGAGTACGATAGGTTCCTAAATCAGTTTTTAATGTTCTTTTATTATGATTAAAGCGTCTACATATTAACAACCCTAAGTATTCCATCCAGACTAATTCTTAAATCTCTTACAGAAAGCAAAAAGTTATGAAATGATACGAATATAATTTAAAAATAATTTGCCATTAGTCTGGCTACAACTTTATTACTTTCCGAGTCAATTTGTACTTAATTATTTTTCTAGACCGTCCGGTATGGAGGTTATCGCAACGAGCCCCCAAACACCACCTCCTCATTTAAAAATAATTATTTTTTAGACGATCCTCTTGCATTTATCTACAGTGAAACAATATTGTACATAATATCAATGAATGATTTTTATTAAACAAAATTGAATTCATAATTTCTTGGAAAAATGACCAGACAACGTTTCCCAAGAATCATTGTCTCTCATATTTATTGCTTCTCATATTTTTTTAATATATGTATGTGGCACGAGGAGCCCTTGTGCTTCGTATAACAACACCTAATATTCAAGAAAATAGCACTAAAGTTGCAGTATGTATTTTTTCTACCATAAAGGCTTCAACCCTAAAATGTTTCCTTTACGAGATGATATGACTCAGCCCCATTCTCAGGAGTATCATCCTGATCCATAGCTGATTTTTCTCATAGTCATTCCTCGGAATTCGTAAGTAATATGGAGTGGGATCTCAAATGGAGTTTTCTCTGACTCATCGGGACTATACCATGACTTTTCTTGAATCCTCTCAGATCTTATGCCGTCCTCCTTCTTGTATCTTTTACGTCCGGCAGACATCACAAGACGTTAAGAGAATAACTCGCGGAAGATTTTGTTTTTATCTGTACTCAGCATGGTTACGTCTATATGTACCATTAGTCCTACATACTCGGTATCTATGGCTTGTCTTGAGTCCTGCTGATATAGTCAAAATGTTTGGGTCCGGAAAGTTCATTTTCGGAGATAAGATGCGGCCCTTTATTGAATATTCAAACGATTTATCGAAGTATTTTTCTACCTTTTAGTCGCTTTGTTCATAAAATTGTTGGATTTTGTCTGGGGTTGATATTTGAAAACAAGTTACAAAATTGTTCAATTTAGATGTTTTTACTCGTCTGTATCTGATAAGTTTTACGTTGATGATTGAGGACTTTTCCATTATTGGGTTATTTTCAACGTTCTCAGCGTATTGTAAGTTGGGTACAATAACAAATAGATAGTTAGCCTTAAGCCGGATGGTCTTTGTAACTATAGTACTCAAGAATAATTGCGTGTATTTTCGACTATATACCATTTACCTTGTACTTCTTGTTCTCATAGCCTAAGTAGCAGTAGTAGGATATCACTTAATAATTTTATGTTCTCAAAGTAATCTTTAGACCACCATTCACTCACTTTCTAGCATAAACTATTCTGAGAATTCTAATAAAGCGTCTAATATTTATGTACGGCCAAATTGGTTCTAATAAGATAAATACGCTTTCTAATGTAATATATAAAATAAAGTCGCATAAATGATCGAGCGGGATGCAAATCTACACCTGTGAACCGTTCCCTCCCAAATTTTGCATGGACACTCTCGAGACTACCGGACATTTCAAGAACATAATTATATATTCCCGAAATTAGTGCTTTGCGAGTTATTTCTACATTTGAGTTTTTTAATAAGTTGAGAATGTCTCGACTCTCGATGCCAGTTTTCCAGTGTTTCGGATTTTTCTCCTCATTCCCCCAGCTCTTTCTCTATACCGAAATTTTTTTTACAAAAGTCTCCACTATAATACATACTTCTATTTTTAATACTGGTTGAGAAATTAACTTTCGCAATCGAAGAGACTGAGGGTTTTTGTCAAGAATGAAAAAATTGGTTTTTATTTATACATACTTTTATTTTTTATTTGCAGTATTTTTGCATAAGCTGTACCTGAGATCTAGAAACCAAGATTTATTTTCTAAAACCAAAGTTATGACTTAAAAAGATTCCCGAACTACCAACCAAGAAAAATTTAAACCTAATATCTCAACAGGTTTGTGAATTACACGCCTTACAGCGCTTCGTTTGCGGTGGACAGACGGATCCGTTTTTTTGCTTTGCATGTTTTGGGTCTAATAGTCGTAAAACGTGAACATACTAAAGTTCAGGGGTATCAATTTTTTTTGCTAACTTCGGGTCGATCGCAATACTTTATTATAAGAAAATAATAAAGCCACTTTTAATGTAACTGGGAAGCAGGAAAATGAAATGATGTTGTCGGTTAAACCTTAAAATATTGATTAAAGCCAAATATTATAATAAAGTACATGGGTTCTTTGTTCCATTAGTACTGCCATATATGGTACATTATTAATAAGGTTAGTATGGTATGGCGTGGGAGTGTTTTCCTATCTCTGGAATGGCTTATACCATTATTTTGATAATTGATGGCCATAAGAAGTTTTTACTTCAACGAGGTCATCCCATGTGCAGGCTCTTTTTTTACGACTTTTTTGGGAATTTATTTTGGCGGACTAAATATTGATATAGCTATGTATGGTATGGTTTGGTAATGGTAATTATATTCGAAGCAAGAAAGGAGCTTAGAGAATATAACGGCCTGTAACTTCCGAACGTCTTCGAATATCGGAATATCACTTTGCCCATATATTCTACACAATATTTGGATGAAATTCATGAAAAAGATAGATTTTTTGAATCAGTCACATGGGATGACCGACCGCCTTAATTCAGCCATTATTTTTTTTGGTTTTCAACCCGCAACAGAATGTTAGATGGTATTACGAATTCCGTTTTATCTCTTAGTTTCAATTAGGCACGAATTGGTTCTTACTTAATCAGGCTTTTAATCGCCTACAAATTAATTTCTGGATTTTGGATGTTAAAAATTTTTTGAATTTCAACATTCCTCGAAAGTCTAATAAAACAACGAATTAGTTTATACTTCTTGGGTTTTCTATTTAATTGTCTAAAAACTCCACCTCATCCCCCCACAATTTTCAATATCCGACATCCAATTTAAAAGGATTGTATATGTTTTCACAAATTTCTTAGGACCGATGAAATATCGAATTAGTTTTCATCTCCATGGACTTTTTTTTATATTGTATGTAGTTATACTTAACCTTCTGACTGCAAGTAGTCTGGGTGGCTTAGTGGCTAGAGCACTTGCCTTCGGTGCACCTGGTACCAGGTTCGAATCTTCTTGGCGACAAGTAATTTTCGAGAATGGGATTGGGTGCCGGACTACCAGTTCACTCACCTGTAAATGAGTACCTGAGTTTGAATCGGGGTAATAATCACGGACGAGCGTGTTGCTGACCACTTCACCTCGTAGTGTTCCGTTGGTCTCGCAATGAAGTAACTCTAGCATTACTTCAAAGCCTAGGCCCGATTTGAGCTGTTGCTCCATTGATTATTATTATTATTCTGACTGCTTAATGAAGCCAAAGTTTCTAAAATTAGCGAATTAACTAGTAAAATCTCAAATTCTTTCATCAACAAATGTAGGAACAATATCAATCGTTTCATTAACGCACTGATCAGCACCCCTCTATGAGGAATAGGGTGGATGAGTTATTAGCCTTAAGTTAGCTTTAAGTAGGTTAATTAATCATTAATCGTAGAAGGTTATTGTCGAAATTTTTCATTAAGTATACATTTTATTTAAATCGTACAACATTTGAAATTGCTGCATGCCATAAACTATACTAAAACTGTAAATCTCTAATCTCTTAAGCATTTTATTGTATATAAACATAAATGAATTTTACGCATGATATATGTAAATGATATGATTATGACTATGATTATATAGGTATGTAGTTGCCTGCAAACAAGTATCTAGATTTTTGATATTTACATTTTTTATATTTTGAGGTTGCAGAAATTTTATCGAATTCCAACGTTCCTGTTGGATCTGATGAGATATCAAACCGATGCGTAATTCCTGCAGTAAAAAAAATGTAATCTTTCTAGAGTTGACTGTTAAGGACAATGGTGAAAACACCGTCTAATTTCTTAATGAAACAGCTTCCATACAAAATACCGTTGGTGAATACATTGGGCGGGAAATTTTAAATTGAGTACCGTTCAATTTATCGATATACTCTACAGCGGGTTAACGCGATTCCGTACAAATGTTCTTGAATTATTTGCTTTAATGTAAATATTCTAACAAAATTAGGTAAAAATTAATTAATAAATATAATAGATATATCTCCACGTCATTGTCAGCAACAGGGTATACATGGATTCATCGATCGGTTTTTTCATACGTTCAGGTGGATTTGAGTGCTGTTAAGCTTTGATTAGAAAATAAACACTGTCTAAACACACTGTAATGCTGTCGAAATAAAAATGCCATCTCTTGTAATCATAAATTTGTTTTTGTTCTTTTAAATCTTTTAGATATACAAGGGAAAAATACAAAATTTCGATTCGGAGAGCAAAGTATTCGGTTTCGTGTTTCTTAAAAATAATAAAATAAAATTATTTATAATTTAACACAATATCACAGATAAATTGGAATAAATCTAAAAGAAAAGCCTAAAAAAAACTTCACTGCTTCAACAAAAGAGTCTTCAGGATAATCGAGTTTAGTGCTGTAGCAAAAATTATCAAAATATTTGAACAAAATTGACTAGATCTACTGATGAAGTTTTTGACATCGCTATCATCCTCCTCGCTAGCTGGACCACTTCCCGACATCTCTCCATAGTCCTCATCGTCACTAGGATAATTAATAAGGACATCTCGGTTCGCTTTGTGGGCATCAACTCGTGACTGCTTCCCATTGCACAAATCCTGACTGCAATAGCAGTATGTAATACCGTTTGCGGTCTTACAATCGTCTATGGCTAGAGTGTCGCATGTCCGTGTCATTTCTTCGTCTGAAATGAAAACAATACACCTCGAAATGAATACCAAGTCCTAATTAGCTGATAGAGACAGGTGACATTCATTTATACGATTTGAAATTAAATTACCTTTGAATTGTGTTATACAACCGAGAAAATCTTCGGGACATACAATGATAAATTGTTCCAAGTTTTCGGCTTTATCCATCTCGGCACAGGATAAAGGAGTCGGGTACTCATGGCCGAGGAAAATGTTTTCATAGCCGCAAGAATAGCACTTCAAAGCAATTGACCTTCCTATAGCTGTAGGAGTTAAATAAAAGAATTTTTATTACTGGATTCATTACATGTCGTTGTAAAGGGAAGGGGAGGTTTCTATCATGTACAATTTTATTGTAACCCTATCTTCTTCGAGCCGAGATTTTTCTGTAATATTCCATTCATACGAGTATATTGTTTAAGAACAATCAAAGAGGGTTAGAAGAACGCAAATTATTGTTATTACAATGGTTGTGCAATATTCAAGGAATAAGAATTCAGTTAAAAAAAATATTATATAATCGTATTCAGCATCCAACTACATTGTTCTGGTGTTCCTTGTATAATCATGAGACAAAAAAGTAAAAAAAAAACAATGGAAAAGATTAATATCAAGTTTAAATATTAATATTCGTAAATATTTTATTGATTATTATAGCATATTTATTATTTTAATAACACTGTCTATTATATTCTGGCTTATCAGTATAAATATCCGGTTTCATTAAAAGTAAATTTATATGTACCTACATATATCCATTGGTGACCTCTAGAGAGTTATAAAATTTCTGTATAATTTAAATCTTTTTAATTCGCTGTACAAAGTTAGTTGTAGATTTACCGAATTTAGATCAGAGTGCCCCGAAACTAAGAGTCAGACTTTATATTCAGTGTTTTACTTTATTATTAAATAATAAAGTGTTGTTATCGATTTAAAAAAAAAAATTTGCTACTGTGAAAAAAATAGATACCAAACAAGCAAAAAAAAATTAGTCCGTCTGTGCGCCGTACGCCGACCGCCGTACGCAGCCCGCCATACGCAAAACGTTTACAAGCTTATAGCTCTCAAACTCTTTTAGATTATATTAAGATGAATTTTTTTCGTTGGTAGAATGAGTGACCACCTTTTGAGTTTTGAGTGGTGGGGGTGTGAGCGAGGTGGGGAAGCGTTTCCGACTGAAAATTTGGGTTTCTAGATCTTAGTAACCACTTATGGACCTATTTGCAAAAATGATAATTGTGCGGTGGGGTGTGGTAGTGAGGGAAATATTAATGCATCCGAAACGCTCGGAAACCGAGATCGAGACATTCTAAAATCCATATCTCCTAAACGGTTAATGGCACAAAATTGAAACTTAATCAACATCTGTGGGTATAATAGGAGATTAAAATATAATGTTTGAGTGGGGGCAATAGAGTACGGAGGTGGGGGATAAAAACTTTAGATTACGATATCATGCAAACCAATTTTACTAGAAAATTAATTTTTTTACAAAAAGTAGTCCTAACAACCCCTTGCAAGAAAACAAATTTAATTTAATTTAATTTAATTTAAAGCCATTAAACAAAATATACATTTAACTTACACAATAGCTTAGGGCTTAGAAAGAATATAAATTACCATATAAAAATTTTGGGAATGAGGGTGTAAACGGTGAGGATGGGGGTGGAGGAGGCCGAAAAGAATAAAGTTACGATGTTAATATCTCAAGAACTTATCATGATACTAAACTGAAACTTAGTATTTAGATAGAGCTATAGTAAATAAATAAAATAATCGATGGCGCAACAGCCCAAATCGGGCCTAGGCCTTAAAGTAATGCTAGAGTTACTTCATTACGAGACCAACGGAACACTAGGAGGTGAAGTGGTCAGCTACACGCTCGTCCGTGATTATTACCCCGATTTTAACTCAGGTACTCATATACAGCTGAGTGAACTGGCAGTCCGGCACCCAATCCCATTTTTGAAAATTAATTGTCGCCAAGCCGATTCGAACCTGGTACCAGGTGCACCGAAGGCAAGTGCTCTAGCCACTAAGCCACCCAGACTCTGAGGGAGAGCTATAGTAGTATGTTGAAAATTTTGTTAAGGGGAGTATTGTACGGGGGTTGTGGGTTTTTTTCCAAGTTATAGAACGGCTCATGCTAGAAAGTTGAATCTCGGTATGTATATGTAAACCAACTAGAGAAGTAATTTTAATAAAAAAAAATTAATATCCAATGGCGGTCGGAAGGGGGGCAAAAAAATGATCAGTGAAAATATAATGCATATATTTTTACAATTTTCGTCATATCTACTAGGTCTTCCCAAATATTAAACTCATTTTTATTCTAGGGATTCTTGATATGAAAACCTAGAATATGTTTTCAAGATTTTTTGAAATTCGACTCCGAAGGGGTTGTAAAGTGGTTGTATACTTTTCAGGCCCGTGCGCAGGATAGTATGAACTTTCCAACGAACCCCCAAACCCCCCGCATGGGCCTGATACTTTTTCTGTCATTTCCCTCAGGTCTGATCAGTAGCTCAGTTCTGTAACTTATGAATGAGAAATTTCTCGTCAAAAAGTCAAAATGAGGACGAATTAATGCAGTTTTCTCCTTGTATTCACACCAATTGAGAAATGAAAGATTGCCAGATGCGTATATTCAAGTACGGTGCTTTCTCATTTGGTAAGAATACAGAGAGAAAACTGCATTAATTCGTCCTCATTTTGACTTTTTGGTGAAAAATTTCTCACTCAAAAGTTACAGAACTGAGCTACAAATATCGAATATCTTTTCACTACTACGGGCTTGTTTAATAATCAAAAAAAACCTTTTTTCAACCCTTAGACCGCATCCCGGAATATGGCCAGGGACTTCATTAATTGGGGCAGGAAGGGCATTTGCCTCATCCCCCTCAATTTCGTATTTTCATATATTATATATAACATATCGATGGCTTAAAGCACACATACTACCTTGATCAAAAAGTTCCCGGAATAATCACCGTGTGGAGCTTTTATTGTTCCAATTTGAGTTCTGTTTTTTTGTTAAGTTGGTACATCTGTTGTTGACATTCCCTCTAAATCTTAGCGTCATAGCTTGACATTTGCAAAAGTTACGTAGCCAAGAGTACATCTATCTCTGTGATCAAGGTGGTATAGTATGTCCACTCTTAGAAAACGTGTGTTATGTTTCGGCTATACTTTGTATTGCACACCTTTTATGACAGAGCATGTTATGCTCTTTTTGATAGTTAGGACATACAAGGTTTGTGCAATACAAAGTATAGCCGAATTTCGACTTTTTAAGCGACGTAACACACGTTTTCCAAAAGTGGACATACTATATGTGTGCTTTTAGCCATCGATATTTATATTTCTTTGTAAAAATATATAGATTCAAAGCATCTCTCCCCCCCCCCCCCCCCCCTCTAGAAAAACCTGAAATGATGGCCCTGAATATGACCCAAAACCAAAACCGCAAAATCTTGTCTACATAAATACCACCAATTTCTTAACAACCTTGTTTTGCTACCAATCGATTAAAACCACACAAAAATCCAGTAATATCCAGCCCTAATCTTCTTAACCCATAAGATAATTAAAGGCAATATTTTTCTTAGCACATGCTAATTCATTACAAATATTTAAACAAGTTTTGGCATATTTGAATGGGGTAAGTAAAAATAAATATTTACCCGTTTACTATAAATCGCTCATCACTCACTCAAGGTCCTAAAGTTCACATAGAAAGTATCTTCGAGGTGATACAAGACATCTTCATTGAACATTGATACAAATAACCTTAAGTATGGATATCAGTATTCGACGTGTGCCAGGTTTTGTTTCGAAAAACCTTTTAAATTTATTCAATATCAAAAAACGAATTGAAATAAATCGGTTTTAAACATTTAAACGTGGTCGCGAAAATTTATGTGAATTTTTAAAATTTCAAAAAATTTTTATCATCAGTTGAAGGCAATAAATCTTTTGGTGGAAGAAAAGATATTATTTAATAATTTTTTTCGGGTGTGAAAATTCATTTTTCTTTTTTTTCTTTTTTTTTTTTTGAAGAAGAACTGAGTATAACTTCATCACTAGTTTGTTGTTTTTTTTTTTCAATAATTGTTTGATTTATAGTTCTTTTGTTGGTATTTATAATTTTTTTAATTTACATATAGGTAATTTACTTGAGAGTTTATAAACAAAGAGAGTAGTGGATTTAAAAAGACATAAATTTAAAATTGCGGACACTCACCAAACAGCAGAAGAACAATTAATCTGTAGAAGAACATGATCCGAGGACTTAGTCTCTCCGTGTACTGGCTAATATTATGTAAAAATTCAGTCAATAATGCACCGATTCAACTCCAAACACGATTATTATTCTTATTTCATTATTAATTATTATTAATGATATGTTGTAGTTATGGGGAGGTAACGATAACGTGCGAACTTATCAACATCGTTAATTAACACTGCCGAGCAAAAATCTTGACCAACAACCACCGACCGAAATTTCGAGCGAATAAAATAGCGCGAACTACAATCCGGGGCTTCCGTAATCGAGTTTGTTGAACAACTGGCTGGTGGCTGATATCGCTCGGTTCCTGAACGACTTTACCAACAATTGGAGATGGACAGGTAAAATTTAAGAGACAAGACGGCCGAAGAGACGTTGTGCGCACCATCGCAATTTCTCTTCCGAAGCCGGTCGGTCTATGGACCAAATTATAACAAGCCACCCACAACAAAACAACATAAGAAAGACGAGGAGGAAATTGTACTTTAGCACTCTGCTGCAATTGCAGGCGGACAAGTTCGACATCAAACACCATCGGACAAAGTTGAAAACAGTGTCGGTAATTTGAATTCGAACAGGACGGATTTTGGGGTTGGATACTGCATTGATTCAATAATGAGGTATCTGATGTAGCGAAAAGAATTTATAACAAAAAAAAATACTTTATTATTAAAATAATAAAGTAAATGAATCCTTGACGATTTTTCATACAAATTCATGTAGGTACCTTTTTCGCAGGAACCGCTCGACAGATTTTAATCAAACTTTTCACACTTATTATGTTAGTAAATCTAATGCTACCGAACGAAGGAATTTCAAAAATATTAAAAAGTGATTGACTTATAAGCTCTGAAAGTTTAAAACTTTTTCATATTTTTTAAACTTAAAAAAAAATATTTAGAATCAACTTTTTAAAAATTTCTTCATTCAGTATAAATACCATGTTTCTATCTTTAAGCAAAAAAAAAAATCATCTTGATATCTGTTATCAGTTTCGAGAAAAGGGAACACTTATGGAAAAAAATGCGAAAAAAGAAATTGTTCAGGAAAGCGAAAAAACTAAAATTTTTTAGTTTTAATCATTTTTCAGTGGTTTTCTATCCAAATTGAATTTTTTTTTTATCTACATATATTGTTAATACAAATCACACAGATGCATTGGTTCTATTTTCAAACCTTCTTCTGTTTTTTATCAGATTGTGTATTGTTTTTCATTTGGAATTTATGATAAAAAATACAAAAATGTATGAAAATGTAAAATACATATCTTAATATTACCGAACTTTCCCACTTTGAACTAAATTGTTGACCACTTTTACCGAGCGGAAAAATCTGCAGTTTGCTTAATTTTGTGTAGAATTGAATACAAATAAAATAATAAAATATAACAAAAAAAATCGCTAATTTGTTCGTATCCAAGTCAGTAACTCCCTTAAAACACTCAGAAGAAAATGCTCTTCCGCTCACAACTAAGCTACGCAGCTAAAAGCGTTCTTGAGTAATCGGGCTGAATGCATGCACGATATTTTTAATGGCATTTTTACGGTATCAAGACTAAGTTGAATGTGTGACAACATTTTTGAATGAATTAAATTTATTTTATTATTAAATTTATTTATTTATAATTTTTGGAATTCATTTCAAGATGATCGAAATTAAGCGAGAAAAACGCAAAAAACCAAATCGATCTAAAAAAATGCAAAAAAAAACTCGACTCTCATAATGGGCTGAGATTTTTACAAGTGACCACTTAAATTAAAATAAAAATTAATTTCAGATCCGCAAACATATTTAAAAAAAAAAATTGAGCCCAGGAGAACGGAAGTTCATTCGTACGTACCCCCAATGAACTCTCCTGGGCTAATTTTTTTTTAAAATTTGTTTGTGGATCTGAATTTAATTTTAATTTAAGTGTCTATGTGCTCTTAAGTACGTTGGGGGTGGATACGAACGTTCGTACCACGCACGTACCCCGCAATGAACTTTCGTTCTCCTGACTCTCAAATTTTTCTTTTAAATCTGTTTGCGGATTTAAATTTAATTTTGATTTAAATTTAAGTGGTCACTTGTAAAAATCTCAGCCTGTTTGCGTATGATAACGGGGGGGGGGGGGGGGTACGTGGAGGGTGGGTACGCTATACGGTCGTCCAAGAAACATATGGAGATGAACACTCCAGAAAAAAATACGAGGAGGAGTACATAAGTCCGGCGAGAGGTAAAAGCTATCATAATCGCACATAACACGATTTTTGAATACTGAACAAAAACATACTGAAACTGAACAAATGACATATAACGGACAAAAAGTCGTACTGCGAAATGTTTGTAAACTATTTCATCCTATATATCAATTTGGGGTTCTTTGAATAACATACATATTTTTGTGAAACTATCGGTTTGATTAATATCAGTCGAATAACCATATTTTTTACTTCGATTGTTTGATTATTGGAAAATTAAAAAAAAAATTCCAACTTCTAAAGTCGACAAATATTCAATGCAATCCAAAACAGCAAATCATCCCGAAAATGTGTGAAAAATTGCAACAACGTATATAAACTTCCCCTTTTACCGACTCCAAGCAAACCGCATTCGGCAGTTTTGTTGATTTTTTCAAACAGGATAGCTAGGAAGTTTGCGAAAGCTTTTTTCAATAGCCACTTTTTTCTATAGCCACTCTTTCGATAGTTTTTAATGACTTGAGACCAGTGGCGGCTCGCCGCATAAAGCTAGTGAGACTGAGCTTTAAGCTTGAGTTAGACTGTATGACCAATGAGAGCTTTCTACAAGCTCGCCATACATTTCACGAAAATATAAGCAAAAAACTGGGAAAAAAGCGAACAGGGTAACTCACTAGCCTTATGCGGCGAGCCGCCACTGCTTGAGACATCTTATACCATGGATATATTGCTGTATTAATATCACCCAATACTAAGCATAAACGAGATAAGCAAACTGCTAGATATATATCTAGTATTGAATCTGTTTCATGGTACACAAATTCGTTAATTTCACCAAGTATACTACGCATTTTACTGCTAGTTGTGCCATTTTCCAATTGTGTGGCGAGTATCGCAACTAAATCTCTTTGCATACCAGATACATACTGCCAAATTATACCATACTATATGTGTAGTTATCAAATGCAGCTATGAGCTGTGTATCCGTGGTATAGTCCATTGTCTTTGCTAGTATCCAGTTCAAGAGAAATAGCCTTTGATTGGAGTTTATTTAAACAGATGGCACTGATCAATTTCGCAGCGAAATGAGTGTGTATCGTAGTTTCACAGTGAAATTGTGACGCTTTGAAGTGTAAATGATAATGGAAAATATTATTACATGGCCTACTGCATTAAGAAATACCTTATAGATTTTTTTTTTATGTGGTTCTTTACAACTCCCACACTACGTCCCCAACTTGTGACACTTATAATGCGAATTACTACAACTTTTCGTGACCTCCAACTCTCTCGACCGACATCAAACCAAAAAGTGACCATTCTTATTTTCCATCGCTTCCTCGAAAACTCCCAGCGGTTCTTCTTGTCGACGGTTAGCTCGAATCAGCTTTCCGATTATTTTGAATTCAACAATCTTCCACTCTCATGAAATTCGTCCTTCTTGCATGATACCGTCGTACGGACTTCCAGCATTCCATTTCGGGTATTTAGCCGGGGTTCATACATTTTCATTTCATTTTCATCGTCCATTTCGCCGCCCGACTTCGCCGTCGAATTGCATTCGCTTACTCAATGCCCCAGTTGGTCGCGTCTGCGGGAATCTCGAAGATTTCTCGGAGACATGTCTGTCAGTCTGCGAGATTCTTCGAGACGACTTATGTGAAAAATACACGGTACGAGACAAATGCTCCTCGAAATCTCGAAGACCTGTCCGCGAATGTCGGTATAGCAAATTTCTTGTTGGTACATCGCCATCAGTTGATGATAGCTTGATGTAGATTTGATTTTGTGTTCATTCATACTTCAAAATAAATTAAACAAAAATTAATATTTAATATACTGTCTATTTTTTATCTAGAGCAACAATCAACAAATTCAGTTTATATATGATTGAAATATACGCACACTCCACTTTAAGTAGATGGAAAATATTTCTTGTAGAGCATAATCAAAGCAGTATGCTGAATGCTGTTAACCGATAAAACATGGTCTTAAATACAAGAAGTTCAATAATATGAATAGTCGTCCGATTTGCATCGTTGACGAAATCTACAACAGACATAATCGAGTGCTATGTCCAGTATTCGAAACCACGAACATCCGAACATTGTGGAAAAAACCTTATGATGAAAAATACCTGGCTATTTGTAGCAAATAAATGAGCACACATCGTATGTAATGGCGAAAGAGAAGAAATATAATAATTTAGAGTAGATAATAGAGATCACAAGTTGCCTTGATCTCTATTTTAAGACAGTTGTTTTCAAAAAGTTCAGCATTCCCCTCTTTGAATAATTCTGAAATCTAAATTTAATAATTAGAAATTGTTTTCTCTAATAATATAGAAAAGAACTTACTTCTACCTCTTTCGCAATTGAATGTGTTAAGTTCACAGTCGTTATTAAATGTTCTAAATCTACCACGTTCCTGAGCACAGACCGGGCTATAGATTCGTGTACAAAACAATGGGCATTCTCGTTGTGCGGCAACAACAGACAATAATACTACTCGTAAGTAAGAATAATAATATATTAATAAAAATATTTTCAAAAAATTTTATTATGAACATTTACCTGATAAACAAAGATAAACTGCTAAGCCCATAATGTGTTTCGTTCTAAATATGCAGTCACCTAAGATCTTGCTGTGTCCAGTTATGAACTAATTTAAATTGGGTTGCGCTTTTCAGTTTTATATAGTATTGATATCACTAAAAAGCAAAGGTCGACGCTAAATTATAAAAAAATCTTGTTCCGTAGTTACTTCTGGTCTTTTTCAGAGAAAAAACATCAATTTTACTTAAAACTCATTACTGAATAGACTTATGCAGCTTAATTTTTTTACGGTATTACCTTTCTTTTTATGGCCATAGTACAAGGTGCATGGTACTCGCATTATTTTTACCTTTCGTGATAGAGCGATTTTTTTTTGTGTAGCCCAAGTTCAAGTTAGCTGTCGAAGTTAACCGGAAATTTTGTGTTATATGTTTGATTTTAATTTAAACGTTATCCTTCAACTAGTTTTTGATTTTAGTTCTAAGTTTAGTTTTTAATCTTTCAAAGGATTTTCTAAAAATTTATAACTCAAACTAATTAACTCAAATATCGAACTGTATCTAAGTTTAATAAATACATATATTTATGTATCTCTCTATCAAATCTCTTAATTATTGATATAGAATATTGAGCCAACAAATAAATGTGAAGTATAATTTTTTAACCTTATAAATCAATTTAAATAATAATTCACAGGATAAATGGGTGTTAATGTTAAAGGAATCTAATATATTATAAATACTGTATTATTGAAATAATAAAGTAAAAATCGGCCAACAGTCTGGGCGCAACTTTAGTATTTTATGGGTAGAAATCGGAAACGTGTTTAATGCTGAGATGCAATATAGAGTATATCAATAATTATAAGAGATTGTTTGTTTGTTTGCTTATTGCCATAGATAAAGTTCGTTTGTACCATAGAGCTATATGTATAATATAATGGAGATAGTGTGCAGCGACTTTTTTGAAGCCGGAGCTTTTTTCGCAAAGGACCGGCGATATTCACTATGCTACTATCAGCATCTTACTCACATGTATGTTATACTCCGGTATTGAAAAGAAAAAAAGCCCAACCTTTAAATACTTCGCTACTATTTGCATTTCAATGCCACCGGGCATGAAACGCTCCATACAAAAATGTTCAAATTTGCATCAAAATGCTTCAAAGTGCTTTATACAGAAACGGCGCTTTGCGATCTCCGTTAGTTATAGCTCTATGGTTTGTACATAATAATTTTGCTTAAGAGTTCAGTTTTACAAACTATACAACTTATGAGAATATAATGTATCGAGTTATTTTACCCAATAATTTTGTAACCTACGAGAAGAAATATTTACAGGAAAATGGCAAGTAAAAAACCTGATTGATACATTTTAACTATAACTAAAAACTTAACCTAACTATTAAAACTAAATAATAATAATCAATGGCGCAACAGCCCAAATTGGGCCTAGGCCTTGAAGTAATGCTAGAGTTACTTCATTGCGAGACCAACGGAACACTAGGAGGTGAAGTGGTCAGCTACACGCTCGTCCGTGATTATTATAATATATTATTAAAACTAAATACTTATTAAAAACAAAGTAGAACAATTTAAAACTGTAAGTTTTTGATTAGACTATTATCCGCTAGTTCTAGTCTGGTTCTAATTTTATTTATTAGTGTAATTGCTTTAGCTTCAATATATTTAGTGTCGGCCAAAGAGTGTAATCTTTCAGTAGAATAATATCTTGGGAGGTTATGGATTAACTTTAAGATTTTGTTCTGAGCTATTTTCAGTTTATTTCGATGACTTTTGGCACAGGATATCCACAGTGGAGCCCCATATTGAAGTACAGGCATAATTATAATAATTACATAGATTATATTTATAATTTACATAGTAATCGTATTTACGTGAATTTACCTTAAACATTACACTGAGCCTAAGTGAATCGTTGGCAATTCACTTACGGTGAATCGTAGGCTATTCACTTATGATGAATCGTTGGCGATTCACTTACGATGCGTTTTACTTGCTGGGAATTAATTCCAACAAGAAAAACCCATATGTTGTGATACGACTTATTTAAAAATTAAGTCAAAGAGTTTTTTTTTTGTTTTCCATCCAAGTGAATGATTTGCTCGATTATTGTCTATGGTGGTCTATGAAGATTTCGGACCAAATACGAAAAACAACGTAATACGAAAATATCGGCTGACTGACTCGGCGAGATGTCGTCTAATATTATTAGTCCGATTAGGAACCAAGATAAAACGTTAATCTCTAAAGGATGTAGGCATAATACGTCTGACGTGAAACTGTTTAACTCAAACTCAAGAGATATCGCTTCAATCAACACTCGACGAAGAAAAAATTGTTTCCAGCAGCTTTATTAAAGATGTAGCACTAGAAAGGTTCTCAGCAGAGCTGCAACATCCTTCAGCTATTTCAGTTCCATAACCAAGGTCTCGGAACAACTTTTTACGAAGGAGTTCTCCGAAATCAAACCGCCTACAACGGTGCTTCAGAAAATCAAGAAGCACGTCACTCCAGCAACAACAATCATTTTCATCACGCTCATTGTACTGGTAGTTGCCAATATCTTATGGAAGAAGGAAGGACGAACCCGTTTGAAATTTTCACATAATATGGACAAAATGTAATAAATTAAAAGTTATACAATGGTTGTTCAATTAAATTCAGTTTTATTCACAAAAAAAATGCTTAAACATAGCAGTAGTTTGAGCCATCCCAGGTGCATGTATTAAGTTTAGTTTTAGTTTTAAAAGTGCTTTATTTTTCCCTTAAATCTTATGCCTAACAATTTTCCTTCTTAATTCCAAAGCTAAGATTAAGTTAATATCCATTCTGCTAACATTCTTAATGGCCCATCGAGGCTCTAAGATATTAATTTTAGTGGAGAATGATTTGGGTAGGATCAGAGTAACGTTTATTTGCTTACCATCTTAATGTATACTATCGAATAAAATACCCAGTGGAATTCTTCCAACTACGTGGGATGTCCGACCCGACGTCATGGGTATTTCACTTATTGAGAAAAAATAGAAAAATAAACCCAATATTACATAACATTTTCTACTCTACCGTGTATGTATTAAGTGTAGTCTTGTGAAAGGCATCAGCAACAGTTCTCCAATTCTGAACTTCAGTCTTTATTCAAATCTTGAAAATTATTCGTATTAAATTTTTTCATTGTCGATTCACGGCGCCCTTAATTTAATCCTTGTAGATACTTGGAAGTATTGCCACTTTCATTTTTGAATCGAATGTCCAACTCAATATTTTCGAATACGTACGCTGATTTCACATGTTCCGTTAAATTTAACTTAAATCTGAGTGTTTTGTACAAATATAACTGGCTTTTCGTCAGTATAACCTAATATCTAATATTTCAAATAGTTTTTCTGTCTGCATAAATTTCCAACATTTCATCCAAAACTTATTTCTTTGTATTATCAGCATGTATCTTTTCCATATGCGATCTCAAACGTCTCTTGTATCGGAATTTTATTTCACAAATTTCACAAGTAAATGGTTTTTTTCCAGTGTGAATGTTCATGTGCTCTTTCAAACTCCGTTTTCGTGTAAATAATTTCGAACATATCATACATTTCCACTTATTATTCACAGAATGATTAAGCATGTGCTGACGAAAAATCATTTTATGTTCGAAAAATTTCGAACATATCACACATTCAAAGTTGTTATTTGTTGTGCAATCGCTGCCATGTACTCTTCGTATATGGTCTGTTAAATTCCAACTAAATCGAAACTTTTTTTCACAGATTTTACAAGGAAACGGCCTTTCTCCAGTATGAACGATCATATGCCGTTTCAAATGTTGTTCATGTATGAATAATTTCGAACATACTGAACATTTCAAGTTGATATTTTTTGTGCCCTCTGGATGTACAGTTCGAACATGTTTCATCAATTTGACCTTATTGTAAAAACTGTCTGGACATACTTCGCACTGAAATAATCGATCTTCAGTATGATTCACCACAGCATGCTTATCGAAAGTATACTTGTGTCCGTAAAATTTCGAACATTGAAACATACTTGTATTACCATGTGCCTTTTTCATGTGTTTCACAAGACTGCACTTAAACCGATAATATTTCGGACATTTTTCGCATTCAAACACATTTGTCGGTACACTTTTGTCAATACACTGGTTTAAATCATGTGATGTTTTCATATGTTCCTCAGCATGCATCCTTCGCATATGACCTCTCAAAACGCTCTTAAAACGAAATTTTTTTCCACAGATTTTACAAATATATGGCTTTTCTCCAGTATGAATATTCATGTGATCTTTCAAACCCTGCTCTTGTGTAAAAAATTTCGAACATATCGGACATTTCCCCTGTATCTTCTTCACAGTGACCTCGGGATGGACCTTTCGCATATGTTGCCTAAATTTGTTCTTACTTTCAAAATTTTTCGGACAAAATTCGCACTGAAATAATCTTTCGTCAGAATGAATTAACATGTGCTGTTGTAAAAACTTTTTATGTTCGAAAGATTTCGAACATATCACACATTCGACCTTAATGTTATTTGTTGTACAATTGCTGCCATGTACCTTTTGAATATGATCATTTAATTTGAATCTAAGTTGAAACTTTTTTCCGCAGATTTTACAAAGAAATGGTCTTTCGACCGTATGAATAATCATATGCTGTTTCAAAATCCGTTCATTTCCGAATAGTTTCGAACATATTGAGCATTTCAAGTTGATATTTTTGGTGCCCTCTGGATGTACAGTTCGAACATGTTTCATCAATTTGACCTTATTGTGAAAACTGTTTGGACATACTTCGCACTGAAATACTCGCTCTTCAGTATGATTCAGCACATGCTTATCCAAAGTATACTGGCGTCCGAAAAATTTCGAACATATCGAACATCGAAACATACTTGTATTAGCATGTGCCTTTTTCATATGTCGCTCAAGACTGGACTTAAACCGATAAACTTTTGGACATTCTTCGCATTCAGACAGACTTTCGTCAGTACACTGATTTAAATCATGTGATGATTTTATATGTTCCTTTAAACAGGACCTGAACCGATACTTTATAAAACATATCTCGCACTGAAATGGCAATTCTTCTGTAGAAGTCAACGTATGACCATTCAAATTACTGTTTTTGATTGTAGGACCATTTTCACTCGAATCAGTTTCGTTCAAATATTCAATATTTATCTGGATTTCGGGTTCTTGCTTAAATTCTTGTTCGAAAGATACAACGTGTGTTAATATATCTGTTACAGTAGTCTGTTCTAATTTTTCGTAGTCCTCCTTTTCTGTTTTAATTTCTTTAACGTTTCCTTCACAGTAATCATAGTATTCATTGGGCGTCCCACCGTCGTCCTTTGATTCGTTCAAAATGGCTTCTGATTTTTCCAACTTTAATTGGAAAATAAACGATCGACGTACTTTGGCCAGACAATCGCAACAAATGATATCGAGAATATCATTGTTAAGGTTTACCTGGAAGTTGAATAAGAGATTGTTAATGTAGATCTTCAATTCTGCTGTTGGGTTCAGTTATTAATTAATGCAATTGGTACCGAGAAAAATTTCCCACTTACGCCCCCACACATAAAAACCTAAGTTAAAACATAAAGCTTCCTTTGACAAGATCAAAACTTCAACTCGCTAATCCGCCTTCGCAATAACTTACGAATATTGAGTCACTTTGCTGATTTAGGCCCGTTCCTACGATCGTCAGTTAAATTTTAACCAGAACTTTAACTGCAAGTTTTGTATGAAAATCTGTCAGTTCAATTTCCAGTTAGATAGAACGTTACTAACGATCGTAGGAACAGGCCTAAGTGTTCTAGCAAATAAAAAAAGTTTTGTTGAGCATGTAACCGAAGAAATGTTTCGACCTTAAGGGGGTTAGTAACTTAGATACGAAAAAATTATCGATTTTTTTTATATTTAATTATTTTTCTGCATTCAATTCTACACAAAATAAAACAAACTTTTCCGATCGATAAAACTTTTCCGATCGATAAAAGTTGTCAAAAAGTTAGTTCAAAGTGGGGGAAAAGTTCGGTAATACAATTTTGGTATTATGTATGTATATCTTTACATATGTATTTTTTATTATATTTCAAATGAAAAACAACACATAATCTGATAAAAAACAGAAGAAGGTCTGAAAACAACAGAACCAATGCCATCTCTGTGATTTGTATTAAAAATATAAACAAAAAGAAAATTTCAATTTGGAGAGAAAACCATTGAAAATTATTAAAACTAAACAATTTTAGCTTTTTCGCTCTCCTGAACAATTTTTTTTCGCATTTCTTAACATAAATTTTCCTTTTTTGTCAAAACTGATAACAGATATCAACATGATTTTTTTTTGCTTAATGGTATTATATTTGGTATTTGGTGGTAGTATATTTGAAATGAAAGAATTATTAAAAAGTTGATTATATTTATTTTATTTTTAAGTTTAAAAAATATGAAAGAGTTTTAAACTTTCAAAGCTTATAAGTCCTTTAGTTTTTAATATTTTGGAAATGCCTTCATTCAGTAGCATTAGTTTTACTAACATAATAAGTGTAAAAAGTTTGATTCAAATCGGTCAAGCGGTTTGTGAGAAAAAAGTACATGAATTTGTAAGAAAACTCGTCAAGTCGCACAAAACCCCTTAAGGCTCCATGTACACGTTAAATGCGATTTTGATGATTTATGACTGGTTTCTTGCCAATATTTCACGTTAATGACAACAAAACAACAAAATAAAATTACACCACTTTAATAGCTGGTATGTAAAGTAAACTAGGTCGTCTATAGAGAAAAAATTCAAAACTGTATTTGGAAAAAATTCTATTAGAACAACAACCCTTGAACATTTTTTTAAATGCGTCAATTCGAGTTTTTTTAAACGCATATTACATATTTCTTGATTAATTAACATGTCATTTTCATTAATATAATGCTAGAAAAAATCTTAAGGAAGGTCCTGCATACATCAAATTTTCATTTTTGTTAATAATATATGACGTCAAACTGAAGCAATTTTGCACGATTTTCATGGCAAGAATTACATAAGACCGCATTTCCTTGAAAAGTATCACAGATAGTATAATTAATTGCTATTTCTAGAAGATAAATCGATGAAAAAATTATTGATTTTTAATAGTTATGCGTTTCAAATAGTTTGAAGACCTATGACACTATTTTTTTCGGTAAAATCAAAATTAGTTCGCTGATATACAGCGAACGATGCAGGCGTATTGTCTACACCAAATTACACGAACGAAAAACGATTTCAATCGATTAAAATCCTCTCAAGAAAGAAAAATCAAACTGGGATAAAAAACTGTCGTACCGGACTCATGGGGCATTAAGGATATATAGGCATAATACGTCTGCCGGGAAACTGCATAATTCAAACTCAGAAGATATCGCTTCAATCAACACTCGACGAAGAAAAAACTGTTTCCAGCAGCTTTATTAAAGATGTAGCACCAGAGAGGTTCTCAGCAGAGCTCCAACATCCTACAGCTATTTCGGATCCCATAACCAAGGTCTCGGAACAACTTTTTACGAAGGAGTTGTCCGAAATCAAACCGCCTACAACGGTGCTTCAGGAAATCAAGAAGCACGTCACTCCAGCAACAACAATCATTTTCATCACGATGATTGTACTGGTAGTTGCCAATATCTTATGGAGGAAGGAAGGACGAACCCGTTTGAAATTTTTCAACCTAATTTTCATATAATATGGACAAAATATAATAATTTAAAAGTTATACAATGGTCGTTCAATTAAATTCAGCTTAATTCACGAAAAAAATGCTTAAATATATAGTCATCGTTTTAGCCATTATAGGTGTTTGTATTAAGTGCAGTCTTGTGAAAGGCATGAGCAACAGTTCTCCAATTCTGAACTTCAGTCTGTATTCAAATCTTGAAAATTGTTCGTTTTAAATTTTTTCATTGTCGATTCACGGCGCCCTTAATTTGATCCTTGTAGATATTTGGAAGTATTGCCGTTTTCATTTTCGAATCGAATGTTCAACTCAATATTTTCGAATACGTACGCTGATTTCATGTTTCGTTAAATTTAACTTAAATCTGAGTGTTTTGTTTATAAACGGCTTTCCGGCACTATGAACTAACAACTAATGTTTCAAATAATTTTTCTGTCTGCATTAATTTCCAACATTTCATCCAAAACTTATTTCTTTGTATTATCAGCATGTATCTTTTCCATATGCGCTCTCAAACTTTTCTTATATCGGAATTTTGTTTCACAAATTTCACAAGTAAATGTTTTTTTTCCAGTGTGAATATTCATGTGCCTTTTCAAACTCCGTTTTACTGTAAATAATTTCGAACATATCAAACATTTCCACTTATTATTCACAGAATGATTGAGCATGTGCTGTTGAAAAATTTTTTTATGTTCGAAAAATTTCGAACATATTGCACATTTAAACTTATATGTTATGCCATGTACTCTTCGTATATGGTCTGTTAAATTCCATCTAGTTCGAAACTTTTTTTCACAGATTTTACAAGGAAATGGCCTTTCTTCAGTATGAACGATCATATGCCGTTTCAAATGTTGTCCATGTATGAATAATTTCGAACATATTGAGCATTTCAAGTTGATATTTTTTGTGCCCTCTGGATGTACAGTTCGAACATGTTTCATCAATTTGACCTTATTGTGAAAACTGTTTGGACATACTTCGCACTGAAATACTCGATCTTCAGTATGATTCAGCACATGCTTATCCAAAGTATACTGGCGTCCGAACAATTTCGAACGTTCAAACATACTTGTATTAGCATGTTCCGTTACTGTGTGTTTCACAAGACTGCACTTAAACCGATAATATTTCAAACATATCTCGCACTGAAATGGCAATTCCTCTGTAGAAGTCAACGTATGACCATTCAAATTACTGTTTTTGATTGTAGGACCATTTTCACTCGAATCAGTTTCGTTCAAATATTCAATATTTATCTGGATTTCGGGTTCTTGTTTAAATTCTTGTTCGAATGATACAACGTGTGTGAAAATATCTGTTACTGTAGCCTGTTCTAATTTTTCATAGTCCTCCTTTTCTGTTTTAATTTCTGTAATGTTTCCTTCACAGTAATCATAGTATTCATTGGGCGTGTATGTCCACTCGTTGATACTATTCTCACCGTCGTCCTTTGATTCGTTCAAAATGGCTTCTGATTTTTCCAACTTTAATTTGAAAATAAACGATCGACATACTTTGGCAAGACAATCGCAACAAATGATATTGGGAATATCATTGTTAAGGTTTACCTGGAAATTGAATAAGAGATTGTTAATGTAGATCTTCAATTCAGCTGTTGTGTTCAATTATTAGTTATTGAAATTGGTACCGAGAAAAATGTTCTACTTACGCCCCCACATATAAAAACCTAAGTTAAAACATAAAGCTTCCTTTGACAAGATCAATACTTCAACTCGCTAATTCGTCTCCGCAATAGCTTACAAATATTGAGTTACTTAGCTGATTTAGGCCCGTTCCTACGATCGTCAGTTTAAGCAGAACTTTAACTGCAAGTCTTGTATGAAAAACTGTCAGTTAAAGTTCCAGTTAGAACGTTACTGACGATCGTAGGAACAGGCCTAAGGTCCGGTATTTCAATGTAAAGTTAACTTCTAGTTTCGTAATGAATACCAAAAAGTTAACTCACAGTTAACTGGCAGGTAAAAAACAACACATAATCTGATAAAAAACAGAAGAAGTTTTGGTAACAGAACCAATGCCATCTCTGTGATTTGTATTAAAAATATAAACAAAAAGAAAATTTCAATTTGGAGAGAAAACCGTTGAAAATTATTAAAACTAAACGATTTTAGGTTTTTCGCTCTCCTGAACAATTTTTTTTATTTAATTTATGCTGAATAAAGGAATTTTTAAAAAGTTGATTATTGTTTGTTTTATTTTTAAGGCCCGGTATTTCAATGTAGAGTTAACTTGTAAGTTGTCAGTTAATCGAAACCACACGGAAAAAAAGGAAATGTACATTGTACATTTCCCTAATGTAGATCCAAATATGTGCTGGAAACATAAAATATGTATTCTTTACACGTAAAGATGTTATCATTAATATTTTCTTACAAATTCTAATTTACCTAGGAACATTAAGAATTGTACTAATTCCCCAAAATACCAATGTAGATAATACACATAAATAGTTTTCTGGAATATCTAATTTGTATGTAACTATTGAAAAGTAATGCAAACTAAGAAAGTGTTGCAGACACATTTTTTGTGGTGAATGACATCAAATCATGTGCACTGTACACATAATATGTAACGTTTACCACGAAAATTGTAGCAGCTAAAACAATCGCTCTTCTTTGCGGTAGATTTGAATAAATCAGTTTCGACGCGTCTTCCTTCTAAAGCAGTCAAGTTAATTTATTAAGTTAAGTTAAGTTATTATCAAGTTAATTTGTTAATTAAAAATTAAGTATAATAACTAAAAATAATTATATAAATAAAATTAAGAGTAATATGGAAATAAAATAATCAATAAAAAATAAATAAAATTTTGTTATATTTTTAAAATAAGGAAAGGATAGTCCTTATTTGTTTCAAACTTGTCATGTTGTCCTTAATGAAAATTCTTAAAAAATTATTTTTAAAGACTCACTTTTCATTAAATTCTTCTTACTTCATTTCGACATTATTGCGTCATTTTTTGCATTTGTTTTTAATCTTTCAACCTTCTATCCGATCACCTAAAACATTAAAAATCTGTATTGTTATCCTCCGCCATTCTTTCCTTTATCTTCCTATCTGGGGCTTATTTCTTCTTACTTTTCATTTTCTCCTTTCTTGATTGATATCCTTTTGTAATTTTATCTTTATATTAATTTTTCCTTTTTATCTTGTCATCATCACTTCAGTTTTCCAACTGTTCATTTGCGATCATTTCCCTGCCTATTTTACGTTCCCAAACTCATCGACTAATTTTTTGTTAAGTCTAAAAACGAAACTATTCAGGGCAGCACTTTCTTTCTATTTTTACTATTACCGTAAATCCAGTTTTTGTGAAAAAATTAAATTTGTTGATATCTCAGTAATCCAATAACATATAACAATAGCTTATTCACAGTGCGTACAGTGTATAAGGCTTCGGAGATGACTTATCCTATTTTACTACCATATTTTTCGACTCACCAAGTTATTCCCAGAGACCACAAATAAGTTAAGTTTATTCGGAACTAAAAAAATCGTTTATTTTCTATAAAAAATTTTAATAATTGTTATTACATAATAAAATTTAACAGGTTTATAGTGTTAGCACATCATCCGAATTATATTAAGACCCCATGAGTCCGGTACGACAATTTTTTATCCCTGTTTAATTTTTCTTTCTTGAGAGGATTTTAATCGACTGAAATCGTTTTTCGTTCGTGTAATTTGGCGTGGACAATACGTTTGCATCGTTCACTGTCTATCAGCGAACTAATTTTGATTTTACAGAAAAAAAAAGTGTTATAGGTTTTCAAATTATTTGAAACGCATAACTATTAAAAATCAATAAATTTTTCATTTATTTATCTTCTAAAAATAGCATCTATGATACTTTTCAATGAAATGCGGTCTTCTTATGTTATTCTTGCCGTGCAAAATTGCTTCGGTTTGACTTCATATATTATTAACAAAAATGAAAAATTGCTTCAATTTGACGTCATACAAATATTATTAACAAAAATGAACTGTTTTTAAAATTTGATCTATGGAGGACCTTCATTAAGATTTTTTCTAGCATTATATTAATGAAAATGACATGTTAATTATTCAAGAAATAGGTAATATGCGTTTAAAAAACTCGAATTGACGCATTTAAAAAAATGTTCAAGGGTTGTTGTTCTAATAGAATTTTTTCCAAATACAGTTTTGAATTTTTTCTCTATGGACGACCTAGTTTACATACCAGCTTATAAAGTGGTGTAATTTTATTTTGTTTTTTTGTTGCCATTAACAGGAAATATTGGCAAAAAAACAATCATAAATCATCAAAATCGCATTTAACGTCCACATGGAGCCTTAACGTGTACAAATATTTTTAAATTATTTCTAACGTAAAACCTTAAAAATCTGAATATATATATGAAAAAATGAACTTATACCACTTTTAGATACAAAAGCTTATATGTACATGGATAATTGAAGGAATCGCATTAAATTTAATATACCGGTAATCGCAATAGAGCCCCCACATTTCCCTCGGCCCTGGGCCCCTACATGTCTTAATCCGGCACTGGGCATCAGCAACAGTTCTCCAATTCTGAACTTCAGTCTTTATTCAAATCTTGAAAATTGTTCGTTTAAAATTTTTTCATTGTCGATTCACGGCGCCCTTAATTTGATCCTTGTAGATACTTGGAAGTATTGCCGCTTTCATTTTTGAATCGAATGTCCAACTCAATATTTTCGAATACGTACGCTGATTTCACATGTTCCGTTAAATTTAATTTAAATCTGAGTGTTTTGTACAAATATAAATGACTTTTCGGCAGTATGTACTAACATCTAATGTTTCAAATAATTTTTCTGTCTGCATTAATATCCAACATTTCATTTAAAACTTATTTCTTTGTATTGTCAGCATGTATCTTTACCATATGCGCTCTCAAACGTTTGATATATCGGAATTTCGTTTCACAAATTTCACAATTATATTATGTGTTCTATTCATGTGATCTCTCAAACTCCGTTTTTCTGTAAATAATTTCGAACATATCAGACATTTCCACTTATTATTCATAGAATGATTTAGCATGTGCTGTTGAAAAATGTTTTTATGTTCGAAAATTTCCGAACATATCACACATTCAAACTTATTTATTATGCCATGTACTGTTCGTATATGGTCTGTTAAATTCCAACTGAATCGAAACTTTTTTTCACAGATTATACAAGAAAATGGTCTTTTTTCAGTATGAAGGATCATATGCCGTTGCAAATGTTGTTCATTTCCGAATAATTTCGAACATATTGAGCATTTCAAGTTGATATTTTTTGTCCACTCTGGATGTACAGTTCGAACATGTTTCGTCAATTTGACCTTTTTGTGAAAACTGTCTGGACATACTTCGCACTGATATACTCGCTCTTCAGTATGATTCAGCACATGCTTATCCAAAGTATACTTACGTCCGAAAAATTTCGAACATATCGAACATCGAAACATGCTTGTGTTAGCATGTGCCTTTTTCATGTGTCGCTCAAGACTGCACTTAAACCGATAAACTTTTGGACATCCTTCGCATTCAAACAGACTTTCGTCAGTACACTGATTTAAATCATGTGATGATTTCATATGTTCCTTTAAACTGGATCTGAACCGATACTTCATAAGACATATCTCGCACTGAAATGGCAATTCCTCTGTAGAAGTCAACGTATGACCATTCAAATTACTGTTTTTGATTGTAGGACCATTTTCACTCGAATCAGTTTCGTTCAAATATTCAATATTTATCTGGAGTTCGGGTTCTTGCTTAAATTCTTGTTCGAAAGATACAACGTGTGTGAAAATATCGGTTACAGTAGTCTGTTCTAATTTTTCATAGTCCTCCTTTTCTGTTTTAATTTCTTTAATGTTTCCTTCACAGTAATCATAGTATTCATTGGGCGTGTCTGTCCACTCGTTGATACTATTCTCACCGTTGTCCTTTGATTCGTTCCAAATGGCTTCTGATTTTTCCAACTTTAATTTGAAAATAAACGATCGACATACTTTGGCAAGACAATCGCAACAAATGATATTGGGAATATCATTGTTAAGGTTTACCTGGAAGTTGAATAAGAGATTGTTAATGTAGATCTTCAATTCTGCTGTTGGGTTCAGTTATTAATTAATGCAATTGGTACCGAGAAAAATGTTCCACTTACGCCCCCACACATAAAAACCTATGTTAAAACATAAAGCTTCCTTTGACAAGATCAATACTTCAACTCGCTAATCCGTCTTCGCAATAACTTACGAATATTGAGTCACTTTGCTGATTTAGGCTCGTTCCTACGATCGTCAGTCAAATTTTAACCAGAACCTTAACTGCAAGTTTTGTACGAAAATCTGTCAGTTAAAGTTCCAGTTAGAACATTACTGATGATCGTAGGAGCAGGCCTAAGGCCCGGTATTTCAATGTAAAGTTAACTTCTAGTTTCGTAATACCAAAAAGTTAACTCACAGTTATGCTGTTATGACACTGCCTATTTAGTGGCTATTTCTTAAGTGCAATAAAAGTGCAACAAAGGCCCCATCATGCGACAAGGCGAACAATATTAAAAGAAAGAGTTACCACTCTTTCCGACGCTAGCGGCATCTAGTAAACAACATTAACAACTGCATTGTTAAGAAAAATACCGATTTTAGCGCGTTTCATGACATAACATGGCACTTTTCAACCTCTGTGAACTTAGCACCCCACTTTAACCAAATTGAATAAACAAATTGTTTTCTGTTAAAAACAAGTCTGTAGCAGCTCAAAAATCCACTGGTGGAAGGATTTTTCTTGGATTAAGTGCTAGAATGTTGTGAGCCAATGCTGGAATGCGCTATGTAGCGGCTATTTAGCGGCTAGTTTTTGACAGTACTCACTTTATAGCTATACGGACCATTGTCATAACAGCATTAACTGGCAGTTAACTTGTTAAGCGTATTTCCAAAAACGTTTGGTTTCAAGTTTGTAAAGTGTAAGTAAGTGAGTATACTTAACAGTTTATCGATAATAAATAAATTCAATAAACAGAAACATTAACAGTAAATTTAGAAATTACTTAAACAAGTAAGTCAGTAAAATATAAGCAGAAGTTAACTGATACCTGAAGTGTGAGTTAACATGAAACTTACTTTTACTAACACTTTGTAGGTAATTTGATATTGAAATACGGTTATTTTAACTATCAGTTAACCAAAACCACTCGAGTTAACTTTATATTGAAATACCGGACCTTAGTGTTCTAGGAAATAAAAAAAGTTTTGTTGATCATGTAATCGAAGAAATGTTTCGACCTTAAGGGGGTTAGTGACTTGGATACGAAAAAATTATCGATTTTTTTTATATTTTATTATTTTTCTGCATTCAATTCTACACAAAATAAAACAAACTGCAGATTTTTCCGATCGGTAAAAGTGGTCAAAAAGTTAGTTTAAAGTAGGGGGAAAGTTCGGTAATACATATTTTGGCATTATGTATGTATACCTTTTCATATGTATTTTTTATTATATTTCAAATGAAAAACAACACATAATCTGATAAAAAAAAAACAGAAGAAGGTTTGAAAACAGAACCAATCTGAAACCATCTCTGTGATTTGTATTAACAATATATGGTAAACAAGAAGAAAAAATCTGCCAACAATCTGGGCGTAACTTTATTATTTTTCCGGCAGAAGTTAGGAACGCGTTAAATTCTGAGATGCGGTGTAGGTTACTATGTGACTAAAAACCTATCAAAAAGTACAAGCCCGTGGAAGTGAAAATCTGATCGGATCTGAGAGATATGGAATAATTTATGAAAAAGTACACAAACGCTTTACACCCCCTTAGGGGTCAATTTTCAAAAAATCTTGACAACACTTTCTAGGTATTCATATGAAGAATCCGTAGAATAAAAGTGAATTCAATATTTTGGAAGACCTAGTAGATATGACGAAAATCGTGAAAATATATGCATTCTTTTTTCACTGAACATTTTTTTTGCCCCCACTTCGAAACGCCATGGATATTCGAAATTTTTTTTCATCCAAATTACATTTCTAGTTGATTTACATATACACACCGAGTTTCAACTTTCTAGCATACGCCATTCCATAGTTAGGAAAAACACCACCCCCCCCCACCCCCGTACCATACTACCCCTATAAAAAAATTATATTTTTCCAGCATGCCACTGCTATAGCTCTATCTAAATACCAAGTTTCAGCTTTTTATCATTATAGGTTCTCAAGATATAAACATCGGAATCTTTTCCTTTTCACCCTTCCCCACCCACACCCCCTACACCCACATCCCCAATTTTTTTTTTTCCAACTAGGGATCTGTTGGGCCTACGGCTGGTAAAAAATTTGAGCATCTGTCTTATACTGTTCTTGAGATATGAAACGTGATTTTTTTGAAAATTTCTTATCCCCCCCACTTCCATGTTTCACCTCCCCCTTCAAAAATTTTACTTTCAGCAATCTTTATTTGTTGACCTTTCTACTTAAACCGAATTTCATTTTTCTAGAGCAATTGGTTCGTGAGATATCGTAATCTAAAGTTTTTCACCCCCACCCCCGTACGGCACTACCCCTACTCAAAATTTTTTTTCAATCCTTTCTCCTAGTATAGGTACAGATATTTGTTAAGTTTGAATTTCGTGCCATCAACGGTTTAGGAGATATGGATTTTAGAATGTGTCGATCTCGGAATTTTTGCGTTTCGGACAAATTATTTTCCCCCCACTCCCACACCCCTTCACCCATATCAACAATTTTTTTTGCAAATGGGTCCACTATCGAAGTTCTATGGAAATTCCAAGTTTCAGCCTCCTAGCGTAAGCGGTTGCTGAGATCTAGAAACCAAAATTTTTCGTCTAAGACCCTCCCCTTTCCTCCCCCCTCACACCCGCACCGCCCTAAAAGATACCAGTCGTAGAGGTTCACCCAACCTACCCACCATAAAAGTTTCACGATAATACCTCAACGGGTTTGGGAGCTACAAACTATTTTTGCGTACGGCGTACGGCGTACAGACCGACATTATTTTTTTTATTGCTTTTTCGGGGTCTACTAGTCCTAAAACGTGAAAATACAAAATTTCAGGGTAGCAAATTTTTTTGAAATTTCAGGTCGATCACAATACTTTATTATGAAATAATAAAGTAAATTTTAGTTTGGAGAGAAAACCATTGAAAATTATTAAAACTAAACGATTTTAGTTTTTTCGCTCTCCTGAACAATTTTTTTTTTCAGATTTTTTACATAAATTTTCTTTTTCTCAAAACTGATAACAGATATCAAGATGATTTTTTTTTTTGCTTAAAAATAGAAACATGGTATTTATACTGAATGAAGGAATTTTTAAGAAGTTGATTATTATTTATTTTATTTTTAAGGCCCGGTATTTCAATGTAGAGTTAACTTTTAAGCTGTCAGTTAATCGAAACCACTCGAGTAAACTTTATATGGAAATACCAGACCTACAAGTTAACTCTACATTGAAGTACCGGGCCTAAGAGTTTTAAACTTTCAGAGCTTATAAGTCAATTAGTTTTTAATATTTTTGGAATTCCTTCATTCAGTAGCATTAGATTTCCTAAAATAATAAGTGTAAAAAACTTGATTCAAATCGGTCGAGCGGTTCCTGAGAAAAAGGTACCTACATGAATTTGAAATTGAAATGATTTGAAATTTTCCAACCAAATTTTCACATAATATGGACAAAATGTAATAATTTCAAAGTTATACAATGGTTGTTCAATTAAATTCAGTTTTATTCACGAAAAAAATGCTTAAACATAGCCGTAGTTTGACCCATCCCAGGTGTATGTATTAAGTTTAGTTTTAGTTTTAAAAGTGCTTAATTTTTACCTTAAAACTTATTCCAATTTCTTATAACCATTTTTCTTCTTAATTCTAAAGCTAAAATTAAATTAATCTCCATTCTGCTAACGTTCTTAATGGCCTCGATGGGCACTCTAAGACATAAATTTTAGTGGGGATGATTTGGGTAGGATCAGAGTAACGTTTATTTGCTTACAGTCTTAATATATACTATCGAATAAAATACCCACAAAGTCCGGTGGAGTTCTTCCAACTACGTTGGATGTCCAACCCGACGTCGTGGGTATTTCCATTATTGGGAAAAATGGCAAAAAAAAAAACTCAATATTACATAACATTTTCTACTCTACCGTGTATGTATTAAAGACAGTCTTGTGAAAGGCATCAGCAACAGTTCTCCAATTCTGAACTTCAGTCTTTATTCACATCTTGAAAATTGTTCGTTTTAAATTTTTCATTGTCCATTGTCAGGGCGCCCTTAATTTAATCCTTGTAGATACTTGGAAGTATTGACACTTTAATTTTTGAATCGAATGTCCAACTCAATATTTTCGAATACGTACGCTGATTTAACATGTTCCGTTAAATTTAATTTAAATCTAAGTGTTTTGTACAAATATAAATGGCTTTTCGGCAGTATGAACTAACTTCCAATGTTTCAAATAATTTTCCTGTCTGCATTAATTTCCAACATTTCATTCCGAAACTTATTTCTTTGTATTATCAGCATGTATCTTTTTTAATATGGGCTCTCAAACCGCTTTTAAATCGGAATTTTGTTTCACAAATTTCACAAGTAAATGGTTTTTTTCCAGAGTGAATATTCATGTGCTCTTTCAAACTCCGTTTTTCTGTAAATAATTTCGAACATATCAAACATTTCCACTTATTATTCACAGAATGATTGAGCATGTGCTGTTGAAAAATGTTTTTATGTTCGAAAAATTTCGAACATATCACACATTCAAAGTTGTTATTTGTTGTGCAATCGCTGCCATGTACTCTTCGTATATGCTCTGTTAAATTCCTACTAAATCGAAACTTTTTTTCACAGATTTTACAAGAAAATGGCCTTTCTTCAGAATGAACGATCATATGCTGTTTCAATTGTTTTTCATGTATGAATAATTTCGAACATATTGAACATTTCATATTGATATTTTTTGTGCCCTCTGGATGTACAGTTCGAACATGTTTCATCAATTTGACCTTATTGTGAAAACTGTTTGGACATACTTCGCACTGAAATACTCGCTCTTCAGTATGATTCAGCACATGCTTATCCAAAGTATGCTTGCGTTCGAAAAATTTCGAACATATCGAACATCGAAACATACTTGTATTATGTGGCTTTTTCATGTGTCGCTCAAAACTGGACTTATACCGATAAACTTTTTGACATATTTCGCATTCAAACACTTTTGTCGGTACATTTTTGTCAGTACACTGATTTAAATCATGTGATGTTTTCAAATGTTCCTCAGCATGCATCCTTCGCATATGACCTCTCAAAACGCTCTTACATCGGAATTTTTTTCCACAGATTTTACAAATATATGGCTTTTCTCCAGTGTGAATATTCATGTGATCTTTCAAACTCTGCCCTTGTTTAAAAAATTTCGAACATATCAGACATTTCCCCTGTACCTTCTTCACATTGATCTCGGGATGGAACTTTCGCATATGTTGCCTAAATTTGTTCTTACTTTCAAAATTTTTAGGACACAATTTGCACTGAAATAATTTTTCGTCAGAATGAATTAACATGTGCTGTTGTAAAAACTTTTTGTGTTCGAAAGATTTCGAACATATCACACATTTAAACTTGTTATTTGTTGTGCAATCGCTGCCATGTACTCTCCGTATATGGTCTGTTAATTTCCATCTAAATTGAAACTTTTTTTCACAGATTTTACAAGGAAATGGCCTTTCTTCAGTATGAAGGATCATATGCCGTTGCAAATGTTGTTCATTTCCGAATAATTTCGAACATATTGAACATTTCAAGTTGATATTTTTTGTACCCTCTGGATGTACAGTTCGAACATGTTTCATCAATTCGACCTTATTGTGAAAACTGTCTGGACATACTTCGCACTGAAATACTCTCTTTTCAGTATGATTCAGCACATGCTTATCCAAAGTATACTTACGTCCGAAAAATTTCGAACATATCGAACATCGAAACATACTTGTATTAGCATGTGCCTTTTTCATGTGTCGCTCAAGAGTGCACTTAAACCGATAAACTTTTGGACATTCTTCGCATTCAAACAGACTTTCGACAAAACACTGATTTAAATCATGTGATGATTTCATATGTTCCTTTAAACAGGACCTGAACCGATACTTCATAAGACATATCTCGCACTGAAATGGCAATTCCTCTGTAGAAGTCAACGTATGACCATTCAAATTACTGTTTTTGATTGTAGGACCATTTTCACTCGAATCAGTTTCGTTCAAATATTCAATATTTATCTGGAGTTCGGGTTCTTGCTTAAATTCTTGTTCGAAAGATACAACGTGTGTGAAAATATCGGTTACAGTAGTCTGTTCTAATTTTTCATAGTCCTCCTTTTCTGTTTTAATTTCTTTAATGTTTCCTTCACAGTAATCATAGTATTCATTGGGCGTGCCTGTCCACTCTTTGATACTATTCTCACCGTTGTCCTTTGATTCGTTCAAAATGGCTTCTGATTTTTCGAAATTTAATTTGAAAATAAACGATCGACGTACTTTGGCAAGACAATCGCAACAAATGATATTGGGAATATCATTGTTAAGGTTTACCTGGAAGTTGAATAAGAGTTTGTTAATGTAGATCTTCAATTCCGCTGTTGTGTTCATTTATTAATTAATGTAAATGGTACCGAGAAGAATGTTCCACTTACGCCACCACACATAAAAACCTAAGTTAAAACATAAAGCTTCCTTTGACCAGTTCAATACTTCAACTCGCTAATTCGTCTCCGCAATAACTTACGAATATTGAGTTACTTTGCTGATTTAGGACCGTTCCTACGATCGTCAGTTAAATTTTAACCAGAACTTTAACTGCAAGTTTCGTATGAACATCTGTCAGTTAAAGTTCCAGTTAGAACGTTACTGACGATCGTAGGAACAGGTTCTAGGAAATAAAAAAAAGTTTTGTTGTTGTTATATATTTTATTATTTTCTGCATTCAATTCTACACAAAATAAAACAAACTGCAAATTTTTCCGATCGGTAAAAGTGGTCAAAAAGTTAGTTAAAAGTGGGAAAGTTCGGTAATATTTTGGTATTATGTATGTATACATTTTCATATGTATTTTTTATTATACTTCAAATGAAAAACAACACATAATGTGATAAAAAACAGAAGAAGGTTTGAAAACAGAACCAATGCCATCTGTCTGATTTGTATCAACAATATAAGCAAAAAGAAAATTTCAATTTGGAGAAAAAACCTTTAAAAAATTATTAAAACTAAACGATTTTAGTTTTTTCGATCTCCTGAACAATTTTTTTTTTTTTCGCATTTTTTTACATAAATGTTCCTTTTCTCGAAACTGATAACAGATATCAAGATGATTTTTTTTTTTTTGCTTAAAGATAGAAACATAATATTTATACTAAACGAAGGAATTTTTAAAAAGTTGATTATATTTATTTTATTTTTAAGTTTAAAAAATATGAAAGAGTTTTAAACTTTCAAGGCTTATAAGTCAATTACTTTTTAATATTTTTGGAATTCCTTCATTCAGTAGCATTAGATTTACTAACATAATAAGTGTAAGAAGTTTGATTCAAATCGGTAGAGCGGTTCCTGAGAAAAGGTACATGAATTTGTATGAAAACTCGTCAAGTCGCACTAACCCCCTTAAGGCTCCATGTGCACGTTAAATGCGATTTTGATGATTTATGACTGTTTTCTTGCCAATATTTCACGTTAATGGCAACAAAAAAACAAAATAAAATTACACCACTTTATTGGCTGGTATGTAAACTAGGTCGTCCATAGGGAAAAAATTCAAAACTGTATTTGGAAAAAATTCTATTAGAACAGCAACCCTTGAAAATTTTTTTAAATGCGTAAATTCAAGATTTTTAAACGCATATTACCTATTTCTTGAATAATTAACATGTCATTTTCATTAACATAATGCTAGAAAAAGTCTTAAAGAAGGTCTTCCATAGGTCAAATTTTAAAAAATTTTAATTTTTGTTAATCATATATGACGTCAAACTGAAGCAATTTTTTATTTTTGTTAAAAATATATGAAGTCAAACTGGAGCAATTTTTCACGATTTTCATGGCAAGAATTACATAAGAAGACCTCATTTCATTGAAAAGTATCACAGATAGTATAATTAATTGCTATTTCTAAAAGATAAATCAATGAAAAAATTATTGATTTTTAATAGTTATGCGTTTCAAATAATTTGAAAACCTATAACACTATTTTTTCTGTAAAATCAAAATTAGTTCGCTGATGGACAGCGAACGATGCAGACGTATTGTCCACGCCAAATTACACGAACGAAAAACGATTTCAATCGTTTAAAATCCTCTCAAGAAAGAAAAATCAAACTGGGATAAGAAACTGTCGACCGGCCTCATGGGGCCTTAAGGATATAGGCATAATACGTTTGCCGAGAAACTGCAGAATGCCAATATCTCGAATAATATCGAAGAAGGAAGGACAATTCCGTTTGAAATTTTCCAACCAAATTTTCACATAATATGGACAAAATGTAATAATTTAAAAGTTATACAATTATTGTTCAATTAAATTCAGTTTTATTCACGAAAAAAAACCTTAAACATAGCCATAGTTTTAGCCATTCCAGGTGTATGTATTAAGTGCAGTCTTGTGAAAGGCATCAGCAACAGTTCTCCAATTCTGAGCTTCTTTATTCACAACTTGAAAATTGTTCGTTTTAAATTTTTTCATTGTCGACTCACGGCGCCCTTAATTTGATCCTTGTAGATACTTGGAAGTATTGCCGCTTTCATTTTTGAATCGAATGTCCAACTCAATATTTTCGAATATGTACGCCGATTTCACATGTTTCGTTAAATTTAACTTAAATGTGAGTGTTTTGTACAAATATATGTAAATGGTTTTTTAGCAGTATGAACTAACATCTAATGTTTCAAATAGTTTTTCTGTCTGCATTCATTTCCAACATATTATTCAAAACTTATTTCTTTGTATTATCAGCATGTATCTTTTCCATATGCGCTCTCAAACTTTTCTTATATCGGAATTTTGTTTCACAAATTTCACAAATATATGGTTTTTTCCCAGTGTGAATATTCATGTGTCTTTTCAAATTCTGTTTTTGTGTAAATAATTCCGAACATATCAGACATTTCCACTTATTATTCACAGAATGATTGAGCATGTGCTGTTGAAAAATCTTTTTATGTTCGAAAAATTTCGAACATATTACACATTCAGACTTATATATGCCATGTACTCTTCGTACATGGTCTTTTAAATTCCATCTAGTTCGAAACTTTTTTTCACAGATTTTACAAGGAAATGCCCTTTCTTCAGTATGAACGATCATATGCTGTTTCAAATGTTGTTCACGTATGAATAATTTCGAACATATTGAACATTTCAAGTTGATATTTTTCGTGCCCTCTGGATGTACAGTTCGAACATGTTTCATCAATTTGACGTTATTGTGAAAACTGTTTGGACACACTTCGCACTGAAATACTCGCTCTTCAGTATGATATACCACAGCATGCATATCCAAAGTATACTTGAGTCCGAACAATTTCGAACATTGGAACATACTTGAATTAGTATGTGCCGTTTTCATGTGTTTCACAAGACTGCAATTAAACCGATAATATTTCGAACATATCTCGCACTGAAATGGCAATTTTTCTGTAGAAGTCAACGTATGACCATTCAAATTACTGTTTTTGATTGTAGGACTATTTTCACTCGAATCAGTTTCGTTCAAATATTCAATATTTATCTGGAGTTCGGGTTCTTGCTTAAATTCTTGTTCGAAAGATACAACGTGTGTGAAAATATCTGTTACAGTAGTCTGTTCTAATTTTTCATAGTCCTTCTTTTCAGTTTTAATTTCTTTAATGTTTCCTTCACAGTAATCATAGTATTCATTGGGCGTGTCTGTCCACTCGTTGATACTATTCTCACCGTTGTCCTTTGATTCTTTCAAAATGGCTTCTGATTTTTCCAACTTTAATTTGAAAATAAACGATCGACATACTTTGGCAAGACAATCGCAACAAATGATATTGGGAATATCATTGTTAAGGTTTACCTGGAAGTTGAATAAGAGATTGTTAATGTAGATCTTCAATTCTGCTGTTGTGTTCATTTATTAATTAATGAAATTGGTACCGAGAAAAATGTTCCACTTACGCCCCCACACATAAAAACCTAAGGTAAAACATAAAGCTTCCCAACAAACATTTTCACGAGCGTTTACTAAAAACGATCGTTTCGTGATGGTTATACCGCATAAGTAGGACATTATGAGCTGCCTGTAAAATATTAAACGAACGATCAGCATACACGATGTTACAACCATATTCGTCACAACGACATGAGGTTACAACCACATCCGTCACAACCGTACAATGGCCCATGCCAGGGATTTGCGGTATCGTAATTCGTAAACACCAAAATTGCCTTGAATCTAGTTTTTTTTCTCTTGTTCTCTTTTCTAGTTTCCACCCTTACAGTTCGCATCGAGACTCTCAGTCGTCAGTCAAACATAATTTCAATATTTTGTTTCTATCTCTTTTTTTTTGTAAGTTAAAGTTTTCGAAAAAATTGTGCCTGAGTTTTCTTTAAAAACTCATATCTCTGGTAATTATATAGTAAAGCATATAAGAAATAACTTACTTATCTTAACCAAAATTCCATTGAATCTAGTTTTTTTTGTCTTTTTTCTTTCTAGCTTCCACTCGTGTAGTTCGCATCGAGACTCTCAGTCTTCTTTTCATTACAGAATCATTTTTAACGAGTATATAATATGTATGTATTTGTACTCGCTAAACCACATTTTTTCTAATTCATTAATGAGTCGTAAAAAATGACTCTTCTCGGATGGCCATTTTGGTATGCCCAATGAGTCGTTTTTAATTCATTTGCGAACTCGTAAACGAGTGTAAGGCTCGTAAATTATGACTCTTTTATGAATTAATTACGATACTTTTTGTTTGCTGGGTTCCTTTCAAAAGATCAATACAGCTCGCTAATTCGTCACCGCAATAACTTACGAATATTGAGTAACTAGGCTTGCGCATTCTAGTTCACCTTTGTGATCGCGAACGAACTAGTTCCCGAGCCCTCATGAACTAGTTCGTTCTTGTAGTTCGCAGCTCGCAAAAAAGAAATGATAAATGATGTCCGGAAATGTAACGACCTAAAGAAAACGCGTTCATTTTCTTAAAAGTTCGCGAGACTGAATATGATGACCTAAGAAGAAAGGGTCCCCTCTTCCCCGCGCGAATGAACTAGTTCCTTTTTTTAAGTTCGCAGATCGCAAGACTGAATGTGATGACCTAAAAAAAAGTTTCTCACATTCCTGGCGAACGAACTATGTAGTTCCTTTTTTTAAGTTCGAAGTTCGCAAGACTGATTGTGATGACCTAAAAACCTCGCAAACTGAACTACTTCCTTCTTTTAGTTACTAGTTCGCGAGAGTGCAGTGATACATGATGTACGCAAATGTGATGACGAATTACTTCCTACAAACAAACTAGGGCCGGAATTCACTGCGAACTAGTTCGTTCATTTCATTTATGAGAACGCTCTTCCGAACTAGTTCGTTCACGAACTACACAAGCCTAATATTGAGTCACTTTAGTGTTCTAGGAAATCAAAAAAAAGTTTTGTTGAGCGTGTAATCGAAGAAAGGTTTTGACCTTAAGAAACACCAAAACGTAAATGGAAACGTCGATCGTTAAAAAGTAATCAGATAAACTAAACGACAAAAGGATAAAGTATCAGTCAGCAAAGGTTGAAACACAGTATGCACTTCAGTGTTCGACCGATCGAGATTTAAAGAACATACTAATGAGCACATGGTTAGGTTAACCTAACCTAATGAGCACATGCAATAATACAATCCTCACGCGTGATCTGAAACTGTCAAGGAACTAAACTAGCGAGTTTGTGATAATATTTGAACTAAAAATTATTTTTATTCTGATTAATAAAAAAAAAATCGGATTTTACAATTCGCTATGCTTTTACTAAGTTTATGTTTAAATATATGTTCTGTATCAAGTTTGTATAAAATCAAAATGATTCCTAGAATTCAATGTCATAGAATTCAATGGTCATCTTTGCTTTCTTAAATAAAAATGCTATTCTTAAAAAATAATTAATTGTTCCTTGTCAATTTTATTTCGACTCCATGTACCCTTTTCATATGAGTTTTCAACCCTGACTCAACCGGATACTTTTTTGGACAAATTTTGCAATGAAACGGCTTTTCTCCGGTATGCGTTCTCATATGAATATTGATATACTTACGTTCAAATAATTTCGAACATAGTGAACATTTATGTTTTCTTGAGATATCAGCATGTACCGTTCGTATCATATGTTGCATCAAACTAGCCTTCACTGCAAACTTCTTTGGGCAAAGTTTGCACTGAAACGGTGTTTCGCCTGTATGTCTGATCATATGTTCCGTAAAAAGATACTTTCGGGTGAATATTTTCGAACATAACGTACATTTTAGCTTTTTCTTTGCTACGCTGCTATGCATCGTTTGCATATGCATCGTCCATCCGTGCTTTAAACGAAATTTTGCGTGACAAATTTCACACTGAAACGGCTTTTCGGCAGTGTGAATTTTCATATGTAAATCCAAAAGAGCCTTACTTTCGAATAATCTCAAGCACGACGAACATTTGAATTCCTTTGACGAATTTTCGATATGAATTTTACGCACATGATACAATAAACTTGATCGAAAACGATAATTTTTTTTACATATTTCGCATTGATGTGGTTTTTCTCCTGTATGAACTTTCATATGCTTATTCAAGTAACATTTAGTATCAAATGTTTTGAAACATATCGGACATTCCTGTGTCTTTAGCGAGCCAACATTGTGTGCTTTTTTCATATGTGTTATCATATGTGTCCTGCGGCTGTATTTATTTGAACATAGTTCGCACTGATATGTTCTTTGATGAATCGAAATACTGGTTGATCCACCGGCATGTGATGATTGCCCATGATTTTTATCAGATTGTTCCAAATATTCACTTTCGATATTTAAATCTAGTTCGGGTTCAAGCTTCACTTCTTGTACGAGAGATATTTCTTCGTCGGAATTATCTGATAAATCAGTCTGTACTAATTCTTCATCATTTGATGTATCACAATATTCCGTTTTAATTAGTAAAGAATCGTCTTTTGTATATCGTTCATATTCGTCTATAATTTTTCCATCGTTTTTATATCCTTTCCTACGGGCTTCGAATTTTTCAATTTTTAATTTGAAAATAAACGATTGCTTCACTTTGTTAAGGCAAACGTAACAAACATTCTCGGGCAGACCATCGTTACGAGACACCTGAAAGTTGAATAAGAAATGCTAAGTTAATGTTCTTAGTTCAGTCATTCAACAGGTGTAATTCAGTCAAAATATGGTAGTCCCGTGCCAATTTTAATGGAAAGCAGATGGAATTTATTTTAGCAATTTTTTTTTATATTTTGCTAGTATACAGGTCCCACAAATATCGTCTTCACTGATAAACATCAACGATTCAACAATTTATTTGATGACTATCGGACATCCAACCCTTCCAAAGTAGTTCAATTAAAAGACATTTAGAACAATTAGAATAACGACTTCAAATCATACATACTAAGGTCGTTTCTCAATTCCTTGCTTCGTCTAAGTCTACGTCTACGTCTAGTTATAACAGTTAATGACGTCAGACGTAGCAAAGCTGTAAATTCATTTTCGGTTCGTGTCTTGACTATCAGTCAATCTAAGCAAACGTAAAAAAATTCAAATTTTTCTATGGAATTCAATTAATTTTTGATTTTTGAAGTGTCAAATAAGCATCAGCATATCCATTTTGACGGTTTAGACGAGCTTTTTCTAATTTGTTGTAATAGCAATGCTATGCTGTGACGTCAACATAGACGTAGACGTAGACGAAGCAAGGAATTGGGAAACGACCTAAGAAAAAAGATTAAAAAAAACATACTGAAGTCACGATCGGCTGCAAGCCAATCGTATAATACTCGGTACAGAACTCCGATTTATATTGTAGTTGGGGATGAAGTAGTATTACGTGTGTGCATGTTGTATGTTCTTCATTAAGGACTCCCATTTAATTGCTACTCAAAACTAAAAGACAATATTCTGTGTTTAATTTCATATCTTGAACTGGGAAGAAAAATATCCTTTTTGAAGGATTCACTTGATTACTTACATATTAATCCCTCTCCTTGGAACCATTCACAAATTAATGTGTACAAAATTTCAGATTCGTAGCTAGAAGCCTTCAAAAGTAATCGGAAAATATTGTTGAGCACGTGTCTTAAGGATTCTTGCATGGAAGGTACCAGAAAAGAGTAAAAGGATTTCGCTGACTAGTAAACTCGAACTGTGTTTTCACTCAAAAGCAATTTACACAAACAAAATAGCTCAGTAGCTCAGTTCTGTAACTTATGAATGAGAAATTTCTCACCAAAAAGTCAAAATGAGGACGAATTAATGCAGTTTTCTCTCTGTATTCTCACCAAATGAGAAATGAAAGATTGCCAAATGCGTAGTCAATTACGGTGCTTTCTCATTTGGTGAGAATACAGAGAGAAAACTGCATTAATTCGCCCTCATTTTGACTTTTTGGTGAGAAATTTCTCATTCATAAGATACAGAACTGAGCTACTGAATTCATAGCTAAACGATTACTTGAGTTATAGTGAGTTTCGTTAATTGAATGAAGATATTTTAACAGGATATTTGTATGGCAGCCACTCGAAGGACTTATAGGATTATCTTCATAATAATACATTTAGATCCAAATATTGGAAAATTAGCACATATAAAATTCCAAAGCCGTAGCTTAAATCCTTATGAAGTTTTTGGCCAATATTCTTGAACAAGTGCCTTAAGGATATTTTGTATGGCAGCTACCAGAAGGAATTAAAGGATTGCGCTGACTAGTAAACTTGAACTTCATCTTCACTCAAAACTAATTGGTGTAAAATTCCGAATTCGTAGCTAAAAGATTACTTGAGTTATAGTGAGTTTCGTAATTAAGTGAAGACATTTTGAAAGGATGTTTGCATGGCAGCTACACGAAGGACTAATAGGATTTTCTTCATAATCACAAACACATACTGTACGATGATACTGTACTTGCTGGAGTGGGAGCTCCGTTACTCGATTAAGTTTCAGGGTAATACTCTGCTTCAAGAAAAGAAAGACTGCGACTTTCGCACAAAAAATGGTCGTCCGATTTATTCAAAGGCTAAAGAATGACTGCCATGTTGGCTAGAAAAAATAATACAATTCATATCGTAGTGTGTGTGTGTGTGGTTGCTGAATTAGTCAGCGTCGTTGCCAGCATCGTCGGTGTTGGTAGAAGACTCAACACATTTCAAAATTTCCAAGTCTTAGCTTAAATCCTTCTGATGTTATCGACCAATATTCTTGAACACGTGATTAAGGGACACTTTGTATGGCAGCTACCCGAAGGAGTAGAAGGATTTTGCCCGTTAACGAACTTAGCCTTACAAATTCAACCAAACACCCAGATTTAAAATTTCAAGATCGTAGGTCAAGGCGTTCTTAAGTTGTCGTGCTAACGGACAGACGTCAAGCGGATTTGAGATTTTTGGCCACAAATAAACAAAAACTAATATACAGCCAAGTGCAAAAGTACTAGGCACCCAAAATTTTTGTATTTTCGTGGTCATAATTCAACCAAAACAAAAGCTAATTTAATAAAATTTTCAGGATTAAATGAAAAATATACATATTTTGTACAGTAATATGTTAATATCGGGTTGATCCTCCGTTGTTCTTCAATTCTTGAAGACATGCTGGCCACGAGAGTCTGGCACACCTCTGGGCTAATATTAACCCACTCCTCGATTGCCGCTGTCTCCACCTCACGGAGTGACTTGCAGTGCCTCCCCATGATCTTCAGCTTCAATCGAGACCAAAGGTGCTCAATGGGATTGAGGTCCGGGCTCTGGGCGACCACTGAAGTACTCTCACTCCATTGTTCTGGAACCAGGTCCAGTTGCGGGCAGCGGTGTGGCAAGGGGCGTTGTCTTGTTGGAAAATTACTCCCTCGGCCCCTTCACCGAACAATGTAGTTATCGACGGTAAATAAGTAATGATAGTAAAAGAACAGAAAAAGAACGTCGCAATCAATGTTTGCGCGAATACTAATACTTTTGCACTTGGCTGTATAACTTTTTTTCACAAATGGTTCTATGCGTTACATATTTTTCGGCTGGATCAAACTTAATACTCTATATGATTTCATCTAGAGTAGGTATAAAAATCTACAGGAGATTCGCTACCTGAGTATCATCCAGATTCGTTAAGCATCTGCCTTATGACGTCTCAATTTAAATAAATTGTTCGAGAAAATATTTGTTAATATAAAATCATTTTATCAGATTAAATTTTTACAGCTTGCTTTGCTTATAATAAAATTATCAGGCCTATTCAGGATCAGAGTGTCATATCAAAAAAGTCTCAATTAATTCAAAATTCATAAAAAATTTAGACTCTCGACCTATTTTGTGACTTGTGACTCGGTCCTGAATAGGCCTGTATATTTCAATTTCTTTTCTGAATTAAGTTTGTCCAAGATTAAAATGAGACCTACAATTACTAGAAGAAATCCATAGAGGTAGTGGAGACGACAAGCCACCGGTTTTGTATAAAGCGCTTTGAAGCCAAAAACACGATGAAAATTGAGACAAAACATGGTCGTTATATCAAATTGTTGTTGGTTTAGCGTGTGAGTGAGTGAGACAAAACAGGTGCATTATGTCAATTTGTTGTTGTTTTGCGTGCAAGTAAATGCGACGACTTCCGCCTTCAACTCAACCGCTGCTTGTCATCTCCAGTATATACTATATATGTATCTCTATAAGGAAATCTTATTTACTTTCTTAAATAGTCTAATTTATTCTAAAATTCATTATTTGTAGTCTGAACGATGTAAACAGCGACCAGACTGTCTTGCGATTCAACACCATGCACTTTTCTGATATGACTGTTCAATACGGACCGAACTGAATATTTTTTTGGACAAATTTCGCAATGAAACGGCTTTTCTCCGGTATGCCGTCTCATATGTACTTTCATATATGTACGTTCGTATAATTTTCTACATATTGAACACTTCCGTTTCGTTGCTAAATCATGTTTAACTTGCGTATGTCGCAACAAAATTGTCTTCGCCGTAAATCTCTTTGGACAATGTTCGCACTGAAATGGTTTTTCGCCACTATGTAGTCTCATATGTTGTACAAAAAGATAGTTATGACAGAACATATTCGAACATATTCGACATTTCAAATTTATCTTTTTCTTTCCATGTATCCTTTGCATATGTCTCGTCCATGTGTACTTAAAACGGAATTTTTTTTCACATTTTTCGCACTGAAATGGCTTTTCGGCAGTGTGAATTTTCATATGCCGATCAAAAACATCTTTACTTTCGTATAATCTCGAGCATGTCGGACATTTAAATTTCATTGCCGATTCATCGGTATGCCATTTTCGTATATGAACGACTAAACCTGACCGAAAACGGTAATTTTTTTGACATATTTCGCATTGATGTGGTTTTTCACCTGTATGAATTTTCATATGCTGATTCAAGTAGTTGTTAGTATCGAATAGAGCGAAACATGTCGGACATTTAAATGTTTTCGATATTCCAATGTCGTGTTCTTTTAGCACATGCGCATCTAAAGTCGCCTTGCGCCTGTATACTTTTGAACATACGTTGCACTGAAATGAACTTTGTTCTGTATGAATTTTCATATGCAAATTCAAAGAGCTTGTACATCCGAATAATTTCGAACATATCGTGCATTTCGAATTTCTATCATTCATTGTTTTATCGGCATGTTTCGCCATGTGTCGTCGGTAACATTTCGAGAACATAAAACTCTTTGCACACACGTTACAGTCAAATTGTTTATTTCTTGGGTGCATTTTCAACATATGTTTCCGAAAGGAGCTTTTAATTTCGAATAATTTCGAACATATCGCACATTTAAACGCTCCATGTTCGTTGTTCAGATGATCGATCAAAGTGCTTCTTCGCTGGTATATTTTTTGACAACGTTTGCACTCAAATGGATATTCTAGGTGTTCTACCGAATGAATTATCATGTGCCGATTTAAATGATGTTTAAAACGGAATAATCTCGAACATTTCGCACATTTAAAATTTTTATTTTTCGTTGATTGAACTACATCATCTGCCGCCTGTCCATCCTTTTTATCAGTTTCGCCGATATTCTCGTCTTCCATATTTAAATCTAATTCGGGTTCATGCTTCACTTCTTGTACGAAGGACATGTCTTGCTCAGAAATAGCAGTCTGTGCTAATTCTTCATCATTTGATGTATCAAAATATTCTGTTTTAACTACTACAGAATCGTATTTAGAATATCGTTCACATTCGTCTATAATGTTTCCATCGTTCTTAAAGTCTTTCTTACGGGCTTCGGATTTTTCAATTTTTGATTTGAAAATAAACGATTGCTTCACTTTATCAAGACAATCGCAACAAATGTTTTCGGGAAGACCATCGTTACGAGACACCTGAAAGTTGAATAAGAAATGCTAAGTTAGTGTTCTTAGTTTAGTCATTCAACAGGTGTGATTAAGTCAAAACAGGTTCGTGGCTTTTTTGATGAAAGGCAGATGAAATATATTTTATTTAAACAATTTCCTTTTATATTTTTAAACTAGAAACCGATCAGTCTGGGCATTGCAGGATGCGATCATAGCCAAAAGACCATCTAGTCTAGTAGTTGATGTTAATTATGGATCATTTGATTTGTGAAGTTCGACCTCACTGAGCCTATGATGATTCGATCCCGAAGCCGAATTTTTATACGAACTCTGCAGTTGATGTACGTGTTTATTTTAATCGTTCGTGTTGAAAATGTAAGTATGTAACAAATATAAATATAATAAATGTCAATCCTTGAAAGAATCCACTTTTTCTCTCCTCTCTTCTTCCGAGTTCTGTTTAAGTTCTAACTCTTTTAATTGATGGTAGTTTATAAGATAGTTTAATGTAGTTATAAGTTAAGTTTCATTAGGTTTTTTTAACCCTTTTCCTTCATATATAAATTGAGCTTTGAATTCATTTACATGTAGCTACATATACAGGGTGTAAAATAATAACTGTCGTACCCTTTAATTTATAAAAATCTTAAACAAATCTTATAATTTTAATTAAAAAACCTTTTTAAACTTTTATTTATTCTTTATTTATTTCATTCTTATTATTTTTTCTATTCTTCTTCCCTTTTCCTTAATTACATCCTTTAATATACAAGTAAAATTCTCACAAGCGGCACGCAGGTTTTTGTAATTTTTAGCACCAAATATTGAAAACTTATGCGTGCACAATTTCAAGTTCTCAACATAAAGCATTCGACCAATAATCGCAATTATGTGTTTAATAATAATTACCAGTGAAGTGAATGTACAATTTTTGGAGGGAGAGGTGAAGCGCGGATGGTGGGGTGCAGCCATTTTCCATTTGTTTATCTCATGGACCGAATTAAATATGATCTTTAAATTTTTTCAGCGGAGAAAAAAATGTTGAAGGTGTGGGTGTTGGGAGTGATGGTGGGAGGGGGTGGAAATGGAAAAAAATTTTGATTTTAATTTCTCGGAAGCCGCAAAGGATAGAAAGCTAAATATTTAAAACTGGATAAAGTAACTAGTAGTCTGGGTGGCTTAGTGGTTAGAGCACTTGCCTTCGGTGCACCTGGTACCAGGTTCGAACCTGCTTGGCGACAAGTAATTTTCGAAAATGGTATGGGGTGCCGGACTACCAGTTCACTCAGCTGTAAATGAGTACCTAATTTAAAATTGGGGTAATAATCACGGACCAGCGTGTAGCTGACCACTTCACATCCTAGTGGTTCGTTGGTCTAGTAATGAAGTAACTCTAGCATTACTTCAAGGCCTAGGCCCGATTTGGGCTGCTGCGCCATTGATTATTATTATTATTATTATAAAGTAACTATAGAGACATCCCAGACAAAATTTTTGATAAGGGCAGCAAGGTACGGAGGTGGTGGTGTATTTTCATATCTCAGAAACGGATTATGCTAGAAAGTTGAAACTTAGTATATATTTATATGTAAATGTGCTACTAGAATAATTAAAACTTAAAAAAAAATCGGCCAGCAGTCTAGGTGCAACTTTATTATTTTATGTATAATAATAACCAGGAGGCTATTCGGAACGTTATTTACTAGGTTGTCAGTCGCATAGTAACCTACACTGCATCGCAACATTAATCACCTTTCGGACTTCAACCCATAAAATAATAAAGTTTCACCTAGACTGTTGGTCTTTTTTTTTGATATTAGTTCGATGCAAGAATTCAGAACAAATTTTAAGTAAAACAATTCAAATTCATGAATACATACAAAAAAATTTCGTGTCACTCCTATCGCTTAATTTAAATAGTGTACTTGCAACACTTCTAGTGTACCGTTCCCGTAATTATCGCTTTCATTTCATTCCTATCCTAACCCTTCGAAAATAGTCGATTTACATGAGAAAAGTATCATAACGATAAACATGCTAAACGTAAATATTAAATCAATAAGAGCTGCTAAATAGCTCAATTGTACATAATATTTAATTTAGTTTTTAGATCTCAGGAACCACTTATGGTATGTTAGGAGGCTGAAACTCGGAACTTATATAAAAGTATGATAGTGGACCTGTCTGCAAAAATTAAGATACGGTTTGAGGCGTGTTGGAGTGGAGGGAAAAGCAATGGCTTCGGAGTGCTTGAAAGCTGAGATTGAAACATTCTAAAATACGTATCTTCTGAATGGTTAATGTCAGAAGATTGAAACTTGTAGTTGTTTTAAGAAATAATAGGTAGCAGATTAATCAAGAGCTAAAATTTTTCAATCACGAGATGGTGAGAAGGGGTTGGGGTAAAAAACTTTGGATTTGAATATCTTTCGAATCAATTAAACCAGGAAGGTATAATTTAGTTTGTGTATATAGGATATGCGGAGAAGCTCATTGAATATACAATTTATTATGTGAGAGGTAGACCACAAAAGTGGGGCTATTTTTAAAATATTTCATTTTTATATTTCAAGAACCGTACCATATATGATCTTAGAAATTTTACAGGAGTTAGGTCCAGTACCCTTCTAACTGGGAAAACAAATTCTGGAGGAACTGGTGAAGGGGCTGATGGTGGGAGGGCGTGGAAAGGAAATAAAATCCATTTTTATTTTTGAAAAACTACAAACCATAGAAAGGTAAAAATTTACTACATAGAGCTAATAAAGAGGTATCCTAGAAAAAAAATATATGGGTGGTAATTTTTTATATCTCAAAAACGGCTTATGAAGAAAAAAGTTGGAGCTTAGTACGTATGTATATGAAGTAATTAAAGAAAAAAAAATTGATTTTTATTAGCATTGAGGTTGAGTAAAACAATTCTGATTGTCCGCGAAAAGGGATTTTTCCACATTTCCACGATTTCGTTATATATTTATATTGGACATGCCGAAATAAATTTTACCTTTGCGGGCTCTTTATGTAAGCACCTAGAAATATTTTTTTCTAATTTTCAAGAATTTCTATATATTGTGTCTAATGAGATATTTAATTCACTTTTATTTCTAAAGGTTTTAAGTTGAGTCGAAGAAAAATCTGCTGCAAGCGTTTTTAACGAATTCCGAAAAACTTTTAGGGTTAATGAGATCGAATTCGGTCTTATTTCTATTGACTCTTCTATTCCAAAAAATACGTAAGAAATACAAAAAAAATCTGCCAATATGTACTATGATCGAAACTTTATAATTTTTTGATAGAAGTCCGGAAAGCGTTTAATGATGAGCTAGGTGTAGGTGACTGCGACAGACAACCTAAGCAACGTTCTAAATAGCCTCCTAGATCCCTGCTGGGTGCTAATGGAGGAGGTTCAATCAATATGCAGTAAATTGATAGGTAGAATAATAATAAAAAATTGTGGATATGAACCAATTGCTTCCCCTTGTTGAATTATCACGCCACGCCACTGTTATGCAGAGCTCATTATAAATCTGTCTCATGGGGTAAATTGATACGTAATATATACATAATTATATTATCGAATTAACAAAAACTTTTTATAATTCGTGCTTATAATAATTTTATGTTAGAATTTATTTTCTTAATTTGGTTTGTATAAGATTATATAAAATATAATATAATATAAAATTTTCTCTGCTTTCTTATATATACTAATTTATTCTAAAGTTCACTATTTGTTGTCTGCACGATACATACCGCCATCTTTCTTTTTGATTCAACACCATGAACTTTTTCCATATGGCTGTTCAATTCAGTCTGAACTACAAATTTCTTTGGACAAATTTTGCACTGAAAAGATTTTTTTCCAAAATGCACTCTCATATGTATTTTGATATATCTACGATCGAATAATTTTGAACATATTGAACAAATAACTTTCACTGATGGATCACCATGTACCGTTCCTTTATGGCGATTCAACTCAGCCTTTACAGCAAATTTCTTTAGGCAAACATCGCACTGAAACGGCTTTTCGCCGGTATGTATTCTCATATGATTATCAAACGGTAACTTTTGAGAGAATAATTTCGAACATATCGAACATCTAAAATTTCTATTGTCATCATGTATCGTTTGCATATGTCTCGTCCATCCGCACTTGAAACGAAATTTTTGTTTACATATTTCGCACTGAAATGGCTTTTCGACAGTGTGAATTTTCATATGTTGATCTAAAACCTCTTTACTTTCGTATAAACTCGAGCACGTCGGACATTTAAATTTCTTTGTCGATTTATCGGTATGTACTCGCATATGGGAGATTAAACTTGATTGAAAATGATAATTTTTTTGACATACCCCGCATTGATATGGTTTTTCTCCTGTATGAATGTTCATATGCTGATTCAAGTAGCTTTTAGTATCGAATAGAGCGAAACATGTCGGACATTTCAATTTTTTCGATGTGCCAATGTCATGATCCTTTAGCATATGTCTCTTCAAAGTCCTCTTGCACTTGCATATTCTTGAACATATATTGCAGTGAAATGAACTTTGTCTTTTATGAATTTTCATATGAAATGTCAAAGACCTTTTAATTTCGAATAATTTCGAACATATCGCACATTTAAATTCTCCATGTTCGTTGTTCAGATGATCGACTAAAGTGCTTCTTCGCTGGTATATTTTTTGACAACGTTTGCACTCAAATGGATATTTTAGGTGTTCTACAGAATGAATTATCATGTGCCGATTTAAATGATTTTTAAAACGGAATAATTTCGAACATTTCGCACATTTAAAATTTTTATTTTTCGTTGATCCAACTACATCTGCCGCCTGTCCATCCTTTTGATAAGTTTCGTCGAAATCCCTGTCTTCCATATTTAAATCTAATTCGGGTTCATGCTTAATTTCTTGTACGAAAGACATGTCTTGCCCAGAAATATCCGATAAAGCATCATGTACTAATTCTCCATCATTTGATGTATCACAATATTCCGTTTTAGCTAGTACAGAATCGTTTTTAGTATATCGTTCATATTCGTTCATAATTTTCCCATCGTTTTTTAATTCCTTTCTATGGGTTTCGAATTTTTCGATTCTTATTTTGAAAATGAACGACCGACTGGCTTTCACAAGACAATCGCAACAAATATTTTCGGGAAGACCATCGTCACGTGACACCTGTAAGTTGAATAAGAGAGGTGCCGTTAGTGTTCTTAGTTCAGTTAGTTCAGCCATTCTCCATCCTTCATCCTTAAAAGTCAACAGGTGCGTTTGAGACAAAGTAAACTCGATGTCAATTAGCGATTAGCAATTTCCTTTTATAACTTTAAATATTAAATCTATACGATCTTCTCTCCCGAGTGTTATGCAGAGCTCATTATAAATCTGTCTCATGGGGTAAATTGATACGTAGTATATACATAATGATATTATCCAATTCATAACAAAAACGTTTTTATAATTCGTGTCTATAATAACTTTATGTTACAATTTATTTTCTTAATTTGGATTGTATAAAATTGAAATGATATCAAGAATTACTCGAGTAGTCTGGGTGGCTTATTGGCTAGAGCACTTGCCTTCGGTGCACCTAGTACCAGGTTCGAATCTGCTTGGCGACAAGTAATTTTCGAAAATGGGATTAGGTGCCGGACTATCAGTTCACTCAGCTGTAAATGAGTACCTGAGTTAAAATCGGGGTAATAATCACGGACGAGCGTGTAGCTGACCACTTCACCTCATAGTGTTTCGTTGGTCTCGCAATGAAGTAACACTAGCATTACTTCAAGGCCTAGGCCCGATTTGGGCTGTTGCGCCATTGATTATTATTACAATTTATTTTCTTAATTTGGATTGTATAAAATTGAAATGATATCTAGAATTACTCGAGGTAATTTTCTTTGCTTTCTTAAATATACTAATTTATTCTAAAGTTCATTATTTGTTGTTTGCACGATGTATACCGCCATCTTTCTTTTTGATTCAACACCATGAACTTTTTCTATATGGCTGTTCAAATCGGACCGAATTAAAAATTTTGTTGGACAAATTTTACACTGAAAAGATTTTTTTCCAAAATGGCTTCTGATATGTGTTTTGATATATTTATGATCGAAAAATTTTGAGCATATTGAACATAAACGTTTCATTGATATATCAGCATGTACTGTTCGTATATGTACATTCAAACAAGGCCTTAGCGCAAATTTCTCTAGACAAACTTCGCACTGAAACGGCTTTTCGCAGGTATGCTTCCTCATATGATCCACCAACAGGAAGTTGTGGGCGAATAATTTTGAACATATCGAACATTTCAATTTCAACTTCTCCTTTCTATTGTCATCATGTATCGTTTGCATATGTCTCGTCCATCTCCACTTGAAACGAAATTTTTTTTTACATATTTCGCACTGAAATGGCTTTTCGCCAGTGTGCATTTTCATATGCATAATCAAGTACTCGTAGTTGTTAGTATCGAATCGAGCGAAACATGTCGGACATTTAAATGTTTTCGATGTTCCAATGTCATGTTCCTTTAGCACGTGTGCCTTCAAAGCCGCTTCGCACCCGTAATTTTTTAGGCATACGCTGCACTGAAATTGACGGTGCATTTCCAACATATATTCGCGTAAAGAACTTTCATTTTCGAATAATTTCGAACATTTCGCACATTTAAAATTTTTATTTTTCGTTGATCCAACTACATCTGCCGCCTGTCCATCCTTTTTATCAGTTTCGTCGAAATCCCTATCTTCCATATTTAAATCTAATTCGGGTTCATGCTTAAATTCTTGTACGAAAGACATGTCTTGCTCAGAAATAGCAGCCTGTACCAATTCTTCATCATTAGATGTATCACAATATTCCGTTTTAATTAATACAGAATCATCATTAGTATATCGTCCATATTCGTTCATAATTTTCCCGTCGTTTTTTAATTCTTTGCTATGGGTTTCGGATTTTTCGATTCTTATTTTGAAAATGAAAGACTGACTTGCTTTCACAAGACAATCGCAACAAATATTCTCGGGAAGACCCTCGTTTCGTGACACCTGAAAGATGAATAAGAGAGGCGCCGTTAGTGTTCTTAGTTCAATTAGTTCAGCCATCCTCAATCCTTCATCCTCAACAGTCTACAGTCAACAGGTGCGTTTAAGTCAAAGTAGACTCGATGTCAATTAGCATTTCCTTTTATAACTTTAACCTAGAAACAGTTTGTTTTCGTGGGATCCGATCATAGCTAAAACATCATTCAATCTTGTCGATGGTGTTCATTTCCCATGTGGTTTGTTAAACACTGGCATTATTCCAATACAGAGGTAGAGCAAATTAAGTAGGCACGCAAGCAATCTTTCTTTTTTAACGGTTTTCATAACGGTACCTGATCTAAACTTTGATTGAATTATACTGCAAACAAAACAGCATGCCTTGAGATCATAAAGCATTCGAGCGATGGATTTTACAACGCATCCTAGGCTCTGACTGTCGAATTCTGAACAAGAACATCAAAATGTCCTAGTAAACTGCGAAAATTCCACTCTGGCGAATGATAGCAACGATCTAGAGGCATTTTGAAAAGTAAGGCGTATGACAATCGACCACCGAGAAAGCCACGTGAACGATGAGAGGACTCGATCGATGCAAACAACAATACTAATATTTTAACACTGGATACCAAAGTTCGATTTAAACTCCCATTAACGGTGACCAGATCACTGTTGAAGTCTTCTGATGTCGAGACCTGGGGTGAGATTACGTAACTTGGTTCGAGTGTTTGTTTCGAGTTTGAAATAAAAATGGCATTACCGAACTCTGTTTCGACCTAGATAACTTTGGTTCAAGGTTTTGCTTCGAGTTCGAAAAAATAGTTGGCATTCTGTACTTTGTTGCGACCTGTCTTATGAGATTGATACGAGCGAATTTTGGTCGGTAACTACTTGGCTGTCGAGTACAAGCTTAAAATACCTTCAACGATGTAAGTTTTCGTATATTTCTTTGTATTATTTGTTCTAACACTTGAAATATTGAAATCGTAGGGATGCAGGAGACAATAAAATTGTTCAGGCAATAAACAAGCAGCAATGTGAAGTAATGGTGTGCTTCATGAAAAATAACGAAGACCTAGCCAAAGGAATTTTGAAATATGTGCACGGTACGTAAATTTCAAAGGAGTTATGGGAGACGTTGAAAACTTCCCTTAAAGATTGCCTGTGAAAAAAGAGCATGAATGGGAAGGAATACAAAACTTAAGTTTATGCTCAAAAGCTGAAATCATAAAGTTGAAACTTAGGCAGTTTTATGAACTATTCATCATATTTCAAGATTTTCAAATTAACAAGTTATTCGAATATATTAACAAAAAAATTAAAAACTCTTAAAATTTGGTGTTTTAAAATGAAACCGTCTAAAATACTAAATTTTGAAATGAAATGTGTGGTTCGAATGGTAGGCAATAAGAAGTAAATTTTTTGTTACACAGTAAATATGAAGCGTGAGAGGATACGTACAAAGTGTTTAATTTGTATGCCGTGCATTTGCCGAAGGTCGGAGGACTTAAAAACGTTCCCAACATCAAATTTTCAAAGCTAAGCTTAGTACTAACTAGAAGCGAAACGAAATTGTCCATACAAATCTTTCGTCCGAGCGAAAATTGTTAGTGGATTCTTTTAGTTAGTACTAGGCTTTAAGGTAGATTTTGAAACTGGATTTATTTAACGCTTCAGAGAAAGTTGATACAAAAATTGCATTTATTATCTAAAATTTTCAAGTTACAAGTAAATATAACACTACAATTTCCCACCCACGAACTTTTTTTTAATAAAAATCTTAAATTTGAAACTATTTTCAATGTAGTAATTCTCATTTATCAGCGTAAAAACCAAGGCGTGACTTGTTTTCACTTAAAAACAAACATTTTCACAATTTTTAATAAAATATCAACATTTGACATTTCAAATTAATACCGAATTGGCGGATTCTTGTTTATGCATAATGAGGTATCATCATTTTTCGAAGTCGTTTGAAATAGGTAATGCCTAAACGAAGTCGTATCGAGTTCAAAAGAGGTCGAAACAAACAACTCGAACCAAGTTACGTAATCTCACCCCTGGGGTGAGAGTTAAAATGTCAAGTGTTGATGTTTGAATAAAAATATTAGAAATGTTTATGTTTTTTATTGAAAGTGATGAAGAAAATGTTCGCGAATTAGTGGTCTAAAGGAGAACATTAAGAGCCGCAAGTAATCCATTAGATTTGGGACAAAACGAGTTAGTATTAGTTTTTGGAGGTTTTTTATTATATTTTATTTTAGATTTCGCAGACTTTTAAGGGTGACTCGAGAGATTTTCACTAAACTGCTAGAGGAGTTGATAATTCACAGAGGAAGTCGACGGACCGCAATACCGCCAATGTTGAAAATTGTTTCAAATTAGAAATTTTTATTAAAAAAAAATTAGTGCGTGAGAAATTGTAGTGTTATATTTACTTGTAACTTGAAAATTTTAGATAATAAATGCAATTTTTGTATCAGCTTTTTCCGTAGCGTTAAATAAATCCAGTTTTTCAAAATTTCTTCGTGATTTTTCATCAAGTGCGTGTGCTTGATGAAAAATTGCTGCTTGTTTATAACCTGACCAATTTTATTGTCTCCTGCATCCCTACGATTTCCATAAATATACGTTTATAAATATATGAAAACTTACATCGTTGAAGATATATTTTAAGCTTGCATTCGACAGCCAAGTAGATACCGATAAAAATTCGCTCGTATCAGTCTCATAAGACAGGTCGAAAGAAAGTACAGAATGCCAACTATTTTTTCGAACTCGAAGCAAAACCTTGAACCAAAGTTACCTAGGTCGAAATAGAGTTCGGTAATGCCATTTTCATTTCAAACTCGAAACAAACACTCGAACCAAGTTACAGTAATCTCACCCCTGAACTTGAAGACAACACAAAATTTATCAGAGATATTTGATATTCAGCGATTTTTCTCTGAGGCTGTTTTTAATATTTTTTTCTTGGAACTCTCTTTCTAATACCATCTAGTGATGGCATAAACTACATACTACTACTATATTAATCTATGCACGCTAGTCAGTCAAAACGATATCATGGGCTAAAGTCTGTGTTTCGGGATGCTCTATCATCAGCTATACTAAACACATGCGGATATATTAGATATCAGGTCTGTTCTTTTTGCCTACACTTTTAACACTTTTTTGCACTAGCTTTTTTAAAGCCTTATGCGGGTCTAGAAGGCCAAAAAGAAGCATGTTTTCTTGAATTTTTTTTAAAGATACTATAAGAATTGTACAATTTTAATTTATTGTATATAAAAGTCCTACAGTTAAACAACATTCTGTAAAAATATCAAAGGAAAATATCAACAAGTCAGCCATTGAGAGTCACGTGAAGTTGACCATGCTGAAAAAAGTGCCGTCACGGTAGTCACCTTAAATCAAGTAGTTTTTATCAGAAATCAAAAACACATAATTTGTCTGTTAGTATTTGAATATAGGTTGTGCTTGAACAAAGGATTTTTATTAAAAATTTAAAATTTTTGGCAGCGTTTCTTACGAAAAATGTCATTTTTTCCATAAATTTTGGCCATATTTGGCTTATAAAATGAGTTGTAATTGAAGGTAAAAAAATCCTTCGTTCAAGCACAAGCCAATCATGTCTAAAAGCAGTGTGCAAAATTTCAAGCCGATCGGTACATAAGATTCTGAAAAATTTTAACTACCGACTTCAAAAAAGTGGTTTTGAGCAAAACGCATTTAAAGTTTCAAAGAGAAATAAAACAGAGAAAATGGAATACATGGGATCATCGATTCCAGGCCCATAAAGTGAAGGACCTGCTGCAGCTGCAAGGTCCAATTCATCCTTTTGTACCTGTCTGAGTCGAATTCTGGAGTCTCGGATCTGAGCCTCCGCTTGTTTCTAGGCATGCCTGAGATTTTCGGTGGCCGGGTTCGGGTTGCCAGTAAAGACATATTTAATAGCTACAAGGCGCTTTAAATCTCTCTCAATCCTACAGTTTTGCTCCGATCGACTTGAAATTTTGAGACAATATTCCTGACATGTTGAACTATTCTATAAATTGTTTTATTCAAAAAAATGAACTTTTTGAAGTATCAAGACCCGCATAAGCCCTTAAGGGGGTCTTCTAGTGTAAAGGCAGTTTTTTTAATGCTTTTTTGGCGAATTTTTTTTTACAAACCATTAAAATAACATAATTTATAAATTGTATATCATTTTTAGTAACATTTAAACAAACTTTGTGAATTTTTTGAAGTCATTATATAGAATATAGTCGGAGATACACCGCCCAACAGGAACACATATTTAAAAATAGGTGCTCCACTGCTGCCATGATTCCGGCCGTTCTGCTTATCTCAAATCAAAAAAAAAAACCAAACGCAATTTTAATCGTGAGACTTGAGGCCCTACGTGGAACTAAAATAAAGTTAGAATCCCAAAAAATATTTTTTTTTACGCTTTACAAAAAAATACAATTTTTAGCTGATAAAAAGAAAACTAACGAAGCAATCTTAATTATTTTAGTTCAACGTGTAGTTATATATGTATTAAAGATGCTGTTTAAATTTGAGCAGAATCAATCAAATAGTTTTTGAGATATCATGGCAGCAGTTTGAAAAAATCGTGTTTTGAGAAAAACGCGTTTGAAAGTTGTTACATATAATTTATAACAAGAAAATGACCGATCGACCTGATCGACCGACGGCTGTAACTTTTCAACGGCTTCAAATTTCGAAAAATTCTTTTACCCACGTCTTCTATACATGTTTTAGATGTGATTTATGAAAAAAAAAAAAAAATCGATTTTTTTTGATCTGACACACTAGACGACCGCCTTAAACAACATTTGACGTCACAGCAATGACAGAAACTTATACAAAAACAGTATTCTTGTCCGCCACCCATTAACCCTTTACACTTTTCTACACTCGCTCGAGAGCTAGTGTAAAAAAGTGTAAAAAGTGCAGGCAAAAAGAACAGACCAATTAGTTCGATCCAAGGATTCAGAACAATTTCTAGTAAAACAATTCAAATTCATATAATAAAACAAATTCGTGTCACTTTATTCCTATCGCTTATTATAATTAGTGTACTTAGCAACACTTCTAGTGTACCGTTCCCGTAATTATCGCTTTCATTTCATTCCGATACTAACCCATTAAAAGTATTCGATTTACATGAGAAACTTATCATAAAGATAAACATGCTAAACATTAATATTAAATCTATAAGAGCTTCACTACCCGAATGTTAGGCAGAGCTCATTATAAATCTGTCTCATGGGGTAAATTGTTGCGTAATATATATATAATTATATTATCGAATTAATAACAAAAACTTTTTTATAATTCGTTGTTTATAATAACTTTATGTTACAATTTATTTTCTTAATTTGGTTTGTATAAAATTGAAATGATATCTAGAATTACTCGAGGAAATTTTCTTTGCTTTCTTATATATACTAATTTATTTTAAAGTTCATTATTTGTTGGCTGCACGATGTATACCGGCATCATACTGCTTTCTGATTCAACACCATGAACTTTTTCCATGTGGCTGTTCAAATCGGTCTGAACTACAAATTTTGTTGGACAAATTTTGCACTGAAAAGATTTTTGTCCAAAATGCCTTTTCATATGTATTTTGATATATCTACGATCGAATAATTTTGAACATATTGAACAAATAACTTTCACTAATGTATCAGCATGTACCGTTCGTATATGGTGCTTCAAATAATCCTTTACCGCAAATTTCTTTAGACAAACTTCGCACTGAAACGGCCTTTCGCCGGTATGCTTTCTCATATGATTATCAAACGGTAACTTTTGAGAGAATAATTTCGAACATATCGAACATTTAAAATCCAACTTTTTCTTTCTATTGTCATGTATCGTTTGCATATGTCTCGTCCATGTGTACTTAAAACGAAATTTTCGTGTACATATTTCGCACTGAAATGGCCTTTCGGCAGTGTGAATTTTCATATGCCAATCCAACACAATTTTACTTTCGTATAATCTGGAGCACGTCGGACATTTAAATTTCTTTGTCGATTCATCGGTATGCCATTTTCGTATGTGAACGATTAAACTTGATTGCAAATGATAATTTTTTTGACATACCGCGCATTGATATGGTTTTTCTCCTGTATGAATGTTCATATGCTGATTCAAGTAGCTGTTAGAATCGAATAGAACGAAACATGTCGGACATTTAAATTTTTTCCATGTTCCAATGTCATGTTCATTTCGCAAATGTCTCTTCAAAGTCCTCTTGCACCTGCATATTTTTGAACATACGTTGCACTGAAATGAACTTTGTTCTGTATGAATTTTCATATGAAATATCAAAGAGCTTTTAATTTCGAATAATTTCGAACATATCGCACATTTAAACTCTCCATGTCCGTTCTTCAGATGATCGATCAAAGTGCTTCTTCGCTGGTATATTTTTTGACAACGTTTGCACTCAAATGGATATTCTAGGTGTTCTACCGAATGAATTATCATGTGCCGATTTAAATGATGTTTAAAACGGAATAATTTCGAACATTTCGCACATTTAAAATTTTTATTTTTCGTTGATCCAACTACATCTGCCGCCTGTCCATCCTTTTGATAAGTTTCGTCGAAATCCTCGTCTTCCATATTTAAATCTAATTCGGGTTCATGCTTAATTTCTTGTACGAAAGACATGTCTTGCTCAGAAATATCCGATAAAGCAGCCTGTACCAATTCTTCATCATTTGATGTATCACAATATTCCGTTTTAATCGGTACAGAATCATCTTTAGTATATCGTTCAAATTCGTTCATAGTTTGCCCATCGTTTTTTAATTCCTTTCTATGGGTTCCGGTTTTTTCGATTCTTATTTTGAAAATGAACGACTGACTTGCTTTCACAAGACAATCGCAACAAATATTCTCGGGAAGACCCTCGTTTCGTGACACCTGAAAGTTGAATAAGAGAGGCGCCGTTAGTGTTCTTAGTTCAGTTAGCTTAACCATCCTCCATCCTTTATCCTCAACAGTCTACAGTCAACAGGTGCGTTTAAGTCAAAGTAGACTCGATGTCAATTAGCATTTCCTTTTATAACTTTAACCTAGAAACAGCTTGTCTTCGTAGGATCCATGGATGTATTAGTATAACTGGATCGGCTATATTGCATAAAATTCCTATATGTGAGACTAATTCGTTTTCTGACAGTTGTTCCAACCTTTCAAAAAAAATTTGTACGGGTTATGACCATGGATGTAGTAGTATAACTGGATCGGTAGTAAGCGAGATTTTGCCTAATAGGTTCTGGTTGTGTGAGTTGTCTATTTGCGTTAGTGTAAGTGTATTGGGGGGGGGGCTACAAAATAGAAAATACGTACTGTACCCGGGAAATTTTTTTGGTCCGACGATGTGGTGAAAACAATTGTCAGAAATGATTGTCATAACCCGTACAAAATTTTTTTGACAGATGGGAACAACTGTCAGAAAATGAATTAGTCTCACATATAGGAATTTTATGCAATACAGCCGATCCAGTTATACTAATACATCCATGGTTATGACAATCATTTCTGACAATTGTTTTCACCACAGCGTCGGACCAAAAAAAATTCCCGGGTACAGTACGTATTTTCTATTTTGTAGCCCCCCCCCCCCCAATACACTTACACTAACGCAAATAGACAACTCACACAACCAGAACCTATTAGGCAAAATCTCGCTTACTGCCGATCCAGTTATACTACTACATCCATGGTAGGATCCGATCTTGGCTAAAACATCATTCAATCTTGTCGATGCTGTTCATTTCCCATGTGGTTTGTTAAACACTGGCATTATTCCAATACAGAGGTAGAGCAAATTAAGTAGGCACGCAAGCAATGTTTCTTTTTTAACAGTTTTCATAACGGTACCTGATCTAAACTTAGATTGAATTATACTGCAAACAAAACAGCATGCCTTGAGATCATAAAGCATTCGGGCGAAGGATTCTACAATGCATCCTAGGCTCTGACTGACGAATTCTGTACAAGAACATCGCAATGTCCTAGTTAACTGCGAAAATTTCACTCCGGCGAACATTTGGACGATAGCAAAAATCCAGAGGCATTTTGAAGGGTAAAAGGCTGGTTTACATGACGAATGCAAATATTTTTTACTGATATTGTGAGGGAGAAGGAAAATCTCTTATGAGAAACTGATCAGGAGTGAAACGAACAGATATTATGTTTAGCAAAAAATATTGACAATATTTCTGTGAATTTTGTTTTTTGCAATGGTTTCTTTCTACTCCATTGAAAATTCGATATGCTAGCTCTCTCACAATTTCAATAAAAAATGTTTGCATTTGCCATGTAAACCAGCCTTAAGGCGTATGACAATCGACCACAGAGAAAGCCACGTAAACGATAAGAGGACTCGATCGATGCAAACAACAATACTAATATTTTAACACTGGATACCAAAGTTCGATTTAAACTCCCATTAACGGTGACCAGATCACTCTTGAAGTCTTCTGATATCGAGACCTGGGGTGAGATTACGTAACTTGGTTCGAGTTGTTTGTTTCGACCTCTTTTGAACTGGATACGACTTCGTTTAGGCATTACCTATTTCAAACGACTTCGAAAAATGGTGATACCTCATTATGCATATACAAGAATCCGCCAATTCGGTAAAAATTTAAAATGTCAAGTGTTGATGTTTGAATAAAAATATTAGAAATGTTTATGTTTTTTATTGAAAGTGATGAAGAAAATGTTCGCGAATTAGTGGTCTAAAGGAGAACATTAAGAGCCGCAAGTAATCCATTAGATTTGGGACAAAACGAGTTAGTATTAGTTTTTGGAGGTTTTTTATTATATTTTATTTTAGATTTCGCAGACATTTAAGGGTGACTCGAGAGATTTTCACTAAACTGATTTTCACTAGAGGAGTTGATAATTCCCAGAGGAAGTCGATGGACCGCAATACCGCCAATGTTGAAAATTGTTTCAAATTAGAAATTTTTATTAAAAAAAAATAAGTGCGTGAGAAATTGTAGTGTTATATTTACTTGTAACTTGAAAATTTTAGATAATAATTGCAATTTTTGTATCAGCTTTTTCCGTAGCGTTAAATAAATCCAGTTCCAAAATCTACCTTAAAGCCCAGTACTAACCAGAACAATCCACTAACAATATACGCTCGAACGAAAAATTTGTATGAAAAAAATTCGTTTCGCTTCTAGTTAGTACTAGGCTTAACTTTGAAAATATGATGTTGGGAACGTTTTTAAGTCGTCCGACCTTCGGCAAATGCACGGCATACAAATTAAACACTTTGTACGTATCCTCTCACGCTTCATATTCATAGTGTAACACAAAATTTACTTCTTATTGCCTAATATTCGAACCACACACATTTCATTTCAAAATTTAGTATTTCAGACGGTCTCATTTTAAAACACCAAATTTTAAGAGTTTTTAATTTTTTTGTTGATATATTCGACTGTGTAGCTATCGAATAACTAGGTAGTATGGTTAATCTGGAAATATGATGAATACTTCATAAAATCGCCTAAGTTTCAACTTTATGATTTCAAATTTTAAGCATAAACTTAAGTTTTATATTCTTTCAATACTATTATTTACCTTTTCGCATTCATCCACTTTTTTCACAGGCAGTCGTTAAGGGAAGTTTTGAACGTCTCCCATAACTCCTTTGAAATTTACGTACCGTGCACATATTTCAAAATTCCTTTTGCTAGGTCTTCGTGATTTTTCATCAAGCACACGCATTGCTGCTTGTTTATAACCTGACCAATTTTATTGTCTCCTGCATCCCTACAATTTCCATAAATATACGTTTATAAATATATGAAAACTTACATCGTTGAAGATATATTTTAAGCTTGCATTCGACAGCCAAGTAGATACCGATAAAAATTCGCTCGTATCAGTCTCATAAGACAGGTCGAAAGAAAGTACAGAATGCCAACTATTTCTTCGAACTCGAAGCAAAACCTTGAACCAAAGTTACCTAGGTCGAAATAGAGTTCGGTAATGCCATTTTCATTTCAAACTCGAAACAAACACTCGAACCAAGTTACGTAATCTCACCCCTGAACTTGAAGACAACACAAAATTTATCAGAGATATTTGATATTCAGCGATTTTTCTCTGAGGCTGTTTTTAATATTTTTTTCTTGGAACTCTCTTTCTAATACCATCTAGTGATGGCATTAGAAACCACGACCTCAATTTTAGTAGACTAACGCAGTTAGAGATATATTTTGATAAAGATTTTTAAATCTTTCAATATAACTTAATACGCTTTCAAATTACTCTCTTGTTGATAACTAAATATGTATTTTCCTTAAGGGGTTATACGCAGTCACAACTTTCCAATAAAAAAAAAAGTTGTTTTCCCTTTTTCGTAATTTATATATATTTTACTATATTCACAGAAAGTTTCATATCAATCCGACAAATATTTTCGAAGTTACACTCACGTTTGTAAAGACGTCTAGGAGCGTTTGAAAGAGTTTTTGAAACTTTGAACGCGTTTTTCTCAAAACTGTGTTTATAAAGTCGGTGATCTCGATTTCTCGGAAACGGCAAAACCGATAAGTCTGAAATTTTTACATAATCTTTATAACTGTATTTCTTATAGATTAATCGAAGGGTTTTTCTGTCTGATAAATATTTTTCATTTTATAAATAATTTAAGGCCGAAATTTTCCTCGAAAATCGAAATTTTTGTTTTAAACGCTGCCATTTTGTTAAACATTTATATTTTGCGTAGTCCTTCGATTAATTTATAAACAAAACATTATACAATCGAAATCTTTTTTGTCTTTTTATTTTAGATGATCCTATCAAGAGATATCGAGATCATTGCAAAACATTTTTTTTAAAGGTGTTCTCGGTAATCAGCTATAGCTGTTTTAAAAACTATTATTTTAAAAAATGAAAAATACCGAAATAAAGTTAAAAGTTACCATTCTATATATATATCAATTTTTACGTTAATAAATTGAAATGGCTTCACAGGAAAAATACTTCAAAAAGAGCTTTTTTACAACCTTGTGACTGCGCATAACCTCTTAAGTTTTATATAAAATACATTTTGTCATAAATGTTTTGCTTTACTGTGCAAACTACTAGGTTTAATTTAGCTGTTAAGATATTGAATTATCTGTTCTCTAAATCATAAATTAAAAGGTGTTAAACATAAGTGGATAAACTAATAAATATTGATTGATTGACTGAAACTATATAAAATACATATAATAAATATTTTAAAATTTTTCATTAGAATCAATAACATGGAAATTAGAAAGGTAATCAAATTTGTAATTAAGTTTGTTTTCGACCCGCTATTTGGGAGTGATTACTAAAATTTGTTCATGTTATCACTAAAAGGTTTAATTTAATTCAGTAAGTTACAATAGTTTTATTAATGAATTTTTCGTGGTAAGCTACCATAGAAACAATTTTGATTAAAAGTCAAATGTTTTACGGCGTCAGTAGAATGAAACCCCAACACGAAATCCCCGACTGTTACTGATTCATCGCTGTCCTTAATAGTCTCAAAAAATGATGCGAAATACATGGAACGGCAGTCATGGTTTTGCAATTGATGAGTTAGCCGATGAGGAGGATGTCTTCTCGAAATACTAACGTCATCAGCTGGAAAGCTGATGAAACGCCTTCCCTTCTGTCTGGCGGAATCAATTGTTACGTTTCCGGCGTACTGTGATGAATACAAGTCTTATATATTGTTAGAAAACAAGGCAGAAATTTCGCTTGATTCTTTTTCAACAATTAATCATCATCAATGGCGCGACAGCCCAAATCGAGCCCTGGTCTCCTTTTCAACAATTAAAAACATGTTTATTTTCCGAAGAGAGCAAACGAGCAAAACCTTATCATGCAAAATATAATTTCCTGGGCCAATTAAGAGTGTAAACTATGTATATTAATCTATGCACGCTAGTCAGTCAAAACGATATCATGGGCTAAAGTCTGTGTTTCGGGGTGCTCTATCATCAGCTACATTAAACACATGCGGATATATTAGATATTAGGTCTGTTCTTTTTGGGGGGTCTAGAAGGCCAAAAAGAAGCATGTTTTCTTGAATTTTTTTTAAAAATACTATAAGAATTGTACAATTTTAATTTATTGTATATAAAAGTCCTGCAGTTAAACAGCATTCTGTAAAAATATGAAAGGAAAATATCAACAAGTTAGCCATTGAGAGTCACGTGAAGTTGACCATGCCGAAAAAAGTGCCGTCACGGTAGTCACCTTAAATCAAGCAGTTTTTATCAGAAATCAAAAACACATAATTTGTCTGTTAGTATTTGAATATAGGTTGTGCTTGAACAAAGGATTTTTATTAAAAATTTAAAATTTTTGGCAGCGTTTCTTACGAAAAATGTCATTTTTTCCATAAATTTTGGCCATATTTGGCTTATAAAATGAGTTGTAATTGAAGGTAAAAAAATCCTTCGTTCAAGCACAAGCCAATCATGTCTAAAAGCAGTGTGCAAAATTTCAAGCCGATCGGTACATAAGATTCTGAAAAATTTTGACTACCGACTTCAAAAAAGTGGTTTTGAGCAAAACGCATTTAAAGTTTCAAAGAGAAATAAAACAGAGAAAATGGAATACATGGGATCATCGATTCCAGGCCCATAAAGTGAAGGACTTGCTGCAGCTGCAAGGTCCAATTCATCCTTTTGTACCTGTCTGAGTCGAATTCTGGAGTCTCGGATCTGAGCCTCCGCTTGTTTCTAGGCATGCCTGAGATGTTCGGTGGCCGGGTTTGGGTTGCCAGTAAAGACATATTTAATAGGTACAAGGCGCTTTGAATCTCTCTCAATCCTACTGTTTTGCTCCGATCGACTTGAAATTTTGAGACAATATTCCTGACATGATGAACTATTCTATAAATTGCTTTCTTCAAAAAAATGAACTTTTTAAAGTATCAAGACCCGCATAAGCCCTTAAGGGGGTCTTCTAGTGTAAAGGCAGTTTTTTTAATGCTTTTTTGGCGAATTTTTTTTTACAAACCATTAAAATAACATAATTTATAAATTGTATATCATTTTTAGTAACATTTAAACAAACTTTGTGAATTTTTTGAAGTCATTATATAGAATATAGTCGGAGATACACCGCCCAACAGGAACACATATTTAAAAATAGGTGCTCCACTGCTGCCATGATTCCGGCCGTTCTGCTTATCTCAAATCAAAAAAAAAAACCAAACGCAATTTTAATCGTGAGACTTGAGGCCCTACGTGGAACTAAAATAAAGTTAGAATCCCAAAAAATATTTTTTTTTACGCTTTACAAAAAAATACAATTTTTAGCTGATAAAAAGAAAATTAACGAAGCAATCTTAATTATTTTAGTTCAACGTGTAGTTATATATGTATTAAAGATGCTGTTTAAATTTGAGCAGAATCAATCAAATAGTTTTTGAGATATCATGGCAGCAGTTTGAAAAAATCGTGTTTTGAGAAAAACGCGTTTGAAAGTTGTTACATATAATTTATAACAAGAAAATGACCGATCGACCTGATCGACCGACGGCTGTAACTTTTCAACGGCTTCAAATTTCGAAAAATTCTTTTACCCACGTCTTCTATACATGTTTTAGATGTGATTTATGAAAAAAAAAAAAAAAAAAATCGATTTTTTTTGATCTGACACACTAGACGACCGCCTTAAACAACATTTGACGTCACAGCAATGACAGAAACTTATACAAAAACAGTATTCTTGTCCGCCACCCATTAACCCTTTACACTTTTCTACACTCGCTCGAGAGCTAGTGTAAAAAAGTGTAAAAAGTGCAGGCAAAAAGAACAGACCAATTAGTTCGATCCAAGGATTCAGAACAATTTCTAGTAAAACAATTCAAATTCATATAATAAAACAAATTCGTGTCACTTAATCCTATCGGTTATTTTAATTAGTGTACTTAGCAACACTTCTAGTGTACCGTTCCCGTAATTATCGCTTTCATTTCATTCCTATACTATCGCTTTGAACGTATTCGATTTACATGAGAAACTTATCATAACGATAAACATGCTAAACATAAATATTAAATCTATAAGAGCTTCACTACCCGAATGTTAGGCAGAGCTCATTATAAATCTGTCTCATGGGGTAAATTGTTGCGTAATATATATATAATTATATTATCGAATTAATAACAAAAACTTTTTTATAATTCGTTGTTTATAATAACTTTATGTTACAATTTATTTTCTTAATTTGGTTTGTATAAAATTGAAATGATATCTAGAATTACTCGAGGAAATTTTCTTTGCTTTCTTATATATACTAATTTATTTTAAAGTTCATTATTTGTTGGCTGCACGATGTATACCGGCATCATACTGCTTTCTGATTCAACACCATGAACTTTTTCCATGTGGCTGTTCAAATCGGTCTGAACTACAAATTTTGTTGGACAAATTTTGCACTGAAAAGATTTTTGTCCAAAATGCCTTTTCATATGTATTTTGATATATCTACGATCGAATAATTTTGAACATATTGAACAAATAACTTTCGCTGATGCATCAGCATGTACCGTTCGTATATGGTGCTTCAAATACTTCTTTACCGCAAATTTCTTTACACAAACTTCGCACTGAAACGGCCTTTCGCCGGTATGCTTTCTCATATGATTATCAAACGGTAACTTTTGAGAGAATAATTTCGAACATATCGAACATTTATGTTTCATTGATATATCAGCATGTACCGTTCGTATATGGCGCTTCAAATTATCCTTTACCGCAAATTTCTTTAGACAAACTTCGCACTGAAACGGCTTTTCGCCGGTATGCTTCCTCATATGATCCACTAACAGGTAGTTGTGGGAGAATAATTTTGAACATATCGAACATTTAAATTTCAACTTCTCCTTTCTATTGTCATCATGTATCGTTTGCATATGTCTCGTCCATCTGTACTTAAAACGAAATTTTCGTTTACATATTTCGCACTGAAATGGCCTTTCGGCAGTGTGAATTTTCATATGCCAATCCAACACAATTTTACTTTCGTATAATTTCGAGCACGTCGGACATTTAAATTTCTTTGCTGATTTATCGGTATGTACTCGCATATGGGAGATTAAACTTGATTGCAAATGATAATTTTTTTGGCATACCGCGCATTGATATGGTTTTTCTCCTGTATGAATGTTCATATGCTGATTCAAGTAGCTTTTAGTATCGAATAGAACGAAACATGTCGGACATTTAAATTCTTTCCATGTTCCAATGTCATGTTCCTTTCGCAAATGTCTCTTCAAAGTCATTCTGCACCTGTATATTTTTGAACATACATTGCAGTGAAATGAACTTTGTTCTGTATGAATTTTCATATGAAATATCAAAGAGCTTTTAATTTCGAATAATTTCGAACATATCGCACATTTAAACTCTCCACGTTCGTTGTTCAGATGATCGATCAAAGTGCTTCTTCGCTGGTATATTTTTTGACATCGTTCGCACTCAAATGGATATTCTAGGTGTTCTACAGAATGAATAGTCATGTGCCGATTTAATTCGTATTTAAAACGGAATAATCTCGAACATTTCGCACATTTAAAATTTTTATTTTTCGTTGATCCAACTACATCTGCCGCCTGTCCATCCTTTTGATAAGTTTCGTCGAAATCCCCGTCTTCCATATTTAAATCTAATTCGGGTTCATGCTTAGTTTCTTGTACGAAAGACATGTCTTGCTCAGAAATATCCGATAAAGCAGCCTGTACCAATTCTTCATCATTTGATGTATCACAATATTCCGTTTTAATCGGTACAGAATCATCTTTAGTATATCGTTCAAATTCGTTCATAGTTTGCCCATCGTTTTTTAATTCCTTTCTATGGGTTCCGGGTTTTTCGATTCTTATTTTGAAAATGAACGACTGACTTGCTTTCACAAGACAATCGCAACAAATATTCTCGGGAAGACCCTCGTTTCGTGACACCTGAAAGTTGAATAAGAGAGGCGCCGTTAGTGTTCTTAGTTCAGTTAGCTTAACCATCCTCCATCCTTTATCTTCAACAGTCTACAGTACACAGGTGCATTTAAGTCAAAGTAGACTCGATGTCAATTAGCATTTCCTTTTATAACTTTAACCTAGAAACAGCTTGTCTTCGTAGGATCCATGGATGTATTAGTATAACTGGATCGGCTATATTGCATAAAATTCCTATATGTGAGACTAATTCGTTTTCTGACAGTTGTTCCAACCTTTCAAAAAAAATTTGTACGGGTTATGACCATGGATGTAGTAGTATAACTGGATCGGCAGTAAGCGAGATTTTGCCTAATAGGTTCTGGTTGTGTGAGTTGTCTATTTGCGTTAGTGTAAGTGTATTGGGGGGGGGGGGGCTACAAAATAGAAAATACGTACTGTACCCGGGAAATTTTTTTGGTCCGACGATGTGGTGAAAACAATTGTCAGAAATGATTGTCATAACCCGTACAAAATTTTTTTGACAGATGGGAACAACTGTCAGAAAATGAATTAGTCTCACATATAGGAATTTTATGCAATACAGCCGATCCAGTTATACTAATACATCCATGGTTATGACAATCATTTCTGACAATTGTTTTCACCACAGCGTCGGACCAAAAAAATTTCCCGGGTACAGTACGTATTTTCTATTTTGTAGCCCCCCCCCCCCTCCAATACACTTACACTAACGCAAATAGACAACTCACACAACCAGAACCTATTAGGCAAAATCTCGCTTACTGCCGATCCAGTTATACTACTACATCCATGGTAGGATCCGATCATAGCTAAAACATCATTCAATCTTGTCGATGCTGTTCATTTCCCATGTGGTTTGTTAAACACTGGCATTATTCCAATACAGAGGTAGAGCCAATTAAGTAGGCACGCAAGCAATCTTTCTTTTTTAACGGTTTTCATAACGGTACCTGATCTAAACTTAGATTGAATTATACTGCAAACAAAACAGCATGCCTTGAGATCATAAAGCATTCGGGCGAAGGATTCTACAATGCATCCTAGGCTCTGACTGACGAATTCTGTACAAGAACATCGCAATGTCCTAGTTAACTGCGAAAATTTCACTCCGGCGAACATTTGGACGATAGCAAAAATCCAGAGGCATTTTGAAGGGTAAAAGGCTGGTTTTCATGACGAATGCAAATATTTTTTACTGATATTGTGAGGGAGAAGGAAAATCTCTTATGAGAAACTGATCAGGAGTGAAACGAACAGATATTATGTTTAGCAAAAAATATTGACAATATTTCTGTGAATTTTGTTTTTTGCAATGGTTTCTTTCTACTCCATTGAAAATTCGATATGCTAGCTCTCTCACAATTTCAATAAAAAATGTTTGCATTTGTCATGTAAACCAGCCTTAAGGCGTATGACAATCGACCACAGAGAAAGCCACGTAAACGATGAGAGGACTCGATCGATGCAAACAACAATACAGTAAAACGTCCGAACGCCGGAACCTGTATAAGGCGAAAAACTTCCAAAAGCGAAAATCTTCCCGGCAAAACCATTTTGTAGCTTATTAAATATTCGGTGAAAGCCGAAAACATGCGAAACTCGGACGGAAGAAAAAAATGTGAACATTGAAACTCAAATACGCGGAAATGCAGACGCGAAAGCAGGAATATATTCCAAGAATATAGAACATATAAATGGATAATCCAAAGATTTTTTTCTCATATTGAGATTAAATTTTTTTTTAAGTAACCGAACTTGTAAAAAAAGATAATTTGAACAAACATAATGTAAATAATACTATTTTTTTTGTTATTCTAATCATAAGTAATCTTTTTGGGGGATTTCCTTAGTATATTTTATATTCGGTTCTCTGTAAGGCGGAAAACTTGCGAAAGCCGGAAAAAAATTTAGTTCCCTAAGGTTCCGTCTTTCGCAGGTTTTACTGTACTAATATTTTAACACTGGATACCAAAACTCGATTTAAGCTCCCATTAACACCAGATCGTACGAAACTCTTCAAGTCTTCTGATATCGAGACCTTTTTTTTTTTTAAGAATACTTAACTAAACTTAGGTGGTTAGCCTTTAATACACTGTAGTGTACAATCCAGTCAGCTTAGGGATGGGAGGTCAGATTAGGCCGGGTATGGCAGTGTACTAGTTGGTGATAATAATTTTTTGAGTTCGGTTTGGCAATGATGTGATCTACCAAAACAGCAATGTTGCCTATAACAAATCAACTACACTCTGGTATCTCTGATGGTGTTAGTGAATCTGATAAGAATGTAAACAGAACTCATTTGCTCAGTGTTAAATCCTATTAAACATTCCGCACTGTTCACTATTTATATTAATTATTTCAAAGCTAATAGCAACTGAAAAATTCTTATAAATAATTTATGCGTAGAGTGGGAATTGAAGGGAATTGAACTTGAAGACAACACAAAATTTATCAGAGATATTTGATATTCAGTGATCTTTCTCTGAGGATTGCTGTTTTTAATATTTTTTTTCTTGGAACTCTCTTTCGAATACCATCTAGCATTTGAACCCACGACCTCAATGTTAGTAGTCTAACGCAGTTAAAGACTATATTTTGATAAAGATATTTACATCTTTCAATATAACTTATTAAGCTGTCAAATTATTCACTTGTTGATAACTAAATATGTATTTACATTAAAGACTCCTTTTCACGGTGATAGTTTTTGCGATAGTTGCTGTCATGATAATTACTATCATAGTTATGACGATAAACCATGTAAACTTCTCGATAGTTACTTTCGCGCTGTCATGATAGCACTATCGCACTATTATGCTTGACGAGATAGTTGATAGAACTATCGCGATAATTTTATCTTGACATTGACATTTAACGTTATAAAAATAATTTCAAAACATAAAAATATTTAATAATAATTTCGATCTTATGAATACGTGTTGCTAATTGCAAAAAAAAATGATTTTGATTTTATGTGTACGTGATTTTGTGTTTATGTGATTTTGTGTGTACGAGATAGACAAGTGACATGTCTGATTTCACTATCATACATCGCGCCATGTAAACAGCAGACTGTCACACTATTATACTCTCGTGCTATACTTCCGCGAAAGTCCTATCGTACAAAACTATCGTCGTGAAAACGGGGCTTACGTTTTATATAAAATACATATTGTCATTAATGTTTTGCTTTGCTGTGCTAAATAGGTTTAATTAATTTAGCTGTTAAGATATTGAATTATCTGTACTCTAAATCATAAATTAAAAGGTGTTAAACATAAGTAAATAAACTAATAAATATTGATTGATTGATTGAAACTATATAAAATACACATAATAAATATTACATAATAAATATTTTAAAATTTTTGTTAGAATCAATAACATGGAAATTAGAAAGGTAATCAAATTTGTAATTAAGTTAAGTAGAAGTAAAATTTGTTCATGTTATCATTAAAAGGTTTAATTTAATTCAGTATTAATAGTTTTAATAGTGAATTTTTCGTGTTAAAGCCTAGTACGGACCTCGATGAAAATTTTCATTCGCAAATTTACTATTTATCTCTCCCATCTCCACAATGAAAAAATCGTTGTGTAGAATAATGTGTAGAAGTAAACAGCTGATCTTCTGTTTGACTTTTACAATTGTTAAAATGACGGTTTTTGAAAATGTTGTATCATGGACATTAATATATGGGCCCTTTTTTAATATAAAAATTAAATTGAAATCATAACAGAAATTTTAAAATAAAAGCACAACTCAAAATATCCACTTCCGACAAAACAGACTCTTTAGTCGGTTTGAAAAAAGAAACTTACAAATAAATTCGAATAAATGACATAAGAAGTCAAAATTTTCATCCCGACAATGAAAAATTAAATAGCGGCACATTTAATTGGACGGAAAAATATGGTCTCCATGCTTTCAGCGCCATCTGGTGGTGAACATCTGAACTGTCAAAACGAAAGAAAATTTTCATTCGAACTCCGTACTGCAAACAGAAACCCAACGCAAAAATCAAGCAATGAAAATTTTCATCCGTTTTTTTTTTTACATGAATTTGGTATGGGAATGAACATTTTCATCGAGGTCCGTACTAGGCTTAAGCTACCATAGAAGCAATTTTGATTAAAAGTCAATTGTTTTACGGCGTCAGTGCAATGAAACCCCAACACGAAATCCCCGACTGTTGATTCATCGCTGTCCTTAATAGTCTCAAAAACTGATAAGAATTAAAAAAAGTGTAAAAAGTGCAGGCAAAAAGAACAGACCTTTTAGTTCGATCCAAGGATTCAGAATAATTTCAAGTAAAACAATTCAAATTCATATAATAAAACAAATTCGTGTCACTTTATTCCTATCGCTTATTTTAGTTAGTGTATTAAGCAACACTTCTAGTCTACCGTTCCCGTAATTATCGCTTTCATTTCATTCGTATACTATCGCTTTGAAAGTATTCGATTTACATGAGAAATTTATCATAAAGATAAACATGCTAAACATAAATATTAAATATATAAGAGCTTCACTACCCGAGTGCTAGGCAGAGCTCATTATAATTCTGTCTCATGGGGTAAATTGTTGAGTAGTATATACATACATAATTATATTATCGAATTAATAACAAAAAAGTTTTTATAATTCGGTGTTTATGTTAGAATTTATTTTCTTAATTTGGTTTGTATAAAATTGAAATGATATCTAGAATTACTCGAGGTAATTTTCTCTGCTTTCTTAAATATACTAATTTATTCTAAAGTTCATTATTTGTCGTCTGACGATGTATACAGACTGTCTTGCGATTCAACACCATGCACTTTTTTGATATGCCTGTTCAATATGGACCGAACTGAATATTTCTTTGGACAAATTTTGCACTGAAACGGTTTTACGCCGGTATGCCTTCTCATATGACTTTTGAGAGAATAATTTTGAACATATCGAACATTTATGTTTCAGTATCAGCATGTACCGTTCGTATATGGCGCTTTAAATTAGCCTTTATCGCAAATTTCTTTAGACAAACTTCGCACTGAAACGGCTTTTCGCCGGTATGCCTTCTCATATGATTATCGAACAGGGACTTTTGAGAGAATAATTTCGAACATATCGAACATTTCAAATCCAACTTTTTCTTTCTATTGCCATCATGTATCGTTTGCATATGTCTCGTCCATCTGTACTTAAAACGAAATTTTTTTTTACATTTTTCGCACTGAAATGGCTTTTCGACAGTGTGAATTTTCATATGCCGATCTAAAACATCTTTACTTTCGTATAATCTCGAGCACGTTGAACATATAAATTTCTTTACCGATTCATCGGTATGACATGTTCGCATATGAAAGACTAAACTTGATCGAAATCGATAATTTTTTGGACATACCCCGCATTGATGTGGTTTTTCTCCCGTATGAATTTTCATATGCTTATTCAAGTAGTTTTTAGTACCGAATAGACTTAAACATTTCGGACATTTAAATGTTTTCGATGTTCCAATGTCGTGTTCCTTTAGCACATGTGCCTCCAAAGTTTCCTTGCGCTTGTATCTTTTTGGGCATACTTTGCACTGAAATGGACAGTGCATTTTCAACATATGTTTGCGCAAGGAACTTTCATTTTCGAATAATTTCGAACATGTCGCACATTTAAAATTTTTATTTTTCGTTGATCCAATCACATCTGCCGCCTGTCCATCCTTTTTATAAGTTTCGTCGAAATCCCCGTCTTCCATATTTAATTCTAATTCGGGTTCATGCTTAAATTCCTGTACGAAAGACATGTCTTGCTCAGAAGTAGCAGCCTGTACCAATTCTTCATCATTTGATGTATCAAAATATTCTGTTTTAACTAGTACAGAATCGTCTTTAGTATATCGTTCACATTCGTCTATAATGTTTCCATCGTTTTTAAAGTCTATCTTACGGGCTTCGGATTTTTCAATTTTTGATTTGCAAATAAACGATTGCTTTACTTTATCAAGACAATCGCAACAAATGTTTTCGGAAAGACTCTCGTTTCGTGACACCTGAAAGTTGAATAAGAGAGGCGCCGTTAGTGTTCTTAGTTCAGTTACAGTCAACACTCGTATAACACGATGAATTCGTACCGTGTTATATCGAAACGTGTTAAGCGAAACCTAGAAGTAATACAAGGGGTTGACGCAATTTCAGTATCGTGTTATATCGAAATCGTCTTCTAATGCCGGTTTTCCACCAAACGGAAAAAATAAAAACTCGTGTCGAAAAAAACAATTTTTGGCGTTTTCATTAAAGAGATATTTTTTCGACACGAGGTTTTGTTTTGTCCGTTTGGTGGAAAACCGGCATAAGAGTATCTTGTTATACGAGTGTGGACCAGGGCCGTCTTAAGATATTCGGCGCCCGTGGGCTACTAAAAATAATGCGCCCCTCGTCATAAGAAAATACAATTTTGATGGCTAGTTGAAGCGAAAAATCCAAAATATTACAGTTTCAGAATTTGGTAATTTTATATATTATAAAATTTATACCTTCGGATTTGTAAAGGTTGAATGATTCTGTATTCCGTTTCGACTGTACAAATTTTTCTAAAGAAGCGTATAATCAAATAATGCTTTCAATTAAAGTACCTATCAACTTTTCGATGTTATATATTAGTTTTATTTTTGATTTTTAATATTTCGCTCCATAAAGCTACCATAATAGCAGTTTCCAATGTGTTGAACTTTTTTTTTTTGCTATTTTATATTATATAGGGTTATCCAATAAGAGGTCTTATTTTGAATAGCCCGCTATTTCGGTAGATGTCACTTTTGAAGCTGTCATTTTTTGACATTTGACAAGTAGAAACTACGCCATTAATAAAAATGGAACGATACACGCTTCAACAACGCATTGAAATTATTAAAATTCACTATAAAAAAATGTACTATAAATCGAAAAATCATCTTGACCCTTCCACCTCGGTGGCTACGTCAACAAGCAAAACTGTCACATCTGGGGCTCGGAAAACCCAAGAGTTATTGTTGAAAAGCCTCTTCATCCTCAACGTTTGACTGTTTGGTATCTTTAAAATAAGCCTTACCACCTACCTAATATTCGAGGATAAAAATTACCAGAGATTCGAACTTTCAAAGAGGATTCGGACATCTTTTGTGGGAAATCTTTAACATACTATAATTAACAAAAAAAAAATGAAATAGAAACAAAAAATTTAAATATTTTTTTTTTTTCACGAATCAACGAAGATAAGGTCACACTTTTGGCGATTCTTGATTAAATAACACTTTTTCTATAAAATAATTGAGAACCACTATAATGTTCTTCAATTTTTTGACCCAGATCTCATTTAGATTTATTTTAGAATTGGTTTTTATTTCTTTTATGTTTATTTGAGTTCGTGGAACATTACTTCGATATCGCAATGATAAATTAATATATTTAGCTTGAAAAAGATTTTTATCTTCATCATTAAATTATATTATATATTTTATAAGGGTAAACATAATTTTATTATTTTTAATTGTATGAATAAAAATTAGTAAGGTTAATAGAAATTATTTAGTTCCATCTTATATTTTCAAAACATACGCTTAATATCAAGCTCATTAACTAATTTACGGCAAGTTAATTTTTTGATATGTATGTTTTGAAAAATAGTATAACCTATAAAATATAAAAAAGTTTTGAGATATTCAAGGATAAAGGACAAAATCATTATCCTTGAAAAAAAAATTTCGAGGATAATTTTTATTGCGACAACCTTTCTCTTTAAAATAAGCCATATTTTATTATTCTAGAATAAAAATTACCAGAGAAATGTATTTGCAAAGAGGACTCGGTCTCCGTTCTTGCGAAAACTTTAACATACTATAACTAGTCTTGTAGTCTTTTATCACGGTTCTGTTCTGTGCTTACACCGCCAAACTATAGTAACTGCTAATTACAGTCCACATTGCAGTAGAGTAAAAAAAATCTGAGAATATTTGTTTAGAAAATTCGGAATTCCTGTTACGACCCCCCCCCCCCCCTCCCCTCTGTATCATCCAATGGCCTGAGGTCTGTAGGGCATCATGATAAACTAGTCAAGTTCTTTTGAAATCTGAGTTGTTTAGGGGATGTTTAGTGACCTGCGAGGCTTCGAAGGGATCGCTATAAGTCCTTTTCGGAGTCTAGTGTGCGTGGTGGCTCAGTGCGTCGCCTCTTCTTAAAACTAAAACTTGTAGAAATAGAAATAATTTAGTTTCTTGTACGCAGCATTCCGCCCGACTCTCCAATTAAATTTAAAGAATTTTTTGCATAGGGTACGTAAATGGCAAGATTGTTTAAGCCCCGATCACAATGCATCCGTTCCGTTCCGTCACGTCACGAAAAGTGAGGTTATGTGATCCGTAAAAGTTGAAATTAGGTGAACTCGTCAGCTCCGTTCCGTTACAACCATTGTGTGCATTTACATGGCCAGCCCATAAGGTCTACTTTGACAGCTGAACGTGACGGATGCATTGTAATCGGGGCTTTAGATTGAAGGCGAGCTTGGAAGCCGCTGTACTCGTATATAGAGGCATTAACAGAAGACAGTCCTCTACAATGTTCCAAATTAATATCTAAATAGGAAAATAGCTTAAAATGCAGTATTCCATTTCTGCGTTTTTGTGACCAGTATTTTCTAAAATTTTTAAAACATAACATCAATAAAAATTGATGCCACCAAAAGGCTTGCGCCCTAGGACTATAGCCCATTTTGCCGTGAGGATAAGCTGGCCCTGGGCTTGACTGCCATCCGCCATCCGCCATCCTCTATCCTCAACAGTCTACAGTCAACAGGTGCGTTTGAGTCACAGTAGACTCGATGTCAATTAGCAATTAGCAAATTCCTTTTATAACTTTAAACATTAAATCTATACGATCTTCTCTCCCGAGTGTTATGCAGAGCTCATTATAAATCTGTCTCATGGGGTAAATTGATACGCAATATATACATAATTATATTATCGAATTAATAACAAAACGTTTTCATAATTCGTTGTTTATAATAACTTTATGTTAGAATTTATTTTCTTAATTTGGATTGTATAAAATTGAAATGATATCTAGAATTAATTTTCTTTGCTTTCTTAAATAGACTAATTTATTCTAAAGTTCATTATTTGCTGTCTGCACGATGTATACCGCCATCTTTCTTTCTGATACAACACCATGAACTTTGTCCATATGGCTGTTTAATTCGGTGCGAATTGAAAATATTGTTGGACAAATTTTGCACCGAAAAGATTTTTTTCCAAAATGCCTTCTCATATGTGTTTCGATATATTTACGATCGAATAATTTTGAACATATTGAACAAATATCTTTCACTGATAAATCAGCATGTAGCGTTCGTATATGTTCATTCAAACTAGGCCTTACCGCAAATTTCTTTGGACAAACTTCGCACTGAAACGGCTTTTCGCAGGTATGCTTCCTCATATGATCCACCAACAGGAAGTTGTGGGCGAATAATTTTGAACATGTCGAACATTTCAATTTCAACTTTTTCTTTCTATTGTTATCATGTATCGTTTGCATATGTCTCGTCCATCCGCACTTGAAACGAAATTTTTTTTTACATATTTCGCACTGAAATGGCTTTTCGGCAGTGTGAATTTTCATATGTTGATCTAAAACCTCTTTACTTTCGTATAATATCGAGCACGTCGGACATTTAAATTTCTTTGTCGATTCATCGGTATGCCATTTTCGCATATGAAAGAGTAAGTTTGGCTTAAATAGATATTTTTTTTGACATATTTCGCATTGATATGGTTTTTCTCCTGTATGAATTTGCATATGCTTATTCAAGTAGCTGTTAGTATCGAATCGAGCGAAACATGTCGGACATTGAAAAGTTTTCGATGTTCCAATGTCGTGTTCCTTTAGCACATGTGCCTCCAAAGTTGCCTTGCGCTTGTATATTTTTGGGCATACTTTGCACTGAAATGGACGGTGCATTTTCAACATATGTTTGCGCAAGGCATTTTCATTTTTTAATAATTTAAAACAATACAAATTTTTGATTAACTTCAAACATGTCGCACAATTAAAATTTTTATTTTTCGATGATTCAACTACATCTGCCGCCTGTCCATCCTTTTGATAAGTTTCGTCGAAATCCCCGTCTTCCATATTTAAATCTAATTCGGGTTCATGCTTAAATTCTTGTACGAAAGACATGTCTTGCTCAGAAATATCCGATAAAGGAGCCTGTACCAATTGTTCATCATTTGATGTATCACAATATTCCGTTTTAATTAATACAGAATCATCATTAGTATATCGTCCATATTCGTTCATAATTTTCCCGTCGTTTTTTAATTCTTTTCTATGGGTTTCGGATTTTTCGATTCTTATTTTGAAAATGAAAGACTGACTTGGTTTCACAAGACAATCGCAACAAATATTCTCGGGAAGACCATCGTTTCGTGACACCTGAAAGTTGAATAAGAGAGGCTCCGTTAGTGTTCTTAGTTCAGTTAGCTTAACCATCCTCCATCCTTTATCTTCAACAGTCTACAGTACACAGGTGCATTTAAGTCAAAGTAGACTCGATGTCAATTAGCATTTCCTTTTATAACTTTAACCTAGAAACAGCTTGTCTTCGCACGATCCGATCATAGCTAAAATATCATTCAATCTTGTCGGTGCTGTTCATTTGTGATTTGGTTTGTTAAAAACTGGTATGTATTATTCCTATATTGATGCAGAGTAAATCAAGTACACACACACACTTTTTTTTTAACATCATAATGGTTAGGCGCGAACGCAGGGGTGGGTTTTGGGTGTTCAAACCACTCCCGAAATGGTGTACTTAAAAAATCACAACTAAATGTAACTAATACACGAAACGTACATTTTTGAAGTGAAACTTCTTTAGCGACGGTGAAATTTCAAGGACGCATCACGTTTTAGCACATTTCGTTACACGATAGAGAAGAAAGATATTATGTAGAGACAAAACTACCATACCATGCTGGGGACCTACCGGTTCTCGTCCGATCACCGAAGTCAAGCAGCATTGGGCGCGGTTAGTACTTAGATGGCGGACCGCTTGGGAACACCGCGTGTTGTTGGCATTTAAAAAAAAAAAAAACGATGAAACGGAACTCGATGAAACGATGAAACGAAAAAGCGACACTGCGAGAGAGTGGTATTCGCTTCTGACTACACCCAAAGAATTTAAAATACTACTCCTATCTCTTCCCCCTCTTCCCGTATCCCGTTTTAAACAACTGAAACTGGAAAAAGAGAAGTGGCGGTTTTCTGCTTAATTTTGTTAAAAATTTAATTTTTTTCTCGATTGATAGTAATACTAATACGAATACCTCAATATTTGCTCCTTTATTGAGTTCTACTCGAACTTCTTACGTTTTCATGTAATTATGAGTTGAGTTGAAATTCGTATGAAAACTACAACTTAACTCAGCTCAAGAAATTAACATAAAAAAACAGCGTGTGCAGCACCGTGCACATGATAGAAGTGAAACTTCTTGAAAAATAAAGAAAAAGAATAAGAGAGATTTAATGTGAGAGACAGAGAGAGAGAGCATTTTAAAATAAATACAATAATACAAAATTTGCATTTCCTGAGTTTTTCAACTCGCACGAGCGGTTCCAATGTTCAAAAAAGTTCAAAAGTTAAGAAGGCAATGATCGCGGTTTTCATGGATTACAACGGTGTAGTGCATCATGAATTTTTGCCAGAAGGCCAGACAGTAAACAAAGAGTATTATTTGGACGTTATGAGACGTTTGCGTGCAGCAACTCGCCGAAAGAGACCAGAATTGTGTTCAGAAAACTCGAAGATTTTGCACCATGATAACGCACCGTCGCACAGTGCCATCATTATTCGTAATTTTTGACGAAAAAAACAACAAATACCATCCAACAGCCACCGAATTCACTTGGTTTGGCTCCCTGTGACTTCTTTCTGTTCAATCGAGTAAAAAACTACTACGGGGAATGAGAATAATTCCACTGCAGTTAGATTGCAGATCAGACTGCAACGAAAAATAGGAGGAGAAAAGAAGAGCAAAACAAAGGTTCGAGCATCTGTAAAGAAATGTGATAGACCATGTTTTATGCACCCTTACAACAGTTGGTAAATGATTCCTTGGGAGTTACAATGGACATCTGATTTCAGATGACATGCATGCTCTTGCAAAAAGGTCAAATGGAAGAGAAAACGAAGTCTTCCAACCTCCCTAAAGGGTGCTTAAGGATTAATCACGGGACATTTATGAGTTGGGCTCCAGAAATAGTCCCATGAGAGACCACGTTTTTAACACCTCCCGAAGTATTTTTAAATGATTTTTAATAGGTACAATGGAGATTTGATTTAAGCGGACATACTCTTGCAAAAAGGAGGCAATGGAAATGGAAATTAGTTTTCTACTAACGATAAAAATTTTCTGAAAACCCCTGCAATCTGTTAAGAGGCTTGTGCAATGCGAAACAAATTCGTCGTCATACTAACAGACAGTCAGGCGGCGATCAAGGCGCTTGACTTACACTGTATTAAATCCCGCCTCGTGAGGCTATAGCCCTGACCAGAATTGACTTAGAGAGCATTAAGGCACCTTAAGTCTTTCTACGACTGTATAGAAATGCACGTTGACAGCCAGAATAGACTTAATGCATCTTTCGTCAACTTTTTCAAACTTTCGTTAAAACTTATGTGTATGGTTCTGATCGTAGAAACTTATGCAAACTTATGCGTTTGACATTTATTCACAGATTTTCCGAAATTTTTGTACTTTGTGATTTCAGACATGTGATCTATAGTCAACTCCATTTTAAAAAAGAAAAATTTATTTTAATTATCACACTCTTGATGAGTATTTGACAGCCGATATTTGGCTTTTTTAGCTATCAAACTTCTCTTACCTTAAGGCTATTGTAGTTGGGTATAAGATTCATTAAGTTTTGCCACAAACTTTACGTACCTTAATGGATTTGACGAAAAGATCTTAATGTGCCTTAAGTCAATTCTGGTTAGGGCTATTGTTGGGATGAGATTATTGCTTTGTGCAGGCTTTTGAACATTGTAATTTGTTGGGTTCCGGGTCACAGCGGGATTTCGGGCAACGAGGCCGCAGATGAACTCGCTCGGCGCTGAATCAAGCGCTAGCGCTTCCAGTGAGGAGGCCCATAGAGAACTCAAAACATGCTATCAACGTAACGGCCACATCTGAGGCTAACACAAGATGGTCAACCCTCACATCGTGTCTCGTGGCCAGGCAGCTCTCGCCGACCCTAAATGTGACCAGGACAAAGTTCATCCTACTCGGTGACAGGAATATTCTTCGAATCCTAATGGAGCCCGTACACAAACAATTTTTCCAGCAAGTAATTGCCCGGCGACTGTTGCCAAAACTAGTTGAGCGATTAATGCAGCAATACCGGGCAACATCGTGCTAGTTGCGCAATATTGCAGCAATTTGGCAATGCTTTCACATATTGCTGCAATTCCTCGCCTTAGAGTTGCTGTATTTCCATTAAATTGGAAAATTCCGGGCAATTGTTCTCGTTCGATGATTCAGTTGTCAAGTTTTGTTTTAAGTTTTGGTTTTATTTGTCAAGTTTCGTGTGATAACGGATTAAAATTCAAATATTTCAAGTTTTATTTAAAGTTTTAGATTTATTTTTCAAATTTACTTTCGTGTTGTTCATATACAAAGTTATCCGTGTATGGTGTCATTGCTAAATTGCTGAGTATTGGTCCGTATCGCTAGTCACTGCTGAGCAACGAATTGACCAACAATTTCTCCATATTGTCAATTGCCGATGTTGCTGAAAGTTGCTGTATGTTTTCGTGACGTCAAAATTGTCTGGAATTGCTGCGAATTGAGCAATTTTAATCGCTCGTGTAAAAGCACCATAAAATTGATGTACTGACGGGCCATTCATTGCCTGATCGGCAGGCACGCCAGAAGACTGGGTGCGGTAGACGTTACAGGTCTGTGCCGCAGCTGTGGTGAACCCGATGCCGAGGAAAGTATTTTCCACTTGCTTTGCGAATGCCCGGGTCTGGCCTGAAGGCGCGAACGTATTCTTGGTACGCGCTTCGCTATAGATTTGGGCGCATTCGCAAGCACTAAACTGAACAAGCTGCTGCAGTTTGTCAGGCAGGCTGGTTTATCTAAGTGATTGTCTTGGCCGTACGGGTATTCTTTTCACGTGCATGTGGAATCAGAACGGACCCTTTAGCGGTCTATGTGCTTGGTCGCGAAGCGATCACCCACCTTACCTAACCTAACCTAACATTTTTATTGTACCGTTCCCGTAATTATCGCTTTCATTTCACTCCCATCCTAACCCTTTGAAAGTAGTCGATTTACATCAGAAAAGTATCATAACGATAAAAAAATCATGCTAACCGCAAAACTTAAATCCATAAGAGCTTCACTACCCGAGTGTTACGCAGAGCTCATTATAAATCTGTCTCATGGGGTAAATAGATGCGTAATATATACAGTATTTAAAATTCATATTCGTACCCTAGCATTGTATCCTTAAAATAATAAAAATGGCCATTCAGAATTTTTTATCTTCCTTCAAAATACTTAAATTTTAGCAAACCATGCAGAATTAATTTTAATCTTCTTGCCATTCGATGAAAAAAAAAATAATTTACAAAAAGAAGCAAAATCCGTATTCGTACCCATGTAATACCTTGATAATTTTATCATCGCGGCTATAATGCACTTGCTGTTGTTAATTAATATACATATTACCAATGATTTTATTGCATGTCTTTTCAATTGGCAGCAACTTTTTTATATGAAAAACCTCTATATATTTTTCATATAAAATTGTTGGGGTACGAATACGAATTTTACATACTGTACATAATTATAATATCGAATTAATAACAAAAACGTTTTTTTATAGTTCGTTGTTTATAATAACTTTATGTTACAATTTATTTTCTTAGTTTAGTTCGTATAATTGAAATGAGATCTAAAATTACTCGAGGTAATTTTCTTTGCTTTCTCAAATAGTCTTATTTATTCTAAAGTTCAATATTTGTTGGCTGCACGATGTATACAGCAACCAGACTGTTTTGCGATTCAACACTATGCACTTTTCTGATATGCCTTTTCAATACGGACCGAACTGAAAATTTCTTTGGACAAATTTTGCACTGAAATGGTTTTTCGCCGGTATGCTTTCTCATATGATTATCCAACAGGGACTTTTGAGAGAATAATTTCGGACATATTGAACATTTAAGTTTCATTGATATATCAGCATGTACTCTTCGCATATGTTGCATAATATGAATTATCATGTGCCGATTTAAATGATGTTTATAACCGAATAATTTCGAACATGTCGCACATTTAAAATTTTTATTTTTCGTTGATCCAACTACATCATCTGCCGCTTGTCCATCCTTTTTAAAGGTTTCGTCGAAATCACCGTCTTCCATATTTAAATCTAATTCGGGTTCGTGCTTAAATTCCCGTACGAAAGACATGTCTTGCTCAGAAATAGCAGCCTGTACCAATTCTTCATCATTTGATGTATCACAATATTTCGTTTTAATTGGTACAGAATCATCTTTAGTATATCGTTCACATCCGTTCATAATTTTCCCATCGTTTTTTAATTCTTTTCTATGGGTCTCGCATTTTTCGATTCTTATTTTGAACATGAACGACTGACTTACTTTCACAAGACAATCGCAACAAATATTCTCGGAAAGACCCTCGTTTCGTGACACCTGAAAGTTGAATAAGAGAGGCGCTGTTAGTGTTCTTAGTTCAGTTAGTTCAGCCATCCTCCATCCTCAACAGTCTATAGTCAACAGGTGCGTTTGAGTCACAGTAGATTCGATGCCAATTAGCAATTTCCTTTTATAACTTTAAATATTAAATCTATAAGAGCTTCACTACCCGAGTGTTACGCAGAGCTCATTATAAAACTGTCTTTTGGGGTAAATTGATACGTAATATATAATTAGATTATCGAATTAATAACAAAAACGTTTCTATAATTCGTTGTTTATAATAACTTTATGTTACAATTTATTTTTTTAGTTTAGTTCGTATAATTGAAATGAGATCTAAAATTACTCGAGGTAATTTTCTTTGCTTTCTCAAATAAGCTAATTTATTCTAAAGTTCATTATTTGTTGGCTGCACGATGTATACCGGCATCATACTGCTTTCTGATTCAGCACCATGAACTTTTTCCATGTGGCTGTTCAAATCGGAGTGAACTACAAATTTTTTTGGACAAATTTTGCACTGAAAAGATTTTTGTCCAAAATGCCTTTTCATATGTATTTTGATATATCTACGATCGAATAATTTTGAACATATTGAACAAATAACTTTCGCTGATGCATCAGCATGTACCGTTCGTACATGGTGCTTCAAATTAGCCTTTACCGCAAATTTCTTTAGACAAACTTCGCACTGAAACGGTTTTTCGCCGGTATGCTTTCTCATATGATTATCAAAAGGCAACTTTTGAGAGAATAATTTCAAACATATCGAACATTTAAAATCCAACTTTTTCTTTCTATTGTCATCATGTATCATTTGCATATGTCTCGTCCATCTGTACTTAAAACGAAATTTTTTTTTACATTTTTCGCACTGAAATGGCCTTTCGGCAGTGTGAATTTTCATATGCCGATCTAAAATATCTTTACTTTCGTATAATCTCGAGCACGTCGGACATTTAAATTTCTTTGTCGATTCATCGGTATGCACTTTTCGCATATGACCGACTAAATTTGATCGAAAACGATAATTTTTTTGACATATTTCGCATTGATGTGGTTTTTCGCCTGTATGAATTTTCATATGCTGATTCAAGTAGTTGTTAGTATCGAATAGAGCGAAACATATCGGACATTTAAATTTTTTCGATGTTCCAATGTCGTGTTCCTTTAGCACATGTGCCTCCAAAGTCGCCTTGCGCCTGTATACTTTTGAACATACGTTGCACTGAAATGGACCTTGTTCTGTATGAATTTTCATATGAAATATCAAAGAGCTTGCACATCCGAATAATTTCGAACATTTCGTGCATTTCAATTTTCCAACAATCATTGTTTTATCGGCATGTTTCTCCATGTGTCGTCGGAAACATTTCGAGAACATAAAACTCTTTGCACACACGTTACAGTCAAATTGTTTATTTCTTCGGTGCATTTTCAACATATGTTTCCGAAAGGAGCTTTTAACTTCGAATAATTTCGAACATATCGCACATTTAAACTCTCCATGTTCGTTTTTCAAATGATCGATCAAAGCCTTTCTTCGCTGGTATATGTTTTGACATCGTTTGCACTCAAACGGATGTTCTAGGTGTTCTACAGAATGAATTACCATGTGCCGATTTAATTGGTACTTAAAACGGAATAATCTCGAACAATTCGCACATTTAAAATTTTTATTTTTCGTTGATCCCACTACATCTGCCGCCTGTCCATCCTTTTTATCAGTTTCATAGAAATCCCCGTCTTCCATATTTAAATCTAATTCGGGTTCATGCTTAATTTCTTGTACGAAAGACATGTCTTGCTCAGAAATATCCGATAAAGCAGGCTGTACCAATTCTTCATCATTTGATGTATCACAATATTCTGTTTTAACTAGTACAGAATCATCTTTAGTATATCGTTCACTTCCGTTCATAATTTTCCCATCGTTTTTTAATTCTTTTCTATGGGTCTTGCATTTTTCGATTCTTATTTTGAACATGAACGACTGACTTACTTTCACAAGACAATCGCAACAAATATTCTCGGAAAGACCCTCGTTTCGTGACACCTGAAAGTTGAATAAGAGAGGCGCCGTTAGTGTTCTTAGTTCAGTTACAGTCAACCCTCGTATAACACGATGAATTCGTACCGTGTTATAACGAAAACGTTTTAAGCGTAACCTAGAAGTAAAGGTTCCCACACACTGACGCGATTTATTCGCTGACGCTGCGATTATTTTGCAGCGGTGCGGTCATTCTCATTAGTTACCATGTAAATAAATGAAGGCGAATGTACCGCTGCAAAATAATCGCGAATAAATCGCGTCAGTGTGTGGGAACCTTCAGACAAAGGGTTGACGCAATTTCAGTATCGTGTTATATCGAAATCGTCTTCTAAGAGTATGTTATACGAGGGCTGACTGTAGTTCAGCCATCCTCCATCCTCCATCCTCAACAGTCTACAGTCAACAACGTCAGTCAACGTTTGAGTCATAGTAGATTCGATGTCAATTAGCAATTTCCTTACAACTTAAAATATTAAATCTATAAGAGCTTCACTACCCGAGTGTTATGCAGAGCTCATTATAAATCTGTCTCATGGGGTAAATTGTTGCGTAATATATACATAATTATATTATCGAATTAATAACAAAAACGTTTTTATAATTCGTTGTTTATGTTAGAATTTATTTTCTTAATTTGGTTTGTATAAAAGTGAAATATCTAGAATTACTCGAGGTAATTTTCTTGCTTTCTTAAATGGACTAAATTATTCTAAAGTTCATTATTTGTTGGCTGCACGATGTATACAGCGACCAGACTGTTTTGCGATTCAACACCATGCACTTTTCTGATATGCCTGTTCAATACGAACGGAACCGAATATTTCTTTGGACAAATTTTGCACTGAAATGGTTTTTCGCCGGTATGCTTTCTCATATGATTATCCAACAGGGACTTTTGAGAGAATAATTTCGGACATATCGAACATTTAAGTTTCATTGATATATCACCATGTACCCTTCGCATATGTTGCATCGAATTCCGCTTTACCGCAAATTTCTTTAGACAAACTTCGCACTGAAAAGGTTTTTCACCATGTACCCTTCGCATATGTTGCGACAAATTACGCTTTACCGCAAATTTCTTTAGACAAACTTCGCACTGAAACGGTTTTTCGCCGGTATGCTTTCTCATATGATTATCAAACTTTGACTTTTGAGAGAATAATTTCGAACATATCGAACATTTAAAATCCAACTTTTTCTTTCTATTGTCATGTATCGTTTGCATATGTCTCGTCCATCCGTACTTAAAACGAAATTTTTTTTTACATTTTTCGCACTGAAATGGCTTTTCGGCAGTGTGAATTTTCATATGCCGATCTAAAATATCTTTACTTTCGTATAATTTCGAACACGTCGGACATTTAAATTTCTTTGTCGATTCGTCGGTATGCAGTTTTCGCATATGACCGACTAAATTTGATCGAAAACGATAATTTTTTTGACATATTTCGCATTGATGTGGTTTTTCGCCTGTATGAATTTTCATATGCTGATTCAAGTAGTTGTTAGTATCGAATAGAGCGAAACATGTCGGACATTTAAATTTTTTCGATGTTCCAATGCCATGTTCCTTTAGCACATGTGCCTCCAAAGTATCCTTGCGCCTGTATATTTTTGAACATACGTTGCACTGAAATGAACTTTGTTCTGTATGAATTTTCATATGCAAATTCAGAGAGCTTGTATATCCAAATAATTTCGAACATATCGTGCATTTCAATTTTCCACCATTCATTGTTTTATCGCCATGTTTCTCCATGTGTCGTCGGAAACATTTCGAAAACATAAAACTCTTTGCACACACGTTACAGTCAAATTGTTTATTTCTTCGGTGCATTTTCAACATATGTTTCCGAAAGGAGCTTTTAATTTCGAATAATTTCGAACATATCGCACATTTAAACTCCCCATGTTCGTTTTTCAGATGATCGACCAAAGTGCTTCTTCGCTGGTATATTTTTTGACATCGTTTGCACTCAAATGGATATTCTAGGTGTTCTACAGAATGAATTATCATGTGCCGATTTAAATGATGTTTAAAACGGAATAATCTCGAACAATTCGCACATTTAAAATTTTTATTTTTCGTTGATCCCACTACATCTGCCGCCTGTCCATCCTTTTTATCAGTTTCATAGAAATCCCCGTCTTCCATATTTAAATCTAATTCGGGTTCATGCTTAATTTCTTGTACGAAAGACATGTCTTGCTCAGAAATATCCGATAAAGCAGCCTGTACCAATTCTTCATCATTTGATGTATCACAATATTCTGTTTTAACTAGTACAGAATCGTCTTTAGTATATCGTTCATATTCGTTCATAATTTGCCCATTGTTTTTTAATTCTTTTCTATGGGTTTCGGATTTTTCGATTCTTATTTTGAAAAAAAACGACTGACTTGCTTTCACAAGACAATCGCAACAAATATTTTCGGAAAGACCCTCGTTTCGTGACACCTGAAAGTTGAATAAGAGAGGCGCCGTTAGTGTTCTTAGTTCAGTTAGTTCAGCCATCCTCCATCCTCAACAGTCTACAGTCAACAGGTGCGTTTGAATCACAGTAGATTCGATGTCAATTAGCAAGTTCCTTATAACTTTAAATATTAAGGGATTACATCTAGTCAGAATTTTCGAAAATTCGATTTTCGTTTTCGACGGATGCTTAAGGGGAGCAATCCCTTTAGACGCCCGAAAATGAGCCATTTTTCATGAATTTTTTTTAAGGTGATAAAATAATCGCAACATTTTAAAATTTTGACATGATATTATTAGAACTTTCAAGGGTTGACAAAAAAAAATTATTTTTTTGTTACAAAACAAAATGGCGGCGTTATAGGGTATTCCTTTAGGCATCTTTTGCGTGACATCGAAAAAAACTGCTCCATTTGTCATATTTTTGCTATTGATCTTAAACTGAAAACTAAAATATGTTTCGAATACTAACCGATGAATGGGAAGGATATACCTAAAAAATTATAAAAAAACATATAAAACAAAAAAGATATGAGGCTTTTCATTCAAATGTTCATTTTTCGACTATTTTTTTGATAGTTTTTACCCCAAAATAGTGGTTTATTTACACGATATCCTCAAAATTTTAGGTATATCCTTCCGATATATGTATATGTAGACAGAAAGCTCCAAAAAAATCAGCCAAATCGATTCATAACTTTTTGAGCTACAATAGGAGCAGTTTTTGAAGATTCAGTTTCGAAATAATCGCGTTTAAAGTTTCAATACGAGGGAACTATAAGTTTTAGTGACTTACCGAATCAGCGATTCCAGGCGCATATAAGAAACCTTCAATTTCTAACTCACTCACACCGTCACTTGTATTCCCCTAGCATATGTCTGTAAACTCATTCCCGTGATATATCCTTTTTTAGAACATTTTCGAGCTATATTAAATCGCGCTCTTTTAGGATGGTTTGGTATTTTAATTTCGAAATTCAAACGCACAAGACATACTTTCGAGCCAAACTGACTCTATTTCATACACAACGTTCGTTACGCTTTATTCTTTCGAAATATGTGGAAAAAAAATTCTAAACATTTTAAAGCTGTAAAGGGATTGCTCCCCTTAAAGTATAGCCTTTCAAAAATATTCTCTGAAAATTTCAAGTCGATCTGTTCAAAATTGAGCGAGTTACGGCCGTTTTTACAGTTACGTTCTCACTCATCCAGGTTTGACTGTGTATTCGAAATCGAAAACCGTCACAGTACAGCAGTTGACTTCGAAGCGCTCACTACATTCAGTTATACGTGTTCTTCTAATATTTGAAGTTTAAAAATGAATCGTGCGAAAGGCTAGAAAGAATTACGAGAATTAGCGAATAATCGGAAGTCGCGGCCGAGAAACTTTAAACGCGTTTTTCTCGAAACGGCTTTTTCAAAATCGGTGATCTCAAAAACGAGTGGACCGATTAACTTGAAATTTTGCACACTTTTTTTTTATATCAAAAGGCAGTCCTTAATCGAAGGATTTTTTTTTCCGATGCATACTTTTTTTTATATCAAGGAAAATGAAGTGAATTTTTCACCAAAAATTAGACTTTCACTTTCGATCGCCGACCATTTTTTCAAAAATGAATATTTTATCAAATCCTTCGATTAAAGACTAGATAATACGATAAAAAAAAACTTAATTTATTTGGTTTTTTTTATTTCACATCATTGGTGTGGAAGTTACAGTGGTCACCGCAGAAGGTTTTTTTTTGAACAGCGGTCCAGGAAATATATTATATCTGCTACATTTGTGAATTTGTTCCAATAAAAAAATTACGAAACATAGTCAAAGATATACCCTTCACTATGAAAAAAAAAACAGTTCGAAACCTGCAATCGGTTTTACAAAAAAAAATCCCTAAAACACCCATTTTTTCGGCCGCCAACTAGATGTAACCTCTTCAATCTATAATAGCTTTACTACCCGAGTGTTATGAAGAGCTCATTATAAATCTGTCTTTTGTGGTAAATTGATACGTAATATACAATTATAGTATCGAATTAATAACAAAAACGTTTTTATAATTCGTGTTTACAATAACTTTATGTTATAATTAATTTTCTTAATTTGGTTTGTATAAAATTGAAATGATATCTAGAATTACTCGAGGTAATTTTCTCTGCTTTCTTAAATATACTAATTTATTCTAAAGTTCATTATTTGTTGTCTGAACGATGTTTACAGCGACCAGACTGTCTTACGATTCAACACCATGCACTTTCCTGATATGCCTGTTCAATATGGACCGAACTGAATATTTCTTTGGACAAATTTTGCACTGAAATGGTTTTTCTCCGGTATGCTTTCTCATATGAATGTTGATATATTTACGTTGGAATAATCTCGAACAAACTGAACATTTATGTTTCATCGATATATCAGCATGTAGCGTTCGTATATGGTGGTTCAAATAATCCTTTATCGCAAATTTCTTTAGACAAACTTCGCACTGAAACGGCTTTTCGCCGGTATGCTTCCTCATATGATCCACTAACAGGTAGTTGTGGGAGAATAATTTTGAACATATGGAACATTTAAATTTCAACTTCTCCTTTCTATTGTCATCATGTATTGTTTGCATATGTCTCGTCCATCCGCCCTTGAAACGAAATTTTTTTTTACATTTTTCGCACTGGAATGGCTTTTCGGCAGTGTGAATTTTCATATGCCGATCTAAAATATCTTTACTTTCGTATAATTTCGAACACGTCGGACATTTAAATTTCTTTGTCGATTCATCGGTATGCCATCTTCGCATATGAAAGACTAAGTTTGTCCTAAATAGGAATTTTTTTTGACATATTTCGCATTGATGTGATTTTTCTCCTGTATGAATTTTCATATGCATAATCAAGTAGCAGTTAGTATCGAATCGAGCGAAACATGTCGGACATTTAAATTTTTTCGATGTTCCAATTTCGTGTTCCTTTAGCACATGTGCCTTCAAAGACGTCTTGCGACTGTATATTTTTGGGCATACTTTGCACTGAAATGGACAGTGCATTTTCAACATATGTTTGCGCAAGGAACTTTCATTTTTGAATAATTCCGAACATTTCGCACATTTAAAATTTTTATTTTTCGTTGATCCAACTACATCTGCCGCCTGTCCATCCTTTTGATAAGTTTCGTCGAAATCCCCGTCTTCCATATTTAAATCTAATTCGGGTTCATGCTTAATTTCTTGTACGAAAGACATGTCTTGCTCAGAAATATCCGATAAAGGAGCCTGTACTAATTCTTCATCATTTGATGTATCACAGTTTTCCGTTTTAATTAGTACAACATCGTCTTTAGTATATCGTTCACATTCGTTCATAATTTGCCCATCGTTTTTCAATTCTTTTCTATGGGTTTCGGATTTTTCGATTCTTATTTTAAAAATGAACGACTGTCTTGCTTTCAGAAGACAATCGCAACAAATGTTTTCGGGGAGAGCATCGTTACGAAATACCTGAAAGGTGAATAAGAGAGGCGCCGTTAGAGTTCTTGGTTCAGTCATTCATTTGGTGAGATTAAGTCAAAACAGATTAGATGGCAATTAGCTATGATGGAAGGTAAGTAGGTGAAATTTATTTTATTTAAAATTTCTTTTATTATATTGCTTCGTAGGTTCCTTTCATAGTCAAGCCATCTAGTCTTGTCGATGTTAGCCATTCGCTATTTGGTTTGTTAAACTGCGACCTTATATCAATTCTGAAGCAGAGCAGAGTACTTGTTTTCCGTATTTTCAACTGTTTCAGACATGCACATGCCAACTGAAATTTTCATTTGATCCATAAAAACGTCCTTTAAAACACCGCTTTTAATATACACGTCCCTTAAATACCGGTTTTTGTTGAGTATTCTATCAGTCTACGCTCGATGGAACACTTACAAAAACTGATCATGGATTTATTAAACCGAGTGCATAATGAAATCTTTAGTTTATCAAATTCTCGATCCTGTAGGAAAAAAATTGGTTCGCGAGAATGATCGTAATGAAGTTGTAGTAGCCAAATACCAAAACGATAAAAAAAAATGCATGCTGAACATGATTGAGCGTTGCATTATGAAGACGCAATTTAAATAAACTAGGTTTAGGTTAGGTTTAGGAAGGGGCGCCACACTGAGCTGCAGCGCACACTAGGCACCAAAAGAGGGCCCATAGCGATCCCTTCGGATAGAATCGTGGAACTTGCCAGCTTATTCACCCCCAAAACAAAAATTAAATAAACTAAGAAAGAAAATTGTTTACAATACAAATTTTGTTTTTTTACAATAAAAATTGTTTATTCGGATAATAAAAGATCTTATGGTTTTTATAATTTGCTTTGATCATAATAAGTTTATATTTCAATGTCGAGGTTATCATCTTTGTTTTCTTAAAATAAACCTTAATGGTGTGTTTACACTCACCGTTGAGAGGCGAGCCTTTACCCCCCCCCCCCCCCCCCCCCCGTCAGGCCATTGCAGACCGGTTCTCGTTGCTGTGTTCTTTGCTGCGTTAAAAGCAATTTACACTCAAAACAACACGCTTCTGCGGCACAACTTGCCTATATGGGCGAAAGGTGCGAAACTACAGAAATACGATGAGCTGCGAATTGTGTTATACTACATATGGAAGCGTGCGTCGGAGAAATAGTTGAAGAATGTTAAGAAGCTCGTACACGAAAAATTTTTCCAGCAATTAATTGCCCGACGACTGTTGCCCAAACTAGTTGAGCGATTAATGCAGCAATACCGGGCAACATCGTGTTAGTTGCGACAATATTGCAGCAATTTGGCAATGCTTTCACATATTGCTGGTATTCCTCGCCCTGTATTTCCACTAGGTTGGAAAATTTCGAGCAATTGTCATCGTTCGATGATTCAGTTGTCAAGTTTTGGTTTTATTTGTCAAGTTTCGTGTGATAACGGATTCCGAATTCAAATATTTAAAGTTTTATTCTAAGTTTTAGATTTATTTTTCAAATTTCCTTTCGTGTTGTTCATGTACTGAGCTATCCGTGTATGATGTCATTGCCAAATTGCGTAGTATTGCTCCATATCGCTAGTCACAGTTGATCAACGAGTTGACAACGAATTGCTTTATATCGTCAATTGCTGATGTTGCTGAATGTTGCTGTATGTTTTCGTAACATCAAAATTGTCTAGAATTACTGCAATTTTAATCGCTCGTGTAAAAGCACCATTAGACTATTACGACTGCACGAGCCATCTGATTGGTTGATGCTATGGTGGGGATAGAGGCTCGCCTCAAGCGTTGAATGTAAATGCACCATTTCTCCCAAAAAATCCATTAAATGTCGCCTTATTCCACCAGCATACTGCTAAAAAGCAGAAGGTTCAACACCATGAACTTTTTTTACATGACTATTCAATCCGGACCGAACTGGATATTTCTTTGGACAAATTTTGCACTGAAACGGCTTTTCTCCGGTATGCTTTCTCATATGTATGTTGATATAACTCCGTTCGAATAGTTTCGAACAAATTGAACATTTATGTTTCATTGATCTATCAGCATGTACCCTTCGCATATGTTGCATCAAATTGGCCCTTACCGTAAATTTTTTTAGACAAACTTCGCACAAAAACCGTTTTTCACCGGTATGCTTTCTCATATGTTGAGCAGACAGATAATTTCGGTCGACCAATTCCGAACATTTCAAATTCATCGTTTGCTTTCCATTGTCACCATGTATCGTTTGCAAATGCATCGTCCATCTGTACTTGAAACGAAATTTTCGTTTACATATTTCGCACTGAAATGGCTTTTCGGCAATGTGAATTTTTATATGCCGATCCAACAAAATTTTACTTTCGTATAATCTCGAGCACGTCGAACATTTAAATTTCTTGGCCGATTCATCGGTATGCACTTTTCGCATATGAACGACTAAACTTGATCGAAAACGATAATTTTTTTGACATACACCGCATTGATGTGGTTTTTCGCCTGTATGAATTTTCATATGCTTATTCAAGTAGCTTTTAGTATCGAATAGACTTAAACATGTCGGACATTTAAATGTTTTCAGTGTTCCGATGTCATGTTCCTTTTGCAAGTGGGTCATCAAATACGCTTTGCGTCTATATTTTTTTGAGCATACTTCGCATTGAAATGGCGTTTCTTCTGTATGAATCAAAAAGTGTATTTTCAAGGCACTTCTAAATTTGAATAATTTGGAACATGTCGGACACTTATGTTTCAATTTATATGACTTTTTGACATGCATTGTTTCAGCACCATGTTTTGCCATGTGTCGCCTAAGACCGTTCGAAAACATAAAATTCTTCGGACACTCCTTACAGTGAAATCGTTTTTTTCTTGGATGCATTATCATATGTTTACGCAAGGAACTCTTACATCCAAATAATTTCGGACAAATCGAACATTTAAGCTCAGTATGTTCGCTTTTCAAGTGCTCGATCAAGGAGCTTTTCCTTTGGTATGTTTTTTGACATAGTTTGCACTGAAATGGATATCCTGCGGAATGAATTACCATGTGCCGCTTTAGATGTAGCTTACACTCGAATAATTTCGAACATTTCGTACATTTAAAATTGGAATTATTCGTTGCTTGTTCTACCGTTTGCCCATGATTTTTGTCAGTTTCGTTAAAATCTCCGTCTTCCATATTTAAGTCTAATTCGGGTTCATGCTTCATTTCTTGTACGAAAGATATTTCTTGCACGGAATTATCCGATAAATCATCATGTACTAATTCTTCATCATTTGATATATCAAAATCTTCTGTTTTAATTAGTACATTATCGTCTTCTGTGAATCTTTCACATTCGTTCAAAGTTTTCCTATCTTTTTCTAATTCTTTCCTACAGGCCTCGAATTTTTCAATTTTTAATTTGAAAACAAACGATTGATTCACTCTGTCAAAACAATCGCAACAAATACTTTCGGGAAGACCCTCGTTTTGTGACACCTGAAAGTTGAATAAGAGAGGTGTCGTTAGTTCAGTTAGTTCAGCCATCCTCCATCCATTATCTTTAACAGTCAACAGGTGTGTTTAAGTCAAAGTATACTCGGTCTTGAGTTAGCCGATGAGGAGGATGGCTTCTCGAAAGACTAACGTCATCAGCTTACAGCTGATGAAACCCCTATTCGAGGCCGGTCTCCTCTTCTCTCGAAGTCATTTGTTTTAACAATTGTTACGTTTCCGGTGTACTGTGATGAATACAAGTTTCATCTATTGTTACAAAACAAGGCAAAAATTCCGCTTGATTCTTTTTCGACAATTACAAAAATGTTTATTTTCCGAAGTGAGCAAACAAGCAAAGCTTTATCACGTGCACATCATTATGTAAAATTACATTTCCCAGGCCATTTATGAGTGTTAAGTATGTTAAGCGACAACGCCATTACAGTAAAACCTCCGAAAGCCGAAACCTGTATAAGGCGAAAACCTTTCAAAAGCAAAAATATTCCCGGCAGAACCATTTTGTAGCTTATTAAATATTCTGTGAAAGCAGAAAACCTGCGAAACGCGGACGGAAGAAAAAAAATGTGAACGTTGAAACTCAAATACGCGGAAATTCAGACGCGAAAGCCGGAATATATATAGTACGTACATACAGTCACTCACAGCTTAAATGATGCACAGCTCATATAACGACATATCGAAATTTTCAAAAAACCGTTTCTTACGATTAATAATTTTATTTCAAATTCAGATAAAACAAAAAATATTTCTTCATCTATTGAAAAGCAAAAATTAAAAAATTGAAATTTTTAAAAAAAACTACGTCACAGCTTAAATGATGCATCATGGGAAAAATGTAGAATATTTAATGAATTTAATATTTTCTTTGTTTTCTAATATTTTGTAGAACCGCCTTTATGATCTAATACTGTCTAAAGTCGTTTTGGCATAGATTCTACTAATGTCCTCGTATAGCTTGGGTATATTTTATTCCACTCTTCCAATAGAACGTTTTTTAAACAGTTTTTTATTAGTAATGGGGTACTTTTTAATTTTTAGTTTTAGTTTTGCCTTTATATGCTCAATTACAATTATATCGGGAAATTGTTGTGCCGTTTCAATGATATGAAGGCAGTTGTATAGCATTCATTCCCTAACAAGATAGGATGAATGCTTTGGGTCGTTATCATGAAAGAAGCTTAAATTGTCCTTTATTCCCATATTTTCGGCACTGGTTTTAAAATTTTGCTTAATGTTGTTCATTTACATTTGTTTGTCCATATTGCCTTCTATAAAGTAGAGTTTTCCGATGCCTGCAGAGGACATGCAGCCCCATAACATGATCTCCACTATGCTTAACAGTTGGTAAAAAGTTTTTAAGCTTTAGCTCCTTATTTGGATTTCTTCAAACAGAGACCTTTCCATCTGATGCAAAAATATTGAATTTACTCTCATCTGCAAGAACTACCGTTTTCCAAAAGTCCTGTGAGCTGTTTCGATATGTACGGACAAACTCCATTCGAAGACGTACGTAAATCCATGTAAATTTTCTTTACGCAATATTCGTCGCACTGTTTCAGGATGACACTTATTTTCCAACCATTTCTCGACTTCAGACGTGAGCAGCGGCTCTTTCCGGGATTCCCTGGTAATCTATCGTTCATCGTGATCTGTGAAAATTTTGTTTGGGTCTTTCCTTCCTTTATTTTCAATTCGATTTTCGCGTGAATATTGTTCAATAATATGTTGTACAGTAGATGCACTTTTATTAATAATTTCCGCGATGCACCTTCGATTTTTTCCCGAAATAAAATCGTGTATTATTAATTCGCGTTTATCAATGGTTGTATGAGGACCCATTTTCGATAAGCGATACGATCAGGAGGAAACTAAACTAATGAACTTCACGTTGCGACTAGAAATCCCTGTTGTAATAGTAAACTATCATCGTCTGTGAAAATAAAGTGGAGACTAGTTATATTTTCGGAAATTTTCTGCCTGCATCATTTAAGCTGTGACGCTACTTTAAGGAGTGTTCACCGGATTGTTTAGGTTTCGTCCATATTCAACTGCAAAATTGTTTTCATATCAGTGGAATTAAAAGGATATCATGCAACAATGTGACTATTTGAAGACGTTAATCGAAACTTTATTCCTATCCTTTTTTAAATAGGAAACTTATAAAAATTCTTGACTGCATCATTTAAAAAAAAAAACTTTAAATTACGATATCTAACGAACCAATTGATCTAGAAAAATAAAATTCGGTTTGAGTATAAAGGTCGACAAATAAAGATTGCTCAAAGTAAAATCTTTGAAGAGGGCAGGGGAGCATCGAAGTGGAGGGAATAAGAATTTTTCAAAAATAACACGTTTCATATCTCAATAACAGTGTAAGGTAGATGCTTCAAATTTTTACCAGAAGTAGGCACAATAGAACTCTATTAGGCAAAAAATTGGAGGTGTGGGTGTAGAGGGTGAGGGTGGGGAAGGGTGAGAAGGAAAAAGTTTCGATGCTTATATTTTAAGAGCCTGTAATGATATAAACCTTAAACTTGATATTTAGATAGAGCTATAGTAGCGGCATGTTGTTTTTAGGTGTAGTATGGTACGGGAGTAGGGGGTGTTTTTCCTAACTATTAAACGGTTTATGCTAAAAAGTTGAAACTCTGTGTGTATATGTAAATCAACTAGAAAAGCAATTTTGATTAAAAAAAAAATTCAAATATGTATTGGCGTTCAGAAGGGGGGCAAAAAAAATTATCAGTGAAAATAAAATGCTTATAGTTTCACGATTTTCGTCATATTTACTAGGTCTTCCAAAATATTGTATTCATTTTTATTCTACGGATTCTTCATATGAATACCTAGAAAGTGTTTTCAAGATTTTTTGAAATTCGACTCTTAAGGGGGTGTAAAGTGGTTGTATATTCTGTTTATTCTACGGTTTCTTTGTATGAATACCTAGAACTTGTGCCGGAAAAATAATAAAGTTACATCCAGATTGTTGGCAGATTTTTTTTATTTGTTTATTGCTTTTTCCTGTAGATAGGGTGTTTTTACTACGTTCTAAAGTCTTATGCTAGAAAGTTGAAACTCGGTACGTATTTGTACTAGAGATGGGTCGTGAACTGTTCCAAAAGAGCAGTTCATTGAAGTGAGTGAGTGAAGTAACTCACTCCTTTTGATGAACTGTAGTTGAACTAGTTCTTTCGTGAGTGAGGACCTGTTTCTTTTAGGTGAACACATTGAATAGGAACTTGACTAGTAAATTTTTTTTGAGGTAATCACATTCAATTTTTTTATGTTCTAACATTCAATCCGAACTTGAAAACAGTTCCTTCGCTGGAAAACAGTTCCTTCGCTGGAAAATAGTTCCTTCGCTGGGTAAGTAATCTTCAAAAAAGAACTCCAACTAGTTCATTTCAGTGAGTGAGTCGGAGCTCACTCACTTACTAAAAGGAACTGCTTTGCCCATCTCTAATTTGTACATCTACTAGAAAAGTAATTCTGATAAAAAAAAATTCGACAAAATGGTACGCCGGTAGGGGGTGTTTTTCCTAACTATTAAACGGTTTATGCTAAAAAGTTGAAACTCTGTGTGTATATGTAAATCAACTAGAAAAGCAATTTTGATTAAAAAAAAAATTCAAATATGTATTGGCGTTCAGAAGGGGGGCAAAAAAAATTATCAGTGAAAATAAAATGCTTATAGTTTCACGATTTTCGTCATATTTACTAGGTCTTCCAAAATATTGTATTCATTTTTATTCTACGGATTCTTCATATGAATACCTAGAAAGTGTTTTCAAGATTTTTTGAAATTCGACTCCTAAGGGGATGTAAAATGGTTGTATACTTTTTCGTGAATTCCGCAATATCTCTCAGGTCTGATCAGATATCGGACATCTTTTCACTTCCACGCGCTTTTTTAACAATCACATATTTTTAAGTTTTTTTTCTTTTTCAACCTCTAGACCGCATCCCGGAATATGACCCAATTATATAATTCATATTATTTACACTCTTGTTACGGCCGCTTCCAATGCGACCCTTGATACGGCAATTTCAAATGCGAAGGAAAGAAAACTATATATTGTAAACTCACTTCACCGACACCGGAAAAAACCACTAACTCTTAACATAATATTGTAAACTCGTCCACGTCAATATCCAGCCCATTTTTATCGTGATCTTTGGCCACGCCCGTATAATTTCCTTAAGTAAAAATTTGATAATTTGTTAAGGTCTGTTTAATTATTTTTTACTATTTTTTAATTATATTAAATTATACTATATGAATTTGTTTATAGACATACAACACAATAAATTGAAGTTTTTTCTATCATAAAGAAAACTATCAGTTTTAATAAGTATTCTAACAACCCTTTTCTAACCGCTTCCCGAACTTTTTGTTAGGTCTTCGGTCACATAGTAACATACACTGCATCTTCGAATTGAACGCTTTCCGGACTTCTGCCGGAAAAATAATAAAATTGCGCCCAGATTGTTGGCAGATTTTTTTTTAAAGTGAACAGTTTCATTGTTCAGGAAAAGAGAACCGCTTCTTTTTGCATATGCAAAATTATCACTTGGAACAGATAAGGTTAAACATTTTGGTGTTGACTTGAAGTCAGACTTTATATTTAATGAATATCTCGACTATATTATCAGTAGACCTAACTCTATTAGGGGCTATACAAAGAGAAAGGACAAAGACTTTCATGGTTTATACATTACGACAATGACTCAATTCTCATGTATACAATCCAAGTGTAGACACCCTCATGGGTATGAGGTAGGTCCACAAAAGACTTTTCAAGCCCGCTCTTAGAGGTCTTCTCAGAGTTAACGACACCTTCCACTTATAATTGAAGACTTGATTTTTTTCTATATTATAGAAACATTTACTTTCAAGCTAATTACTATGTTATTATTATAATTATTAATTACTATGTTCTGCGTTCAGGTTGGAAGCTTTATTATTCATTTTTATAAGTCAATATCTGCGAGATTGCGTAAAATTTAATATTTCGCACCATCGGTGGGTGCAAATACGCCTCTCAACAAGACGCAATCATGGAGCGAGAACCAGCCATTATGAACAGGAGTTAAAAACAGCAAAAATGGCACCAAAATTCTGACTGCATTTTTTCGAAATCTTAACAATGAAGCCCGCCTTTAATTCAACAATTTAATTCAATTCAATTTGTGTTCCCAAACTTTAACGAAGAATGTGAGGAGAATATCATCTGCAACTTCGTCAACTTTAAAAGATTTCCTTCGTTTGTCACTATAAATCTAAGATGGCTTCATTTTCGATCACTGACTAGATGTCGGTAATGATTTCGCCTCGAAGGATTGCTGCAGTTGGGTATTAGTAATCGGCTCTGTTTGAAATATTCTATTCCGACTAGATATTCAAAACATCGGAAAAATATTCCTTCAATCGTCACAGTTTTTCGTCACGTAAATAAAGAAAAGTTCCGTTGACTTCTCTCATCAGGTGTTTGACGGTGGAACTCTTGTTCGTCAATTGTTTCATAATTTTAAATAAGGAACCCATATTTAGATTAGATTTCATCGGAGGCTTAGAGTCGTCCTTCAGCAACGCAACCCCAGTTTTAAACTAGAGAATCTCGTGCCATTATTGCCGTTATTTCTTTCTAGTTCGTGTAGGGCTGTTTTTGCAATGCACTTGCGCTCAAAGTGTTTTCCATGAAATCTGTAGAATTAAATTACAATTGCCTCACAACAGCGGAAAATCTGCTCTGAAGTTTTTGCCTCCGTTTGGCAGAACCTTCATACTTCACCTAAAATCATCCTGCAAGCGCCCGTAAGTATTTCGGATAGTAATAATCTTATATGAAAGGCAAAATTTTGCTTTATTTTTGGTCCCTCTTCATTTCTTCTTATAAGGGTTTTATGTGTTTAATTGGAATTAAGATTTAATTAATATTAATTAATTTAGTTTATCTTTAATGTTTAACAGCTAGTTTTTTTTAATTGAAAATGAGATGGAATTCTAAAAGATGCAATACTAATATTGCGCCTCCATTTCGCATACAACCGATTTCAATTCTGTGCTTACCGAAATCGGTGATATCGAGCGGCATTGTATCTCATAAGCATAGCCGACTACGAATCCAAATTGGTTCGCCCGGTAGAACAAAACCTAGGACGAGTGCCACTTCGTTTCTCATTTATAGTCGGTAAGAACAGAATGGAAATCGGTTTTATGTGGCCGCCCTTAACAAGCCGTATTCAGTTTCGATTGTTCGTTTTTTATGTTTCCGTGGACAAGTCAAGCCACAAGCCAAGATGCCACTGCATGATGGCGGTGAATACTTTACGTACGTAATGGCCTATCAGGGAAATCCGACTATCTCGTCGATTGATCCTTCGATGACCGAATGTCTCACGATGAGCCAAACAAAGTAACAATCCCACTTTCTGCGTGTGCTAAATGCATTTCCTTTTTGCAAACCGCGAATAGGTTAGAAATTGGAGATTGCTTCATGATTTTAAAATACTTTGTAGACATTAAACCAAACGCTGATACATATTATGTATTTTAGCAAATTGTTTAGTACCTATGCGAAGCAGAATTAAAATTTCTTGGCGAATTTGACGTAAGAGGGCGAAATGGAAGGCAATTCCACCTAAACTTAAACCCCAACCACCCAACAAAAATAACTAACACCAGAATAACAAATAATATGTTCATAAGAAAAAAACAGTATAATTACCGAAATGTTCGTGAAGATCTTTAGTATCTCGAGAATTGAATGTTTACGAAGTTGAGTGACTTCTGGATTCGGCAGCTGAATTTCACTAAAAATAGACTGCATAGATTCCTTGGGCAGGAGACAAAATCTACACACTTTCTGCAAGTCCATTTTATCATTTAGATCTGTAAATTGTAATAGAAATGATTTCAATTGAAGTGAATATAAAAAAAATAATTGGCGTTCTTACAGCGTACGCTTCACTCGAGGCTTAACTTGTGTGCCGCGATTCGACTTAACGAACCTGTCATCGTCAAGTCGGTCTCGTCGAGTCCAATCGAAAAAACTTTCCCTTAAGTGCTTGCAGCGCTCAACTTTTAAAATTAAACCGCGTGTTAAACCCGTTAAGCCAACACAAATTTTAGCGGTTTTGATAGCAGTACGGTTTCAGAATCAACAGCGGCAACCGATTTAAAAGCATAAATTAAACTGTCAAACGGGTCATACAGTAATTATGGTGATTTCTTTTCTGCAAAAAAATGTGACCCGTTTCTGCCCTCAATTTTTGTTCTAGCAGTTCCGCTGTTCTATTCTCAAATTTTTTTTGACCTGCTAGAAAAAGGGGTTTGAGTCCGTGGCTAAAATTGACCTGAAAACTCGCATTTCTTGCCCCGAAAATTTCGGCGGTGCAACTCCATTAACCTCAAATGTGCGTAAGAAACGATGAAAATAAGAAAAAAAATATCCTACGACACAGCGGCAAACGATTTAAAAGCATAAATTAAACTGTCCAACGGGTCATACGGTAATTAGAAATCATACGGAGTGTAGTGAAAATTTATTTCAATTTTAATAATAGCTTTTTGGCCTGAAAGCGTTCTATTGTAAATTGACCTGTCGGACGGAACTGTCAAAAAAGAGGGCAGAACTGCAATAATTTTGCATCTTTACAGGTCACATTTTTTTTCAGAAAAGAAATCATCATTAATTGGACGGAAAAATATGGTCTCTATGCTTTTAGCGTCATCTGGTGGTGAGCACCTGAACTGTCAAAACGAATGAAAATTTTCATTCGAACTCCGTACTGCAAACAGAAACCCAACGCAAAAATCAAGCGATGAAAATTTTCATCCGTTTTTTTTTTACATGCATTTGGTATGGGAATGAAAATTTTCATCGAGGTCCGTACTAGGCTTTAACTGTCAAAAGTGTGGAAATTTCACGTTATATTTGAATTATCATTAAAATTCAGTGTTTTTTATCGATTCGGTGAAATAAGTTCGTACGAGTTATTTTTTGACGAAGAATATGATGAGAATAGACGAGCAGCTCTACAATTGTTGAAGTGGAAGAGAAAATGGTTGCGAGACTCCTCAAATCCTTTGAAAATGGACAGCTATGGGTGAGAATTTATTACAATTTGGAACTTAAGCAATATTCAATGGAGAACAGTTTTTTACGTTGTTTCAGATTATCGAAGGAAGCATTTGTTATGCTCCTTGAAAATTTGGATGGCAAATTAAAACCACAAGTGTTGTCATCTGCGGTGCCGAATATAATTAAACTTGCCGCAGTGTTGCGATTCTTTGCAGGAGAATATCAACGTGGCACTGGAAATAATTTCAACATAATAAAAATAATTTCAAGTATACGACGCTATAGAGGCATATATTTGTCAGGCGTGGATTAGTTTCAAGTATACTGATGCTGAGAAACACCAAGCCAAGTGTCGATTTCCGGCTGTTATAGGTTGCGTCGGTGGAACCCACGTTGCTTTAATGAAGCCGGACATGGAGACGCAACACTTGTATTACAACATAAAAGGATTTCACAGCTTATAGTAAATCTGATACTTGTAAGTAACATTTATGATTGATATCATACAATGTCAATTTTTTTAATGATAACAGGTTTGTGACCATCAAATGAAGATTCGATATGTGGATGTTCGATATCCAGGTGCTACGCACGACTCTTTAATTTTTAGGATGTCTCGATTGAGAAGTATTCTGAGGAAAAATTATGAAGAGGGCGAAAGGAATACATGGCTTCTCGGTAAATAACTAATGTTATTAATATTATATCATTATTAATTATAACTGGATTTTTACAGGTGATGCCGGATATGCTCTAGAACCATTTATCATGACACCATTTCGGGATCCGGCTCAAGGCAGTGTCAGAAGTCATTACAATGAACTACATGCTAAAGGAAGGAATATTATTGAGCGAACTAATGGCGTTTTAAAAAATAGATTTCGTTGTTTACTTGGCGAGAGACTATTACACTGCTCACCGGTTAAGTCTAAGCAGATTGTTAATGTATGCGTTGCTCTTCACAACATTTGTATTCACTACAAACTCAATTTTTCGTTTGAAGAGTAGTCATTGGAGGTTCTAGGGCGTTCAGTTTCGTTGAATATTTTTCCCACTCGCTGATTCCTCTGGCGACGTCTATATTTTTTTCCCATTAACCCAATTAAGTATTGGTACTGCCGGGCATTTGTAATTTTCACTCTAAAATGTATTCTTATTATCTGTACAAAGAATAAAATATAAAAACTAAAATTTTTTTCAATATAAACAGCCTGTCGCTTAAGTGTCGCAGAACTGTTACACGATCGACAGAATCCGTCGATAAAATCGAGACTCGTCGATTGATATCGACACTCTCTGTTGATCGACGACGACACGACATCGACACGACACTCATAATACGGGTGACCATGAAAAGGTCATGTCTCCCTTTTTTTGGTCAACAAAATTGTTGGTCCTCTTTTTGTCAACATATCTTTTGCCTTTCGCTTGTAAGTAGAAGCGAAAGGCAAGATATGTTGACAAAAAGATTACCAACAATTTTATCTTATTACAAAACCCTTCTTGAACCAACAGAAGATTATTAAATGGCAGCTTACCGTTTTCAAATAGAAGTAAATTCAACGGTTTTATTTGAAACTGTACTAAACGCATTTTGCTTCATAAAACAGTATTTTATTTTTCGTCTTTGGCATACAATAAATTTTTGAAAGAATGGCATACATGCATTTCTATCGGCACAACTGTTGTACCCACCTGTTATATCTCTCCAACGATTATATGAACGGTACGCAGGATAGGACTTGCTTACAATTTTCTTGCAATACGCCCGGAGGTATTCGCTTAAAAGCGTCCAACCTTCCACTATCGGTCCAATCATCGTTCATAAGCAAACACAATACAATCGCCGCACAAAACCATACAAATCTGGCCAATAATTGATACAACCGTTGTGCCGAGTATTTGCCACTTTACGCTCTTTCAAACGGAATTTGATAGACCAAAGCTTCCAACGGTTCAACGTACATAAAACAAAAACCAAAATTACATCACAACATCATTTTTTTTTTATTATCAAGTGCTTTCTATTGATTAAAACTCTCCACATTAGAGAGGAATTTTTCAACCTTTTAAAAAAATTCAAGAATAAGGTCTACACATAAAAAAAGAGTAGAATTAAAACATATTTCAATAAATTTAGCCGTACGATAAAAAAAAAAACTAAATATTAACAGCTAAAAGAGGAAGAAATCTACAACGTAGTAAAACTGTATAATGGTACTTCTCTTATGGATAAAAAGTGCAATAATAATGAAAATGACTTCTCAATATTTTCCATTTTCGTATCGTGATATTTGACCGCCATAACGTTCCTGTGGACGTCCACTGCCACCGCCGCCAACAAACATTCCAGCACTTGGACGAACCGGTTCCATATATGGTCCGGATCGTTCATTGTATGTCCGATCATATCGATCCTGAGACGTATCTACTGGCCGCCAATGATTACCACCGCCGCCGCTATTATCCGACGACTTCGTTTGCCAACTTGGAACATTACTCGACATTTGACTAGCTGCAAACGATTTAATCACTGGCGGACCGGGATTATGCCATTGAGTGCTACTACTACCGCCGGCACCGGCACCACCACCGCCGGATCGGTCTACATATGCTGGACCGTCGAAACGTTTACTGCCGCCGCTGCCGCTTGTATTTCGGCTGTTGTTGAAACGAGTAACACTAAAACAAAAACAAGGTAAGCACATTGTTCGTACTATTACACCCGGAGAGGGTTCACGTTAAATTACTTGTCTCTATCATCGCGCCTGAAATTGGCTCGCGGTGGCTCGGGAACCGTATACCTGCTGTCCTTGTGTGTATCGCGACTACTGCTATTGTGATAGGTATTCGAAGAGGAATGCCGCGACGGTACATCAATGTCTCGCTTGTAATCGTCCCGTTTCGAGCTACTGTAGTCATCGCGTTTCTTTTCAGACGGTCTAGGTAAAATAGAACTACTGGTGTGACGAGTTCTTATTTTTTTAATAAAATATTTACCTGGCTATCGATGAATCGAATCGTGGTGGCGGTGGCGCCTCAAATCTGCGATCTGTGGTTGATCGCTTCGTCTCAGTATGTGGCGCACTGTATCGATCGTCCGACGATCGTTTAAGCGTGCGTTTAGTCTCCTCGAGTCTTGAAGTTTGCATGATCCTAGGCGTGGATCAAATAGAAAAACGGAAAACAAGAAAAATGAATAAAACGTAAAAGAAATTGGTGCAGGCAGAAAAAATACAACAAAATTCCATTTCAGATCGCTTAAAAAGTATCACACAGTCGCCATAAAGTTGTTGAAACTATTTGTGATATGTTTAAATCCAAATCGTGTGGATCTCTCTCGCTGTCTGGTAAGTTTTTCGGTTTTGTGGCAAGCCAATAATTTATTTGAGTATGTTGTAAGTAATATACAATGAAATTGTTGCGACGGGCGTTTTAACTGTCTTTTTATCTCACTCACAATTAAATCGGTTTGCTTAATAACCCGGGGGAATAAAACACGAAAACGTCGAACTATTTCCATAGAAATTGTGAATTTAAAAAGCAAAAATTAAGAAAAAATGAGTGGCAAACATTTTTCAATGAAATGAATTTCCATTAAACTTATGAAAATTGATAGAAAATTTACAAAAAAAAAAAACAACTATTAAGAGAAATATTTAAAGAATAAAATTTTGATGGTAAGCATACTTCATTTGTTGTCGCTTCAATTCGAGACGTTCCAGTTCGATTTTCTCGCGCTCCAATTTCTGTCGCTCGCGTTCCAATCGCAACAATTCGGCCTTCTCTCGTTCCAATCGTTCGCGTTCGACATGAAGTTTCTCGCGTTCCTTGGCCAAACGTTGTTCCTCCTCGCGTTGACGGCGTCTAATGTCACGACGGCGCCGCTCCTCTTCACGCAGTTCCCTTTCGCGTTCGCGTAACCGCTGCCGATCACGTTCTTCGCGAATTTTCTGGAATGATAAGACATCACGTTTGCGATCGCGATCACGATCGGTGGACGAGCGACGTGTTGTTCCTCGATCCGTACGAGTTGTTCGTCCGCGCGATGTTGATCGTGCCGATGTTGTTGTTGGTTTACGATCGCGTCGCGATAAATCGCTTTTTGTCTTATCGCCGCCGCCTCCGCTACCACCTGCTTCCGATTTTTTTCCGTCACCACCCGTACTACCTTCGCCACCACCGCCGCCGTCGTCACCACCCGCTGCACTCTTACTGTCCTTGCTGGCGGCTGCTGCTGATGTCGCTGTATCCTTGTTTGCGTCCTTCTCCTCCGATTTACGCTTCTCACGTGTCGTCGTTGTCTTCACTTTGTCGTCCTTCTTAGCGGCTGCTGCTGCCGATGACGGAGCCGCTGTACTCGCCGATGATCCAATCTCACTCTTGGTACGCTCCACCGATATGATGCGACCGTGCAATTCGGTCCGATGAAGATGATCGATGCAGCGCGATGCGTCGCCAAACGAAGCCATTGTCACGTAGCCGTAGCATCGAGTTCCCGGCGTACGGGTGTTTGTTACCACCTTGGCACCAATCACTTTCCCATACTTGGAGAAAATTGTTTTCAAATCGCTGGCACGTGTCAATGATGATAGGCCGGATACCCACAAGTTTCGGCTAGAGGGTGTTGCCGGTTTCTTAGTGGCGCTGCCAGATGCTGTCTTGTCTGCAATTTGCGATACGGCGAAACAAATATTTTTTTAAAAAAAAAAAATTGTTTAAAAACGGAACATTGTAACGGCTCTTGGTATTTTTTTTTTTTTTTTTTGAAAATTTTAAATAGATTGATGATGCACAAAGATGCCTTAAATTGTTATAAACTTGTTTTTTAATGAGTTTTTTTTAAAGAAATTAGATGAGTTTTCGCGCGCTACAAATGTTATGGAACTTGAAAATTTGCTTAACAATATAAGAAGTTCAATCGGAAGAAAGTGCGCCAGAAATGGACGGAAAAAACTATTACAGAAGAATCGAAATTCAATTGAAGATTTGACGGGGGGGTGGGAGTGCTGCTCCTGATCTCATATTAAAGTCATCTAAATGTGTGCAAGTTTAAAAAATTTTCAAATTCCACAACACACATCAATCGTGTGCTCAATTGTTTTAACAAATTTGTTCTCTATCAATTTGGTTTTGTTTTTTTTTTTTGATTTGATTTGATTTTAGAAGTTAATTTACCTTTTTCATCCTTCGTTGCTGTGGTTTTTGAGGATGACTTTTGTTCACTGCGAAATAACATTTTTTTTCGTTAATTTTTTTGTTTTGTTGTTCGTCGGGACATACGTTTAGTGGTAAATATAACAATTTACAGTTATTTTACTTGTTCTCCACGTAAAATTCATTCTGTTTAAAAATTCAACCAACCTATCTTCCTTCTTTTTACTAGTATCGGCATCTTCTTCTTCTCCTTCTCCATTGCCAACGGTTCCATTGGCGCCCGTGTCCTTGTCGTCCTTGTCTTCTTCTGGCATATCCTCGTCTTCTTCCTCCTCATCATCATCATCCTCGACCTTAATAACGACGACTCCGTCCACACTATTTGATGCGTTACTGCCTGCTTTTCCGTCTGCTGTTGGTTGATTTTTGTTTCGCATTAGATCACTTAATTTATTTTTTGTCGCTTAATTGGTTGTTTATATTCGGCTTTGGCAATTAATAACTAGATTTAGGTTGGTTGTTTCTATAGCCAGTTCCAGTGGCTATTCTTCTCACTGCTTTTCACTGTATAAAATAAATGAAATAATCTCCAACTGCTCCTTTGTTCGGCTTCTCCTTTACTCTGTGTCAGCTGTCTTCACTAAATCACTTTTCGTCATATTTTTTTTTTTAACTAATAATTTAACTTGTTGCAAAATGGAACTAAGTTTATGCTAAATGTAAATTTCAAAGCATAGTTTATCTTAGTCTAAAGCAAACAGAAAAATGGTAAGAAACTTAAATTTGGCACAAAGGTTGTTAGGTCAGTGTGCCAAGTGCTACTTATCTTACAAGAGCACATAAAATACTACTTGCGGACGGGCTTATCTTACACCAAAAATATACTCACTTTTCTTCTCGTCCTTGCCATCCTGAGCCTAAGCAAAAAAAACATAAGCAATTAGTACACAATCACCAGTAGCGACAAAAATAAATAAACAAACCTGTGCATGTAATAATTTTTGTTCATCTTCCTCAATTGTCAAGTTGATCGATTCCTCGTTATCATTCATGTCGGCATCGTTGTTTTGTTCTTCATCATTGATTTCAGTTTCCTCTTCTTCCTCGTCCTTAGAAGAAAAACGGGAACATTTTAATATGGAAGAAGACAAGATTCGAAACAATTTTAGTAGGTTCTCAACATTTAGTACAATTGCCCACTCAGTTAATATTTTCGTATAAAACTAAAACCGTACAATATTTAACAATCTAGCAACAATATTATAGAAATTACCAGCGGGGAAGCATATAATTACTAAGGAGACTCACTTGCTTATCGAAAACTTCGTTCTTAGAGAAATGGACCTGATTTACGTTTTTGCATGCTTTGTTGATTATTTTAGAACTTTTTAAAATATTAAACAAAGCAATTACTTTTATACCCGTCCGTTGTAGCTAAGGGGTTACACCACTATAAAATTATCAAAATCTCGACTTTTTTTTTTGTTTGCTAAACAAATTGTTTGGCCGTTGAAGAATATGGGGAAAAAGTTTGAAATATTAAAATGAATTTTATCCTAGAATTTCGGGCTCTTTATCGAGCGCGTCAGGCTGCTTCGAAACGACTACCTGCGTCGGATCAGATGCCTAATGATTTACTTGTTGGTTTCTAACTACACTAACAGATATTGCTAGAAAGTTTTTGTGTTCCATTGGATGTATTTTCACACAGAATTACGTTAGAATAGCGTCAGTTCATGTACAAAAAGGTCAAAATTTTACTCAAGTGGCAAGAATGTTATAAAGATAGCAACGGATATCGCTGTATGCAATTTTCATGATGGACTGACTAGCATAATACAGATTACGAAGGTTCTGGATGTGTCCAATGCTACAAAATTTTGTGTCTGATGCTAAGCGAATCCAGTACGCTGAACGTTCATTGACAGATGTGGCAAAAGAGGCTTGCTCTACCATTAAATCGTCGAGAAAAGAGATTAAACAGGAATATTCCAACTTAGGACATATTTATTAGGCTCGTGTAGTTCGTGAACGAACTAGTTCACAATAGAGTCACTGTATAAGAACTAACACAAACATCCGTTATCATGAGTACGGACAATGACCACTTTTGGTACATATTTAGTAGTCTAAAAACCTGCGAATTTATAAAATCGCAGGTTTCTTAAATGGCATATTTTTAGTGTGTAGACGTGTATTAGATGGATTTTGATTGACGTTTCACGGAATCGAGATATGTCTCATGAAATGTCAACTAAATACAGCCCTTATCCACTTTAGTGGAGATCCTTAAAATGAAAAATCGAGACAACTGCAAAAAAATTTCAAATGTACTGGTTTCAAATGAAACACACATTGTCCGTACTCAAGATAATGGATGTTTGTGTTAGTTCGTATGAAGTGACTCTAGTTCACAAGAGCGTTCCCAGAAGTGAAATGAACGAACTAGTTCGCAGTGAGTCCCGCTACTAGTTCATTTCTATTGTGTGCTGATTTATTTTATTAATTTTTTTTTCCTCAACAAATTGCACAAAGATCAATTCTTCTCATATTGGTTAAATTTAAAATTTCGGGTCTTTCTTAAATCTATCTTTTATCTGCTATTTTCAATTTATAATCTTCAATCTTTTATCTTTTATCATTTATCATTTTATTTAGTTTTTTATTATTTTTTATCATTATCATTTTTATATTTTTTTATTATTCAGTATCATTTTTTATCATTTTTCAACATTTTTTATCATTTTATAATTTTTTATCCTTTTATTATTTTTTATCATTTTTTCTAATTTTTTCTAATTTTTTATTATTTTTTCTAAGTTTTTCTTATTTTTTCTAATTTTTTCTAATTTTTTATTATTTTTTCTAATTTTTTCTAATTTTTTCTAATTTTTTCATTTTTTACAATTTTTTATATTTTATCTTTCATCCTTTGTCTTTAATCTGGAATCTTCAATCTAAATTTTTCAAGTCCTCCATCCTCCATTCTCCATCCACCATCTTCCATGAACGAACTATGAGGAAATATAGTTCATTTAGGAAATATAATTCATTTAGTTTTAGTTACTTTTAGTTCGCGAATGAACTTAACGAACTAGAGGAACTAAAGGAACTAGATGAACTAAACGAACTAAGAGGAACTATATTTCCTCATAGTTCGTTCATCATAGTTCTCGAACTGGGAGGAACTATAGTTGGACGATGGAGAATGGTGGATGGATAATGGATCATGAAGGACGGAGGATGGAGGATAGTGGATGGAGGATTTGAAAGATTGAAGATTCCAGATTAAAGATAAAAGATAAAAAATGAGAAGAAATGATAAAAAATTATAAAAAATGATAAAAAAAATAATAGAAAATGATAAAAAAAAAAGAAAAAAAAATGATAAAAAAGTGATAAAAAAATGATAAACAATAATAAAAATTATAAAAAATGATAATAGAAAATGATAAAAAATAATAAAGAATGATAACAAATGATAAAAAATTATAACAAATGATAAATAATGATAATAAATGATAAAAGATTATAAATTGAAAATGGGAGATAGAAGATTATAAATTGAAAATGGGAGATAGAAGATAGATTTAAGAAAGATTTAAGTCAAGTGATTTTTTCCATATAAGATGGTGAAGCACCATTTTTCGGAAGTTAATTTAAATTTCGTTCTGTGCCGTATATTCTACTATTTTTTATTATTATTATTATTGTGGTGGTACAACCTCTAGGGAATATCATCAAAAACCAATGAACTACTGAACTGAATGAACGAACTAGTTCGCGACGGATCAGGAACTAAGACGGGGAACGTATGGGGAACTGGAATGCGTAAGCCTAATATTTATGATCCTGGAGCTGCAGATTAATGGTAAAAAAAAGTAGAATTATTTATTTGTTCATGTCTGTAACACTTTTAAAAACGTAGTATAACTTGAACAATTTTAATTCTTTACATTAGAATTATTCACCATATCTTCAAAATAATATTCCGCAGAGAAACACGTACGGGATTTAGGATATGTTGATTTAAAAAATAATTATTAGCAAATAACTGTTCTCTGTTTTTGGTGGAGAATTTAACAAAATTATTGAAATGCTCGCCAATCCCACAAAACTCAATATTTCAAAATTTCCGTACGTGTTTTTCTAGCTATACTTATGAAGATTCAGTGGTTTTTTTTTCGTTGTTCTACGTTTAAATTTACTCAAGCTAAACTGCGTGCCGCAGAGCAGTTAAAATTTAACATGCCTCGAAAGAATGGTTTTAGTGCCGCCATTTTGTAAAGTTTTTCTTAAATACATGGGCCGCTATTTACAGTCGTCATAAAGTTGGCTTTGAGTTAAAGCTGACTTTAGTGTCGTATAATTTATATGACACTAAAGTCAGCTCTAACTTAAAGCCTACTTTATGACGACTGTGAATAACGGCCATGGTTATTAACTTCCCAAAATACCTTTCCATCCATTTAAAAAAAAAATTGTCGAAAAAGAGCCTTTTTTTAGGCTGTTCCAGTGGTGTTGCCCCTTAATCGGGGCTTATGGCTTATTATGGCAAAGGCAGATATTTAGACATTAAGCTCAATGTCTGCATACAAGCAAAACTATCGCAACAGGCAGAAAAGAACATTTCTCGTCGAGGAACTTGCCTTGTCGAGTTTTAGCGGCATTCCCCAAATGAACTGGTCTTCTTCCTTTGTTTTACGGAGGAATGGTACAACTCTACCGACGTTTTTATCAAAAGGCGGAAGAGAAACCTTGATGAGCAGGATCAAGAAAGCAACAATTGCCTTTTATACTTGTAAAGGACTTTGACAAGAAATGGGGAATAAAACCCGCAATGGTCCACTGGATGTACATCTCTATTGTAAGGCCCACTCTTCTTTATTGCGGCTTGGTAAAAATGGGCACAAGAATAGTGTTTTGTGCCCAGCACAAATTCCATGTTTGGATTTACTCTCGGTAATCACTAATTTAAGCCAGCCCAGTCGTTTCTCGCCTTTTTCGTCCAAATTAATCGTAAAAACAACAAATTAGCAACTCAATCATAAACAGATCGAGTTACAACGCTCGGCCTGAGCTGCCGTTTCGTGACGTCACAGCAAGGGAATTCCCTCTAGTGCTGTGACGTGACACGCCGCGCCCACAGGTACTGGGAATGGTTGAGTTGTTGCTTTGTTTGTATTTTTATTCACCTTGCTATCAAATTGCGTAGATCACAAAATTGTCGCGACCCACAAATGGGCGTATTGCATTAGTTTAATGCACCATTTCTGGATCACTAGAAACTGCCGATTTTCTTGATCGGCATCTTTTCCAGTGCGCGTACTTTGTACTGGGTTGAACGAGTGTCTCAGTAAATTTTTAGTCACGCGGAAACGCTGCCGAACTAAAAGTATTATTTAAAAACCCAAAGGTAAAAATATTTGATTAAATCGTATTGCTTGACAACCTACAAGCGATATAAAATGAAAAAAAAAAAAAAAAATTATTCCTAAAGAATTCTGTCGATAATCACGTGGCCTCGTCGAGTCAGATCGATGGAAGGCTCTCGACTGTCGCCAGTTTCTTCTTTTTATTGAAGTTCTAGAGAATATCAAGTTTCGGCGATAGGGAGAAAAGGTTCAGGACTTTCTAGTTCCCTAATTCAATTATATTCCTCATTAATCGATTACCAGCTCATAATGAAGTAATGCGCAAAGTAGACAGCCTCGATTAGCGCCAATGACATCGTGTGTTAAATTCATCGATTATTTCTGTTCAAATTTTCATTGGAGCGAAAGTTAGTAAGTTTCCGATTAGGTAGTTTCTGCGTAGCCACGACTCTCAGCCCAGTCGCAAAAAGCAGTTCCCTGCGTGGCGCCCACAAAAAGCACATAAATCTATGCTGTTTCTTACAGAGTAAGTACATTGCAAATATTCTAGTTTTTATGCACTTTTAGATATCATATACCAAGATCAAATAACTATTTTCCTGCGATCACTTGAACGAGTGATGGTGGATTTGAATCAGAAGAACCCGTGAACTTTGCTGGGTCCACTGAATCGGGACAAGCCGGTCACAATTCTGACCGACTCGAAATTCGCTCGTAAAGCGACCCGTCAGTGAATTTCATCTCGTTCCACCTTCAGTGAACGCTCTTCCATGGTACGCGTCCACTAGGGCCGCATCGAAAAAATCCACCTGCCATACATTGTTCTGGAAGTGCGTCCAGTGAAGGCGGGCCGTATCAGTGCGCGACGGATTTTGCTCGCAAAGAATGGCGCCCTGGCTCGACCCATCATAGTGGACACAGCGAAACAAGTGGGGCAACATTTTCCCTCTCCCGTCCCCGCACCGTTGCAAAGCGGCCCGCCTCTACAGGACGTGTACCTCCATAGTAATAGAATAGGTCTGTTCTTTTTGTCGGGTTTAGTGTTCACTGATTACACTTGAGCCAGTGCAGAAAAGTGTAAAAGGGAGTGGCGGTGAAGGAACAAGCACACTATTTGAGTTCGTGTCATTGATTTGACGTCAAATGTTGTTTAGAAAATCTAATTGAAAAAAGTGCAGAAATTTCATGCAAGAAGAACAGACCTAATGTATGGTTGGTGGATTTTTGCGATCCAACTAGATTCACCCCGCCCAGTGGATGCGTGCCTTTTCCACCATTCAGAACACCTCCACCAAAAGTTCAACCAAATTTATCCCCAAAGCCTTCAGTAAAATTTCAAATTCTCACACCCACTCCACCTCTCCGAACAAAAAAAAAAACCCCCTTCAACTTACCTCCTTATCTACCGTGCCCACTTCGTCCACAACAATTCCATTCTCGGTTTCGGCCTTCTCGCTGTTATCATTGTCCACCTTAGCTTTAGCCGGAGTCTTTTTCAGCGGCGTAACACGTTTGCCGAGCGGCTCAAACAAGTACACATCCGGATCGTTTCCATCGTCTCGTAATGCCTACAAAGAAGAAAATCAATTAGATGAAAAATCGCCCAATTCCGTATCAAAGGCGGAAAATTCTATTAAGCCGCGTACAAGATGGCCGCCGCCGCCCTTACATTTTGCAAACGTTCGATAAGAGCATTTTTATTGCCCGTCACTTCAAGCGATCGCTTCTCGAGCTCGTCTTTCAAGTCACAAACGCGTAATTCTTGGATTTTACGTCCGTTGGCCGTAGACATTTTTTACGGCGTGGTTTTCTTCACAAATTTCAACAAATTTCTTATGCCACTCGCGGAACACAAAATCGTACTTTTCCACTTCGATCGAATCCAAATGAACGAATGAGAAAAAGTTCCACACGTTCGGTTCACGGACGGAAGTGTAAACGCGAACGATATACTGCGAACCAATGCGACAGACAGAGATGAAAGAAGGTCTTGCCATGCGCAGTAGTCACATTGGTGAATTGCTGTGCTACGACATTTTGTCGACATTTAAATTATTGAGTTTTGATTGAATCTTACATTTCTTTCGATGTGAACTGAATTAATAAGCTTAAATTAATCAAAAATCGTTGGTTTCAACGTAAATTGAACCCAATTTCAGTCATTTTAATTAATTTAAAAAAAATATTTTGCACACCCTGTTGTCTTCATATGGCGCTACTTTGTTTGTCGAAGAGTGTCGTGTGTCTAATCGCCATCTTGTCGATAGGGCAGACCCCTTTCTTTCCTTTCAACCACGTTCTCCTTGCATCAAGTGAATAAACATGAGTGTAACAATTTCCAAAAAACGAAAGGTAAATTACGTTAAAATCAACTAAAAGTAGATATAAAATGTAAACGACTGTCGCCTTCATCGTTTTGATGTTCATTTTTAAGTGTAAAGTGACTATTTTTCGGTGAATTGTAGCGACGAAATTTTCTAACCTCCAAGTCCGGATGACGGACGGGTGGCAAAAGTCGGGAACATTTTCCGGGGCACTTTTGAAACAAAAATCTAATAAATCTTCTCTTCCGTTTCTTCTTGCAGTTCGTCGCTGACGGAATTTTCAAAGCCGAACTCAACGAGTTTCTGACTCGCGAGCTAGCCGAGGATGGCTACTCGGGCGTGGAAGTTCGCGTCACACCAGCCCGAACCGAAATCATTATCATGGCCACAAAGACGCAGAGCGTTTTAGGCGAGAAGGGACGTCGTATTCGCGAACTGACTGCCGTCGTACAGAAACGCTTCAGTTTCGAACAGGGCAAAGTTGAATTGTACGCCGAAAAGGTAGCAACTCGCGGTCTATGCGCTATCGCACAGGCTGAATCGCTCCGTTACAAATTGACCGGTGGATTGGCTGTACGTCGTGCCTGTTATGGTGTTCTTCGTTTCATCATGGAGTCGGGTGCCAAGGGATGCGAAGTTGTCGTGTCCGGAAAATTGCGTGGACAGCGTGCAAAATCGATGAAGTTCGTCGATGGTTTGATGATCCATTCCGGTGATCCGTGCAACGATTATGTTGAGACCGCAACGCGACACGTTCTCCTTCGTCAAGGAGTGCTCGGCATTAAAGTCAAGATTATGTTGCCGTGGGATCCAAATAACAAGATCGGACCGAAGAAGCCGTTGCCAGATAACGTTTCGGTCGTTGAGCCCAAGGAGGAGAAGATCTACGAGGCTCCCGAAACCGAATACAAAACGCCCAGCACTGCCAAGCCAATCGGCGAGGAAGTTGAGGTGAAGTAAATTCTTTTTTTTACGTTTAGCTGGAGAACGGCGAGAAAATAAAATTTTAAAAACTGAAAAAACAACGCGTAAGTTTTTATTTGTCGCTGTTTTGAATCAGTCTGTTGAATATTAATTTTTTACGTGTTTAATTGGCGGATGTAAACAGATTTTTAGATGTTGATTTGAGTTTTTCCTAAAAAAAAATTTGGACCAAGTAAATTCCGCGACGTTATTTTTGCATCGATATGTTCCCAAAACCGGCATAACGGATAATACTGAACCGGTACAGACTACAGAGAAGATGAAGAACCGTCTGTTTTTGCGTCGTTTCGTTTCGGGTGTCATCAACAGTCGGTGGCGGCGACCGTTAATGTTGGCGAGACCGAGACGGATCTTTTGATATTGAATCGATAAGATGGCGTAACAACGCTTTAACGACTTCCGCTATATCTCTGAGGTCTGGTGAGATATCGAATTCATTCTTACTTCCACGGGCACTTTACACAATCGCCTTAAAATCGAATTTCCTAACATTTTCACATTCAACTCCTAAGGACACCTCCTGAGTTGAATACATTTTCACTACAAATGTATCTCTAACGTCTGGTGGAAAAAAAAAAAATTCCGCCATATCTCTTCGAACTGATAAGATATTAAGTTGTGTGAGGGGGTTGTATATGACGATTAAGAAGGCATCGAGGAAATATCCTAAGGTCACAGGAAGACGATTATTTAAACAGCATGGAGCTAGAGCGTTAAGCTCTAACTACAATGATAAACATTCAACTAGTGTGGAAATCTCTCTGAAACTTTTTGTTTCGTCTGCAATTCTGGATATAGGACGAATGAGGCATTTATGGAAAAAGAGGAAACTCATTTATAAAAATTTTGGGAAAGAAAAGGACCAAACTTGAGAAACGATTGAGACAGAAAGAGGAGAAAACCCGGAGGACATGAAGCCATCGAATAGTTGAAGAAGAAAACCTGAAAGCCATTTCAGTTTCTGAAGCAACAGGATTTGATCAATGTTAAGTTGTATTTCAAGGAAACACTGCAATAACTTTAGGTATATATCGACTAAGTTTAGGTCTTACTGTCAGAAAAGCCAACCACACCAAAATAGTCGAGAAGTGAAATTTGTTGCATTTAGTATCGCTGCAGCACACCCTCTCATTGAAATCAATAAATCTAACTGTTTCTTGCTCAATGTCAAAGAAAAAGTCTAGTTCACTGCATTAGATTCGAAGCAATGGAATAACCTCGACAGAATCCGCACTGTTGTTGTGTTTGAGGCCTTGGAAGAATTATTTTGACTTAGAAAAGTCAAAATAATTGAAGGATAGGAATGGTTCGGGACAGAATGGGCCAATTCCGCCTACGTCCGAATTGGTGGCTGAAGTAGAACGGAAGCGACACGCTTGCTGGCGGCCGGGACTAGCTACGGCAGTGTGGGGGTGGTTCTTGTTCTGACTTCAGACCATAAACCCTAGGCCTAGACAACAAAATTTCGTGTCGGCTTACTCCAGGGTGATTAAAATTGGGACTATCTTCCCAATAGGTCGTGAAAGACCAAGAAGCGGTGGAGTTGCGCGACTTCGCGATTTGTCAGGGCGCTTAGGTGTAAGTAGCGCCCTGCTCTGCCCACCCTACCTCAGCCACGACTGTCCTCTAAAACATTTCGCGTCGTGGCCCCTTATTGAGGTTCGGGGTTAAGGAGCTAAACGCTCGGGTTCACTATAAATGGCTCTTTCTAGCCGTTAATCATCATTAAGGAGATTATTATCACTAAAAAAAAACGACCATACAAAATTGCTGGAAAAGAAAACCCAAAAAAAAAGAAAAAAGGAAATCATGCAAAATATAATATAATGTATAAAAAAAAAAGAAACAAAATCAAAACTCACCCCATTTGTTTATTTCATCCTTTTGGTTCTCTCTCGTCCTAATTCCTCCTATCTTCAAATTTCCTACTTCTTTACTTCAATTTCCTATTTCTCATTCTTCAAATTTTCATCTTTCCTTTCTTCAAATTCCCTATTTCTCATTCTTCAAATTTTCATCTTTCCTTTCTTCAAATTCCCTATTTCTCATTCTTCAAATTTTCATCTTTCCTTTCTTCAAATTCCCTATTTCTCATTCTTCAAATTTCCTACTCTTTTTTCTTCTAATTTCCTACTTCTTTTCTCCTAATTTCCTACTTCTCTACTTCAAATTTTCATCTTTCCTTTATTCAAATTCCCTATTTCCTATCTTCAAATTTCCTACTCTTTTTTCTTCTAATTTCCTACTTCTTTTCTTCTAATTTCCTACTTCTCTTCTTTTCTTGTAGAAATTCGTCGGGCGGCAGATATTCTTCTTCGCGACATTCGGACAAGATTGAATTTTCGTACGGCCGACGTTTCTTGTCACACCCGGGACGATTAACGGGCACGACGCGTGTATTTAACTCAGAACGAAATTTTAGTTAATTGCTCGATTCGCGAAAACATTCACAAAACATTTCCATTCACTTTGAAACTTGTTCCTTCATTCGGTTCATTGGAACCCCTTTTCCTATCTTCCAGATCTTTCACATGGCTGTCACAAGTATGAAGATGGCTTCTCGTGTCACATTTAATTGATACGCGAAGTGTTGCAGCTTTTGAACCCGAACCAACAGCGTTTGCAATCCGATGCCTTCAAAATTCTTCGGTGGCTCTGGCCACCCACGTTCTTCGGATTTTACGGCAAAATGACCACTCAATCGTCGCAGGGAAGGTGTTGTAAATTAAAAAAATAACTTTCACGCCAGACGTCTACCGTTTGCCGTGTTCTTCCTATTCGAACCTTTTTCCACAATTCATTAGCCCGCAACTAAGCGATTCTTATGTTAATATTTGCACCGAAAAGACGAGGATTAAACGCAAAATCCGTTCAGCACAGAAAAAAATTGAAACAAAAAAAAATTCACCAATTTAGTTTTTGGTTTAACTTTGCACAACGAGTACGAACTTATGCGGTGTTTTACTGAAAAGCGTTACGAGCACGACTACGTTTGATTAAGCAAACATTTTGAAAAATCTAACCACGAGAAATGTTTTACGGTAGTTTGTTAACGCGAACTATACGAAACTAAATCGTGTATTACTTGACAGCTGCAAAGTCAACGATCAACTCTCGAGTCGCTCAATAAAAAAATTAAAAGGGCAAACGGCAAAGAGAAAAACCGTACACAAAACGAACCGTCCGATGCATAGAGCGCTCCGAGGTCAGGTTCTCGTTATAATTAATTTTATTATAATTTCTTTTAGTTTTATTTGATGAATTTTCAAGATGCTGTGGTAGTTAAATACGAAATAAATTCAAATTTGTCTGACGCAATACTAGAATACCACTGCCATCGTTATCAAAACAACACACACAATCCGATTTCTAACCTCAATAATTTGGCGGTGGTTTTTAACTAAGCCTGTTTTAAAGTTTTTTTCTTCCATCGATTGCTGCAATTAAAACGAAAAGGAAAAATGGCAGAAGATGACGCCTATTCCGGTACGGTTCTAAACCAGCCGCTTTCAATTAGGTAAGCTTTTCGCCGTTCGACTTATTTTCACCACGACACTTAACCCGAAAAAACTCGACAGCGATCTCGCTACACTTAGATGTCCGCCATTTGCACCGTCTCCTCCTCTACGTTTCTTCTGTGGCAGGGTTGTCGGCACTTTCTGTGGATCCACACGATACTCGAATGACATTTTTCGAGGATCGAGTGGATCCACAGAAATGTTAACGAGATTGGTGTTACCAGCCAGCGGCGACTCAACAACATAGGCGGCTCGCCGTTGGTTTCCCAGCGCCGAACCGACTAAAGAAAGTCGTCGCTTTTGGTCGGTCTCATGCGCACGACTGAGTGCCGGGCAATCGGTGTGCTCCCTCGGATCACTGCCTCAGATCCTTGGAGTGGTAAGTCCCCAGACGTTTGCCTCCTAGATCCTCCAATTCATATCGTGAGTTGCCTAGCACACGACGAATTCTGCACTTGAGGAACTTCTTCGCCAGCTTGGCATTATAATTCTGCGCGGCTGTGGACAAGGAAAAGTTTCTACGGAATACCTCCTGTCCTACACAAAATTGTGTTTTAGCAGCACGCAGATTATAACGCCTGCTGCTGTCCTCATGTGCGACCCTTATTTTCGTCTGCGCCAGTTGTCTCACGATAGGAATTCCCTCTCGAGGTCGAAGCTGTACATTTGACTCTCCCAACGCTCGCAAATGCTTCAGCAGTTCGTAGTCCTTCCCGTGCAACATCATGTGATTCCCAAACAAAACCTGATAAGGAGAAAATCCAGTGGCTTGGTGGAGTGAGCTACGAAGAGCACATCCAATTTTGCTTAGACTCTCATCCCATCGTGTTTGGTCATCAGTGATGAATGCTCGAATTCCGGCCAGGATGGACTGATTGACACGCTCCGAAGCATTCGCTTGCGGTGAGTAGCTCGGGGTGTACAGGTGTTTAACTCCGTATTTGTTCAGCATGGTGTTAAACACATTCGACCTAAATTGAGAGCCGTTATCGGAGAGGATTGTCTCAGGTGTTCCAAACGTATGGAAGACCTGCCCCTCCAAGTAGTTTGTGATCTCTTCAGCAGTGATCCGCCCCAAAGGATGTAACAGGGGAAATTTGGTAAAATGATCCAAGACGATCAAGATAGCGATCTTACCCCGTTTGGTACGTGGATATGGTCCAAGTACGTCGATGTACAGATGTTGGAATGGCTGATCAGTCTGGAACGGTTCTCCCATAGGCGCTCGTAGAGGTCTGTTCGGGGACTTTGTCTCTTTGCAAGTGTCGCACGCCAGAACGTAGGTGCGTACTTGTGTAGCCATTCCGGGCCAGTACAAAAATCGCCTGACTCGCTCTAGCGTTTTGGCATAACCACCATGGACCGTGGTGTCTGCCTCGTGCGCCTGAGCGATCGCAGCTGACGTAAGGCTCGATGGAATCCATAATTTCCAGGCCCTGTCTTCAGCAATCGGGTCACCGTTGTGAGGCTCTGTGCGCTTATACACGAAACCATCCCTCACGCATACGTCAGGAAGCCGATCGGCGTTCGCATCGACGGTGGACACTAACTCTTTATATTCTTTGCCAGAGAATTCTGGAGAGTCCATATCCACCATCGGTGCCACATCGATCAGCGCGTTTAATCCCTCTTCGTATACACGAGAGAGAGCGTCGGGTACAACGTTCAGGCTCCCTCTTCGGTGCTCGATTGTGAAGTCGTAACCTTGGAGTTTTAAACTCCATCTTGCCAACCGTCCTTGTAGGTCTTTCTGCGACATGAGCCATTTGAGACTTGCGTGGTCCGTAATGATTTTGAACGCAGTCCCTTCTACATAGGCTCGAAATTTTTTCACGCTCAACACAGCTGCATAACACTCGAGTTCGGTTACGCTGTAGTTGCGTTGAGCGGAAGTGAGCTTCTGTGACATATACGCCACTGGAGATTCCGATCCGTCGTCGTTTTCCTGAAAGAGAACGCTACCCACCCCTGATTTACTGGCGTCGCACTGGATTACGAAAGACCTCTTAAAATCAGGATTGATTAATAAGGGGGCTCTCGTCAACAAGTCTTTCACTAATAGGAAGGAAGTTTGTGCCTCTGTAGTCCAAGCAAACTGGTTGGACTTCTTTAGAGTGTCTGAAATCGGTGAAACAGTCGCAGCAAAGTTGGGAACGAATCGTCGATACCAGCCTGCCATACCAAGAAAGCGTCGAACTTGACGTGCGGACTTAGGCGAAGGGTAATCGACGATGGCTGAAACTTTGTTGGGATCAGTTTTCAAGCCTCCTTCTCCAACGATGTAACCGAGGTATTTCACCTCTTTCAGACAAAACTTGCTCTTGTTGACGTTAATGGTCAGGCCAGCCTTTCGCAAACATTCTGCGACTTCTGCCAATAAAACCAGATGTGAATCGAAATCCTCAGAAATTAACAGCAGATCGTCCAAATATACGAATACCTGCTCCTTCAGCTCGGGTAGGATGACTTTGTCCATCAAACGACACATCCTTTGCGGCGCGTTGCATAACCCAAAAGGCATGCGAGTGTAGTGATATAGAGGCCGGCCAGGAATGGTAAACGCTGTATACTCCCTGGATTTGTTCTCGAGAGGAATCTGCCAAAAGGCGTCTTTGAGGTCCAGGCTAGTAATAAAATTGGCTCGCGGCAAACGACTTAAGATACCATCAATGTGTGGTAATGGATAAGCATCCTTCTTCGTCACACTATTGACTTTGCGCGAGTCCAAACATAACCTGACCTTGCCTGGCTTCCTCACGAGAACCACAGGCGAGCTCCATGCACTCTGGCTGGTCTCTATAACGCCAAGTGCCCTCATGCGATCGATCTCGTCATATAAGAGTTTTTGGATCGCAGGAGACACAGGATAATGTCGCTGTTTGATGGGACTTGCATCACCAACGTCTATACTGTGTTGTTCGACGTTGGTCACACCGAGTCCGTATACTTCGTATGATGGAAATTTGGACTTTACCATTTCCAACCTCTTTACATCTGTGGGCGTTAAATGGTGGGCATCCGGAGCTATCAGTTGCGATGCAGTATCGGGAGTATCGACCGCGCTGATAATGCTGGGAGCTAGTTGGAATGATCGCCAGAAATCTACCCCTAGGTACAATTTCTGCGACAGGCTCGGCACTATATACAAGGTAATGGGTTTGGTAATACCACGAAAAGTAATATCGGTGTTTACCGTGCCCAAAACTTTCTGTGCAGCACCATCAGCGGTCTTCACCTCTTGACAGACCGGTCGATAATTCACCTGTGCATCATGGAGACGTTGTAAAGCGTTTGCCCCCAGGCAACTGATGCTCGCCCCACTATCGAGGAGTCCTTCAACGTCCACTCCGTACAAGGATACCATGGCGTACGGACGTATGTCCAACGGATTGGTAATGATGGTAGAGAGGATCGCTTTCTTTTTTTCACGCACCATCCTCCAGAATGTACGAAGGCGCAAGATTGATTTACTGCGACCGGATCCACTCGTTAGTGATGATACCTGATCACCACTTGCGATTGAAGTAGGCGCAAAAATTCGCTCTCGAGCCTCCATATATTCCTTTAGCCGAAGGTGGTATGGCTTGAGAGGATGGCGGGAATGTCGTCTTGGATGTTCTTTTGCGATAAGGGCTTCTTCAGGCCGGGAAACAGCCGGCTCCGTCTTATCGCTTGGTCTCGTTAATAATTTGACGTGCGGAGTGTTGATCGTCGATGAAATGGGTTTGGATGCTTTTACGTTAAAAGGATGGGAATTGGGTTCAGAGAATGTTGTAGGTAGGGTATTAAAATTTGGAAGGGTATTGTTAGGGGTTGAAAATTTGGGTAAAGTTGTTTCATTTGGGTTGTCTAATTGAAATTGGGACGTGGAATTGGAGTGGTGAACAGATTTTCCTACTGCTGTCGGGATGCAGTGTTCGGACGGGAGGGACCCGCTGTCCTTCCGTCCCTTCGGCCGTTTCCCGCCTTGCAATGGACGCAGTTGGGCTTTAGAACGTCAGCCCGACCACATCCATAGCAGAAGATGCCTTTCGCAGGCTCCGCACACTCACGATAGCCGTGACCTTCTTTCCTGCAATTCCAGCAGATCCAGGGGTTCGATAGTCCGGCCAAATCGACGGAAGAAGTCGTATCCTGATGTTCTTCCACGATTGGCTCATGTATCTCGTGGACTCTGGCCTGGTTCCACGGGGATGGTCTGGTGGCTTTTCGCGTGTCTTCCACCTGCACTACAAGCCGACGTAACTCGTCCATAGTGTGTACAGAGTGGAAGCACAACTGTTGCTGTGTGCTGCCCACCAGATTTCCGCGCACCAGAGCCACGAATTCGGACTCAATCATGGGAGCGTTCAGCAGTGAACGAAGCTCCGTCATGTCTTGTTCGAAGGACATGAAGGGCTCGTGTGGCGCTTGTCGTCTACCAAGCATCTGCTTCCGTAGCTCCCAATCCGTGCTGCGCTCTCCCCAGACCTGCAAGAATGCTACCTTCAGAGTATCCCAAGACGAGTTGTTATTGGACCGACGCCACAACCAATACCACTTGTTGGGCCTACCATCCAGCAGCAGATGGAAGCCCTGCGTCAGCAGATCTAAATTGCCGCGCAAGTCGCTCATCGCGAGAGTCTCGGCCCGAAAAATCAGCTCCTCTGCACGTAGGAGTTGGCTATCCCCGTTAAAACGCAAACGCCAATGCCTCAATGGGCTGTAGGAATTTCTTACACGATGATTAGGGCCGTGGCTAACGCGATCGCTGACCAACGCGGCCGCTCCGGTCCGCTGATCTGCCCTCCCAGCACGCGAGTCTCCCTCTGCTGCCGAATAATGGGCCCCCACCGGTCTCTGAGACGCCTGCTCTTCCCGAAAAACCCGTCTCATCAACTCTATCAGCTGATCTACTCCCAGCTCAGTTCGTACCACTGGCGAACGTGTACGCCCTGGCGCTGGATTCGTCGTAGCTGGGATACCTGTGTCACGGATATCGGACCAGCGTGGTCGTTCGCCTACTACCCTTTCCGGTGATTGTGGGATTGGATTTACGAGCTGGTTCACCCCCTGCTCTTGGCCAATTGAACCGTCAGGGGCGTAAAAGACCCCACCGCCGACCGTTTCCAGCGGAAAATCAAGATTTAACCGCCTTGGTGAAAGTCCGCCGGCCGCTGACTTCGCTCTGCTGCGTGTCACGGCTCCGGTTCTCGCTGTGGCGCCCTCCACGCCCCTAACGGTCCAATAGTCCTGCGGCTCCAGTGCCTGGCGACAATTGGGACACGTTTTGTGGCTCAGCACCCACTCCTCCACACAATGCAGGTGGAAAGTGTGCCCACATTTCGTCCGCGCTTCATCTTCGCCCCCCACGACATGTTGGCACATCGTACATATATCTTCCTCATTCCGCCTTAAAGGCGACCTTGGCAGTGGCATAGCAGACAGGTGAATGAACGAGTGATTGGTTGAGAGAACGAGTGATCAGATGTAAATGTGGTTGTTGTGATCGAATAATTGGTACAATTGTTCGATAGAATGCTAATGAATGTAAGTTGTGTATATTATTACTAATGGAGCAATTGAATTAAGTTTAATGACCGAGGGATGAAATGAATGAATGTTGCGCAATGAGGTGGACGACTAGTGAAAAAAATTTATATATCTGCGTGTCTATGAATCTACTGTGTTTTCGACTGTGTTTGATTGAGTGCGTAGTTTAGCTATAATCGAATGAATTTTGGATGTTCGAGTACAAAAAAAACGAATGAATGAAGAATATATTCCTGACTATATGCGGGGTAAAGGAATTCAAAAAAAAAATATGAATGAATGTTTGAACGCATTTAGACCGTGTGATCGTCAGAAGGAATGTATATATCCAAACCCGAAACGAATGAATGAACGCTATCACAAAATTGAATGAACGATGGAATGCGAAAATGGTTGTATGTCTAAAAAAAAAATATAACGAATGAACGATAGAATGAAACTTGAACCCAAGAATAAATGATTGTGTGTATGTTAATGTATGTGAGCGTATTTGAATTTAGAACAAAATGAACCCTCACGTCGTCGCAACCTTTCCCCTCCCCTCTATGCAGAACAAATCGCGAAGCCGATCTTGATCTTCCTCGCTCCATCGGGAAAATCCGGAACGCGATAAAATTTCAACAAAAAAAAATGGGGAAAAATAGCAATCAAGAAAAAAAATCAAAATAAAGCGCAAAAAAAAAATCCAAGTTAAAAATTTATCGTCAAAAGATTTATAAAAAAAAATTTAAGTATTCAAAAAAACTCTACGTTATTTCACAAAAAATATTCTACGTTACAAAGGAACTCAAAAAGGATGGATAAGGAAATAAGGTACTTAACAAATTTTCGACGAAATTTCCTATCATCTAACTCACCAATATTTTACAAGTATTTTTCCCAATTGTCTGACGACACGCCCGCCAAGACAGGGCATGCCCAGCACTCAAAAGGGTACTTGCAAAGCAAAAGTGGAAAGAATCAGAAAGAATACGTTTATCCAACTTGCATCACATCAATCTCGTATGCAGACAATATTTCCCTTTCCTATGGAACCGAATTGGCGCCTAAAGGTTGCCAAAACGGTTCGTCAATAGGATCGTTCCATATTGCCTCCATACAGGTTCGATGAAATGTTCTGCTGTTGAAAATCTGAAAAGCTTGTACACTTGGACTTTGTTTGCCGTTCAGGCGAAAATTCTGTCGCAAAACGACTAAGTTTTTTGTCCTTTTGCTCACCAACTTTTTTGTACGGAATTTTTCTGACTCGCACGTGTTGATGAGCTACGCTTTGTGCACTAAGCGTAGCGGTGGCTAGCCCCACGTTGGGCGCCATTTGTTGTGTTTGAGGCCTTGGAAGAATTATTTTGACTTAGAAAAGTCAAAATAATTGAAGGATAGGAATGGTTCGGGACAGAATGGGCCAATTCCGCCTACGTCCGAATTGGTGGCTGAAGTAGAACGGAAGCGACACGCTTGCTGGCGGCCGGGACTAGCTACGGCAGTGTGGGGGTGGTTCTTGTTCTGACTTCAGACCATAAACCCTAGGCCTAGACAACAAAATTTCGTGTCGGCTTACTCCAGGGTGATTAAAATTGGGACTATCTTCCCAATAGGTCGTGAAAGACCAAGAAGCGGTGGAGTTGCGCGACTTCGCGATTTGTCAGGGCGCTTAGGTGTAAGTAGCGCCCTGCTCTGCCCACCCTACCTCAGCCACGACTGTCCTCTAAAACATTTCGCGTCGTGGCCCCTTATTGAGGTTCGGGGTTAAGGAGCTAAACGCTCGGGTTCACTATAAATGGCTCTTTCTAGCCGTTAATCATCATTAAGGAGATTATTATCACTAAAAAAAAACGACCATACAAAATTGCTGGAAAAGAAAACCCAAAAAAAAAGAAAAAAGGAAATCATGCAAAATATAATATAATGTATAAAAAAAAAAGAAACAAAATCAAAACTCACCCCATTTGTTTATTTCATCCTTTTGGTTCTCTCTCGTCCTAATTCCTCCTATCTTCAAATTTCCTACTTCTTTACTTCAATTTCCTATTTCTCATTCTTCAAATTTTCATCTTTCCTTTCTTCAAATTCCCTATTTCTCATTCTTCAAATTTTCATCTTTCCTTTCTTCAAATTCCCTATTTCTCATTCTTCAAATTTTCATCTTTCCTTTCTTCAAATTCCCTATTTCTCATTCTTCAAATTTCCTACTCTTTTTTCTTCTAATTTCCTACTTCTTTTCTCCTAATTTCCTACTTCTCTACTTCAAATTTTCATCTTTCCTTTATTCAAATTCCCTATTTCCTATCTTCAAATTTCCTACTCTTTTTTCTTCTAATTTCCTACTTCTTTTCTTCTAATTTCCTACTTCTCTTCTTTTCTTGTAGAAATTCGTCGGGCGGCAGATATTCTTCTTCGCGACATTCGGACAAGATTGAATTTTCGTACGGCCGACGTTTCTTGTCACACCCGGGACGATTAACGGGCACGACGCGTGTATTTAACTCAGAACGAAATTTTAGTTAATTGCTCGATTCGCGAAAACATTCACAAAACATTTCCATTCACTTTGAAACTTGTTCCTTCATTCGGTTCATTGGAACCCCTTTTCCTATCTTCCAGATCTTTCACATGGCTGTCACAAGTATGAAGATGGCTTCTCGTGTCACATTTAATTGATACGCGAAGTGTTGCAGCTTTTGAACCCGAACCAACAGCGTTTGCAATCCGATGCCTTCAAAATTCTTCGGTGGCTCTGGCCACCCACGTTCTTCGGATTTTACGGCAAAATGACCACTCAATCGTCGCAGGGAAGGTGTTGTAAATTAAAAAAAATAACTTTCACGCCAGACGTCTACCGTTTGCCGTGTTCTTCCTATTCGAACCTTTTTCCACAATTCATTAGCCCGCAACTAAGCGATTCTTATGTTAATATTTGCACCGAAAAGACGAGGATTAAACGCAAAATCCGTTCAGCACAGAAAAAAATTGAAACAAAAAAAAATTCACCAATTTAGTTTTTGGTTTAACTTTGCACAACGAGTACGAACTTATGCGGTGTTTTACTGAAAAGCGTTACGAGCACGACTACGTTTGATTAAGCAAACATTTTGAAAAATCTAACCACGAGAAATGTTTTACGGTAGTTTGTTAACGCGAACTATACGAAACTAAATCGTGTATTACTTGACAGCTGCAAAGTCAACGATCAACTCTCGAGTCGCTCAATAAAAAAATTAAAAGGGCAAACGGCAAAGAGAAAAACCGTACACAAAACGAACCGTCCGATGCATAGAGCGCTCCGAGGTCAGGTTCTCGTTATAATTAATTTTATTATAATTTCTTTTAGTTTTATTTGATGAATTTTCAAGATGCTGTGGTAGTTAAATACGAAATAAATTCAAATTTGTCTGACGCAATACTAGAATACCACTGCCATCGTTATCAAAACAACACACACAATCCGATTTCTAACCTCAATAATTTGGCGGTGGTTTTTAACTAAGCCTGTTTTAAAGTTTTTTTCTTCCATCGATTGCTGCAATTAAAACGAAAAGGAAAAATGGCAGAAGATGACGCCTATTCCGGTACGGTTCTAAACCAGCCGCTTTCAATTAGGTAAGCTTTTCGCCGTTCGACTTATTTTCACCACGACACTTAACCCGAAAAAACTCGACAGCGATCTCGCTACACTTAGATGTCCGCCATTTGCACCGTCTCCTCCTCTACGTTTCTTCTGTGGCAGGGTTGTCGGCACTTTCTGTGGATCCACACGATACTCGAATGACATTTTTCGAGGATCGAGTGGATCCACAGAAATGTTAACGAGATTGGTGTTACCAGCCAGCGGCGACTCAACACTGTTTGCTAACAAATGAGGTTGAACACAGGCCCATGCACACGGGGGAGGGGGGGTTCAAACCCCCCTCCAACTCCCAACTGGGTAGAACTCCAACTGGGTTAAAGAAAAGAAGAGAGAGTGATATGTTTAACCAAACCTATAGAAGTACTGCGATGGCTTTATCTCATTACCGATTAAAGATGAGTCGTTCAGCAATGAACACTCCATTGAAGTGAGTGAGTGAATTAACTTACTCCTTTTGGTAAACTGCAGTTCCATTGGACACGTGATAAAAAACCTACTGAGGGAACGATCACTTCCGAAACCACTTACAGAGTTCGGGAACTACTTCACAGAACTGCGTAGCCCTTTTTTTAAGTCCTTATATACAACATCGGAACGAGGGTATGAACAGTGCCGGAACTCGTTCCTTCAAGTGAGTAGTGATTCGAAGTGAAGTACTTCACTGAAAGGAACTGCTTTGCCCATCTCTAGGTCCGATGGCTTCATCTCTGTACCGATCGATTGATATGTTGAATAAACTGTCCGCAAATGGTTTCAACGCTTCCCTTAAAATATGCTCTTAGTATGTAGATTAGATGGACGGTTCAAGCTTATCAGGACAAAATAAAAAAGACTTTTCTAATGAAACTTTCAGGCCTATTCAGCGCCAGAGTCACAAAGTAGGTGGAGAGTCACAATTTTGTATTAATTTTGAATTAATTGTGGCTTTTCAGCTTCTTTGTTTGTCAAAATATCAATAATTACTTCTCCTCAATTGAGTGGGTTGATCTATTTAAAGATTTGGATCTTGTTGCTGCTTATACTAAATTTAAGTTTGTTGTTAATGACTGTATTGAGCTATTTGTTCCTAAAAGAATCAACAAGAGTAACAAGCTTCCCTGGCACAATGCGCGTCTTTCGGAACTTAAGAATGCGAGAAATAAAGCATATGGAAAATTCAAGGATACGACGTCGATAGTGGATCTTGAACGGTTTAAGTGTTTACGCAGGGATTATGATTGTTAAAACAAGTTCCTCTATAAAAAACATTCGTCCATCCCTTCTGTGATGGAATTTGGTGGGCGCTCCTCCAGTGACTTATCATCATCTTGTGACTTGTTTGCTAATTTTTTTGAAACTGTATATAATAAAAGTACTTAAAGTGATCATAAAAGGTTTAGTCATTTAACTCCGATTACGGATATTGGATCACTGGTTTTATCGGAGGTGGATGTCTCTTCTGCATTAGCTGATCTCAAAAATAGTTTTAGTTTGGGTCCGGATGGAATACCTGCTGGTTTTCTGAAATCTTGCCAGGACTGTTTATGTACTCCTTTATGTATAATTTTCAATATGTCGCTATCATCGGGTATTTTTCTAGAAGATTGGAAGACTTCATATATAACACCAATTCATAAGTCTGGGCCTAAGCATCTGGTTGAGAACTTTAGACCGATTTCTAAATTGTCTGCTATACCAAAGTTATTGGAAAGTATTGTGAAAACTTAGCTCTACTTCGAGATTAAGGAACATATATTCACTTCACAGCATGGATTTGCGTCTGGAAGATCTACGGAGACTAATCTTGCAGTTTTTACCCATTACTGTTTAGAAGCAGTAGAGTTGGGGTTTCAAGTGGATGTCTTATATACGGATTTCGTGAAAGCTTTTGATAGAATACATATAAACCTGTTGCTTTCTAAATTGTGTGCTCTTGGTTTCCATTCTAACCTCTTGCTGTGGATTGGGTCTTATTTGGATAAAAGGAAACAATATGTTCGTTTATCTTCATTCTTATCACGATGTATTTCAGTTCCTTCCGGTGTTCCGCAGGGTAGTCACCTCGGTCCCCTTCTTTTTCTCATTTTTATTAATGATGTTTTTGATTTGTTTCAGTATGCATCATGCTTGGGGTTTGCCGACGATCTGAAGATTTATACTCGTTTGAATAGTCAAATCGATTCCATTCGATTTCAAACTGAGGTTACCCTTTTTCGGGAGTGGTGCGATTTTAATTCCTTGTTATTGAATCCTATTAAATGTAAAATCTTTACTATTTGTCGGTGTAATTCTCCAGTCTATTTTACGTATAATTTTCCAAACATCACTCTGAGGTAGTATTGGACCTTGGCGTGTTAATGGATAGTAAACTTACTTTTAATTTGCACATTGATCGAATGATATCTAAAGCTAATTCTAAATTGGGATTTGTGATGAGAAACTCTAGGGAATTTACCGATCCATATACTTTTAAAACTCTGTTTTGCTCTCTTGTTAGATCAATTTTGGAATATTGCTCAGTCGTCTGGAATCCTTTTTATGATATTCATATCAAAAGACTGGAATGTGTTCAAAAAAGGTTTACGTGGTTTGCTGTTAGAAGATTGCATTGGTCCGATGCATTACCTTCTTACATAAGTAGATGCAAATTAATTGACTTGCTATCCTTACAGAGTCGTAGGCAAGTTCGCGATATAATGTTTGTCCGTGACGTATTGTGCTATAGAATAATCCCGCCGGATCTTCTCGCTTCTTTCCACATTTATGCGCCTGAACGACCACTTCGTTCGCGTTCCTTTCTTCATATCAATCCACACATAGTAAATTATGGCATGAATGAGCCAATTACACGATGTGCTACGCGGTTCAATGAAGTTTGTGCTCTTGTTGATTTAAGTTCGGGTAGATTTGCATTTAAGTCCAATTTATTCAATGTCTGGAGATTTAATTGTCATTGAGGATTTGCTTTATATTGAAATGAACACATTAGTTACTGCTTTGTCCGATATCAATAAATGTATTTTTTTCTCTTCTTTTTCTTTTTATTAATGAATTTATAAATATAATTGTTAATTTTTCTTTTTCGTAGTCTGTAAATATATATACATATATGGTAGATGCCAATAAATAAATAAATAAAAAATGTGACCATACATCGGTTTAAAGCTGCTTCCTGGCTATTTGCCGCGCCACTCTCTACAGCAGCGTTTAGTATATATTTTTTCGCAAAAGCCGAGTGTCATAGAAACCAAGGTCATTCGTAAGACCATCTGTGAACAACACGAAGATAAAAGAGGAAGAAAGCGTACAGTACGAAGCTAGAATGGGAGACTAGCCGTAAGTTAACGTTTTACCTATCAAAAACTTTACGCATTTTTCTCGAAACTATGTTTTTAGACATGGTCGGCACGACAACTCCGTCAGTTTTCAATATTTTTCGACTTTTTTTTTTAAATTTTGATAACTGTTTTCTCTATAGTCTGTCGAGAGCTTTTTTTAATTTTTTGCTTGGAACTTTTTTTATAAATTATTAAACGCAAATTTTTCATAAAAAAACTGATTACTAAAGTTTGAAATACTGTAACTTATTTATTTTTGAAAAAAAATAAAAATTCCCTTCTATAGACTATAACTACTACATTCTTTTACAAGATTCTTTTTCATTTTTGAAAATTGAATTATTTTTAGTGAAGTTATGATGCCGACCAGCAGGCGCCATGGTTTTCATAAGTAGTCCATTTATACCAGGAAAAAACAATAGCTGTGTTTTTTATTCCCGGTTAACCATAAAGCTCGACAAAATTGCACGGCAAAACAACAACAGTGCGGTTACCGTAGCCGCATTGTTGTTGTTTTGCCTTGCAATTTTGTCGAGCTTTATGGTTAACCGGGAATAAAAAACACAGCTAATGTTAATATTAAAAAACAACAACTTTCTATAGTTGAAAATATAATAAGAAATGTGAACTCAACAATTAAATTTTTTTATCACCATAAAACCTTCATAATAATTTTTCAAATTTACTCGATTTTCATGGCGTTCAGAGTTATATGAGCCCTTAATGCGCCTGGAAAAATACTCCTAAGTGATAATTTGTTATGTGACTTCTTTTTACTGGACGTTAGTGAACATGCAAAATCCTTCGCTCTAATTTTAAAAATTAAACAAGAAAGCATTCACCGATTAGGCTGAAGTGCATTGGGAATTTTGTTGGGGTTGTTTTTAATGTAGGTGGGACTGTGGGCTCGTTGTTAATTAAAAAGCAAACGATTGGAACGGAACTATTTTATTGGAATGCAAGCATTAAAACGATTAAATTGTCTATTTCGTGAATATATTAAAATTTATAAATTTTCTATTGAGGAATCTGTTTAATTACCCTAAACACCTAAACACTAATAATCTGCGGCTGTACTTTCAATCGATCTAGAACGTGTTGCGGCATACAAAAAGTCGGATTAATTTTCACTAAATTCTCCTGACCGAGCAGTGAAAGCGCCCCGAGTCCGAAAAGTGTGTGAAATATGTCTGGCAAATTACCTGTACGATCACTAAAGCCGCCCGTCTCGGAATCCTGCAAATAATAGGCGAAATGTAGTAAGCTTTCGCTTAAACTCGTCCAGACTTTAGACTACCTGACACGAAAGTATAAACGCTTTCAAGTTTTCCGAACTGATCCAATGGAGTCGTCCCATTATTGTGAGTGAAGCCAGAACCCACCACGAATAGCAAACATCGGGGAGTTTTTCGGGACGACCATTCAAGCCACCGCTTGGAAGCTGCCGTTCGCAAAGCCACCACGCAAGCTTTTCGCAATCAAGTCGATGCAGCTGTTTTGTCACAGACAGAAAGCCGACGCAGCAGTAAATAAGCCCGGCATGAGATTCGGCGTTTGGTTTCGAACCGAAACCGCCGTCGGCATTGCAGCACGACATCACGAAATCGACGGCTTTCGATACGTTCACCACGTTCATTTTGTTCTGGAAGAAAAAAACATACAGGTGATGGTAAGCAATTAGAACGAACAACGTTGATAAAAGCATCCTACAATCAGCGTAAGAATTGCAACCGCACAAAACGAGAACCGTGTATCAACTTCGCCCCATTTGTCGCCAAAGAAGCTGCCATCCGGCTGTTGAAGACCCGACACATATTGTGCCACCGCTTCGACATCAATCTGATCCAGACTATCGTAGATACAGAGAATTTGTACGGCACTCATTGTGTAGAGAATGTGCGGATCGTGTCCTTCACAAGCAGCGATTCCACCGCTTACCGGACACTGACATTTTCGTATAAACTCGATGATCGACTTGCGATCAAGCTTATCGATATGCTGCATTAAATCCAGCGCTGTTACGCCCCAATAAATCCCCGACATTCGCAAGAATTCGGTCATACAATATTCGAAGTCGTTCTGATCGTTTCCATGATTTGCAATGTACTCGACATGTTTTTCGAACATTAAATCCTTCGATTCGGCACTCACGTCCACGTCATTTACAACAAATGCCTATGGAGTAAAAGTCGTATTGGTTTTATCTGTACAGTATTTTTCTTTAATTTCATAAAATCACAAATTACCATTCTTTTTCTGGCCTTTAATTAATCATCATACAAATGACATTGAACAGAACGAAGTACGATGTCAGAATGACATTTCAATTTGTTTTACAGCCCTGCTCACTACAATTTCCACGTGTATGTGCCTATCGTCGAAATTTTCAAGGCTGTTTAATTTTTATCAAGTTGGTACAACACATAGTTATGTATGTACAACGTGACAGCTCTATTATTTTTTTCCGGTTCTAGGGAACTCCCAATTATTTGTACTACGAAGGTGGTGTACATCCAATCTACTGTCAGTAGCTTTAAAGCTTTGTTTCTAACTATTTTTCCAGACCTTTCTTGACGGATTCGCATAATTAAAGAGTGAAAACGGTGTAAACATTTGTTTTTGTTTTCATAAAAGAATATTGAGTTTTTAATTTGTTTATATACGTGCAGTGAAAGTTTAAGAATGGGGGTTCGATTTTTGCAAACATTTATAACGAAAAAGGTGCCTAACGGCGTACTTGATATCGATATGAAGAAAGAGGTGGAGCAGTACAAGCTGTAAATAGTTTCATTTTAGTAACATTAAGATAAAAATTTTACATATTTTGGAAAAATATTCACCCTTTTTTTCGCTTGTGCTCGGTGAAAATAATTTACCCATATTTTTAGCAGAGAATCAATGTTATTGGCCTGCTTTTAAGCCAACAAATGTTATCGAAAAACAATTGGAATTATTTTGACTTAAAGGTCATCATTACACGAATTATACGTGTCGCCCTGTTATTTAAGATAGCCTCAGAGGAATAAGTCTAAGGCCCGGACTACATGGTCCGGTTTTTTTTCCACTCTGGAAAAAAGCCGATTCCGGACAGCTTCGACTACACGACTCTGAACCGGCCATGTCGATTGAGCACAGCTACTCGAGTGACAAAACCACACTGGAAAAATTCCGGACATCCACTTGTAGTCGAGCCGAAAAATTCCTGATCAACCGCCCTGTGCATGCTCAGGTTTTTTTTCTCAGGGTGAAAAGGAAGGTTCATATCTTAAGAGCCTATAATGATAAAAAGCTGAAACTTGGTGTTTAGATGGAGCTTTAGTAGTGGCATGTTGGAAAAATATAATTTTTTTAGGGGTCGTTACGGTACGGGGGTGGGGGGTGTTTTTCCTAACTATTGAACGACTTATGCTAGAAAGTTGAAACTCGGTGTGTATATGTAAATCAACTAGAAAAGTAATTTTGATAAAAAAAAGATTCGAATATCCATTGCCGTTTGGAAGGGGGGGGGGCAAAAAAAATGTTCAGTCAAAATAAAATGCTTATATTTTCACGATTTTCGTCATATCTACTAGGTCTTCCAAAATATTAATTTCACTTTTATTCTACGGAATCTTCATTTGAATACCTAGAAAGTGTTTTCAAGATTTCTTGAAAATTGACCCCTAAGAGGGTGTAAAGTGATTGTATACTTTTTCATAAATTCTTCCATATCTCTCAGGTCTGATCAGATATCGAATATCATTTCACTTCCACGGGCTTGTTTAATAATAAGCTATTTTTAAGTTTTTTCCTTTTTCAACCCTCAGACCGCATCCCGGAGTATGACCCAATCATGGTATTCATATATTACGCCCTATTCTAACCGCTTCCGAACTTTTTGTTAGGTTTTCAGTCACATAGTAACCTAGACCGCATCTTAGAATTGAACGCGTTCCGAACTTCTGCCGGAAAATTAATAAAGTTGCGCCCAGACTATTGGCAGATTTTTTTTTTTCATTTTTTTTTTATTTTTTTTTTTTTTTTTTTATTTTTTATAAAAAAAAATTTGAAATGTTACGCACATTTTAAGCCATTGGCGGTATTGAAAATCACAAAATTGCCGAAGTTACAGCTACATTTTCTGCACGACAACCGACAAGAACCGTTGCGCTACAGCAAACAAGCTTACTTTCTTTTGCGTTTATCTCGAAACTACACTTTTCGGAACTCGTAATACGATATCTTGTAAACTAGGGGGCCGATGGCTCTGAAATTTTAACACAATACTTTCAGAAGTATTATGGAAAGATTAGCATAGGATTTTTAAGATTGCTACATTAGTTTTTTTTTTTTATTGACGTTTTTTTTTTCGGTAAAAAATGCAATTTTATTTCTTCGGCTCACTATAATTTTAAAAAAAAATCGCTACGCTACATTCATACGTTCCTCAAATTGTAATATACCGTGTGTCCAAAAATTAAAAAAAATGTCTTTTATACTTTCAAATTTATGAATTTTTTAAAAAACACAAATTTTTCGAGCGGTCATGGTAGGAGGACCCCTTAACTTCTGCCTCCAGTCCAAATTTCATCGAAAATACGTCGCCGCTAGTCAGTTGTATTTGTATTGTACTACTACTCGGTATTTTAGGGTACATAGACTGGCAAGGCTGTAGCCAGGAGAGAATAAACAGGGTTCGAATCTTCTACCCCGAATTTAAAGTACTTAAAATCAATCTTATGTTTAGGAGTAGAATTCCATTTACGATGACCGCTATTGAAATCGGTTAAGTTCGAAGGCATAAGCTGTTCGAGCATAAGCTGAATTTGGCTTATGTAAATTAAACTATAGTGAAATCATTGAAAAATATTTAATAGTTTTTATATAATGGTCTCTTTTTTCAGAAATAATAATATCGAAAATCCAACAATTGTTGTGGACCTACTTTGCTTAAGTACCGACGACTGCGTTTATGTAGAAGAAATTCTTTTGGGTGGACGTCATAAAATATACGCCGAACGATTTAGGGCCATGTTTGAAAAATTAAAATCGATTGGCGTAAATCTAGTGTTTTTTGTTGACGGTATAATACAAAAAACGAAAATACCAACATGTTTGGATCGGAAAAATAATATATACGAAGAACAAATAAAAGTTTTGAATGCTATTTCCGAAGACAATCTGAAAATCATCGACGACTTGATATTTACATCGGGTGCAAACTTTAATAGTATCTTAGTATCGATTGCAAGTAATTTCGGTAAAATATACAGTTCCAAATTAAACGAATGTGACTTGGAATTGGCAAAGTTTGCGTATGAAAATAATGCAATGGCCATAATTTCGAATGATACGGATTTTTTGATTTTCGAGGGTAACTGGCAAATTTGGTCATCTGAAATCGACTTTGATAAATTGACGACCAAAAAATACAATAAAGATAGTCTGTACAAAACTCTGGGATTATCTGCAAAACAGATGCCAATATTCGCAACGTTAGCTGGAAATGATATCATGCAATACGATCTTGTGAAGGTGATTATTTGAGATGATTCCTTTGTAAAGCACTTATTAAACAACTTTTTAGCATTATCATTGGGGTAAACGACGACAGGGTACCCATTTCTATGGTATAGCCGATGTCATTAAAAATTTAGAATACAATTCGCAGACCATAGCACCGAAAAATATTTGGGAATTATCGCGGTTAATTTTTACTTCGCATTATAAACGATCTGAAGGTGCAGCCCTTATACGAGATAGCCTCAATTCGTATGACTATGTAAGTATTTTCGGCGGATGTAAACGATTTCTTTTATGCTGTTATTATCAATTGTGTGATTCTAGTCGAAATGCATTGAAGAATACGAAAACGATTTGATAAAGGAAGCGTCGGGATTTAATTACTATATTTTAACGGATAATCCAGATTTTGTAGAATTAATCTATTTCGATTTGTCGAAAAGCGATTTTATACCTTTTTATAGTATGGTATCGCCAATACTAAAACGAAGTATGGGAATTTTACTGTACGACAAGAAATGTGATCCCCATATTAAAAGAGTATTTTACACGAAAACTTCGCATAGTCATCCGTATAAGAAAATCTTCGAAAAACCAGAGTATCCGAAATGTTAGTATGTTATACGTATGTTCCTCATGATTGTATAACTCAAGACCGTAACATTGATTTTATTACAGGTGAAGTGCCGGACGTTTTGGAACTTATATCGGAACCCATGGGCACCAATCCTGAGTTGGATAAAGTTCGATATAATTTGTTGTGTTGGACATTATCGACAAAGCTGAATCCCGATTCGATACAGGACTTGCCCTCACAGAGCTTGCTGGATGTTCTTACTCTTTTTTATCTGTGTGAGGTAAGTGTACTTATATAAAAAAAAAACATTCTATCTGAAAATTAAGATGTAATTAATCGGATCGATCAAATAAAAATTACTTGAATTTTTCTAGCTAAAGCAAATTACAGTACAAGAAGCAGATTGCATTCTACTTGCCTGCCACACCACCGGTATACCGGATGATGAAGATACACTTATAGACGAATTTTTGATTAAACTTAATGAACGAGATGCACGAATTGCATTTCTATTCCCAGTAATTCGGTTATATGTTGATCAAGCAATGTGTGCCGTCGGTCTAACGAATGAAAATATTTGTACAGATATAACTTTCGACGGATTATATTTTCATTACTTTCGTAAAACATGGGATACTGAGAGCATTGATTATCAGAACATTCATTTAAAAGGTTATGAAAAGTTAAGATTGTACGCAGAAACACAATGATCAATGCATTCGTTTCTCTCAACTTTTTTCGTATTACACTATTTTATATATTTGTGGATTCAAAACAAATAAAGATTTTAAATATACGCGGGTGTTTCTTTTTACTTTGTAGCAGACGCTAATCTGTTGTCATCCTTCTTCGCATAGACGTTAGTGTATGATAACTCGTGAAAAACCCTAAAACCATTTTTTCGATTTGACGAAATTTACTATGTTACATAGCTTTCCCTTATCGATATAACCGAGGTCATCGAGAAAGTATTCGCCGAGGTTCCGTCTTATCGTTCCCGGTAGAGCCTAAAACCCAAGATATAGGCCCAAAACCAGTCTTTGCAAGCACGTAGAGGGCAACATTATCAGCAACACACAAGAAATTAAAAGGATATGGGCTTCCTACTTCGAACATCTTCTCAATTCCATTCCATCAGCACCGGTTACGACCGATAACATCTCAATTGAGCTTTCAACTGGCGAAGAAGAACTATCATCGACACTTCCCACACTAGACGAAATCAAAGCAGCCTTATGTGACCAAAAACTAAACAAAGCGCCGGAAATTGGCGAAATATCAGTTGAACTTTTGAAGACTGTCTCGTGGAAATACTACACAAAATGATATGGTCAGAGGAAAATATGCCCGACAATTGGCGAAAAAGCATTATATGTCCAATTTATAAGAAAGGAGACAAACTCTGCTGTGAGAACTACAGAGTAGTATTATTGTTGTGAACGTCTTACAAAATACTGGCAAAAATAATTGAACATCGTCTTCAGCTCTATACTAACGAAACAATTGGCGAATACCGAGGTATCTTTTCAACCTGGCACTAGAGTATGTCATCCGAAAAACACCAACGGGACCCTACTATTTAAGCCCACCCAGTAGCATACGCTCACGATATAAACATCCTACCAATATCCTTCTCTAGTGCTAAGGAGGTATTTGTCATTCTTGACTCCGCCACAAAAAAAGTCGGGTCATAAAAGAAAGTAAAACAAAAATATTGACGCAAGCAAGAAGCAGAGAACGCCAATCAGACAGATTGTAACAATTGCGGAGTATAACTTGGAGAGTTCATACATCTTGGGGCTAATCTAGCAAAAGGCTGCAAAACGAAACGGGCGAAATCAAACGACGGATCATGCTAGCAAATAAGACGCATTGTTCGGTACTTCCAATAATGAAATCCAAGAATATAAGCTGCAAATATATAAAACCATTACACGACCTGTGCTGTGAACAAAATTATGTCAGAGAGACATAAACATTAACTTCCGAAAAAGCAGTTAACACATTCAAAAGAAAGGTCCTCCGAAAAATTGTTGGACCTATAAAGAAAGGAAGGGACTGACGAATAAGATACTACCATGAGCTGTATCAACTCTTCAAGGAGTCAGACGCTTCAACTATCATCAAACTATGTAAACTGCTGTGGACTGCCAACGTAGAACGGATGGAGACAGACGAATCACAAGCGTGCTCTTAAAGGCAAAGCGAGTGGCAACAGGCCAGTAAGCAAACCACGCAAGCGATTGGAAGCCTCAGTTGATGAAGACAGCAAAGCTGTCGCGCCATTGATGATGATGATGCTCATGCTCAAGATGTACTTGCTTTTCCCGCACAATTATTCAAATGAACTTTACTTAAGGGGTTATACGCAGTCAGGAGGCCGAAAAAACCCGATTTTTCATGAATTTTTTCTTGAAAAGACGGTTTAATTTATTTACGTAAAAATTTGTTTATATATTACGGTAACTTTTAACTTTATTCTGGTATTTTTTATTTATTTATTTTTAAAAGTGACCAGAGTATAAATTCAGTTGAGAACCAAAAAAAAAATCATCCAAACTACAAAGGTTATTGGATGCTGTCGTTCCATATAAATGTATTTTAAACCTTAGTCTAAACGTTGTGAGCGTCGAAAGCTGTCCGAATACGACTTAGGGCCGTTATTACGACCTTCAGTTAAAATTTAACCAGAACTTTGACTGTAAGTTTCGTATGAGGATCTGTCAGTTAAAGTTCCATTTAGAACATTACTGACGATCGTAGGAACGGGCCTTAGAGTATGCCAGGTATTTTTTATATTTCGAAAAATAATTATTTTTAAAACTGCTATAGCTGATTGCCGGGAACTTCTATAAAAAAAGGTGTTTTGCGGTGACCACGATATCTCTGGATAGGATCATCTAAAAAAAAATTCGGTAGTATACTTTATTGTCTAGAAATTAATCGAAGGAATACGCAAAGTATAAATGTTTAACAAAATGGCGACTTTTAAAACAAAAATTTCGATTTTTGAGAAAAATTTCGGCCTAAAATTATTAATAAAATGAAAAATATTTATCAGAGAGAAAAAACCTTCGATTAATCACTAACAAATACCTTTATAAAGCTTGTGTAAAAATTTCAGACCTATCGGTTTTGCCGTTTCCGAGAAATCGTGGTCACCGATTGCATAAGCACGTAGTTTTGAGAAAATGCGTTCAAAGTTACAAAAAATCTTTCAAACGCTCCTAGACGTCTTTACAAACGTGTAACTTCGAGAATATTTGTCGGATTGACATGAAACTGGGAAAAAAAATTTGTTTGTTTTTGGAAAATTATGACTGCGTAAAACCCCTCTAGCTGCCTCTAGCTCACCTATTTATAAATGATTTTTTTTTTCATAGAAGATGTAAATAGAATGCAAAGATTTTTTCTCAAAATATTAAATGAGTAAGTATTTAAGTACAAAATAAAAAATGTTTTTTTTTTTCAAAATGATATCATGGTGGCTAGTTATATGGCGAGCGCCGTCATCACTTTCAAAAAAGATTTCCACTTGGCGTAACCTGTACAAGTCGTAAATTTTATCCGAATTTAAAAATTCAAAAATTTTTCAGAAATATATTAATGTAGTTGGAGCTTATACCTATAAAATCAATAAAAACTCAAACAAACAAAAAACGGCGGGTATACGAAGTTTAAGTTTCGATTTTTCAGGGGTTTTTTTATATTAAAGGTGTTAAAAAAATAGAAACAATTTTTTTTTTCACTATTTTGTTAGTATAAACTCCAATGACTTTAGTTTACTTTAAACTAAACAAAAAATTAAGTCGATAGCTTATTGGGTTCAAGCTCTAGAACTTACGCCAGTTCGCAAAACGTAGTTTCGAGAAAAACACGTTTAAAGTTTTCCTTGAGTACTTTTTCATATGGGAAATTCATAAAGTAGGTGCCTAAATGATCCGGTAGCTCACGTATGTAGTTGATTTGGAAAAATCCGTTTGGGTACAATATTCTACACATGTTTAACTATACACAAATATTAAAAAAAAAAATGTTTCGAGTTTTGGATTGAGCTAAAGGCAAAATTTCGCCTTAAGTAAAGTTTTGAAGGAAAAACAATTTTCTTCTGCATCAATTTCATTACAACCTACTCATTTTGGGTCCTTGATTAACTGATTGTTGGCAAGATATTTTTTTGATAGGAAATCTTTTCCGTTGGAAAATCATGATCAATTTTCAGAATAAATATAGAATAATAATACCGAACTCAACATTAACGAATTTATTCCATAAAAATATCTTTTCTTTGGCATTACCAATCAGAAATTATTTATTTTTTTTTATTATTATTTACAAATCATCATTGAATATTTGACTGAATATCACCGCAGAATGGAGCGCAACCTGCAAAAGACAACAAAATAAAATAAAAAAAAAACGAAACGATAATTTAAATTTGTCCAGTAGAAAAGTGATGAAAATTCTTAAGAGTACAGAGAAAAGCCGAAAAAAAGTTTTTTTTATCTTTTTTATATCACTCGTGTTATTTATTTCTTCAATTGTCATATTCATTTTGCACTTATTGTCTGCTTAATACGCAATGCCATATTTTTACTCATCTATCAACTACAGGTTTCTTGTTATTTTCCCCTTCTTTCAAAAATCCAAGAAAATTTATAGAGTTTTGAAAATTATGCAAACACAAAGAATTAAAACAAAATATTCATTAATAATATAAATCGTTGGTTAGGTAAATGGCTAGTTTATCTCTGTGTAGGTTATAATTAATAATTTTATATGTAGGTGTGTATAAAATAAGATAAAAATGTAAGCGCAAAACACAGAAAAGATAATATCAGTACGAAAATATAGACTAGCAGGAATAAAGTTCTTAGAAATTAATTTATATGTATATATATAATAAATTATGTATGCACGTAAGCAATAATTTAATACCAATAAATAAAAAAAAAATCCATCTCATTCACATGATAAATTTATCCAGGTTTCGTTAAATAAATCAATGTACGATGAATTTAAAGAAAAAAAAAATTATGATGATTCAATGAAAAGTGATGAGTTGTATGATTACTGAGTATTTTAATTTACTTCTGTTTTTAATATGATTTGTGATGATGCAATATGTATGTAAATGTATTATTATAAATTAATTTATGAACGACATATAATTTGTAAAAATAACATAATTTTCAACTAACCGAGCGCATAGCTCACGTCGTACAGCTGCCGTAAATTTATTGACTAAACAAAGAGCTGTTGTAGTTCCAAATATTAAATTATAAAGTAAAACAATTTGAAAATTGCCAAGCCATTCGATAGAACCGAATTCGCCTAGCAAATCAAAATTTGATATTCCTGCAAAAGAAACGAAATCGATTGAAAATAAAATAAAAAGATGAAAAGTCTGTATTTTACCTAAAATCCTCGATAAAAGAGGTAAAGCTGAACTTAGTATAAGTACTAGTGCACAATTGAAAATAAGTTGCGAAAGTGATGTCTTTCGTTTCTGTGGCTTAACATTACGCATAAATGGCATTGTATAAAGACCAACGGTTGATGTTGCACCCAAATAGAAGATTATACAGACTTCTAAGGCTGCTCCGATTGGTCCTAATTTCGAAAGTGATGATATTCCTAGGGCTAATTGCTGCAAGACCAACGAATATAAATTAAATAAACTATGAATTGTTTTTTTTTTACATCAGATTTTTAAACGTACCCTAGTACTTAAAGGTAATGCCTTAATTCCAATAAGTAGTTCAAGTGTATTTTGCAACACTAGTAAAAATGTTATTCCCGTTAGAAATAGCAGTAGTAGCATGGCAAGAGGATAGACAAAGTTTCGCTGGAGCGCTGATGAGCTTCGCATTTTATCTGGAAATATGAGAAAATAAATAAGGAAACCAAGAAGCAGTGTAGGAAAATCAATTGGCAATTTTCAAGGCAATAAGTCACGTCTACTTAGCAATACTTTTTTTATAATTATCTAAAATATAAAAATAAGTCAGTTTTTTGGTCGGGCGCGATTAAAATCTACACCTGTGAACCGTTCCCTCCCAAATTTTGCATGGACATTCTCGAGACTGCCGGACAGGTCGAGAACATAATTATATATTCCCGAAATTGGTGGTTCGCGAGTTATTTCAACATTTGAGTTTTTTTTATAATTTGAATCAGATGAATCTGACTTAGAATTAAAAATTTACAACAGGCAGTCGCAGCCGAGCGGGTAAGGCGTCTGACTAGAAATCAGATGATTCCATCTGAAAGCGTAGGTTCGAATCCTGCCGACCGCAAACATGAGTGATTTTTTTTTTTAAGTAATTTTTTTCTTAATCAATTTGAGTTTATATTTTTAAAAAACGCAATTATTTCCAGTACTCACACTTTTTGCCTTGTATTTTCCACCCTTACTGTTTAGTTTAAATCAAAGGAGAGAGACAGAAAGGTAGATTTAGTTCCAGGGTAAACTTAAGTGAAATATTAAGAACTTCCTTATAGGGCTCCTCTTTTAGACGGTCGCAGTACAAATGACTAATGATTTACTTTATTAGTTTTGCGATCGAACTGAAACTTCATAAAAATTTGCTGCCGTGAAAGTTTGAATTTTCGTTTTTAAGGACCAGTAGACCCTTAAAGACATCCGGAGATAGATGTACTCTTGGCTTCTAAAAACTAAAATGGTGAATCTTTACCAGATTGTTTGCTGGGATATTTCTTTTACAACTGTATTAAATATTTTTACAGTTCTCCCTGCTGAACATAATTCTTTACGTTAGGTTTTAAAAAGTACGGTCGGCTTTGTTATAAAGTACAGGCACAACTACATAGATTTGTCTAGCATGGGCGAAGCGTACTCGAGCGACGAAAAATATTTAACCAATCATTCTATAAAACCGAAATCTCAATTTCACACTTACCTAATTCCTTTCTTTCAGACTCTAATTCTCTCAGTCTTTCATTTAACTTAGCGTACTCGCTAATTGTTCCATTTGTTGTTTTCCTCTGGAACAAACTTTCAAAACCAGTATGTACACTGCGACCATTTGCATGATATGTATTGACGCTTTGAAGTTCTAAAATTAAACATAAAAAATATTATTTAAATAGGCTTTTCAAATAAAAACTATATTTAAGTTCTACGTTACCAATATTTGAATTTATGTTGGCCAACTTTCTTTTAACGCTGGCCTCTTCTAAATGGAATGCCTGATATTCTTCATTTACATCACGCAAAAGATGTGGTTTTACTAGGACTTGACCCATGACTCCAAACAATCGTACAAATCCAAATGGTGTGCAAACTGTAATGATAAATTGTATCATATTTATCATGGTTCTCATAGTTCTGCTTGAATAAAATAAGAGCTGCAATATTTAGAATCTGAATGATTTGAGGAACGTTCGATCACTAAATAACGAAGCAGCTCGCAACGTATCGAAGAAATTAATGATCGTACTAAATTGATCGGAAAAATAGTGGAATTGATTTACGTATTCTTGTAATTAGTTTTATTTCTTTATAATAATATAATAATTCTTTATTTTCTACCCTTAGTATAATGAAACAAGCTTATGCTATACTTAAAATAATTGAGATCAGACAGTCGTCTCTACAGCCAAGTTAAAGTATTATATTTAGCTACATGCAAATGAAATCAAAGTACAATTTAAATTTGAAGGAAAAGGGTTAAAAAACCTAATTTTATTTGATTTTAACAAAATCCATTTAAAAAAATTGCAATCATAAGTACTCTTGCATATCATCTCCTCGATAGGCCACCAACTTCTCTTCATTCCCGAAAAAAGTAGGAACTTCGCGTCACGTAATGTAATGCTGTAAATTCTATCACAGAAATATCATTGAAAAGGCTCGAGAAGAATAATTGGTCAGGTTAAGAGCAAACTACAAAGAGAAACACCGAGGTGGTAATCCTGTTTTATTCACGGCCCTCAAAATAAGTTAGGGGATCATCATTAAATAAATCATGCCCAGGCAGGTAATTTGCCAAAGATAGAAACGATAGAACGAGCCGATTCAAAGTTTAAATGGGAGAAGTGCAGAAAACCTAGTCCAAATTTGAGTTTTGTGCTCAGGAAGAGCAATGATATGAGCCTTTTGATGGTGAACTTATAATGGTTTCAACTTTACGTCAAATTCAACAATCTCAACTCAATCGATCAATAAATGTATGAGTAAACTAATTCAATCCACGTCAAATAAAAGAGATAAAAACCTTTGAGATATTTCTGTGATTGGTGTTTTTTTGTATATCATGGAAGAAACAACTGCACCGCATAGCTAGCATTTCCACAAAAAGTCACACGCATTAAAAGACCGATATATGTCTAAATATCAAAGTACACCTTGCTAAAAAAAATTCGAACGAAACTTTATTGATATCACAGTAAACACACAGCAACCCGTAGCAACTGAAGTCGAACAAATAATTTCGATTAAACAAACTCAACATCCGAAAGAATAAACAAAATACGGTCTTAAAAATTGAGCAATCATGTCGCAAATCAATGATTTTGAATTAAAAAATTTCGAAGAAAAGGTTGATGACGTCATGAGGCTTTTACAACAAATGTCCAACTCAAAAAATCCGATCCAACCTGAAACTGATATCCTGGAATATTCAACCGAACTGTAAGTTAAATTTTTTAAACATGAATAAATAATTTGATTTTGTAATTTTGTATGGCTAGAGATCAAGGAGCTGTGTCTACGGGAGTCGGTGAAGATGACTTCATAGTTAAGATTCGGGACAATCGAACTGTTATAAATGCATCGGACTCACCATCAGTAAGTTCTTTAATTCTTAAATCTTCAAGTATATGAACTGTGAACGCTTTTCAGAACAAGGAACCTCATACTGTCGATCAGTTCACTTTCATGCAACAACTTGAACAAGATGCTGAAAAAAGAGCCAAAAATCGTCGAAGCAGGGAAATTATAGCCGATAATTTTCGAAAGTAGAACAAAATATAAGTATGTAATGTATTAGAAATTACGACCGAATTCTTTCCAGACTTGGAAATGAAGCTTTCAAGGATCGTCGCTATGAAGAAGCCATTAATGTTTACACAAAGGCTATTGATCATATCAATGATAGCCCGATACTTTATAATAATCGAGCCTTAAGTTGCATTAAGTACGTGATTCAGGAAATTTGTCATTTAAATATCATTCTATTTTTTTGTTTCAACCCATAGATTAAAACTCTTCAAACGTGCAATGGTCGACTGTGATTTTGTTCTAAATCGTTTAGATGAGAAAAATTTACGCTCGTGGCTTTATCGAGCTGTTGCCTACCATAATTTAGACGACGAGGTAAATTACGAAAAATGCATTAAAATGGCAAAGAAAAACAATCCTAATGATGTAGAATACGTTGATAAATTCATACAAACAATAAAAGAAATTTAATTTGCATTCAAAATGTTGGTTTTTTTTAGATTTACTTACCCAAAAGTAATAGGACACCCAAAAATGACACACACGAATACAAGAACGGTAGATGTACGCTACTTAAATCTGTAAAGAGAAAACCATTATTCGTTTCTATACAATTTTTGTATTTTTATTTTATTAGTACGGTTGACTAGCCACCTCAAATTAGCTGACTGTTTTGTATTAACATTAAACACGGAGAATTAGTAAAGCGTAGCACAATTTAAATTACGTCACGGATAAAATTGCAATCCACTGTTCTTATTGAATGTAAACAATGTGAGAATAGAGAGGAAGAGACTTCAATTTCCGGTCGCATAATTAGATTCGAATTCTATTGTATGTCTCTTGATATCAAGAGCTAGTTAAACAAAATCAGTGCCAATAGAATTGTATTTCTGTTGATTAACATAAGATAATATTTTTAAAAATACACTGGGCAGGGAAATAATGTACAGTAGAACCTGAGGAAGTGACCACCTTCCTAACTTGACCACTTGCCTAAAGTAACCATTTTTTGCGATCCCGATGTAAATAAGAAGCGGATTTTAGTTGTTAAATTATTTTTATAAACTGCCCAATCGAATAAAGTGACCGGTTTTGCACAGTCCCTTTGGTGGTCACTATATAGCGGTTCTCCTGTAGTTTATTATGTCCGTAGAAGTACGAACCGATCTTAAATCTTATCAAATTTTAAACGTATTTTGGAATACGTGCAAATGTACGTACACACTCATGGGTTGAATCTACAAATATCCTGGAATCGGTTTGCAGAAAGTAAAACCCAATTTTATGTTTCATTAAATCTAAGATATATAGCAAAAGTTATGAAAACATATCAAACGCTCTCATTGACGTTGAATGTCCTAAAATCTTGAAATTAATTTTTCGGTCGATTACACATTACAGAAAACCCGAGGAACTAAGAAACAATTCGATATTGAATCAGACCCAAGATATATGACGGAATTCGTGAAAATGTAAACAACCCCTGTAAGGTACGCGTATTTGACGATTAAACTATTTGACAGCATTTCCCAGCCAGAATAGTTAAATAGTTGACAACGTGGCATACAAGTGCAATACAAGTTTCATACGCACGAAAAGAAAAGGCGATATGGACGAGGAAGAAGAGTAAACTTGTACATATCGAGCCATCCTATCGCCTCGAAGTAGAGATGGGCAAGGCAGTTCCTTTAAGTGAGTAAGTTAACTCCGACTCACTCACTTGAAGGAACTAGTTCAGTGAACTAGTTCCAGTTCCTTTTGAAGCTCAAAGTGAATGTGATGACTTACAAAAAAAAAGGTCCTCACTTCTCCGGCGAAGAGAAAGTAGTTTCATTTCAAGGTAGGAGTGAATGTGATGACCTAAAAAACAGGTCCTCACTCACGAAGAAACTACTTTTCAAGAGCTTCACATCGCAAAAGAACTACATAGTTCTTTTTGAAGGTGTGTCACGTGACGAGAGGAAGCACAGTTCATCAAAAGGAGGTAGTTCAGTTACTAAAAGTGTGAATGTGATGACCTAAAAATAAACCTCACTTCCCCGGCGAAGAGTTACACAATTCCGAAGTTAAGAGTAAAAGTGATGAACTAAAAAAAAAAGTCATCACTCACTTCCCCAGGAAAAGAGCTCATTCATTTTCAAGCTGTGTCACGTGGCGAAAAGAACTACAGTTCACTAAAAGGAGTGAGTTAGTTCACTCACTCACTTCAATGAACTGTTTTTTTTTTTGTTTGAACAGTTCACTCATGACCCATCTCTACCTCGAAGTAAAGAATCTCATCTAGGAGTTTTCTTTGATTTGTAATTTTTTACTATGTAGTCGACAAGCATAGAGAATCTATTATATTTTGATCATGGACCTCTCTGCCTATGTAGTGAATTTATTTCTGTACATACAAGTTCAAAATCCGGGTGAAATGGAATCATTTGGAATCTTCTTAATTTAATTTTATTAAAAAAAGGGAAGATATAAATACTCCTTTATACTTACTTAATAAACTTAATATTCCACTTTTTTCTGGATCAAAAAGTGCAGAAAGGACATATGCCAGTCCCAGGACAACAAATGCGAGTAAGCTAAAAACTGTAAACGTTTCATAAGCTCGGGCTAAGACTCCTTTTTTGTGTCCACAGAATCCTGACGACTCCGTAAATAGATACGCAAACGGCAAAAAAACGAACAGCGATAAGTTTGAAAATAAAAATATTTGATTCCATAGTCCTAGGTCGAAGAGAAAAGAAAAAATAGTTAATATTAGTGAAAAATTTCAAATTCATTAAAATTCCTTACCTTGTATTAAGGAGCTATTCAACCATTTTACATAGTAACTATTTGGATACAATAGTAAAACCTCATTACTGGCTATCGAAATTGGTAAAAGTAATGCAGCTCCAACTGCAACAGCCAACGAAAAAGTACACAACCATAAACTGAGGAGGTTGTAAGAAACGGAATGGTTGAAAAAAAGGAGAAATTTTTAATTGCATATGGTATAAGTAAAAGTGTAAATACCAAGTGGAACTTACCTTATACGATAGACGAGTATTTCATCGTCATCCGTTGAATACAAGTCTTCGCGATCTTTTCTGCGAAATCGCACAATCAACGCATACGATCCCAAGTACAGTAGCAGGAAAAGAAGTAAAAATATCTGCAAAGGCAATAATAAAGAAAAAAAACAAATAAATAAAATGATTTAAAAATAGCAAAAGAATTTTATATAAGCATTTTGTAGATTAAAAGTCGAACGCATGGTGTATGAGTTTAATATTCAACATGTGTGTAAACAACGTCTCGAATTTATTTGCAGACGACCACTTTTTTTTTAATTTTATTACTTATGTGATAAATAGTATGCATTGATTTTATACGTGTACAAGACGTTATGAATGGATTTTGTTGAAACTATAAGCGAACCAGTTCTTAATAGGCACGGAAAAATCAGTAAAAGAATTAATGAACTTTAAAGCAATCATTTAATGGTGATTCCCTAAAGACAAGTTGTTTCTATAGAGAAAGTCTAAGATTGGTAGCGAAAGTCCAAATCTCGTGGTTTAGTATTCAATTACTTCGGTATTCGATACTTGTTGTGAGTAAAATATGTTGTGTTTGATTTGACATGTAGGTACTATGTACTATAGTATTTGAAATGAAGCAATATTGATTACTTCTCAAAAATGGTATTCAAAACTATTAATTGTTTAAAGTATCGAATACTAAGTAACGAATACTAAGTAACGAATACTAAGTAACAAATAATTACTTTTTTCACGTCTCTAATGCGCTGACTCCAGTAAATGAATCTTTTTGGACTACCAGTAATCCAACGGTCAGGATAATAATGGAAGTATTTCGTACATAAAATTCAAAGAATTCCCTACTTTTTCATCAACCAGGACCGTCTAACATATGGGCAACCGGCCAAACAACGTGTTGACGACGAATCAAATGATGTATTGACTACACTGAACTCAGATCAACCACAATAGAAAATTGCCATTTTTATTACTTTTTACATTTTTATTTGCATGAAGTGGGTGTATCGGCGGTACAATGTTCTTAAGATGTGCTGTGCTGAGAATAAAACAGAACATAACACGTAAGCGTGATTAAAATTCAACAAAACATATTTTTAACGAGTCGCTATTCCGGACAAGGTAAAAAATCTCATTTCGAAGAGTGTTGAGGCGTTTTCTGCAACTGCATAGATAATAATAGGTCTGTTCTTTTTGCATGAAATTTGTGCACTTTTTTGCACTAACTTTCCTAAACAACATTTGACGTCAAATCAATGACACAAACTCAAACAGTATGCTTGTTCCTCCCCCCCCCCCTCCCTTTTACAGTTTTCTGCATTGGCTCGAGAGCTAGTGTATGGCGATCTTCGGGGGAAGGCATAGCGTATGAATCTTTGCTGAACTTATCAACCCTTTTTATAATCGACGAGTAGTAAAATAAGGTGCCCAAGGGGTGGTAGGGTTGTATGAAGGAGAGGGGGGGTTTCATAATAAATTATCAAGTACCCAGCATACTGAATGTGATGACCTATAAAAAAAAAGGTTCTCACTTGCCAATTAAAATGGACAAATTACCGATTTTCCATACGCTTTTCGTTTTGTATTGTGACCATTTCCATATTGTGACCATTGAACACTTTTTAGCCAATATTTACGTATCACATACGTGTGGAGTACATCCTATAATGTGACCAAAAAATCTTACGTCATATAGTAATTAAGACACAAATGTTGCAATATGCAAAATGAGGCTGAATAAATGAAGCACGAAGCTTACTATCGAGATTGTATTCTGGATAAATGCGTAAAAAGATACACCTTATATTGGTAATGTCAATTTAAATTACATAGGTACATTAAAATGTCCTAAATTATTTTTATAATCTGACCACTCGTTTAAAGTGACCACTTTTGCACAGTCCCTTGTACCTATATGTACATTGGAAATGACAAGCAGCGGTTGAGTTGAAGGCCGACGTTGTTGCATTCGCTTGCACGCAAGACAACAAATTTACATAAAGCACCTGTCTTGTCTCACTCACTCACACGCATAACAACAGACACAGATAACAACAATTTGATATAACGACCATGTTTTGTCTCAATTCTCATCGTGTTTTTGGTTTCATAGCGCTTTATGCAAAACCGGTGGCTTGTCGTCTCCACTAGCTCTTTGCTCATGAGTAGGGCCAAGCTTGTGAATGTAGGCTGTCAATTATTCAAAGCCAGGTGAGCATTTGAAGTGAGTTGGAAGCGAGCAGTGAACCTACGGATTTTTTATATAAATCAAAAATGATAAGCCAAGCTCAGATTTAAGCCGAAGATCTCAGTGTTTGTGGACTAGTGCAAGATAACGTACTTAAAGAGGCGACATCTCCATACGTAATTTTGAGGTTTCTTGCCTATGAATGAAAACTCTCTCTGTAGGCACAAGTCATTCTGATTCTAACACCAGCAGATTTTTTGACAGTTTTTTGAACACAAGCATTTCGAGTGAAAGTGAGCAATCCAGGCGTCCAGTGAATATTCGAAATCTGGAGATACATTGGGCCAGTATTGAGCTTCGAGGGGATTTTGTCCATATATAGAGTACATATGTATACGATATCCAACTGCCCTCAGATCATCAGCCAATTCTAAAGTAGACAATGATCTTCCTCGGCTTAAACATGACGAATCGAAATACATATACTTTGGTTCTAGTACTGTTTTGTAGTGAAAGAAGGAAGCATGCGGACTAAGTTTGCTCCCAACAAAGTCCTTAAAACAAGTAAATAGTTACACGTTTTGAACCAAATTTGAAATGTATGTTTGTATTACAATGAGAAAATGCGGTGAATTCAAGGAATTAAGTTTTTTTTTGAAATATGACTTCCTTACGTTTTCTTAAATCTTGAATTAAAAAATCGGAAATAGTTGTAAGCAGTGAGCCAGGGCCCGACTAGAGCTGTCGCGCCATTGATGATGATGAAATGAGTCAGTAGTCACAAATTCAAGACCGAAAAATACCGAACTAGTCTAAATATTCTCTCCCACTCTAAAATGTTAATGTATGCTGACGATGCAAAGGTTTTTCGTAATGTAACCAATGTGGTTGATTGCTTTCTTCTTCAGAGTGACTTGCAACGGTTTTATGACTGATGTACAGTACACTTAATTGTATGCCTTTGAGTATTAGTAAGTGTATCACTGTATCATTCTATAGAAAGAAAACTCCAGTTACATTAGATTATAGCTTAGGAGGAAACCCATTATATAGAACTGACAAAGTGAACGATTTAGGTGTATAGTATATTTTAATAACGAAGTTACTTGTAATGGCCATTTTGATTATATTGTCGGTAAGGCTAACTCCGCCTGGGGATTTGTGCGAAGACGGTGCAAGGACTTCAATGATCTGCATGTTACAACAATGTTGTACTACACTTTCGTCCGTTTTATTTTGGAATATGCCTGCCCGGTATGGGCGCCATACTATGAAGTTCACATAAATAGAATTGAGTCGGTTCAGAGAAGATTCTTGCGATTCGCACTTAAAGGTCTTCCTTGGCAAGATCCACTACATCTGCCTCCTTACCATGAGCGTCTTAAGCTCCTGCCGATTGAGTCGTTGAATGATAGACGAGATATCCTTAGAGCTGTTTTTGCTTTCAAGGTAATTTCTGGTGATATTAATTATTATTCCCCGCCATTGCTGGAAGCCATTACTATCAAAGTTCCATTTCGATCCTTGCGATCCTTGGTATATACACAAATTACGGCCAACATGAACTAATCACATCTCTTTCACGTAATTTTAATTATAATTACAGTCACATTGACTTTAATATTTCTGTTCAACAGTTAAAATCGGCTTTATCAAATAAATGATGTAATGTAATTTTGCACTTTGTACTTATTTATTGTATATACATACTTACATATTTTCCATCTTTTCTTATTATTTAATTTTTTTTTTTGTTATCTGTATTTGATGAATCTGAATAAATAAATAAATGTACCAGTACGGTCTGCACGTAAACGCGACCAATGACAAAAATCAATGTCCGTATTTAAAATCAGAATCATAAGAAGAATATAATTTTCACTATCGCACTCATGTGCATTGGACATCTCAATTGGACGCGAATGCATAGGCGATAGTGGAAACACTACATTCGTGTTCAATGCGATTACTTTTGATGCGCGTCGAAATACCGCCATTGACGTGAATTTATGGGATTTTCAACTAAAGTTGGGAAGTACCGCGAATGTTTTGTTTTCACATACGCAAACGCACTAGTTCGCACAGGTTCGCGCGATAGTGGAAACGCGGCATAACAATTTTATTCCCAGCTCCGTGTCCAACGAAAGTTTTGACCCCTGTAAATAGTATTGTCAAAGTTTTTGATTCACAGACAAATTTTTAATAGTGTTTTGATGAACGGCTATTACCTTGGTATATAGCTCCATAGTTCCATACATCATCATATAAATTAAAGAATGGACACATTATCTTCATCATAAATTTAAAGGGAATTTACGTAGCTATATATATGTAGCTACAATTGAATTTCAAATGAGTCCGTGAAACCACCAGAGACCACAACTGCGCATAAAAAAATCCATCATCATGGGGGCTCACTAAACAACCCATATGAAAAAACATAACATACGTATGTCTGTCTACTCTAGCCTCAGTCGATTTGATGATTCAAAGTAGGAACATATTTTACCTAAGGTCATCATAGCTATTTTGATAGCCATTTAGGTGAAGACTGGGAGACGCAAAGAGCGTACGAATACCTTTGTAATCTTTAGGAGATGACTTGAATTGAACTCCGCAATGCCGTCATAGCTCTCGCTTTTTAATTGAAGCTGTGTAACCAAAAAATAAGCTAGTCACGAGTGTTTAGGTAGGTCTCACTCAACAGTAACATACTTTATCACTTCGTCAAGCTGCCAATCCCGCATTTCGTTGCTAGACAGTCCAGAACTGAAAATACAATGTAATGTAAATAGCTTGGTACCTAGTTCGAGTCGAATCGTATGAAGGTTGTTAAATTGCGAAATCCAACAAACTGAATAAAACTACGTATTCAAATGTTAGGCCACACTTTGAGGATTCCCAGGTCTAAATTGTAAAATCAGCAAAACACCTAAAAAAAATATAGGAAGCATTAAGTATTTGGCAATTTGAGAAACGCTTGTGCAAATAATCGCAATTTAACCATTCCTACTGCATCAATGCGATCGCAATACTTCTTTGGAGTAACCATCAGCAATCATGGCCGTGTACTGTACTGTTCAATTAATGATGATAATAATGAGCTAAGAATAGACTCGCTTCGAGCGATAACATGACCACAGAACGTAGAACGATCTGAAATCATTATTCACGTTATTAGGGTCAATAGTAATTAAAGGGGCCAAACAAATTGTAACATTTTTGAACTAGTCAATGGACAATAAAAAATACAATAATTGAAAGTAGTTTGTACGCGATAACGGAATCGGAAATTATCGATTGCTTTAATTTACTTGAATAAGTTATCACTTCAAACTATAAATTCTTAACTGTATGTATACATCGTGATATTTGTCAATTGAGAGAAGTTGTTGTGCCACTTGTACTATTAAAACAGTGCCAAATATTTTTTATATCTTATCGACGTTGATTAGCCCGTTTTTGAGTAGTAGTAGCATCTACACATGTGATTAGGCAAAGTTTGTATATTGTGTTGCTGTGTTGTGATCTTTCAAGCAAAATTGATGTAGCTACCATATAGAAGCAACTCACTATACTATACTATACTCCACAGAATGATTCCGGGCCAAACATTGGTGTGTTGGCTCACCGCTTAGCCAACTGGTCAGACAATTACTTTTCTGGAGTACCCGCATGTCCTGGCCTGGCACACACATAACGCTTAGGCAGTAATTATGTGCCAGCTCTTTAAGAGAATGACAGTCACACACAAGCCTAGAGCTGGAATAATAAGATTTCAGTGCTAGCAGTACCGCTTGGCTGTCAGCTAAGATATTAACTGTATCGCACCTTTCGCATATTTAATATATAAAAAAACAACAGTTTTTTGGTCGGGTTCGATGCAAATCTACACCTGTGAACCGTTCCCTCCCAAATTTTTCATGAACATTCTCGAGACTACCGGACAGGTCGAGAACATAATTGTATATTCCCGAAATTGGTGGTTCGCGAGTTATTTTAACATTTGAGTGTTTTTCATATGATTTAGCGTCAGTTTGTTCGTTTTCGGTGTATTAGTTACGCTAGATAGGAACCTATTACTAAATGGAAAAGTTGGACTATGGATGGTGGATAGAGAATAGTGGATGAAGTATGGAGGATGGTGGATAGAGAATGGAGGATGGAAAATGGGGGATGGAGAAAAATGAAAAATGGAAAATGAAAAATCTAAAATAAAAAATGAAATATGAAAAATGAAAAGCGAAAAATGAAAAATGGCATTAATATCTCCAGTTCCTTGAGCTGAGAAAGTGTACCCGAAACGGGAGTAATGTATCAATGGGAGTAACAGGAGTAACAGGAGTAACAGGAGCCATGGAACAACGTGAGTGTAGCAATATAAATTTACCTGCTACCACAGTTCTATTCCATGTACATCAGCCTGAAACACAGTGACTGTTTGACCCATTGCAATTAATATTTTACAATCGGGTCCCAATATTTGTACGGCCGGTCACTTGCTTAGGACGTGGAAAAATGCGATAAGGGAAAACGTTCCTCGGAACCCAGTCTTCTGGCGTGTCTTCCTATCAGGATATCGTCTGTGAGCACTTCGATTAGTGTGCTAGCGTCTTTTCTACTCAGGCTCAGGACAAATTCGCTTTTCCCGTGTAATCATATATAAGAGAAGTAAGCTTACATCCATTAAAAAGGTGGCAATACTCACGTACTGAGCTTTTGCTACGAGAGTAGGCGCATAAGGGCGGCCGCATACAACCGATTTCCATCCTGTTCTTACCGACTACAAATAAGAATAAAGGTGCTCTTTCTTCCTCAATCCCATGCGTTCGTCATAAATCCAGTATTTCATGAACACGGTTCACTACAACCTATTGCGATATGTTCTTTTACTACTTTTAAACACGAGGTAATTTTTGGTTAGGTGTAATACCTTGGATACACTGCTTGTATACAAATTACTTTATTGAAATCATGATAGGCGATGCAAGTACGTTGACGTACTATAAGCACATTATTGGGTGATACACTGGTGATATTGACGATATTTTCTGATTTATATACAAACAGTGTATCCATGGTATAAGAATCTAAAAACGCTTCAGCAACAACTTTCACAAAACAGCTTTCCTTCCAACCACTCGTACTGATTTGTAAAATTCTAATTATTCTAGCCTAACCTATCGAGCCCTACCCAATTGAAAATATTCTAATTAACTTATCACGCATGGATATGCGTAAAACAATAAATGGAAATAATTGACTACGTGACGTATAAGGCAGCTTGGTTTTCGTATGCCACATAACGAAGAACACTTCGATATATTTTACCGTGTAAGTTATAATACCAATTTCTTCGGCCTAGCATTTGAAATGTATGCAAATCATAGTAGTCTACCATTGATGCAGTCGTACGATTCGAGATGGGATTTAAAGAAACCACAACCATAAAGGCTATTGTATCGGTTCGAAGCAATAGTCTGCAAACTTGAATCTTTACTTCCGGTCTGGATTAGTGATAAGTTGCTGTGCTGATTTCTTCGATCTTGCTTTGAGTTCAAATTGACTAATAACATTGCGATTATACTTCTTGGCAGCGAAATTGAACGCGCTTAGGTTTAAGCGCGAATCGCAACCTGAATTTAAACAACATCTTATACACTGGCTCTAATGTTGGGAGCCAGCAATGGTGGATGGTGGTTTTTTCAACGACATTGGGGAGCATTCAAACACTATTACGAATCAATTCGAAACGTGGGACAACTCGGCCAATGGTCATCGTAAGAACTCTTAAGACATCTTCAGCTTCCAATTAGCAGAATCAAGTCGATCGTCTGGCTCTACGTATCCCAAATCTGGAGCTGGATTAAAAATGATTACCAATCTCTAAATGGAATGGACAAAATAAGGAAGCATATCAATAGAAGAACAAAGCTCAACAGACCCTTGATACTAATGAATCTAACCATAGGGTCTGGACTGGACACCACTAGGAAGACATATAGTGGATAGAAACGAACAATCGAGAAGGAATTCCTAGGAGTTGATAAGAACTGAGAAAGTAGTAATCGATCAGTAATACCTCAAGGAAACCAACCAGTGGTAAACAATCTCCAAATAGGCTCTGGACTCAAATCTGCAAGGAAGACGTATGATGAGATGTCCAAGCTACACACTCGAGAAGGAAAATCGAGAAGTCAGTCAAAATGGAGTCTTCCGGAGGAACAGACTGTTGCAGACCTATGTCTCATCAGGGGTCATATAGGAATTATAAAAGTTGAAGATTGATTTCATAAAAACTCTTAGTTTGGTCACAATAATATTATTCAGCTCTGCAAAATTCGGCACAAAGTTCAGTATTATATTTCACTATCGCTTTCAGATAACACGTCAACAGAAAAAACATAACACGCTCAAAATAGAACAACAATAAATTAAAAATCAATTTGAATTAAATTATTTCATTGTCAAGTTTACTTGCATAGTCTTTACTTTACTCAACGCTCATGTTATGATAAGATAGGGTGCAAATTTTCAGCCAATTCGCGAGCACAAATTGGCCGTATTCTATTAATAGTATCTTCAAAAAAACATTCTTATTTCGAAAGCGGACAGGTGTCTGTTTATAATAATCAAAAATGTGTATTGAAAAATCGTTCGGGGAAAATAGAAAGCGTCAGTATTATTTTATTTTTGTATCAGTTTTTCTAATATACCTAACGAAAGAATTTTCAATGCCACGCCAAGCTAAAGAATGTTTTTTATTTGCAAATGGAAAAAAAAATCTAATTTCGTCAAAACATTAAATTTGAGCCAAGAAATTCAACATATTTTTCGAGATATATATTTTTTGTGATTGATAGATTGATCGTAAAAATATTTCCAGATCGTTAAAAGAATTACCATCAGTCTCAGTTTTACCTGTAGCCGAAGATAAGTATCTGTGTTTACACATACAGCGATTTCGTAACGAACTAGCCAGTTTAGCGGATCGTCTTAAAATTACTGTCCTCTGGGTCCCGAGGGCATAGAGATATTTTGGAAAAAGAGTAAACTGATGAACTAGCCATGAAGTGTTCCGCTCTTCCTAGCTTTCTTGCAGATACAGTTCAAGTTCCGCTAGGAGTTGTCAAGGAGGACTCTCGCACTATGGCAGATAGAGGTTGGTGGATAGAGAATGGTGGATAAAGAATGGAGGATGGTGGATGTAGGATGGGGAATGGGGATTGTAAATGGAGGATGTTAGATGATGGATTGAGGATGGAGGATGGAAGATGGAGGATGGTGGATAGAGGTTGGTGGATAGAAGATGGAGGATGGTGGATACATAATGGAGGATGGTGGATGTAGGATTGCAGATGGAGGATGTTAGATGATTGATAGAGGATGGAGGATGGAAGATGGTAGATATAGAGAGGATGAAGGATAGGGAATGGTGCATAGAGGATGGAAAATGGAAGATAGAGGATAGAAGATGGTGGATAGAGGATGGAAGATGGAGGATGGGGGATAGAGGATAGAGGATGGAGAAACAGGGCTAATGGATCAACAGGAGAGACGGGAGTAACAGGGGCGATGAAACACTGTGAGCGTAGTCGCGGTAATCGGCTAGTAACTTATAAATTCTCTCCCCTATTTTCAAGAAACCAATCACTCTATTCCTCCAACAGCCGGATTAAACCTTTAATGTTTTTGACTAATACTGTGTTTGCTCTTTCAGTGTGCGGCCAGCCTAAGGGAGAAATAAATACGTTTCCCGATAAAGAGCCCTTGAATTTAGAATTCTTTTAGCTCCCCAAAGATTCCTATCGATTATTTTTGTGAACCTTTCCTTTAAAAGAAATTATTGTAGTTTAAAATGAACTCCTAAGTTCAGTAAAATTTTAGAAGAAATAAGTGTGCCTTCTAAAATAAATACCAAAATACTATTTTCACATCAGCTATAGTTACACAGGAAACAAATAATATTACGCTATAAATAGTCATTTTATAATAAATACAATAAACAACTACTCAATTTATTTCATTTAAAGAAAAAATTTAAATTAAGCAATGTGTTCATCGGCTACAAGCTTCGCACTTTATCATCATTTTTCTCAAGTTCAAGATCTCTACGTACATATTTCAAATAAAGTCTTAATAAATTTATTGCTTTAATAAACTAAACGGGCAAAACAACTCAATGTTGACTCCAAACTCAGATCAACCTTGCAGAAAAACGTTGCCATTCGAGCTTTATTGTGATTTTTAACTTTATTATCTTCATCAATCTCACACTCAAATTCACATGATCACTTCCACAATCGAACCATAATTCTTCGGATGAAAATTTCACATCTTTGTCTGTATCATTGATATGCTTTCTCTCGCCCAATAATATTTTGTCGATTAAAAATGGAATGTGATTTTTCGCGCATCGCAACAAACTCTTAGAAGTGTGATCGTGATTCAGAAAATTCGTTTTCACTTTCTTTAACGTAGTCCCGACTACGCATGCTATTCTACAGCAAGATTTAATCATAATTTTAACGATTTTATTGTCCATTACTTATATCAGTCAAAAATAATCTCATATTAGATTCAATCGAGTTCAAACGAATAAAAAAAAAAAAAAAAGAAGAAGATTAACAGACCGAATCAATTAAATTAGCAATTCGCGTCATCTTAAAAAGAAGTTTAAAGTTCATTATGATGTCGACTGCTATAAATCATTAGTTAAATAACATTTGATTTTATAGTTTGTAGAATACACTTGCGGTTGTACTGTTTACTACTGTAAATAGAACACCTTGAAAACAAGAAGCGGATCTTATCAGGTTAGTATAAGATAGACGCAAGACGTTCTACGCTACAGTATAGGTACAGATATTAGATATTGTGAAATTTTTAATTTGTAATCTATTTAAAACGAGCACAACAGGTCTGTTCGGCAATTAGGGAATGATAAGGAGTTGCCAAAGAAACATTACCAGATATGAAATTATTCATTGCCATTCATAAAGCAATAATAGGTTAGTGTAATATAAAAATAAAGTAAAATTATGTAAGATTGTAAAGAGTTTTCACGTGATAGCAATTGCAGAAGTGTATTCACAACATCAGGGAAGACGCCAAGGAATCTAATTTTGACAGGATTTACACTTAAGCTCATTTTGACAACGCTTTTATCCCGGATTCATATACATATGTAGCCCTTATGCAGTATGTAAGTAAATGGAAGCCACACCGTCGAGAGCAGCCACTTCTTAAGTCCGAATTCAGGAACATGCAATAAACGTTCTAGATGATGAACAAAAAGGTTATTTATAAAAAATAAAACAGCTCCATTTTAAAAAAAAAAATCATGAAGAGGTGAAAACTTGAAAAAATTACAGCTTCGTCAATTTTCAATATCTTCTATAGATAAAAATGAATGTTTGTTTGTCCGGTACAGGCTCCTAAACTACTCATCCGATTGCGATGAAACTTTGATGATTTGTTGAGGGTACGCCCGCGATGGTTTCAGTGTTAAAATAATTTAACAGTTGGTGTTTCGCGAGTTATTTCAACATTTGAGTGTATTTCATATGATTTAGCGGCAGTTCGTTCGTTTTCGGTGCATTAGTTATAAGCGCCCACCGCACAGTGTGGTATTTTACGAAAAAGTGGTAAAATTATTTTTTCATTATTATGGACTTGAAGTGATGTGATAAACATTTCCTATACGGGATTTTGCATTTTGATGCTAGATGCTCATACAATTTTCTATCATTTGTTCTATTTTTAAACCAAATTTAGTTAATCTTTTTCCGGTACCTGACCGACAACAAGACGATGGAGATGGTAGATATAGGATGGTAGATGATGGTTCGATGATGATGGATGCAGGATGGATGGATGGAGGATGGTATGGTGGATAGAGGATGGAGGATGGGAAATGGAGGATGCTGGATGGTTGATAGAGGATGGTGGATAGGGGATGGTACATAGTTGATAGATAGAGGATTATGGATGGAGGATGGATGGAGGATGGTAGGTAGAGGATGGAGGATTTTAAATGGAGGTTGGTGGATAGAGGATGGAGAATGGATAATGAAGAATGGTGGATGGATTATGGAAAATGCTGGATGCTGGATAGTGAATGAAGGATAGAGGATGGAAGATGGAGGATGATAATGATGATTGGTGGGTGAGGATGGTTGATAGAGGATGGTGGATGGTAGAAATAGGATGGTTAGATGATAATTGCTGGATGGAGGATGGTGAATAGAGGATGGCAGATGGAGGATGGGAGATGGCAGATGGAGGATGGTAGATGGGGAATGGATGGAAAATGGTGGATATAGGATGGAGGATGGAAGATGGAGGTTGGGAGAATGGATGGAAAATGGTGAATATAGGATGGAGGACGGAAGATGGAGGATAGAGGATGTTGGAGGGAGGATGCTGGATGGTGGATAGAGGATAGGAAATGGAGGGTGGTTGATGGAGGATTTTGGATATAGGATGCAGCAACAGAAGCAAGTTGAGAAATGGGAGCAACGAGAGCAACAGAAGCTTCGGGAGACACAGGAGCAACGGGAAAATCAGGACCAATGGAGCAACGGGAGATACAGGACCAATGGATCAACCGGAGAAACGGCATCAACGGGAAAGACGAGAGTAACAGGGGCGATGGCACATCGTAAGCGTAGCGCTCATAAAATGTTGGCGTTTCACTCCTTAGATATGCTACTCCTTGGAAAAAAAAATAGTGGCATGATGCTCATTTCCAAAAAGGTACTTATTCCGCCATATGAAGAGAGTCCATTTTGGAGTACGGAAAAATTAAGTATTATGGAAAAAAAAAAACTATATTGATTAAAAAAAACATTAACTTTCACTATAAATATAATGTAGTGTTTATTATTTATTACTATTTTGTTTTACTCATGTCAACCGCAATCAACGCACAGATATAGACGATGTAAATCGCACCTTGGCCGTTTACAACTGCTGCACTGTCGTTTCGTTTTCCTATATTGTCTTGATGAGCACAGCCTACATCTTATCGGCTTATGTGATTCGCTCTTTCTGTTCAGGTGGAGGATCATTTCGCCCAAGAATTCCGGCTATACCCCTTTTGAGGCCCAGTCGTAGAGATGGAAGATCGGATCGTTCTTCCAAATACCGTTTTACAAGATAATGTACCAGCTTCTTCAGGCACTCAGCATCGCTGTCATATCTTTTTCTCTATTGCCGGCTCGATTCTACCCCGTGTGACTACGGAAGGTTAAAGAGCTCCGGATGGATATGGTAATCCATTCCAGGAAACTCTGTATTTACTTTATCAGCACTCAACAACCAGGTTAACCGAGGTATCAACACGACGCTTTCTGTGCTAGTCATGTTTCGACTGAGGGATCACCACGAAAACCAGCCAAGAACAACTTGTTAATAAAAAAGTGATGCTGTTTCTCCCCTTGACGATATCCTCTTTACGGGTTTTGCTCTCCTGGATATAGCTGACTTTGCCAGCGCCTCAACTACCTTGACTTTGAAGTCTAGGCGAGTGAGGTGGGCTACGATTTTGCCATTTTGGATAGGCATGTAGGTGCCGTACGTGGTCGCTACGTACGCTCTTCGCTAGTCCACATCCCTTAACTCTTTGTCGGATGAGTGAAGTCCTGACAGTTCGGCCAAAACATCACTGTTCTAGGGACTGTAGAGTTGGTGCTCATACGCCGACCACCAGTAGTAGTCTATACGTTCTGAAAACACGATCAAGTAGGGCAGACCAATTTCCAATCTCAATTCCGAACAAAAAATGGCAAATTTGTGAATTAATCAGCCAACTGGCACGACACAAAAAAAAAAGATACATCAAACGAGCAGCCCAAACCCAGCCGCCCGTGAAAGAAAGTTCCGCTGTGTTGTGTAGCGAGCCTCGTCTGGCGCCGTCCCCGACGTAAAAATCGAATGTGCCGTTGTGGCAGCGAGTGCGTGCCAAAAATAAACCCAAACAAAACCCAAACAGAACGACAGGTCGCGACGCAATCAACACGTAAACCAAATGCAATTGGCTTTTTCTTTCTTATCAGTCCGCGATACGGCAGGTATTTCGCGTACTTGAAGTTGCTTTGCTCGTTCCGCCGGACGGGATTTTGCTAAAAATTTCCCGAACTGCCGTTCTACAGGGACAACTGTAAAATCTTTCACTGGCCAGAACCAAACCTCAACAAAACGATGAAGCGAAAGCAAAAAAAAAAGGAAAATACTCACAATATACTCCCTCACGGTATTGTGAAAAATCTGCTCTCGGATGTCGGGAATTTCGTCCTCTTCGTCCATTTTTGGGGCCCCCGCAAATCGGCGAAACTACAGACACTTAACTACCCCGTAACAGCGTAACTGTGTGAAATCAAAACTTTGCACAAAGACGAAAATTTTCTTTTTTATCCGCGACGACACAAATTTTCGCGTCACTTTTTTTTCACCGTTGTTCCCGGACTCGAATTGAATTTTATCACTGAAAAATTAACTTGAAACCGGTCCCACTAATCGCTCGAACGAGACATTTTCATTTCGAATCGAACCGGGTGAATTTTACGATCGGTCACTATTCACATTCGAGGAAATTCTACGTTCAAAGAAAAATCGCGGAGCTCCGCAACGCAACTAGACGAGAAACGTCCACGGTCGATGGCTGGCAGCTGTGAATTTCTGGAAGAAGACGTCGGGTACGACGTACGATTCGTTCGGTACACTGACGTCTGTGTTTATAGCTGGTAGTGCGATTCGTGTATACTGCGGACAGTGCTGGTCAAAAGTTTTTTCGGTTTTTGTTGCATTGATTTAAGCGATTCGATGGGTTCAAGTGACTGAAAACATGAAAAATTTAATTCTTCTTTACATGGAAATCTCGATGTCACATAAAACGTGAAAATAAATCAAAAATTTTGTTTTTCAAGCCGACAACTCAACCGTGTTGTTCTCGTTCCACAAATCCGAATGCACTTAATTCACTTGACGATGTCAAGAACAAGACAAGTGATTATCGTTGTTGGTTTGGTTCGTTCATTCGCATCTGTCACAAATCATGGCTGTTGTCATTGAAACCACGCTCGGCGATTTAACCGTCGATTTATTCGTGCAGGAACGGCCACGGGCTTGTCTGAATTTCCTAAAACTGTGCAAACTGAAATACTACAATTTCAATCTTTTTCATAATATCGAACATGGATTCATTGCACAAACGGGCGATCCAACAGGTGCCGGCGACGGTGGCGAATCGGTTTGGGGAGTCGTCGAGGGAATTCACAAGCAGTACTTCGAGGCGGAAAGTTTACCGAAAATTAAGCATTCCGCGCCCGGTTTATTGTCGCTGGTGAGCCTCGGTAAGAATATGGTCGGATCGCAATTCTTTTTCACGCTCGGCCCGGACCTCATCTCCCTGGACGGCGTTCATTGTGTTATCGGTGAAGTTACTGAAGGTGAGTGGGATTCGTCACAGTTTTTGCTTTTATTGATTTGTTTTTTTGGACTTCGGGCTTGTATTGATTTTGGCTTGTAGTAGGACGTTTTATGAGTGGGATTCCGACAAGGAGATGTTTTTACGGCCATACATATGTTCGTTTGCTTGCAAAGAAAAGGGCCATTGATTGATTGGTCGGGCAGTAGTCAGGCCTATTGCTAACATGAACCCATGCCACTTAAAAACCCCTCGGGTGTTCTGAAATCAATGCGATTTGATAACTAAACTAAATAACCAAATACTATTAGGTGTGCAAATAAATTCCCGAAATTCTCGTATAGATGGCGCTAACATGAAATACTGGGAAAAAAATGGCGGATCAAGCTCGAAATATGGCATGATCAACATATTGCAACAAATCTCCATCATTACATATGTAAAATTTTATCGGCGTCAGTTACTTATGAGTACTTAAACATGTCGGAGTTTGAGCCAAATAAGCGCCATTTGCGGGAAGTTTTACTTTTTTGTTTTAATTCAAAGAAATCTGTGGCTAAGGCTCGTCAGATAAGTAGAGAAACTTATAACGAGTCTTCTATTAGCGAATCAACGTGTTTTAATAATAATAATAATAGTGGCTTAATCGATTCAAAATGGGTGATTTCGGCGCGGAAGACAAGTAGCGTTTCGGCCGGCCAAAAATTTCGAAAACTACTGGACCAAGATTCATACCAAACACAACAAAGTCTTTGCGGATTCATTGAATGTGACTCAACAAGCAATTTTACATGGTCTGAAAGCCTACGAATTGAAGCCAAGAGACGTCGAACTGCGTTTTTTAACGTGCGAACAGCTGCTCCAACAGCTGAAAAGGAAAGGATTATTGTATCGTATCGTGACTGGTGATTAAAGGTGGATACACTACTATAATCCCGAAGCGCCAAAAATCGTGGGTATACCCTGGTCCTGTATCAACATCGACCGCAATGCCGAATATCCATGGTTCCAAAGTCATGCTATGCATTTGGTGGGACCAGCTCGGCGTGGTGTATTATGAGTTACTGCAACCGAGGGGAACCATCACAAGGCCTATTTATCGAAGACAACTAATGCGTTTGAGTTGAGCATTGAAAGAAAAATGGCCGCAATATGAGCTGCACGACAACGCTCAGCCAAATGTTGCTCAGGTTGTGAAAAACTTTCTGGAAATACTGAAATGGGCGTGCTACCCCACCCATCGTATTCATTAGACATCGCTCCTCCTTCCGACTACCATCCCTTCCGATCGATGGCGTATGTCTTGGCTGAGCAGCGGTTCCGTTCTTTTAAAGATGTCAAATTAGGTCGACCGTCGATCGCCTCAAAGGACATGGGGTCCCACTAGAGACTGTTAAGCGCCAAATATCCACCCACTTTCCCGCAAACTCGAACTCCAGATAAAGAGGACTGGCCAAATGCGTCATATCTAGGAATATATGGCTTTCCTACTACCGGAGAAGTACAGATAAACTCCTGAGCAGGAGACGTGTGGACGTCTCCAGAGTAACGGCAGTCAGCACCGGTCACTGGCCGATTGGCGACCACGCGGCCAAACAGGGTATTCCCTTTAACGTCAATTTCCGCATTTGTAGGGAAGCAAATAAGAAGGAAACTGTCATACACCTTCTTTAAGAGTGTCCAGCCCTAGCTCGGGCCAGACTTATTTATTTTTTATTTATTTATTTAAACAGAGGTTTACAGTTTTAAAAAAAAAAAAAAACAAATAAAACCTATTATGGAAAGTTAATTTAAATTTTATAAATAAAAAGATAAGCAAAGCAGTAAAAAGAAGTAATAATACAAGAAATGAAAAAGAAAAATTACTTATAAAAAAAGAGAAAAAAAAAAAATTTAATTGAAAAGTGAAAAGAGGCAAAAAGTAAAAACAATAATAAAATTTATAATAAAATTTGGCAAAATATCATTGAGAGGGAAGAGAGATTCGGCGATAATTACAAAAGAGCTGTTAAAACCTGCGAACGAATGTCCACAATATCAAAACGTAGAATATCGATACTACCAAAATATTCTTTGTGAGTTCTTTGAATGCGGATTATGGACTTCGCGTACTAGGCAAACTCTTCTTTAATAACATTGGTGAGATCTCGAAAAACAAGATCAGTGAGCAGATCACCTTTCTGAACAGCTCCGGATGGATATGATAATTCATTGGAGTCCCAGGTCTCTATTACACCTTTGTATACTCGTCATCAACCCTAAACGACCAGGTTAAACAAGCTTCCTGTGCTAATAGGGCCCTGTCTTCGGCGGATGGGCCACCACGTAAACCAACAAACCAAAGAACGTGGAGTTTTTTCAACGCAGAATTCGTATGCTGCCAAAAAGTTGGGAAAAGGTTGTGGCTAGCGATGGACAATTTAAAAAAAAAAAAATTTAACCAATTTCGCACAATAAAGGCTCAAAGTTTGAGAAAAAAGCCGACGGGAACTTATTTCCACACCTAATAATAAAGTGGATCAATTGTTAAGAATTAAGACCCCACCAACATCCGTAATCATTACTAATGTAAGCTCTGCAAACGTGAGTACTTTCACTCGAGAGGTGTGCTTCAGTATCATCCCAAAAATTAGGGAAATTAGTTCCTTCAATTCCGACCAATTTAAACCTTTTAGAAACCAAGACTCACAGAAAAAAATGTTTTAATGCAAGGTATCAGTTTTCAACGAAAACAAAATTAATTATTTTACTTTATTTTTTATTTTTATCCTTAACATATTTAGAATACGTGGGCAAAAGGATATTTCGATATCGAATAGATTTCACGAGTTACAAACCGATTTATGGAGCAGTCGGCCGATATTCAATACGGGTTTTTTGTAATATCAAACTTTAAACGCGTTTTTCTCGAAAACACTTTTTTCCGGAGCGCAGTACGTTCTACTAGAGATGGACAAAGCAGTTCCTTTTAGTGAGTGAGTGAACTCCGACGCAATCACTGAAAGGAACTAGTTCAGTGAACTAGTTCGAGTTCCTTTTGAAGATCGCTTCCCCGGCGAAGGAACTAGTTCTTTTCAAGCTCGTAGTGAATGTGATTACCTAAAAAAAAAAGAACCTCACTTCCCACGAAAGGCACTCATTCCTTTTCAAGCTTCACATCGCATAGAAACTACTTCCTTTCCAATGTGTGTCACGTGGCGAAACGAACTACAGTTCACCAAAAGGAGTGAGTTAGTTCACTCACTCGCTTCAATGAACTGCTCTTTTCGAAGAGTTCACTCATGAACGACCCATCTCTACGTTCTACAGCTTCAACGAATGAACCGATTTCAATGAAAAAAAGGTTAAAAGAAAGTAAACTAAATTTGGGGGCCAAATGTCGATTTTTTTTTATTCCATTTATAAAACGTTGGGCCCCACAAATTTAATCTAGTTTCATAAACTTCTTGAATTTTTGGTTTTAGATCACTTGGCAAGGCTGAACAAGGAGGGACCCTTGTGAAAAATGGATGGTCATACTTTTTGCGATTTTGGTATTTTCGCAAATGAGGACCCTTGTGAAAAATAGGTTTTCATACTTTTTGCGATTTTGGCATATTCACAAGGGAGGACCCTTGTCATACTTTTTACAACTTTGGTATTTTATCAATGGGGGGAATGTGCTACCCTGAAATTTTGTATTTGCATGGTTTGGGAAGCTGGAATAAATGTCCATCTGTCCGCCGTACGCAAAACTGTTTGAAGGCGCGTTGCACTCAAACCCCTTGAGATATTAAGCTGACATTTTGGAAGGGTGGTTGCGAGGGGGGGGAGCGTTTTAGATGAAAAATTTTTGTTTTTAGATCTTAGGAACCGTTTATACTAGTTTGTAGTGAAGCGGGGAAGGGGGGGGCAATCAATTTTCGAAAAAATTAAATGTTTATATCCCAAAAACTATATCCATATATGATCTCGAGAATTCTACAGGAGTTAGGACCAGTAGACCTCTAGCGAAGGAATAAATAAATAAATTTTGTGGAGTAAGGGTGCAGGGAAAATTGCGAAATTTTCTTGAAAACCGCAAAGGATAAGAAGCTAAAGAAGAAACAAATCTCCAGGCCCGTGCGCAGGGATTGTATGAAGGGGGCGGGGTTAATAATAAATTCTGAACATTGTAAGTTCCCGCCAGAGTAAATATGATGAGATTAAAAAAAGGTCCTCACTTTCCTCGCGAACTACACAACCCTATTTCAAATGCATTACGTACTAAAAAAATATGAACATGAAGCAATGGGGGGGGGGGGGGGTTGAAACTCCAACCCCCCCCCCCCCCCCCCCCCCCCCCGTGCGCACGGGCCTGGGGTGGTGGTAAAAAACTTTAGATTACGATAACTCACAAACCAATTGCACTAGAAAAATAAAATTCGGTTAGAGTATGAAGCTTGACAAATAAAGATTGCTCAAAGTAAAATCTTTCAAGGGGGTGGCGGAGCATAGAAGTGGAGGGGAGAAATTTTCCAAAAAAATCACGTTGCATATCTCAAGAACAGTGTTAGATGATCAAATTTTTGACCAGAAGTAGGCCCAATAGAACCCTAGCAGGGGGTGTGGGTGTAGAGGGGGAGGGTGAAATGGAAAAAATTGCAATGTTTATATCTTAAAAACCTATAATGATAAAAAGCTGAAAGTTGGTATTTAGATAGAGCTATAGTAGTGGCATGTTGAAAAAATATAAATTTTTATAGGGGTAGTATGGTACGAGGGTGAGGGGTTTTTTCCCTAACTATGGAACGGCTTATGCTAGAAAGTTGAAACTCGGTGTGTATATGTTTGAATTATCATAGGCGTTTGAAAAGGAGTCAAAAAAAAATTTTGTACAAGTGAAAGTCTATAGAATGCATATATTTTCACGATTTTCATCATATCTACTAGGTCTTCCTAAATACTGAATTCGTTTTTATTCTACGGCTTCTTCATATAAATACTGAGAAAGTGTTTTCAAGATTTTTTAGGTGTAAAGTGGATGTATACTTTTTCATGAATTCTCCCGCATCTCTCAGATCTGATCGAATATCTTTTCACTTCTAGGGGCTTGTTTAATAATCACCTATTTATAAGTTTTTTCATTTTTTAACTCCTAGATCGCATCCCGGAATATGACCCAATTATGTAATTCATAAACAGTTCTAACCTTATTGAACACACCTTCAAGAATTGAATGAAGTAATAAATCGCGTAAATATCTTCACTGATTTGAAATAAATGAAGTTATTGTTTATGATTCCACTGTATATTCTTTAAGGAAATTAGAAAAAATGGGTCTGCTGGCAGGTGTTCACTCTTCAAACTATTTTAGAGAATTGACTATAGAAATTGTTGTTGCAGGTGGTAACATATGTATGACCTCCAATATAATTACTTTTATAAAAATAAAATCCTCAGTGTATTAATATTTTATTTCTATTCTTTAAAATGCTATTTAACTTAAAGGGGTCAACTATTGGTACATATTTTGGGGGTGTCAATCATTGTAGCTTTTACCCTATATTTATTTTATATCAAAAAAAAAAAAATCCTGAAATGAGGCATTTTTTGGGCCTTTTAACTAATACCTTGGCTTAACCGAAAACCGAATTAATTCTATTCATTAAAAATAGAAAAGCTACAAAGCATCTCTGGTTTTCTTTTCCTTCTAGGTCGCGAAGTCCTACGAAAACTCAACGAAGCAATAGTCGATGATAAATACCGGCCATATCAAGATATAAGAATAACGCACACAGTCGTATTAGAAGATCCGTTCGATGATCCCAGAGGATTTCAAATTCCCAGTCGTTCGCCTTCACCGAGTGCAGAACGTCTGAAAAATGGTCGGATCGGAGCGGACGAAGATATCGACGATACAGAAGGCAAAACAGCTGCTGAAATTCAAGAAATGTTACAAGATCGCGAAGCAAAAGCTCGTGCAACAATACTTGAAATTGTCGGCGATATTCCCGATGCGGACATAGCACCGCCCGAAAATGTCCTATTCGTTTGTAAGCTAAATCCGGTTACAACAGACGATGACTTGGAAATAATTTTCAGTCGTTTCGGCAAAGTGAAAGATTGCGAAGTGATTCGAGATAAAATTACGGGCGATTCGTTGCAGTATGCCTTTGTGGAGTTTGACGATAAGAAAGCCTGTGAAACGGCATATTTTAAGATGGATAATGTTTTGATAGACGATCGGCGTATTCATGTTGACTTCTCACAGTCTGTGGCGAAAATTAAATGGCGCGGAAAGGGACGCGGAATTGTACATGAAGATGGGAAAAACGGTAAAGTAGATTTTAATGATCTACGAGGTACTGGAAGAAGGGAAAATCGACAAAGAAGTCCGTTTAAGAGACGAGATGATCGCAGACAGTTTCCAAATAATCGCTACCAAAATAATTTCCGGGATAATGACAGACGTTCGTATCAAACAAATCGACAAAACCGCGTGGAACATCGTTCAGGAAGCCGGTCGGGTAGTAACGAACGGGATAATAGCAGACGAAGATCTGAGAGCCGTTCGCCCGTCGATCAAAGGCGACGATCACCACAACCACCTCGTGATTATGACCGCCGAAGATTCAGCAGACATCAGTACAACAGATACGATCGCCGCGATCAAGGACGATATGCGGCACAAAACTTCTATCATAACAACCAAAGAAATAACTATTTCGATAACTATCGGAGAAGGCAGAACAATTTTAACAATAACAACAACAATCGAGATCGCTACAACAATCGATCAAATTACCGAAACAATAGCAGTCGACGATCTCGAAGCGCATCACCACAAAATCAGTACAACTCTCGTTTGTCCAGCAACCGATCACGAGACTATTCATCGCCGCAAAAACAAGACGACAGAGATCGTTACTATCGCCGATCCAAAGAGGACGAACAAGACGAACAGTACAATCGACGATCGCGCGATTTTCAACCTCCGAAACGAAAGGAACGTTCCGAAACACCGCTGCCCACTTCAAGTAAGAATAACAATAAGAAACGATCGAATCGAAAACAGGAAAGTTTATCATCGGATGATTCCGATTCGTCGTCTTCATCGTCGTCGCATTCGTCATCTTCGTCGTCAACCGAAGAAGATAGGCGTCGTAAGAAGAAGAAAAGTAAAACAAAGAGTAAGAAAAGTAACAAGAAAGGCAAACAACGCCGAGCGAGCTCAACTTCAGATTCAAGCAGTGATTAAGGATGCGGCTTTTTGTTGTGTGAGTTAATTAAAAATGTTTATTTTGTTTGTTAATAAAAAGAAAAATTTTCCTCTATTCTATACCCATGTAAATTGTACTGGAATTATAAATTTAGTGACAAGTAGTCTATTTGATTAATTTAATTTATAAATTCATATCGTACTGGAAGAAACCTTGCAGTTACGGTCTTTTTTACGCCCTAAATAGGATAGATAACTTAAAGTGTCCTGGGAAGGATTGAATGAACTCTGGTCCGCGATTAACCCATGATTTAAAAACCTTTACAATAATCTATTTATATAAAAAAGGGATGTATGGATATCCCCTATAAACTTTTAAGCCGCTCAACCGATTTGGATCAAAATTTCAGGGAACATGTAGAACAGTCGCGTGATGGTTCCTGCGAAGTTTGGTACCGAATTTAAAGTAAACATCTCCACCGCTCCAATATGGCTACAAACACTGAGCGTGAGCACTGAGAATAGACATGATCGATAAATATGTGATGCAAAAGGCAAGATTGCATCGACGTTATTGTGTCGACCGTTTAAAGACTGAATTATGCATTTACCAGGTATGCAAGTATGAAACCGGAATTTTTTTATGAAAAATAGACGTTTATTCTACAAAAGTGTTACAACATATTTCATTCGAAGTATTGCCCATCGCTAGCTATACATTTTGCCCATCTCTCTGACAAGTTATGTATACCACGCCAAAAAAAAAGTTGTTCTTTTGAGGCAAACCAGTCATCGAGCCATTTTTGGACATTTTCGTACGACGTGAAGCGCTGCTCAGCAAGTGCATGTCCCATCGATGCAAACAAATGGTAATCAGACGGATCCAAGTCTGGTGAGTAAGCGGCATGGGAGAGAATTTTCCAACTGAATGGTTCTATCATTTCCTTGGCCAGTCTTGCTGTGTGTGATGGTGCATTATCATGCAGCAAAATCACTTGGTGTTGCCTCTTTCCATATTCTGGCCGTTTTTCAAGCAAAGCTTGCTGCAGATCGATCTTTTGTTGTCGGTAGCATTCTGTATAACCGGATTCGCCAGGTTTCAGCAGCACGAGAAAGCAGCTTTTTGGTTGCATTGAACACAAAAAAGCAGCTATAGCAGAAATCTTGAACACACCCCAAATATCCAAACAAAATGGCGTCCATGGTTCGGTTTGACAGTTACTTCTTTGACAGCTAGAGCCCACTATGAGTGAATTCCGGTTTCATACTTGCATACCTGGTATACCATTGTTTTAAATAATCAGGACGTTCAGTCGAACGAGACATTGCAAAATCGAATTTGCATAGCAAGAAACCTTGTCTCTATTCGACAACCCATGTATATTACTCAAAACATGCATTCCATCTTTACGTGTATCTTTCGGAATGGCATCTAACATCGTAAAATCTCCTTAAAAAGTGCCCAAACCTGGTCACCAACTTTCCTGTTTTTATGTATGGTTTGGTCGTAAGGATTCAAGTCCTGTCGATATTTTTTCCTCAGCTAATTATATTGTATTATTGCATGCGGGTTAGCTTTGATTGAAGCTGAATAAAAGTTGATCAAGTGTAAACCTTGCAGCGCATTAACTCTATACAACGCTACATGTTTGCCCTTCTGCAAACATTCGATTTCCAGCATCAATTATGGCTTGTTTCAAACTCAAACCCTGCGATTTGTGGATTGTGATGGCATAGCTCAAATAAATTGGAAATTGCTGCCGCTTCACGTATGCTCTTTCTGTGATTTCAAATTTGCCCTCTGGATTACATAATCTTTCCCTGATGATGGCACGGCAATTTTCAATTTATCGACGTAGTTTCGTTTGTTGATGTCTTTTGAAATTGATGTATCCCGTATAAATGATATATATAAATATATTATTTCGGGGAAATATCACCCCCTCCCCACAAATTTGCAACCAAAAAGTAAACTTTGCACATCATCTTTTTGCCACGACGATCGATTGTCGGGTTTCTTGGAAAAATGAATATCACAAATTTGTATACCAGTGTAAGTGGATATAATTAATAGAAAGGAAACCGACTCTGTGAATTAGAGATGGATCGTTCATGAGTGAACTGTTCCAAAAGAACAGTTCATTGAAGTAAGTGAGTGAACTAACTCACTCCTATTGGTGAACTGTAGTTCCTTTCGCCACACAGCTTGAAAAGGAGTGAGTTCCTTTCCTGGGGAATTGAGGATTTTTTTTAGGTCCATACACTCCTAACTTTAAAAGAAACTAGTTCTTGGCTGGAGACGTGATGACCTTTTTTTTTAGGTCATCACATTCATTCTGAACTTCGGAACTACTTGCTTTTCGCCGAGGAAGTGAGGACCTTTTTTTTTGTTTTTTTTAGTTCATCAAATTCACACTTTGAGTAAGTGAGCTAACTTCTTTTGATGAACTGTACTTCCTCTAGTCACGTGACAAAGCTTCAAAAGGAACTAGTTCTTTTGCGATGTGAAACTCTTGAAAAGTAGTTCCTTTGTGAGTGAGGACATTTTTTTTAGGTCATCACATTCAATTCCACCTTGAAAGGGAACTACCTACTTCTTCTTCGCCGGGGAAGTGAATACCTTTTTTTTAGGTCATCACATTCACTGTAAGCTTCAAAAGGAACTGGCACTAGTTCACTGAACTAGTTCCTTGAAGTAAGTGAGTCGGAGTTAACTCACTCACTAAAAGGAACGGCTTTGCCCATCTCAACTGCGAATATAACCCCTTTTTGTTGGACTCGCTCCTTTTTTTACATTTTTCAAAATGTTTTTTTCATTTATATTTTACAATTACAATAACGGTTTAAACTTTAATAAACAATTTTTTCACGGTTTAATAACTTTGATCCTAGGTTATTTACAAAATACTATAAACAAAAAAAAAACTCCCGATAGGAGTTACTTCTCTTTGGAATTACATTTCGTTCCTTTCACGGCCTCGAGCACAGCATTTTCATTATACATAACGTTTTCAAGCATCGGTGTGTGCTCTGTAACTCGTACTTCTGTAAATTAAATAAACAAATTACCCCTGGACATTGAAAATAAAAACAGAAAAAACAAATTACGAAACACGCCGGGCTCCGTTTCAACTGCTTGCACTACGTTTATTTTTAGTTCGACTTCTACGTCTTTAGCGAATTTTATTAACTGAAACGGTATTTAATTAGGGAATTGTTACGATAAGCTTATGGACTAGGGAGGTTAAAAAAACCCAAGGAATTACCTTTTTAATTTCATTTTCATCTGCAACGTTTCGGTTCTTTTGAAAGTGTTCATTGATTTGTGTGCGGGTTAAACAAAGTGCTTGTTCGTCACCGGCAAAAATGTATTTTCGGGTACGATGGAGGCTTTTAAATTGCTTTAGAACCTACAAAAAGTCCAGTTTAATTCAATTTTCAAAGTTTTGAAAAGAAAATATGTCAATAAAAAATACCTCTCTGCGTAAATTTGACATTTCTTATTCGGTGGAATTTTGCACGTCTTCTTCTTGATTGTTCCGAGTTTAATGTTGAACGCTGCCATAAAATGAATTTGTATCGTGAAAATTCTATGAAATTCACTAAAATGAACTCTTAGCACCATATTTAAAAATTTCGCGGTAAAACATATTTGAAGAGTGATCCACTTGATGGATGGATCCGCTTCCCGCGTAAAAACTCAAAATTTCAGTGATAACTAATTTAACATGTCTTTCTTGAACTCCAGGGTGCTTCAGTTGATGGCGGATAAGGCCTTACCTGAGGTTTGGCCGATATATGCCAGGTTAAAATCCAGTAAGTTTAAATTTTTTACAGCTTTTTGGGGGCTTAGTTTATAAATACAGAATTACGGAAGAAAGTTTCGAAAGGTATCGTTTGAGTAGAACTTGTAATAGAAAGGGTAGAGTGTGGGCGATATTGCAACGTGTTTGAGCAGAAATTCCACTGACGCCGGAAAACAACAAATACTTAAAACGAATTCAAACAAGTTCCGTAAAATTAAAGTTGCCTGTGAATTCGAACAGTGCTCGAAGCACAGACAACACAGAAAATAAATGAAAACTTTCCTTAACCAAGAGGAATATATTAGCTTTGAAGAAACGGGTTGGGGACCGCCGTATGATGTCTGTCGGATAGGTTTAAGACTATTGAGTGTTACTATTTATATCAGACGCGGACGCAGCGGGGGTTTTGTGGGTTTAAAATCTAGCCACCCACCACCCCATCCCCAAATTATTTAATTACAAACGCACAACTAAATGTAACTAATACTCGACGCGTTAATTTGTCTGCAACCCCCTCCCCCGCCCACCTACGAAAAAATTTTCTGCGTTCGCGCCTGATTTATATAGTTCTTAACTTTAGTTTCAGGAAGGGGCGCCACGCTGAGCCGCAGCGCACACCAGGCACCAAAAGAGCGCACATAGCGATCCCTCCGGAAAAATCGTGGAACTTATTAGTTAATCACCCCCAAAACGTCCTAAATCCCTAATAAATTTGACCAATATGCCATGCCCTTATCAACCTCAGATCTTCCAAATTGCTGAAGAAAAGACTGCTCACTTTAGGCGCCTTCTTGCGACCGTCTGGGTCTGGGTCGAGGCAGTACCTACACACGTCAGAGTCAGCTATCCCCATCCGATGAGTAACCGCAATCTTTCTTTATTCCATGTGTCCATATTTCCCTAGACCTTATATTGTCCAGAACTTAGAGTGCCTACTTGAGGCCGATATTAATTAATTTTAGCTTTCGAAATGAAGAAAAAAGCTGTTACATATAAGATATTGGCTTAAATAAAGCACATTTTAAAACCTTATTTTGTCCAGCCTTGGTCCGAATGCCCTAGAGATTATCGGTAGACTATCCCGAGAATCTTTCCTAGTCCTTTTTTCTATTCCAATACCGGTCCTTACTGTTCGGTACCTCGTAGAAATTCTTTCCCAAGGTTTCGAAATAAAGAGTTGATCCTTGAAATATTTTCTCGATCTTGATCTGAAAATTTTTTTTACACGTTTCGTGACTAGTAAACACGAAAAACGCAATAAAAAATTTCAGTCCGTCTGTCCGCCGTACGTCTACCGGTGTACGCATAATCATTTGAAGGCTCCTAGCTCACAAACTATTTAAATAAAATGTTTATTTATAGATAAAATTTTATGTAGTATTGTATGGTACGAGGGTGGGATGTGTTTTTCCTAACTATAGAACGGCTTACGCAAGAAAGTTGAAACTTGGTAGAGAAGGAATCCTTATGAAAAAAAAAATTCGAATATCCATTGGTGTTCGGAAGCGGAGAGGGCAAAAAAATGATCTGTGAAAATTTAATGCATATATGTATGTACTATATGAGCCGTTGTATTTGAAAGTGGAATAAGTCCATTTTGAAAAAAATATTTTTTGTGACATTGTAACATTATTCTATACAACACGAAGCAACTTTCTGAGAATCTATTGATGCAATTGTTTTATCACACTTTTAACAAATACAAGTAAATTTTTCTGAAAGATGGCATAAATATTTTTTAACATGATAAAACGTAAACCGTTAAGCATGTCGATTTAAAAACGAAATGGACTTATTCCACTTTAAAAATCAACGGCTCATATATATATTTTCACGATTTTCGTCATATCTTCTAGGTCTTCCAAAATATTGAATTCATTTTTATTCTATGGATTCTTCATGTGAATACCTAGAAAGTGTTTTCAAGATTTTTTAAAATTCGACCCGTAAAATGATGCTATACTTTTTCACGAATTCTATCTCTCTGGTCTGATCTGATATCGAATATCTTTTCACTTCCACGGGCTTGTTTAATAATAACCAATTTTCAAGTTTTTTCCTTTTTCAGCCCCTAGACTGCATCCCGGAATATTACCCAATTATGTAATTCATGTTATTTGTGGCAGCGGCGCACAGTGGGGTATTTATACGAAAAAAAAAGTGACCAAAATTATTTTTTCATTATCATTGACTTAAAATGATGTGATAAACATTTCCTCTACGTGATTTTGAATTTTGATGCTAGATGCTCATATATTCACTTTTTTCTTCAAGGCAATTTCTATCATTTGTTCTATTTTTAGACCAAAATTAGTTTATTTTTTCCGGCACCTGACCGACAACAAGGCGATTTGAATTCTTTCTTTTCCAGATGTTCTTTAGGCGCCTTCCCTGTTATACACTAATAAATCTATATTAAGTCCTTTTGGAATCCTTTTTACACACCCTTTCTTAAATTTACTTAATCACGACATATTCAAAATAATGAGTCATAAAACAAAATGGCGCAAGTTGGCACAAGCTTTTTTTTTCTTTATCAATTAGCTAATGAACTTGACCATAACTTGTAATCAATTACGGTTACAAAAACCGTCTCGAATTACTTGGCATATCTTGCATGAAGGACAGAAGATTATACTTGGATATGGTATTTTTATATAAAGTTGTTTTTGCTTTCAGTTCGAACCTCAAGGATACGCTCAGACTGCAAAATATTGACTAAAATAACAGATGTCATGACATTTTTACAGTACGTCAAGCCAATATTAATTGCTTCTATTACTCTCCTCTAATGCGATTACCTCGCTCCTTTAATTTGTATTGCCTTAGTTTTCATAGTTCTACCTTAAACTCATTCAAAGTGTACTTAAAGGTCACTCTTTTTCGTTCTTCTGATACATGATCCATTAGTTAATTTCTTATACATCTTTCATTGTCGTTATACGAGTACTTTTATATTTATTTTCTTTCTTCATTTCTTTTTCTTATTTTTCTATTTTATTCACAAGATAATATTTTGTTTTGTAATTCGCAGCAATTGTATAAAAAGATTTTCTGTTCAATTGTTACAAATAAATGAATAAAAACCCGAATATAATATTTGCTTCAAGCCGGCATCTGCTTCATGCCAGTATCTGCAGTCATTTATTTCAAAAGTGAAAATACTTTACAAAAAACTTACAATTTCATATAATTTTCTTTTTATTATAATAGTATATAAAATGAGAGAGAAAAACCTATGTAAATAACAGTACAAATGATAAAAGTAAAGTAGGCATAATTTGAAAGTAACACTTAGCTATAATTCGTTACGATAACAATTTTTTTTGCATATTATGTATAACTTTAATCGAATCCAATTCTTTCATAAGGGCCAAAGCACTAATCACATCTCTAAGTTTTGTTTTTGACAGCTAAAAAAAAATTTCAGAATAGTAAAATTTTTAATCATAGTTCCAATATTCGTATCTCCATTCAATCTTACCGTTTCCAAATTGTTTATATAGTTGAACATCATTTTTGGCGGATCTTCACCACCGCTCCATAAATTGATGTAACTGTCTAATTTCAAGAGTTTCGCGAAATCTTTCCATCTATTATTTTTACTTAAGTTTTCGGACAGTGTTTTAATGCAATCATCGTCGAAGACAATGTTACTCGATCGTGAAGATTGCGATGAATCGGAATCATCCCAAGAATCACTATGTTTTTCATCAATCGTTAATCGTTTTTCATAGTCATCATCGTCTTCGGATGATGTTTCCTCCGTATCCATTTTGTTAGATTCGATATTTTTGTGGTTTTTTCCCTGTAGAAAGGTAACTATAATTATTTATGTACGAGGATGGAAATTAACAATACTGACTCGGTAAAGTTTAGTTCATTAATTTATGTAGAATTTTTTAAAAAAAAATGGACAAATTTGTCTAAAAATCTGTTACCCAAATTTATTATTTATGGCTTAGAATGTGGTTAAAGTCGAAGCGTGATAAGAGGAATGTGTGAATGAATCGATTGTGGAACTTAATATATGATCTTTCGCTCAAAACATCGAGCGACCCAACCTTACGCCAAGCCTTTGTTGCTACGGTTGTAATGGAGGGTGATAGTTAGATTTAGACTTTCGAGTTGAGTTTGAGTTGGTTGCAATTAGGCCTATTGTGACATTTCCTGGATTTTCTATAATTCGTATTCAATCCCTGCACTTTCAATGAAGCCTAATATTTTTTCGAAGAGATAGTCAGGAATTCTAATGGTTCCATGAAATCCTGACTTAAGTGACGAAGTCTTTTGTAAACAAATCCCTTATATTCACAGAGGATGTGTTCTAATGTTTTTATATTCGTTATCGCGAGCTCTGCAAATTTTTTCCTCAGTGTGACCATGAAGATGCATTCGCATGTAACAATGCCCAGTCAGAGCCAGAGTCAGTGTCTAATGTCTGCTTAATTTTAGTAAATCAGTAAATTCTTTTTTTTCAGTAAATTCTTTTCTCCCAAGTCTTCGGAATAAATAGCTTTGAGTGTCTGTTGACTGCTGACAAGTCCCAGTGAATGGCAATTTGCGTTTTTTTTTTTCAAATTGGGATGTTCATTGTGTACTGGACGTGTACGATATGCAGTGTGATGTGCTGAATTAACTAACCAATGAGATACCACAATGCACATCGACGCCATCGCTAAATATTCGGTTCGGAGTCAACACGCCCAACTTGCACTGAGACCTTATTTACCTTATGTACATGAAATCCACTAGCTCGCCGTGACCATGAAAACTTTCATGTGGTCGACATTAAGCATGACTAACCAGGCGTCATGCATAAATTATTGGATCATAGATTAGACCAAGAGAATTCGGTTACAATATCTGGAACGAGACTTTGTTGACAAAACAAAGAAGTCGTATGTAAAGTCAATCGTTCTAGATATTGTGATGAGTAATTAATGAGACATTGATACCAGTGTTGTTAGTGTATTTGTAAATTGTAATGTTTAGCATGGAAGTAAAATTAGTATTTAAGTTATCGATTTTTGATAATAAGTCCAGTTGAAATTTAGATGTAACACTGCGCGTTTCACTCAATCAAGAGTACTGTGTCAGGCTTACTGTTGGATATACAAGAAAATATACATCAACATGGCGATCCAAAACAATTGTGGCTGTGCATAACAGCAAACCACAGAATGATATCATGAAGTTAACTTCTGAATCTTTTCTAGCCATTGAGTCGGCTAATTCGTTATCTTTGTAGCCGCTGTGTCTCGGAATCCAAACGAGTTTACTCTGCTTCCGTGTTCAATCAGGCATTGGAGTCAATTCCAGACAAATTTGGGCTTTGGAGCCGATTTAAACTGACTGCAGAACCATTAATGCTGCTTTACTGTCCGATAGAATATTTATACGTTGGATTTTGAACCCCGCCTGGTACTTTTTTAATGCAGAGGTTCAATAGCAGGCGAGTGATCGTTTATCAACTTCCAAAAAAATTGCAGATTTTCGTGAATTTGATTTCTGGTACAGAGGTCCAATCCTTTTTTACACCTAACTGACATACAGCTACTTGTGTAGAGAATATAGGCAGAGCATTCTACATTACTTCACACTACATACAGTGTGTTGAGGTACTTTCTGTACGTCATTTTATAGCCCACCCTTACCAATTCTAAGAGCGGCTGTTAAGGTTATGATGTTATAAACTAGTCTTTCATTGCGATTTTTCAAGTTATATTATATCTTCTTGTTATATTTCTTCGCAACTAATCTAAGATCTTTGGTACGACGCTGAATTAAAGCAATTGATTACGAAAAGAAGGCTCATAGAAGCTTAAAGAATCCTACTCGCATTTTCATTACGCTAAATTCTCACATTCGCACATTACGCTAAATTCTCACCTTTACGTATTCTATGCAAAGCCAAAAAGAGATCTTGCTATATTTGTCACACGTAAGTGTATCGTCTAACAACAAGGCTTTTGGAATTAAAAACTGATAAGCTGATGGTCTTTGTAACTAGTGCTTAAGAATAACTGTGTGTATTTATATGCCTTTTATTAAAATATAATAATAAATAATAAATACTGATAACTGGATATAAAATCTACAATTGCTCTACATTTTTAATACATAAATTAATTAAACTACAAATTTTAATATTCTTATCAGCTTAAAAAGTTTTAATACACAACCAGAAAACATGCGCTAGTCGAGTGCCAAGAAATGAATTAGAAACTCAAATTTTAACTCACCACTTGACTTCGCATCGCTTTTGTATCGCCTTCTATCGCGCCTTTCTTCAGCAACATTTTCACAATATCCTTCGATATATTATCCATTGAATTCGCCAAACCTAGCGGTGTAAATCCCGCTGCATTTGCCTCATTAATATTTGTAGTTGTATTTGTCAAGAGATATTCAACAATTTTGTCATCATTCTATGAACGACAATTTATTAGTTCAGTAAAAAACATTGAATACAATTTAAAAAAAAAAAACCTACCTGTTGGATTGCCAAGTGTAAAACATTATTTCCATTTTTCGAAATACACATTTTTGTCGAGGCTGAAAAATCTGATTCTAGAAGCTTTTTTACCATATCTAAGTTTTTCTTCCTACAAAAAAATAGTAGAAGAACGAATAATTATGATGAACGTATGGATCAAAAATTTTTTTTAAATACAAACTACTTACATTACAGCCAAATGAAGCGGTGATAAGCCTTCATCGTTCGCGCAATTTATTTCTAACGGCATACTTTTCTGTGTATAATTACCACGATCAATAATTCGTGAAGCACACATGATCATGTTCTCTTCGACGGTTATATGCAATGGAGTGTTTCCCTTATTATTCGGTAAATTTGGATTTGCTCCCAAATTAATTAGTGGTCGTATATATTCCGGTTTGTCAAACAAACAAACAACATGCAAACATGTTTCTTCCCGTTCGTTTTGATATTGTAAAACTTCATTCAACTGCAGTTTATCGACGAGTTTCAAAAGTTTCACCATGTTGTTGGAGTCACCATTTCGAATTGCGTTGTGAATAATACTGTAAGAGAAAATTTCCGATTAAACAGGAAAATTGATTACTTATGAATCTTTGGACACGTAAAGTTTCGCGACTACCAAACGTTGGTAGCACGAGATTATAATATCTCTAACATACAATTTGATAACTATACAAATTTGTAATGGCGGCACACGGTTTTCGAATTTTGATTATAAAAAAAAAGTAATACTCACTCATTATCATTTAAACTTGCATCCTGGAATATTGTCAAAATTTTTTGTTTTGCCTGTTCCGGCCTCTCATCACCGTGTTTCCGGAATATTGCATATATTCGATTGATCTGATCTAAGTAGGATGTTTCGTTTTTTGGTATTGTTCGTGTAACTAAAACGGATGGCCGCTGTTGCTGTACTCGCTTAGTTATATTCGATGGTTTTCGACCAGCCGAATCATTTTCTAATAAATATTTCGAATCAAAATATCCAGCTCCATCACATATTTTCGCCAACTCTGAAAGAAAAAATCGTAGCCTATAAATTCTTGGTTAAATTAAAACAAAATCGATCATACCTTCGGAATCCATAGCCACTTGTTCAATAAACAACTCGTCCATATCTTTATCTTTATTGAGAAAATCACTAAGCAGCTGTTTTTTATTGTATTCACTGCTGATAGATGGAGCATTGTCGTAATTTGCCAGAACCGTTACTGGTAATTCGGATGAACTGTATGTGGATGAACTCATGCGTGCACGTTTACGCGATGTTACAACATCTCGTGGCTTGTATTTGAAGGGCATCGGTTCGCTGCGGTCATTATCGCTGGGTCGAACCAATTGTATGTAGACATCAATCTATTAATTGAAAATAGGCAAGTTTGAATCTAGTGAATTTTTCTTTGTATAAACCTACTCAAAACAATAGAAAGGTACTAGACATATGTATATCTATATATAAATAAGAACCTCGGCTGCAGGGTTAAGCGACAGTTAGTGTAGACAATAGTTGGCTTTATGCTCAATATTGAAGATGATTTCAGCAACACGTCCGTTATAAAAATAAAACCTATCGCACATTACAAATGTACTTCAACCTTGTGTAACTCCTGAAGAGGTAGTTATTACAAATGTAACATACAGACATAAAAAGGAGATTTTAGAAGCCCTATAGCGTTTCAATGGTACACTAAAATCAAAGTCAAAGTAAAATTGTCCATTGTTACCCCACAAAATACACAAAAAAAACCATATAATATGGTACTAAGGGGTGGGCCATTCAGTGGTTTCTTTTTAAATCATAGGTTATTTTGACACTGAAAGCTGTTTTCTGCTCGAAATCTTGACAGAAAGTCAGTATCATACCTCCACGGAACGAAATGAGTCGCTTTACGCTTGAACAACGTTGGGAAATATTGAAAACGTATTTCCAAAGTGAGTGCTGTGTAGCCCAAACAGTGCCTTTTTTGAAAAGAAGTTTTGGCCGAAATGAAGCACCCACCGCGCCTGCTGTACGCAAGTTGTGCAAAAAGTTCGTGAGACTGGCATGCTAGCGGAAAACACTCATTGCCCCCTTCGTCGTACGGTGCGCACAGACGAGAATGTGGCTGCTGGAGCCGAGAGTGTGAGACTCACTCCACGAACATCAACTCACCGTCAATCTCAACAGCTCAATATTTCACGCACTAGCCTGAGGAGAATTCTGCACAAAGATCTCGGATTATTCGCTTACAAGGTCAGCAACTGACTCAGCAATTGAAGGCGCACGACCATCCGCTTCGTTGTCGCTTCGCAATTTGGGCCTTATAGCAGCTTGAATTGGACAACAATTTTGGGCGAAAAATCATCTTCTCTGACGAGGCGCATTTTCATTTCGGCGGCTCCGTTAACAAACAAAATTGCCGCATATGGGGCTCGGAAAACCCGCACGTTATTGTCGAGCAGCCAATGCATCCACAGAGAGAGACAGTTTGCTGCGGATTGTGGAGTGGTGGCATCATTTCTTCGAAAATGAGGCTGGGAACAACGTCAACGGTGAGCGTTACAGAGCCATGTTATCCGACTTTTTTTTTACTGAAATTGAAGACATGGGGATTTGGACGACCTCTGGTTCATGTAGGATGGCGCACCATACTACACAGCCCATGCCACAATCGATCTTTTAAGCACCAAATTCCCAAATCGTGTTTTCAGCCGTCTTGGCGATGTCAATTGGCGGAGCTGAGTCGGAGCTGCGATTTCACTCCTTTAAACTTTTTTTTTTGTGGGGAACCGTGAAGGACCGATGTTATGCCAACAATCCAGAAATAATTCAAGCACTTAAGGCCAACATCATCCAAGCAATCCGTGAGCTACAGCCCGAAACCATCAACAAGATGTTGGAAAATTGGAGTGACAGAATGCGCTACTGCGAAGCCAGCCGAGGCAGCCATTTGAACGAAGTTGTGTTTCATCATTAATAGGAATGTTTACTTTTACTAATAAAGCCATAATACATGGAAAAAAAATTAATTTTGTTCATTTTATTGCATTTTTAGAAAGAAAGTTGTATTTGGGCCTGTATTATAGATGTGCATCTTGTTAATGAGCGTATTAGATTTTGAGCAAATAGGTCGCTGTGTAGCTTTTTTTTATAGTCATACAGGCCTATTCCAGATCAGAGTCTCATATCAAAAAAGTCTCAATTAATCCAAAATTCATACAAAATTGAGACTCTCGACCTACTTTGTGACTTGGGACTCGGTCCTGAATAGGCCTGATAATCTACTTTGATGGGGCTAGAATAGGATTTCGGTCACGTTGTTGCCTTAGTAATGTGACTTGTTCAGAGGCAAGATGAACAAACCATCACTTTCTACTTGAACTTAACTGAAGAGAAAGCGGTAGTTTATAAGATAAAACTTAAAGAGGTCAAATATCGTGCGCAGATCATTTTCATCTGTCCAGAATAAAATCACAGTAGGTTAGTTATAGATCTAGACAACCGAAAGATAAATTTTCAAAGGAACTACATAACATCACAAGCCACAGCCTCGCCAAATTAACACTGATACCAATTGCATTGTTTTCAACGATAATTATCCCATTTTTAAAAACACTTGTTTACGGCAAACTAATTTCTATTCATACAAAACAATTGACTTGCGCTACTATTGGATAAAACGGTTAACGAGTGTCCAAAGAAACTTACGTGATGATCAATTTCCTTATCTTTATATGGTGGCGTTCGAAGTGCAATTGCATATTGGTGATGAACGTCAGCTTCTGAAAATACACCCCAATTTTCCCAAATCTCTTCATCGTTATCATCGAGTTCGAAAAAACGAACACGGATATTTTCTGCGAGAAAAAAAATTTGTTTTATTACTTGCAAATTATAATACAAGAAAAAAAAAACTTACTTTTTCCAACTTTTTCTACGAACAAGAACAAATCTTCACCACCGGAAACGGTACTAACCGCTGCACTGAGACGTGTAATTTTTAGCTCACCAGTTAAGGCACTTTCTACAAATCAAATAGAAATAGAATCAATCACAACATACACAGTAATTATATAAATATATGAACTTACTCATATTATTAATTGGTTTCGAAAATACTGGTGCACATAATTTCGTCAAGGTTTTAGTGTTGTTGATTGCAAACGCCTGAAATCCCAGACACACTTGATTTAAGTTCATATTTTTTGCAAATCGTTCGGCATTTGTTTTAATCTGTAATAATTTTTTGTTTAGAATCTGCAAAGATTAATTATGTTTTTGTTTTTTTGGTTACCTGAACCTCTTCGCGAGGAGTTAAGCTCTCTCGCGTTTCCATCATTTTTTCTCTTTTCATCTTGACAAGTAATTCGTCGGCAATATGTTTCTTGGCTGTGTGAATAATGCCCATCCCTTGAAAACTAAAGGGAAAAATTGAAAAGTTTGCAATAATAATAAGACGAAAAAAAATCTGCAACCATTTTTTTTCTTAAATTTAGGTCGTGACAATTGAACTTACACTGCTCGATAACCGTCTTCCGGTGATACGATTAATTCGTGCGGATCGCACATGTCCGCATCACCATTCCGTACAACCAATCGATGCGAATGTGGTAACGGATTTAACGAATCTGTTTGATACAGGCTGCAAAAGATCACAGCCTCTCCATTGTATCCTCGTAGTTCGACAGACGGATAGGTTTTTTTCGATTTCTCCGTCTTGATGCCCATTAAGGAACCGTGCGTGCCATGCATTTCGGATTTATATCGAAATCGAAATTTCTCAACTGGCTGTTCAATTATTACCAATTGCGGTCCGGAAGATGAAACAATTGGATTTGTAAATGCTAGAAAAGTAAATCGGTTTTAAAATGATCGGAATGTGTTTAGAAGAAAGGATATTTTTACCATTGTTTGCAAAAGTATTAACCTGTTGATTAGCATCCATATTGAAAAAATGATCCATATGCGGGGAATTCATATATTGTGTACTTTCCGCCGTCATATCGCTAGTTTGTGACATAGGTGAACCCATCATGCCGGAGCTAACTGATGACACCGGTGACGGAGTGCCGGAATATCCACTGTCTGAAAATGATAAAAAACGAAACGAAATGAAAACTTTCTGACTTAATGTTCACATATACGCTATATCCGGAAATTTATATTCAACTAGTCATCTATAACTCCCAACAACCAAGATAAAATCTTATACTGCTATATTCGGTTCTAGTTGCTTATCATACATTTCGTAGTGGCTTTTTAAACTGTTTATAAAAATGTCTTTCAAGTACACATTTAAATATCGTGTTTGTAAAAGATATCTCGGGTTATTCGGATTAATGATCAAATTGGAAAGCGCTCGGTCAACCTTATGTTATCAGTGAAGCAATAATTACTCTGAATACGTCACTCTTGATTCTTTGAACAAACCGAAACTTAGCAAAGCTACTTCGTTTGCTGACAATAAGAAATGTATTGGGGCCTTTTGCATACAACCGTCAAAGCATTAACTATCTGGCGTTTTTTTTTGTGCTGAATAAGACATGGATGGTATATACTTCCCTTTCCAAAGATCAACTTAAATCATTCTTCGCACAAAATTTTAGGGAGTGTTCTTGTGTCAAATTTCTCAAATCGCTTGAAGGCACAACAAGAACTTCTATAGTGGGACTGGAGGGAGTGGTTTGTATAGCCGATGTAGCAAAGTTGTTGTCAGTGACATGGTCGACGCTGCAGAACGACGATGGCACTGAAGCCGTTGCAACACATAGTCATAGGGTTTGATTTTTTTCAAGACTTTCGATAACTGACAAACATATTCCTGTACAATCTTACTAAATGTAAGTTTGCAGTAAGTTGGTTTAATTTGTTAGCAATTATTTAAACTAAAGATTGGTCAGCGTTCGGCTGATTGGAGCACTGAAGACCTTTGAAGTCGATGTATCGCAGGGCCCGACTTTGCACTTTTTTCCTCCTTTTAATACACTCGGTATGGGCCGCACAGTACCTATGTGAATGATATTGGTTTCTATGCCGAGCCTGAAACTCCACTTTAGCTGGGAATTAATATGTACACTAAATATTGGCACTGGCTTGCTTAGGCTTATAAGATGGCCATTAAACGGAAGTTCGTTCCGGTTTTTGAAACCAAGTTGCGAACCAAGCCAGAACGCTACCACTTCTCCACAAATTTCAAACAGAACTGACAACGGGCTTAAACAAGGTGATGGTCTGGCATCAATGCTTTTCAATTTGACACACGAATATGTTGTTCAGAAACTGCCCGTTGACACCAAGAAAACACTATGCTTCAAATCCACACAACTAGTTGCATATGCCAACGACATAAACATATTTGCAAGATCCCTAGAGAGTGCCAAAGAAATATTAGTAAACCTTGACTCGGTAGCAAGAGAAGTTAGACTACGTATTGATGAAAACAAAACCAAAATCATGATACAAACTGGGAAAAACACACCAATCATACAAAACATTACAGTAGGAGACTTCAACCTAGAAAACGTAGACAACTTTGTATACCATATCTCGAGGCAAATATATCAAAGGATGGAAGTGAACCCATCGAAATTAAAAGGCGAATAAAGCTACAATAGGCTGGTCATGTGGAGCGGATGGATGACGGAAGAATCCACAACCGCACACTAAAGGGAAACGTTTATGGACAAAGACCAGTTGGAAAACCACGAAAGCGCTGGAAGCACTCTATTGAAATTCAAATTCAAATTCTTTATTTAATTCCTTAGTAATAACAATATGGTTGCGGTTATTATAAATTATTTGGTGATCAGGATAAATCCTTTGCATCGATGGAGTTCGTATAAATTTATATTGAAGTGTAAAAAAAAAAAAAAAAACTAAAAGCATACCTTAATCTAGAACTTAAAGTAAGCACTAGAGCTAGGGGGTGCAATAATTACAGTTTGTCCACATTTGCGCCTATGTAGGAAGGACAGAGAGAATCAGCGGGTTGTCTGACGATTCGCATTTATTTTTAAAATTTAACTCGTATTTGGTGATAGCGTCTTGAACTAGCAGTAGGTCTGCTAATTTGTGCAGTAGGCGAGTTGATTAATGCCAGGGCTTATTCCGAAATGAACTTGAGGCACTTGTTCTGGGTAACTTGCATTTGTTTTTTGTGGGTATTAGAACAGCAGTTAGAAGACTCTATTGACGCAGACAGAAAATCACTTCTAAGATGCAGAAACTGGAGGACGCGGTCACTGAACCGAGAAGGCTGGAGGCATGTTGTGGCCAAGGAATGAATATTTCGACTTGAAAAAGTCAAAATATTCGAAGGATGAGGAAGGTTCGGGACAGAGTGGCCAATTTCGCCTACGTCCGAATTGGTTGTTGAAATCTGAACGGAAGCGACACGCTTGCTGGCGGCCGGGACTAGCTACGGCAGTGGGTGGGTTTTTGTTCCGACTTCAGACCATTAACTCTAGGCCTGTACAACAAAAGATTTCGTGTCTGCTTACTCCAGGGTAGGTTAAAATTGGGATTATCTTCCCAATAGGTCATGAAAGACCAAGACGATTGGAATGCGCGACTTCGCGATTTGTCAGGGCGCACTGGTGCTATAGCGCCCTGTCTGCCCACCCTACCTCAGCCATATCTGTCCAAAAAAACGCATTTTTGATATGGCAACTCAACAGGCAGCACATTCACGAGGCCAAGGTCCGACTTGCACTGTAGGGGCATCGTAAGTAAATCCAGCATATTTTGTTCATAAGAAAGAGTGCTTTAAATGTTCATACAATTCCTTCAAATGCCAATCGAAACTGAAGGTAAGGTGATACCAAGATGCAAAAAAAAAAAATACTTTCAATCTCAATGTAGAGCCGTCTATGAACTTTATTCATTCATCTGGTTTGTACTTTATATTGAGAGCATCCATGAAAATATTAATTTTGCTACAGAGTACTAAGATACTGTCCATTTCAAAAAATGGTAATAGATCTTTATAGCGTGTACGGAAAGTAGTAGACAACGTCATCATCAAAAAGGTTCCATTGCTGCAAACTAAACCCAAGAAGTTTTGCTTTACTTTACTCTTCGGTAGTTCTAGGTTTCCCACCAGATCATTCAATTCTTCTTGACTTATCATATGTCGTCGTGAACAACTGGGTGGAAAGTTCGAATCTGTTGAAGTCGATGTCATCTGTGTTGTCCTTGTGATAAACGTTTTTGCGGGTACTGGAATCGGAAGTTCGCCACTGTGTGGAATAGGAAGCGTAGCTGATGGTATAACCGGATAGTTGTCAAGAGATTTCATTCTTTTCTTAACACATTTTCTTTGTCATACGGAAACCATCATAAAGAAGTAGCAATTGGTAACGGCTCTCGCCAAACCATCGGAGCAGAAAACCGTTAGTGTCGTTTTGGACTCTTTAGCCATCTTTATATACCACTCTTCCATTATAATGTATGGCAGGCTGATTTTTGCGATGTGACCAGGCCCGCAAAGTGAACACGGACCTTTAGAGGCGGGCCACATCACAACGGTGCGACGCAGATTTTTTGTTTCTCCGTCTCCTTGGAACGGATAATACCGAGCCTGAGGTAGAAGATCCCACTGAGGTGGGACAAGCCGGCACACCTGCTTCGCTGCGTCCACTGAGGTTAGACGAGACGGTACGCAATTCACAGAGCGATCTATCAGTGGATTCCAGCGCGCCCCGCCTTCAGTGAGCACTAAAATATAAAAATATATGACAGACCGAAATTTGCAATGCGGTCCGACCAGCTTAGTAGACGTCTAAAATCGTTCATGAGTGGAGAGTCGAACTGAGAGATTTAACCGAAGCTATGATCGCCAACTTGAACTGCAGATGCAGATCTTTTGTCACGACTGCAGATTGGATTGTCGTTTGGCTTGGCCCTATAGTTTCGCTCTCACTAAACTCAACAGTGTGATAACCAACGAAGACAGTCTAAGCAATTTAACTTATCGTCACTATTTGCATTCTCCCGCTATCTGTCGACTCCTACCAACACTTCAATTGCCTCTAAAACGGGAATGCATTGTAAGCATTGCCATGAACTCTACTAGGAACGCATTGGAACTGTATTTTAAGGTCAATTCCTATCAAAGGACATCAATACAAAAAATAATTCATGCACTGGAACGGTGCCTTTCAATGAATGTTTCCGTACCGCGTTGACCTAGCGTTACAGGTATTTACCGCTACGAGAGACGAAATAATATTTCGGAAGACGACGATGACTCAAGCAATACATCATTCGTGAAAAGCAAAAAATTCCCGTGATGTTTTTCGATAGAATTGGCTAAAGATAAGAAAGCAAGTCGAGTAATCAATAGGGTCGCTTGCTTAAGGTGGGACTTAACACATAACATTCCAGAGTTTTTCCGTTTAAATTTTTGCTTGTGAGAGTACCGAACTGATTAAACTGTTACGGCTGCGCAATACCGAATTTACACTTTTTAAGAATTCCCCGATTTCGAACAACAGGCCCCGGACGTTGACTTTGACAGGTCGTCTCGTCGTACTCCTGTTTTTAAAGGTTAGAAGACGCCGCCACCCGCCACATTTCTATTAAGGCGATGACATGTCACGGTGTGTTATAAACCAGACACGGACGTACGACCAAAATCACAATTTTCCCCGATAATCTGTCGATAAATAAAACAACAAAATCCTTCGCATTACCGCAGAAAAATTGACTCCGCTGAGTGTCGAGATCGAAGATAGTCGTCATTTTGTCGGATTGTTTTTTTCTTTCTTTTATCTTTTTTTATTCACAGCACAAGAAAAGTTCCGAACTGGCACTTTTAAAACACAATCGGTAATCGCGAACTTTATCCGCTCGGGTGCTATTCGAAACGCGACTAAACAACTAATGAACGGACCACAATTCAACTTGAAATGAAATCGTAATAAAATTTGACTTACCCATGGCTGAAAAACGCTCGATCAAAGTAATAAAAAGCAAAAGAACCAGGAACACTCCAAACGTCGTGGGACAGCGGACGACGATCGCGTACAAAACAGCTTCGGTTCGGTATTTCCCCGAGAAAAGAAAATATTTGTGTTGTCGCGTAGTGTAGTGCTCGACTCTTTGCTCTTGTCGCAATAGTTTGGTCTGTCCTTGTTTCGCCAATACGAAACTGACAGCTCATACGCAGTGGGAAAAAAAATACGCGACACGAAACACACTCACACATTTACATAGCTACTGTGAGTTGGTAGTGTAAATAACTACGTCACGAAATTGATTGCGACTGGAGTAGTTCGGGGATTTTCTGAGGGTTTTCCCCGATATTACGATTCGCGGAAATTGCGATTGCAAAATGATTTTTCCCCCCGAAGTTTCCATGATTTGATTATTTGTTGTTGTTTTGAATTACTGCGAATTGCAGTAAACGCGATATGATGCGTAAGATTATTTCTTCGCTTATCTGCACTTTAGTTTTATGATCCTTACAGGCTAGATTAAACTTACCGCTATAATTGTGCAGATAGAAAAAAGCCGGAAACGAATTTCAAATCGACAAATAAAAGTACATAAAAACTTATTTAACAATAATTGGTTCCATACAAGAGTTGACCTTTTTTTCCAGTTTTAACGCTTGACAATTAAATTTCAGATTTCAGAAACAGTGAGTCACAAAATATATCCAGTAATGCTTCTTTTATTAATTGATGGAGTAATTGGAGCCATATAATTAATTTCGTAACGCCTTTGATCACCATCAATGGCGCGAAAGCTCAAAGCGGGCCTGGGCCTGCAGTCCACATTGTCTGAAGTCAACTCTGTTCAGCGCCCATGTCCGCCAATTTGTGCATCTTATGCCATGTTTCCACTGCCTCGTAATCTCGCGATTAAGAGAACGAGATTAAGCACTCAGGGACGTCATTTGTGGGGGGAGGAGAGAATTTGGTATTTTCATATATTATATATAACAAATGTGGCAAATGCCCTGCCTTTCGCCCCCCTCACCTTACAAATAACGTCCCTGCGTGCTTAATCTAGTTCTCTTAATCGCGAGATTAAGGTGTAGTGGAAACGTGGTATTAGAAGCAATCTATAAATCTGCGTCTACAGAGTCCTTGTATCTTTTCCAAGATTTTCCCACCAGTCGTTTGTCCTGAGCTCTACCTTTCAGGGTGCATTGGGAAATTCTTCTGTAATGCATTCGCTTCACATGACCTGTTCTAGAGACGTAATTTCAGTTTTTTTCCCAAGGGGGGGGGGGAGGGCAAGATGTTATGAATGTATATATTTTTATATATAAATATACATGTGTTATACATATGTAATATATGAAAATACAAAATTCAGGGGGGCCCACACAAATGACGTCCCTGACCTGTTCATTGTAGTACCACCTTGATCAAAAAGTTCCCGGAATAAACACCGTGTGGTGCTTTTATTATTTCGATTTTAGTTCTGTTTTTTATTGTTAAGTTGGTACATCTGTTGTTGACATTCCCTCTAAATCTTGGCGTCATAGCTTGACATTTGCAAAAGTTACGTAGCCAAGAGTACATCTATCTTTGTGTGTGTTGGCGATTTTTTACAAATTTAGAAATGGATTTAAATGTGCAACAACGAACTTGTATTAAATTTTGCGTAAAAAACAGATTTAATGGTGCGCGAACGTTGGAAAAGTGTGTGAACGATGAAGTGAATGGCGTTCACCAAATGAGCCGAGACCAAAAAAACCCCCAACGTTTTCAATCAAAAAAGAAGGCAATGCTCACGGTTTTCATGGATTACAACGGTATAGTGCATCATGAATTTTTGCCAGGAGGCCAGACAGTAAACAAAGAGTATTATTTGGGCGTTATGAGACGTTTGCGTGAAGCAATTCGCCGAAAGAGACCAGAATTGTGGGCAGAAAACTCGTGGATTTTGCACCATGATAACGCACCGTCGCACAGTGCCATCATTATTCGTAATTTTTTGACGAAAAAAACAACAAATACCATCCAACAGCCACCGAAGTCACCTGATTTGGCTCCCTGTGACTTCTTTCTGTTCAATCGAGTTAAAAAAAACTACTACGAGGAACGCGTTTCAGCAGCGGAGAGGAAGTAATGGAAAAATCGCAGGGAGCACTGATGGTCATACCGAAAACCGCTGGCATAAGTGTGTTGCAGTCGATGGGGATTATTTTGAAGGGGACAATATAGATTTAGATGAATAAACTTGTATTTTTAATTTTCTCAATAAATTTTCAAGCGCTAATATGGGGATTTCAACCGTTTTAGCAAACTGCCAATATTTATAAGATGGCCATAATTTAATCCAAATAAAATACATAACCAATTTACGAAAAGGTGTGATACAAGTACTGTTACATATGTAAACTTCAGACTGAAGAGTGTGACACATTTTTGTCGTGCCAAATTTCTGTCACAGAAAATTGTCGCATATGGAAACCCAGCTTCTAGAGACAAATGATGACCTTTAACCCTAAAATACTACAGGAACGTCGATTCGACTACTACCCGCACGCAAACTGTCCACAGAGTCCCACATGTTTGTCTGGCTAGCAGTGCTTCAAAACAAGTCTTCCTTGAGGAAAAAGACTTTTTGTAAAACACAATTACTCACAATTAATTCAAAATTAATACAAAATTGTGACTCTACACCTACTTTGTGACTTGTGACTCTGGCGCTGAATAGGCCTGTTAGAACATAGATAAAGTTTTTCTAATAAAATGAATGGCGTTATTTTCTTTAGTTTTACATTTACTGAAATTGGTAGTCGATTCGACGTACGTGCAGTAATAAGCGTGAAAAAATGGCAGTAGTATTCTATGGTCGCTTGGCGCGGTACTATCCTTCCGACAGGCGCGAATCCTAGTCTACCGCAACGGTAGCCCGCGAAATTTTGCTCAATTTTTTGATTACTTCTTGAAATTTAGCTATCGGAATTTTATTTCTAAATGAAACCTAGGTTTTTATGGTATGGACTTGGAGCAGCTAGATTTCACTGAAAATTATGAAAATAAGTACTACAGTTGATGTCCTAGTCGGTCACAGTCTCATAGACCGCCATGCTAAAAGTCTTGGTCTCGTTTCAAACTTTAGTATAGAAGCTGCTTGGATGAGGAGGAGGAAGAGACAGTCCTTAACTCTCGCGTAGGTCCTAGGAGCCTGCCGAGTCTTTTCAACAAACCAACAATTCATTAAGAACTGAAAATGGTTTAGAGAGAAAGACGGGCTTTTATGATCTTGTTGTAACATGGTGGACCTTTAATGTCTAAATATGTAAATTTTGTTACTGGCAGCCGTACGCACCTATCTACCTTCTATGGTAGCTTCATTATAATGGTTCATACATTTTCATTCGTATTATTATATTATCTATAATTAATTAAAAAAAAAAAAAAAATTAACATATTGTTTGTAATTTGTGGACCGGTACATAAACCTAATATGAATTAGCCGAAGTTTTTTTTTATTATTGTATTCTAGATCTAGTATCTAAACAGTCATTGGTTATGCTAATGAGTAATATCACTAGTAATACCCATCCACATGCGTACAATTTGATTGTAGTATCTAACTCATTCGGGATTCCCCAGTATTCGGAGGAAACTTTGCGGTCAGGTCAGGGGATTTATATTGGCTGTTTTGAATAATTTTAATTTTTCGGTTTGAACTACAGAAACATTATCCGTCCATCACACTACCGGACATTGTCGAATTTACAACCAGCTAACATTTTTTTTTTATTTATCTACACATATCTACTGTACTGCGATCAACAATATTAAGTAGAGCTTTATGTATGTTCTATACACAGTCTAATCGCAGGCAATTAGAAATAGAATTATTTACGAAAATAAAAACATACTCGCATGGATTATTTAAACAAAGTGAATCATTAACAGAGAACTAAAATAAAAAGAATCTATTTTAAACAGTAAGATTAATAATTTCTATCTTTAACTTTGGAATTAAGTATAAACCTACTCGTACTTGTACATATTTTTACAAAATGTGTAAGGTACATTTCTGTTGTGTTGATAGTTTGAAATTACAGTTTATTTTTGTTCAAGATTGAATAAAGCCTTGCGTGATATTGATATGTGTTCATCATTAGATGCATAAACTGCATTAAACTGAATATTATTGACGAGTCAATTTGAATTGTAAGCGCATCAAAGACTAGTCCCGCTGGAAACACAAGAAAATCTTGAACTTATAACGTTGGAAGAACTTTTATCCCAAAGCTGGATAGCAGCTAGGATCCAGACTAGTTGGGAACGGCACAAGACCTTCCGCATGACCAAATACTGGATCGACAAACGCCAGGGCAGACTCTAGATTGACTCCAGATTGAGGAACACCAGGTTGACCATTGACTCAGTCATTATAGCTTGTAATCTTCTCAACCGAGGTGCGTAACTTGTCAGAAACCATTTACAAGTGAATGCATCCTCCCACAATTCGATCCAAGGCGTCAATTCCGAACACCTACACAAAATTCTATTACATCTGGAAATCAAAAATTGCATATAAACGTCGGTGAAAAATTAAAACACAATATGCAAAATAAAACTAAAATCAAAATACATAAGTAGATTAGATTTGACTAGAATTAAAGCCAATTTTTAAAGCAAAATGATTTAATCAAGTATAGTAAAAATAATTAAAAAATATAAAATCAACATTTAAGACCTAATTATGGTCCTAAGAAAACTGTTATGTAGAAGGAATTAATTTTCGCAATAGGCTTTTACTGCTTTAGACAAAATCATATCTGAAATGTTTCTACGAATTGTTATTCGCCTACTTCCTAGGTCCTCTGCCTCCTAAAAACAATTTTATATTAATGTCGTTTCTCAATTCCTTGTTTCGTCTACGTCTACGTCTAGTTATAACAGTTAATGACGTCAGACGTAGCAAAGCTGTGTCTAAATTCATTTTCGGTTCATGTCTTGACTATCAGTCAATCTAAACGTAAACAAATTCAAATTTTTCTATGGAATTTAATTAATTTTTTAATTTTTGAAGTGTTAAATAAACATCAGTTGATCCATTTTGACGGTTTAGCCGAGCTTTTTCTAAACTGTTGTAATAGCAGTGCTATGCTGTGACGTCAACATAGACGTAGACGAAGCAAGGAATTGAGAAACGACCTAAGTATTCTCTCCTAATCAGGCGCCGAACACAGAAATTTTTTTACAGAAAAATTATACTGTTACTAGAATACTTATTATAAATATGATTTTTTATTTGACCTCCTTTTTACAAGAGTATTCTAGAACTTCTATAAGGGAGTTTAAAACTAGGTCTCTCATGGGACTAATTCTGGAGTACTCGCACAGCTAGTAAAAATCCCGTGATTAACCCTGGAGATTCGGAGACCTCGTTTCCTCCTTCATTTGACCCCATTTTTGCAAGAGCATGTCCTCTGCAATCTGATCTCCATTGTAACCCGCAAGGAATCATTTAAGGGCTCACATACCCCTGGAATTAAAAAAAAAAAAAAAATTCTAACAGATTTTCATTTGTTATATTTACTTTAAAAAATTAAAAAATAATTAGAATGTAGAAAGAAAAAAATTATGAAAATTCCACTACATTACAAAGTTATTATTAAATTTTAATCGCGTTTTTTTTTCGAAATTATGTTTTTAGAAAGTGTCGGCATGATAACTCAATCAATTTTCAATATTTTTTAACTTTTTTTATTTAATTTTGATAATTATTATCTCGGTTTTCAGCGCGGACAGGGGTACTTGAGCCCTTCAAAACTTTTGTAACGGTGCATAAGACGAGGTATCTCGCACTTCTTTAGAGATTATACAACCCTTCGCATTGCTTTTCTTTTCTCCTCCTTTTTTTTTGTTGTTGCAATCTAAGCAGCGAAAATTCCGCATATTTCCCTTTATTTTCGAAGCAAGGAAATTTGTCGGTTTCATGAGGCAAGGCTGTTGGCGAATAATTTCGTGACCTTTCTAGGTATTCGCCCTAATGCGAAAACCTCGTAACTCCAAATCAACAAATTTTAAAACTAAAACTGAAACTGTTTTTCTTCTATATTTTTACTTAAATTGTTTATGTAAAATTTATGAAAACGAATTACTAAGAACCGATATAAGATGCTGCTATAAAAAAATCTGAACAATTTAAGTAAACATACTGCAGTCACGATCGGCTGCAAGCCAATCGTATAATACTCTAGATGATACAGAACTCCGATTTATATTGTAGTTGGGGATGAAGTAGTATTATGTGTGTGCATGTTGTATGTCCTTCATTAAAGAGTCCTATTAGATTACTACTCAAAACTAAAAGACAATATTCAGTGTTTTCATATCTTAAACTGGAAAAAAAAAATTATCCTTTTTGAAGGACTTTCATATGGGAGGTGGAGAAAGGACACACTCGATTACTTACATATTCATCCTTTTCCTTGGAACCATTCACAAATTAATGTGTACAAAATTTCAGTTTCATAGCTTGAAGCATTCAACAGTTATCAGAAAATATTGTTGAACACGTGTCTTTAAGGATTTTTTGTATGGAAGGTACCAGAAGGAGTAAAAGGATTTCGCTGACTAGTAAAATCGAACTTTGTTTTCACTCGAAACTTATTTGTACAAAATTCTGAATTCATTGCTAAACGATTACTTGAGTTATAGTGAGTTTCGTGAATTCAATGAAGATATTTGAACAGGATATTTGTTTGGCAGCCACCCGAAGGACTAATAGGATTTTCTTCATAATCATACATCTAGCTCCAACTATTGGAAAATTAGCACATACAAAGTTTCAAAGTCGTAGCTTAAACTCTTATGAAGCTATCCTCCAACTTTCGAACAAGTGTTTTAATAATATTTTGTATGGCAGCTACCAGAAAGAGTTAAAGAATTTCGATGACTAGTAAACTTGAAGTTCTTCTTCACTCAAAATTAATTTGCACAAAATTCCGAATTCATAGCTAAAAGATTACTTGAATTATAGTTAGTTTCCTAATTAAGTGAAGACAATTTGAAAGGATGTTTGTATGGCAGCTACACGAAGGACTAATAGGATTTTCTTCATACTCACACATTTAGCTCCAACTATTGGAAAATTTAATAAAAACAAAATTTCCAAGTCGTAGCTCAAACCCTTATGAAGTTATCGGCCAATATTCTTGAACACGGGTTTTAAGGACATTTTGTATGGCAGCTACCCGAAGGAGTGGAAGGATTTTTTCCGTTAACGAACTTAGCCATACAAATTCAACTTAACATCCAGATTCAAAATTTCACAATCCTAGGTCATATCGTTCTTGAGTTATCGTGCTAACGGATAGACAGACGGATGGACGGACGGACGTCAAGCGGATTTGAGGTTTTTGGCCACAAACATACAAAAAATACTATATAAATTTTTTTTCGTCCGAGGGGTATGTTTGTTTTTCGTTTCGTGTTTGTTGTAAATACTAGGTCTGTTCTTTTTGACTGATTGATTGGTTACAGGGTGTTGGAATGGGGAGGTTTATGATCGGGGATGAATCGGAATTTCCGACCTTTCTGAGTCGAAGTCGAAACACCGTAACATCCCTAATATACAGACGCCTAATATTTTATAATTAGACTGGGAAGAATGTAGGTATGTAATTAACAACAATTCGGATTATTCGTTCTTTCAAGCATATTAATTATTTAATTCAATTCAATAACGTTTTCAAAAAATCTTCTAAATTGATAATTGAGGCAAATTTGCTACTCGATGAAATCCAATTGAACTTCCACTGAAAATTCAAAGTGTACACATTTTCTAAGTAGCCAGTAAATATAATTAATAATTCGTTATTTAAAACTATAATTACAATTAAAATAGTTATCTATGTAGTTCAATCTCATATTCGTATTTCGGATTATGTATAATAATTATGTTATCTAATTCATGTTAACGAAACAAACGAACTAACAATATGTTACACAAAACTATTTTGCCGTAAATAAACTCTTTTAAGTTTTACAAAAAATCGAAACAAGGTTTGTAAGTTGTTCGCATTGACAACAAATTCTATATACAAATTTCGCAAATTGTGTTTCAAATCCTATAACATAAAATCGACAATGTCTTAAATTTTAAAGATGCAAATAAATAGTTACTATAATAATTTCTTAAGATTCGTGTGCTAACAATGTAAAAATATTCCGAACCGGATAAGGATCTTAAGAATAGATTTTATAAAAATAATTTTATGTTTTTTATGGATTAAATAATTCAAATTTTGTTATTTAAGGTTTAAAGAGATGTAGTAAAGGGTCTTTATATAATTGAGTCTAATAAATTATATAATCTATAGATAAGGCGGATAGCACAAAGTTTTCAAGTTAAAAATTTGCACTGGATGGATCGTCGTCTTCATTTAACCTCTAAAACATTGCTTAATTCATTCTTATTTAAAATCACAAGTAGCTTCTACTGAATTTCTTTTTGTATTGTTGGGAGCAGTACGACTCTCTATAGGCGGGATGATGATTTTGTGATATCAATTTTTTTTAGTTGTTGGTGGCTCGATTTTGGGTCGAAGCAATTTTTCTGCAGTTTTTCGTTTTAAACGATTCTCTGGTTTTGATTTTGTGCTCGCGGCGGCGGCAGTTCTCTGTTTCAACTTGTTTGTAGTTTTTGTAGAGTTAAAAGGATTTAGAACAATAAAATTATCGGTAGCTTTTTTAGCTATTTTATTTGGAGGCGACAACGACGACGTTGTTTTCATGCTGCTATTCGACGTTGAAAGTTTCACGGTCGACGATGATGATGATGATGATGTCGGTAGTCTCTTGGTTGGCACTGGACTATTAGTGGTTTTAATTTTGGTTAGAAGCGGATTTGTTGTTGGTGATGCGGTTGTTTTACTATCCCTGGGAAGGACCCTTTTGGTTTTTCCCGATGATCGTCGATTTTCTTTCGGTAAAGGCGACTTTATTGCGTCTGGGACCATATCAATTGCTAAATTTTTCATTTCTCTCCTGGCAATTCGACCTGATGTTGTTTTCGCCGTTTTTCTTTGACTTTCCATGTTCAATTTTATTTTTTGTATGCCATTCGGTTTCGTTTGCGAACGCTGTGACAGAGTTTTCTCTTTTCGACTTACCGGAGTACTAAAACTCTTGTTGGTTGGGGTACTTGTTGCAATCGTTTGTAATTTTTTTCGTTTATTAGAATGATCGTTGGTGGTGTTAATTTGGTAGTTTTGAACAAATTCGATGTCACTCGATGGCGTTACGCTGTTGAATTCATAGCCTCTGTTTACATACACCATAGATGATGGATTGATGTCATTGATGTAAATTGGCTCGTTTGTTCGTCGAACCGACTCTTCCGGGGAGCTTGCCGCATTTGATGTAGCCGATTGAAAATTATTGCGATTGTCGATGTCGACATTGGTTTCAGTTGTTACATCCGAAAACGTATCGATGTCATTCGGCTCAGTTTTAACGATCAGCGGTATTATGGGAAAGTTAGGATGCGCTTGTGATATATTTGACGCTGCAAATGAACTTCGTACACTGGATACTTCGTTCATGGCAACTGGTTGATTTGAAGTTATTCCATTTTCAATAAAATACTGACGAAGTTTTGTGTCGTTTTCTACTGCTTGTCTTTTGAAGTTGTACGCGACATTTAACTGGACAATGCATAGGTCACAGAGTAGTCGTGGTAAGTCATCGTTTTCTTCAATCTGAAGGAAAGTAAATAATAAATTACTTTAAATGACTTGTAAAAAACATAATAAAATGGAATTATGTATTATATATGTCCATAGAGCTTAAAAATATATAATTTAAATCCTATCCCATCACAGATCCAGAAAAATGCCGACATTTTTTTGAAAAGGGTGTTAAAACAGCGGCAAAAAATTAGCAGTGAAACATTTTAATGAATGTAGTGGAGCCATACAAATTATAGTGGAGTAGATAATTGATAGTTGAGCTAGAAATAGGAATCCATAGCTGGAAATTGGAATCCACAAGTCTATATGTGTGACTGAACACGAGAGTTCAAAGAATCATGTCGATTCGATTCAAGCAAAGTGCAAGTCGGGCTCATAACATAGCTTGTATAGATCAATCCATACAGCAACAGATTATGGAGAGTCATTGCTTCCCTTACATTTTGCTGAAAAATATCTTAAATATTTTTTTTTTCTAAATCGCGCGGATGAATCGTGAAAAACATTATATTTCAAGCAATTTTTTTGGCCCAGTCTAAATAAAAATTTCATTGAAAACTTCTCGCGAATATCTCACACAGCCGAATTGGTAACACCACGAAAAAGGCAAGCGAAAATAAATCAAGAAGAAGACGCATGGAAGCAATTTTAAAATTGCATCTATGAGCGTTCATTTCATTCCATAGTAAGCCCACTGTGGCGTCATGAAAACAAATTTTCGTACACGGGAGGTTGAAAGCAATAAGGAATTTGCTTCCACGGGTAGTAGTAGATTGTTGGCTGCAGCAGAGAAACTTTCAGCAAAGGAAGCGAGATCTGATAAGAGTTATCAGAGTAGGATTGGAATTGAATTCTGAATAAAGTTTGGAATTGAATTGATATGTTATGGGTATGTATAGCAAATAGTTGATTATATTTAACTTGGTTTTTAGATCTCAGGAACCACTTATGGTCGGAGGCTGAAACTTGGAACTTATTTTGAACTATAATAGAAGCCCCATTTGCAAAAATTAGCGAAAAGAGGGGTGAGGGGCGAAGGCATGCGAATTATTTATCATCGACTATATGCGAAGAACTCGTAACTTTGATCTGGCGAAAAGAACTTACAGAAATTATCGCACGGGTCAAAAAAAGGAACTACTACTACTCTTTCTCCGTCAAGTACATATCGATCAATTGTCAGTCACGATAATACACATGGAGGTCATCAGAGCAGACGAACGATTTTTAAACTCATATGTACATGGATAATTGATGGAATTGCATTACCCACATATTTCCCTCGGCACTTCGGTCCCACATGTTTTAATCCGGCACTGGCTACAGGAGTTTAATATGTATAATACTCGTATAAAGTAATATCAATTTTTATAGGTGTTGTATGGTACAGGGTTGCGGTGTGCTCCTCCTACCTTTGAAACGTCTTATGCTAGAAACTTGAAACTTGGTAGATATATGGACGTTCTTATGAATTCCGTAATATCTCTAAGGACTGACAGGACATAGAATTGATTTTTTTCTTCTTAAGATATATTATTGAAAATATTGTTATGATTTTCTGGTTTATTTAAAAATTTTTTTATTATAGTAAACAGTAAACAGCGTTCACTTTAAATGCACGCTAAAATGCGTTTTTCAGGTATTGTCCTAGTATTCACACTCATCAACTGCTGCCTAACTTCTGTTACTGGTGCATCGATTTTTCCAGAGCTTACAGTGGTGATATTTCCGTTGCACAAAAAGATCCTTCATACAGAAAAATCCAGCATGTTCAGATCAGGAGATCTCGTAGGTCAGAGTATCGAACCATTTCTACCGACCCAGCGATTGCCGTAATTAGAATCTAACTAGTACATGATTTATCGACCATAATTCGTTTGACCATCATCAGGTTGGTAAAAAATGGAAGCTAATTGTAACAGTGGATTATTATTTCATAAATTCCATCATTTATTAAAAAATGTACAGTCCCTGGCCATATTATTAGACGTACTCAAAAACCTTTTTACATTTTACCTTTACGGAGTAAAATTAAGACTTTCTGTATAAGGACTCTACTAAAATAAATATTTTTTCATTTTGCAGGCTATTAGGTAAATAAAACTCATAACTGTGATAAAATTTTGTAGGACATGTAAGTATTTAAAAAAAAAAAAATGTATAATGAAACAAGGGAAAAACTTATATTTTGTGTATGCTTAATATTTAGTATTTCCCCTTTTAGCAGTAATTAAAGCCTGTATTATCCTCGGCATACTGTTTATGCATGAATCCACAGTTTCCTGAAGGTCCGAACAATGGTTCCAAACATTTATTATTTTTTCTATCAGCTGGGTTTTTGTTGTAATGACATCCTTCGCTAACTCTGTTTTTGTGCCCAGGCATTCTCAATTGGATTCATGCCTGGCCAATCCAAATAGAGAACATTTTCTTCTCTCAGACAGACCTTGCCGTGTAACAAGGATCACTATCCTATATGAAGAAAAAATTTTAGTTTTGAATTTGACTGGGTTCATCTTGATCGTTTGTGGAAGTTCGTTGTAACTTTTTATCGCTCTAGTCATTATTCCATTTGTACCATATCGTGTAGTGCGCGCAGATTCAAGGTGGATATCATCTGCATGTCGAGTATTGTAGCCGTGGTTGTCGCTATGATATTCCAAAATTACTTTTAGTTTTCGCGCTCAAGCTGATAAAAACGTTTTATTGGCTTGTAATCCAGTTAGGTGTTAAATTAAGAAAAACAATTAACTGTAGCCAATTTTACGTACACCCGGGTTAGTGTAGCAATTCTGTCGAAATTCATTAAAATTTTTCTTCAATAAATAGAACCATAAACAGTTTTGTTTAACGAGGGTCACTTTATCGCATAATATATTTTTAACTGTTACGTGTTTTCGCTTATCACGTCACGTCAGTATGGTGGGAACTTGATAATTTATTATGAAACCCTCCTTCATACAATCCTGCGCACGGGCCTGTATGCACCATTAATCCGTAGTTATATGACAAAGTTGACCTACCCTGTAGAACAACATGTATTTACTCAATATCAAGCCGTCATTACCGCCTAGGACACCGCAATGTTTAAAGATTCGATGAAGCACTTTGAAAATGAGATATTGCGCCTTAACGAAGAATTATTACAGAATCGATTCGGTAATCATTACTGGCCTCACCATGACTTTCAAAAACAAACGCTTCAAGTGCAGCTGAGTGCCAAAATATGAAACAGCTTGGTCTTGAATTCTGCACAAAGGAGTATAATTGGTAAATTCGATTCCAATGATTTCCACACGCAGGCACGGTATAATCACAGATAATTCAAGCGCCGATGTATCTGCGAATGGGTAATCCGATTCATGGATTTTTTACTCAACTTTGTTTGCATTACGTTAGCGTGCTGGCAGGTTAGCCGAGGTCATTCGCATTAAAAATAGTAAACGCCTCCTCTTGCCTCCCGCCAGACTAGTTCAAGAATTGATCGCGTTTTGAATGAAAAGTTGCGAAGCTACGAGTCCGCTGGTCGGTTCGCACTAAATTCTACCTGACCTTTACATATAACCCTTGGAATTAAATCAGAACCCAAACATATTGGCAAAAAAGAGCGACCGGGTGGGTTCGGGGGTTGTTCAACGAGCAAAACAAACGTCAACAAATCCCCTACCATTGCCCAGCCATTACATAAAACAAAAAGCCATGGCCGCTAAAGCGCGTCAACAGGTTGGTATTACAGTGCGCACGGCACGCTTTGAAGATGTCCTGCCAAGGACCAACCCTCGTACGATCATCCCCTCAGCCCGTTCCCGAAAACACTTACTTTCATCATCGTGATATAGCGGAGCTTTTCCAGGAGCCTCTCGAGCGGGGTCGCGATCTTTGCTGTCGTCGCTGTCACGGATCCGTCCGTCGACGCTTTGAGGAAAATATCGCGCGAACCGTCCGACATGCAAACGCGACAGATTTTCGTGTAATCGCGATGCATTTCTTGTGTCGAGTCTCGTCCTCACCCCCGGTAAACGTAGAACAATAGAAACGCAATCAATGGGAAAATTTTTCACTCGCGAGTGCGAAAAAAGCGCCAATTTTCTACGCGAAAAGAAACAAGCAGAAAAAAAAGCACCACGCACAGCACAGAACAGTAGACAGCAAAAATGACTTGTTAAAGCGAAGGGAAAGAAGAGGGAGAGAAGCAGATGACGGGCCGTAGCGTAGTTCGCAAATCAGTTATTCGTTTTGTTCACTTTATCCCTGATGGAAAAGTGATGCCAGGTGTGTGGTTTTGTGGAAGGAATGTTTAGGTTCATTTTTCAAAGTCTGATCGTTTTTCTATTTTTCAAATTTTTTCAATTCTGATATGAATTATTTTTCTTCATGTAGTGAAAGTCTTTATTTCACTCGAAAACCTATCGGTTTCTTCGAAATACTCTACCCAAACGCGTATTCTGTAGGCGAAACTGTCCTTTTAAAGCTTAATCCCATCAAGGCGCAATATTTGAATCTGAATCTGCGAATCTGAGTTTGATGAAGTCTCCTTTTCTTAATTTCTGTATGAGAACATGAAAAATAAAGTTATTTTGTTGTCTTTTTTTAATACAATTTTTTGTTTCTGAGGAAAATAATACTATTTCGATACGTTCCACACAATCCTAAAGGCTTAAACACAATTCCAACCAGGTAAGTTTTAATTTCTTTTATCTACTATCGAATCTGGGATTGCGCCTACACTACTTTTAAATATGGGCATTCTAACGACTGTTCCAATTTCAAAGCATCAACCACACACTATTTGAGAGCTTTGTTTATGACACGGAACGTGGTGCCAGTTCCTGAATAATGGAAAACTGGAGTTGTTGATCTACTCTGGCCTAAAACTATTCAAGAACTGACTTCTAGGCAATATACGTCTGCTCACATTAAATATGTACTTCGAAAACAAACTGTATGCTCTTTAGACAAGTAGACCGACCTGATCATTGATTTCATATAACTGATGAGAGCACACAAAAAGAAAAAATTTAGGGCTGACAATAGGTTGGAACTCCTCACCAAAGACTATCCATAACAAAACTGGACACTTACTCAATATGCATTTTTTGTGTAAAAAAAAACAAGGAATCATTGCACAAGCGGAAGAAAGAAGTCCGATTGAACAGTTTCAATTCCATATTCTTATTCAAATGCCCGTGCGAAGAAAAGAGTACGCAAAGATGCAAAAATGAATGATTACACATTTGCATCTGTGTGCATCGTTTTGCTAAATGCACGTAACAGAACGCTGTTCCAGTCTCCAGTGTTCCAGCATAAGAATCTATAGGAACGATATGAGAAATGAAATCACACAAGCACAGCTGAGCTGCGTCATCAACTTTTCAGAGTCACCAATTTCCTTAAAAAGTCATGAAATTACAAAGAATCCATCGGTCTGATCGCGTTGGACATAAGAAAGGATTTCGATTCGGTTTGGCATAAAGGATTGCTCTTCAAATTCATGAGGTTCTCTTTTCCAAATTTTATCATCAAAATAATTGCTTCATTTTTCGAACATAGAAAATTCAGAGTTAAATTAAAATCAAGCTTTTCGGAGTTCCTTTCAATTACAGCCGGCGTGCCTCAAGGCTGTTTAAGTTGATATTCCAAAACATCCTGAATGTGAACTTGCTGTGTACTCTGACGATACCACCTTATACTCAAGCTTAAACGATGCCACGTTGATAATTTAAAATTTGACACAAAGTTTCTATTATAAATGGAAAATTGAAATAAATTCGATTAAAACTCAAATTATATTTTTTACCACGAAACGCGCAAAATGCAATCTACCAAGTGGTGTATTCCAGTGGTAGCGTATTAGGTCTTGCAAACATTGCTTCTGCGATGTCATGGGTTCAACTGCCACTCAACGCATAAATCATTTATAGTAGTATGCTATTGGCTTCGAAATATTAATAGTCGAGTCAGATTAGTTCGCCGCTACAGAAATGTGTACAGAAATGAAGTCTTCATATCACACCAAGTTTGTTTCGTTTTTATTTCTTGAGTAGGATTGAACAAATTCCCACATAAATAGTGAACAGTGCGGAATGTTTAATAGTGTCACTATATAATGCTGATTTTCCACCAAACAGACAAGTAAAGTTTTTGTTTCAAGAAGGCGCTTGAAGTGGTTGGGCAGTCTCTTCTTCGATAGTTTGGGAGATCTTAAATTGATAGGGTATGACAAGTTGGTCAAGTTCATTAGGGATTTGGGGGTGATTAACTGGCAAGTTCCACGATTGCATCCGAAGGGATCGCTATGGGCCCTCTTTTGGTGCGTAGTGTGCGCCCTTTCCTAAAACTAAACTATAACTTAAGTTTTTGTTTTGTTCATGTTTTTAAAATCACAGAAAGCCAAAACTCGAACTCGAACAAATCCAAAACACTGTTTCAACCAAATCAACAGTGTTTTATCGTAGTTCTGTTTTTGTTAAATATGTAAATGTTAAATATGTACTGCCCGACTTTTACATAAATGTAGGAGGCTCTATCACTATCAATAATAGAAACAGCACACTTTTTTCCACAATATATTCAGGAAAGAATAATAAGAAGTCACTTGACACACGGAAAACTTATTCTGTCTCGAACCGAAAAACAAGAACTGAATAAAACACAACTTCAGTGTTTCCACGAAGCGAACTCAGTTCAAAAATACACCGAAACCTTTTGAAGTTACCGCTTCTGGTCGGGACACGAAAAACACAACAGAAACAGTCGAAAAAAACACGAGTTTGTAAAAAAATTATGAAAACTCAAAGACTTGTTTTTTTCGACACAAGCTTTTGCTGAGTTTTTGTTTTGTCCGTTTGGTGGAAAACCGGCATAAGGATTTAACACTGAGCAGACCAGTTCTGTTTACATTCTTAGCAGATTCACAAACACTATCAGAACTACCCTGGCCCGTGCGCATGGGACCCCCCCCCCCCTCCCCAATTGTTTTAAGTTCTTATTAAGATTAATAACATAGTTTGCCAAGAAATAAAAATACTACTACACTCTAGTTGTAAAGACAATAATTTTTTTTCTCGTCTGATCTCTACAAAAATTGTGTAACTGTAAATATTTTATAGAATAACTGTAATAAGTATTGAGAAAAACTTGCCATCAGAAAGCGAGCAATGGCTAACGCCGTAAGTGGTGAGAAGTGGATATGACCTTCATTATTAAGGTCGCGACAGCCCAAATTGGGCCGGGACCTGCATTATATGAAGTCATCTTCGTTCAGCGCCTGCATCCTTCAATTTGTGCATCTAAGAAGCGATCTGCAGTCTGCGTAAACTGAGTCCTCGTATCTTTTTATCCCGGTTTTCTCACCGGTTTGCCATGAGCCCTTCAGTGTGCGTTTGGGAATTCTTCCATCATCCATTCGCTCCACATGACCTGCCCATTGCAGCTAACGAAATTTTATAAGAGTTGATGCACGTCATAGGTGTAATAACAGCTCGTTGTTGTACCGGATACGCCATTCAGTGCCTTCTCTTACTGGTTCCAAAATTATTTGAAAGATTCGTCGTTCAAAAGCGTCTGTTGATTTTTCAAACGCTTAGGTGAGAGTCCACGTTTCGCTTGCATATAGTAGCACAGGTCTTCTCAGGTCTTATTATGGTCTTGTATACTCGAAGTTTGCTCAGCCTGACCACTTATTTCGATTTTAAGATAGGGAGAACCATGGAATACGCCTTATTTGCTAGTGTGATCTGTTGATTTACTTCGTCCCTTTCATTGCCGTCTATTACGAGGTGCCATCCCAAGTATGAGAAATGATGCACATTCTCCAGGTCGTAGTCCCTCATGGTCATATTTTGTCTAGTTAAGGCATGGCTTGTTTGGGTCATGAACTTGATCTTATTATCATTGACCCTTAACCAGACATCCTTTGTAACTCAGTCTAGAAAGTGGAAAGCTTTCTTCGCGTCTGGAAGTGGATACGATCAGTTTCTTAATATTCTAGGTATAAATAGGCATTGGTAGACTAGTGACGATACTCGTAACACTGTACATGTCCGTGAGTATGGTCTCAAAACCACGGTGGGTGTACATTAACTTACCTTTCTTTCTATTGGACGTATTGTACGATAGTGCGTATGTACGATAGTGTAATAATTTACTGCGTTAGTTTGTTGCATATAATTTGAAACGACAGAAACATTTATTCATTTATTCATCTGCAATTCGAAACTCTGATTCTCTGCTTTTCACTATTGCGTGATAAATATTTACAGGGAGTTGTGCTTTGGTGAACTTAATAAAGAAAACAAAACTGCTCAGAGTTTATTCAGAGCTTGTACAAAATTAATTTTAAGCAGAGCATTTATTTTTTTTTTTTGCTGTATAGCCGAAATTGTTGAACATAAATTGTACTATGAGAAATTTGCATGTTGGTTTTTCGTTGCTATTGCAAAACGAAAGCTGTTTGCTCGTAAAATAAAATGTTCCGTTTGCTTTCTAATTTTAACGGTATCTACACGACGAAAAACTGTTTAGTCACAGTTTGAGAAGCAATACAATCCACATTTCACTCTACTTTCAAAAATCCCATCACCTGGTACTGCCTTTGTTGAACAGCGCACCTTAAACTTTTCCTCTTGCAATCGTTACCAGCGCCGCTCCGTGCCGTTTGTCGCAACTCGTACGCGAAGTTTGTTTTGGCAAAAATTCGACTGCAAATTGACGAAGAAAAAAAAAGTTTTTTCATTTTTCCCCCAATAATTTTGCGATTTATCTCGTTGCCGTCAAGTGCTAGTTGTGCGTTTCGAGGAGTTTGTAAATCTTTCGGACCGATGATGTGTGGTAAGTGTGACGAACGGTCGGACAGGAGCCAGAGTGATGCGTGAAATTTGTAAAACAAAGTGGCGATAAAAAAATGAGGTTATGGTGAGGATGGCGATTTGTCAAAAAGCGGAAAAAGAACGAAATTGAAATAGAAAATTGGCCTGTCGTTTTTGTGGCGCTCGTTTCATCGCCCCGAGATGCCGGGCAAGTTTGAATGGAGGCTACAGTTTCGATTGCGGCCTATCGTTCGTCCGATTCCGGGCGAATTTTCATTGAAACTTTCGGCCTTTTTCTTGCTTACGGTTTCCGTAAATTCCATGAATTGGGTTTTTGTTGCGGCCAGTGGATTTTGAAAGAAACATCCCGCTTTTGAAACTCCGGGCGTCTGATAAGAATGCAAGTGGAGTCTCTTCACGAGCCTCACATTGCTCAAATTCACATTTTACGCAAGAGGTTATGGCTCGCCTCACCGACCAATTGTTTTGTAACTCGCAGATTTTCTTGTGTTTATTTTTCTCCCAACGATACATCAATGTCCTGATTATTATTTCGGTTGTGGTGCAGAATTTTTGGGAAATTTGTACAACGTGAAATTATGACCAGCTGTCAACAAGTCTGGATACAAAGAGCTCGGAAGGGCAATGAAAACGGTAGGGAAAGGGTGCGGCTCGGTGCAATACTTGCCCTTTAATTGGATTGGATTTGCCCTTTGTTAGATTTTGGTATATGAAAGTAAAGCCGTGCTATTTGATGGTACGCGTAGAACCCCCTGTGTTGGTCATGTTAATAGCAAATTCACAAATAGCAGTCAATTTGATAAGGTTAAACCTAACGCAGCTAGGGTCTAGTGAACTTTGTTATCAATGGCAGAGGTAGGGCTAAATTGATTCTTCGCCTTGATGCTGTGATTTATGTCCAGACTGATTTGATGATAGTTTGCGTTGCTCTAATGAAAGTTGCATTCAACTCCGCTAACAGTGACATGTCGCAAGGAACTCGCTTGAGTGCAATATTCAAATTAGATGCATTTTTGCAGTTCCTGCGGGATCAATTAGCCTCGTTACTACAACCCACACTCAAAGCCCTTCGCTCGATCCTCTTGGTTGACTTAAAAACAACTTTACTAGATCTACAGGTTGTGCATTGCATTTATTTGTTAATGAGAGAAAAGTTTGTTTTATTTATTAATTGATTTAATTCCTTCATGCGTCATGGTTAGGTTAGGTTAGGTTGAGAAGGGTGGACTGAAGCACATTGCCACAGTCCATCACGAGAGATCACTGCGGAGCCATTGTCATGGATCGTCATGGTTAAGTCTTCTCCAGTTCAAGATTCGTGTATAGTAGAACCCTTTTGCTATAGCCAGAACAGAGCAGTGCATGAAACAACACGTTTTTCTTCGCCAAATGAAGCCATTTTTTCCTTGATTTCAGCATCCAATCGAACCAATAACTCAGAATAATATGCTCTCGTTATTGTTTTACCTTTCTCCAAGTAGTTGATGAATATTATTCCATTGGAATCCCAAAAAAACTGTCGCATAACCTTTCCAGCTGATGTAACGGTTTTTGCCTTCTTCGGTGCGCTTGAACCAATGTTTTGACTGTTTTTTGGTTTCTGGAGTGTAGTGGTGGATCCATGGTTCATCAACAGTTACGAGTCGACGCGGAAATTCATTCGGATTACGTTGAAACAGTTGCAAACTGTGCTGTGAACTGGGGCCTTATTACTGAATACGATACGATCAAAATCAATCGTAAATTCTAGCGGCAAAGAACGATTGATTTCGATCGTATCGTATTCAGTAATAAGGCCCCAGGTCACACTATTGCGTTTTTGATCGATTGTGAACAAACGCGGCAGCCATCTTGCTGATAGCTTTCTCATGTCCAAGCAATGTTTCAAAATATTCCAAACTTATTCAGATGAGATTTTTACTACCTTAGTTATCTCACGCGCTTTCACTCGACGATCTTTTATCACGTTATCATGGATTTATTCGATCATTTCTGGCGTAATGACCTCATTTGGACGACGTGGAGTTGGTATGGTTTCAGTGCTCGTACGACCACACTTGAATTTAGAAAACCATTTGTAAATCATTTGGATCGATGGTGGAGAGTCCCCATAATGCTTATATAATTTTTCTTTGGTTACTTTAGCTGTTTACCCTTTTAAAAAATTGTGTTGAATCAACACACAAAATTCACTTTTATCCATTTTCAAAAATTTTTATAAGTCGACTTGCTTAAACGGTTGCTTCTCGAAAACTAAACGAGGTATCTGGCTTAAACTTTGCAAGTAATCTATTTAAGGATGGTCCAGGTCAAAAAATAGAACGAATTTCTTACTTGATTTTTCCTTCTTGATTTTTCGACGTCATTATCAAACTGTCCTCGTAACTTAATTGCCAGGGCTTTCCTGAAACAACAACTCATCCGCGCACGGAAAAGTTTTACCGAGGTTGTAAATTGTAATGCTTGGTATGGCGTAACATGTCCCTTCTTTCTTCTACAGGCTTCCGAAAAAGAGCTTTATAGAAGATCGGGTTAGATTCTCTATTTTAAATTATTTTTGAAATAAAAGATGACTGTTTTATTTCAACGTAGTTTTTATTTGTGTGGTTTTTGGTGCCCCGGAACATACGTACATTGACCATTTGAAAACAAAACATTTGAATACATGCATTTGTTAAATCTTTAAACAAAAATAAATATGTAAACAAAACAAGGCGATTTCGTCAATATTTCGTATATAGATCCTTTGAATAAAAATCTGTTGAATACATTTAGTTGTCGATGAAATTTCAAGTGATAATTACTTGAGTATTTTGTGATTCAATTTTATAGTTTTGTGATAATTTTGTTTTTTTGTTGAGTGGAAATGGATGCTTTTTTGAGACTGGTGAAGAGTGCAGCGCGACGAGAGTTATTTGCTGAGGAGCAAGACCTTCTTCAAAACGAGTTTGAAGTTTTTCATCACAACTATGATGAGAATAGCCCTAACCAGAATAGACTTAAGGCACCTTAAGGCAGCTTAAGTTTTTCTACGACTGTATAGAAATGCACGTAGACAGCCAGAATGGAGTTAAGGCATCTTTCGTTGACTTTTCCAAACTTTCGTTAAAACTTAAGTGTACGGTTCTGAGCGTAGAAACTTAAGCAAACTTATGCGTTTGACATTTATTCACAGATTTTCCGAAATTTTTGTACTTTATGACTTCAGACTTGTGATTTATAGTTAACTCCACTTTAAAAAAGAAAAATTTATTTTAATTTTCACTCTCTTGATGAGTATTTGACGGCCGATATTTGACTTTTTTAGCTGTCAAACTTTTCTTACCTTAAGGCTATTGTGGCTGGGTATAAGATTCATTAAGTTTTGCCACAAACTTTACGTGCCTTAAGGCGTTTAACGAAAAGTTGTTAAGATTCCTTAAGTCTATTCTGGTCAGGGCTTAGTACTGAAAACGTACCTATTGGCGGTGCAGATTTTCCTGCTGCATGATGAACAAGATTGAACAAGATTCTGATCAGCATGTTTCAGACGTTGATGATCCAAACTGCGAGCAGGTACAGAATATACGCGTTGTACAAATCATGGAGGAAATTCGCAAACAAGAAATTGCTACTCAACAAAAACTGCAAGAAGTCAGTCAATGAGGAAGAACTACCAGCCGTAGAACCAAATAGAGGAATGCGTTGCAAGACTGATCGCCAACAAAATAAAGGAGCCACTAAAACTACTGCTGTCTGTGATTTGTGCAACAACCCTACCTGTTCGAAACATTTTATTGGGGTATGTCAAAAATGTTAGGTTCCAAACTAATCTCCCATAAATGATACTGAATCAGAAGCTGAATCATGTCTGGATATTTCGACTGCATCATCTACCTCATCTGGACGGCAACGTTCAAAACGATCCAGAATCCATTCTCCTGTTTAATTTTAGTATTATATTTAATTTATTATTTTGAACTTCGATTTAGTTTTTTCTTTTCATTACTTTTTGAACGTTATTATTTTCGTTTCAATATACACTTAATTAATTTTTCGAAAATATAGACAATCTTTTATTGTCTCATCTTTTTCCAAACTCATAGCAGCTTGCGAAAACCAAGAACGCTAATTAGCAAAGAAATAAGCGTATTTTCAACACACCACCCATACATTTTGTATAAAATTCATACTGGGGCAATGAGTGCCCCAGGGCACGATAAGTCCATTTCTTAATGGGCACGGTTCTAGGGTTAACGCGTCTTATGTGGAGCTCAGTTTTTTTCCGCTTTTTTCGAGATTTTTTTTTGCAAATTATTGAAGAACCAATTTTGAAAATTTTATCACATATTTATTGATATTGATATGTATTTCAATAAACGTTAGAAATTTTTTTTTTTCGAGTACAAGTAGCTCCGATTTCTTCGCTACAAATGCAAAAATTGGTTCATCTGGGGTTCGATAACGAACTTGTGATCGATATGAGTTTGAATTACATTTGTTCCGCTATTTGAATGCCTTTTGGTGTCCTCTAAAATAAAACATATGCTGAAGTCAAGATTTGGACCGCATCTCCAATCCTGTGGTGAATTATAGAGCTTGTAAATATGTTTTAATTATTATATTACTTATGGTACAAGAAACTATAAGAGAAAGTGTAGCAGCTCAGATACTTGGAGCCAGTGCGAATTTCTGTTTATTGACGCTTTACATAAAACACGTATAGTCGAAAACGTTTTGGATAAAGTTTCATCTAATCAGTCTGTGTTCAGTGTAATGCCGGTTTTCCACCAAACAGACAAGTTTTTGTTTTGTTCATGTTTTAGAAAGCCGAAAAATAAAAACTCGAACTCCAAGAAATCCAAAACACTGTTTCAAGCAAACCGACAGTGTTTTATCGAAGTTTTGTTTTTGTTATGAGCCTGTTTCTGCTGAGTGAACAAAGCGCACGGATAACTTAACTCTGTCTCGAACTAAAAAAAAACACAAACTGAACAAAACACAACTTCAGTGTTTCCACGAAGCGAACTCAGTTCGAAAGTACACCGAAACCTTTTGAAGTTACCGCTTCTGGTCGGGACACAAAAAAGAGAACAGAAACAGTTGAAAAAAGCACAAGTTTGTAAAAAACGAATGAAAAGTCGAAGTCTTGTTTTTTTTGACACGAGCTTTTGCCGAGTTTCTGTTTTGTCCTTTTCAGTCGCTGCTCGTCATCTCCGTGCATCTCTATGGTATATACCCAATCCAGTTTCAACTTTCTATCATAGGTCCTTCCAAAGATATGATAAACGCCACCCACTCCGTTTCATACCAATAATTCCAACTCTCATCCTGAAAAACTGACGCCATGACCTTGTCTGATGGCATTGCCTTTGCCTCCTTTGGAGCCGACTCTCCCCTATTAGTCCATTGCTTTGGCTGTTCCTTCGTTTCTAGTGATACATATTTCGTTCATGATTATGAATCGACGCAAAAACTCGGCTTTACTGCTGCGAAACATCGCCAAACAATCGATTAAAGCATCCTTACGACGCTGTTTTGTTCCATTGCTAGCAAACGCGGCAGCCAGCCATCTTCCGCACAGCTCTCTCATGTCCAAATTTTCAGTCAATATGTGATGTACTGCACTTTTTGAAATGTCTGCTATCTCGTGCATTTTCAGTCGACGGTTATCCAATACAATTTTGTGGATTTTCTCCACCCATTTCTGGCGTGTTCACTCGATTTGATCGAACACTGCGTTGTTCGCCTTTACAGCTCGTACGGCCTCGTTTAAACTCTAGGCTTGACACGGAGTATTGAACGTCATAACGAAATGTTTACCCTAATAATATCCTAATATAATTCTCTAAGCTTTTAGAGCTGGTAGCTCATGCAGCTTTTACGAATGTCAGAGCTTGTACAGCTAGAAATTCGAAGTCAAATGGATGAAAAATAGACCAGTAGAAAAAGGGTCAAGGGTTTGTTTGTTTCTCTATCAGATCTTTCTTGTTTGAGATTTAATCGCAATCGAAACCTTATCTTATTCCCAGATTGGTTCGAAATAAACAAAAAAGTTGCCGTGTGACACGCTTGCAAAAAGTTTTAAAATTCACGAACATTTATATTTCTATTCTTCTTGCAATAATCGGTTTATTTCGTCAGTTTTTCGGGATGAGTATGGGATAATTTTAATTGGTTATTATCATGAAAAAAAAAAAACATTAAACCGTGAGTATTATGCGAACTTATTACAACCTTTTAAGTTGCAGTTGCAGTTGCAGTTTTTGAAAAAACCGACACCTTCCTATGTTATGCCATTTTCTTCAAGATTGTTGTCTTTGAAAAATCATGGTTCGTTACTTGACTTAGTTTATGAGTCTGAAAACGGCGATTTCATCTTAACGAAATTTCTTTGGTTTACTTCTCGAGGTTTTAGTACTTGCTAACGAATTCACAATGATAAGTTTATTTTCGAACTATTTTAGAATGTCGTAGAAGACGGACGTTATTTTTGTCTATTTCGGTAAAACCCCGTATGCACAAGAAAGGGTTTTCGCAGAATAGAGAAAATAAACTCAAATGCAAACTTCGGCAAGGTTTCGGAATGCTACCTGATCGGACTTTGTTGCTGATAAATTCACAGAAACGAATAGGAAATTCAGAAGAGGCATAATATAACATAAAATTTATGTCCTGTATGAACGGGCTGAAGAATGCGTCAATAGTCTGCTTGATTTAAACATGGCAAGAGGACTTGTTTGTTATACAGTGGCGGACAAAAGTCTACATACAGCACCTTATATTGAGTTTCTGGGTGATTGGAAGCTTTAATCAAAAAACCATTGATGCAGTTTTTTTCGTTATCAATAATATATTTATAAAAAACAAAAACAAAATCTTTTCATAAAACACTTAAAAAGGAATTCATAAAAACGAAAAAAATGACGTGACAAAAGTCTACGTACAGTCAATGCTTGCTTACTAATAGACAAAATGTTCTGCGAAACATGCAGCATTTTTCAAAGAACCTATTTGCTTATATGTTGTGCATGTGGTAGCTGCAACGCTATTATAGTTTTATCGCTAGTTTTAAACTGTAATGACGAAAAAATATCATCAGGAAAAGAAATTTGCAGTGATGTGCGAAAATTGGTCGTTCAATACAGAAAAGACAATAAATCGTATGGTGAAATCGCGAAATTATTTAAATTAAAACGAAGTTCAGTGCAGACAATAATAAAAAACTTTGAAAACACCGATTCTATTGAGAACAAGCCACGAACTGGTCGACCGAAAAAACTTTCGCGGAGAGACCTCAGTCTAATTTTGAAGGAACTGGACAAAAATCCCAAAACAAGTGCTCCAGATTTGGCGGAACATAACGCTACGGTGAGTAACAAGATTGTCCATCCAAGGACTATTACGTGGGCATTGAATACAAATGGTTTTCGAAGCAGAACTCCCCATTGATATCAGCTAAAAACCGACTTGTACGCCTAGAATTCGCAAAGCCTCATATTAACAAGGACATGGATTTTTGGAAGCGAGTCATTTTTTACTGATGAGTCTAAATTCAACATTTTTGGATGTGATTGTCGCACCAAAATCTGAAGGAAGAACAACACTGCCTTAGATCCCAAAAAATTGGTACATACAGTCAAGCGTGGTGGAGGCAGTGTCATGGTTTGTGGAGCCAAAGCAGCATCTAGGGTCGGAATATTATCATTTTATATAAAAGCCTGTTGGAACAACATTTGCAGCCATCAGTGGAGAAGTTGTGCCTTGGAAGGAGTTTGGATTTTTCAACAAGTCAACGATCCAAAGCACCCAGCTCATATCGTCAAGGATTGGTTGATATATTACGCTCCCAGACAGCTTAATCATCCACCACAAAGCCCGGATTTAAATCCGATAGAGCATGTATGGGAGCTCCTTGGAACGAAAAATTAGAAAGTGCTCCGTAAAAAACGTCCGCCACTGTACATATAGCTCTATGGTAGCCACCATGTTTACTTACAGTCCTTTATATTATTTATTCGCTACAAGCACTTCAGTGGATTTGTTTGTTTTAGCAGTAAGTTCGAAAATAGTTTAAGTTTAAATAGTCAAGGTTTTTTTTTGCAATTTTCTTTATATAAACTCACTAAATTTTTTTTAAATTACTATCCTACAGCCAAGCGCTAAAAATATAACGTAGTTGTACAGATATTGTCTAATCTCTGAAATAAGCCATACATGGAATACATAAAAATTATTCCTGGCAATAAAGAAATTTGAATTTACATAGTCGCTCTGTTTCTAAGACGTTTTCCATGACTTGTTTCAATAATTCAGGAGGTATTGCACGAATTTCTTCTCGAATTTTATTTTTTAGTTGGAGTATGGTCTCTGGCTTATACTCGTCCACACAATCTTTTAAATATCCCCAAAAGAAAAATCGGGAGCGGTTAAATCCGACAAACGCGGCCAATAAAAATCATTCAAATAATGCGTTCGCAGAAAATGTTTCATAACAACGCCACGGTTTTCCTTGCTGGCGTATTCGCTGTGGCTCCATCTTGTTCAAACCACATTTGTGGGTAGTTCTCCACAACTGGCGTCATGAAATTTTCCAACATGGTGCGGTACACAGCAGCATTGATGGTAACTGCAGCACCGACTTCATTCTCAAAGAAATGTGGACAAATGATCCTTCCGGATGATATTCCGCACCAAACTGTACACTTACGAGGATGTAGGTTAGGTAAGGTGGAAAGCTTTTGGCGAAGATAGCTAGCACATAGACCGCTAGTGGTCTTCCAGTTCGAGGAAGGTCAGAGACAGCGCCTTGTTGTCGAAACCGTGGATTTATCATTGCCTCGGACGGTCCAGTTCTTACACTGGAAAAACGGCGATATGCTCGTTGCAAATTTATCATCGATTTTCAAAATAAAATTCAAGTATTTTCGTTCGTTGTTCTTTAGTGTAACTTTCCATTTTAAATTTCCCAAGTCTTGTTTACAAGTATTTGAAACAATATTAAAATAATTAAGTTTTAGACAATTCAAACCGCTTTGTTTCTTTTGCGCCACCCTTGTTAAGGAAAATCTCGTTGGCGTTATTATAATTAAGTTGTAGTGTCGTCCGGCAGTAACGGCATTGATTTGAAAAGTAACCTTTTAGGAGTTGAAGGATGCAACCTAATAAGCATTTCCGGGATGTGATGAGATTTTTCTCTCTGTAAACTTGTGAATCGATTGTTACATTACTTTAACTTAAACGATTGAATAGTTCCATACGGGGGGAAAAAAATGTTATCTATGAATTTTTATTGACATAATTTTTTTTTATCTAATTGTATTTTTTTATTTTTCTTGATTTACAGAAAACGAAAACCCTAACCAGGTGTTTCTGATAGATGGAGACATATCAAGAACTCTAATTAATTGTGCAACTGATGCGAATAGCAGTACGAGGTGAGTAGTAGAATTTATGTGAAGAATTGGAAAGAAACGAATTATGAATTTATTGAATTTGAAAAAAATTAGAAAATAGTTTCAGTACATATTTTTTAAGCTAATTAGAAAAAATGCTGTTAGATTGCAGCTGCGTACAAACTGCACAATTAAACGGCAGTTTTTTCGTGATTTGAAGGAACCCTTCTGTCGATTTTCTTTTAAATTTAAAATTAATTTTATTTAGTCCATCAATCCAGAGGTCATAGGTGTCAATTATGTCCAGGCTTTAGCATTACCTCTACGACCTGATGATGGAAACAGAAATCGAACCTTTTATTGTTTTAAAATCATTTTAACTTATTTTATAAACAGGAAACAGAACGCTTCAGTTAAAGAGTTTCGAGTTTTTTCTACGTTTCTTTTAAATATTTATTATTGCTTGTTTAACGCAATTATATTTTATAGATTAGAGATTTAATAACCGCGGAAGGTCTTAGAATTGAGCCGATAAGTTCGACCTCTTGAAATAACTTCCTCTGGTGTATGAAATAATTGTAGGCCACTCACTGAAATCGATCGTGTTTTCTTTTTTCTTCATCGATCAGTTCCAATTAAGGCATAAGAATTTCCAATTTCTGTGGGAAATTTCACGCAATGTTATTAATTCTATGAATTCTCGAAAATTCAGTAGCACTTTTTTTTTCATTGAAAGTAGTAAAGCAACTCTGTACTGAGGTGTGGTCAGGTTGCCAGACCAGTGTGGTTGTGTTTGACTTCCCTAATTTTTGGTTCTTCTCTACAGACCATTATAGTTGGCCCGCTGTGATCTGAAGTAGTTTGCTTGAAGCGCTATTAAGTCTGCTATACATTCGGAGAGGATGAACTTTGGTGCGATCAAAGTCAAAAGAGAATTGTGTAACTTTGTACAGCGTACAGTGAGAATAGAGCTAATAGGTGTGTTTTTTCAACTGGATCACGATCAAGATCATTCGTTTTACATTGAAAACAACCAAAATTGAGATGATCCAAAATCAAAATGGGATCATAGTTGGATCACTAAAGCTGCATCTGAATTCCACAAAATTTTCGCATTTGCACAGCTGTCGCCCTGCAACTCAACTGCAATGACAGCTGATAATTGACATTTGTCAAACGTCAATAAATATTTTCCGTATTTATTAAAGAATATTCGCAAATATCTGCACAGTATCGGTTCAATACATAGTAATTTTAAGTAGGGTACTTACTGCTTCTATTTCGTTTATATCCATTATGTTCACTATTGTATCTGCCAAGAATATATCAATAAATATTTGACAGACAACAGCTGACACATAATACATGACATTTCTAGCAGGAATGCCAACCGTTTAAATTGATTTTTTTTGGTCATCCCACAGCGTTTTTTTTCTTCAATTTGATCTTGTTCCAGTCGAAAAAAACGCACCTTATGTCTTATGCTCTAAAGCTTCCCTTTTCGTCAAATTGCTATGTAATTTTTTTGAAGCTATTTCTAATGTCTGCTGAAAATATTAAAAATAAAAATTTATTTTTGAATTCCAGCTTAGGTAAAATGGATCTATACTTAGTTATGTACCTTCAATTTAAATCTACTTAAATCTAACTAAATTACAGTTCACTACTTAAATTAGTAAATATTATTTTCATACAATAGATAGTTGAAAAATATTTAACTGAAGCGTACTGTCAACACGTAAGTACTTATACTTAAGATATTACTTTAACAAACGATAATATATTATTTAAGAAGACTTACAGAAAGTAAAACATGAAATATAGATAAATAGGTTGTGAAACTGTTTCCAAAATTCTAATACAAAAACCATTCTCTTAAATTTGGCTATTTGTCTATCTAAGTAATCTCATCTAACCCTCTCTATTATTGCTCCGAGATTCTTTGAGATATCTCAAAGACGTCTTGTTTTCTTTTGGTCCAGCGCCATCTGTTGTACAGAAATACTAAATTTCAATTTCGTAGGTCAAAGCGTTCTTAGAATTCAGTCCCACGGGCGGGACAGGAAGCAAGTGTTCTTCCACTGGGGCTCCGTTCTTTGTTCCACAAACTTTTTTGGCTGGATAACCTTAATATTAGCTGTGTTTTTTAGTAACTCTATCGAGAACGGATTAGCATAATTACATTAGGTGTGTTTTTTTGCGATTTATCAAGATCGAGATTAGTGATTCAAATTCGTATTGAAAATACCAAGAATACTGTCATTTTTTTATGATTTTATTGCTTTTTCCTGTAGATAGTAGGCTAGATTTGAGAGTTTATCGCGAAAAGCTGCTGCAGTAAGCTTACTGGGATACTATTCCGGTTAAAATCTATATTCTAGCCTACTATCTACAGGAAAGCAACAATAACTCTTAATCCAGTAGTCTTACTAGATTAGTTAACCTACACAGTAGAAATAGTTCCTCAGTTCATAAGTTGATGGCTCTAGGGTTTGGGGAATTTGAAAATTTCGTTTCCCAGCGGTTGGTAGCAGTGAGCTCTGATAATTCAATTCACTTTGGACATTTGTGCTAGTTGCCAACAAACTACCGAAAAAAACAACAACAAACTATAGTTTTCAATAGTTTCAAGGAAATTGCAAACGCTCGGGTGAGTGTTATGAAAAGTCGTGAATTATCTAAATTATGTAGAGGGATAAATTTTTAAACACAGAAGTTCGTTAAGTTTGTTTTTATATTAATAATACTCAGATGTCGACCTTTACCAAACACGCGCTTTTTTTCAAGTGTCACTTTTCTGACTAGAATCACACCGATTGGTTGTGTTGTTGTGTTTTGAGGCCTTGGAAAAACTATTTTGACTTGAGAAAGTCAAAATAGTCGAAGGATAGGAAAGGTTCGGGACAGAAGAGCCAATTCCACCTACGTCCGAATTGGTGGCTGAGTTTTCGCTGGTGCGACGCTCTTGCTGGCGGCCGGGACTAGCTACGACAGTGTGGGTGGGTACTTGCTAAAACTCAGACCATTAGACCCTTGGCCTGTACAACAAAAAATTATCAGCGCCGACTTATCCAAGGGAATCGAAAAAAATTGGGATTATTTTCCCAACAGGTCGTGAAAGACCAAGAAGCGGTTGGATGGCGCGGCTCCGCGATTTGTCAGGGCGCTTAGGTGTAAATAGCTCCCTGTTCTGCCCACCCTACCTCAGTCACGACATTCCTCAAGAAATCTACGTCGTGGCCCCTTATTTGTTTGCCGTGAAGTTGGTTGCAGTAGCTGATTTACAGCGGCGACTCAACACTGTCTTCACGAAGTTAATTTCTGGGTGCATTTAATGATCGCGAGAATGCGTGAGCGGAGTGATTCTAGTCGGTTAAATTCAAAATACAATCTGGTCTATGTTACAATTATTTCATTTTTTTTCGTTTACCTCTTATAATTTATCAGTAAGCGACAGTTCGAATTAAAACTGTCAAATTGTTTTCAGGTGCAACAACTTACTAGTTCAAAACTTTAGTAATAACTCTTACTCTAGACCGTTTTTTTTTGTGGAGTACTTAATCTGCTTTACTCTTGATAGCAAAAAAAACACCTATTCTTAAGATTTCATCGAGAAGCTAGTTCTTGTTATGCAGAGGAGCTGTAATTAATTATTAATTAAATATCGCGCATTCTTCTCCAATTTTGCGCCATCTATAAGCAAATAGGAGATACGTGACGCTATCTATGTATGTTTGGGAGATTGAACGATAGTTAAAACCAATGAGATCTTAACATCAACGAATGGTTGCTAATGGTGCATTGTTCCTACTTGTATGTTTGCCTTGAGATTTTGCTGCATTGGGAACTATGTCCAGAATTCGTTTTTGGTTTACATAATTCAATAAAAAACTATTTGCACATAGCGCCCCAGTTGGTTAATTTTTTCTGGTGCTAATAAATATTAGTTCCTTAAGGCTATCGTAGATATATTTATAGCCAAAAAACAACCACCTCCAACTGCCGACGTTCAGTTGCTTCCTTTAGAAAGGGAAACAGAAAATTTTCTCGTTTTTCCTAACCTTCCACAAAGGAACGAAATAAATAATATCGTGTGTGCACACCACGTATCAACGCATCATGGTTTTACTTTATGAAACCTACAATTGTAGCACACTCTAAAAATAAAACTCGGAAGAAATTATCCTTGTCTCTAATTTGTTGCATCTGTCTCTCGTCCAGGATGAGAGCAGATGTTTCAGGCGTAGGTCAACATTTTCTAAAGACTCTTCACAGTATTCTTTCAGAAAGATGCTATTTTTCTACGTTGAGTGAAATATCCCTTAAAGGCAATTAGATAAGAAAAATCACACAAGAAGCTAAGAACTTTAAGCAAGGGGCCCTCGGTTTTTTTTAATGTCTTTTTGAGAGGGCCTACCAACAAATTTTTTTTTTCCTTTCGAATCCTATGCCCTCGGATTAAGGGTTCCAGTTCCAGGTGATAGTCTGTTCTGGCATACGTCATTGGACCTTTAACAGAAGTATAGTCGTTTTTCTTATGGTCGCTCAGACAAAAAATTCTTTATAAAATATGCAGACTTTTGTTCATTCTTTGGCCAAGCGGAGCCCATCAAAGTTCCTGTTAGTTTGCCATTAAGAAGAAGAAAAAAACCTCTGTACGATGCTGACCCTTTTATACAGAATAAAAACACCTGTCGAGCTGATTGTTAGCGCGTGGCACTTATATCCACATAAATATTTTTTTTTTATTATTAAATAAATTATTTTTCGTTTGGAACGGCATATGTTTTACTTAAGGGCAAGATCCTGCGATTAAAATACACCGGAAAAAAAATAATGTGTTGAAAGATTTTTTGGATTAATTTATCAGAAGATGATCGTACAGTTAATTAATAGTGAAACATGGCACATATGGAGTAGTTTTTCAAGGAAATATTAATAATTTTTGGCTACCGCTCCGTTCCGTTAATGCTGGGTTTCCATATGCGACAATTTTCTGTGACAAGATGTGTGACAGATCAGTTATCCAATCAGATTACAAATCTTTGAAGTTGCATGTCGCTAGTCGGAGAAACTCCGACTTTTCTTGTGACAAAAATTTCAGTTCTAAGGTTTCTTGAAAATTTTAGTTCAACGTCTTTAACCTTCTGTCATTACGTAGAAGCAATTTTAACAATTTTTTTTAGTATTTTTTTTTGCTGTTTCTTTATTTTTCCAGCCATTTCACTTTTTTTGACAACCAATTTACGCAAAGGTGTGACACAAGTAATGTCACAAATGGAAACTCTAGACTGAATAGTGTGACACATTTTGTCGTGACAAATTTCTGTCGTAGAAAATTGTCGCATATGGAAACCCAGCATCAGCTGTCAAAGTAGACTTTATGGACTTGCCGTGTAAATGCACGCAATGGTCGTAACGGAACGGACGAGTTGACCAAAATCCAACTTTTACGGATCACATAACCTCACTTGTTGAAAACTGACATTTGAAAAACGTAATCTGTTAGTTAATTTGCGTAAATATTGATGATGAACAGCTTGTCGAAGCAGTTAGATCTCATTAAGAGCTTTGTAACAAAATTAGTAGCGGCTATATGCAGACGAGAGAGCCAAAGAGAGAGTGTGGCAGGCATTGAACGGAACGTAGGATTGTGGCCAACACTGATATTTGACGTAACGGAACGGATTGGATCGTGACGAAACGGGAGCATTGTGCTTCGGGCTTTAAGCGAAAATGGCTGCATTCAACAAAATTTGCTGCATTCAGCAAAATTGGCTGATTTCCGCAAATGCAGCAAATGATAGGACGTTCGTTGTTCTCAGAACCTTTTCAAGTTCGGATCGGAATCGATCGAGTACAGCGAGACGTTGATCGACTGTTAGATCACCTGAAAGCAAATGAATGCAGGGTTTACACTAACGCATAAAAAAACTTTTCGATATTTGATAAAATACGATGAAAAAGGAGTTAGGTTTGTTTTCACAAATTCCTCAATATCTCTTAGGCCCGATGAGATATTCAATTAGTTTTTACATCTATGTACCTAAGTGCTATTTTTTACATACGCCTAAAATATTAAACAGATCAGATACGATATCAACGGATTTTTAAGGCTTCTTTAACGTGCGAAATCGTTCCACTTCTTCAAGTAACTTCCAAAAGTCTTTAAAACCAAGTGTTCAATACTTTTGACCGTTAACTTCTAAGCGCTTCAAACTAAGAATTTAGAATTTTGTAAATTTTATTTAAGTATCAGAAAGTATGAGCGCGATTTGTCACGTGCTCTCTGGTGGTGTAGTGCCCTGTCTCGTACACCCCGAAACTTAACAAGGGGCCACGACGCGATCATTCATTTAAGGAATATCGGGGCTGAGGTAGGGTGGGCCGACAGGAGAGCGCCCTGACAAGTCGCGCAATTCAAATCGCTTCTTGGCCTTTCACGGAGCTTTTGGAAAAATAGTTTCAATTTCTAAATAGCCTGGGTAAGTCGGCGCGACTAATTTTTGTTGTACAGGTGTAGGGTTTATGGTCTGATGTTCCAAGCAACGCCCCCCCCCCCCCCCCCACAACAACTGCCGTAGCTAGTCCAGCTCGAACGTTAGCCACCAATTCGGACGTAGGCGGAATTGGCCCTTCTTCCCTGAATCTTACCCTTTTCTTCGAATATTTTAACTTTTTCAAGACGAAATATTCACTCTAAGGTCTCGATCACAACAATTTCCATTAGCTGAAAAATTAAAGAATAAAATTGAAGAAAATCGTGCAGGTTCTTCTATTCGCTTCCAAAAAAGTCAGTCCTAAAAAGGTTAAGGCTATGATCTTACCGAAGGCCGTAGGTATATAAATCTTACGAAACCGTTTAGCAGGAAATTCGAAAATTTATGTTTCAAATTAAAAGTATTATTATTATTAAGTTTGTTGGGCTCTACGCCTATAGAAGCCTATAGAAGCTTCTTGAACCACGACCTAAGAGATCTTTTGTTCCTGGCTCTTAACTACTCCTTAGGCCATAAATATTCCCTTAAGAAAGGGGATGATTTTACTCAAGGGAGTCTTCGTAGGTGAGGGTAAATCCACCGAGAATCTGCCTTCTTGATCTGGCAACTGCATCACAATCACACAGAAAGGAATGCCGAATCCCTCGAATTTAAGTCCTGAAAGGGAGTTCCAATAAATCCTCCACCTGAAGATTTACCCACGTTAAAATGACGTCCTTTATGAAGCCTTTACCTACTCTACATAATGGTACCGAGCCTATCATTGGTGAGTTGGCTCACCGCTTAGCTAGCTGGTCAACCGATTCGTTACCCGGAATACCCTCATGTCCTGGCACCCATATCAGGGTTAGACTATTTTCATGTGCCAGCTCTTTAAGAAAATTATGAGAGTCTCCACACAAGCTTAGAGCAGGAACAATAAGATGTGAGCGCTAGCAATGCCGCTTGGCTGTCAGATAAGATAATAATTGTAGCACCTTTTGGTTGATTCAGTAGATTCAGTACAGCTCTATGGCATGTACCTCAGCTTGAAACACAGTGGCTGTTTGTCCCATTGCCATCCATATTTTACAATTGGGTCCAAATATGCCCGCTCCAGTTCCACTATATGTCTTAGACCCGTACGAGTATCAGACTGAAGCACCTTCCCCAAAATCTGGTAGACATGATACGCGATCTCCCAGAGTCGCCATATATTGTTTCTCAAAATCCTTTGGTATGTTATCGAAAATTAAACGTAAGGTTGACTTCGTTAATTAGCAAGTTGCTCCAATTCTCCCGAGTAGCTCCTACAAAAAAGTTCCTTGAAAACGTGGCTGAACCTATTGTACAATAACCAGAGAATCCGGAACACGAACACGATAATTTATCATAATCTAAAATTTTGTTTCGTAGTTTCCTTGGTGTACTGCTTCCAGAGAATCATCATCATTAATGGCGCAACAGCCCACATCGGGTTCTGGCCTCCTGAAGTCGTTGCCTCCAATCGTCTCGATTCAAAGACCACGTCCTGCAGCTGCTTCCATTTTTTGTTTGCGGGGTCGTTGCCGTTCAGTCAATCCTTTCCGAGGCTCTTCTTCAGAGGTTACTGGACAGTGGTATTTTTTCCAGCTATGCATTGTCGGCGCCTCGTTCCACCCCAACTTGTAGGATCAGTCCTACTTATTTATTACACCCCTATAGGAAAAGAGTGGGAGCTTTCAGCTAACTATGACATGTTGGAGTTCGCTCAGTCCAACTATATCTTCTGTTCCAAAGTAAATACCCCAAAAAAGGTGGTTACCCTTAATGTACGATTCCCTAAGAATCTACAAATCTTAGAATTCCAAGTATTTTCGCGCTATTACTTTCCCACTTTTCTACTATCCGCAACAACAACTATTATTGAAATTCTTAATTCAGTATTTGATTGCGGTATGTTTGAAATGCATTTTTGGTATTTTCTCTATCGCTCCCTTTAACAAAAAGAAAGTATCACCTGGCGAAGACTCGAATCCAAGAACTGTGAATTATTGCAGAAATTCCACTCATAGTTCTTCGATTGAAGTGCCAAATCAATAGCAAGACGTTATAGATAGGAGGGAAAGGCATTTTAAAGTGTAAAACGTCTCCCGATTAGCAACATGGAAAATACAATTGGGTTTAATTTGCAGGAAAAATACAACAATGTTACCTAGACCAGATGCCATTTTTTGTTTTTCTTAGTTTTGTCTTTCGGTGTGCGTGTTTATATATGCTAGGAAAAATTCCTTTATTTTTTGCCCTGTTGCTTCATTTCTTCGAAAGGTATATCTAGCGACCATAAGGTAAGCACCTGGTGCTCACTACTTACCTGCGATCACACATGAAAATTGTCATAGATCTATGGCTTTCTTGCCATTTTACTTCACTATTTCCTCGATATGTTTTTGCCCATGCGAACGTGTCTTTTTTTCCCCCGGAGTCAGTAGGACTTGTGTATAGTAGTTTCTTTTGGAACAAACCAATGACACACATTCAAACTTACTTACATACTACTGCCACTTGGTTTTTCTTTTCTTCTTCATTTCTTAAAGCTGTAATTCCTGAAGAGAGAATGTTATGTTATCTTAAAACGATGTGTTGTTGGCGTTAACACCTGCTCTAGCACGGGCCATCGCCAAATGGTTTCTTCTGTATTTCTGTATAGAATGGGGCAAAAAAAAACTGAATACAAAATTAAAGACAGACGGACGAATATCAAAAATGAACTCTAAATGCCTCGCAAGGAAATTATCGTTAGCAGCTGAAGGAACTGCGATCAGGAAAATCTGATATGTTGCGGCGCATTGACTTGATGGCTCCAAACGAAGGATGCCATACGGCAAATGTTAGACGTCGTGCAGTAAGGATACGAAAAAAAAACATTGAGGAAGGTGGGTGCAGCTTGTCATTTCGAGACAGACTTCGAGAGCCAAAGTTGTAAATTGTGTTCACAAGGAAGTGGAACTTTTTGTTTTCAAGGGATGATTGAGTTGCTTATTAGTGGTGTTGACAACATGGCTGAATGTGGTTAATGGTCTGGGACAGATTGTGTTCGTCTAACTTTGATTTAAATATGGGATTCCCATCGTTGACTGCTGCAGGGAATAATCTTAAGACATCTGCTGGCATGTCCTGATTAAACACTATTCGACCCGATTCAGTAATGTAAAATTTAGAAGATAGTTTCCGGATGTTTGGTTTATGGCCGAAGTTGTTCTATGTTAGTAATTGTCATTGTAGATTGTAGATGGTGGAGGAAGATCTTAAGTCCCGATTCACTGTGGCTATTGTGATTGTCCTCCCTTATTTTAAATCACTCAGATATGCTCTTAAGTGAGTTAGACATGAGTTCCAGTGGTGCTAGGAAGTATCGTCCAAGAAGTCTTAAGTTTCTGTGTGCGAGTTCTTCGCAATTGCATAGAACGTGCTCTGCAGTTTCCTTTTTTTCTTCACATAATCAGATCCTATTTAAGCTACAATGTCCTGTTATAAGAGCGATCAAGCGTCGAACCTGATTTCTGCTCATTTTGAGAAAATTGGAGATTTATTTCTTGGAGTGTCCTTCCAAGTATAGTTAACACTGTCTACACCCCATCGTCTCTGTCAAGTGTATGTTATCCTGGATGTAGAGATTGGTCGTTCATGAGTGAACTGTTCCAAAAGAGCAGTTCATTGAAGTGAGTGAGTGAAGTTACTCATTCCTTTTGGTGAACTGTAGTTCGTTTCGTCACGTGACACAGCTTGACAAAAACTAGTTCTTTCGTGAATGAGGATTTTTTTTTTGTAGGTCTTCACATCCGAAATTGAAAAGAACTAGTTCCTTCTTGAGTGAGAACCTTTTCCATTTTTTTTTACGTCCGCACATTCAAACTTCCTTCGTGAGTGAGGACTTTTTTTTTTAGTTGAAAAGAGAAGTGATCTTCAAAAGGAACTCGAACTAGTTCACTGAACTAGATCATTTCAGTGAGTGAGTCGGAGTTTACTCACTCACTAAAAGTAACTGCTGTGCCAATCTCTACCTGGATGTTAATAGAATCCAACAGCTGTTGGCATTCCACAGAGGGGCACTGGTTCTGTGAATTTTAAGTCAGCTTTTTCACGAACTAGTCCGCTGACTCGTTATCCACAATATAACTGTGGTCCAGCAATCCATGAAAACCAAAGTGTTGAACTTTTGAGGTTGCTTCGGTTCTTTCTTTTCGCGAAAGAAACAATAGTCGTTTTTTTGGGTTCATGCTTAACCCAGTTTCTGTTAATCATGTCTAGTCCTCTCTGTAGTATGTTTGAGATAGTAACTTCAAACTTGCCTAGTACTAGGATGGTTATGCGAGGACTTTATTACTCGTCTTGCTAGCATGAACCTTATCCATCTGCAAGTGTTGGCATCTATGCCCCGCTCCTGAAGGAAATTGTAAATTTATTGGTAATAGGTGCTATCAAAGGCTCGCTCTATATCCAGGAATCCACACGACACTTAGCACTGGATATTTTAGTGACCAGATGTTGAAGAGGAAGAGCACGGATCACTGATTTTTCTGGTTGATAGAAAAATCGATGGATGTGCAATGGATGCCTGTCCCAAGATTGTTTTTATGGTTTTCAAGAGAAAAGAAGATATACTCATGGGACTGCACGATTTTGGTTTGTCATTTGCTTCTCTTCCCAATTTATCACAGTTTTTCTCCATAGTTTTGGAATATAGCGCCAAGCGTTGCTAACTCTGAAGACCTTTGTAAAAACTGGGGTTTAATGTTTTCTGTAGAAATACAGGGTGGATACCATCTTCTACTGAACTTTTGTATGGCTCAAAGGAACATACTGCCCATCTTATTTTATTGGGTGTGAATATTTTGGTCGCTACTCTCCAGTTCTATGGTATTGGTCGAGTGAGAGCCTCTAGAGTTGGAAAAGGAAGCTGCATCATTAACTTCCGCAGAGCCTGTAAAGTCAATTTGGGTTAATAGCTCCACTGTCTCTTTTTCTGATCCAGTGAGGTTATTCTATATTATATCTTATCTGGAAGTGATCTGACGTTACCATTTGAAACGGTCCACTTTGTACCAACTGTGTAGCTGCCATACAAAAATTTAGATACTTCTCCTGGTTTTGCCCTTCAAAAATGCGTATAAGAATTCCTTTGTCATCGCTTGACGTGATCTGCCTCTCTCCTTTTCGGTGAAATGCTGATATTTTGTCCGAATAACTTCATAACATTAGGCAATTGCAAAGGCTATTAAACTGTGATCAAAATCCAACTAAATATACAAACGTACATAAATACTTTCAAACTCTAAGATCGAAATCCTCCTAAGACCTCCTATTACAACCTTACATGCTTCTCGCACGAGACACATTGTAACTCTCAATTCCACGGAAATGATGATGGGATCTCACCAGGAAAGATCAAAATCAACTATGGGAGAACGGATCTAGATTAAAATTTCAAAAAGATTCCGACTTCACAAGATCGTGAATTGCGAAAAGGCTAATGTGGCTGTCCCATGGAATCCAACGCCAAGAAACTTTTAAATTATTTGACACGTCTTTCCCTTGAGCAGCCCAGACTCTTTCTACTACTGCCGAGCTTGGCTTGGATCGGCATAAAATACGCGGGAATACATGAAATCCAAAAAAAAGGAGAAAAATTCAAAAATAAGAAAAGTCGATACAAAACAAAACGGACAGAGCCGCGCAGCCCAGGCTATAAGAAAAAGCATAATATGAAGAAGCATGGAATGCCAAAAAGATATACAAAAAACAGTTACGAGAAACGACTCTAGAAATGGGGAAGGAAGAGGGTCGATTGTGCCAAGTTGTAAACATACACTCGTTTCGCTTCGCGCTAAATCGATAAATACGCGAAGTTGCCGAGAAAGAAGAAGCGAATGGCAAGAATACAACAGGAACAAAAAACCGGCCACTACCATGTTGGTAGGCAAACAGCTATCGTCTGCATTGTTTTGACGGCGCTGAAGGTTAAAGAACCCTTCCTCGAGATCCTTGAAAACCAGCACACATAACTCCGGTGAGTCAGAGGTGTACAACCTTTTTGACGTCAGCACAGAATTCAGATGGCATTTTGATATGTTGCCATACTTCGGAAGACACCAGTGTCTTGTGTGGCCATAGCTGAGTTTAGTGGGCTAGAGTCTACTAATCAAGAGATCTGGAATCCTCGCATTAAGGTCAGTTGTTATGCGACTGTTTGTTGCTCTCTTTCCCTGAACTAAGTGACGAACGATCTTATTGATGATCTAGTCTAGGTCATTGACAGTCCGTTTTTCAGATTCCCCTTAATATCCTTCATAGAGGTCGTAGTTTGTGACAGTCTAGCCTGTTTCAAGTATCGCCATAGCTGCATATACATCGCATATTCCAGAGGTAGTTAAACTGCATGGTATGTCCATCCCTGGCGCATATCCATGAGGTTCATGGCACTGTCGATGCAGCCAAAGTGAAATATTCTCACAATACAATTCCGAATAGGTCGGGTAGGGAGAAGTACCATAACATTCCAAACCAGACTGTGGCAGGGCCTCAGGGAGTGAGGTGAACGAATTCCGAGTTTAGTTCATCTTGGACGATGGTGCTGAAGATCCAGGGCGCGTTCTTTCGCTGGATCGAATTGGATTCTGCGATCGGTACAGTGTTGGTTGATTTCTGGTACCGAAGTGTGGTCCATTCCCATACCACCACTATGTCCATGTCTGTTTGGTTGTGCGGTTTGTTGACATACAGAAGAGGAATACCGAGGTTAATACTTTGGTCTCGGATGTTTCTTGGCTGTGTATACTAATATAGCAGCATTCGTTGCATCCGAGAAAACAAACTCTCATGACCGAACGAACCATCCTAACCGGCTCCAGAAGGATTGTGCACAGAAGAGGGAACTGAAAACCCGAAGAATGCCACAAAAATTTCAAAAAGAACAAAAGAAAAGACGCACAACTCCGTGAAATATAATCAACAACAAAACCGAAGAGATCATAAAAACAGACGAGAGGAATAAAAACAGATTTTATGTATAGAAGCTTGTCAGTTATATGGTACTGGCAGCTAGAATAAGTTGTAGACGCACAACAGGATGTTTCCGAAACTCTAGACAAGAATTTTGTGTATAGAACTTCAGGAATTTGTGAAAATAACACGTTATGTGTTGTGAAGATTATTCGAAAAAGATCGTTATGATTTCCTACAATAGCAAGGATAAATTTCATATGAATTGCCATAAATCAGTATTTAGAAATATGGTTGATATATTAATATTTTTATGGTTTATGACGGCTCCTCGCTGTGGCGGAGACTAGGCGAGCCAGGGAGCTGTTCAGAGGTATTGTACTGACTCTTAAAATCATTGCTCCAGCCATGTCCTGGGTTCAATTCTCACTCAACGCATTATTTTTTTTACTGATTATTTTCGTTCGGTATCGTCTACAAAAGATTATAAAGTGCAAAATGCTTAAGCAAGTTACCATTTGCTGGATAAAATGTCGGTTATCCTTTTCCCACTACTTCCTTGTATGATTTCAAATTTTTGTAATCGATTGAGGACTTAAAAGTTGTGGCAGATCGAAATGACAATGAGTCGTTTTCAGATCCTTTCCATCGTAGGTAATAACTGACAATTGTTACAGTTTTATCATTTTCGTATAATTGTGTGGCTTGGCAGGGTGCATCGCTTTCGTTTCGAAATGATCTCTCACAATTCAAGAAAACGATTAAATTTCTTGTTGTGAAATTCTTTTCACCACCTAATTTGGCTCTACAAAGAGCATTGTTTTAGCATAGGTTTACAGCTGGTATTACACTGTATGCCATGTGGTCAAATGTTTGACCATAAAAACCTGACCGGATTTCATGTCAAATATTCATTTGACACGCTACCGATTGCGATATTACGCTATCTGATACATTTGACACTATCTCTTCATCTTTCTCTTCTTGTCAAACGGTCAAACGTTATCAGCTCAGATCTCTTGTAAATTTGGTGTAATATACTCGTACTGTATGTCACGGCGGGAACAAAATTCTCGAGTGGATTCGACAAAAATTAGGGCTATAATAAGAGAAGTTATTGTTTTAATGTTTGTCGTTGTTGGTGCAGGTATTTCAAATTTACAAAAAATGCGTTAAGCCGTAATTATGATGTATTTACTGAAGAAAACATATACGTAACGTATAATAGTCTATAGCTGATACAGAACTCCGATTTATATTGTAGTTGGGGATGCAGTAGTATTACGTTAGTGCATATTGTCTGTCCTTCATTGAGGAGTCCCATTCAATTGCTACTCAAAACTAAAAGACAATGTTCAGTGTAGATATGAAATTAAATCTTGAACTGGAAAAAAATATCCCTTTTGAAGGACTTTCATATGGGAGGTGGAGCAAGGACTCAGTCGATTACTTACATATTCATCGTTTTCCTTGGAACCATTCAAAAATTAATGTGTACATAATTTCAAATTCGTAGCTTGAAGCGCTCAAAAGTTATCGGAAAATATTGTTGTTATGGATATTTTGTATGCCAGCTACCAGAAGGAGTCAAAGGATTTTGCTGACTAGTAAACTTGAACTTCGTCTTCACTCAAAACTAATTTGTACAAAATTCTGAATTCGTAGCTAAAAGATTACTTGAGTTATACAGTGAAACCTGTCGTCAAGTTGGACACCTTCGTAAGTTGGACACTCGCGAAAAGTGGACAGTTCGATAAAACCCAATATATGTAGTTGCAAACGACTCCACCCTTATAAGTTGGCCACCTCTATAACTTGGGCAAACTTTTTTGTACGGCAGGTGTCCAACTTACGCAGTTTTCACTGTAGTAAGTTCCGTAATTAAGTGAAGACATTTTGAAAGGACGTTTGTATGGCAGCTACACTAAGCACTAATAGGATTTTCTTCACAATCGTACATTTAGCTCGAACTATTGGAAAATAAACACATACAAAATTTCCAAGTCGTAGCCCCTATGAAGTTATCGGCCAATATTCTTGAACACGTGTTGTAAGGACATTTTGTATGACAGCTATCCGAAAGAGTGGGACGATTTTGCCCGTTAACGAACTTAGCCTTATAAATTCAATCAAACACACAAAATTTCAAGATCTTAGGTCAAGGCGTTCTTGAGTTATCGTGCAAACGGATAGATAGACAGACGGACGGACGTCAAGCGAATTTCAGGTTTTTGGCCACAAATAAACAAAAAATAATATATAACTTTTTTTCGTCCGAATCTTGGTTCTATGCGTTACATATTTTTCGGCTGGATCAAACTTGTAATAATCTACCTATATGATTTCATCTAGAGCATAAAAATAGTAGTTAACCCATTTGCGCCCATAACCAGAAATACTGAAGAAGTCCTAGTGCCCACAACTATTTTTCGCAAATATTATTGGATAATCGATATTATCTTCTTAAAAATTATAACTCTTGGCATAATAGACAAGCCATAAGTTATTTTTTGCAAAATTTCACTCTTTTTGAGACTGGGTCGATAACGACCCGTTGGGATAATATGTATTCCTTTTGCTAATTAATAATTTGAAAATTTGAAAAAAACATATTGTAGAGTAACAAAATTATATATTGTAAATTAAAAAACAATTCAAATGTATAAATAAACTAAAATTTAATAAAAAAAAGAGTATGCGCAAAAGAAATTAAAAACAATTCATTAGAAGTTTACTTAATTTCTAATTTGAACATTAAAATAGGTATGTAATTGAATCTTAGTTGTGGTATGGAAGAAAGCATTTGTCGTGTAATGGTACTTTGCAAGATTCGCATGAAGTTACAGTTTTATTGCCGCAATGATAACACCGGAGTCTATTTTGGTCAGTGAGAATAAGATGTTTTCCGGCTTCAGGAACGTTTTTTCGTTTTCTATTTGCAGGTCCTGGTGCATTTGCTGGTACTCCGTAGTTCCGACATAAATTTTCTGCCACTCTTCTCGTAAACTCCAGCTTGTCGTGTTTGCATCCGAAGCTTTTGCTTAGTACCCAGGCGTTATTCATTACTGCATCAAAGCACCAAAGTGCTACTGGCATATACCACTTTTTGCCACGAATACTTATTGAATAATTGGATATGCAATTGTCCATTAAATCAACACCTCCCATATTTTTATTGTATTGATGGATTACATGAGGTTGGGTTACATCAATCTTGCCTTTTTCTTTTACAGAATATCTTTTCACTGGTTTCACTGGGTGAATACCAAATTGATTAGATAATGCCATAACAATGCTATTATCCATCCATTTAACTGCTATGACATTATTGTCCTTGTCAATAGCACTATCAAATTCTCCTCTGCCCTTCTTTTTCAATTCTTTATTAGAACTAATCAGGCACTTCTCAGTACGTCTTTCACGTACAGTGCCCGTTGCACCGAAGTTCCATGCATTTAATTTTGTTATCAATTTCGCATTGGTGAAAAAATTGTCAAAAAACAAAGAAAACCTTAAATCTGCATATTGTTCTTTTAAAAAAGAAGCAAAGTCCAATATAACTGAACCTCCCAATCCATAGATTTCTCGATATTGGCTTAACAGTAAGCTACCTTTTTCTTGATAAATATCAAATTTAATTAAATAGCCATTTGTATAAGCCATACTCCAAACTTTATATCCGAACCGAATAGGCTTACTCTTCATGAACTGCTTGCAGGAGTGTCTTCCAAAATAACGAATCATAGTTTCATCTATTGAAATACAATATTGGACCGGTGCAAACGTTTTGAATTTTTCATTCATCTTATTTATCAATGGTCTAACTTTAGCAAATCTGTCTGTAGAATTCAGATTGTCATTATCGCAGAAGTGGAGGTAACGAAAAATTTCGTCGAATCTATTTCTTCGCATAGTAGCTTTGATAAGTGTGTTTTGGGTATCTTCCCGATTTTCCCAATACATCCTCCTGCGAGGGCATATGACGTAGCCACTGACAAATAAAATTGCTATGAACGCGTAAAGTTCCTCACTAGATAAACACAAGTTCTGATTTTGTGACATTGCAAAATGATTACAAAATTCACAAATCTGTTCTATTATATCTTGTGATAAAAATAAAAGGAAGAAATCTATTGGCTCCGAGAATTCTGAAAGTGTTAGCACAGGCAAATATACTTCTGACCATGGCTTTGGCAAGCCATTTAAGGAATTCTCATCACCTGCTATCCAATTCCTTGTTTTGTTTACCTTCGCAGAACTGGATACTTCTATGTTGTCCAGATCATCGTCTGTATCGTCACATCCCGCAATTTCCGCAGCAGCTCTCAACTGATTACGATTCATGTGCGATGGGTTATAATCATCTTCTGCTCCAGACTCTTCATCCGTTACGCCATCACGATTTTCTGGAGGATCTATGTAAATATCCACTCCGGGAAGTACACAATTTTCGTCCAGCGCATCCAAAATCTCTGCTACGGTTAACCCTTTTGATCTGGAAAATATATACCATATACCATATATATCATCCCAACGGGTCGAAAACGACCCAGCGTAATTTAAACGCCTGATTATTGAATATTTCAGTAATTTAATTCAAAACTTCGGGGTTTCTTATCCCCTGCATATGTTTTAAGCAAAACACTGTAAAATATTCACTAAACAAAACATAAGTAGGCTATTTACCGATTCAAATCCATTTCAATTCCTTTTCAAATTTTCACGTGTGACTTTCGCTACCCGGATCTAATGACTGAATTGAAAATTATTTCGCAGAAACAAAAAACTACATGCAAAAAACTTCTGAGAACTGCATGAAACAGTTGAAAACCGCGGTTGTTCCGCTGATCACAACTTATGCAGTGAAAACTGTGTGGGTCGATTTCGACCCGTTGGGCATGGCATGGTTGGGGTCGTATTCGACCCATTGGGTGTAAATGGGTTAATACTAAATACTTATTTCACCGATATCGCCACAAAAAATAAAAAATAGACGTTTGACACTTCCTGTTTGATCCATATGATAGAATTGCTTTTCCAGAAATCGCAAACGGTCAAATGTGGTCAGATTGATTGTGATATGGTGGCAGACGGTCAATGAAATGTTTTGTCAAATAGCATTCAACTTTTACACTATCTGACTGCATTTGACAGGGAAAATGGTCAAATATTTGACCGCATGGCATACAGTGTAATACTAGCTTAAGATCCGATCTGTTTATGAAGAGATTTCCTATCCTTGTACCATATACGATCGGAAATCAAAATGATCTTCATAATTCACGCGAAGGTTTTTCCTGACGTCATCTTCACGCAAGACGTCAGATTTATATACGTACGAAAACATTAAATTTAGGACACTGAAAAGGAAATTGGGTTTCTTTTTATTATAGATTAGAACTTCGCGATCACATCAAACAAGATCGCATCCGCACACCGGAAACATTTCAAAAATGAATATCGCATGCACGCACCACTTGCTCTCTAGTCATAAGTATGTTGAACTCATTCTTTTAATATTTGTTATTAAAATCACATTTCGTTCCGAGTTCGAAGTTCGTCTCAACAAAAAATACTACGTATGAGTCCGTAAGTGATCAATGATCGTGATATCGGGCGATCGCATTGCCCTAGAACGTCCACCCGCGTTATGGGCGCTTCTTCAAGTCGCCAAGACAGTGTCGTCTTTTCTCCATTCACATTCCTTTCATTCAAAGTGGATCTTTATGCATTTATACATGAATTGGTTATGGTGTATAAGTGTACACTATTGGTTTATGAGGGCATGGCGCAGTAAACAACAAAAACCACGTAAAGTTCAAGACAAGAAACCAACCTCTTTACACGTCGCAGAACTGAACATGGGAAATAAATTCAAAAATAAAAATATGTACATAAAAACCGAAAAAATTGTATTTTATGAATGAATCCAAGTTTTTTGGATTATCTTCTCTGGAAATTATTATATAAACTTCCGTCGTGAAAGATTATCCGTCAATGGTTTAGATTTTATATGTGTGTTTGTTGATGTTTTTGGTCTTGTTGTTGGTATCAAAAAGTTTTCTTGTTATCAGTTGTAATGTGTCTCAAAGTATAAAAAATGTCTTTTAAACGGCCTTTTTAGATTAAAAAAAAAAAAACAACAACACATGGGAATATGTTTATAGAGTGGGAAAGATGGCGTAGAAATTTCCGTATGAATCAAGCTGTCTGTTAAAAACTTAGACATTGAACTGTACGTAAAACCTTTAGAATTTTAGAACCTTATCAATTTGAAACGAACGTAGTTAGTTCTCGTGCTACATTAGTAAAAAAAAAATCTATGACGCCGTGTTAGAACTGTGTCTGATCGCTTATAAAGAGTGTCACGAAAGGCTTAATCCGAGGCTAGTTCTTATCAATTTTGACTTCCTCGATTTGCGGTGATCTGATAGCAATTTATCCTGCTAGTGTGTATTAGTGGGTCCATCCGGTAACTATTACTTTTCGAGCAATATCACGATCATAGAGATATATGTACTGGAGATGACGAACAGCAACTGTTTTGAAGTCGGACGATTCCTCGCAAAGGATCGGCCATAAACACTATGCGTCTATATTAGCATCTTACTCACATTTATGTTATGTATACTCCGGTCTTGAACACAAAAAACGGCAAACATTTGAATACTATGCTACTATTTGCATTTCATTGACACCTGGCATCAAACGCTCCATACGAAAACGTTAAATTTTGCTTCAAAATAGAGATGGACAAAGCAGCTCGTTTTAGTGAGTGAGTGAACTCCGACTCACTCACTGAAATGAACTAGTTCAGTGTACTCGTGCTCCTTTTGGAGATCACTTACCCGGCGAAGGTTTTCAAGTTTAGAGTGAATGTGAGGATCTAAAGAAAAAGGTCCTCACTCACGAAAGAAAGAAGAAAGAACTAGTTCTTTTCAAGCTGTGAATTTGAATTTTTTCAGTTGCTATTGGCTTCGAAATTATTAATATAAATAGTGAACAGTGTGGAATGTTTAATAGGATCACTACTAAAGGATTTGACACTGAGCAAATGAGTCCTGTTTACATTCTTATCTGATTCACTAACACCATCAGAGATACCAGATACTAGTTGATTTGTTATAGGCAACATTGCTGTTCTGGTAGATCACATCGAAAGCCAAACAGCACTTAAAATTATTAACACCAACTAGTACACTGGCATACTCGGCCCGATTTCTGACCTCCCATCCCTAAGCTGACTGGATTGTACACTACAGTGTATTAAAGGCTAACCACCTAAGTCCAGTTCAGTATCCTTAAAAAAAACTAGTTCTTTTCAAGCTGTGTCACGTGGCGAAAAGAATTGCAGTTCACCAAAAGGAGTCAGTTAGTTCCCTTATTCACTTCAATGAACTGCTCTTTTGGAACAGTTTACTCATGAAAGACCCATCTCTACTCCAAAATGCTTCATACAAAAAAGGGCGTCTTATCGTCTCCATATTTATTTATATCTCTATGATCACGACGTATTGGAAAAATGAATGAATACCTCCCGATTTTTAAGTATTCACAACCCAAATTCAAACTTTACTTTTTTCTCAGAGAAATTGATTTATTTAAGACATTTAGATTAATATTACAGTTTTATCTTAGGGCCGTTATTACGACCTTCAGTTAAAATTTATCCAGACTGTAAGTTTCGTATGAACATCTTTCAGTTAAAGTTCCAGTTAGAACGTTATTGACGATCGTAGGAATGGCCTTAGTAATTAAATTAAAAAAAAATGTCCCGAAATTTGTACATTCACGTTTCAGTAGATACCATCGCGAAACTTAAAAAATATCCGCCTCTCCACCGTACACAAATCACTTTGGTGTTTCACAGTTTGGTAAACTCGGTTGGCTTCTATCAAGTGTGTTTTTGGTTCTATTCTCAAATTTGGGATATTCTGCGTTTCAGTAATATTGCCCTACTGAAAAATGTCCGTCTGTTCACCGTATGCAAACCACTTTTGTGAGTTGAGATGTATTGATATACCGAGAAGTTGAAACATGGATCTTATAGGTAAAAGCCATTCAAAGTAGTAGAGTGAAAAAGGAAAATCGATACACCTGATTGCCGTTTCTATAATGTTGAGATGCTCTAGATTAAATATCTACTGAATGCCTATTTAGTCAAAAAGAACCTAATTCGTTGAGTGTTTGATGAAGGAAATATCTATTAGTTGGGATTGGGACTGTGTAGGACTTGGTCGTCCGAAAGACAACTGTTCCGTCGTCGTATATTTCTGACTTATCGCGGCTATGCCAAGTTAGCTTGGTGATGACTCTTTGGTAGTTACCTACTAAACCTGCGTCGAAGAACTTTTGTGAAGCCACACCTGATTGATTGGTTTTATGCTGGAGGTAAAGTCACGCATCAACGTGTTCCTTGTAAATCCATCATCAACTGGATCAGTTTCGGAGAAATATATATTTGCGAACAAAATTTTTCTATTTCATCTGGTACTTCTTATACAAAAGTCCTTAAGAAAAGTGGTCTTAAACTGTACATAAGAACTTTCAGAACATGATACGAAAGTTAATTTTGTATGCGATGATTTGTCTTTAAGTATATCCATCACTGTAATTCTCGATGCACACAGTTTCTTGAATGCCATTCATTAGTGATCCGAACTCTTCACTTTTAGGCAGGTGAACTCTGCTGGTATTTTTTTTTAATATTTATTATCATCTTATGAATGTAACACAAGATCAGCATCAAACACCGATCAGTAGATTGTCAATAAAATTCGGAATAGTTTCTATCTAACGAGAAATATCCGAATCTTCCCATAAAACTTGTGCATATATTAGACATTGGATCTAACGATCATACAAACTCGAACAGATCTTGGAATGCTTGTTTTCGAGTCGCATTGAAACGAATTTTTATAATCTGGCAGCACCGCATAAAAACTTGTCTGTGACCGCCAGACGTGTCCAAAAATTTAGTGAATGAACAGAAAAAATGCTAATACCTACCTCTGATATATTCCGATTGAATTTGTGTATTTTTACTCAAAACGTACATATCTTATATTTTTTTGTGTTCTTGAGTTGTTTTCGTCCAAAACAGTTCTTAAACGAAATTAAAAAGGGCAAAAGTATGTTATTTTCATAATTTTGGCCTCGATGTATATTCAAGACATTAACAACCGAATAACACTATGGAGATAAGTCGGATTATCGGCCGGGTTGCTTCTTGTTGGGCGTTGATTGAAGATGGAGAGAGTGACCATACGAAGATATAGCAAATACATATGATACCCCTTAAAAACTATAATGGATCGCTAATCGAAACGACTCTGTTTGCGTATGATAGGTTAGAATAGGTCTAATTTTACGTTCTTAAATGTATAGAGGATTTAGAATAGTATGTAGTATGAATTCTAGACCAGACAATTTTTTTTTGAGCGTTTGTCAAATTATCCGGTATCCAACGCGAATAAATCTTTTTGACAGCCAAATGTTCGTGCAATACTGAATGTTTTCGACTGAAACAAATACCCAGGAATGCCTCAATCTCACGGAATGTCACCTGACGATCTTGCAATATCAGTTCACGCACAGCATCGATGTTTTCTGGCACAACTGCCGATTTTGGACGACCTTCACGAAATTCGTTCTGTAGCGAAGTGCGACCACGATTGAATTCAGAAAACCAGCGAAACATGGTGGCTCGAAATGGCGCTTCATTACCAAACGTCGAAGCGAGTTGATCGACACACTGCTGTTGGTTTAATCCACGTGGAAAGTCATAGAAAATCATCGCACGAAATTGTTCACGATTAAATTCCATTTTTCGACCAAGATGAATATTTCAAGTATGCATCTGTAAGCAACACAAATAGCACTCGTATGACAACACGTTCTGAGTACGTTCAACGCTAAAAATGTCAAACTTTCGACGGCAATGTCAGATTTGCCGTATTCACATCAGTGCTGCCATATCTCAAAACTTAAGTAGCAACCTTCGTACAGAAGAAGAAAAGCTCAACTTTAGTAGTAGTTTTCTTCCAGATTCCAAACAAGCTCCGAAATGTCACACAAAATAAATTTAACAGTATTCACCGGAAAACCTTGTATTTTCAAGCTCCTTAGATTTCAAGAACCCGGCATCTTGTTCTTCAGCAGCTACTGTAGTTAAAATTCAACTCTGGAACACAAATTCAATTAATAAAAATAATGACTAGTAAAAAAATTAAGAACTAGAAATGAGTTGGACATAAACTTAGAAGAGTTCCTAATCGAATTTGTTTCAACTTAACCTTCTAATTTACTGGCACTTTCCATTTAGTAGATAGATTTATCTCCTGTCTTAGATTCTCGTAAGAATCTTAAGATCATTATGATAAAATGCTTTCGAAGATTGTTCCATTATTCTTTCTTCCAACACTTTTTGGCTGATGTTCAGATTTTAATGATGGATTGGCATGAAGCGGCGCTAACGTTTTTTTTTATTTATTTTATTCTTCATTTTAATGCTTCCAAATTCTTTTGTATCCTTCGTCTCGTTTTCCGAAAATTGCGCAAAATTTAAAGAAAAAAAAAAACCCACCGTGGGGCAAAAGAAGGGAAAATCAGAAACCTTTAAAATCCGTTTCCGAAATTTCAAGCCAAGCAACATTGAAATTCCAAAATAGAAAGAGATGGAAAGACGATATGAAAACACAAAAATCATCAACAACAAGGCGTTTAGTTTTTTATGCTTATTTCTTGTTGTATTTCTTATAATATATATATTTTTCGTTCTTGTTTTGTTGTTGCTGCTGCTGTTGTTGGCGATCTTCTGAGACATATTTTCTTGGAAATCGGTTCCAAGACGACTCGTAGTCGTCGTCGTCGTCTCCTCCATCGTCTTCTTCTTCTTCTTTTCGGTCGGCCAGATCAAATAGCTGAAGCGATTAATGGCCGGGTCTAGTTAGAGTGGGTCTGGCATGGATATATGAATGTCCGTCGATTTCTCTGCAGGCGTTTACCTTTCGGTTCAGACTCACTTATATTTTGTTCTCGGGGCTAACCCGGTCTCATCTCACGCAAGTGAAGATGCCACGCTGTGTGTTGTTTGTGTAATGTTGCAGAATGGCAGTGCAGCCATTGCAGCAGTGTGATTCAAAAGTTGTTAAAATCGACACAAACAGCAATTTTTCGGTGTCTGACCTTTACAGGCCTCGGACATATGGAAATGAATGAAAAGGATCGTATTTGCCTATTTAAGTCACCCTGTAACCGTAGTGCACACATTGTTGCAACTTGTGTAGGAAGATGCCGCGCGGATCTTGGATCATTTCGTTGTTGTTTGTGTCCAGCTTCTTCTTCTTCTTCTTCTTCTGGTTGTTCTTCGTTGTTTTTGTAACTCGCACAAGAAGTTTTTCCAGGAATTAAGGTCGGTCTTTACAGTCTTGTTAGTTGGACTTGGACCCGTTCACTTTGCTTTTAAAGGCAGCTGAACGGGATCACCGTCAGTCAACTTGGTCTGTTTTTTTTTTATTGTTGTTATTGTCGTTTGCTGGCCATTCTCTTGTTGCTCTTCTCGATAGTAAGGTCGAAAAATTTCGGTACGAATCCTTCAAGGAATTCAGTTTTTGGAGGACACCATCACGGTCAGGGCTACAAACTAAGTAGACACATAGGTCTATTGATGTGTTTTTCTTGTTTATCGGGGTATTTAATGCTATATGGGAAGAAATATTGCTTTTTGTAATACCGAAAAAACTCAAGGTAGTCGCTTTATAAAAAAAAAACTTAGGTATATTGGCTGGACTCTCGGAGCTCTGATAATATTTGCCTAGGGGACTTACTGTACCCAGTTGTGTGGGAAATTTTAAGAAAAAAAAATGTTTTTTTATCGCCTCGTGGGAAATCCCATTTGAAGGAATAAAAATCTTTAATGGCATTTTAAACTAAATGTTGAAATACCGTATCTGTGGCAGCTAATTGTAAATTATGGTGGTCATTATGATTTAAGATGTTTTCCGAAAGAATCCTAGTTCCTTCATATGAATTTTATTTATTTAAAGTGCTTAGTGGCTCGCAGTTACGGTCCAAGGATATGCAGACGACTTAGTAATTATAGCTAAAGAAACATAACGCAGTCACGATCGGCTGCAAGCTAATCGTATGATACTATAGATGAAATACTGAACTCCGATTTATATTTTAGTTGGAAATATATCAAGAGAATGAGGAGTGCACAAGCAATTATTACATGACCTTTTACTTACGGGTAGAAACTATTGTATAGTGGCTACTCGATTTTTTGACTTATAGTGAGTTCCATAAAGTATGTTAGGACATTTTACAGAATTTTTGTATGGCAACTACATGAAGGAGTCATGGGATATTTTTCATATTAATAATTTCAGCTGCGACTATTAAAAAATTAGCGTTCTAAAGTTATCGTTCAATATTGGTAAACATGTTTATTGAGGACTTTTGTATGACAGCTACCCGAAGGAGTCAACGGATGGCGCTTATTAATGAACTCCGTCTTGGTTTTGGTATAAAACTAATTCCTGTAAAATTTTAAATTCCTGTAAAATTTTAAATTCCTGCTTTAACTCGTTCTAGAGTTATAGTGGATTCAGTAACAAGCATACATTTTTGAAGGACTTTTCTAGGCTGCTACACGCAGGACTCATTTGATTTGCATCATATTCGGAACTTTCGATTCAAACATTGTAAACCTTAAGTATGGAAAATTTCAAGTTCCTAACTTGAAGCATTCGAGCAATAATTGTGAAAACGTGTTTTAAGGACTCTTGTATGGGAGGTACCCGAAGGAGTGGAAGGATATCGCCCATTAACGAACTTGTCCTTACTTTTTCCATTTTACAAGTTGTGACAAAATTTCAGCTTCCTAGGTCAACGCGTTCTTGAGTTATCGTGCAAACGGACGGACGGACAGCAAACGGATTTGGGGGTTTTGGCCAAAAATAAACACAAAATAGTAATATTATATAATTTTTTTTCGTCCGAGGCTCGGTTCTATGCGTTACAAACTTTTCGGGCTGGATTAAACTTATAATACTCTATATGTTCATCTAGAGTATAAAAATGAAATCCGCCTTCTATGAACTTATGCAGGAAGCACCTCGTAAAGCCACCGTGGTTTACCAGAGAAAATACATTTGATTAAGATGAAATCGATTCGTGATCTACGAAAAGGAAATCAAACTTTGGACAGAAGTAAAATACTTGAAAGTAGTTTCGGATCAGAAACACTATTGAATAGGTGTCTGAAAAAATTGTCATTACTTACCTCACGCATAGACAAGTTGTAGACAAAATCTAAGCCCTGGAACTAAAGAAGTTAAAGTTATCGTAAAAGCTATGATAGTATACGGAGCGTCAGTATGGTGTTTGAGAACAAGGACTTAATAACTTCTCGAATTTTCTTCTCAATTTTATGTCTCCATGAGTTTCTGGAGTGACCCACACCCCTTGCGGTCACAGAATTGAATTTTATCGGACTGCAAAACGTGTGATGATAATGATAGTTGCGACTACTGTGGCAAGGAGGGTCACTTAGGCTAAAATGTTGTTCATTGTACCATATCCTGTTTCGTTAATACCATGAATACATTGCACCAGCAATACAAACATCCTAATAAGCATATACAAGATAATAAGCATATACAAGATAAACGAACTGGTATATATCTAGAATTGAACCTGTTTCATGGTATACAAAATTCGATAATTTTACCTAATATACTTTGCATTTTACTGCTAGTAGTGCCATTCTCTAATTATGTGGCGAGTATCGCAACTAAAGGTCGTTGCTTGCATATATCAAATACTGTCAAATCATACTATATGTGCAGTGTATCATATGCAGCTAGTTTCAATATTACAATTTCAATACCATGGTTTGTATATTAGCTGTGTATCAATGGTATAAGGAACTTAATGATGTTCATGTACATTAGCATTTCCGAGTCTAACCGGTTTCATTTCTTACGAAATTCGTTCCCGTACTAGGTCCTGATTAACTGAATGGTCTAAGTGGTTCCATATATAGTTTGGATGGCTGCCACCATAACATAACCTATAGGTCTTGATTATGAGCTCCTTCCTTATCAGAACTAAGCATATGGTACATGCGGTTCCTTCACTTTCTCATGACGGTTTAATAAGTTCGCAAAGTTATACCTTGTCTAGGTTCTTGTCTGTAAATCCTTTACGTGGCATTAAGTAAATGCTAAATAATTTCAAAGAAGGCCGGTTTGATTTCCCTCAAAATTCGCCTTGGTCTGATCCAGATTCATCATTCATACCTTTCCAGTAGGCAAGCATAACATTTGTATGTAAGTACGTGGCTTCTTCATCTTCGACATGCCTGTTCTTTATTTAAGGAGTATTTTTAGTTTTCCCAAGGAAGTTTAATACCTTGTCAAGATCTATGGTCTCTTCACTTCTTAAAGAGTTAGCACCCAATCATGGGTAGTCATTCGCACAAATAATGTTGTGCAGACTCCCACTTTTTTACAGCATAGTTCACATATGGGGGGAAATTTAAATTTGCATGCAACATAGATGCTGGTTCCGCGTATTATAATCAACTATGTTAGCCAGATTCCTGGTTTTAAGTGCTAGAAAAAACTTAGTGCGAGAAACTTAGTGTAGAGAAATTGGAAGAATAGACAAGCACAAGGTATAAATGATCGAGTATAATCGAGTAAATTAACCAGAAATTAAATGCTCTGTTCTGTTTGACATAGGTGTTTTTTTTTTTGCGAAATTCTCTGATCCTTTTGTGCTTGCTGGGTGATATTATATCGAACAGAAATGGCAAGAAACTCTACTCGTCCAGTCGCGGTCACATGTAGTAAAAATGGCTCGTGGTGGAAGAAATTGAGAGCCGCTGGTCGATTCTTTTACTCGTATGCATATTCTATGGGACCTGGCATGCAGGTGTGCACCTGTCTTGATAGGCAGTCAATTGTATTTGGACAAACTGCTGCATAAAGATAATCTTATGCCTTTTTAACACTGGTTAATTTTGAAGGTGAAGAGTTACTAGAAAATACGAATTTGCCAAACTGTAAAAAAATCCAAAACAGAGCATTCGCGCATGGTTTCATAATATTTGAGCAGAACAATCAATCCATTTTTTTTTTTTACTTTTTAGTACATACCTTCTTCTGTTTTGACACGTCTCGGTGTTTAAAACAAGCAAAAGTTCGTTGCTAGATGCAATTTTTATAACAGGCCCATCTGCAACATTCTTGTGATAGGCGAATCAAAATTGATTTTGAGAAAAAAAAAATATTTTTGCTAATATGTGCCCAATACAGAGCCGACAGTGGAGCCAATGCCGAAAGAGCTTAGACACAAATAATAAGTCAATTCTTGACCCGACAGGGGTCTGTTAGTTTGTCAGTACTAAAAGAATACCGATTCACAAGTCTTGGCGGACAATACGATGCCAATTCTGTGCACAACTCCGTCGGACTCCGGCATTTCGCACATGGGTCATTGCAATGCGAAAAAAAGGTAAGAATCACTGATTATGTGAATCTCATTGGTATTTATGGAAATAATTCGCATTTATGTAACAATGGTTCTGGAAAGTATTCGGACACTTAATATTGGGTTGTCATACCTCGAATCAATATTGATGTTTATCTATGCCAAATTTCATCTGAATCGGTTGAACCGTTTTCACGTCAACTTGGAACAAAAACTCAGTCTATCGGAAAAAATTTCTTATATTTTTTTTTTAATAATTTGTGCTTTGTAGCTGAGATTTGTGTATCTGCAGAAACGTGGAAAAAATAGCTATTATTATAGTTGCGGGTTTCCCATATTCCATCTCCAATGCATGCTAAACGGCACGCAAATTTCCAGTAAATTGTTATCAATAAGCAATTATCAATTTTTTTTTAATAAAGTTTGTTATCATAGTACGAGGTAGGTAGGATGAAACATGTTCGTCCATAAGTTTTGCATTTAGTACGCACTTTTTTTTACAAGACATCTCCATAAATGTGAAAAATTTAAATACAAAATTACTCTGATTGTTGGTTTTTATCGCAATATTTTTAACGTTGACCTGGAAAACAAAGCGATGTCTGATCTCAATAATAATTGTGCTGAATTGAGATTCTTCTATATTAATCAGTGCACGCATGTCTGCAGTCACTGTCTTCAGTTTGACCTAGAAATGTATACAAAAACAAATTATCTAATTCCGATCGCTTCATTATCTTCGAAATATCTGACAATACAATCTTGCTGTTGACAAACGAAGTTAGTTTGTGAATAAGAAAAAAAAAATAAATAAATATTTCTCACTTATGTCATATATCACCACCATAGAATGCTTCTGAAGATCCCGGTCTCGTCTCGACGACCGCACAAATTCCTCAACAGAACATTGAACTTCAAATTGTTGTTGAACATACCATGCTCACAAAACACGTGAGATTCTTTCTCTGTCGCACATCGTACTGTCTGCTGGAATATCTGGTGGTCTCCTCTTCCCCTATATTTGCGGGCTCTTTCATACTTTATTCCCTTTTGTTATTATTTAAGATCTTCTCATCGTGGATCATGGTGGCATTACACTCGAGCCCACACCCAGTAAAAGAAGTTTTTCGTTTCATTTTCATTCTTCCTGTGTCTGTGTCTGTCTTTTTTCTTCTTTGCTTCCCCTCCCCCCGCCCATCCCGTCACTTCCCCCCTCGTTCCCCATTATCCATATAAAAGTCTTTCTTCTTTCTTCGTCTCGTCTTAGTATAGCCTTCTTCTTTTTCGTTAAGGCCAAGTCTTAAAGAATTTCTTCTGTGAATACACAACATCTTTGGATATTATGCTTGTTTTCTTGTGTCCCAATATGTGCGATAATCACACATTCCGATGCACCAGAACTAGATATACAAAAAAAAAAGAAGAAGAAAAACCATAGTTTCTTTGAGTGTAAAATTATCAACATGCCTTTGAATAAATTCTTGCGTCAAGAATGTACCCAACTTCTAGTCACCTTTTCAACTAATTAAGACCACTATGCATTTAATTCCTTAAGGAAATTACATCATCCGTCTAAAGCTGTTTCGGTTTACAGCCGGAGTCGGTTAATTAATAAAACATAAAACTTTTGTCTTGATTGACCTGGCTCAGTGTAGAATAATAAGAAAGTTATCACATTGCACAAAATGTATCTCACTGGTGCTTCATGTTCTACTTGAAATATATTAACATTTTAGCAAATATTCACTAATTTAAAGACGAAGAAGAATGTTTTTCCAATCCTATTTATAAAAAACTTTCAACAGTCTGGGCGCAACATTATTATTTTTTGAATAGAAGTCCAGAAAACGATGCAGTGTAGGTTGATATGCGACTGACAACTTAAAAATGAAGTTTCAAATAGCCTTCTGAATATTCTTTAGGTTGTCAGATGAATAGTAACCTACACCGAAAAGTTTTAACTTTCGAGAAAAAAAAACCAAAATATTTTTTGTCTCAATCCATCCCCTCACTTCATCACTCCTTTCTCATGCACTCTTAATTTTCTTCTCTGTTAGAGGAAGAGGACCCACTGGACCGAATTGCTGTAAAATTTGTAAGATCATATCTAGCACGGAAGAGATGGCTGTCTCTCAACTTTCATGCTCCTTCTCAAAAAGTCTACATTCAATTTCAAATATCAACCTTCTGGCATAAACCGTTCAGAAAATATGGATTTTAGAATTTTTCAATCCCAGCAGAGTACCAAGAATACTCTCCATTTAAAAGAATATGGTAGTTGATCTTAATGGCATGTATGAAAGGATCCAGAAGTGGCAGCGTAATGTCAACAACATCTTTCAAGAGGTTCCATTAGTGCACCCTCGTTCCAAGAAGTTCTACTTTACTCTTCGGTAGTTCTAGGTTCCTCACCAAATCGATCAATTCTTGGCTTATGATATGAGGTTGACATTGCACTTTAGACCAATGGATGGAAAGTCAGGATCTGTTGATGTTGATGTAATAGGTTCTTGATCATCTGTGCTCTCCTTATACTCTGTGCTCTCCTTATACTCTGTGCTCTCCTTATCATCTGTGATTAACGTTTTCGGGAGCTCTGGAATCGGAAATTCAGCACTGTGTAGAACAGGACGTGTATAGCTGATGGTATATCCGAGTAGTTGACAAGAGAATTCCTCATTTTCGAAACACACTTTAAGTGTCTTACGGGAAGCACCACAAAGCCATCTTCAAAGATTCGAAGTATTAGCATTAACCATATATGTGGAGTAAAGATCGGTCGTTTATGAGTGAACTATTCCAAAAGAACAGTAACAGTAACTCACCTCTTTTGGTGAACTGTAGTTCCTTTCGTCACGTGACACAGCTTGAAAAGAAACTAGTTCTTTGCTGGGGAAGTGATGACCTTTTTTTTTTTGTTAGGTCAACACATTCACTCTGATCTTCGTTCGGAACTACTTGCTCTTCGCCGGGAAGTGAGGACCTTTTTTTTAGTTCATCACGTTCATACTTTGATGAGTACGTGAACACACTCCTTTTGATGAACTGTACATCCTCGCGCCACGTGACACAGCTTCAAAAGAAACTAGTTCTTTTGCGATGTGAAGCTCTTGAAAAGTAGTTCCTTCGTGAGTGAGGACCTTTTTTTTCTTTTTAGGTCATCACATTCACTTCCACCTTGAAATGGAACTACTTTCTCTTCGTCGGGGTAGTGAGGACTTTTTTTTACTTCATTACATTCACTCTGAGCTTCAAAAGGAACTGGAACTAGTTCACTGAACTAGTTCCTTCAAGTGAGTGAGTCGGAGTTAATTCACTCACTAAAAGGAACTGCTTTGCCCATAATGTGGAGTACAGGATTTGTCCTGATCACCGACTTACTAACCTAAATAAAAATTGATTATACGCTTCTTGTCCACTCTAGTGATGAGACGTTTTAGCGCTAAGAAAGTTACCTACAACCACACACATAACCAAATTTGTCAGGAACATTTACACATTCTTGAGATATCCTGAAAACCTATAGTTTACCAAGTTGGATATCAAATCCGAACCCAAGTGAGAGCTCTGTCTGGACATTGTTACATGAGGAAGCATCTCAATAGGAGTTGTTTATCTGAGAATAAAATTTGCAGAATGCAATGTCGAAGAGCATATCCTCTGTGAATGTGAGGGTTTAGCTCACAAAAGACTCCGTCACTTCGGTCAGGGTTTCATGGACCCGTCGCAATTCCTGACCATTCCTCTTCGCAAAATACTAAGATTGTGATTGAAGAGGAATCATAGTCAATCCGGGGAACGTCATAATAGGCCCAACTGTGGCTTAGTGAGAGAGTTTAAACATAACAACCCCTTTTGCCAATCTATCTATCTAAAATAAAATCTCTGTTTACACTCTACACACATTTGTACGCTACACTCTCGATACTATCGATTTATAGTCGCCTATTTTGGGTAACGAACATGATCAAACCTCATCAATTCACAAGGATGAAAGCATCGAGATTGTATTCTCGGCTTACGTTGCAACGGTTATCACTCCTTCGATTTTATCCTCCCAAGTCTCGTCCACACTGAAATTGTCATGTTGTTTTTTCGCCGAAGGGCATACGCAGCTGTCCTAACTACGCACATCTATATATCTATCGAAAATCTATACGTCTATAATACACGTATGTATTTTTGTGTAACCTACGACGTGCATTAACTTCCGGTCTCCGGGGCCACTGCATTTCCGAAGCCAGTGAACTTTCTATTTTTATTATATGTGAGAATTCTTTCAACCACCACCACCGACAACAACAACAACAACATATAGCAACGCATGAAGATCAACATCAAAACCGAAAGGCATCAAACTCTCTTTAAACATCGAAGATCCCCCTCGAGTTTTTATTTTTAGGAATTCCTTCCTCTGTTGACAGACCAAGTTTTAAATAGTTTTATGAAATCGGAAAGAAGCAAAAAAAAAAAATGAAGAGACCTATAGATTGGATTTAAATGGGGCACTATTTAGGGCATATCCGTGCCGGCTTGTAAATGTGTAATCCCTAGATATGCATATATCGTTTTTGTGACATCGTTTTAGGGGAAGTTAAGGTTGACGTAAATGGAAAACGAATTGATATTTGATTTCAGTGGTTTTCTTTGGTTTTCGGGGGGGTGCACGGAAATCAATTTATTCATAGTTGTGAGAACGGCTTTAATTGTTTAAGAAGTTAAATTTAGGATGATCAGTTCGAGGAGAATAGGAAACACAGTCATTGAAATAAATATCTATTTCCAAACAGTCGCGAGTCTTCCCTGTGAAGATATATCTTATTTGATTTTAAGGTTTTTTTCTCTTTTTTGGAACACATTTTGAACATATCTTTTGAGTTCTCAAAATTTACTTAGAAAATCCACCAACATGCACCACAATAGCCCGCAATCCCAATCACGTGATAATATGGAATCAGGATTAAAGACTGACCTTTTGCTTAAATTGTATTGAATTTCGTAGTTGTACACGCAAAACCACTAGATTCTTCATTGAGGACTGAAATTTCCAAATCGCGAGACTACGCGAAAATTTCTACTGAAACCGCCCGGTATGTTTCTTCACTCTTACATCTGGAAACGTCGTTGAATCAAGATTTCTTTTAGTATGATTCGATTTTAATTTATTTAATTTTTAACTTTAATTTTAATATTTTTTTATTTATTTATATATTTTAAATTTTTTGTGCGTTTTAGGACCTTTAAAAAAGGTCTGTCCGTCCGCCGTATACGGCGCATGTAAACGCGTTTAAAAGCTCGTAGCGCGCAGAATTAATTAATTTTTTACTTGAATAGATTGAGGGATGCGTAATAATTTTACGAGAGTGTAGGATGTGAGGTTTGAATTAAGGAAGAGTTTGGTTTCTATACTTCAGGAATCGCTTATGCTAGGAGGCTGAAACTTGGAATTTATATAGACCCATGACAGATTGTGTTTGTAAGGATACTAGTGACATACGGTTCGAGAAAAAAAAATTAATGTAAAGGTGATAGTTGTCGTGTGGGATAGGAATTGGGGTGGGAAACTTTGGATTAATATATATTGCGAACTAATTACCCAAGAATTACAAATTTATTTTCTAAAGAAAATGTACAGAAGGAATATGCTAAAGGTAAAATTTTTAAGGGGCTGTAGAAGCACAGAATTGGGAGAAGAAGAACTTTTCAAGTCGCGAGTTAGGCATCAGCCCAATAGACTCCTAGCAGAGAAAAATGGAGGTCAGGGTGGAGAGCAAACTATTCCGATTTTTATATCTCGAACATCATCAAAAAATACAAAGCTTATGAAGATTAATTTCTGTATATAGCGTGCTGTAAAGGGTTTTTCAATAGGTTCATAACAATTTTGTATTTTAATACAAACGCACCCTTCAACTTTTTTGGTGGTATGTCAATGTCAAAACGTCAGTCAAGGTAAGGTTTACATTTTTATCATGGTTTTTATTAACGAGCAACGTTTGGAGATTATCTCAATTAGTCTGTATTTTATTTACACAGAAAATTGCTATGTTCCTATTGTATAATTTTTGCGTGTTTCAAAAGGGTGAGGTACGCATACCCAAGTATAAAAAGCGGAACGGCACAGCACAAGCTTAGTACAGGTTCTAGAGTTGACAGTACTGGCTAATGTTTCGGGTCCAGTATGTGGGTCATTCCATCAAAAATCGCAAAAAAAGGACAATTTTGTGACCTTACCATCGCCGATTGTTTTGAAAAATTTCTTGCTTGAAGAACTAGTGAAATAAAATTTTTTTTATTTTTTATCTCTTTTTTTTTGTTAGTTGTAGTATGTTAAAGTTTTCGCAAAAATGGTGTTCAAGTCCTCTTTGAAAATTCATATTATTATTATTATTATTATTATTATATTTCTGTTAGTTTTTACCATAGAATAATAAAATAGGACTCACCTAGACCGAATCATTGCCGATTTGATCACACCGGTTCTATTCTTGGCGAAACTTCGGCCCACATTACGAATGGAACTGTAGTACACCAAAAAAAGTGAGTTAGTTCACTCACTCAGTTGAATGAACTGCTCTTTCTATATAATATCACGAATTCCACTATATCTCTTTACGTCTGGTGAAAAATCGAGCTGGTTTTTAGTTCTACCGGCTTGTTAAATAATCGTCTAAAAACCAATTTCAGGATTCTTTCGAAAGTGAACCCCTATCGGGAGTATTGGTTTTGACGATTTACGTCATGTTTTAGGTCTGAATGGTTCTTACTTTCATGGGCTTTCTATTTATTTCAAATTTTGTGTGATTGTTCCGATTTGAGTTCTGTTTTTTTGTTAAGTTGATACATCTGTTGTTGACATTCCCTCTAAATCTTAGCGTCATAGCTTGACATTTGCAAAAGTTACGTAGCCAAGAGAGTACATCTATCTTTGTGTGTGTTGGCGATTTTTTACAATTTTAGAAATGGATTTTATATAAATATCCACCGTGTGGCACCGCGTTATCGTTCCGATTTGAGTTCTGTTTTTTTTTTTTGTTAAGTTGGTAAATCTGTTGTTGACATTCCCTCTAAATCTTAGCGTCTTAGCTTGACATTTGCATAGCTTGACTTTTTAATCAAGGTGGTATATATGTATGGTATATTTGAGGGCTGACATGAGTTCTACCCCTGGTAAATTGGTGTTGAAGCAAGTCAGCAAGTTTCTTTTCTTGTTGGAAAAATGGTTTAATCTAATTAAATGATAAGGAAGTGTAAGGAATAAGTACCATCATTTTCTATAACTCACTTGATCCCGATGCGCTGTAGCTGTTCTCTCGTTGTTATCAAATCCTATGCTCTGCAAAACGTAAAATAATGTTTTTATATAAAAAAAAACCTTTATACCTATATGGAGTGAATAAAATGTCTAAACAGCGTCCGGCTGGCAATGGAAATATTAATTCGTACCCGAAGTCATGATGTATATTTGGCTTCAAAAAGACCTACTTAATAAGCCCGCAAATGGAATGACGTATATTTGTGTCAAAAACATAATGTGGGACGAACTAGGGGTCATTGCTGCCGGCCGACACTGCAAGTAAACAACAATAAAAAAAAATATTGCAGTAAGCCCCCGGTATGTCCATCTCCATTCACCACACATTGCACTTGGCTCTACGCGTATATGCAACTGCATTCCTTCACTTGATGTCGTTTATCTTCGATCTTCAGAATGCCGCTATGATAGTTGAATTGAAGTTGCATGTAAATCGAAGCCATCATCATCCACATCATCATCGATGGAATGCATGCTGTATGCATGATGCATGCGCTCAATATGCGTCGCTTCCATATACAATACATGATGATGCATGTGTGATGTGTGCATGAGGAAAATGATGATGCGCGCGGTCGCACGGTCGCGGGTCACCCGTGCACACATTACATATGTGTGATTGTAGGCAAGGCTGTGGAATGCCTTGAAAACATTTCATGAGAAAATTTCCGGACTTTTTTCCTCTTCTTCTTCTTTTTTGTTTTCATTTCTCTTTTTCTTTTGAGGTTTTTCATTTTTCACTTTATTCTTTTCACTTATAAGAAGCCGAGACTGAAGTGTCCCCGCTGGCGTCCACGTCACTGATGTCACCAACAACATATTATTATGTTGTTGTGGCGTTCCAAAGTTGTTTACCAAGTTTCATTGCACCCAAAACTTGATGATGTTCTGCCGCCGCTCAGACCGTCGTGGTCGCACCGTGTAGTGCAGTTGTAGTTGGTGCATTTTAGTCTGTGGGTCACGCGGCATATTCTTACCACCGTGCATTTTTTCTCGTCGCAGTCTCGTTTAATTCATCACGACAAAAAAAAACGGGCAAATTCTATCATCACTTCGGTTCCATAAAAGAAAGTGGCATTTCGCGAGACAGTTGATTTTCGATCTCTTTCTAGACTATCGTCTATCTCATTCGAAATTAATTCAATTGCAAGTAGTGCGGCATTCCATGAGCTCGTAATTGCACGCGCGTCGTGTTTGCGTAAAAATGTTTTTCTTTTTCACAATAAAACAACGTCACAAAGTGCACTATAAAATGTACGTAGACTCAAAAGAAAGAATTAAAAAAAAAAAAACGCTACGCTTCTTCATATTTTTATGAATGGCGCGAACCTAATTCATAACGGTAAAACACAGTGCACGTAGTGTGTAGAAAAGTGTTTTTATTTGTTTGTTTGTTTGCTTAGAGAGATACAGAAAACCTTGCGGGAAAGTTTTTCTTGTATATATGCTGCGCGCTTTGATGACACAACATGTGGCCCTCCTGTCGTCATAATTTTCATCTCATCACCCAGGGGCATATCTGGGCATCATCCGTACAAACAGTTGAACATGAAAGTATGTGAACATGCAATAGAATTAATCAAATTTTACTATTTATTCTTTAAATTGTAAATAAAACACGGGTTTTGCATATCCGATGAAGTTCGGTGTTGGTCTATTGGGCTATGAATGGTTTGGTCTAGAGATGGGCAAAGCAGAGTGAACTCCGACTCACTCACTGAAAGTAACTAGTTCAGTGAACTAGTTCGAGTTCCTTTTGAAGATCTCTTTCCCGCCGAAGGAACTACAACAGTTCTTTTCAAATTCAGAGAGAATTTGAGGACCTGAAAAAAAAATTGCTCACTCACGAAGGAACTAGCTCTTTTCAAGTTTGGAGTGCAGCTACAGCGCATCGGGACCTTTTTTTAACAGTTCACTCATGAACGACCCATCTCCACTTTGGTCACATTTTCTAATGTTGATTTATAGATAATAGGAATTTTCTCCAAAACGTCACATCCCCTTATCAATGATCTTATCAAAAACAAAAAATTTTGTTAACTCGACGTTAACGTTGATTTTTCAAATGTCGGCTTAGGATCAATACGTCGAGTCTCACGAAGGTTGTACATTCGATCAGGAGTTGGATGAGAATCACTTCCCTCAGTAACAAAAAATTAACTTAAGTTTTCGCCTGTTCACTAATATAATAGGCTTAGTAAATACCAAATTCTATTTGATGAACCTACTTTATCAGCTTTTCTACCTATGCAGCAATTGTCCTCTCCTACGTACGTCGCTAATTGCGGTAGTTGCGTTTCCCAACTATACCAGGGTAGGTAGATGGTATAATTTTGTGACTTCGCCGCCATTTGCACTGGATGTTGCTAGTTCGTCAAATGCATCGTAATATCTTTGACCTTATAATAATGACATTTAATTGTACATATTTTCTCTGCAAATTCGCATTAATTGTGCGGTTATGACTTTATTCTGCGATACCATCGGCAGACCACAGAGATGGGTCGTTTATGAGTGAACTGTTCCACAATCAATAGTTGATTGAAGTGATTAAGTGAACTAACTCACTTCTTTTGGTGAACTGTAGTTCCTTTCGCCATGTGACACAGCTTGAAAAGGAATGAGTTCCTTTCCTGGGGGAAGTGAGGACCTTTTTTTTAGCTCCTCACATTCACTCCGAACTTGAAAAGGATCTAGTTCTTGGCTGGGAAAGTGATGAATTTTTTAGGGTCATCACATTCACTCCCACCTTGAAATGGAACTACTTCTTCTTCGCCGGGGAAGTGGGGACCTTCTTTTTTTTTTTTTTTTGTCATCACATCCACTCTGATCTTCAAAAGGAACTGGAACTAGTTCACTGAACTAGTTCCTTCAAGTGAGTGAGTCAGAGTTAACTCACTCACTAAAAGAAACTGCTTAGCCCATCTCTAATTCAGTTGTGCAACTTTTAACTTTGATCGATCTGTGAACTTTGTTTTCTGTCAGACTAAAGTGTGTAGTGTAGTATTCAAACTACATATTCGGCAAATAGATACTGTAACATAATTACGTACAGTGCATTTTTATAACATACTTTCGGTTATAACGTACCTTTTTTCAATCTAGAGCTCTCGCCTGAGAGTTTGGCAACTATTCGAACGAAAGGAAATTGTGTTTTTAGTTTGAACGATTCAAATCGGTCGCTTCGCATTGCCATTAGCGATTCAAGTAAATCATCGGCCAAATAAAAGACGTTTGTCTGACAGTGTTTAAGGTCTTTTTAACATAACAAGATCAAATATTAAAAATGATAGGTACATGTTTTGTTTACATGTGGCAAATTGGGCATTGTGGGGCATAAATTTAGGGTGTAATCTTCCTGAACTTACGATTTTGTTAATTTTGTAACGGGCGAAAATTGTATTAGTTTAATGATTTGCGTATAAAAAAAAAACAAAAGTATTGTACATCTACTGCGAAAGTCGTTTGTTAAACGGATAATGTAGTACCATATGTAGTTCTTCTGAAACTGATTAGCCTGTCAAAGAATCACTCAACTCAACTATGCGGTTCACATTCGATTCCCATTCACGGCACATATAGGTACGATCATTAAACACGTTTGGAAACTGCTTTATAGATATACTTTAAAGACGTCCTTTTTGGTTTCACAACCACATTTTAGGGCCGAAAAATATTCAAAATTATACTGCTATAAATGTAAGTGATTGACCATCTCAAATTTCTCAATGCCAATTACATTCTTGAAAAACTTAAATAACGCGACTATTGCATTGCGGATTTCAACTGCCAAATTGTTAAAGGAAATCGTTCACAAATTTTCAATAATTTAAAATTGGAGAAATCAGAGTTCACTTTTCTGCCGTGGGGTTCCAGAATAAGGGTGAATATTTTTACAAAAACTCCCGACTGATTTCATGTTTACGTCAACAAGGCTACGGAATACGCTTCTTCCGCAGTTATTGTTACAATGATGATAGTTTATTCTTCACAAATACCACTTCGTCAACAAACTTCTAGTTTAATGTGCAGTTCGTCGATTTTGATCTAACCAAGGTTTGAACTGAACGAACTCCTTAAAAAAAGAACCGACTTGAGGAAGAGGAACCAATCGCGTAGCAATTGTGTTTACTGGGATCGTAGAAACTAGAAATCTGGACCCAGTCAAGCTGAATTTCTAAGGAAATTTAACCAGATTGAGGAACTGAGTTGTTTGTCGTTTACTTCACGAGAAGTGAAGGATTCATAAACCATAGAGCTATAACTAACGGAGATCGCAAAGCGCCGTTTTTGTATAAAGCACTTTGAAACATTTTGATGCAAAATTGAACATTTTTGTATGGAGTGTTTCATGCCCTGTGGCAGTGAAATGCAAATAGTAGCGAAGTATTTAAAGGTTGGGCTTTTTTTCTTTTCAATGCCGGAGTATAACATATATGTGAGTAAGATGCTGATAGTAGCATAGTGAATATCGCCGGTCCTTTGCGAGAAAACCTCCGGCTTCAAAAAAGTCGCTGCACGCTCTCTCCATTATACATATAGCTCTATGTCCAGACCAACATCTAGCTATGATGTACACTTCCTTAAGTGGTTTAACCGACTTGGGAAAGTGAATGCATCTAATACAGTAGAACTAGCAGAAGTGACCACCGTCATATATTGACCACTTGCCTAAAGTGGCAATTTTTTTATAGTCCCGACGTATATCACTGATTTTCCATACACTTTTCGTTTTGTATTGTGACCATTTCTATATTGTGACCATTGACCACTTTTTAGCTAAAATTTACGTATCGCATACATGTGTACATCCTATAAGGTGACCATAAAATACTACGTCATATACTAATTCAGACACAAATGTTGCAAAATGCAAAGTGAAATAAATGAAGCACGGAGCTTAGTATCGAGATTATGTTCTGGATACATGCGTAAAAAAATGCACCTTTTCACGATCTGAGCATAGTCCGGGTACGAATTTCGTAAGAAATCAAATCGGGTATAGTCTTCGGTAAAGTTCATGAATTAAGTTTGTTACCGAAACAGAGTGGTAAAATGAAGCTCTTTGTTAAAGTGAAAAACTCTTCCTTCTTTGGCAGTCACGTGGAATTTTTAAATTTTTAGGTGGTAGCGCCGCAACATTGGTTTTTAACTTCAGTAAAATTGTCCGCCGTGACTGCCCCGTGTTGTATGCTTTTCTAAGTTTTTATAGGTGATGATACGAACGAGACTGCAATCATTTTCGAAACAAAATTTTTTTTTTAAATATGTTAAATTGATCTCTTATTATTTATTTTTTTAATTTCTAAAATTTTTCGGAAATGAAGTATATCTACACAATTTACACTTGATCTTATGACTTATGATAAGTCATATTAAGGGGCTAGTTGCCTTTAGCTCAATCCAAAAATCGAAATTTTTTTTTTTTATATTTTCGTAGATAAACATGTGTAGAATATGGTACCCAAACGGATTTTTCGAAATTAACTATGTATGTGAGCTATCGTATCATTTAGGCACTTTATGGATTTCTAATGGCAAAAAGTACTAAAGGAAAACTTTAAACGTGTTTTTCTCGAACCTACGTTTTGCGCCATATAAACTGGCCACCATGATATATATCATTTTGTACTTAAATACTTATTAAATATCTTGCGAAAAAATCTTCTATGAAAAAAAAATCATGTAAATTGCCCTATTATTTGGTCAGCTAGAGGCAAATACCCTCTTAAGGAGTTTTACTTCATATTGTCTGTATATCATTTTTGAGAGTTAAAGTCTCATAAGAAGAACTAGTAACTAGTAAAGTAAAGTCTCGATTATCCGAGCTTGTCGGGACTGATTCCAACTGGAACAATTGAAAACTCGGACAATACGGGATACACGTTAGAAGAAATTAACACGGCAGTTGCTTAGATTGTACAAACTATTGAGTTTGTAAAATTTTTGTTGAAGTCGGATCGGATAACTCGGATAATCGGGGCTTTACTGTAAAAATAAGTTTTTTTTAATTATACTACGTATACTAAAAGCTTAGTAAGATTTTAACCTCATAACTAAAATATTTAAACTCTTACTAAGGGCGGGGTAAGGTTAATTCGGTGAAAATAAGGCATATTTCCAAGAATTTTTTTAGACGATACCGCTAATGCTGGATTGTTTCATTTCATTTTTATATTTTAATACAACATCTGAACTACATTTTCAAATATTTTAATTTCGAAATATTTATAAATAAGGCGTTCGCAGTAAATCTCCGCAGGCGTATCGAAAAAAAGTTGTTTTGCGGTGTACGCTGCAACTCGTGACTAGATCAGGTGAAACAAAAAAATCTAATTGCGTTTATTAGGTGAGATGTTTCTCGATGTAATGACGTCGTTTTTTTTTTTTTTTTTTTAACCGATTTTTCCATTTTTGGTAGCACTTGAAAGTCAAAAACGCGATTTTTGCTAAAAAAAAATCGTTAATTTTTTTATTGTAAAATAAAAAATAATTGTAAAATTAAAAAAAACTTTTCGTCACTACCTGGTGATTTATGTGCAAAAATAGTAAACAAAATTTTAAAAGAATCGGTGCTATACATTTTGAGTTACAACGTAGGTACACCGACTTCAAAAATGACAAGTTTCAGAAAAACGCTTTAATGTTTTGCACACTAGGCGTCACATACGACTACGTACACCTCTAAACTGCTCACAACTCCGTTAATTTTGCTCTTATCGACTTGAAATTTTGACACAACATTCTTGCAATGTTATACATTCGTTTAAAAAAAAATAAAAAATAAATACCAAAAAAAAAAGTTTAAAAACCTTACCCCGCCCTTAAAAGAGCTATGCTCTGAAAGCTTCCAAGTGTATTATTTTTTATAACTGTTTTTTTTTTGTAATTTGTTAAAGTTATGGTCTGGGACGAAATGTAATTTGCTTTCTTCATCTTTTTTTGGCATGGTGTATACTACGAACGAAATTGCGACGATATCAACTTTTGTTAATCACAACCTCTAAGAAAAATTTCCAAAGTTGAAGAATTTAATTAATGTCGATCCTAGAACTTCATGCAATAATAGATTTGGGTTAAACATGCGCGATATGCGTAAGTACTAGTTAAGAATTGGAGGACTAATGGTCTAAGATGGTTAAATTTCGTCGGGTAACATACGTTTTGTTCTCTAGATTACTTACCCTACACATTAATGCCTAACAATAATCGCCTAACTAATAGTATAAATGCTTCTTCTTCTCCCATATACAGACATATATGTTTATAAAAAAAAACCCCTCACATAACAACCGTTCTGACTGTTCAATATTCAAGCCGTAACGCATATTCAAATCTCTTGAATTAAATTGAAAACTAGCCGAGATTTTTAGATCTTAGTTGTGTTGTTGCGATGTAGATGGAAAAACCGAACCAGTTCGGTGGAATGGTAAAGTTGTTTTAGAGAGAGAGGCGCCTTCGTATCATAAATTTCGTTTAAATTCCATTGAGGTGAGCCGGCACCTACATTGATCTTACCTTCATTCTTTCATTATATAAGAAAAATTGACTGTAGTTAATGCTTAATGTTGGAGACCCGAAACGAACCGAAGTATCTACTATTGTTGTTTTTTTTTTTTTTTTTTTTTTTTTTTTTTTCAAAATAAAAAAAACAGCACTTGTTGCGCGCCCTTGAATCTAGGTCTGCTTCGTATCCATTGGCGTTATGAATACTCTAGAGGTGTATGTTTCTCTATTGGACCCGATTTCGATTAACTTGTTGCTGCTGCTTCGGTACACCATTGCGGTTTAACGTCATCACACCATACCACCCATCTTATACCAACAACAAATTCATCTCATCATATACAACTCGTTTTATAAAGTCTGGTCCCATTTTTATTTCAAGAATTCTTAGAATTGTTTTCTTTTCTATCGCCCCGATAAGGTAATAAAATAATGCCAAGTTCGAAAAAGAAACAACAAACTAATGCGAAATATCGTGTGAAAGTTTGTCATCAATTATTACATCGGTAGAGTCGATGACACCTTTAGATCAAAGAAGGCGTTATATTCATACTCCCCGCAAAACGTCTTCTAAGATATCAAAGAAAAATTCCGATATATGTATCTTTTCGGGCGTCTGATAGTGATGATTATAATGATGTGTGTGTTGTTCTAGTCAGTGCTGCCAGATCAAGTTTGTTGGGCATGTGAAATCAGTGGTACCTATTCCATTATTGGAGGCGCTGATCTTAAGAACGGTGTCTAAGGGGCCGGTTTCACAGTCGAAGTTTAAACCAAATTTTTGGTTTAAACTTCGACTGTGGAACTTAGGAACTTGTTCGTAAGATCACAAGTTTAAGCCAAACTTTTGGTTTAAACTTCAACTGTGAATGAACAAATCTTTATATTGAATTGTTTATTGCATAAGTGACTCTTGACTCTTTCTGTGGCATGGGGTAGTAACAGCGCGGCTTCCGAACTTAATATGTGCTTTTTAGAAAATTTCTAAGGGGTGTCCAAAAAGTTCCTATAAGTCAGCCTTCATAAATAGATGCTGCTAGCTATCCCAATATGTTGCGAGTTCACCCAGGTGGGAGGTCCTGTATATTTTTCGAACTTTGTTAAAATTGATTATCAGATTCTAATTTAAAATTTTCCAAAATGCTCTTACTTACTTACTTACGATGGCGCTACAGTTCAAATCGGACTTTAGCCTCCTGAAAATGCTTTTACTAGGTTTTGAAATTGGACAACCGAACGAACGCCTTCGACACTGTTAATTCAAAAATAAGTTTTTTTATTTAAGCCACAATTGATAAGCCTATGGCTAAGTGGGATTTCTTTCGAACCCACGTCCTCACTTTTTGAAGACTATTGGCGCTTATTAAACTTTACGCCACCGAGACTTCCTTTTGTTTGTTCATTGATGGCCAAAACCTCCGAATTCGCTCGTTGTTCCGTCTGCACCAACCTATGAAATTTGTTTTTTGAAATGTGATTTATGTTATACACAGTGCGACAAATAAGTTTCGAGACTCGAACCATATCTTAATAACTGGTAGGACCATCTATGTATACAGACCGGCATTTGAAAGCTGAGACTCTCCTTTTCCCGGTAACACCAATTTTATTTGAATCGGTCGATAGATATCAAAGTTGTGACAGTTCTACCAAAACAACTTTTTTGTTGATGTTGAAAATTTCATCAAAAATCAAAACAATGCTTATTACATTTTTTGATAGCAAAGGAATTGTCCGCAGGGAATTCATTCCAACTTTATTATAACCAACAAATTGCTGGCGCATTTTATTTCGAAGTTTTGAAGCGTGTGATGGCCATAATCCGTCGTATTCGACCCGAATATCATGATTCGGTGAACACGATAATGAACCGAGTCACACCTCACTCATTGTTCGTCAATTTTTGGATCGGAATCAAGTCTGTGTGTTGAATCATACGCGGTATTCACCTGATCTGGCTCTATGGAATTTCTCTCTATTCCTAATGTTGAAATTGAAGCCGAAAGGATATTTTTTTTAAATAATATATCGACAAAGAACACAGCTTCAACACGAGCACTTGCAGCCAATTTCACAAAATGGCCTGGAACGCACATTTAAATGATCTGAAACGCACATTTAAATGACCGCTGAATCGCTATAACAAGTGTATTGAAACTGGTGGAGAATATATTGTATAAAAAAATTTAAAATATCCAGATATTTACTTTTAATAGATGTTTTCCATGGCCAGTCTCGAAACTTATTTGTAGAATTGTGGCTGAGTCTTTAGAATTAAGAGTTTTGGAATGGTTGTAAAGCGACAGGTATGTCCCCGTGTTTTAATGTATCAAGTGTTGATCACATTGTAATCTTCGAAGAGGATAAATCGGGGCGCTATGAAGCATTAGCTACCTAAATAATTTCCGCTATCACACATCTGTTGGCGCTTTTCTAACATTTATTCTCCATAAAGATTTGAGAGTTCCGTTCAGTTGGACTCATCAAGTTTTTTGTGTAATTTTTGTTCGGACATTCTAAGGTACCTAAGTTCATCACTTGGGATGAAACATAAAACCTATTTACTCTAATTGCAACCAGCGTTAGGGGTCATTGTCAATGGAGCGACAGCCCAAAATCGTGTCATGTCACTCCTGCAGGTTTCTGGACAAAGCTCTTTTTTTCCAGTGATGCATTGTTGGCGCCTCGCCCAACCTCCGACTTGGAGAGCCAGTCCTATTTATGAATTACACCCCGGTAGAAAAAGTTAAGCGTTTTTTTTAGCTGACTATGACATGGTGAAGTTGTCCCAGCTATGCTGTTAGTTTAACTATGTTATATGGTTTGCCTACTTCCTGAGACACACTGGTGTTACTGGCCATTCAGGTTATCTCCATGTTAGTCTGCAGATTCATTACCAACAACATTACTATGTCCAGGAATCCATCCATTCCAATAGGCTTAGATACTATTAGGTATACAAATAAGTTCTCGGCGTTCTCGTATAGATGGCGCTAACACGAAATACAGGGAAAAAATGCTGGATCAAGCTTGTAATATGGGAAGATTAAGTATATTGCAACGATTCCCCGTCATTTCATTTGTAAAATTTGAACGTGAAGTTTTTCTTTTTTGTTTTAATTCAAAGAAATCGGCAGCTAAGGCTCGTCAGATGATTAGAGAAACTAATAACGAGTCTTCTATTAGCGAATCAAAGTGTCGCGAATGGTTTCATCGCTTCAAAATGGGTGGTTTTGGCGTGGAAAACAAGGAGCGTTCCGGCTGGCCAAAAAATTTCGAAGACGCTGAATTGGAGGCACTACTGGACGAAGATTCATGCCAAACACAACAAAATCTTGCGGATTCATTGGATGTGACTCAACAAGCCATTTCACATGGCCTGAAAGCCTTGGGAATGATGCAAAAGCAAGGAAATTTGTGCTGTACGGACTACGTCAATCTGAAGCGCCAAAAATCGTTTGATACCCTGGCCATACATCAACATTCAACGCAAAGCCAAATATCCATCGTTCCAAAGTCATGCTATGCATTTGGTGAGACCAGCTCGGCGTGGTGTATTATGAGTTGCTGCAACCGAGTAAAACCTTCACAGGACCTCTTTCTCGGAGACAACTATGCGTTTGAGCTGAGCATTGAAAGAAAAACGGCCGCAGCAATATGAGTTGGTTAAGGTGGGTTTCCATATGCGACAATTTTCTGTGACAGATATTTGTCACGACAAAAATGTGTCACACTCTTCAGTCTGGAGTTTACATTTGTAACGTTACTTGTGTCACACCTTTTCGTAAATTAGTTATGTATTTTATTTGAATTGAATTATAGCCATCTTATAAATATTGGCAGTTTGCTAAAATGGTTGAAATCCCCATCTTAGCGCGTGAAATGAACTGAAATTTTCGAGAAACCTTTGATCTGAAATTGCTGTCAAGCTGGGTTTCCAAATGCGACAATTTTGTGTGACAAAAATTTGTCACTACAAAAATGTGTCACAATCTTCAGTCTAGAGTTTACATTTGTGACATTACTTGTGTCACACCTTTGCGTAAATTGGTTGTCAGTTGTCAAAAAAAAAGTGAAATGGTTGGAAAAATAACGAAACAGCAAAAAAATACTGAAAAAAAATTGTTAAAATTGCTTCTATTAATGAAAAAAAAAAAGAAATTTCGAAGCGACAGTGCATGGATATTGAAGATATTTCGCACTAATGACAGAAGGTGAAAGACGTTGAACTGAAATTTTCCGACTAGCGACATGCGACAAAATTTGTCACAGATTTGTAACCAGTAGCTCAGTTCTGTAACTTATGAGAAATTTCTCACCAAAAAGCCATAGTGAGGACGAATTGATGCAGTTTTCTTGACTACGTATTTGGCAATCTTTCATTCCTCATTTGGTGAAAATACAGAGAGAAAACTGCATCAATTCGTCTTCACTATGACTTTTTGGTGAGAAATTTCTCATTCATAAGTTACAGAACTGAGCTACTAATTGGATAACTGATCTGTCACACATAATGTCACCGAAAATTGTCGCATATGGATACCCAGCTTTAAGGGTAACTCTGGGGATAAATTACGACCTGTGTGAGAAGACCAACGTTTCCAACGCAAAGGTGTCTTCATATTTCGAAGAAACACAGGAAGGACAATCCAAGGAAACCATTGCGATCCTAAAGAACAACCTGCCGAAACATGATGGCGGTGAGATCATAGTGAACGTCAAAACAAGAAAGTTTCGCTGCAACACTCTAACGTTGATATAGAAGTTTGCAACATCGAAAAATACATTTAATCAGTCAAAGAAACGAATAACAAATTCAAAGTCAGCACTTCGGAAATAGTAATAAAACCCTTTACGATGACTTGATCAGTAGTTCCATCAACGTGCGTGTGCTCCAAGTGCGATTGTTATAGAAACATCAAAAGTTCATGTTAAAAGTGAAAACGCTTTGTTAATAAAAAAAACAATAGTGAAATTAGTTAATTATTCAATTTAACAAATTACAGCATTATTATTTATTGTTCCGCTCGCGATACGCACATAAATCATTAATTTCATACGTCATCACAAAACCATGTACGGATCTAAACAACTACAAAATACGATCAGCATTTATCTGGAAAACGTGTTTTACTACGTCGCAAACATATTCACAATGTCGGAAAACTGCAACAATGTTTTCATAGTTTATAATTCCAGCGAAAAAAAATTCCACGCGAGGAAAATGCGTAAATTTTCATAAACAAGAAAGCGGCCCGCTTGCACTCCACACCCGTCCTCGTTGTCTACAAAAAAAGATTCCGTAAAAATGGCGTCTGCAAAAATTTTTGCGCGTCTTTCACGATGTCATCATAAAGAAGAAACAGCGAGAAGAAATTATTTATGTGTGAGTTTTTTTTTAGGTGAATGCGCGCGGCCAGTGACGAATGGGATATGGGCGTGACGATTGCAAAAATTGTTGCTATTGTGTTTTTTTTTTTATATTTATATATATTTTTTTTCTTATTGATTTACGGAAAAAATAACAATAGCAACAAAAGGTGTTCTGCGAAAATTTTCTTAAGCATTGCCCGCACGCACGATACAATGAAAAGACAGAAACAAACTGATTTGTTTGTTAATTTGAATTTGAATTACGCGCGCACATTTGAATTTCCGTTATGACGATGAAAGTGTTGCCATAATATCGAAGCGATGACAATGCTTGCGTCTAATGATTCAAAAATTCCGCGGAATTAGCTAAAATTAAATTAGGAATTACTCATGTAATTTTCTCTAAAATAAAATGATTTCATTTACAAGTATTGGCCCAATGTGTTTGATTATTGCCAGCTTGTTTTGAAATTTAGACCTCAAAACACTTAATTATTTATTGTACCAGGAAATATTACACCGTATGTATATGAGTTGCTATTTATGGGAAAAGATGCGTAGTCTAGAAACAATTTTATGGAATTTTAACGACATTTTTCTGTTGGGAATTTACGTGGGCATAACATGAAATTTTAAGTATCGTATCATTCATGAGAATGGTGTTATTGTCGGTATAGACGCACTAACGAATAGTAAAGCGCCCGACATTTTTATTTTGATGACAGTTTTTTTTTGTAGTAAGCTATTGCTTACGCGCGTATACTTTCTTTCCGCCGATAAAAATTCATTAAGGGTTAAATGTTAACACTTCCTCTAACTATAAACTGATAATTTTATACTAAGAGGAAGTATTTTTTCCCATACATGTTTTTAATATTTACACGATATGAAAATTAACCACGTACTTGCATTACTGTAAAAACTTTGTGATCATTTCGATAATTTCTAATATATAACTTCCAGTTTTTCGAAAATCGTAATTAAGAAAAATATTAGAAGGTGAAATCTGACTTTGAATTTCTAAATTCGTATTAGTACTGTTTATTCGTTTATAAAAGTTGGTAGCTGTAGGTACAGTCAAAAAAATCCATTTAATTTTACATCTTTTGGATAGTAGGCAAATATGCCACAGCTTAAGTAAATTTACATTGGGATGTAATAGTCAATTTGAATATAATTTTTAATATTCGGATAGTAGATTTCCATTTGCAATCAGTAAATCTCAGCTTCGAAAGCAGCTTCACTGAATATCCTGTTGAATTTTCACTCTAAAACGAAGTGTATAATTAGCACTCTTTAAGATACACTTATTTCTACTTCTAATATTATCGTTTACTTACTTATTGTTAATAAAACTCTTGCCTGTAGGTTTGACGCAAGTAGCCACTGCACCAAAAAAAAAAAAATCGTCGAAGCGTCCAACTTCGTGGTTTCAAATAGCTCAGTAGTATAGATCAAATAGATCAGTAGAATTACACGAAAAAGAACGTAATTTTCAATACATTTTTAAATATACTTAATTTTACATGAAATGTTGCGTAATTTTGTGATCATTTCCATGTAAATTGTGCGGTTCAGTTGAAAAGTACATGAATAATTTACTAATATCATTGATTTCGTGTAAAAATGATTGAAATGTGTACACAGTAAAAAAAATCCATTTACTTTTACATCTTTTAGATAGTAGACAAATATGCCTAACTTTTTTAAGAAAAATTGAATTGGAAAGTACTAAAAATAAATTTTTTGATCAGTAAATTTCAATTTGCAAATAAAAAATTTGAATTGCAATCAGCAAGTTACAATTTCGAAAGCAGCAAATTCACTATATATTCTCTGATAAAGAGTAGTATAATTAGCACTCTAAATTCTCAAAAAAAGCGACTCTTTAATTAAGATACTTCTTATACATATTATTTCTTACTTACTACTCTGAAATAAAACACTTGGATGTAGGTAGGAACAGAACGCGGATCCGTGATCAATTCTGGTATTGAGGCGAAGATTTGGTGCGTGTAGCCACTGCATTGCATGCATTGCATTTTCATCTAAGTAAAGCAAACCGATCAAAGCGACCAACTCGTTGTTTACTTAAAAAAGTACGCAAATTTGTTAGACTTTTCAAGTAAATTATTCGGTTCAGTTGAAAAGTACATGAATAATTTACTAATACCATTAATTTCGTGTAAAAGTGATTGAAATGTGTACTTTTACTTAAAAACATTATACATACTGGAAATTTCAAGTAAAAATTAGATTGAAAGTTCAATTTTTTGAAAACAGTGTAGTTATCACAACTTTTATAGTTTAAAATCGTCCGAAAACGAGACGTTTAGATTTTAGGTCAAGTTTACTCCTCACAAAATACGTTCAAAATTTCGTATAAATTTGATTTAAACTTGGTGCAAGGATTTTTAGTTCGTTCAGTGCAAAGAAATTCTGCATTTCGCTCTAAAAACCTTTCCTGGTCAGGCACTCCTCTCCTTTGAACAAAATAAAAAACACTGCAGTCTCGAATCGGTTAACCGATATTTCATGCATTTTCAATGCTTTTTAAGCTACTAATAAACTTATTACTACCGGTATAAGTTTCCTTTTCGTGTTCGTCTCATATTTTTCGGATAGATAATATTCGAGATCGCCTGTGTTTTCAAAATTCCTAGTTTCTTTGGGACAAAAACTGGAAAGTTTATATAGCACATTAATCAAAAAGATTCAGAATTTTATTCGGAAAATTAAAAATATGAGTTTCTTCTTCAAAATCGATGTTGTCATCTTCATAAACATACTGCAGTTCATCTGCAAGCCAATCGTATAATACTCTAAATGAGGACGAATTTACCCGTTAACGAACTTAGCCTTACAAATTTGACCAAACATTCAGATTCAAAATTTCAAGATCATAGGTCAAGGCGTTCTTGAGTTATCATGCTGACGGACAGACAGACGGACGGACAGACGACAAACGGAGTTAGATGTTTCGTCCTCAAAAAGCACAAAATAATATTAATTTTTTTTTGGTGTAAGGCTTCGTGCTAAGCGTTACAAACTCTTGTTCCGGATTAAACTTATATTCCTCTCAGATTTCAAATCCGTACTTTTTTGATAAACTCCAAATGTTCGATATTTCGTCAGACTCATTTTTAACAATAATGCAATCATTACTAATTTAATGAGAATTGTTATTGTTGTGAACTCAAGGGAGACTAGTCATCGAAAAAAATTCTTTCCATGCAAAGTATTTGTACAGAAATGAATATTTTAATAAATATTTCTTTTCTAACTACAGTTGCCTGTTCAAAATTGCCCAAATATAACGTTATTTTCTACGACATTGGATCTAAGATCCAAGCCTTTCAGGTTACTATGACAATCAATAAAAATAAACTACAAAATATTCCTTCATAATTATTTCACGTGTGTTTTTGACTCGCAGGATCCTTTGGCATCCTTCGATCTCAGGGTGCTGTCAAAATAATTTTGGTCTCTATTTTTTTCGCGCTTTTACACCGGGTACCCTATCCTTAGTTACCTGATCTAAGGTGCAGGACATCCTGCAATGTAATCTTTTTTTGAAAAGTTGCATTGTTGTAGCTCTGAAATGTTTAAGTAATTAATTAAAAGGTAAATAGTTTGCCAATATCTTCAGTAATACTTCAGTAAAAAAACGACATTACAATTTTGATGATAAATCTTTGAACGCGGAGGAATCATTGTGAGTCGTGAGAGCGTCTATAGTATACTCATTGAATGTTGGAAAGGGAAAAGCATCTACTGGCAATCGATCCATAGCAATGAATGTTCAAAACTGTGGTTAGGAATAAGAGTTGACGAAAGAAGCTCTAAGACTAGAAAAAATATGTGAGATATATGTAGTAGAGCTGAGCCTTGTGCATCGTTGGAATTTAGTTGGGAGAAAGGAGAAATAGTTCCCGTTTAATACGACTTATTTAGACCATTTAGAAAGATTGATCTTCATTAAGAATCAAGGAAATGAAGCCAGTCTTAAGTTTAAGTATCTCCATCAAACGCAGGAATTCTAATGAAAAAGGTAATCGGTAAATTGTTTGGAATACATAGTGAATAAAGTGTCCTTTTATTCCTTATTCCTATTTTTCAACTGTCTACGGTTTGCATTACCCTAACGATCACGGGTTTGATGGCTAATAAGGAGATAGTACTGTGTCCTTGCTTCATTTTTTAAAAATTGACTGAACATACCATGCATGCTCTAATCCTCACATAAATGCAGATCCAAGAAAGTACTTTGTGTTTCTTTTTACGAAGTTAATTTTTATTTATTAATTTTTAGGGAGGAAGGCGTAGAGGGTATCAAAAAAGGCTTCAATTTTAAAAATTGTAAACGCAACAACCGACGTTTCCGAATGAATATCCTTTCAAGTCAATCATCAAAGTAGCTCCTTAAATATTTCTCAGTGTTAAAACTCCATTTACTCTTTCGTTTGCCCAATGTCCACGACTCTCCGTACTGGCACTAATTTGCCTGATTGTACATAGCATCCATGACATTATTTATTCGAAAAACTAATAAATTCACAATAATAACCTTTTTTGTTACTCAACCAGAGTTAGTTTGCAAAGACACACGTCGCGCCAGTGAATGTTTTCTTTTCGGGTCGATGTAGCAATTGTGAACAAGTCCTATGAAATTTTCCAAGAATTCTTAACTCTCAAGATGCATTGCCTTTTTTTATGGGCGAGTATCCGGATATTCAATGTTGGCCCGTGGTTACAAAAACCGGAAAATTTCACCTTTCTTACAGTGATTTTTGAGAATGTTAGCTTGACACTTTCTTAACATATCGTACTCTTATACCTAGAGTCCTAGACTATCGTTGAAGGTGAGTTTGATTTTGAACACTATTAAAAGGACGCGAACCTCCTGTAGTCCTTTATGCAGTAGCGTTCTTAGTATTTTGTTATGGGCGATGGCAATAAATGTTGGTGTTGAGTGTTATCAAACTTCGACCTAGATCTAGTATTAAGCGCTTAGGGGAAGAGCTATTTAAGCTATCTAGATAGATCTTATTATCAGTTATTCTCTACAAACCCATTTTTAGTTCGCTCTCCTAGTTTTCAAGCTTAAGGCTATTTATTTTTCCTTAAGTAATAAATGTTGTATAAATCAAACAATATTGATTTGAAATTGCTGAATACCGCAAATCCATCTTAAATTCTTTTTGTCTAAAAGTATCCCTTCGCATCAGGCATTCAGGTCTTCCAGCTATGTACTATATGTTTTACGTTTCTAGGTTTTCAAAAGGGGTTGGTATGGTTAACCTCTGTCACTGAAGGACTGAAGCCATTGTTGGGCCTATTGTGGCGTTCTATGTTTCTAAAGCTAGTATTATACTGTTTGACCATGTGGTCAAATTTCAGTAATAAGCAATGTGAAATAGCGAATTCCAGCTATTCTTGCAATATCTACTCGTGTTTATTACTACAATTTGACCACTTGGCCAAACAGTGTAATACTAGAGCTTAAGTATAAGCAATTTAGTATGTTCATATTGTTTGTTTAATATTTGTCATATTTCAGAGTGACCTCCGGTGACAACTGTCTGTCATGTTATCGGGCGCTTTCTTTCGCACTCGAATATTATAGGGGTACCTATTTATCCATACCAATTTAGTGTGTTTTTTTCCGTTCTTATCCAGATCAGAGCAGGTTAGAAAATTTAGATACAAAACAACTAAATCATTGCTGTTTTTATGACGTTGCTATAACTTTTCCATAGATAATAGACTAGATAAGAGAACGCGAATAGCTGACTCAGTGAGCTTACAGTTGCAGCTATCTATGGAAAAAAAGGGAACAAAAAGTCACAAAAACAGCAATGTTTAAACCTACTCTGATCTAGATAAGTGCGCAAGAAAACAGCTATGACTGTCCCGTTATTCCTATTTCTTTTGATGAATAGAATAGCTTCGTGGTTGCATAAAGCTGGTCCAACTATCCTTGATTTACCCAATTCCGTTTGCAGACAAACGGACTATAATCGAAGCTTTAAATCTGTAGTATGTTTCTCGACTGTAAGACTCATCAATAATTTACTTAAAAAATGGAGACTCAAAATCGATACACATAAATTAATTTACGAATCTTTCACATCATTTAGAAACGACTGGGTTAACGTTAATCCAAGTGGCCATATACAGGATTGACGGAATGAGGAAACTACAAATGTAAAGTAGGAAAAGAATTTTCGTTTTATTTATTTTATACAAAAATAAATATAAAAATATTAAAATTTGCAAACAAACAACTTTGACCTCTTTATGCGATTTTTTTTGGTTTATTTGAATTATCAGGTTATGAATAAATAAACTTTAAGAAAACATTATGAAATGGCTTTTTGATTTTACCTTGCTGAAAATCCATCGGTTCGGTCACCAGAATTTATTGAAAACTATCATCATAATTTATTAAAACTATATACTAAAAATGTATGCCCATAGTAAGCTCAGTAATACCGATACCTTTTGTATTAAAGTTACCGCAATTTCCGTCCACCCTGGATATTGTAGATGGTGGAGGGCAGTTTAAAATCTCGATTTACTGCGGCCTCAGTATGCTTACTGTTATTTTAGATAGATTCATATATGCATCCGCTCTTTTGAAGATAAGGTGAATTATTTTTGAGTCGGAATAAAGGTTCGCTTTGATGATTTACTTTTGCATCATTTTCGAATAAAAATGTTTACTGGGCTCCAAGTTACATTGGAAGTTGAAGGATCTCCGGAGCAGTTGTCACTCTGCGCTACTCCTAGTGCACTTACTCACTGCGCTACCGAACTACTGTGTACATTATTATGACTGCTTCCTAGCTGGGGAAGTTTTTTCCTAATGCAAAAAGTAGGTACTTATGTATGTAAGTAATATGCTAAAAATTTTATTTTCATTTGATATTTAAAAGAAATGGGGAAAGAACATTTGGAGTTCGGTTGGATAACAAAGGTATTCGAAAATAGCAAAATTGTTTCAGTTTTCGATAGTAGATACTATCAACAATAGTGCAGTTGACAAAAGCGTCTACTCACTTATTATACTGTATCATCTTAGACTTACCTGTATTATGGAACTGTAAGAATATTGTGCATTTGTATAACAAGAAATTAGTCAACATTTTTAATGTTAAATACACGAAAATAAATCCAGTAGGTACGCATGTAGGTATCTACACTTACCAGAAAAATTATCCGTACACAACGAAAAGAAAACAACATAAGTTTTTTTTAAGTTTAATAAGTTTATTTATATACAAATAGTACTACAAGATTTATATCTTATATCAAAGTAGGTACTAATAAAATCATAAATTCAACAAAAATTTAAAAATACGAAATTTCTAGGAAATAAGAAACTTTCATTTAAATATTTTATCAAATATTTTTATTTTTTATTCAGTAACTGAACTACCTTTTCGAAACATTTTTCCTTCGGTATATATTTAAAAACTAAATTTCACATACCAAAAACAAAAAACTTCACGTAAAAGAAACTGAAAAAGGATCCGATCCGTACACCGTACGTAGCAATATTCATTTCAAATTGTTTTTTCAAATATCAGGGTTTAGTAACTTGTGGGATAACCTTTCCGCTTGAGGACCTCCTTAAGTCGATGTGGCATGGACCGGACCAATTTGAATTAGTCCTGCCCGATAATTTTGCCCCATTCGTTGAGGAGGACGCTTTTAAGCATTTCTTTAAAAGTTATGCTCTGCTGACGGATCTTGCGCTCCAGCAAATCCCACAAATGCTCGATGGGATTAAGGTCTGGAGATTGGGATGGCGTACGCAACTGAAGTTTTGTGTTATAGAGCAAAGCTTCACATTGAAAGCCGTGTGGTTCGGATTATTATCTTGCTGGAACCAGAAATCTTCACTAAGGCCCCTCCCCCAACTGTTGAGCGCTTTGCTTCATATTGGTCTTCAGAATATTTAGATAAGCGTATTGATCCATATTGACTCTATAAAAACAAGTTCACCAACTCCTTCCGCCGCCATCACACCACCTCCGCCATGTTTGACAGTTGATAGAAGATTTTCTTTATCATGGGCAGTACCGCTCTTCCGCCACCTAGCTTTCTTCCTTTAATGCCAAAGAAAACTTGCTTTCGTCCGAGAACAAGACATGTTCCCAAAATTCTGGAGGCTTATTTATATATTCATTTGCAAAATCCATACGTTTCTGTTGACCTCTGATGTGTACGGTTTCCTGCGTGTCACTCGTCCGTGATATCCATCTTTCTTTAGTATTTTACGTATTGTATCTTCGTGGACATCCTTGTCAAACGATTTCTTATGTTTTCGCTGATTTGAAAAGCAGTTACTTATTTTTTTTTTTTTTTTTTTTCGGCTGTCGTTATAACTTAGGGGGTCACCCTTTAATGCGATTGCACAGCTATAACGACATAGAGTGAGGATAAAATGGTGTGGTAGGAGATTTAGGGCGGTGGAACAGGACGGAAGCGTCTAAAGTGTCGGTGGACGTTGTTTTTGAACTGATGAAAGTTATACTTATCAGGGAATAGCCCTGACCAGAATAGACTTAAGGCACCTTAAGGCAGCTTAAGTTTTTCTACGACTGTATAGAAATGCACGTAGACAGCCAGAATGAACTTAAGGCATCTTTCGTTGACTTTTCCAAACTTTCGTTAAAACTTAAGTGTACGGTTCTGAGCGTAGAAACTTAAGCAAACTTATGCGTTTGACATTTATTCACAGATTTTCCGAAATTTTTGTACTTTGTGACTTCAGACTTGTGATTTATAGTTAACTCCACTTTAAAAAAGAAAAATTTATTTTAATTTACACTCTCTTGATGAGTATTTGACGGGCGATATTTGACTTTTTTAGCTGTCTTCTCTTACCTTAAGGCTATTGTAGTTGGGTTCATTAAGTTTTGCCACAAACTTTACGTGCCTTAAGGCGTTTGACGAAAAGTTGTTAAGATTCCTTAAGTCTATTCTGGTCAGGGCTAATAGATCGGCCGGCAATGCGTTCCACATTACTGATATTCGGGGGATAAAGGACTGCCACTGTTCTCCACAAATGGGGCTGAACGGTATACTCGTGGGCGCGTGAAGCATGCCAAGTGTTACGGGGGGTGACTAAGAGTGGGGGAATAAGTTCTTTTACGTCCTTACTACATTTACCATGAAAATATCGGTAGTAAATACTGAGTAGGTACTCCGACATTACTCTAGGATTCTTTTTCACTAATTGTAGTACTGTTCGTTTTTCGCGTACGGTCAATTTGCTGGGTCGACCAGAACGTGGATTTGACGACATACTGGACAGAAGAGTGAGTTCTTCCTGTTATTTGCCCAATTTTGCGAAAAGATTTGCTATCTTTCCTGTTTTAGGATATTTTTCCTCTCGCCAGCATTAATTTCTTTTGTTTTAGACGCCATCACAAATTCTTGCTCAAAAAACAACTAAAAGTAATGCATTCACTTCGAAATCTTTCGCAAATTAAAATTAAACTGTTATTGAGTTTAAATGTGTCGTCGCATAACACAGGGAATTCCCCGTTTTGTTCTGTACGGAAACTTGGTCTATGGTATTGCCATAATTATCATTTATGTGTTGAAAAAAGTTCTGTTAAGTAAGCATCAGTTAGTAAGCCTTATGAAATGTACTGGGAGTCATGAAAAAATGTCGATTTTTGTGATTATAAAAGAAAACAGTCAAATTTAATTGATATCTCATATTTTTTAACAGAACAACTTTATTTTCTTGTAGTACGGATACTTTTTCTGGCAAGTGTACCTATTCTTCTGCACTGTGGAAATTCCTGTATAGTCACTTCTGCAAAATAGCGTATGAGTGCAGGGCCTTTAAGAAGGCACTGCCTTATAAGATTTGAATCGAAGATCATCTGTTATTGGTAAACTAACGCAATCGCCATCGAAATATACTGTACTTAAATAGAATTATTAAATATATCTATACATACCTTAAAAAAAACTCTGAAATATACTGGAAATTCAAAGATTGGGGCAACATAATCCGCCATTTTTTGTATCTCGCTAGACGCTGTCAAATAACAAGTACATCTTGGTTAATCAACATGACGTGACTGATTTTATACCAAATGCACAATAATTGCACGTACTCGACATTCTTTATCTGTAAGTTAATAGTATAAAAAACTGTTCATTGAAAATACGCTAAAAATTCTGTAATGCCATGTGCGTTTTAAGCGTAAACAAAATGGCGTACAAACAACCGTCTGGAGAAACGAAATGGCCGCCATCCAATGTGCCAAAACTGTGTAGGCAGGTACACAAAACCGAAACTCGTTTTAATTCCAACTGTTCTAAGATCTGACAAATAAATGTTATCTTGAAAGTGAGTAGTGGATATAAATGAGATTAGTTTCGAGAAGCAATGTTGTTTTTTTGTCTTTTATTCCGTTTTTAGTTTTCGTCGGTATTTTCAACCGTCAACAAACACGTCCGAGCGAAACTGAAAATTTCCTTCGCTCTCAGGTGTATTTTCCCACGCCCAATTCAAATTTCAAAATCAAACTGTAACGTAATTCGCACTTGTCATTTGCTTTATATCCCTTTTTTTTTGTTGGTATCGTACAGGTTGGGGAATTTGTGGAAACTAGAATTTAAGAAGAAGAAAAAAGTTGCGTACAGGAAGTTGCGTATCCTCCATTTATTTTACTGAATAGCGCGCACGCTCCTTTCGTTCTTGCCCGCCATTTACCGACACATGCATGCACGGAACACAAATATTACCGCATATTTTTGATGCGTACGGAGAGAAAATATATTAAAACGCGTGCTTAATAATTCTCCAGTTTTCCGTTTTGTCGCTGCGATTTATTTCTTCCTATTTTTGTTGTTGGTAAAAAATTGTGTTTGGCTTTTGTAGGCGGGCACGCGGTCTTGATAGTCGAAAAACCAATCAAGTGGCAAGACGCCATGTTTGTCTCGTTCTTGCGCATTGAAGCCATGTTGATTTTTCGATAGATGCTCCTCGTAAATGCGTAATTTGTTTGACACAGTGAAAATTGAAGTTGTGTTGTTTTTGTATTATTGCCCGTGCCCGACTACTTTTTTAGGAGACTCCTATACTATGGCAATTTTGTAGGGGAGAATGTGTGCGTTCGTGGCCGGGAATGCAGAATTTTTCGAGTTTTATATTTTATATTATATGGTTGTACTTTTTGGACATCTTATTTGAACTGATGACGGTTTTTTTCTGGAGATTTATTTTTTGAAATGTTGAGAGTTGTTTGCGAGAATTGATGAGAGCGAGAGGAAATATTTGAATAGGGTAGTAGTGGTGGCAATTCTCAAATACTATCGCAGTTGATGAGAAAAAGATTTCAAGCGAAGGTGTGGTGAATGGCCGAGTGAAAAACAAATGTGAATTGTGCGAGCAGGAAGGGGCAATGATATGAGGAGCTAAGCATGCAGCGTAGCCAAATGGAAATGTATTTTTGGTGAAGTTCTTACGAAAAATAAAACTTTAATACGATGCACAAGTTTTACGAATTTATTTTGAAATGATAAGATAATGAAAACTTCTGAACATTTGATAAGTACATACTGGAATTAAAAGTTTTTTTCAAATTTAAATTTCATAGTATATTTTAATCTATTGTTAGGAAACCAATCATTTGCGCGAATCCTACTATCCTTAGTTGTACAAATTCAGAAATAAAAATGGCTTCTGAACGAAGGCTGCCTGCACACCCACCCATCCTTTTGTTAAATAAGATAAATTTATTGAACGGCGTTTGCGTAAAAAAAGTCGAATTAGGTATTACTACTTTTGGAGGGAAAAGTTTTAAGGAAAAAAAAAGGACCTGAATATTTCTCGAATTGCAGTTTTCTTCTTCCTTGTTCAAACCAACACGAGTTCCGAGATTTTTTTTTTAGGGGTTTGCTCGTGTCGCACAAAAGGGGTTGCGGAGAGGAATACTCAAACTGACAAAAAAGAAATATACTAAATTGAGAGAAAGACGACGACGACGACACGACGATTTCAAGTGTGGGAACTGTTTTATATTTGTATAAAAATATGAAGTCATTGTACTATTTTTAAAGTTGTGTCTGCTACGGTGGATCGTCGCGTCTCACAGTCGTTCATCGGTGGCCATGTGTAGTTTGTGTCGTCGTCACCTTGTGTCGCCACTATCGAATGGCGGCCGGGCCCGGCAATAGGAAATATAGTGTGCTACCCGCCACATATTTTTTTTTGTATTTCTTGTGCGGTGTGTTGTTATCACCAAACCGACATAATAATGACCTTTCTCTTTCTCTCTCGCATCTTTTCTCCAATTGTATACGCCAGAAATCGTCACACGCTCCAATTTGTGCGGTGCGGTCATCTAATCACGATGTCGTGTATACCCTTGGATCACTGGTCTCTCTTCTCTCACAACGACCCCATCGTGCTGGTGGATCGAATTCAAAAAAAAAAAAAAAAAAAAAAAACAAATCCCCATACAATTTAACGCCAACCGAATCGAATGTTTGAAATTTTCGGTTAGAAAATTTCATTCATAATTTTATTACTTTTATTACGTTTTATTCCGCGTTCTCTCATCGAACAATTCTTGTTTCCCCCTCGCACCATATTCGCGTATATCGATTCCACATACTATCACTAAATTTTCATACCGTCTCATTCGTTGTTTTTCTCTCTCTCTCTCTCTCCGTCTCTCTGTCGTACTCATTGATATCACCAACAATGTTGTTGGGCCCCGACGGGCAGCAAAGCAGGCTTTACTTTTTGGAATGGTTGGAGATGGAATTCATTATTGAATGGAAAATGTGAAGAACTTGGGTTAAGTGGCTTCCATACTATTGTGAGTGTTTTTACGCTCAGCGTGTGTTTTTTTTACTGCAAGTATAGTCGGCGCAATATGTCTCTCGCACACACTATGCACACTTCACCCATGAATACCATCTTGCTCTCACCATTCGTAGAAGAAGTTACTCACTCTTGCTGCTGTACAACCATGTATTCTCCACTCACTCCCCACTCTTTTTACTGGTGCCTTGGGACCGAATTAGTGCTGCCCGATTCATATGAACGAGGTTGTGGGATGTGGGATTCTAAAAATTTAATAAGCGGGACATTTCCGCTTGTGCAATAGTTTCCCGCCTGAATGAATTTTTTTATGATGAGTATGTTGTGTGTAGTAATTTTCTTCATTGACTGGATGTTGATCTCAATGGTTGTGTTTTGGTTCATGCTGCATATGCCCACTGCAAACCTACTTACACACTATGTAGTTGTCGGATCTAGTTGGAAAATGATTATAATACCATCAATTTATGAAAACTACATAATTGGATATTAAATATTTGCTGTAATTTTTTGCAACTACCTTTATAGTTTTTCGAAATTACATTTGACGAACTAACAGTCCAATTGATAAATGTGAATATTATTATCAAAATGAGGACAGTGAACTTTCTGTTCAAATGACTGGATATCATGCCAACTAATAGGGTCTATACGTTATGACATAAACATCCCACAAAAACACGTATCTCCAACTGGAGATGATGCTACTCTGCTCAGTTATTATTAGTGATGCTTTCATTGGTTCATAGAGAGAGCAGTCAAAATTTATTATAACTGGAGACAGATTAGGTCACAATTGACGAAGTAAAAAAAATGCAACGGAAGGATCTCTTGGTTTAAACTAATTCCATTAAATAAACGAAAAAAATTTAAAGAAATGCCAAAAGGATGGAATATTCATGTTTTGGAGTGCAAACATTTTTCTTTAAGAAGCTGGAATTTTATAGTGAAAGCAACGCAAACAACCCAGACTAACCGCGAAAAAGATCCGAGGACTCAGTCGCCGGAAATAGCAAATCGCTTCTAAAGGTTCGTATACACTAGCAAGTAACTTGCTACATTTCTTGCTAGAGTAATCTGGTGCGATGTTTACACTATCTGTCAAATTGCAGCAATTTTACTGTAGCAAGTAGCTCTACAATAATCTTGCAAATAAAACTTGCTCTTCCGTGTACACTTCATCATCAAAGTTTCGTTGAACTGTCAAAACGAACAAGAAAAATACCACAACTCTGGATAAAGTTCCACATTGGTACTGAACAAAAACGCGTCCTCGGAACTCCACTTGGATTTTCCGTTCATATTACGCACGTAAGCTATAGAACTATGATACCTAAAATTGATCTTAACCTTCCAATGCAACTGTACTGACATGCTGAAAAATTTCCTTAAAATTTTTTACGGAATAAATTTTATCAATTTCTGTATAACGTTAAACGATAGTCAATGGTGTTAATTATTAGAAAAACACAATTGAAACAAATTTTTATACAATAGGATTGATAAAAAAAATATTATTTTAAAATAGTGCAGTTTTCCCTATAGTCGGCCACAAAAATCCTAAGTTCGGCCATGTTAGATCCAATAGTCGGCCACTACATAATGAGCTAGCAAAATGATGGAGTCATATGACCGAAAGATGTTTGTTTTTCAGAATATTAATGAAAAAATGCTGGTTTATCTTGAGACTATTATAATGTCAAAAAATGTACATATATCGAGTACAAGTATATATATATTAACATTTTTACGGGCTCTTTTTACCAGCATTTTCTTTTGATTTTCTCGATGTTTTAGTTACTTGTCCTTACGCTGTTTAATCGCAGGTTTCTCTTTGTTTATTTTTCCTTTTTGACGAGAGACTGTTGGCAGGCCCGTGCACAGGATTGTATGAAGGGGGGGGGGGGGAGGTTTCATAATAAATTATCAAGTTATCACCAAACTGAATGTATTGACCTAAAAGAAAAATATCCTGACTTCTCAACGAAAATGGGCCAATGGGGGGGGGGGGGGGAGGGTTGAACCCCAAAACCCCTTGTGCGCACGGGCCTGACTGTTGGTATTGTATTGTAAGGACGCTATTGCGCTAGGAGACATTCTAGCTGCGTTCCTTTTTCGTTTTCCCTGAGAAACTAAGACTGGGAAACAGTATGTAGAGTTAATCCCACTGGAAACGCTAAAAGTGAGATTTTCTTTTAATCGAACTTCACCCAAAAAGGAAGATTGAGCTTCGACCAATTGTTAAACGTTTTGTCACGTACTCGAAGAAAGTTTTTCTTTTTATCCATCCCGATTTTGAGCGTTCGAAAACCCAATCAACTGGAATAACACTTCTTACGACTTCTCTCGATGGGTGAACATATGCAAAAACTACCATTGGCGGTGCTATTGACCCATATTTACTCGGTAATTGTTTCTCCATCCTCTTGGAGCAATAATTTTACCAGTTTTTGGTCTCTTTGAAAAACTAGTTCCGTCCCCGTTTAAAACACGCCGTGAATCCAGAAGTATTTCCATGTGGCCTTGGTCAGAAAGGTATGCATCTAGATCTTTGAACTATTCGCGTAGTCCTTTTTCGGTGACAGCAGCGCGCCCTTTCGAAATTGATTCTGGAATACGTGGAGAAAGCTGGGGATGTCGTTTCATGAAAGATGTATACCACTTTTTTCCTGGTCTATCGTCTTTGAAAGGATTTTTTCGTTTATCTTCTTTCATGATTTTTAGTACGGTGTTTTGAAGCTCTTCTGGCTTCGATGGAAATCCACATTTATCCAAGGAGAAATGCACCAATTGACGATTTCAATTTCTTCCGTATGGGTTAATATCGTTTCGCGACCCATTTTTTGGTATACTTCCGGGACTTTTCCTAGCAGATGATCCTGGAGCGTTGATCTAGGTACCCCAAATTTAACCGCAACCTTAAAATTTCATTTCGATGTGCAGAAATAGCATTTCTCATGCTATTTGCATCGTATTGATGGATTGGACGTTTTATAGGGTTTGACATTATTTGTTTGAGATTCACTAAAATAGTTTAAGAATTGATGTTCTCACACTGTTTATCACTAATAACTTCGCAAACTCCTACACAACTAATTAAACCCATTATTTTGAACGAATTAAGAAACACTTGATTTTCGATTTATTATATATAAAAACTTGCGAGTAGTGAACACAGAGAGAAAACGCGATACCGAGAAGAATGAAGGACGACTAAATAGTTTTAAGAAAAGGATCTCGCAAGAAATATATTACATATTTAACCAGTGTAACAATAAAAGGATGTATATATACTCCCAGATGTCGACATAGTAAAAAATATCGGTGTTGCAAATGCCGCTTTTACAACACGGATCAACATGCGTTCTGCTAGGGTAGGGAACAGCTGGTCGAGCTTAGGAACTTAGCAGAATTCTGATTCCTAAAGTCGGCCATGTCCAAAAGTATACTAATATTAAAATTTTTATGATTAAGTATGAAAATTTAAATACTTTTGAATCACAAGCACCGCACAGCCTAGTCATAATTCTTAAAACTATGGAGTATTAGTAATAAAAAAAAATCCTTCCATCTTATAAATTATTTTAAAAAAACTCAGTTTTACGGACCTTGTCACAATGAATCTATTATAACTTTACAACAAAAACACTGAATGACTTCATGTTACGCATGTCGAGTTCAAAAGAAAACAATGATCGAAAAAAAAAAAAAATTTCCTGTAAATTGTCTTCTCATCATTTAATAACTTTAAATTTCTGAAGAAATGGCCGACTATAGGAGCATGGCCGACTATAGGAGCATCCACCCTACTAGTAACGAATACTAAATTGAAAGTATTCAGTAATTATTCCTTACTCCAAAATAATCGCTTTGCACATCACTAGTACACATGCAGCAATAAATTTCTTAGAGCAACTCGTAACAAGCTTTGCTTGCTAGTGTACACGAGCCTTTAGATACACAAATTGGAGGATGCAGGCGCTGGACCGAGATGACTTCAGACAATGTATTCTGCAGGCCCTGGCTCGATTTGGGCTGTCGCGCCATTGATGATGATGATAATTTGACATTTGCTAGGAGCAATTTCGCGAGCTAACTATAATTGATGTCGCGATGTGGCGCGGATATAGCGCCTATTGCTTTTCACTGTACTTACACAACTTAAAAAATTCATGTTTCTTCTTTTCATAGGTATGTGAGCCGTTTATATTGAAAGTGGAATAATACCCTGTACATACTATGCGTTTTAAACACGTTTAAGTATGTCAAATTAACGTGTTAAAAAAGTAGTGTTCAGACTAGGCAACTCGATTAATTTTGACAGTTTGACGTGCTTTCTTTTTGCAAAGAGATTATCAGTTGTGTTTTGTAAACTTTAAAAATTATTTCAATGGAAAGTATTGAGATTGTAATGATGGGTACTGAATTAATTTTGCTAATACTGTCGTTGCACCAGTAAACAATTGAGTTTCTTCAGTTTATGGATGAAATGGTCGAGACAGAAAATTAACTGAAAGACTTGATACGAAAATCAGATGAAAGCATTAAGTGTTGTAGAAAACGGGTAGTACACTTCGCATCCACAAATACACCACACTGCACCAATTCCTGTGCCATTTCCCATAGAATATGGCTGTTTCTTCTGGAACGGCGAAGATAAGCCAAAGTTTGAGCCCATATCTCCAGTAGCTTCCTAGCGTTATCTTTTGTTTTCGAAAAGTTTATTGACGACCTTCTAATCCTTATCAGAGGTTAAAGTTCAAAGTGCTTTAAACCAGGTTCCCGAATCAATCGACAATTCAGCCAAAGGAAGTGTAATGACAAGGTATCAAGGTCTACTCTTTTTGGGAAATCTCTAGAGTATGAAATGGGGGTGAAAAACTAACTTGATTGTTGATTTGAACAAATTTCTTGAAAGGATCCGAATCTCTCTCTGGATCTGCGTGAAGAATTGGAAACTGGGTTGAAGTGTTACGCACCAACTTTCCAGTTTAGAGAACGAGACAGACCGAAATGTAGCTTGCTCAATAGTTCACATCCTTAGAGAGGGATTCCAAATCTGCGATATGCACATACGAATTCAAACCAAACCAAAGTTGTTGCTCGTTGAGAACATCCTCGTTTTTAATCGCATTCCATGGGAATACCATACTTTTTTTTTTTGGATAGGGATGGGCAGCGCCAAAAGTGATTATGTCAATCGGGACTAAGGACTAAGGTTGCTTCTTAGCAGCGATACTTTGATGTGAGGAAAGTCACATGCGATATAGAATGAAAGCGACACTACATTTCGCGGTTCTTTCACAGGATTAACGCCAACCCTCAGCAATATCTAGCCCCTTATTTCTGTCTCTTAGAATAAAGAATACGATATTTGTATTTAAGTTAAACTAAAATTAGAAAAACATTGGATTCAAGATAGGCTGCAGTAAAACTTCTTCGATAAAAGAATTAGAAATAAAATGATTAAAGATAGTTCAAGGACTGATATTACAAAATAGTCACTTATACAAACATACATGTATTAAATCTCAATAATTATTATCAAGTTATCGCCTCTTTGGGCTTTCCTGTAAGAGATGAGCAATGGATATGTAACTACGTTCCAGAAAAAACTTGGGAGCTACCTCAAGGAGTAGAGAGATTTTATTTCACTTATTTATTACCATGTCTCTGTTTTTAGAAAAACCTTAATAAAATTAAATTTTACCTTTATGCCTGACCACGTTCTCGAGTTTCAATGAATACAAGTACAGTGCAATCCGCTTATAAAGTGCACTTTTATAACGTAATTTTGGTTATGAAGTACCTTTTTTTAAACCCCCATTCGCAACTGTGAAAGGTACTTCTGTTGGTTATAAGGTACTATCGGTTATAACGTTATACTTTTTTGGTCCCCTCAAGGTATGTTATAACCGGGTTGCACTGTACACATTTGTAAAAACATTTGAATGGTAGCTACTGTGACGTACTATATATACTTTGATTTTCTAATTTGTTTTAATGAGGATCTTATGTATACCTACATTGTAAGAATAGACCTGTACCTTCATAGTCAAGAATAACTCTAGTCATAAATGTACGCATCACTATTCGAACGTAGGATCCTTCTAAAGAAAAACATTAAAAATCATATATGACATATATTTTGATCCTTGAATATAAAAATAAAAGGATTATGTTCACGTAAGTGTCTCATTAACTTCCAAAATTCACAACAATATCTTAATAAGGATGATCTTGAGAAGTAGGTCGTACTTTTCTATGAGGAGAAGTTTTACATTCAAGGAAGTGTTGAGTGAAGGCTGTATATAACTAGTATCGTATCACACTATACTAATTATGGCGTATAGAGCAAAAGATATTTTAATGCCTTCCGGTCGAAGGGGATGTGATGAAAATTATTCTTCTTGTTCTAAAAACCGTAAGCTCCTCGACAGCCTATTAGTGAATGGCGCTAGTGTAAGGACATGCTTGGCTTTTGAACAGTGGAAGGGCAAACCCTAACTGAAAATTGCTTTTATCTAATGACCTCATTGGGCAAAGTGGAAAATTTAGTGTACGTTTTGGGACTCCTAACTTTTTTGTTTCGTATATTTCGGTCGTTTCTCAATACCTTGCTTCGTATACGTCTAGTTATAACTGTTAGTGACGTCAGACGTAGCAAAGCTGTGTCTAAACTCCTTTTCAATCTAAGCAAACCTAAAAAAATTCAAATTTTTCTATAGAATTTAATTTAATTTTTGATTTGTCAAATAAGCATCAGCTGGGTTTTGATAAATGTTTTCACAATACATTTCGAATTGAAAATACAAGGTTTTCCGGTGAATACTGTTAAATTTGTTTTGTGTCGGACTCGACTGAGTCCCTTAGCAAATGATAAAGGACTCATTCGAGTCCGAAACGTCACACAAAATAAATTTAACAGTATCTGTTCACCGGAAAACCTTGTATTTTCAAGCATCAGCTGATCCATTTCGACGGTTTAGTCAAGCTTTTTCTAATCTGTTATAATAGCAATGCTATGCTGTGACGATAACATAGACGTAGACGTAGCAAGGTATTGGGAAACGACCTTAGTTGTTTTTTCCTTAAATTTGCTATGTACCTGTATATTTTGAAAAAAAAAAAAAAAACGCCATTTGAATATTCAATTTGTATAATAGAGTAGAACCTCTATATGGTGACCACCCAAGGGACTGTGCAAACTTGGTCACTTTATTCGAATGGTCAGATTATAAAAATAAATTAGTACTGTACAAAGTATGTAATTTAAATCAACATTACCAATATAAAAGGTGTATTTTTTTACGCATTTATCCATGATTATTTCAGCCTCATTTTGCATTTTGCAACATTTGTTTCTGAATTAGAATATGACGGACTATTTTATGGTCACATTATAGGATCTACTCCACACGTATGCGATACGTAAATTTTGGGGAAAAATTCGTCAATGGTCACAATATGGAAATGGTCACAATACAAAACGAAAAGTGTATGGAAAATCGGTTATTTACATCGGACCTGTAAAAAAATGGCAACATTAGGCAAGTGGTCAACATTTGAAGGTGGTCACTTCAGCAAGTATTTTAATATTTAAGTAATGTTACATATAAACCTAAGAACCGACTCTCAAAACAAAAAAATATCACACACAGCCACATAAAACTTACCAAGCTCAAGCGAAATGAACTGACAGCGAACGGTTAAAAATTGAGAGTTGTCAAATATTTCACTTGTCATAAAACGAAACAAAGCACCATCGTATTAGGTATTATACTGCAAATGTTCATTCCGTCCAAACACAATACTGGAAAAAAAATTGATATGGGATTTGAGATTTGACAGTTCATTTGTTTTGTCCGAAACAGAGGAACTAGGCTTAACAGTCAAAAGAATATTAATAGCGGTTGGATTTTTCTTGGATCGCTCTGCTAGAATGTTTAGGAACACTTTTCGAATGCGCTATGTTGGACATTTTTTTGACACTTTGGCAGATTTTAACTGTTCGAATAAGTCTCTCTCACATCATCGTCAATGGTGTGTGACAGTCCAAATCGGAGTCCTGGCCTCCAGTCTCTCTCACGCGACTGACTAAATTGTATGTTAAGCTCTCTATCACTCTTCATTCGTATTTTCTAGCCATTTTTCAGCGCCAAAACTACTAACCAGTGTCCTAACAGTAGTATGAACGGTCTAATCCTACCCTGGATAGAAGTGTAGAATAACACGCCATATTTTGTATTCATATTATTTCAATGTTCATTTTTGATGAATGATGAAGTCGGTTTTAAGCCAATTGGAAAGCGAAGAAACCTTTTGTTTTTTAATCTTATCTTAGAAAATGAATTTTCGATTACCATTTCTTTGTGCTGAATTTTAGTTAAATGTTTTCGACATTTTCTTCCGAGATGGCGACATATAAATGTGCATAGATTTGTTTAAAATTTAAACTTAATTCAATTTCTTTCCTTTTGTTCCAAAACTATGTACCTATATTACTCAAAATGGCGGCCGTAATGAATTCAATTAATGTGTTCAATACCAGAATTGCGTAGGAAGAATTATCTGTGAATCGTAGGTGTTAATGGCAATAAATACTGGTTTTATCATTGGCTGGTCAAATGAGGGTGGAGCCTAAAAAAAAAAGTTATTTGATTATTGCTCAGTGTATTGTATCGGGAATTTTTTTGTTTATTTCGTTAGTCACACTTCTCCTTCTATAGCGCTATGTAACCTTGTGCAAAAAACTATGAAAACTTTTGGGAAAACTGATTTTACGGATGTCAGGCAAGCGTCATTTCATAAAAGATGTCTAATTGTGTCCTGTAATACTGTATGAATACGTAGCGCATTGTATGGATATCCGTGAGATACCACTACTGTCAATTGGACATGTCGTAAAAAGACTCCCATGCATGGATGATAGAAAATTTGAATCGCGATTTTGGAGAATTTGTTGTGTTTGAGGCCTTGGAAGAATTATTTTGACTTAGAAAAGTCAAAATAATTGAAGGATAGGAATGGTTCGGGACAGAATGGGCCAATTCCGCCTACGTCCGAATTGGTGGCTGAAGTAGAACGGAAGCGACACGCTTGCTGGCGGCCGGGACTAGCTACGGCAGTGTGGGGGTGGTTCTTGTTCTGACTTCAGACCATAAACCCTAGGCCTAGACAACAAAATTTCGTGTCGGCTTACTCCAGGGTGATTAAAATTGGGACTATCTTCCCAATAGGTCGTGAAAGACCAAGAAGCGGTGGAGTTGCGCGACTTCGCGATTTGTCAGGGCGCTTAGGTGTAAGTAGCGCCCTGCTCTGCCCACCCTACCTCAGCCACGACTGTCCTCTAGAACATTTCGCGTCGTGGCCCCTTATTGAGGTTCGGGGTTAAGGAGCTAAACGCTCGGGTTCACTATAAATGGCTCTTTCTAGCCGTTAATCATCATAAGGAGATTATTATCACTAAAAAAAAAAAACGACCATACAAAATTGCTGGAAAAGAAAACCCAAAAAAAAAAAGAAAAAAGGAAATCATGCAAAATATAATATAATATAATAAAAAAAGAAACAAAATCAAAACTCACCCCATTTGTTTATTTCATCCGTTTGGTTCTCTCTCGTCCTAATTCCTCCTTTATTCAAATTCCCTATTTCCTTTCTTCTAATTTCCTACTTCTTTTCTTCTAATTACCTATTTCTCTACTTCAAATTTTCATCTTTCCTTTCTTCAAATTCCCTATTTCTCATTCTTCTAATTTCCTATTTCTCATTCTTCAAATTTTCATCTTTCCTTTCTTCAAATTCCCTATTTCTCATTCTTCTAATTTCCTATTTCTCATTCTTCAAATTTTCATCTTTCCTTTCTTCAAATTCCCTATTTCTCATTCTTCTAATTTCCTATTTCTCATTCTTCAAATTTTCATCTTTCCTTTCTTCAAATTTCCTATTTCTCTTCTTTTCTTGTAGAAATTCGTCGGGCGGCAGATATTCTTCTTCGCGACATTCGGACAAGATTGAATTTTCGTACGGCCGACGTTTCTTGTCACACCCGGGACGATTAACGGGCACGACGCGTGTATTTAACTCAACACGAAATTTTAGTTAATTGCTCGATTCGCGAAAACATTCACAAAACATTTCCATTCACTTTGAAACTTGTTTTTCATTCGGTTCATTGGAACCCCTTTTCCTATCTTCCAGATCTTTCACATGGCTGTCACAAGTATGAAGATGGCTTCTCGTGTCACATTTAATTGATACGCGAAGTGTTGCAGCTTTTGAACCCGAACCAACAGCGTTTGCAATCCGATGCCTTCAAAATTCTTCGGTGGCTCTGGCCACCCACGTTCTTCGGATTTTACGGCAAAATGACCACTCAATCGTCGCAGGGAAGGTGTTGTCAATTACAAAAAATAACTTTCACGCCAGACGTCTACCGTTTGCCGTGTTCTTCCTATTCGAACCTTTTTCCACAATTCATTAGCCCGCAACTAAGCGATTCTTATGTTAATATTTGCACCGAAAAGACGAGGATTAAACGCAAAATCCGTTCAGCACAGAAAAAAATTGAAACAAAAAAAAAATTCACCAATTTAGTTTTTGGTTTAACTTTGCACAACGAGTACGAACTTATGCGGTGTTTTACTGAAAAGCGTTACGAGCACGACTACGTTTGATTAAGCAAACATTTTGAAAAATCTAACCACGAGAAATGTTTTACGGTAGTTTGTTAACGCGAACTATACGAAACTAAATCGTGTATTACTTGACAGCTGCAAAGTCAACGATCAACTCTCGAGTCGCGTCCGATGCATAGAGCGCTCCGAGGTCAGGTTCTCGTTATAATTAATTTTATTATAATTTCTTTTAGTTTTATTTGATGAATTTTCAAGATGCTGTGGTAGTTAAATACGAAATAAATTCAAATTTGTCTGACGCAATACTAGAATACCACTGCCATCGTTATCACAACGAAACACACAATCCGATTTCTAACCTCAATAATTTGGCGGTGGTTTTTTCTAAGCCTGTTTTAAAGTTTTTTTTCTTCCATCGATTGCTGCAATTAAACGAAAAGGAAAATGGCAGAAGATGACGCCTATTCCGGTACGGTTCTAAACCAGCCGCTTTCAATTAGGTAAGCTTTTCGCCGTTCGACTTATTTTCACCACGACACTTAACCCGAAAAACTCGACAGCGATCTGCGCTACACTTCGATGTCCGCCATTTGCACCGTCTCCTCCTCTACGTTTCTTCGGTGGCAGGGTTGTCGCCACTTTCTGTGGATCCACACGATACTCGAATGACATTTTTCGAGGATCGAGTGGATCCACAGAAATGTTAACGAGATTGGTGTTACCAGCCAGCGGCGACTCAACAACATAGGCGGCTCGCCGTTGGTTTCCCAGCGCCGAACCGACTAAAGAAAGTCGTCGCTTTTGGTCGGTCTCATGCGCACGACTGAGTGCCGGGCAATCGGTGTGCTCCCTCGGATCACTGCCTCAGATCCTTGGAGTGGTAAGTCCCCAGACGTTTGCCTCCTAGATCCTCCAATTCATATCGTGAGTTGCCTAGCACACGACGAATTCTGCACTTGAGGAACTTCTTCGCCAGCTTGGCATTATAATTCTGCGCGGCTGTGGACAAGGAAAAGTTTCTACGGAATACCTCCTGTCCTACACAAAATTGTGTTTTAGCAGCACGCAGATTATAACGCCTGCTGCTGTCCTCATGTGCGACTCTTATTTTCGTCTGCGCCAGTTGTCTCACGATAGGAATTCCCTCTCGAGGTCGAAGCTGTACATTTGACTCTCCCAACGCTCGCAAATGCTTCAGCAGTTCGTAGTCCTTCCCGTGCAACATCATGTGATTCCCAAACAAAACCTGATAAGGAGAAAATCCAGTGGCTTGGTGGAGTGAGCTACGAAGAGCACATCCAATTTTGCTTAGACTCTCATCCCATCGTGTTTGGTCATCAGTGATGAATGCTCGAATTCCGGCCAGGATGGACTGATTGACACGCTCCGAAGCATTCGCTTGCGGTGAGTAGCTCGGGGTGTACAGGTGTTTAACTCCGTATTTGTTCAGCATGGTGTTAAACACATTCGACCTAAATTGAGAGCCGTTATCGGAGAGGATTGTCTCAGGTGTTCCAAACGTATGGAAGACCTGCCCCTCCAAGTAGTTTGTGATCTCTTCAGCAGTGATCCGCCCCAAAGGATGTAACAGGGGAAATTTGGTAAAATGATCCAAGACGATCAAGATAGCGATCTTACCCCGTTTGGTACGTGGATATGGTCCAAGTACGTCGATGTACAGATGTTGGAATGGCTGATCAGTCTGGAACGGTTCTCCCATAGGCGCTCGTAGAGGTCTGTTCGGGGACTTTGTCTCTTTGCAAGTGTCGCACGCCAGAACGTAGGTGCGTACTTGTGTAGCCATTCCGGGCCAGTACAAAAATCGCCTGACTCGCTCTAGCGTTTTGGCATAACCACCATGGACCGTGGTGTCTGCCTCGTGCGCCTGAGCGATCGCAGCTGACGTAAGGCTCGATGGAATCCATAATTTCCAGGCCCTGTCTTCAGCAATCGGGTCACCGTTGTGAGGCTCTGTGCGCTTATACACGAAACCATCCCTCACGCATACGTCAGGAAGCCGATCGGCGTTCGCATCGACGGTGGACACCAACTCTTTATATTCTTTGCCAGAGAATTCTGGAGAGTCCATATCCACCATCGGTGCCACATCGATCAGCGCGTTTAATCCCTCTTCGTATACACGAGAGAGAGCGTCGGGTACAACGTTCAGGCTCCCTCTTCGGTGCTCGATTGTGAAGTCGTAACCTTGGAGTTTTAAACTCCATCTTGCCAACCGTCCTTGTAGGTCTTTCTGCGACATGAGCCATTTGAGACTTGCGTGGTCCGTAATGATTTTGAACGCAGTCCCTTCTACATAGGCTCGAAATTTTTTCACGCTCAACACAGCTGCATAACACTCGAGTTCGGTTACGCTGTAGTTGCGTTGAGCGGAAGTGAGCTTCTGTGACATATACGCCACTGGAGATTCCGATCCGTCGTCGTTTTCCTGAAAGAGAACGCTACCCACCCCTGATTTACTGGCGTCGCACTGGATTACGAAAGACCTCTTAAAATCAGGATTGATTAATAAGGGGGCTCTCGTCAACAAGTCTTTCACTAATAGGAAGGAAGTTTGTGCCTCTGTAGTCCAAGCAAACTGGTTGGACTTCTTTAGAGTGTCTGAAATCGGTGAAACAGTCGCAGCAAAGTTGGGAACGAATCGTCGATACCAGCCTGCCATACCAAGAAAGCGTCGAACTTGACGTGCGGACTTAGGCGAAGGGTAATCGACGATGGCTGAAACTTTGTTGGGATCCGTTTTCAAGCCTCCTTCTCCAACGATGTAACCGAGGTATTTCACCTCTTTCAGACAAAACTTGCTCTTGTTGACGTTAATGGTCAGGCCAGCCTTTCGCAAACATTCTGCGACTTCTGCCAATAAAACCAGATGTGAATCGAAATCCTCAGAAATTAACAGCAGATCGTCCAAATATACGAATACCTGCTCCTTCAGCTCGGGTAGGATGACTTTGTCCATCAAACGACACATCCTTTGCGGCGCGTTGCATAACCCAAAAGGCATGCGAGTGCAGTGATATAGAGGCCGGCCAGGAATGGTAAACGCTGTATACTCCCTGGATTTGTTCTCGAGAGGAATCTGCCAAAAGGCGTCTTTGAGGTCCAGGCTAGTAATAAAATTGGCTCGCGGCAAACGACCTAAGACACCATCAATGTGTGGTAATGGATAAGCATCCTTCTTCGTCACACTATTGACCTTGCGCGAGTCCAAACATAACCTGACCTTGCCTGGCTTCCTCACGAGAACCACAGGCGAGCTCCATGCACTCTGGCTGGTCTCTATAACGCCAAGTGCCCTCATGCGATCGATCTCGTCATATAAGAGTTTTTGGATCGCAGGAGACACAGGATAATGTCGCTGTTTGATGGGACTTGCATCACCAACGTCTATACTGTGTTGTTCGACGTTGGTCACACCGAGTCCGTATACTTCGTATGATGGAAATTTGGACTTTACCATTTCCAACCTCTTTACATCTGTGGGCGTTAAATGGTGGGCATCCGGAGCTATCAGTTGCGATGCAGTATCGGGAGTATCGACCGCGCTGATAATGCTGGGAGCTAGTTGGAATGATCGCCAGAAATCTACCCCTAGGTACAATTTCTGCGACAGGCTCGGCACTATATACAAGGTAATGGGTTTGGTAATACCACGAAAAGTAATATCGGTGTTTACCGTGCCCAAAACTTTCTGTGCAGCACCATCAGCGGTCTTCACCTCTTGACAGACCGGTCGATAATTCACCTGTGCATCATGGAGACGTTGTAAAGCGTTTGCCCCCAGGCAACTGATGCTCGCCCCACTATCGAGGAGTCCTTCAACGTCCACTCCGTACAAGGATACCATGGCGTACGGACGTATGTCCAACGGATTGGTAATGATGGTAGAGAGGATCGCTTTCTTTTTTTCACGCACCATCCTCCAGAATGTACGAAGGCGCAAGATTGATTTACTGCGACCGGATCCACTCGTTAGTGATGATACCTGATCACCACTTGCGATTGAAGTAGGCGCAAAAATTCGCTCTCGAGCCTCCATATATTCCTTTAGCCGAAGGTGGTATGGCTTGAGAGGATGGCGGGAATGTCGTCTTGGATGTTCTTTTGCGATAAGGGCTTCTTCAGGCCGGGAAACAGCCGGCTCCGTCTTATCGCTTGGTCTCGTTAATAATTTGACGTGCGGAGTGTTGATCGTCGATGAAATGGGTTTGGATGCTTTTACGTTAAAAGGATGGGAATTGGGTTCAGAGAATGTTGTAGGTAGGGTATTAAAATTTGGAAGGGTATTGTTAGGGGTTGAAAATTTGGGTAAAGTTGTTTCATTTGGGCTGTCTAATTGAAATTGGGACGTGGAATTGGAGTGGTGAACAGATTTTCCTACTGCTGTCGGGATGCAGTGTTCGGACGGGAGGGACCCGCTGTCCTTCCGTCCCTTCGGCCGTTTCCCGCCTTGCAATGGACGCAGTTGGGCTTTAGAACGTCAGCCCGACCACATCCATAGCAGAAGATGCCTTTCGCAGGCTCCGCACACTCACGATAGCCGTGACCTTCTTTCCTGCAATTCCAGCAGATCCAGGGGTTCGACAGTCCGGCCAAATCGACGGAAGAAGTCGTATCCTGATGTTCTTCCACGATTGGCTCATGTATCTCGTGGACTCTGGCCTGGTTCCACGGGGATGGTCTGGTGGCTTTTCGCGTGTCTTCCACCTGCACTACAAGCCGACGTAACTCGTCCATAGTGTGTACAGAGTGGAAGCACAACTGTTGCTGTGTGCTGCCCACCAGATTTCCGCGCACCAGAGCCACGAATTCGGACTCAATCATGGGAGCGTTCAGCAGTGAACGAAGCTCCGTCATGTCTTGTTCGAAGGACATGAAGGGCTCGTGTGGCGCTTGTCGTCTACCAAGCATCTGCTTCCGTAGCTCCCAATCCGTGCTGCGCTCTCCCCAGACCTGCAAGAATGCTACCTTCAGAGTATCCCAAGACGAGTTGTTATTGGACCGACGCCACAACCAATACCACTTGTTGGGCCTACCATCCAGCAGCAGATGGAAGCCCTGCGTCAGCAGATCTAAATTGCCGCGCAAGTCGCTCATCGCGAGAGTCTCGGCCCGAAAAATCAGCTCCTCTGCACGTAGGAGTTGGCTATCCCCGTTAAAACGCAAACGCCAATGCCTCAATGGGCTGTAGGAATTTCTTACACGATGATTAGGGCCGTGGCTAACGCGATCGCTGACCAACGCGGCCGCTCCGGTCCGCTGATCTGCCCTCCCAGCACGCGAGTCTCCCTCTGCTGCCGAATAATGGGCCCCCACCGGTCTCTGAGACGCCTGCTCTTCCCGAAAAACCCGTCTCATCAACTCTATCAGCTGATCTACTCCCAGCTCAGTTCGTACCACTGGCGAACGTGTACGCCCTGGCGCTGGATTCGTCGTAGCTGGGATACCTGTGTCACGGATATCGGACCAGCGTGGTCGTTCGCCTACTACCCTTTCCGGTGATTGTGGGATTGGATTTACGAGCTGGTTCACCCCCTGCTCTTGGCCAATTGAACCGTCAGGGGCGTAAAAGACCCCACCGCCGACCGTTTCCAGCGGAAAATCAAGATTTAACCGCCTTGGTGAAAGTCCGCCGGCCGCTGACTTCGCTCTGCTGCGTGTCACGGCTCCGGTTCTCGCTGTGGCGCCCTCCACGCCCCTAACGGTCCAATAGTCCTGCGGCTCCAGTGCCTGGCGACAATTGGGACACGTTTTGTGGCTCAGCACCCACTCCTCCACACAATGCAGGTGGAAAGTGTGCCCACATTTCGTCCGCGCTTCATCTTCGCCCCCCACGACATGTTGGCACATCGTACATATATCTTCCTCATTCCGCCTTAAAGGCGACCTTGGCAGTGGCATAGCAGACAGGTGAATGAACGAGTGATTGGTTGAGAGAACGAGTGATCAGATGTAAATGTGGTTGTTGTGATCGAATAATTGGTACAATTGTTCGATAGAATGCTAATGAATGTAAGTTGTGTATATTATTACTAATGGAGCAATTGAATTAAGTTTAATGACCGAGGGATGAAATGAATGAATGTTGCGCAATGAGGTGGACGACTAGTGAAAAAATTTATATATCTGCGTGTCTATGAATCTACTGTGTTTTCGACTGTGTTTGATTGAGTGCGTAGTTTAGCTATAATCGAATGAATTTTGGATGTTCGAGTACAAACAAACGAATGAATGAAGAATATATTCCTGACTATATGCGGGGTAAAGGAATTCAAAAAAAATATGAATGAATGTTTGAACGCATTTAGACCGTGTGATCGTCAGAAGGAATGTATATATCCAAACCCGAAACGAATGAATGAACGCTATCACAAAATTGAATGAACGATGGAATGCGAAAATGGTTGTATGTCTAAAAAAAAAATATAACGAATGAACGATAGAATGAAACTTGAACCCAAGAATAAATGATTGTGTGTATGTTAATGTATGTGAGCGTATTTGAATTTAGAACAAAATGAACCCTCACGTTGTCGCAACCTTTCCCCTCCCCTCTATGCAGAACAAATCGCGAAGCCGATCTTGATCTTCCTCGCTCCATCGGGAAAATCCGGAACGCGATAAAATTTCAACAAAAAAAAAATGGGGAAAAATAGCAATCAAGAAAAAAAATCAAAATAAAGCGCAAAAAAAAAAAAAATCCAAGTTAAAAATTTATCGTCAAAAGATTTATAAAAAAAAATTTAAGTATTCAAAAAAAAACTCTACGTTATTTCACAAAAAATATTCTACGTTACAAAGGAACTCTAAAAGGATGGATAAGGAAATAAGGTACTTAACAAATTTTCGACGAAATTTCCTATCATCTAACTCACCAATATTTTACAAGTATTTTTCCCAATTGTCTGACGACACGCCCGCCAAGACAGGGCATGCCCAGCACTCAAAAGGGTACTTGCAAAACAAAAGTGGAAAGAATCAGAAAGAATACGTTTATCCAACTTGCATCACATCAATCTCGTATGCAGACAATATTTCCCTTTCCTATGGAACCGAATTGGCGCCTAAAGGTTGCCAAAACGGTTCGTCAATAGGATCGTTCCATATTGCCTCCATACAGGTTCGATGAAATGTTCTGCTGTTGAAAATCTGAAAAGCTTGTACACTTGGACTTTGATTGCCGTTCAGGCGAAAATTCTGTCGCAAAACGACTAAGTTTTTTGTCCTTTTGCTCACCAACTTTTTTGTACGGAATTTTTCTGACTCGCACGTGTTGATGAGCTACGCTTTGTGCACTAAGCGTAGCGGTGGCTAGCCCCACGTTGGGCGCCATTTGTTGTGTTTGAGGCCTTGGAAGAATTATTTTGACTTAGAAAAGTCAAAATAATTGAAGGATAGGAATGGTTCGGGACAGAATGGGCCAATTCCGCCTACGTCCGAATTGGTGGCTGAAGTAGAACGGAAGCGACACGCTTGCTGGCGGCCGGGACTAGCTACGGCAGTGTGGGGGTGGTTCTTGTTCTGACTTCAGACCATAAACCCTAGGCCTAGACAACAAAATTTCGTGTCGGCTTACTCCAGGGTGATTAAAATTGGGACTATCTTCCCAATAGGTCGTGAAAGACCAAGAAGCGGTGGAGTTGCGCGACTTCGCGATTTGTCAGGGCGCTTAGGTGTAAGTAGCGCCCTGCTCTGCCCACCCTACCTCAGCCACGACTGTCCTCTAGAACATTTCGCGTCGTGGCCCCTTATTGAGGTTCGGGGTTAAGGAGCTAAACGCTCGGGTTCACTATAAATGGCTCTTTCTAGCCGTTAATCATCATAAGGAGATTATTATCACTAAAAAAAAAAAACGACCATACAAAATTGCTGGAAAAGAAAACCCAAAAAAAAAAAGAAAAAAGGAAATCATGCAAAATATAATATAATATAATAAAAAAAGAAACAAAATCAAAACTCACCCCATTTGTTTATTTCATCCGTTTGGTTCTCTCTCGTCCTAATTCCTCCTTTATTCAAATTCCCTATTTCCTTTCTTCTAATTTCCTACTTCTTTTCTTCTAATTACCTATTTCTCTACTTCAAATTTTCATCTTTCCTTTCTTCAAATTCCCTATTTCTCATTCTTCTAATTTCCTATTTCTCATTCTTCAAATTTTCATCTTTCCTTTCTTCAAATTCCCTATTTCTCATTCTTCTAATTTCCTATTTCTCATTCTTCAAATTTTCATCTTTCCTTTCTTCAAATTCCCTATTTCTCATTCTTCTAATTTCCTATTTCTCATTCTTCAAATTTTCATCTTTCCTTTCTTCAAATTTCCTATTTCTCTTCTTTTCTTGTAGAAATTCGTCGGGCGGCAGATATTCTTCTTCGCGACATTCGGACAAGATTGAATTTTCGTACGGCCGACGTTTCTTGTCACACCCGGGACGATTAACGGGCACGACGCGTGTATTTAACTCAACACGAAATTTTAGTTAATTGCTCGATTCGCGAAAACATTCACAAAACATTTCCATTCACTTTGAAACTTGTTTTTCATTCGGTTCATTGGAACCCCTTTTCCTATCTTCCAGATCTTTCACATGGCTGTCACAAGTATGAAGATGGCTTCTCGTGTCACATTTAATTGATACGCGAAGTGTTGCAGCTTTTGAACCCGAACCAACAGCGTTTGCAATCCGATGCCTTCAAAATTCTTCGGTGGCTCTGGCCACCCACGTTCTTCGGATTTTACGGCAAAATGACCACTCAATCGTCGCAGGGAAGGTGTTGTCAATTACAAAAAATAACTTTCACGCCAGACGTCTACCGTTTGCCGTGTTCTTCCTATTCGAACCTTTTTCCACAATTCATTAGCCCGCAACTAAGCGATTCTTATGTTAATATTTGCACCGAAAAGACGAGGATTAAACGCAAAATCCGTTCAGCACAGAAAAAAATTGAAACAAAAAAAAAATTCACCAATTTAGTTTTTGGTTTAACTTTGCACAACGAGTACGAACTTATGCGGTGTTTTACTGAAAAGCGTTACGAGCACGACTACGTTTGATTAAGCAAACATTTTGAAAAATCTAACCACGAGAAATGTTTTACGGTAGTTTGTTAACGCGAACTATACGAAACTAAATCGTGTATTACTTGACAGCTGCAAAGTCAACGATCAACTCTCGAGTCGCGTCCGATGCATAGAGCGCTCCGAGGTCAGGTTCTCGTTATAATTAATTTTATTATAATTTCTTTTAGTTTTATTTGATGAATTTTCAAGATGCTGTGGTAGTTAAATACGAAATAAATTCAAATTTGTCTGACGCAATACTAGAATACCACTGCCATCGTTATCACAACGAAACACACAATCCGATTTCTAACCTCAATAATTTGGCGGTGGTTTTTTCTAAGCCTGTTTTAAAGTTTTTTTTCTTCCATCGATTGCTGCAATTAAACGAAAAGGAAAATGGCAGAAGATGACGCCTATTCCGGTACGGTTCTAAACCAGCCGCTTTCAATTAGGTAAGCTTTTCGCCGTTCGACTTATTTTCACCACGACACTTAACCCGAAAAACTCGACAGCGATCTGCGCTACACTTCGATGTCCGCCATTTGCACCGTCTCCTCCTCTACGTTTCTTCGGTGGCAGGGTTGTCGCCACTTTCTGTGGATCCACACGATACTCGAATGACATTTTTCGAGGATCGAGTGGATCCACAGAAATGTTAACGAGATTGGTGTTACCAGCCAGCGGCGACTCAACAAATTGCTATTAAAATTTCTGTGGGTTCTTTTTACCTGACGTACCAAAACAACAAGACTCTTCCAGCGGTCTGTTAAGCATCCGGTAATAGTATACGTCTGACGTTGTTTCTCAGAGATTTGCAATTTGTACATTTTAACAGACAATTTGAACGCTTTCAAAATGGTCAAAATACATCAAATGGCTTCCTTTACATCTGGCCGAAACCCTTTCAAAATTGAGCTCAGGTCGTAGCTTAAAGAACCGAATAACTGTCTACGTTTAGAGGGTGCAGTAAACTGATGCACTTCAGCAATAGAGTTGAAGTTGTGCTGTCGAGTTTACTATCATCTGCGAAATTAAGATTAAGATTGTACGAAAGAAGGTCTATAATAAAAATTGGGAATAATGTAGATGATAAAACTGAGCCTTGAGGGACCCCGATTGATAACAAAAGGAGATGTTGAAACGTCATACCAACCTGTAAACAACGTTCCGAAAGAAGCTCTCAATCCAGCGGAAAGAATGAACATCAACTTCAAATGGGTGATTCTTTCCGAATTTATGGATATAAGCGTTTCATCGTTCTGACAGGTAGACGTGATCGAAACGGGGAAACTCTCCGGAAGAATAGGAACGATAGAAAGTTTGCAAAGGGTTAAGCCAAAGAAGAATTGCACTATTTAAGGTTAATGGAGGAATACCATCCGAATCAGTGGATTTGTTCATATTCAGGATCTTGAAGGAATTTGAAGGGTCAGTTTTATTTCTCAACAATTGGTGGAAACTGAATACTAGGTGTAAGGTTTCAGTTTCTCTCAAATCTATGCTAAATGATTTGCTCTTTCGGTACCATCAACGACTGTGGTGTTATGTGGACGATGAAAGTTGGTCCGTTTTCGCCAAGGACCAACAAGATTTCTATGCTTCAGGGTAGTCCCAAATTTCTTCATTTCGGTTCGAAGTTAACTTGGAGGTAGTTCTGGCTTTAATGATCTGTTGTTCTCTGTTGCGTTGAGTCCATGCCTCAAATGCTCCAAATGAAATATTTTTAGTCTGAATGGCATCAGTCTTTGGTAATCCTTTAAGGATTGAAGGGACGCATTCCCCTTAAAATGCTATCGGAAATGAGAACATTTAATCAAAAATCAAACGATGCATTATTTTAGGTCAGGTAATAAATGAATGAGCCCCAACCTGCCGCTAGGTCAGGTTACCTATGAAGTGTTTACGTCAGGCGTCCTAAATAATGTAGCTTGAATTTGAGGTATACGCCTAAATGATCGGTATAAACTGGGTCAATAATTGATCATTTTAACATTACATATTTATATTTTAGATGACATCTTATAGAACCACCAACAAATTTTGATAGCCTTGCAAGAAACTTCGCTAGTATAAAAAATTTATATTTATTCATTAATAGCCTATATAATTTGATGCATCCAACTCAATTGATGAACTAAAGAAATGTTAAATAAAGTCAAAAATTTGAATATATTCCAAAATTGATTTGACAAATCTATCGAGTTAATGAAAATTATTAAAAACAGTTTAATTGTCAGAAGGTTTGATGCCAAAGGTTGCGGAGTTGACATATCACAATAATAAAATCGATTTGCAAAAACTACAGGCTAAGTGGGCTAAAGTTCAAGCATGCTAGCTGCAACTGTATAAATCCTATGCTATGACCTTAGTCCTAAACTTTCACCGCCACCACACAGGCCACCCTGGTTCATCAAATCACGAGGGTGTGCGTAAAAGGTGTGCACCCTCACTCGTGGTATTTTTTGGTCCGATCACTTTGTCAATTATCATGGGTGTACACCAGGTGGCTCTTATTTGCATGGTGGATTTTCTTTCAGATTTATTTTACGGCATTCTCTAGAATTCTCTCCAATTAGTAAAAATATTAAAAATTGTTTGAAAAACCGAAAAATTAATCCAGTTGGTTGGTTTGGGTGGCAGCTCTGTCCCTAGACAGCTCAATCAGCTCAAAGGCCCTTTTGAAACCACGGAAACAGGTACATCGACCATCGATATAGACCAAATTGGTCAACTCTTTCCTTTGCCTTTTTCCTGAAATTTTGTTTTGTTAAATTTTTACATCTGAAGGACCAATAGCAACGTTGCTACTGAGCAGCGATGAAATTCCTCGATTTTGGCCTTCATATGTGAACTAGACGATGACATTAAGGGCCGTATTATTCATCTCGGGTTATTTTCGCCTTATCTAGCTGATAACTTATCTGGCGTATTAAATTAAATCACTGATTAATTTCTCTGGGTGAAAAATTGTATTATTCACCTCTGGTTAGCAATTTAATAGGTTGGATAATCTTATCGGCAGGTTTTCCATTTTTCCATTATTTTTCCAATCAAACGTCAAAAATTTTATTAATTATTAACAGAATGTGACAAATTTCTTTTTTTGAATATAAAAAATTTGTGTATTTCAGGAAATTTATCAGTTATTGGCTGCAATTTTTTCATGGTTGCGGACCTGGGAGCAGTACAAACACTATATGTGGTGCACGGTTTACACGTTCAACGAGAACCATCCCATTTGATCCCGATAGTTTTCTGAGTGTGCGCTACCGAGTGATTGGATTTCGGCAGTGCGAACAGTCGATTGAAGGCTTGCATCTCCCAAATCCTTAGAGCTATTGCATTTAAGTTTATTGGTATGGTAGATTGAGTGGACCCCGTCAACTGATAAGTTTCTAATGGAGTGGTGAAGGGGCTGGGTGGAATGAATGTTAGAATAAAAACTTTGGTTTTAATATTTCAGGAACCACTTATGCTGGATACCTGAAATTCGGAACTTACATAGATCTATGATAATGTATCCACTTGCTCGCTTAATTTTTTTACAAATTAAATGATCTGGAAGTTCTGAGAAAAACAATGTGTTCGAAACGCTTGAAAGCTTAGGTCGAAAAATTCTAGAATCATATCTCCTGAGCGGGTAATATTACAAAGTTGTAACTTGAAGCATGCTAGACTAGGAACTATGCGTAAAAAACTTTGCATTGCAATGTCTCACAAACTAATTGAATCAGAAACAGGAAATGTGTTTTATGTTTAAAGATGGACAATAGGACTTGACTGAAAGTATTTTTCAGCAAGACAATGGATAACCATTTTTCTCCTAAAAATCATATCTCATATCTCAAGAACTGTATAAGATAGGGTTTTACAATTAATACGAGAGTTTGACCTGTTAAATACCTAGCTGAAAATTGTAGGGAGCGTGTGTAAGGGGTGAGGGTGTAAAATGGTGTAAAGGAAACAATTCAATTGGCTTTGTACATTGGAAACAACAGCAACTGTATTTGTCGTCCCATATGTCGCTGTCGATTCGTTGTTCCATTTTCTATTTTGTCGTAATCTTCCTCAGAATCAATCCAATTTTCCCACAAATGAGTTTTTGCCATAACTTCAATCTTGAATAATACAAAATTTGTCAAATCGTCGTTTAAATCCCTGGATATCGTAGAAAACAGGAAGTTGTTGACAAGTTAAATTTTTCCCTGGGTAACTGTGATCACTTGATTATAAACTCAGCGAAAAACTATAACCCGACGTGAATAATACCAAATCTCGGGGAAAACTGGAATTACCCAGACTTTATAAATAACTCGAAGTGAATAATACGGCCCTAAGAGTATATGAAAATTGAGTGTTTTGGCTTTTTAATTGTTTTGAGCCTAAAGTTATGGTCTCACACTTATTTCTGGGCAAGATTTATTTTGGAATGGCGAAATTAATACTTTCTGTAATGGCAAACAGAGCAACTAAGTTAAAGATCAAAACTCAAAATTTAAAACATTTTGCGGTATTAAGGATGAGCCGATATTATTATGATATTCTGAGTTGTTACTAAAAGGCAGGGTCAAAATGCAAAATCTGTGCTTGTGAATCCAATGTCTTTTGTACAGGTTTTTGGCTCAAAATGATTGATTTTTGATCGTGCTGCTTTCAGGGTAGTATTTCATAGGTGATCAAAACGATCCAGGAGTTTTTGAAGTGCGCTCCAATGAAGCGTCTGAATGCGGTAAGGTGGGCCTCGTATTAGTTGTTGTGACTTCCTGAGCTCAGCCGGTTTTTTTTAGATTAGTATGGTATGGTATAAAGGGGTGGTGATGCTATCACATCCTCCTTCACTTAGACGTTATTTCCATTGTGCTCCCCGTTTGAGTTTGAACAACTCCTGGAACCTAAAACCGTTTAGTGGATTTTATAAAGCTTGCTATGCTACATAGCTTTCCCTTATCGATTTTACCGAGGTCATCGAGGAAAAAAGCGCCGAGGTTCCGTCTTCTCGTTCTCGATTGGGCCGGACACTCACATAGGAAGTGAAAGATTGACTCCTCCACTTCTGGGTCACCGTCGTCTAGCATGTCTACCGATCAGACAGTGCCCTGTGACCACTCCGATTAGTGTGCTAGCATCTTTCCTGCCCAGGCTCAGGATATACTTGATTTTACCGTGATCATATTCAGCATGTAGTTAGGTTTGACCATCTATTGCCGCCTGGCCGCTGCAAGCATAATGAGTCGATAGACTGATTTATGGATCCGATGGGAATAGCAATATGCTGGTCCATCACTAGTGAGCTTAGGCTGGAGCCTGCTCGAGCGAGTTCATCAGTTTGCTCATTCCCCTTTTTTTTAGATTAGATTTAGAATAATTTTGTTTGTTAGGCTTGTTTGTTTTGATGCAACAAACATTTTTCGTATGTGGCTATTTTGTGATTTTTGTTAAATGAATAAAAAAAAGGAGCAACATGATTGTGCAAGATAACTTTTTACAAAAACTTTTAAGATTCTCCAAGAGACTTTTGGAGATGAATGTTTGAGTCGATAAAAGGGTGTCATGAGTGGTGCAAGAGGTTAAAAGAAAACTGAGAACCATCCTTGGTTAGGACAACCAACTACTTCGACTGACGGCAATCATTGCCATAGTGATCATCGACTAACCATTCGTATGACAACTTTTCATTTTGGTCATATCAATTAATGTTCAGGTTTGTCATGCGTATACTCATACTTTAGGTATCAGTTAACTCCTGCTTATTTTATTTTAATGACAGTTGTCAATCGATAACCTAAAAAATTTTAAGTAATTTCTAAATTGACTGTAATTATTTCTGTTTATTGAATTTATTTATAATCGATAAACTGTTAAAGTATACTTACTTACTTAAACATTTAAGAATACTCATTTACTCACAATTTACAAACTTGAACCAAACGTTTTTGGAAATACGCTTAACAAGTTAACTGTGATTTAACTTTTTGGTATTAATTACGAAACTAGAAGTTAACTTTACATTGAAATACCGGGCCTTAGGAACTTAAAATTCGTAACAATTTTAAGTAAATATTAAAACTTATTGATTTGCTGTAACTAAAACGTTAGCTTCTACTGACTCCTCCAATTTCTAAATGTAATCGAAACTTGTTTTAATTTAATAATAAAGTTGAAAGTGTATACATTTATAGTAATTCGTCGGATCCCTTGAATTTTAAAGGGCAGTTCAATGCTTCGTCGGTAGAACATAGACACGCACTGTAATAACGAAACAAATCGATAAATTTAGTGTATATACTCTCTTGGAAGACATTCAAAAATGGCAATGTCTTTCGGATTTTAATCCGAATATTGTGTGCGTCATTGTTCTGAAATCTTAGAAATTTCTTAGGGTTTTTCTTTTTCATAATTCGTATTGTATAGGTACAGCCTACAACCAGACCTCAGTCGCTTCATAAAGGTACTTCTGTACAACTTTCTTTATTACCTGCCTCTGAAGACGACCGCCAGAATTCTGTTTTTTTTTTTTCATAAGCCGAAGGAATAAAACGAAATTCTTCTCAAGACAAACTGTTTGTGAAGGATGAACCTGAAGGAAAACACGTTGTTAGATGATGAAAAAAAAAATAATGGGGTTATACATATGAATGCAACGCATCTTTTGAGAGTCAGTTGGGTTGTTCTATACACGAGTGAAACTTTCCCGCCATTTTTACTTTTCAATGGAATTTTTTTCGGTTTTCCTAACATTTCTTTGACGAACTGAAGTTTTGAACTTTTTTCAGAATATAGCTGGAGGAGTTGAAAGAGGGTGGGGCGAGGGGGGGGGGGAACAACTTAAGAATGAAGATTTATGCAATTAAGCACGTTTTTGTTCAATTTGTTTTCGGTACAGTTTGAAAATGAACAAGCTTATGGCAATACTAAATTATATATTATAATTCTGCAAGTGTAAAATATAATAGCAATATAATTTTGGTGTAGTGCTGCTTCTGCTGCTGCTGTGCGGACAAAAACGCCTCTTTAATATCCGACCGATAAACGAGACATGCCGATGATTTTATTTTTATTTATTCTTTTCTTTTTTTCGAAGTCGAACTTTTAGTATAGGAGAAAATATATATACCGTTTACTCTTGGCATTCCACTATATTTCACAGAGAATTTTTACGATATACTTTTTAACGAAAAATTCGTATCCATACACGTTTTGCGTTACACTATCCGAATAGGGTATTGTTGCGTTAGTGTTTGTAAGTGAGAGAAATAGAGAGGATTCTCGACGATTATTGCGCATAGAGTTGGTACTTTTATGACGCTCGTTTTACAACTATGTGTGTGGATTGAATGGAGACGGGAAGTAAGAGTAAGAGTAAGTCAGTTTGACTTAGTGCGTTCTTGACGTTGGAAACGGTTTTTCGCTGTGCCTTTTTTCTTCAATATAAAATTCTTTACAATAATAACTATTCTATGTGAAATTGGTGAAAAATTTCGCGAAAAATTAGACGAAGACAAAAAAAAAAATGTAATCAAAAATAAAAAGTTTTTTTAAAAAAAAAAAAAAAAGTTTTAGACGCGTGTAATAGGTGAAAAACTTGGAATAGAACAGGTCAAAATAGTGACGTTAATAACTATCAATTTATTTAAAAAAAAAAAAAAGGTTATTGAACAGAACGGTGTTTTTTTTTTTTTTAAATATCACGCCGTGTGCTGCGGAGTTTTTCCGCTGTTGCGTTTACATTCTAACTGTGGAATATTGCGAACTAAAAAAAAAAAGTTATAGCCATGCAGCGGCAACACCACAATCGACGACATCAGGAAGCAACAGTAATCAAGAAATTCAAGTCGTCTTCACTTAAAATGGATTTTAACAAACCGTTACGTTGGATTAAACAAATACTCATCATCGATACATTTGCAAATGGATTTCTACACAAAAATATAAAATGACGAAACTAAAATAGCTGTAAAGTAGAAGCTATCTACTTTATAATATAAAATGTTTTCGCTATTTATTTTGGTGCGTATCTACAATTAATCTACAGATTTTTTTTTTTTTGTTACCCCCCTCTTATAACATCAACTGTAGAATTTTGTGAATATTTACCCAATTATCGTGCAATTCCCGGTGTAATTAACGGAAATAAGAAATAGTCGGCAGATTATATATAATATAGTGGGGGGAGGAGAGGAGGGGGAAGCGACGCTCCGTGATGATGGTGTTAAAAAGGACATGAAGAAAAATGGGGAAAATAAAATTTCCAATGTGGGAAATTATAAAGATTATTATGATGGGGGTTGCCAAAAACGTACGTGATTTAGTAGTCGCGGAAGGATGGTGATATTATAATGTACATGTGCTAATACACCGCTCCCCGCTCTAACTTTTTTTTTTTATAAAAATTTTTTTCCCGCGCGCGCCCCCGGGGTAATCGACTTCTATTTGGGTGTGAAACATGGTTGGTTGTTTACACGACCGCCATTTTGTTATATATAGAGAGATAAGTGTGCATGGGAATATAATACACCCATCTAGAAGAGTAGCCAAGTTTTTTTTTTTTTTTTGATACGAAATGGGTGTTTTTTTTGAAAACTATAGATTTTGACCGTTGAAATTGCCAATTTAAATTGTCAAATGAAATGATGGAAGGATATTGAAGAAAAATTGACATTTCTTGTTTATAATAAGAAAAGATGGTGGTGTATCCTGCGAAGGCTGAAGGAGCGGTAGTATGTACTATGCGATGCACAAGGGTGTACTATTCTGTGTGTGACCCCAAAGTGTAAGTGGTTGATTTCGACTATGAAATGTGCGCGCATTTTCTTTTACTTATTCTACTACTTGTGTAGATGTTTGGACAGAAAAAAAAAACCAATTTCATAGTCTCTGCAGTGTGTAATTACACATGTGTAGAATTTTATTGATTAAAAAAATACGGAGATGTACATTCAAAAAAAAAAAACGAAGTTTATCATAATGTGTGATGAGTTAGTTCCTTAAGTACGACTGTACACAGCAGAAAGAACTGAACATGACCGGAAGTCCTTCTTTTCGGATATATGCTATTATCGTATAATATGAAATTTTTATATATACATATATATAACGTTAATAACGCTTGTGCAGCTTCCTTTCACACCAACGCAGCCACCAATAGCATTTTATCATAACGAAATTGTGCCAGAAAGATAGCTTGGATTAAAAATATTGCGCGTCACATTCTACAGGCATTTTACAATTATATATTGGCTATTGTAAAATTCCGGACTAAGAAATAACAGTTATCAATAAATAACAGGTATTTGTCGTAAGCAACGCCGCATATTAGATGAATCGGCCCGGTCAAATGCGTCGATAGGTGTATAAGAGCGGGAAGAGCAAGAATTGAGAGAAAGAGAGAGAGAGAGCAACAAACACACATCTATATATTTTTTTTTTTTTTTTTGAAATATAAAATAGTTACCTATCAAGCGCACAAGCCACCAACTTTAAGGCGACGAAAGAAAAAAAAAAACGCAATTCCTAGAATTCTTCAGGTTTTCGTTTTAGATATTATTTTTCCTCAAGTTGAAACACAGCCTGCACCCATACATGCAGAAAAGGACATCGCCGCTCAGTTATCTTGCTTCTCTTTCTATTTGAAAGATCTATACAACGATAATATTCCGAATTTTTGTCACTTAGAGGGGTTTTTTTTTTATTTTTTGCTATTTACATTTGGGGGAAAAAAAGTAAAATCATTTTTTTTTTCTAATATAATTTTACTTGTTTTTTTTTTCCTCTATAGTTAATAGTGCACCTCAAACACACTTTGCAAAGCATTAAGGTATTAATGTTGATTTACACGCTTTATTTCAATTTCGCGTTTCTCCTCCACAACTCTTTTTCGTTGATAAAAGTAATGCGGACGACGCGACGCAAAATACTTACCATCTCTTTTTATTTTATCGATTTGTCTAGCTCACCGGTTGTTGTATGCATGTATGAAATATATATATATACTTAAATGCATATAAGTAACGCTTCGTACACACATCTAAATATCAAATAGCTGTACAAAAACAACAATAATCCCTTATTATTTTTTGTGCTCTCTCCTATTCCTGCATTATCATTTCTTATGTTCTCTCTCGCTCTTATTTGCTTTTGAGAACCCCGATGCGTGCGTTAACATTGACTGGGATGATGGCTATGAAAATATAGTACAAGCGCGAACCGGAAGTGTAATCTTAAAAAGCACATGCTCTTTTTGAACTGAAGCTCCAATACATGCAAAGAGCCCCGAAACGCGACAAATTTATCATTTCGATTCGGTACCGTTGTCCCGTTCTAAGATTATACTAATTTTACGTTAAACGTACCGAACGACACAAGCGCCAGAGATATGCATGCAAAGAAGTAAGGTGTGTGCGTTGTGTTTATAAACTAAAATCTACTATATATATATATAATAAGTAATCATGTCGTCTTTTTCTCTTGTGGTCGGTCTCTTTTTTGATTTTCTCATCTTCGTTTGGTCTCGTTCTTTGGTGGCATGCAGTAAAACGGTTTTTTTTAAGATTTCGAGACTCGTCTCGAAAATGCTTGGGTTGTTCTGTATCTGTCCCTCTATGGTCGGCCGATACAACTATTGGAATGCGACTTTCCGTTCGGAAAAAGACTATAGTCTATGTTTTCGAATCGATCATTGCCCTTACAAGCATACAATTTCTCCCCTTGATTCCAACATGGAAATCAGATAGCTTATAACCTCTCTTTCTCTCCTCCTTTCCCCTTACTACTTCTTGTTTCTCTTTTTCTCCGCCCGGCCTTATCCTTGTTCGTTCTCTTTTTCACTCTCTCAACCATTTTTTTTTTACTGATATTCGTATTTGTTGTCCGTTTTCTACCCAATTTGGCAAATCACCTTGCCATCTTTAAACTTCTAGGGCACTTATCGCATGTATGAGCGGGTAATTTGCAAAGGTGTTCAAGAAAATGTTTTTTTTTTTAAAACAATCTTTATCAAAAATAATCAGTCTGTCTCTTTCTCAACATTCGACAAGCATAGGATTAGTATTGGAAGTAAGTGAGATGACAAGATCGTAGCTTGTTCCCCTCTCGAAATTTGGACAGTTGATGGTTGTGTAGGTATATGCGCGCGATTTGAGGGGAAAACACACGCCTTGTGTGTGCATTTTTTTTTTTGTTTTTCTAATTCCTCAAATACCGGGTGGTCTGGTCTGGTATCGTATAATATCCCAACACACCGTTTGGAATGCATCTTTTTCTGCTTCGTTTTCTTCTCCTTAAATTTCGTTTTTCCTGTTTAGGTCTTGTCTGTTTGGGCTGTGTTTATTGCCTCTACCTCGATTTTTTTTCGGTCGAATGTTCGAAGACCTCAACTTTTCTGGATTCGTGAATTTCGGTCACTGGTTTTTTTTTAACGCTAATTTATAAATTATGAAATATAATATCCTTTTGCTTATGAGTCCTTTTTTTTTTGTTTTCAGGCAAGAATATGGTAAAATACTGCAGCTTATACTTCAACAACAGCCGCTGGCAGATATCTTGAAGAATATTCACGATATAATGTCCACGCTGCTTCTGATATCGGAAGATGAAGGTAAGTAGTGTTAGTTGATGAAAAGAAATTTCAAATAGTTATTTACAGCTAATTAGGTACACTGTTTTCAAAATTGCATTATGGTAGTATTTATTTTTCCAAAGTTTATCCGTGAGATAGCTTATTGTACCCCCTACCGTTCCGGACAAACTACTAACCAGACTTAGCAAGGTTTTGAATACTCGTATGTTCAAGGCTACGCTGATGACGGCGCACTCATACTGCGTGGTAGGTTTAAAGAAACAATCTCAGACACTCTGGCGTAGCAAATAAGAAACAAGAAATTTTAAAAAAAAAATCCTCCAATCAAGTTTTCTAGACCAACTGGAATATTTGTATTAGAACGCATTACTGAGAAGGTCAGGATCTCTTTGGACTTGAAAAATCGTTATGTGCAGAGCTAAACTAATCATGCGTGTTTCGCAATGCAAAACCTTATGCTATGTACAGACTACGAGATTGGCGCGTTTAAATCGAGTTAAATGCGCTGAAAACACTTCCCGAAGGCGTGTTTAACCGAAAACATGCACTGCGACTCTCGCGGAAATCGAAGTAAACTTTGGAAGAAACTTTTGGTGATTTCTTTTCTGCAAAAAAATGTGACCCGTTTCTGCCCTCAATTTTTGTTCTAGCAGTTCCGCTGTTCTATTCTCAAATTTTGTTTGACCTGCTAGTAAAAGGGGTTTGAGTCCGTGGCTAAAATTGACCTGAAAACTCGCATTTCATGCCCCGAAAATTTCGGCGGTGCAACTCCTTTAACCTCAAATGTGCGTAAGAAACGATGAAAATAAGAAAAAAATATCCTACGACAACAGCGGCAAACGATTTGAAAGCATAAATTAAACTGTCCAACGGGTCATACGGTAATTAGAAATCATACGGAGTGTAGTGTAAATATATTTAAATTTTCATAATAGCTTTTTGACCTGAAAGCGTTCTATTGTGTAAATTGACCTGTCGGACGGAACTGTCAAAAAAGAGGGCAGAACTGCAATAATTTTGCATCTTTACAGGTCACATTTTTTTTGAGAAAAGAAATCACCATTTGTAATGCGATAGAAATTCAATTTTATAATATTAATTTTGCCTACTTAAATGTGTTTAAAACGCATAGTCTGAACATAGCATTACAGTACAACTATTACACACTGGCCTAGGTAATCATAAACATTTCTTACCTATATCGTAAAAAAAAATGAAGCAATTTATTGGTACCAGTTTCAAGTTGACCTGATACTTGTCACTCGTACATTTCACTCATAAGCTCTGCTGTATCAGTCCTAACGGCTGGTTGCGTAAAGGAGGTATAACTTTTTTTTTGCAAGGATGCCTGAAATTTTCTCAATTTCAACTTTTAAACTGACTCCTAAGATCTGTATCAGTCTTGAGTATCAGTGACTGAGTACCAGATTCATTCAACTTTACTAATTCCTAAAAAAAACGAATTCAGAAAAAAATATTAGACTCAACTCGAACGATCAGTGAAGTAGTTCCGGAACTCCTCGTTCCTTCGTTTTCGTTTCATCGTTCCTTCGTTTTCGTTCCATCGTTCGCTCGAACTAGTTCGTTCTTTTAGTTTACTCATAATTGAACTTGAAAGGAGAACAACAAACAAAATAGTCAGTACATCTAAAAGATCGTGATCCAAGAAAAAAAGTCAGTACATCTAGAAGATGATGAGAAAAAAAGATGATGACCAAAAGAAAAAAGGCTAGGAATGTTTTTTTTCACGTGCCCAATGGAACTGCAGTTCACCAAATAGAGTGAGTTATTTCACTTACTCACGCACGTAGATCGCAAATCGCTTTTTAGATGCACAGCCTGGAGGACGCGGGCGCTGAACCGAGATGACTTCAGACAATGTATCCTACAGGCCCTGGACCGATTTGGGCTGTTCGCGCCATTGATGATGATTTCACTCACTCACTTTAATGAAATGTTCTTTTGGAACAGTTCACTCGTGAACGACCCATCTCTAAAGTGAACACAACGGTCGGTACGAAACGGAACGGACAAGTTGACCAAAAGTTCAACTTTTACGGATTACATAACCTCACTTGTTGGACGTAAATTTGTTTGTTAGTTTGTGTATTCTTACATGGACGATTAACAGTTTATCGAAGCCGTTAGAGCTCACGAAGAGCACTATAACAAAATGAGTCGCGGCTATATGCAGACGAAAGCCAAAGAGTGTGGCAGGAATTGAGCGGAACGGCATTATGGCCAACAATGATATTTGACGTAAAGGAGCGGTTTGGATCGTGACAGAACGGGAGCATTGTATTCGGGCCTTAAAGGTTTACCTACCTAATTCATTTACTAGTAATAAAAACGAATACAATGAATCGTAAATGAATTCTCAGACGAATCGTTAATGATTCACTTTGATTTGATGAGTTATACGTGTTTCGAAGTACGTGCATTCAAACATATTTAATTCGCGTAAAGCAGTTATTTTTATAGTTTTATTATTATTAATTAAATTATTTTTTCTATATATGTATTTTCAAAAAACTTTAAATTGAAAAAAAAAAACCCGAAACATTCTAAAAGAATTCATGCAAATTATTTACCGAAAGGCACGGCATCCATTAATTGAGCACAGACTTGATTATGATCGCCATCATAGATAAGAGAGGTCATTGATTAAGTCAAGATGAAATAAGGTAAAAATACCGACCATTGACGAGTTCGATGAAACAGGTTCCTCTATAATGTGAATGGAATCATCTAAATTTTTCAATGAATATCACATGATCTTTTCTATGCGAAAAGAGACAAACGCGTAGAAGGAAAACTACAGACTGTTGTATTGATTTGTGAGTGTTAAAAAGAAGGTTCAAGTAACCTTCAGAACTTAAAGATCTTCACTGCTGTTCTTAAATAAGCTTTCTAGAACCTCTTGTACTTAAATTAAGATGGTGTATTCGGGTTAAAAATTTGAAGTGTTGTAGATATTGTTTGAAAACCGGAATGGGTATAGAATTTTTGTAGGCCTGCAGTTCTTATATTAAGACAGTAGCGTAGCCAGAAATTCCATATGGAGGGGGGGGGGGGGTAGTTTTCGTACGGCCGGTGAACTATATATATTAGGGTCTAACCATTTAAACATGCAGAGTAGGCTTGTGTGGTTCGTGAACGAACTAGTTCGGAAGATCGTTCCCATAAGTGAAATGAAGGAACTAGTTCGTAGTGAATTGCGGTCCTAGTTCGTTTGTTAGAAGTAGTTCGTCATGACATTTGCATATCACGTATCGTTCCGCGAAGTTGGAACTGATAGAAGGAACTAGTTCCTTCCTGATTGGGGACCTTTTTTTTTAGGTCCTCATATTCAATCCGAAACTTGAAAGGAACTAGTTCCTGCCTGATTGGGAACCTTCCTTCTTTTTTTTAGGTCCTCACATTCAATCCGAACTTATGGGAACTAGTTCGTCCGTGAGTGAACTGCGAACTGCAAGAACGAACTAGTTCGCAAGGGCTGGGGAACTAGTTCGTTCGCGATCACTAAGGTGAACTAGAATGCACAAGCCTAATGCCGAGCTAAGTTTTTTTTTGCAAGGAATACAAAGAATAAGAAATAAAGCGGGAGATAGACTGGGTCCATATGAGACGCCTACAGTGAGATGAAGTTACTCCGGCTAATACAACTTCTTGTGACCAATTGCGAACTATCAGACAACTTTGCAATCTTATGGTACATTTCGAGTTCTAAAGATTGCGTTCAGTTCAGCAAAATATAACCTTTAGAACTGTTAGAACCGGATCGATAACGCATTTGGCTGTTTATCGATTGACAGTAGTTTTCATTGTCTTAAGAGTGAACGTGGCCGGTGATAGTTGGGTTAACCTTGATGCATTTCTTAGAAATTGGCTGAACATAAGGTGCTCTCCAATTTTTCAGATGCACTCAGAATCCTAACTTAGTATGTGCAAAGTACCCAAAACATATTACAGTGCAACCCGGTTATAACGTACCTTGAGGGGCAACGACAAAAGTAGAACGTTATAACCGATAGTACGTTATTATAATCAACATAAGAACCTTCCACATTTGTGAATAGTGATTGAAAGAGAGGTCTGTTATAACCGAAAGTACGTTATAAAAGTGCACTTTATAAGCTGGATGCACTGTATACCTGCGTGCCTATTACGTTAGAAAAAAGTTATTAAAACAGTGGCGTACAGATTAACAATTCGAGTTGGTTATGACCGAGTACTTTAGCCGGTGTTAATAATTTTTAGTTCTATTGACAGTAGAGTTATACCTACAACAAATCCACTACTATGACCAAACGGTCGTCCAAAGAACTGCTAAGTCAAATTTCTCATCCCAGTCAGTAGCTGAAATCACTTTTCAGTCATAGTCCCAACCTAGAAGTTGTACGAATTACTATTTAGTCATTTTTTAAATGAATAATTTGGGTGATGTTATTACGAGCCCGATGATGTCAAGGCATCCGAATGCCTTGCACTTAAATTAAGCGATGCGGTATTATGGTCGTTTTCCAATACCTTGCTTCGTCTTTGTCTATGTTGACGTCACAGCATAGCATTGCTATTATAACAGTTTATTTGACACTTCAAAAATCAAAAATTAATTAAATTTCATAGAAAAATGATTTTTTTTTTTTACGTTTGATACGTTAGATTGACTGATAGTCAAGACACGAAACGAAAATGAATTTAGACACAGCTTTGCTACGTCTGACGTCATAACTGTTATAACTAGCCGTAGACGAAGCAAGGGTATTGGGAAACGACCTAAGTTATCAGTTTTAAAAATACTGATTTTATTTAGTTAATTTTGCAGTATCGAGATTTACTGATAAAAAACTATTAACAAAATCTAATGGGACAGACAAGTCCAGTTATAATGTACAGATTAGACGAGAAAAGATTGTCAGCCAGAGGAGAAAATGGCGGCAAGAGAGTCATAAGATCTTACAATATTCTAGAAAAGAGAGTGAGTGAAATAATGGAAATGTTGTTGGGAAAATGCAAAGAAATACGTGCAAAAAAAAAAATGTAATAAGTCGGCGACCAATGTCCATATTCATATATTCACGCTCTCTACGTTTGAGCTATAAGAATAATTGTATACGTTATAAAAGTCGATGTCTGCATAGAATTCAGTGCTGATGTATAGCGGAATATATTTTCGGTTCCTATTGGCTTGGCAGCGGTGCCAATTTTTTAGCAAGATTTGCGCCAAGCCATAGCCAGACATCCAGACATACAAAAAGTCTACGAACCATGCAATAAAAAAAAAAATTTCAAAGAAGCTTGAACTGAACGAAATAATCTTAAACCAGAGAATCATCGAGATATGATAGTCCTGTTTAAAAGACGTCGTATACTGATTACTTGGTTTTTTTTTCAGGTGTTATAAAACTCGAAATGTTGCGATACATTTGAATTTTTTTTAGCGAGGGTGTAGTTTAGAGAAGCCGACTGGCACGAGGTCAATCAGCTTTTGGACTGTATCGAGAATTTTTAGAATCTATACGTTTTACTTCTTTAACTTTTTTGTGTCTCTATAGTCTAAACAGTGAAGTGAATGGCATCAAATCTAAAAATACGACCGGCAGCGAGAGCTAGTTTTTTTTATTATTATTATTACCATATTATTATTGAAATTGTAGGCCGTCCACTTCGATTCTTAGAACTTATAATCGATTTTTGATATTAATTTGTTCTTGATACTTTTCATATACCATTAAATTGTCTTTGAACTATGTATAGTTGCTATTCTAGTCGAAGCTAATTGTTCATGAAATTTCCAAGATAATTTAAAAATAAAATTCAAGAAAATAATACAACTCGTGAGTGTTGGATAATTATAGACGACAGTCAAATAATTCTATTTTGGTCCAGACTACACTACACATTGGCATTGCAAAAATAAAAATAAATTTGTTCGACAAAGATTTTGAACGAGGGAAAAAAAAAAGAAATTGGCTGCGTCGCTGCACGCATACTTTTACATCAATGACGTTCAAGATTCGCTTTAAGAAGTTGATTGGCAGAATAACTCTTGCAGTTCCTGTGTGGGACGTGATCCTGCTGTGACCCAGTTGTAGTAGTTGATTTTAAGCAATTTCACTTTGGCTTACCAGCCAGCATCACTTGAAGGATGAAACATAGTCCCGTTTACCCTTAAGTGTTAATCAATCCTTTTGCTTCATAGAGCTGTAACTTTTTCATTGGGAATTATCGGCAAACTTTGAAAATTGAACCGAGCTTCATTCGGAAACTTTGTAAGCTTTTGTGCTTTTTCGCAAACCAAAGTTGTCAAAAGTTCCGCAAGTGGCGTAATTTAAATTTGTATGTACTTGAATGCCTGCAAAGGACTAGTTCAGACTGATATAAAACTGAAATGGTAGTTATAACTAAACGTTCTATAGTTATAATAACAAAGCTTAAATACTAAAGCCAACAAGCAAACAAAACTTGACTTGATTTTATTTATCATTTATTTATTTTATTTGTCAAACTAATTCAGATGCTTGACGCTTCATAACTGGAAAGCGGAGTAAAACATCCGATTGGTTACGTTACAATACCAAACGAGAAAGGTCTGAAAAATCTGCAAACTTCTACATAGTTCAACATTCCTTTCGAACACTTTTTTCCCGTTCTCGAATTGTTCTTAACAATTCCCGAACATTCCACATAAACTTCCGAATATTCGAGAAAGTTCCCGACTCAGCACATGCAGTTTATAAGCGTGTCTCAAAGTTTGCTTAGAAACAGTTTTTACTTAGGTGAAGCGAAACAGTTCAGTTCCTACACGAAAGTTTTTGTAAAGCGATTTTGATATTTTAGAGTTCCCATCGAGGCCATTAGGAACGTTAGCAGAATTGGGATTAATTTAATTTTAGCTTTAGAATTAAGAAGAAAAATTGTTAGGCATAAGATTTAAGGCAAAAATAAAGCACTTTTAAAACATAAAAACAGGTTAAACAGTGTTAATGTCCATCTTTCTTTATTCGCGCTTTCCCAGCGTCCTGAAGGACAGGGCTGCAGCTTGGTTTTGGTCATCATCAAAAAATACAAAAAATCGGGACATTGGAAACTAAGATTAAGATTTGGATGGCAGTTGATCAAACAAAGATGGAACTGATTTAATCCTCAAATTTTTGATCTAATTTTGTTTCATTTAGAGAAGTGCCTTTTTAACTAAATATCCAAATCTTAAGTAGACTTTAATGTGAAGGTCATAATGAAATATATGGCGGTATTTCAAATAAGACCTACTTTCTCAACTTAAGCATTTTTGTTTAATGCGTTTTGGAAAATTATACATTCTAATAAATAAATGGGCAGCTTAAATTCTTCATTAAGCAGTGCTTCTTCAGTCGATTCCTTAGATTAGAGATTAGATTTCATCGGAGGCGGAGGGATTCCTCCAAGCACCGCGACCATTGGTCGATTTTGCTATACCTCATTGATCTTTCTCCAGTTTCAGCCTAGAGGTCCTCACTCAGCTTTATTTCTCTAAGGAATTTGTCTAGTTGGTGTAGTTCTATTTTTGCAAAGGTACTATGGTCCACAAAGTGTTCTCCGAAACACTTGTGACGATGAGCTGCGACTGCCTCACAGCAGCATAAAATGTGTTCCGAGGTTTCAGCCTGCAGTTATCAGTTATCAGTCGATTCCTTTCTTAATTTCGTAAATATAGAAACTAACAAAAAGAAAAAAAATCAAATCCTATCAACTTACACTTTCCTATCACATGAAACATAGGTGCCAAATTTCAACTTACTAGCTCAAACCATGTAGTTACAGAAATAGTTTTATTTCAGGATCGACTTAAGCTAAAAAGTTGAAATTTGTTTGCAAGTATGTATATAATTATCTAGGAACCTACTAGTGAGGTATTTTGATTTAAAAACAATTTATTTTGCAATGGTGGTAGTGCGGGTAGCAAAAAAGGGTATCCCTTATTCATTTGAGGTATAATCTTTAAAGTCTTACAGTAAGCACTACAAAGTGCTCAATTAATGGGGAGGAGGCTGAGGAAGGTTTGGAGTAATAGCTAATGATTTTGAATTTTGAGAACAGAATGTTGTTTCTAACGCCGGTTTTTTAGTCTTTAATGAAAACTCATAGACTTGTTTTTTTCGACACGAGTTTTTGTTTTGTTCGTTTGGTGGAAAACCGGCATTAGATTCTTAAACAAGTTTTTAAATATATAATGCCCCCTATTCAGGACCGAGTCACAAGTCACAAAGTAGGTCGAGAGTCTCACTTCTGTATGAATTTTGAATTAATTGAGACTTTTGATATGAGACTCTGATCCTGAATAGGGAACTATATGTATATTTTAAGGAGCTGGTTGATCTACATATGGATATAATGCAGTGTATTTTAAAATAAGAAAAAATTATATTGTGCAGCAATTCCTGCTTAATTTACACGTTCTTTAACTTTGTTCGAAAAAAAGACTGTAATTTTTTTTTTTGCTTAATATCAGATCTGTCGTGCTTAGTCTTAACTAGAGATGAGTCGTTCAGGAGTGAACTGTTCCAAATGGACACTTCATTGAAGTGAATAAGTGAATTAACTCACTCTTTTCGGTGAACTGCAGTCCCATTGGACACGTGACAAAAAACTTGACTGACCTTTTTGTCATCTTAAAGATGTACTGACCTTTTTTTTTTTGGTTGTTATCTTGTAGATCTACTGACGAAACGATGAAACGAGTAGTTCGGTAACTACTTCACTGAACTGACCTTTTTGTTTTTACTGAAGTCATCTTAAAGATGTACTGACCTTTTTTTTGGTCGTTATCTTGTAGATCTACTGACGAAACCGATGGAACGTAAAGTTCGGAAACTACTTCACTGAACTGTATTGACCTTTTTGTTTTTACTGAATGTACCTACTGCCCCCTTTTTTGTTGGTTCTAATTCTGTACATACTCTACATGGTACACATAGGAAAGAACGATGAAACGAAGAGTTCCGAAACTACTTCACTGAACCCGTTCCATAAAGTGAGTGACTCGGAGTGAAGTACTTCATTGAAAGGAACTGTTTTGCCCATCTCTAAACTCTCTCTTAACTATCTATAAAGAAATCGATATTTCATATTCTTTGAAATGGTTTTAAATTAAAACGGTCGCTAATTCAGGGATATAAATATAGAGATGACTATATTCTCCAGTATTGGCTAAATTAGATATTAAAATCGTAAGTGGAGTTGAATTGAACACTTTTCCAAAACCAAATCCAAACCGATTTCGTATTATGATCGTCTGGAAAGACATCTAGTGGGCTGATCGTGGAAAATAAATGTGCAGGCGGATGTTAAAACCAACCCACACATCAAACAAGTTCAATCAATACTGGAGATAATATCTAAAATCGCAAATATCTAGAGTCTATTAAAAATACCTTATTTTCTAAATAGGGTCATCATCTTACAAGAACTAAAATTTTAAGACACCTATCGTCTTATTTTCCAACGACAGTTTAGCTCTTTTTTCTTCTTCTTCTTCCAAAAAATAAGACTAATATTTGCAGACGTTATGAGATCTTAATGCGCACAGCTCTATCTGGCAGACAGTTTGACCTAAATTCTTGCTTATTTTATTATACATGTGTTTTTGAATGGATCCAATAAGCCAAATATACACACAATAAAACAAAAAACAAAAAACATTGCGGATTATTATGTGTCCAATGAAATCTTGGATCAACTTAATAAAGCACATGTCAATGGAATAGTTTTGATCAAATACAAAAAAAAAATACAGGTCGATATTTTGCACTCCTAGACAACTTGTCTAATTTTAGACCGTTCGCCCAAAAATGCCAAAATTTTCTTAAACTAGTCAAAACAAAATTCGCGATGGCGTGAATAGAATTTTCTATGTATTTTTTTTTTTTTAATTCATTTAGTTTCATATTGTATTGATGTCGAAATAAATAAAAATCCGCATAGTCATCATTTGACACACTTTATATTTCGCTCCATGCGCTTAGTATTTGAAGCGCCATTCATCTGAAAAGAAAACAGCTCATAAAAAAAAATTGTATTTCGTTTGATAACGAAAGGAACTTTAGACTTGAACGATGCATAGAGAAAGTATTTGCAGCGTAGAAACATTGAATAGAAATAATTCAGAGTAACATATGTAGGTGCTCTCCTCCAATCAATCGATATCATTGCTGGGTCCAACCCAAGTTTGCCGTGTTTCAGGCAACCGAAACAACCAAGGTACAATGCCAAGTTACAAACTGTTGTTTACTTTTTTAATGTTTACAAAAAATCTACCTGGCGCTTAAATGCATTTCAATACGATGTGTCGGACAAACGTACGTCTTTATCTCTTCATAAGAACTCGATAACTTGCATTTATGTGCATCGGATCCAAGATGAAGTATATTCTGTGACTGTATCAGTGAAGTGGTACTGCACTCTCAGCACCTAACTACATATGAAGGTGAATTTTACCACAGTTATACGAGATGCACAAGTGAGCGAAGAGAAGCAATGCACCATGAATAATATATTGGGTCTAATATAGGTTTCACGACGGAATTCCTTTAAAACTGTTCAGTGCTGAGTCGAAAATCCTTTGGGTTCAAGAATCCGACCTGGAAATTGCCAATTTTTATAGTATTTTGGAAGACTCCTCTCCAGAGCGACACAATCAAGCTGACACCTCCAATTGGCCTGCTAGTTGTATGCACTATCGGAACTCCAAATAGAAGCCATCACACCAACAGTATCATCAGTCAGTCGCGTTGTACAACGCGAGCATCGCTCGTACTCTCTAGGGTTGACGTTCCTCCAACTTCCAGAACATGGACTAGTGTCCATAATTGTAAGCGTGTTGTGTGTTTGTTGATGGTTTGGAAATAGAGCCGTCATCGTCGTCTGTATCCGCGGATGTGTACAAAATGCACACACTATTACTCTACTGCCTATGGGGAAACGCTATGCATTTCATTCAGATTTCCAAATCGAGAATACACTGTTGGAGCTCTTGATAGCGAGGTCTGGCCTGGTCGATGTCGTCTACACTCTATACACGCCACTTCTATAGAAGGCTTCTTTCCGTATCCTATAAATAGTGGAAAAATGAATGTCGGAGAGGTGCAATGTACGGACCGACCGGTATCAAAGTGGAAGAGACGTCATTCAGGCCCCGCTTGCTGCCGCCGCCTGCATTCACATCCATTGTAGAATGTTTGTTCGTGATATGGTGTACTATGTGAATTGAGAATTGGAATGGAACACAGTTATTATCAGTATTACCGTCGCGATGCGTTTTTGCTGTTGCGCCGCGTTCCACCACAACCTATACATGATGGGACACGGGTATGTTTGGTCGTCTCCATAATAAATCTACTATTTTCCTAAAACAAATCAACAGTATTCATTCTTAATTTCTTTGTAGATTGTTCGCAGCAACAACAACGATACCGTACTATCTACCAGCAGTAACAAAAAAAAAAATTAAGAAAAAAGCTAATCAAACACTTAAAACGATTAACGGGGTCCGGGCTCAATGAGCGTTCCGTTCCTCTTTTTATTTTTCATATTGATGATGTTGTTTTGGCTGCTTCATTGGGGACGCCTATATAATGCCGTCTGGCCGCACCTCGTTTCTCATGGAAAAATAAAATTAAAGCGCATGAACTAACGCCCGCTACTACACACAGTACACATACTGTCTATGCTTCTTTAGCGCGCACAGTCGAGAGCTGGAGTCAACCAGCTTTGAACAATTTTTATGAATGAAATATTTTATACACTCCCTAAGCGAACGAGACCGATTCACATTGGAACTTTGGAATAATTTTCCATTTCGAAATCATGGCTTGTTGGGTACCAGATCCCGTTCCGTCATCAATGATACACGTCCGTTGACTTGGAATTGATCGTCACGATCTTCAGTGTCGTCTCACAAACAACTTTAAAGAATTTGTCATGCAAATGGAATGTTTTCTTCGAATGTGGTCCGAAGAAATAACGCCTTGGGGGAAAGTTCACACTGATCGGTCTGAGACAACAATGTAACGAAATAAGTACAAAGTAATATCGAAACTATCTTTGGTTATTGATTGCATAGCTAGATCAGTAGATGGTATAGCTAGATCAGAAGATGGCATAACTAGATCAGAAAATGGCATAGCTAGATCAGAAAATGGCATAGCTAGATCAGAAGATGGCTTACTTAGATCAGAAGAAAACGAAGCCATCATATCGCTTTCCGCACCTCTGTGACGAAAGAAGAAATTGTAAGCGAGTATAAAACGCTCAATGAACCAGACTCTTATGCCATCCCATTCAACTTGTTGTAATCGTTGGGGGTCAAGATAAAGGCTGACGCGATGCTCAAGATGCTCTGCTTCGAAGCTGTATTTCTTTAGTCTGCGGAGTGAGGTGTGGCGTGAAGAGCACGACTGTTCGTTATTGATGAAAGCCCGTTAGGTTTGTTGTGTTATTCTGTTTCCGACACAATAAGTAGGGTAACAATATTTTTATGTATATGTAGTTGAATTGCAACCTCTTTTATTTACTGTACTTCAGATTGTGCTTCAAAAAAAAAGAAGAAGCAAGCTTGAATGAAAGCGCAATGAAGAGTTAATGTCCGCGATGACGTGGGAACTATTTCATAAGTTTACTGCTCATTATTTATGAGTAGTCGTTCTAGAATCATACTTATCTTCAATTATACTATACAGCGGAGTTTTTCGGAAGATTCAACACCGACTACTAGATATTATCGATAACTGATCTTTCGAGATAGTTCTTCTAATCCAGATCAGTAAATCCTTCTTACGTTAGCTGTTCCAATCTCCTAACAATCATGTTAATTTCTTAGAAAATTTCATTATTCTAAAGCAAATCTAAAATTCATTTTTACTGATATATTCCGATGATGAATAGTTGTATTATTCATCCATCGTAGGAATTTTGATCACTTCCGCAATCGGAAATAGTTTAGGTTTCTTTGATGAATCAATCGATTGAAGATCCGTACGATCGCCTTTTATTGATCAAAGTCGAAGCGGAACTTTCACATAAGTGTAGTTGACTTGTCTTTAACCGGATTTGATATACTTTACTACTTACTTTTTATGGCCTTTTAATTTCTTAGAATAATGGATTGGTCATTTCTACATTTTACGAATCTTAGAAGTGTTGCTAGTTAGTTAATGATGAAGAAGGGTGGGAGTCACTGAATGATTTTTCATAAGATTGTATACATTACATCCGATACTTAATAGGATGCATTCCGTTCTTGTTTGACGCTGTACAGCAATTCGGTCGAATTTAGATTCTTACTCGGAAGTTATGTAACAGGGGTTTTTTTCCCGGGCGATAAGATGTTTGTCTTGATAAGTCCTTAACGGGCATGAGAGGATAGTTGAGAATAAATGTAGTGGTTGTTTAGCAAGGAAAAGTGCTGAATCATGATTGCGATTATTCCGTGTTAAAAATTATTATTTTAATTATTGTTGCTACCGTTAAAATGAAATCTTGGCTATAAGATCAGAAGTAATGAAAGATAGTGTCCTAGACGCAAAAGTGGTATTCGTAGCTCGTAGCACATTTAGGAGCAAAGATGAAGCAGTAATTGACCGACTGAATACGTATCGTCTCTCAGCGGCAGAAAAGTTTCCTTACGAAGGTTGTCGAAAGCAAAATGTAGTCGTATAGACTACGACGCTATTTATCATCAATGGCGCGAAAGCCCAAATCGGGCCAGGGCCTGCAGGATACATACATTGTCTGAAGTCATCTCGGTTCAGTGCCCGCGTCCTCCAATTTGTGCATCTAAAAAGCGATTTGCAATCTGCGTCAACTGAGTCCTCGACGCCATTAGCATCTTGTAATCGTATTAACTGATATGCTCTGCCAGGTGACAATAGTTCGGGATAGACAGATATAACACCTAGGAGGTTAGGCGGTATGCTAACAACCTATCTTCGGATAAAAAAAAACTATCTTGAGGAGCTCCAAAGAAAATCTTAGATCGTTTTGAGTGCGTGTCGTTTTTTCGCCAGCATACAACGACCGGTATTCTTGGCAAAGTGAATTTATTACGTGAATTGTTCGGAGAGGAACACGAATCGCTGCTAAACCAAACAAATATATTACTACGAACGTGTCGACACATATACAATATGAAATGTAGTGAAGTTTTTGGGGAATTCTCCAAGGTATTACATTCTGCTGGCTTGTGTTAATTGAAAACATGCAAACGTAGATCTTTTGTTAAAATTACCTGCAAGAGTGCTTCTTTAAATTATTATGTACCTATTTGAACTTTCGGCAAAGCTTTCACCAACTATTATATATGAGGGTTCCAAAAATTATTATTATTATTATTAATGGTTTTTTTTTAGCGTTTCCCCACCTGAAATGTTAATGCCTCGAAAATGGAGCTGTGCGATTTTATCTTTTGAAAATTCAGTTTAACGACTACTTTATTTTGTGTGTCGTCAACGACCTTGTGGGGTGGTATATTGCAACTGGCTGTCTACATTCAAGGGTTGACTGCATCTTAGATCAAGGAAATTATGTAAAATATTATACAGAATTGTAAATAATGTTAATGTTGGTCTTCGTGGACCACTCAGTCTGAATATAGGCATTGTGCAATAAGCGAGGTAGAAATTAATGCTAAATACTTGTTGTGAAAGTCTATACAAATTATAATCTAATTTATGAACTGGACAGGACGTATCGAAGCTATTGCCGTCAGTTATTGTTAGACGCGTTTCAATATGTTTGCACTATATTCGTCTACGTTTAGTTCAAGTAGTTTAGATCCAGCACCTACGTTGACGGCGCAGACTAATCAAACTGTTGGAACAGATCCTTATGCTATGTTTAGACTATGCGTTTTAAACACATTTAAGTAGGCAAAATTAACGTCTCAAAAAAGTATTGTTCACACTAGGCCACTGGTTGACGTAAGTTTTTCTGACAAGTATACATTCAGCTGTGTTTCATTACCAAATTTATGGTGTGTAAATTGTTTAAAACAAATGTGTTTGCATACCAGTAATAAAAAGTGAATTTATTAGCTAATGCAGTCGTTGCACAAGCACAAAATTGAGTTTCTACTGCATTTCAAAGTTTCTTCCAAAGTTTACTTCGATTTCCGCGAGAGTCGCAGTGCTTGTTTTCGGTTAAACACGTCCTAGCTACGTGTAAACGCCTTCGGGAAGTGTTTTCAGCGCATTTAACTCGATTTAAACGCGTCAATCTCGTAGTCTGCACATAGCATTAGGATCTTTTGTCAAAGATTTTGGTAATGTTGAAAACATTTCCAATAGTTCCTAGTTTGATTTATTTAATGTAGGTCGATCACGATCTCATTGATAGTAAACAATCTTGATCCCGAATAATTTGCCAAATTGATTCAAATTTGTTTGTAACTTCACCTTGAGACACAACTCAATTGTACAATTTATCACGTGTACTCGAAACAACCTGTTGCAAAAGAACAATTTACATATTCTTCTGTCTATCTTATAAAATGCCTTGAATTTGTTTTTCCATTCTTCATCCGTTCTCGGTCGACATTCCTACATAAATTATGACTTAAGGTTCACAACTATTTTTGCATCGTAAGCATATCGATATTATAATTTATAAAATATTCGTTCTCCTATGTATTCGATCATTTTGAAGCTTATATGAACTCGAGAGTTTCTACGTGTGTATTGTAGCTTTAATAATTTATTGCAAACAAAAAGTAACATCCAAGAATGTGAAACAAAGATTAACGGCGGAATATAGTTAAAATTATTGAAATTTGAAACTTTGAGTCATTGTACTTTGATAGCGCTTAAAACAAATACACAAAATTCTTGGTATTCGAAATATGCTGAATTTATAATTATTTTATTTCGACTAGATTTTTTATAGAGATACGAATAAGAACGGCGAAAGTCCAGTTCACTAATTAACGTATTCAAAAAATTGTTTTGTGTGGATACATCAAATTATAAATTATATATGTATCACATTAAAAAAATAAAATATGATCGTTATTATAGAGGCGAACATGACCTGTATATCAGTTAATCTGTTGGTAGTAGCTCGAACGTAAGTGGGGAAAGTCTACATTTCATTGATCTAAAAACAGTTGCACGAGTTTTACCATCAGTTGCATTTTGTATTTTTTTTTTTTCATCACAATCTCTCACTTAAGTCCAAGCTCAAACAATATCCAATACGATCGAAGAAATAATTCTACGCTTTGCGATAAAAAAAGCTTCTTACGGCACACAATTCTTAGTAGCAAAAGATTTGACTGAATTTTTGGTCAAATTTGTTGCTATTTGACAACCATAGAATACAGTGTAATATTAGGTCTGTTCTTTTTGTCGGGTTTAGTGTACACTGAGTATACTTTTTACACTAGCTCTCGAGCCAGTGCAGAAAAGTGTAAGAGGGAGTGGAGAGGGGGGGGGAGGGAACAAGCATACTGTTTGATTTTGAGTTTGTATCATTGATTTGACGTCAAATTTTGTTTAGAAAAGTTAGTGCAGACATTTCATGCAAAAAGAACAGACCTATTAGCTTAAGTAATAAAAGGATTTTTGAACTAGTATCAGAGACTAAAAATAGTACTATTACTTTGCAAGGCCACGGAAAAGATCCCGAAGAAAAGAATGTGTTTTTGTTCGATTTGTCGTCAAAATTTCGTGTGTGATGTAAAACATTTTCATTGACTTTCAAATGTTCGACAAAATTAGTCAAATTCCGATCTGACGGTTGAAAAAAATTTTGTTACTCGCCGCTATTGCTTCAAATTCGTTACGACGAAAGGAAGGAGCTAGTTAAAAAAACGGATATCAGATCTGCCTATCTACTACGTTTGTTTGGTGCTATACTATTGTTACTATCGTTACTCCCGTTGCTTTCATTTCTCCTGTTCCTTCCGTTGCTCTCGTTGTTCCTGTTGCTCTCGTTGTTGCCGTTGCTCCATTTCTCCCATTGCGCCGATTTCTTCCGTTGCTTCCATTTCGCCCATTACTTCCGTTGCTCCTTTGCTCCCGTTCCTCAATTCTCCATTCTCTATCCACCATTTTCTATCTATCATCCCCCATCCTCAGTCCTCCATCCACTGATTTACTACGATTACGTTTGTTTGGTGCTCCAACTATTGTTACTATCGTTACTCCCGTTGCTTTCATTTCTGCCGTTCCTTCCGTTGCTTCCATTTCGCCCGTTACTTCCGTTGCTCCCGTTACTTCCGTTGCTCCCGTTTCTCAATTCTCCATCCTCTATCCACCATCTTCTATCCATCATCCCCCATCCTCCATCCTCGGTCCTCCATCCACTGATTTACTACGATCACGTTTATTTGGTGCTATACTATTGTTACAATCGTTACTCCCGTTGCTTCCATTTCTCCCGTTCTTTCCGTTGCTCTCGTTGCTCCATTTCTCCCATTGCGCCGATTTCTTCCGTTGCTTCCATTTCGCCTGTTACTTCCGTTGCTCCCGTTCCTTAATTCTCCATCCTCTATCCACCATCTTATATCCATCGTCCCCCATTCTCCATCCTCAGTCCTCCATCCACTATCCAACATTCGTCAAACTTTACCATTTAGTAATCGGAACACATAGCTACTACACCAAAAACGAACGAACTGCCGCTAAATCATATGAAATTAACTCAAATGTTGAAATAACTCTCGTACCACCAATTGTAAAATGATTTTGTTAACGCAGAAACCTTCGCAGGCGTGTGCTCAATATATCAGCGAAGTTTCATCGTAATCGGATGAATGGTATATAGGAAAGCGTACGGGAAAAACGAACAAACAATTAAAGGGTACTAAAATCACGAAAAAAATTTAAAAATGTAAAAAAACAACAATTGTTTTTCATTCGATCGGGATCAAACTTTACAGGTACCATCGCGGGACTATTCTACACGTTCCCTGAAAATTTGATCAAAATCTGCTGATCGGTTTAGGAGTTCGTAGCGAACATAGGCACATACATACATACATATGTAAATAAATACATACATCCTCTTCTATACAATATAGAGATCAAATAGTCAAGAGTTACGAATTAGTAAGGGATGTTTAATGGCGTTGAGCAACATCTGCAGTACTGCAAGAAATATTCCAACTTCATTTCACATTAGGCTAGTGTTTCTCACTCTCATTTATATTATGTCCCTACCTTGGACATACAAATCAACTACAATTTGACACTAAGTCACTATTGCATCTCACTTGTCACTTCCAACTGGCTTCAATGCGCTTTATAAAAAAACTGCGCCTTGTCGCCTCCAGCATGTATATCTCTATAGTTGCACCCAATAACATACATTCGACTCAGCTGTCATCGCGTCACTTTAAGGAACGCAATGCAAACGATAAATCGAGAAGAAAATGCAAGGAGTGAAAAAGTTCTGGCGACATACTATGTGGACTGAAGTCCGGTATCGCTGCCATCAGAGGTCATGCAGTTGTTGAATAAAAAATAAACAAAAATAATATAAATATAAATAAAATATGACAGCGAAACACGTTCAATGCTGCTTAGAAAAGTATTTTTTTTTTTCAGATGAGTAATGTGCAACAAGTGGGTGGGGGTGTATTGTATTCATTCCCTATTGCTTGCACTGTTTGGTAGTAACCTTACTTTAAGCTTCTCTTCTGAATTTATCGTAATTCAAAGTTAATTGAAATGAAATATTTATCCAATTATAATCCTGGTCTGTCAAATTTTTTGGGCGTGGTTCCACACATATTCAAAGGACTAACTGAATATTTAACTATTTAAATATTCAGCCGAAAATGCTTTGGATTTAAAACTAAAAAGGAGTAACTAATAACGATAACTTTAGTTTATAGTCGATTGCTGATGGTATTGTAAAATCGAAATTCAACTCCTCAAATTATCACCCTTAATTCATTGGAGGATGAAAGCTACTAAACAAATCAATCAATGACCAGTATTAGTTAAAATATTTGATCACAGATTGGAATCAGATTTGTTTTTTTATCCACTGGATAGCTGAACAGGGAAAAAAGTTCGAATACTGGGGGAATGTCCCTAAAATCTGTCCATGGCAAGGGCTGTGACTCTCTTTTTTACCCCAATTACATAATGAACCATAAGTGACATTCGAAATCGGGAAAATTCATCTTCTTGCCTCTACTACCGCTCAAATAATTTGTCCGTTATTTTAGTTGGCGCAGATGAAGTGGTAGGTTTTGGGCGGGTGAAGGGTTGTATGCTACTCTCCACCAACGAACATTATTCTCATTCGTTCGGAGAGTCGTGAATTTGGGGACGACGCCGAACGAAAAATACGATTCGGAAAATTCGATTTGCGTGTATCCTTCAGGGGTGAGATATCGCATGAAAACGAGAGAAATGTTGCAATGTTGTACGCGCTGGCGCACTTTGTTCTGTATACATGTTTCTTAGAAGGGTGGTTGATGCTGCTGAGAAACCTACGAAACAACAAGAAAATAAAAGGTTCGTCTTGAACCTGGGCGGATAAGGTGGGTAAATGGGGGTGGGTAAATGGGGGTGGGTAAATGGGGGTGGGTGGGTAGGTGTAAGTAAGCGTTAGCAAACTCTTTCTGGAGAAGATTATGTTATTTATACAGGGATAAGATTTTCGTTTTTAAGTATTAGTAGCATCGGCGAACGGTTTTGGTATAGGGGGTATCCTGAAAATGCGACGAAAGAGATATGGAAACCTGTAGGTCTGTGATGCTGCTGCTATTCACGTCATTTCGGAATGTCTTCGGCTAAAATTCCGAAGAGGACTATCAAGGACACGACGGTGAACGAAAATGTTGATTACGACGAAAACCGACGATGTCGACGCACGCCCTTTTTTCGAATCTTGTGTGTATACTACCGAACGAGTCGGGAAATATGGAGCAGGTCCTTTTTGGTCGGGAACAGTTTACTCTCCGCGCGCACTATTCCATTTCAAGGAGCAACCGTAGCATCGTAATCAAACATAAGAAAATAATTTGTAAATCTTTCAACACATACAATTGTCAAGGATATTTTATTTATGTATGAATTTAGTGGGAAATATGTGTACTACGGACTTCTTGTTCACACGAAGATATTACGGAATTGGGAAGGTGAGGAAGGAGTTTAGTCGGGACCATTTTTGGCGTATGTTATGTTTCTACAACGTCGAGAAAAAGGGCAACGCATACATGCGATAGCCTTAGAATATATATATATTCTATCGTCCTGCATTTTTCACTTACCTATCTACCTACTCTACTACTACTATAATATTGTTTTTTTTTTTTTTTCAATTTAAATTCTGTAGTAAGGGTTGAAGTGACGTTATGTCGACAATCAGGTATAAAATCGAATTTGAATTTATGTATCTACATGAGAAGCAGTTCGGTACAATAATTACGCCCTTAAAATTGCTTCATCTCAGCAACAACTTCTCCGCCAGTATAAGAGTTTTTTAATCGGTATAACTAAATAATTTGAAGTATGCCAAAATCAGGCTTGCCAATTGTCACGATATAGAAAAGATTTTCTTTTAGGAAAAGTACATTCGAAACCATCGAAGACGCTCATATTGGTTAAAATATATTCAAAGATGCGGACGTATAAGACGTATAAGAGTTCGCGTATAGCAGGACCACACCAGGATTGTGCGCCGCTAAAATTTTTTTTTTTTTTATATTGAAATATATGGAGTAAATGTGCTGCCGCGCGCTATACACTTGTTCCCTTTTGGTTGTATTATAGTATAATACGGTGGTTGAGGGCGGTGGTCGCGGCCGTGCAAAATATCATAGCGCTTAGTCGGCACGATGCTCGAAATATTCGATTTAAAATCTATTTTATAATAATTTCGTTATTAAGTGTACGGGGCAGAGTGTAAAATTGGCTTTTTGAAAATGGTATGTGTTCCTAGTATTCGAGTTACTCGTGTGATACTTTTCCCCGATTTTCAATAGAATTTGAAATTTTTGTGTTTGCAAGAGTTCCAAGTTTTGAGTTCTCTCCGTTTTTTTTTTTCTCTCGGGATAAATCCTGTACACAGGGTTGTATATCGTTCGTTTCCACGAATGCAACAGCTTACGAGTTAGGCACAAATTAATTCGCGAAAAAAAAAAGAATTCCAAAGGGAAAAGTGTCGTACTTTTTTCTTGTGTGTGGTATGAAAATGATGTGTGTTTCAAAATCCGGAAAATTTCCAGTTTTAAATTAATATTCAATATCAGAATACTTACTATCGAAACTAAATCCTATCGAAAAGTGTTAGTAGTGCTTGTCGTCGCCCATTGAAAAAAAAAAAAAAATGCCTCTCGTCCTTCTTCGTCAAGGGTGTGTCAATTTTAGTATTTTAATCGAATGTGAATTTTTATTCAGATTGAAAAGGAGTTGGAATAATTTCAAATTAGTTAGTATTGAAAATTAAATAACTAATAATTGTTTTCTTTTTTTCCCTTTTCCAGTTGCAAGCGTCCGAATACATTTCGTGGATAAAATCACAGGCATATTTTTACAAATCCGACAGCATGCATCACCTGATCTCGAATATTACCTTTACGACCGCCTGTTGCAGATCATATTGCAGTATTTTCAAGATGACGATTATGTGGTATGTACTTTCAGTATAAATTTAATTTTATGTATTTAATCGATATCTTACATTATTACCAATTCATTATTGATATGTTCTTATACCTCTACCAAGAGTTTCTATGTAAAATATTTTATCCGTTGATATATTTGCCAAGGAATACATTGTTTTTTTGTAAATTCATGTTATATCCTTGTAATGTAGTTGTTGTAGAAACACCTGTAGAAATCAGAGTTGTCTATTTTTAGCAATACTCAATATTTCGCTCTACAGAGCTTTTCATATTGAGTGGCGGCAAAACTCTGAACTATCTCGTACCTGCAATTTTTTTTATCAAATATTGTATGTTACTTTTTCACTAACCTTTTAAGAAAATATAGATACTTTTTGGTAACGAAGAAACGTCGTGCAATCCGTAACTACGCCGAAGCTTAAAAAAAGAAACAAAATTATTAAAAAAAAAAATCGGTCGACTTTTGTCACCGATATTAAACGTGATAAATGTCGGGGTCACCATAGAGATCTACATATCTAGTGGAGATGGCGAGCAGCACCTGTGTTGAAGCCGGACGATTTCTCGCTAAGGACCAGCGATCTTCACTATGCTACTATCAGTATCTTACTCACATGTATGTTATACTCCGGTTTTGAAAAGAAAAAAAAACCCCAACCTTTGAATACTAGGCTACTATTTGCATTTCAACGCCACCTGGTATGACAGACAAAAATGTTCGATTTTACATCAAAATGCTTCAAAGTGCTTTATACAGAAGTGGTGTCTTGTCGTCTGCGATATCTATGTATATCTCTATGGGGGTCACCATTGATTGAAATTTAGCAGTTTCCTAAACATGAACTGTACGTCAGGGTCACCAATGTTTTCTTTCATCGATCACTACTGCTTGATGACTTGTTTTACATAAATAAGAAGGGAATTCGTTGTTAGGTAGGGGATAATATTTTTCAAAGACACGGTAAACAGAGCTGGAAACGAGTTAATTCTTTTCAAAATAAATGCCAGTTATCTCTCAAAAGTGGTTGAAGAGAAAGGATAAAATGAACAGTTCAATTGAATCGGGGTCAGTTGATACCTGAATATCTATTTCACGGTGGAAATACAGATTCAATTCCTGACCTTTCCATCCCTAAAACATACTGGTCTTTACACTACTGTGTATGAGAGGCAAACCACCTAAATCTAGTTCAATGTCAAAATTTCTAAATATGTAGTATAAAATGGCTTTTAGTTTGGTAAGATATTTCGGTTCAGGGAGGTGATTTCCAGTCATTGTGTTATTCCTTCTAGGGATTGAAAGTGGAAGAACATATAAAGCGTCACGCTAGGACGTTAGCTCTGAACTGAGTGGATTATGATTTTACACTTCATAAGTTTCTTCCTTGTTTTCACCCTTCTGGAAATTTAACAATTCATTTAAAAAGACTGAAGGTTATCGAAAAAAAGAGTTTGTTTATTGCCGTAGAAATGATGAAAAGTAGAATACTCTAATTTTCACAACTAAGGCAAGGGACGTTCGAGTTAATATCCATCCAGACCGCGTCCTCTCCGCGTGGTTTTACTGAAGATTCACAAAATAGCTTGTCGCGAAGCTCAAAAAAGATCCTATACTTTCTGATTCAATGGTATCGAAATTTAATTTTACAAGGCCATTCAAAGTATTCTATCTGAAAGGAAGGAAGGATTGGGCGACAAACAAACCCACTCCAAAATCTGGTATACACAGACGTATCCAAAGCTGTAGAAGCAGGAGAAGTTTGCCCACATGTTAAATTCTGCATGCACATAACATCAACTCTCTTCCAGGCACAGATCAAGGCTATTAAGGCCCCATGAGTTCAGTACGACAATTTTTTATCCCTGTTTAATTTTTCTTTCTTGAGAGGATTTTAATCGATTGAAATCGTTTTTCGTTTGTGTAATTTGGCGTGGACAATACGTTTGCATCGTTCACTGTCTATCTGCGAACTAATTTTGATTTTACAGAAAAAAATAGTGTTATAGGTTTTCAAATTATTTGAAACGCATAACTATTAAAAATCAATAAATTTTTCATTTATTTATCTTCTAGAAATAGCAATTAATCATACTATCTATGATACTTTTCAATGAAATGTGGTCTTATATAATTGCCATGAAAATCGTGAAAAATTGCTTCAGTTTGACTTCATATATTATTAACAAAAATTTAAATTTTTGAAAATTTGATCTATACAGGACCTTCTTTAAGATTTTTTCTATCATTATATTAATGAAAATGACATGTTAATTATTCAAGAAATAGGCAATATGCGTTTAAAAAACTCGAATTTACGCATTTTAAAAAATGTTCAAGGGTTGTTGTTCTAATAGCATTTTTTCCAAATACAGTTTTGCATTTTTTCTCTATGGACGACCTAGTTTACATACCAGCTAATAAAGTGGTGTAATTTTATTTTGTTTTTTTGTTGCCATTAACGTGAAATATTGGTAAGAAAACAGACGTAAATCATCAAAATTTGATTTAACGTGCACGTGGAGCCTTAAGCTCTGCGTTAGAGAAATATCAGACTGGGATAGAGAAACCAATGCGTATATTTTCTCTCAGCTAGCAAACCTGGCATACCGGCTCCGCAGTCAGTTCAAAGGTGCTTCAAACTTATTTGGAAATGCCTCTAGTGCCTAATTGAACTCGGAAACTAGAAAAGAGCTGACCTCATTTGGATCCCGAGACATATCGGCTTCGAAGGTAACGTGGCTAGAAAAGTTCAGATGTTACCTTCCTAGAACTAAATCCACAGAAAAAAAAAACCCGGATAAATATGGCAAAAATTTCAAAGTAATATTCACTGTTATTCGACAACGAGCAGTCGAAGTTTTTTACTCCCGGAACATTCGGAGAAAAAAGAACATCTGACTATCTATCTGAAATAGAGGAGGTATCAAACTCGAAGTCTAGCGGGAGGTCTTCCTGGATATTGTCACATGAGGATTACATATCTTCTTAGGATTAGTTTCTCTGAGAGCAAAATATGCAGAATTTGACGAAGGAGAAACACCAGAGCATATTCATGTAAGAGTTTCAACACTCTGACAAGAGTTTAATCCAACCTTCGGAATTACTGACCATTCGAAAAATACTGTATTTTTTTGACATCGCTGGAATTGAAAAGGAATTATAGATAATGTTAGTGAGGGCACAATGTTGGCGCTAGAGGTTTCAGTAAGAGAGGAAACCAATAGAGGTTTCAGTAAGAGAGCGGAAACCAAAAAAATCTATCTCATCTAACTAAAGACTCGCATCAAGGGCTATGTGAGGTGTTTGTCCTGTTTTGTTAGGAACTTCAAGAGGAATCGCCGAACTGGACTCTGCATCGTAACTTTTCTGTTCTAAAATGGAACTTGTATCCTTACAGAAAGTTGTCCACTTCGCCTATTACTGCTTTGTCACTTTTTATTTGTTTGTCCATTTAAGGTTTATAAAGGCTCTCAGCAAATGGGTTGGTAGTTTAAGATGAAAAATAAAAACTAAAAAATACCATTCGTAAAAACCCAGGACTCTTGCTACATTACAATCAACACGACAATCAGACTATTAATAAAAATCGTCGGTTATGAATAACCAGATTATATTTTGCACTTGTCCAATCAATCTATAAGCAAATTTCAAAAATTGTCATTAAAATTCATGAAGGAAATAAATTACGACCATTGTGTACAAGTTCATTCGCAATAAAGGGACACGGTGGTGGATTGATACGTAGTGAATAGTCGTCCTGTGAAACTGAGGGTGAAAATTAGCAGAATATCATGCAACTGGTCCGGTGACTCTGAACTACTGTCACTTTTTTTTATTCGATTGACTTTTCACGAAATGTTATTCCAGCACATGCTCCTCAACAAAAGCTTTAAATCGATTAAAGTTGAATGATTCATAAATTATTTGGTCTTGATTTTCGAAACCGAACTAATTTCATGAATCATTTTTGGCGTGCCTTTCGATCGTGATGGAAAACACTATGAATTTATTACGTGTAAGGGTTTGTGAGTCATTTTTAATTTCGGGGTAATCAGAGTTTGTAATATATTTCTGGAATTGGATTGAAAAATTCGAAAACTTTTTTCTCCTTTCGGCGCAAAATGGACCACCGTGGATTAGGTTTTATCTTGAATAACTTCTCCACTTCCAAGAATTAAAATATCCGGACCGTTTGCCTCAGTGGTTGACTGACTATAAGCAACTATGCTATTTCCGCCCCAAGCTGATAGGCATCAAAAACTAGCTATAACAACATGATAAGATCGACGTATCCTATGGTTTTGGATTTTTTTCGTGGCTTCTCGGAGTATAATTGGAGTATGTTCGGTATCTTTAAAACACTCACCAACCTCAGATAAGACTAAATCTCTCCGAGAGAGCAATACTCACCAGTAATTCTTAAAATCATAAGGATTATCGAACATTAGAAAGGAACAACCTCCTTTCAAACTTCATTCTTCGCAAATCTCTGCAGTAGGCTTGCGCATTTTTGTTCACCTTAGTGATCGCGATCGAACTAGTTCCTGAGCCCTTGCGAACTAGTTCGTTCTTGTAGTTCGCAGTTCACTCACGAAGGAAGCAGTTCCTTTCAAGTTCCGAGTGAATTTGAGGACCTAAAAAAAACTCACGAAAGAATTAGTTCCTTGACGCCGAATGTGATGACCTACAAAAAAAAGAACCTCACTTCCCTCGCGAACTGAACTAGTTCCTTCTTTCAGTTCCAACTTCGCGGAATGATACCTGGTATGCAAATGTGATGACGAACTACATCATACAAACGAACTAGGACCGCAATTCACTGCGAACTAATTCGTTCATTTCACTTATGGGAACGATTTTCCGAACTAGTTCGTTCACGAACTACACAAGCCTACTTTGCAGTAAATGGCAATGAAATCTTGAATGAAGTTTGGACCCATAGAGCTAGTGGAGATGACAAGCAACCGGTTTTGTATAAAGCACTTTGAAGCCAAAAACACGGTGAAAAGTAAGACAAAACATCAAATTGTTGTTGTTTTAGCGTGTGAGTAAGGGAGATAAAACAGGAGCGTTATGTCAATTTGTTGTTGTTTTGCGTGTGAGTGAATGAGTGAATGCGACGACGTCCGCCTTCAACTCAATCCCTGCTTTGTCATCTCCAGTATATATATCTCTATGTTTGGATCCAACAGGAACTATAAAGCTTTTGATGTGAATGAAATTCTGTTTGACACAAATATTTGCTTAACCCTTGCACTATGCATTTCGTATTGTAATTATTAATAGGATGAAAAGGTTTGGAAATTCAAAGTGGTTCTTATCATTTACATTATTTTGAGAAGAGAGGAGCTTGTACCTTTTAACCCAGTTCCGGCAAAAGTAAAGGAGCATCTTCAACGAAACAAACTGCGATAAAGAGTCTCGTTAGTCTACAGTCAGTCCTTCTTTAATTTTATAATTGTTCAATCCCCTTCTGATTTACATTTAAATCCTCTTTTCATATTAGCTTTTTGCTAACGTAATATTTTGTTTTTTTCTTGTATTATTTTTAGGTCAAAGGTGAAGCATATTCGACGTTTATATTACTGCTGGATAAAAGTGCAATAGATAAAAAATTAATCATGGATAAAGTTTGTCCGGCTCTATTAAATTACATAAAGCATTTTGATGATGAAAGTCAAGCGGGACGAACATCGACTGCAATTATTGTAAGTATTGATCTTCTCCTGTGCATTTTCATAATCCTTAATTGTGTTTTGTAAATATCGTCAAACCGCGTTCAATTAGGAAAGTGTTTTGGCATCAAACTTGGTTGTTTTAGTTCATTTTTTTCAATTCTATCACAGCCAGCTTTGATGAGCAATGCATTTTTCACGACAACTGTCCTGTAATTGTTATGACAAAATTGTGTAATAAAGATCACCATCTGAAGGAACAACACTTACTACTCGGCTCACAATATGGTTGTGAAATGTTTTTGAATATTTCATATCACAGCCATTTTGATGAGCTCGGTGGATTTAGTGATAGCACCATCGAAACTTATTAGTGTGACTATGAAAATTTTGAATATTTTCTATTGTAGTATTTTTCATTTCGAGAATCATTTTAATTATTAACTTTTTACTTATGGTATTTTTAGTATTTCTCTAACCATTTCGTTAATTTGGTCGTGACGTGTGTGTTTCATATTTTCATATCACAGCCATTTTGACGAGTTTGGTTTGCTAGAAAAATTTTCATCAAGGCCATTTCTTTTTTTTGTTGTATTTTATGATTTTTTTCTTTTTGTATTTCATTTTACTAAACATAAAAATAATTGTAATAATGTGTATGTTGTATCATCTCTCAAAGTGGTTGTGAAATGTGCTCGCTACCATTGTCATATCACAGCCAGCTTTGAGGAGCGATACGATTGTTCATATTTCATCTTTTGAATGTTATTTTGTTCGGACTATGTTGTGACTTTCTCTAAAGATGTCTGGGATCAAAATTTATAATTGTTATTGCATTTACCTTGTTAGTTCAAATGGAATTTATTTTGATTTTATTTCGGAATCGGAATCTAATAGACGAGCTAATTATTCTTACACTTTTGAGGATATGTACCCTGTTAAGTAGATTTGGAAACCACAAAATTGGAATCACTACTAAAAGTTAAGAAACTGCGAGCGATATAAGCATCGGGTATGAATGGTATCGAGTATATGTTACGTAGATTTTGAACCACAAAATTTGGAATCGCTACTAAAAGTTAGCAAACTGCGAGCGACATAAGCATCGAGTATGACGAGCACATCCTATGTGGTGTAGATGCAATAATATTAACCTATAATATCGGATATTTGGGATTGGTTCACGAATTCGTTTCTGTTGTTTTTGAGCCTGAAAAATGGTATTAATGCTTCATCTAATGACCTCTTCTGGGGAATAGTGGAATATATGAGTGATAATTTCTCAGACACCGTTGTTACTTCTAGTATCAGTAACCATGTGGATAAGTCTCGGTCAACCTAGTGGCTAGCACTGAAGTTGCGGATACAAATCCACTCTAGTCATTTATTAGAAGCAAGAGCCGTGCTTCAGAAAAGAAGCTACTACTATGCTATTTACCAGAAGGAGTCGTTTAGAAGTAATGTATTCAAGAATGAGCTTAGCGGAACAACGCGTTTAAGTAGTTGTTCAAAATTGTTTAAGAGGAGCGAGCCATTTGAAAAACTATTGAGAAAATTCATAAGGTCATGCCGAAGTTGGTTTCAAGTCCATGATTCAGTGAAAGTAAATGAAGGCAAGGTATCAGTTAAAAGGCCCGAAAAATGCCTCAATTTCAGGATTTTTTTTGTGGATATAAAATAAATGTACCGTGGATACAGCTTATTTTAATCCCGGATAATGTTATAGACCGGATTTGGTTATCAAAACAGTTGGGTCCCATGCTCCACAAACGTTCGTTTTTCGTACGTCTATTGTTATAAACCGATTAATGTTATTGTTTTTGGCTGGTCCCAAAGTGGGTACCTACTGTATATGGAAAAAACTATTAATGGGTTATATAGAGGCACAAGTGAAAAATAATTGTGAATTTAAAAAAAATATTGAAAAATGGCGACTCCAGCTCCTATGACGTAAGGCAGCAATCGGCGTGAATTGATGCACGCGGTGTTTATGAAACTAGGTTAAATTTGCGGGGCCCTAACGTTTTCTGATTTTGAAAAACGCCCCAGATTAATATGGCAGCTATTTGAAAAAGAACACCCTTTTTTCACTCTTTCCTTGGCTTAAAAACTCAAATAAAAAAAACCGACGTTTAAGCTTTTAACTTTTAAGCTTTTATTCATTAAAATCGGTTCATTCGTTGAAGCTGTAGAACGTACCGCGCCCCGGGAAAAATGGCTTCGAGAAAAACGCGTTTAAAGTTTGACGTTACAAAAAAATCGTATTGAATATCGGCCGATCGTTCCGCAAATCGGTCGACCGTTCCACAAATCGGTCGATCGTTCCACGAATCGGTCGACCGTTCAACAAATCGGTCGGTCGTTCTAAAAATCGGTCGATCATTCCACAAATCGGTCGATCATTCCACAAATCGGTCTGTAACTCGTGAACAACATTCGATATCGAAATATCCTTTTGTCCAAGTATTCTCAATATGTTAAGGATGAAAATTAAAATTAAAAATCATTTTTTTTTTTCGTCGAGAACTGATACCTTGCCTTAAGGCGCTAGTCACTAGTCTATCGAGAATACTATAAGTTTCCTGCAATATCCTAAATCAATTAAAATATACAATTTAAGAGAGGCACTGAATTCTGAGAAGAGTGTAGAGTAACAAATATTTCGGAAATGTACAAATTTCATGATATCAAGAGTTTCGTTCGATTGTGATTTCTGCTTCATCAAAAATAAAATCAAACCTGTGAACAGATACTTTTTTAGCCAACTGCCCGATGCACTGCTCATCAGTTCGGACCGATAAAATACAATAAAACGATTCCGGCTACTTAGATAATTTCGTGATGAAGCGAGTTGAAATTAGTTACACCGATCTAGAAATTTCAGGTAGAGTCAGCAACGAAAATTTAATGGAGTGATGAGCGTTCGAGAAAGGAAGAAATAAGTTATAGGACAAAAACCGGTCTTGATCTTGGCTAGGTGATTCTTCTATCTGATAGATCCTGTCTCTGATACGATTACAGATGGTGTGTATCGGGCTCAGATGTTTTAAACTCAGCTCCGATGTCCTGTAACTGAATGGTACAAAGTGCCAGCTAGCAATTGTATCGAATATACAGGGATTTGTATACTATGTAGTCCTTGCTCATTATTTAGAAATTTCTATTTTGCTCATTATTTAGACTAGAATGTTCAGGAGTGGCGCACAAAACCGATTGAACTGTACTGGAAATTTGTACCAAACATACTGTTGGAATCTAAAAGTTAGCCAGATATTTAACAAAAATTGAAATGTTGTGCGTGCCACCCATTTCTATTATTGGCAATCTGAATGTTCATTACATTCCTCGTTCGATTCAAATAACCACAATCTACCTAAAGGAATAAAAAAATCAATACGAAATTCTTACCTAATTCAACGGTTAGGACAGCATCAAACTAAGCTAAACCAATCCCAACTAAGTATGACTTAGGCCCGGTTTCACAGTCTAAGTTTAAACCAAAAATTTTCGTTAAACTTAGGATCAAACGAATAATGCGTTTCACAGATGTTGTAAAACACAAGTTTGTTCTATTAATGATAGAATTAAGCTAAACGGTAGAATTTCTTCCGTTTATAGCTCGGATTAATTTTTTTGACACTCGAGTGATTTTATCCTAATTAAAGTAGCCGTGATTGTCAATAATTCAAATTTTTAATATTAAAACGAAATAAAATGACAGAAAAGGCGGAGTATACCTATGTAAAAAAGTTTAATTCATTTGAATTAGTTCACAATGATTACGAATTTCAGATTAGTTAATAATAATAATAATAATCAATGGCGCAACAGCCCAAATCGGGCCTAGGCCTTGAAGTAATGCTAGAGTTACTTTATTGCGAGACCAACGGAACACTAGTTAGATTAGTTAATCATAGGGTATTTATTTATCGTGAAATCGAGTCAAGTTTAAAGTGCAGATAATTCTTAAGTTTAAGTTTAACTAAACTTCAGATCAAATTTCAACTGTGAAACCGGCCATTAGACCCGTTCCTACGATCGTTAGTTAAATTCTAACCGAAACTTTAACTGTAAGTTTTGTATGAAAATCTGTCAGTTAATGTTCCAGTTCGAACGTAACTGACGATCGTTGGAACTGACCTTACTGTACAAGATTGCATGTCTCCAGTAATTTAGTATGCAACCATCGTCATTTAGTAGTGTGATGAGCATTTGTTCATTTCATTTACAATCATCATGATTCATGAATACCTACTTCACTTACTTCCTTTTTAATCCAAATTCTATGCCCAACCTAATACAACTCGATCTTTTTTTGATCATTTTATATTTTTTATCAATCGTAGTATCGGTTGTGCTGAGTTGATCGTTTTCAAGAAATCTGTGTAAAACGAGTAGGTACCATGCTTTGGATTAGTATTGATTTTGAATCAATTCGTGAAGGTAATGACAAAACCTAAATACATTTGGTCACTTATGAGTATCAGGTATGGGCTTAGCATCACGGACGAAATTGTATCAAAGAGAAGATTCGATCATGATGTTGTCGTTTGCTAGTGCATTGAAAAAACTTACGCATGAGTTGTATCTAACTGAAGTCGTTGTAACAAATACCAGCTAATAAAAAAGTTCAGCAAATTTTTTTACTTAACAGATCTGAACTTTCAGCAATTCGAACAATACTCTAGAAAAATATGCGCTACATAAAACTATCGTATTTTCCTTCCAGTCTTAATTTCTTTCAAAATTTATGATCGGGGCGGCAAAAAAAAAACCCGGTTTCTCTCCAATTTGCACCTTCATCTTTATCGACGTATGAAATAATCAAATAAAACGTGGGAATTGCAATGGTACATCTTGAGAGAAGTATATTAAAAAAAAAAAAACACACAAAAAAAAAATCAGCACAACAAACAACAAAACCAAGCCCCCCACAGACTTAACACAATTTTGGCAGATCATCAATCAATTGATTTATATACAAATGCCAGCCATTCTTTTTCTACATACCCCACATATCAGAGATTGGGGGCCCCCAACCAAATCGATTGATTATGCTTGAAAGAGACCCGCGTTCTTCAAGATCCGAATGATCATCACGATCTCGCTTTATAATAAAATCAAAAATATACGATTTGTGAACTATCTTTCGATTTTTTTTTTACTATCAATACACTACAAGAACTTAACGCGATCACTGGACATTATTATTTTCATGAAGTTCATTGAAATTAAACGAGTTGAAATAATACAAACGAGTTGAGAGGAATGCCGATAGTTTTTGATATCGATCTCCGATATGTTTAAGATATTCAAATGTTTGATTTTTTCTTTTGAACGTCTTATTGTGATAAATTGCTCGGTGGATTCGGCTGAGTTGTTCGTATAAAATTGTTTTTACTTTTTTTTTTTAATATTAACAAGTAAAATTTGTTTGAAAATTTCTGATCAAGTCAATGAAATACTCAAACCAAAATTTTTGTGTGTTTTTTTATGGATGCTGAGTGTCAATGAAAGAAGGTTTTTTTTCATGGTGGTTATATTGAGTAGTGCGACTGCAAAATTCATACAATCACTAAAAAACTGTAGAATAATTTGTCTAAGTTTTTAGCTTTATCAAAATAGAAATGCTTTCGCCTGAGACTCTCAAAGTGGTTGTGAAATGGATCTTTAACTCATATCACAGCCAGCTTTGATGAGCTTAGTTGGTGGCAATTATGCAGCATGCACGACCGTTTATCAAGTATTATGTGAAAGTTATGTGCTCTGTAATCGTGGTAAAAAATACCAAGTGATCGCAGTAAAAAAAACCAAGTGATCTTTAGTGAAATTCAAAATTTTCGAAATTTAGATTGTAACAAAATGAATTTTTATTTATGTTTCCCAAAAGACTTACTCAATTCTTTTCTTTATCTCGCTTACAGTTAATGGGCCGTATAGCACCGATAATAGGAGCACAAGCAGTAGAAGAACTTTTCTTAGATCATTATTTGGAAATGTGTTCATGCTCAATTATAACGGTCAGGCGACCGTGTGCAACAATACTTCCAGTCCTGTGTCAAGTTTTGGGTACAAAAATCACAGAAGAAAAATTGGTAAATTGAAAATTCTTTTTGATTTCTTAATTCCTATCGCTAGAAAAAATTTCCAGTCCAGTTAACATTAAACGCTGTCATTTCTTTTATAGCTGGACACTTTCGATATGATGTGCGATAGTAAATCGTGGGGTACACGAAATATTTGCGCCGAATCGATTTCCCTGATATCGGTCGTTTGTTCGCCGGAATGTCGACGTGATCGTCTAACACCGATCGTCTTAAGACTTGCCAAAGATCCAAATAATTGCGTTGTGACAGCAACACTTAAGATTTTGGGCCAGTTTATTTCAACGTTTGCATCACCGACCGTAACGGGTCTCGCTTATACACATAATGGCGAATTGTATATTGTAAATCCGATGGATCCGGAATTAAAGTGAGTAGAATGGCTTATTAGTTTTATTTATTTTTTAACTTTTGTTGTGGTTGATCGTGAGAAAATTTAAGACAGAATTGTAGTTGCATTCACTGGGCTTATGAACAGCTTAAAATAGCTAAATGAAATACACCAATGCTACGAACTGAAAAGAAGCACAAAATTATAATCCTCTTGATGCGATACTACGTCCAGTTTGATGCTAGAATACCTCTATCTTAAGTATCTCTAGTTTCACAGAAGTTGCATACTCCTTTATACTCTGAAATAATTAACAACGTCATTCGGCTCGTCAACGGTTTTATCCCCTCCATTATAATCCGAAACGGTGAAAATGAGGAAGAAAAGCAAAGAATGATTGCTACCTTGGAAGTAGAGATGGGCAAAGCAGTTCCTTTTAGTGAGTGAGTTAACTCCGACTCACTTAAAGGAACTAGTTCACTGAACGAGTTCGAGTTCGTTTTGAAGGTCAGAGTGAATGTGATGAGGAAGCACAGTTCATCAAAAGGAGTTAGTTCACTTCCTCAAAGTGTCAATGTCATGACATAAAAAAAGGTTCTCAATTCATCGGCGAAGAGCAAGTAAATAGTTCTCATGTTTAGAGTGAATGTGACGTAAAAAAAAGGTCATCACTTCCCCAGGGAAGGAACTCAATCCTTTTCAAGCTATCACGTGGCGAAAGGAAGTACAGTTCACCAAAAGGAATGAGTTAGTTCACCAAAAGGAATGAGTTAGTTCACCAAAAGGAATGAGTTAGTTCACTCATTCACTTCCATGAACTGTTCTTTTCGAACACTTCACTCCATGAACGACCCAGCTCTACTTGGAAGCATACCGTTAGCAAGCTATCAACTGCGTCTGGTTTAGAATTCACATGAAAACGTTTGGCCTGTCGTTCAAGAAACACGTCAAATTTGAAAAGGTAATTCGAAAAGAGAATAAACGGCGTCAGATGAAGGCTCTCGTCTAGGATCATCGGGTCTTGTGGAGGAGCATTACTGTTGCCGTATGCGTCATCGGGTCATTTACGACCTAAAGACAACAAAAACCTGAATGTAGAAAGCTTTTATAATTCTTGTGTTAAAGATATGTGCGTAGTAGAACAGTTCGTCGGTGGGCAGGGTTGCATAAGGAAAATCAATAATGTCTCTCTGCCTACAACGTCACGTGTCTCACAGTCGATTATATAACATAGTTAAATTTTTAGAATCAGCGTATCTCAGTAAGAAGCCTGTACCTTAACACTAGTTTCCACCACGAAAGTACTCGGTCATAGCCTTGATATAAATATCTACAAGGCCATGTATGGTACATGCCACGTGAAAAAACGCCCACGAATAGCTCGAATTCATCATGTCTACATGCTATAGAAGTGTAGACAGTACGACATAGTCGATGCCGTCGCTTTATTGGGATATATGGTGCGTCGTCATTAATCAAGTGGGAAATACACGCGGCAACTATGATTAGATCTTTAGGTCGACTGAACTTTCTGTTCATTTTCGTGAACTGGTTGGTTGGTTTACGTGGTGGCCCATCTGCCGAAGACAGGGCCCAAATTTTGATACCACAACTCGTTTAACTTGGTCGTTCAGGGTTTGCTGACGTGTATGCAAGGTTTAACAGAGACCTGGGACTCCAATGAATTATCGTATCCATCCGGAGCTGTTCAGGAAGCTGATCAGTTCACCGATCTTGTTCTTCGAGATCTCACCAAGGTTATTAAAGAAGGGTTTGCCTAGTACGCGAAGTCTGGTTCTAGCTAGGGCTGAACACTCGCAAAGAAGGTGTATGACAGTTTCACTCTAATTTTGCTTCCCCACCACTGCGGCAATTGACGTTAAAGGTAATATCCAGTTTAGCCGCGTGGTGGCCAATCGGCCAGTAACCCGTGCTGATTGCCCCGTTATTCTGGAGACGTCCACGTGGCTCCTGCTGAGGAGTTCTTCTGTTCTTCTCCGGCAGTGGGATGGCCATATCTTCCTAGATATGACGCAGTTGGTCAGTCCCTTCTCCATCTGGAGTTCGCGTTTGAGAGAAAGTGGGTGGATATTTGGCGATGAGAGAGCCCTGAAGAGCAGAGCCTTGCCTAGCTAATTCGTCTGCCCGCTCGTTACCCTCTATCTGGCTATGGCCTGGGACCCAAAGCAGAGTAACTTTGACCTGACTTTTAAGAAGCTTAGCTCTTCACGGCACTGTTCGGACGAGTTTAAAGGAAGTGATAGCCGAATCTAAGGCCTTGATTGCGGCTTGACTGTCAGTGATTATTACAACATTACGCTTGAGTTCTAGAACTATTCTTCTTTCATGATTTTAACCTTTCTTAGAAAGTGAAGATTCTATCCCATAAAATAGTGAACGGGCGCCCTTGTCTGTTTAAAGTAACAATACCACATTGATCAAAAAGTTCACGGAATAACCACCGTGTGGCGCTTTTATTGTTCTGATTTAAGTTCTGTTTTTTTTTTTTATTAAGTTGGTACATCTGTTGATAGACAGGGGACTTTAGAGAGTGAATGTGGGAAAAATGGTTGGATTGCATCGCTATAACCCACCCCATTCTGTTCAGGAATAGTAATAACTCTCCAATTTTCGTCCCCGAGATGTCCGTCAGTTCCCCGTAGAAGGGTCTGCCTAGCGCTCGCTCTCGGGCTCTAGCTTAAGCCTGACATTCGCAAAGGAAATGAACGAGCGACTTTCGCTCATTAGTGTCCTGGCAGCTGCGGCAGTGTACATCTGTCCGGGTCTTGTGTAGAAGTTCCGCTGACTTGGCTCGGTTGTAAGATGGTCACATCTTCCTAGATATTGCGCAGGTGGTTAGGCTCTTCCATCTGGAGTTAGCCGCTGTTTGGAAGTGAGAGAGTATGGCCCTTTTTACAGCTCCTAAAGAAACGTGGACTAGTTCCGCAAGAGGGCCGGGGAGAGCGGAGCACTCCTTGGTCGCTCATTTCCGTTATGTCTCTGATTTGGTTAGTCTAACCATTTCGTCTACTGGCTTGTTTTGCTTCAAAACTTATAATAAAGTTAAATTAGTAGCTGTACCAAAAAGAAAATCGAGTAACTTACATACTATCTTCTTACATAACTAAATAATTTACTTATTAAATAAATAAAATTTTAAAAAAACTTATAAATAAAAATCGTAAATTTTTCAGTGGCCATTATGATCCGGCAATCCTCTCCAATTACAATGAATACGTAAATAAGTCCGATGAAATAACTCAAACACCAATGAGTACATCGTCAACGTCATCGACAACAACTACATCCTCGACATCATCATCGTCATCGTCCGAATTTCATCGGAGCAACGATGACGGCCTAAACTGTGAAGAAATTGCCAAAATGATCCAGGACAATATCTTAAAAATAAGTAAACAAATAAACGAAGATTTGTTCATTAAAAAGCGCAGGAACGACGATACTAATTGCAAGGCGTTTTGCGACCTCGTAATGGGTTACGATGAAAGCTCCTCCGATAGCAAGTTGACTGAATCCGCACCACCAACTTATTCATCCGATAATAACGACGTATTGATAACGACTGCCAGTAACGAAACACCGCCCGAAAATGATCCCATGCAATTGTACACGGCACTACGAAAAGATATCGATCGGAGTGAGAAACAACAGCGCAAGGAACAGACTGAACGTTTTTGGCGAAAAAATACCCCAACCGATTTATCGTCGATTATTAAGAAAGCAATAAACGAAGGTAATCAACAACAGCAACAGCAGCAACAGTCGGAGAAACACAAACTAACAATTTTAGCCCCACCGCCGATATGTCCACCGACAGCTCCAATCGAACTTCAAACGCCGACCAGCGAGGAGCCGTCAAAACCGCTCAGTTGGGACGGATTCTTTTCGAAAAACAACAACTACAAAAAGTGCAGTAAAAGTACGGAACGCCTAAATGAAGTCGACGACGACGATAATAATATTGTGTCGGGATCGGGCACGATTCGTGCTGATGACGCCTTCGACGATTATAATTCGCATAAATTTTGGTATATTAGTCCCGATCAAGTGTTAGACAATGATCTTGTAAACGAGCCCGAAACATTCGACTTCGAAGACATGATGAACACACGAACACGTTTCGATCCGCCCACTGATTTCAATCAGAACGTTATTCCTGTAGGCATATTAGAAAGTTTCGTTAAAATGGTCTTGCAAGAAGAGGACGAAGACATGAATTTAATATGTGCCTATAATTTTCCGGCTGTGGCATTTACTATTGGAAAGGAGTAAGTTAAATATAAAACAGAATATAAATTTCTAAGTCCTAATTTCATTTTCTTTTAGGAATTGGCATATTATCAAAAATCTCCTACAATATTTATGCGACGATTTAGATTGGAAAGTGAGAAAAACGATCGCATCATCGATCGATATGTTGGCATTAATATTGGGAAAAGAATTGGCCACACAAGACTTGTTGCCGATCTACTTAGGGTTTTTCAAGGACTTAGATCAAGTTAAAATCAAAGCGGTTCAGAATTTTGCAAAGTTCTTAAAGGTTTGTTCACCACGCCGCTTAGCAAATAATAAATAAGTAACGAAAAAAAATGCATCTCATTTTCAGTTTATCGATCCATCGAAACACGAAGAGATTCTTTCCAATATTGGCGTTTGTTTGCGAGTCGATAGTAAAACGAATTGGCGATTAAAAGAAGACCTAGCCCAACAAATTGTTCTAATCATAAAAATGCACGATTCCATAAATAGGCACGATGATCTTCTTTATTTGACAAGCGTTACCGGTATTTTCTTAGAGGATAAAATTAGTTGTGTACGAGAAATAGCTGCCGATGCTGTAAGTTTAATCGTGATGCTTCCTGACGGTTGTCTTCTAATAGAAATCTTTCGGTATTCGTTATTTTCAGATGACTGAAATTATACGTATTTGCAGTCCGAAACAACGCGAAGCAATTATCAGACATTATTTGGTGAAAGAATTCAGTTTAAGTTATAGCTGGCGAAAACGGCAGACGTTTGTCAATATTTTTTATAAGGTAAGCTATTCAGTTCATTTCTTTTTTCCGTTTTAGCGGAGTAATATAGGTTAAACAATTTTTTTTTTAAATGGGAGCTTTGTTTTGAGCATCGTGAACACAAGACCGGTTGTCGAAGATACGTTCCTCGAATCCTAGGGCATATTTTAAAGACCTGAACAACGTCTTATTCGGGAGAAAAAGAATTAGTGATGTAGTCCTTCTAAATCGAGTCTTAAGAAGATCAAAAAGTGTAACTTCTTAACTCTTCATACTCTAGGTTTAATGCTTAATAGCTCACTGATTTACCTGCATACAACCTTGATCAAAAAGTTCCCGGAATTTTTTGAGAAAATTAAAAATACAAGTTTATTCATCTAAATCTATATTGTCCCTTTCAAAGTAATCCCCTTCGACTACAACACAATTATGCCAGCGCCTGATCCAATCCTCGAAACATTTTTTATATTCGGTTTCGGTATGACCATCAGTGCTCCCTGCGATCGCCAACACACACAGAGATGGATGTACTCTTGGCTACGTAACTTTTGCAAATGTCAAGCTATGACGCTAAGATTTAGAGGGAATGTCAACAACAGATGTACCAACTTAACAAAAAGAATAGAACTGAAATCAGAAGAATAAAAGCGCTCCACGGTGGTTATTCCGAGAACTTTTTGATCAAAGTGGTATATCCATTTGCGGAGGTACCAGTTCGGCATACTGTAACACTGTACACCCCACAGTGTGAATAGCAGCTGCTTTTGGGTTGAAAATCGGAGATTTTCTCCAATATCAGATGTGATTTTATTTATCTTTTGACGAAATCTCACAGGCTTTATTCTTGACCGGAGTCAAGGTTGTTGCCTACGCAGATGATATCGTTCTGATGGTGAGAGGTAAATTCCTGGACACCTTGAGCGATCTACTAGAAGTTGGGCTCGAAACATTAAGCATAAAGTAGGCTGGTAACTGCGGTCTCAACATCGATCCGGAGAAAACCGACCTTATCCTCTTTGAGCGAGGAAATAAGACCGAGGATTCAGGCTCCACGCTTGAATGGCGTTACAATCCTGCTCTCCCAATAGTGTGAAGTACTTAAGAATCTATCTTCATCTTAGGAATTTGTCTTCATCCTAAGTTGAACTGGAAACTCACGATTGACGACAGGATCAAGAAAGCATCGAATGCTTACTATACTTGTCAGAAAATAGTATGGAAAACCTGGGGCCTCAACCGGAGGATAGTCCACTGACTGTACATCACGGTAGTTAGACCTGTTCTTATTTATGGGTCTCTGGTTTGGTGGCATGCGTTGGAGGTCGGAAGAGTCGCTATGAAAGAAGAATGGCAGTCATTGGTATCACTGGGGCCTTACGTACCACGACCTTACAGGCTCTGGAAGTAATGCTCCACATAAGCTCGTTGGAAATAGCGGTAAAGGGTGCTTTGCGTCTGCGTGAGGCAGGCTATTGGTTGGGAGGCAGTGTGGGTCACTCTAGGATCTTGTCAATTTCGCTGTGCTGTTGAGGCTCACATTACTAAACCCAGGCTTGTGGAAGAATGTAAAAAAATATTGCAGATGGTGGGTATGAAGAACAACCTGAAGATTACTTGAATACCGGGTCACAGTGACTTCCCTGAAAATGAAAAGGCAGATGAGCTCGCCAGAAGTCGGAGATTAGCATAGAGCTGGCCGACGAATCGGTTATATGTCCTATTGAGCCTGTAAATGGAATGATTGATATTGATGGAGGAGGCCTTGGTGAATCTCATGGCATGCCGGCAACTAAGAATCCGGCCCGAAACTCGATAGAAGGAACTCTAGCTTCATTCTGTCTCTGAGCGGGAACTTTTGCAGATAACTTATAGGGGTCCTAACGGGATACTGTCCCTTTGGGAGACATGGTGAAAGACTGACCTGTGTCGCTGTGGTGATTAGAATATTGTACCGGCACGGAGCATCTGGTGTGTGAATGCGAAAGTCTGGCACGTACCAGGTATCGGTACTTGGAGAAATTCTCCTTGACCGATCTTTCAGAACTTGCGATGATTCCTTTTACTCTGTTCATAAGGAAGATCAATTTTTTGAATCAGTAGTCTAGAGTCCGGTTTTTATACGAAGGCGGGACCACAATGGATCCGCAGTGATCTTTCGTGATGGACTGTGGCACAGTGCTTCAGTTCACCCTTCTCAATCTAACCTAACCTATTTATCTTTTTTCGGTTTACAATACACTGTGCTTATTCCATATCTGACTGTCTCTGCGCCCTTATTCTATGCCTATGAATCCTTGCGTAAAATTGTTTTACTTTTGCGTTGTTTTGTGGAACAAATTGGTTCATTTTTGTTTTTTTCTGATGAACGCATGGTTGTCGAATAGCTGCGTAAGCTGGCATAATATTAGCTTAACTCTACCGACATTCTTTGACCAGTTCTGAGTGCTACTATGAGGAGAGAACTAACACCCGTTATGTTATAACAATTTCCCAAGTGCTACAAAACTAGGCAAATAACTGGCTGTTTTCCAAGGAACAACCCGCTTCTCTCCATTGTCATTCATGTCTTCAGTGATATCTGTGGAATCGCGTTCTCTGTCATGGTGTTTCTGGCGCTAATCTAGAAGCTGACAATAATAATCCTTTCCGAGGTCGGACAGTATTCTTCGCTCGTGGTGTAATGAGTGTCAATTTTGCGCTGATATAAACGAATCTAATCCTCCACATTTCTCTTTTTTGGGAGCAATTTGAAAACGGAAGTACTGTAGGTTAAACTTTTGAACAATATGTCCCTCTGTCCACCATAACTCGACACTTTGGAAGCCAGAACCCCATAGCGTGTTATAATTTACGAGTATTTTAGACACAGCCTAAACTCACTCATTGTCGAACGTTAAATTCTCGTAAAGAAGTTAAATGCAGTTTCTATTGGAAAATGAGAAGAAACGACAGTGAAGTTTCTCGAAAGGCATTGCAAACAGAGAATGGGCGAGCGATGACTCGACAAGAATAAGAGAAGAATTTAACATTAAGAGTTGATAAAACTAATAGGGTAGGAAGGTTTTGGAAGATCTAGTCTATGTCAACTAAATTGGAAGATCCTAAGCCAGCGAAACATACCTGTGAGCATAAATTGAAAAAAAAAAAAAAAACATGCCGTGATACTATCCTCCAGAGTTTAGTCTTGGACGAGTCCTTGTTGACAGCGGAACCTGTCGTAAATTTCTGATAAAACTAATCTATCATTTTACGTAGTTGTGATGCTTAACTTCTTTCAAAATTACTAAATTACAATTTTCTTTTCGTTTCAGTACATCAAAGCTAACAAAAATGTATCGGAAATAGTTCGAATGGTGTTACAAGACATCAGGAGATTATCTTATGATTCAGTACCCAACATCAGACTGTTGGTTGCTAAAAGTTTAGTACAATTATTGAATAGCGATTGTAAGTCTTTCATATCACAAAACAAAATAGATAAGAAATATTTCAACTATAATTTAATTTTTTTTCGCCCCCGTTCAGCTAACATACTTACACGTGGTGATTCCGAAGATGTGGACGTAATTAAAATAGTTCGTAGATTACAAGAAGACGATGATCGAGACGTTAAAGAAACCTCGCATTTAGTAGATCTTCAAGGAAACCGAAATCCTACATCGACATCGTCCGAAAACAATGAAACAACAACAATAGCAACAAAACCTGCAGATAAACAAACAACTCCACGATTAGATGAGATCGTTGTTGAGAATACTACCGTTGTAAAAATATCATCGTTAGCTGATACTCGGGAACAAGACGAAGAATATTGAGCTGTGTGAAATTTTTCTTTTCTATTACTCAATTATTCCTCCAGACTGTACATACGAGTATCATCCAATAATTAGTTAACCGATAATAATTCGTTTTTAGACTATTTACTTAGTTGAGTAGTAACAATTGGGCCTTGTTGTGTGATGAAAATAAAAAGAGAGAGAGAGAAAAAAAAATAATAACAAGAATAAAAAGAGTTGCCGTAAGAATTCGATGTTATCAAAAGAACAATCCACACTCAATGAGAGGAACACATTTTAAAATACAACAAAAACAACAAAAATAAATAAAACATAAGAAAAGTTTATACAATATACTGTTAGAGAAATAAAATAAAGTTTGTACATTTTGTGATTTTTTTAAAAATCATTTCTAAATCGAATGTTTTAATTTGATTTCAAATGTGGAAAATTTGTAGAAAAATCAATTTTTGATGCGACTATAAATGTTTATCGTGATTTCTTAGGCTACATGAAACATGGTCCTCTGGGCGTGTGGATGTAGTTAGCTGAAAACTATCTTTCCCTATCTCAAGAACCGGCTTTTTGGAGAGAAAAGATATATGTAGAGTGTGCAAGAGATACACTAAGGAAGTACATAATTTCGGAACCTTAAGATAGATAGAATGTAGTTGGTTGTTATTTTCATACAAGTTAAGATTGATCTCATTTAAGGGGGCTCATATGAGTAGAAAGCTGAAAAATTAGGTGAATTTTAGAAATTATTATCTTAAAAACTATTTGCTCGATTTTATTCAGATTGGTTTTATTCGAAAGTATATATGTTGAGGTACGCTAATAATTTTTTTTTATAAATATATATCAACCTGCTGTCAGGGTCGGCACAAACAATGTCCGTCGCTCGCACACTCTGCGGTTCCCATGATTACATGCAGGGGGTTGATCCAAAATAAAAATTTTAAAATGATTCTGAAAATGAAAAGTATGATGCCCTTCGCTACGTAGGGGTTTTTGGAAAAAACATTTTTTCACAAAATGGCGGCCGATTGAACTTTATTTTCAGTTTTTAACCTCAATTATCGACCTTTCTTGCTTGATAAAAAAAAAGTAAATAAGATAAAAAAAAAAATCCTACGCAGCGAAGGAGAGAACCTATTCAAGAATAATGTGTGAAATTTTTGAAGTAATCGGTTCAGCCGTTTTCCGAAGATTTTGGGAACCGCCATTGAAAAGTATGTTTCGAGATAATCACGTTTGAATGACGTGCTATAAAGAGAATTCACGAAGGGCCCATCCCGGTTAATTGCCCATAGCTTCCACAATTATTGGAATTTCAATACGAAATTTACAGACAACATTCTTAAGACTATAAACTTTAAGATGAGAGAAAAAAAAAATTTTAAAATACAAAAACTTTCTACTCATATGAGTCCCCTTAAAAGGATCCTACTATAAAATATTGCTTGAAGTGAACTTAAATAATTGCTACAATTAAATAAGAACACCTTCATAGGGAAAATTTTGTTCATTTTCTGACTTCGTTTTGCGGGTTTAAGCATAAAATTTTCGGAATATTGAACCGGAAATAAATACCTTACTATTAACCTCACCGATTGTCATAATTTTTTGTTATGTCTTTCATAAGGGCTCAGTTCTATCTCCCACCCTATTTCTCATCTTTATTAACGACCTTTTGTCGTCAACTCACAATCCAATTCATTGATTGGCAGATGATAGTAAATTGGACAATATCTTTAATTTCGACTCGGCTGCAGAGGCACGTCCGACTTCGGTGGCCTTGCAACGTACTGAGTTATTCGGCTCATTGAACTCAGACCTCAATCTCATATTGGACTGAGGCAAGCAAAATAGAGTAGAGTTTAATGCCTCCAAAACACAGTACCGTCATCTATCCCTTAAACGCGATGTTCCGACGTCGGTCTCAAGTATATCCTTTGATGGCGTACAAATTTCTTCTTCTGATGACTTCAAATTACTAGGTGTAAAAATCAACAACCACCTAAACTGGAGCCAGGGGCCTTATTACTGAATACGATACGATCAAAATCAAACGTAAATTCCTAAATTCGGCATACTGAAATTTAGAATTTACGATTGATTTTGATCGTATCGTATTCAGTAATAAGGCCCCAGCACATCTTTCATGTTGCAATTGATGCTTCTAAACACCTTGGAATTCTACGGAACTGTAAGAAATACTTTTCAGCGTCTGATTTAGCTACAATCTACAAGGCATATATTAGACCACGTGTTGAGTACAATTCGCATATCTGGGCTGGGACCCCTAAATTCCATTTAGCCTTGCTCAATCGTGTTCAAAAACATGCGTTCCGACTAATTGGAGACGAAGCCGTTTCAGCTTCTATAGACTCCCTTGAACATCGCCGTAATGTCGGAGTACTCAGTATCTACTAACGATATTTCATGGTAAATGTAGTAAGGAACTAAAAAAATTTATTCCCCCACTCTTAGTCGCCCCCCATAACAATCGTCAAGCTTCACGTGCCCAAGAGTATACCGTTCAGCCCCATTCGTGGAGAACAGTGAAATTTAGGCAGTCCTTTATTCCCCGAACATCATTAATGTGGAACGCGTTACCAGCCGATCTATTCCCTGATAAGTATAACCTTCAGCAGTTCAAAAACAACGTCGACCGACACTTTAGACGCTTCCCTCCTATTCCACCGCCCTAAATCCCCTACCACACTATTTTATCCCCACCCTATGTCGTTATAGCTGTGCAATCGCATTAAAGGGTGACTTCCTAAGTTATAACGGCTGCCGTAAAAAAAAAATAATTAAATTAAGAATCGAAGACTTCCCAAGCTCCAAGTCACTAAATTACACACGGACCGCCATACAACAGTCAGTTGACGAAAATTTGTCTATCTTAGGGTTGTTTTTTTCGGTTTATAATGGGATTTTGCTAAGAGATGGCGTAACTAATACTTTTGTTGGTACAAAGCTATAACGGTTGAAGGTTAGACAGACGTAATCGAAAGCCCTGGGGCTTTATTACTGAATACGATACGATCAAAATCAATCGTAAATTCCTAAATTCGGCATACTAAAATATAGAATTTACGATTAATTTTGATCGTATCGTATTCAGTAATAATTCCCCTGGCCTCCTGATTGAAAGCCAGTTTGTTCTTAATTTTCATTGTGGAAAAAAACATAGTTATCTTATTTATAGCTTTGAAAATATCGGATAACGTACGAGCAAAATACGTTTTGCGGGGAAGTTTAACAACCTTCTTTCGTTAGACGAAAACGGTTGCTGAAATTTATCGATTGTTGGTTGAAGCTTATGGTAAACATGTTATAACAAAAAAAAACTTGTGGACGATTGTTTCACCGGTTTAAAAGTGGTGACTTCGATGTAAAAGACAAGGATCCAAGTCAGCCAAAAAAGTTTGAAGATGCAGATTTGCAAGCTTTATTGGATAAAGACTAGTGAAACAATTACTGGGGCAATCGGTAGCGTCAACAATTAATCAAATTAAATAGAGCATTAAAGGAAAAATGACCAGAATATGCGAAAAGACACGATGTCCTACCCCACACGTCGTATTCACCGGACTTGTTGCCGTCAAACTACCACCTATTCCGATCAATGCAGCACAGACTTTCAGGACAACATTTACATTCTAAAGCCTAGTACTAACTATTTCTAGTTGTCTAGATGGGTGAAAGTCATAGCAAACGATGGCAATTACTGTGATTATTAAGATAATTCATATAAAGATGGAAATAAACGGCAAAATTCTACAAAAAAAAATCGACATTAATCGAAACACCTACTAATCTTTGTAGACGGGTTTTTCTGGCGATGTTGCTGTTTTTGGATGTCCGCCTACATGGCGTTTTTTGATGCTCCCAGTATCATTGTAACGTGTAATTGTCCGATAAACAAACATTTTGTTCATATGTAAATAACGTAGCTCATTAACAATGGCTGGTTGCGATTTTCCAGCCAAATACAAAGCAATAACATTGTTGCGCTTGCCATTTCGATAACTTGTATTACTGCGAGATAAAACGATGCTTCCGTAGGCTTAAACAACAAAACAGACTGACGCTTGACATTAGCCGTTTGGTTGCTACTGTAGCGTGGAGTTGGTAGCATTTCGAGCGCCCACCTCTGTAGATAGGTAATGAAAATATTTCTATGACGATTTTATAAAACTGAAAGTGTTAGTAACACAGAAACACTTTTTGGTGAATTTTGGTCTGCATCCTATTTAAATAGAATAAGTTCTTGCCATATACCCTCGCTCCACATTTAGCTCGCTTCGTCACGTAAATCATTAAGCCTCTGACTTTTTTTAGTTGAATCAGTTTTTTTTGGACACTTCAATTTCTCACCTAAAAATCGTCATCAAATTTTTTTTCAATTCAATTCATTTCCAAGAACTTGGGAAGCATTAGTAGCAGTTGTCCGAAATGCATTTCTTCCGTAAAATGAACTGCTGTTATTCCATCCATAATCCACATTTTTGCGTCGTCCAAAGTTACGTGTTCTTAAATTTAATGTTAGAGCAGCATACTACCAAAATTGAAAAATTCTCAACTTTCAAAGGCCCTGTTAGCTCATCTCATTCCAGTTGGAATAGTTTGAATTAATTTAGCGAGAATATCTTTCAAATCTTAGACATAGTAGTATCTAAGTTCGTAACAAAGACTATCGCAAAAACTTAACTTAAAAAAAAGTAGAACTATGACTCGCTATTGCTTTAACCTATTATTCATTTATAATAGCGTTTGCACGCACAGTTGTGTAATTACAATCATGATTTTAAATAAATTTTAAATTAATTGTAAAAATGTTTTCAAATCGGCTGTTACCGCAAGCTTATCGTTAAACCCACAAATTAACGCCACCATCCTTGATTTTCTTCTCCTTCGTTATTAAAATTATTATTTTGCTGCTGCTGCTGTTGATTACCACTGCTGCCATTTTCACGTTCACGCTCAGATTCTTGTGGTCGATATTTTGTTTCTTCGTCATCTTCATATTTAACAGCATTTTGTTGATAGTTAACATTTTGTGGTTGATAGTCTGGATAATCTGTAAATTGAAATGAAAAGTGTCGATCAGAAAAAGAAAGATCGGAAATAATTTTCACAAACTCTTACCGTCAACTGGTTCTTCTTTGATTTTAATTTCACCCTCCCTAAATTCTGGTTTTCGTTCCTTCTTGTCACGATCCTTATCGCCGCGATCCCTATCGCGTTTGTCACGTTTCTTTTCGGTACGATCGCGTTCACGTGATCGAGATCTCTTCTTCTTCTTATCCTTCTCACGATCGCGATCTTTGTCACGACGATCACGCCTTTCGATTTCCTCGAAGTCACGATCGCGACTTCTACGCTTTCTTCGCTCACGTGATCTACTGCGATGTCGGGATCGTTCGCGCTCACGACGATTATCACGAGGCGATCGTGAACGACGTCTAACTTCGAATCCTTTTCGATGATTATTAAATGCTGAGAAACAAATTTCAAATTTTAAAATTCATTGCGATGAAAATAGTATTTGAAAAATCGATTGACTTACGTTGTTCGCGTTCACGATCACGACGATCTCTATCCTCACGTTCACGTTCGAGCCTATACCGTTCACGTTCGCGTTCGTTATCCTCCCGACCAGAATGCTTTATGTTTACATCGGAACCACCGCGACGTGTACCACCCAATCCACCACCTGTGTTTTAAACAAATTTTTTTTTAAATTTTTTTTCATTAATTCAAAGCCAAAAGTATCTTACCTAATTTTCGAGGCAACCAGCCTTTAACCGTGCGTGCCCTTTCAACGTCGACCAGAACTCGCTTACCATCAATTTTCTTACCATCTGCATGCTTGTATGCAGCTGAAAATTACCGAATATATAAGAATTGGATATATTTTATGTAAAGAGAAATCTCTTCTTCTTTTATTGATTTTATTTTAGTGAATGTATAACTAAACGAATTCTTGTAAACTAATTAGAACTATTTTATAACGTTTATAATGGACGACACCAGGCGAAAATTTCAGCGAGTTGATGTTATTATTATTAAATCGGGGTAATAATTACGGACGAGCGTGTAGCTGACCACTTCACCTCCTAGTGTTCCGTTGATCTCGTAATGAAGTAACTCCAGCACTACTTCAAGGCCTAGGCCCGATTTGGGCTGTTGCGTCATTGATTATTATTATGATGTTATTTTCACTACACTCTAAGTCTTGCGAAAAAATCAAAACTCAAGAAATGAGTCGATTGGGCCGACCACCCAGTTCACATTAAAGGACAAGTTGTGTAAAACAGACTTGGTGTCAGCTGGTGGGCGGCGATCACACACTTTGGAATAATTATTGCTGCCCTGCGCATTAGAGGAGAAACCACATATCCGTTTTACATCCCTTCTGATCAAAAATGGTAAATACAATGGGGGGATCTCCTATCCCAATCTCACAGTTTATATTCAAAAAATCATACAAACAATAAAACTTAGGAGCATAAAAAATAAACGAACAATTTAGGCGCACTCAATATTTTGCTGAGCGGGAAGACTTTAAAATAAGCAGATTTGCGGAGAAACCAATCTTGAAGCGATAACTCTATTGCATTCGGAAAATACAATTTTAGTATCGCACAGTGACGGCATCATCGGACTTGTTTATCTTTAAATGAAGCCGGAGACTACGTTACCAGCAATGGTGTACGCTACAAAACGATAAGCAAATGAATTTCTTTCCAATTCTTTTTAAATTTTGATCACAAAGATCGCATCAATTCACGCCGAATGGAACTAAAAATTTTTTCGGATCATATAGATATATATACTAGAGACCGGACGACGCCGTGTTTGTATGAAGCACTTTGAAGCTAAATTGAACGTTTTTGTATGGAGCGTTACATGCCAGTGAAATGTGACAAAATTTCAAGTGTCTTTCAATCGTAGCTTCGATTGCTAGATTTTTGTGCCTATGATGTTCCGGCGAAAAGCACTTTCATTGCTAATAAAGATATGTACAAAATGGACACAAAAAAGTTAAAAAAAAAAACTTTCAAAAAAATTGAATTTTGGAAGAATATAAAAAACCACAACTGTCATTCTTTCAAATTTCCGTTGATTTTAGTAACAGATGGCGCTGATGGCAGTTAGAAGAGGCTATATCAGCTTAAATTATCGAATTTGTATACAAGGAAAGAGCTGTAATCCTGATAAATCAGAAACGACTGAGAGATTACAACGCAAGAGAACCTGCGTTATTGCGGTCATTGCGCTTAAAACAATGAAAAAGTAGTGTTGTCAGGAGTAGCCGTAGTGAACCCATACCCGAAATCCCATTATTCAATATTAATGCTGTAATACCATTGATACACTGCTTGTATACAAATCATGATATCGTCAATATCACCAGTGTATCACCCAGTAAATCGCATATAGTACGTCAACGAGCTGATATTAACATAATATCCAAGCTCTTTCCTTGTATACAAATTCGATAATTTAAGCTGATATAGCCCTCTTTTAGCTGCCATCAGCGCCATCTGTTACTAAAATCAACTGAAATTTGAATGAATAACACTTGCGAATTTTTATATTCTTTCAAAATTAATTGTTTTTGATAGTTTTTTTTTAACTTTTTTGTGTGGTGTGATGGTCCACTTTTGTTCAATAACATGATTTGTATACACGCAGTGAATCTATGGTATAAGATGGTCTTTCGAATAACCCAAATTTTTTTCTTATATCAAATCGAATTTATATCACAATTAAACAATAAAACTACCATAAAAATTGTTTTTACATTTGCTCCTCCTATTTACTGCGTTGGCTCTAAAATTTTTTTATCGATTTAAAATAGTCGATACCAACCCATAAAGCAGTTCAAACGTATTCACTGTATTGTGGCGGAAATGCGAATTTCATGAGGTTGACGATTACTTCAAAACTATGTTAATAGATAACGCATTCTGTGCAATGTTGTGTCGATGTGATCATTAACTTCAACTATACGTCATTAGTTCGTTTCGGTAGAACTAAATCACTTTTTTAGCTACCTTTGAAGTTAGTTAAGGAGCTTGTACACGAGCAATTTTTCAAGCAATTAATTGCCCGGCGACTATTGCCAAAACTAGTGGAGGCAATTAATGGAGAAATACCGGGTAATATCATGCTAGTTATGGCAACATTTCGACAATTTGGCAATATTTTCACTGATTGCTATAGTTGGTGTATTTCCAATAGCTTGGAAAATTCAGAGCAATTATCCACGTTCGATGATTCAGTTGTCAATGTTTGTTTTTAAGTTTTGGATTTACATATTTGTCAAGTTTCGTGTGATAACGGCTTGGAATTCAAATATTTCAAGTTATATTTCAAGTTTTATTTTAAGTTTTAGATTTATTTTTCAAACACACTTTTGCATTTCGCGATACAATGGGCTGCTTGAATTTAAAATGATTCTGTCGCGTTCTTTCGAACTATACATGTGGAGATGATTTTTACAAATTTAACTAATGAAACGCTGATATACAGCTTGAAGGTATCGAAAGGCTTAATGTGGCGTTATCAATTTAACCCAAGCTACGTTACACACACATACCAGTTGCATTATTAAATCGGTCTTGTTTTCCTTTTTACATAGATCGTAAATTGTACACGTCTTACCGTTTTTAAGAGATAATCCCTATGAAGAATATTGTTGTTTCGTCATTAAAATCAGAGAGATGTAGGTGTCTCGAACGCTTTAAGAGGGTAGGATTATCTTTCGATTTCTATTTGTTGTGAAGTGTGTTACGTTTCTAAGCTGAATTAAGGTTCCACTTGGGAGTTTTCTTAGAAGTTTTTCTGGAACGAGAACTGCAAACACCACGTAATTCTTCAGCCAGCTTTCAAATAAAACCAAATACATTATGCCCAAGAACGACTAAAATGTTACCAACACTGAGGCCGTTAAGCAAAATGAAATACACGGCAGAGCTATTTTATTAAAAAGCTCCGTGAATAAACGTACGGAGAGTAGTAATTTTAACCAAGCAGATACTTACGACATGTGCGAAATAAAACAATTCTAATAAAATATTACAGAATTCGCTTAGCTATAACATAAGGACAAATTTTCTAATTTTTCGATTTTTTTTTATTTTTCACGACTAAAACCAACCCCTTTCGGCAAACAAACAAAAAAAAAAACGAACGCCTTACTACGGACACCTCTTCATCTCTGATCAGCATACCAGTAATCAGCATACCAACGAAATGGTTGCATACCAATACCAAACTGAATGATTAGTTCTTTTGTGGTGTTATACCTACTGTACAGTTTAATTATTAATTCTGTCGGATCTATAATTTTTGAATGTTTGTTTTTTTTTTTTTGGTTAAAATGCAAGAAATTAATGAAAATACCTACCCCGATATTACTTACGGGATGGGAAACAACAACGACAACAACGGAATTTCAAAACAATATTCTCCAAAAATTTCATTGGTTCGAAAACTCTCAGGATAAAGTTTACCTGGTGCGCTCAATACTTACGTATATGCGCAAATATTTCATTATATGTGGTTTTTTTTTTGTAAATTTAAAATATTTGATTTTGTTTAAACATTTACTAACTTACTGACATACGGCCCATCCACTCCCGGATTGAAATTTAATCGAATTTACCATTTTACCAATTGTTTACCAAATTCTGTTCTAGAAATCCCAATTTTTTTTTGCACTAATAACTTACTTAAAATGCGTAACGCAACTAATTTTTGTTTGTTTTAAGTTGTTTTTTTTTTTCTTTTCTTTTTTTTGTTGGAAATTTTCAATCAACCAAATTCAAAAATTTGTTGTATGTATGGTTTTTCTTACCAAACACATACAAACCTATTAAATTGTTTTAATCGAGCACAACAATTTTTTTTTTAGTTCAAAACAGCTTGAGATATGTTTGTATAAGGCAACAACAGATGATATGCAGATTTATCATTCACTGTGGCAACATACTGTATTGAAAACAGAACAAAACGCGCATTAGTTAAATTTGAACCCAACTAAGTTTTTTGTTTGTTAATAATCTTTTTATCAAATACTAAATTAAAAAATTGATTTTTTTTTTTGTGTAAAATACCGGTAAATTATATAATGAAAAAGAAACCCACTCAGCGTTTTCGTTCAAACTAAATTAGAATTCAGAAACGGAATTAAAAAAACGAAACTCAAGGAACTAGAAGACCGAGGCTGAGTAATTTTCTTTGCATTAAAAAATTCGAGTGTGAAAAACTATTGTTTTTTTTTTTCTAGGTTTTTTACTTTTCTTTTTGATATATCATTGCTACTCACAGTGCATGTCTCGTTCATGTTCGTATTCGATGAATGCATACCCTCGGGGCTTTCCGCTATCTTTACCTTGTATTAAGAGAATCTGAAAAATGATAAGAAAAAAAAATGGATTTTATTAATTGAAATTATAGTATGTATTGATGACAATAGCACAAATCTACAAGGCATGCGGTTACATTGTGATACTCGAGATCAAAGAGATATAAATACTGGAGACGACAAGACGCCGTTATTGTACGGAGCACTTTGAAGCAATATTGAACGTTTTTGTGTGAAGCGTTTGATGCCAGGTGGCAGTGAAATGCAAATAGTAGCCTAGTATTCAAATGTATGGCGTTTTTTGTGTTCAAGACCGGAGTTTACCATAAATGTGAGTAAGATTCTAAAAGTAGCATAGCGTTTTGTGTACACAATACCAATTTATTGGGTGTGGGAAAAAAGTTTGTGACATTTTTTCCCAATAGATGGCGTCAATTGCTAATAGCTCTGAAAACACACATCGCAGCAACACTGTATCGCTGCGTATAAAAAAGGTGATAGTTCGAGTCTTGCTGGGAGTGTATAAACATCGAAATTGGTGCAGTGGTTTTAAAGGTCTTTGTGTTTGAATATGGAAAAAATAATGAAAAATTTCGCTATATTTTGCAATATTACTATGACAAAGGGAAGAATGCTGTGCAGGCTTGTGCTGTGTACGGTGAAGGTACTTTATCAAAATCTGTTGCGCGGAAATGTTTCGCTCGTTTTCGTTCTGGTAATTTTGATGTGAAAGATAAGTCACGCTCTGGTCGTCCAAACACAGAAAAAGCTGATGAAATTCTTGAAAAAGTCCAGCAAGATAAGCAGTTTCGATATTGCTATGAAGCTAGGCATTGACCACAAAACGGTTTTGAATCATTTTAACAAAGCTGGCTACAAAAAGAAGCTCGATGTATGGCTTCATCATGAGTTGAGCACGAAAAACATGATGGACCGAATTAACAGCTGCAATGCGCTGCTTAAACGCCATGAAATCGAGCCATTTCTGAAACGTTTTATAAGCGGTGATGAAAAATGGATCACGTACTACAATCGGAAGCGTCAAAGATCGTGGATAAGGGATGGTGAACTGTTACAAGTGATCACGAAGCCAGGTTTGACGCCGAATAAGGTGATGCTGTTTGTATGGTGGGTCTGGAAGGGAATCGTTCACTATGAACTACTTCAAACTGGTCAGACGATTGATTCACAAGTCTACTGTGATAAACTAGACAAATTACGCCAGGCAATTGAAAAAAAAAACGGCGCGAATTAAATAATAGGAAAGGTGTTGTCTTCCATCATGACAATGCCAGACCACACACTTCTTTGATGACCCGTCATAAAATTGCGAGAGCTTGGTTGGCAAGTTTTGATGCATCCACCAAATATTCCAGACATAGCACCTTCAGATTATCACATTTTCAGATCTCTGCAGAACTCTCTGAATGAATGCGCCGCTGTGCCCTTCGGGCTTGGCCGAATTTACGTTGGGCTCGATCATTTATGATGGATGCCACATCTAATAAATAAAAAAAACTCCGAATGGAATGAAGCTGCTTCCAAAAGAAGCCTTTGAAAACCATTTGATTCAGTTTTTCAACCAGAAACCACAGAAGTTCTTCACCGATGGCATCATGGCTCTACCGAAAAATGGCGAAACATTGTCGATAATAATGGAGCATATTTGGTGTAAATAAATTCATTTTCAGACTATAAGAAAATCGGTTGAATTTTACTAAAAAAACAACGTCACAGACTTTTTCACAGACCTAATATTACCGAACTTTCTCACTTTGAACTAATTTGTTAGCGATCGGAAAAATCTGCAGTTTTATTTATTTTGCAAAAATCGATTTTTTTTTTTCGTTCCCAAGTCAGTAACTCCCTTAAGTCACAGTATTGTTCAGTTCTTAAATCTGAGAAAGTGTACCCAAATGGTGAAATTTTTTCTCGGTCCACTGAGTTGACTAGTGTCTTTGGCTTTAAGTATTTGGGGAGAAAATTGTAAGGTGAGATCAGAATTTAATAATAATAAATAAATAAATTAAAGTAAGGTAAAGTTCAAAAAACTGCTAAGCTTCCTACTCTGAGATTCTTTACCATTCTTTAATCTTCTAGTATGATACTAAACGTGATGATCAATTACATCAGTGGAGAATATTGGAAATGATACTTTTGATACCTGATCCTTACTGTTAAGGATCATCAACGATCACGTCTCAGTGAATTTCATTTAGTTGATTTCCAGTGTAAAACCTGGCAATTTGAACTAGGTTCTGGCTGCAGCTAGGAGGCCATGCTAACTCCGACTCTTTTATTGCATTACCCCTTTTGCATGAGGGGATCAAATCAATAATATGTTGGGAGCTAAAAAAAGTTGTTGTTCTACAGGGATGTGGTTCGAGTGATAACATAAAGTGAATAAGGTAGGCATCCACTTGAGGCGGGCCGCAACGCAACGATGCGGCGAGCATTTTTTGTTTATGTACTTCGTTCTGTTGCGGCCCGCCTTTAGTGGACGTACTTCCATAACAATATATGGCAGTCGGATTTTTGCGATCCGGTCCGTCCACCCTAGTGGACGCCTACCATTATTATTCCAATAAGCGATGAAATCTTTTTGTGGAAAATATACCAAAACTGTTTTGACAACAAAATGCTGCTTATAACATTTTCCGCTGCTTATAACGGCCACTACTGTAAATATACGTTTATCAGTCCTATTCTGCACAAGAGTCACAAAGTAGGTGGAGAGTCACAATTTTGAATTAATTATGACTTTTAGGGCCGTTATTACGACCTTCAGTTAAATTTTAACCGGAACTTTAACTGTAAGTTGCGTATGAACATCTGTCAGTTAAAGTTCCAGTTAGAACGTTACTGACGATCGTAGGAACGGGCCTTAGACGTTAGTCTTCGTCCGTAGTCCGTCCAGTTTGAGTTTGATTACTCATGCAACCTACAACCATTGTCGATTACATATGATTCGCTGTTACATAGCTGCCTCCCTTATCGATATACGATATCACTAAGTTCACCGAGGTTTCGTCTGCTCGTTCCTTATAGGGCCGAACATCGCATAGGACATGTTAGACTGACTCAACTACGACAAAAATCATTTGCCTTGGCACCGAGATGTCTGGCGTGAAATCTTTCCTGCTCAGGTTCAAGATAATTTTGCTTTTCCTGTAATTATATTCAGGCCCAAGAAATTTTGATATTGAGTATGTAATAAGGTTTGGCTATCTATTGTTTGCACACCACGAGAAGCATAGTGTGTTGATACTGTTTTATGGATCCGATAAAAAAGAAAGAAGGTAACATGATATACTTTTTTATGGAAGAATATCTCAATTGTGAGACTTAGGGCCGTTATTACGACCTTAAATTTAACTAGAACTTTGACTGTAAGTTTCGTATGAGTATCTGTCAGTTAAAGTTTCAGTTAGAACTCTACTACGAAGAGTGAAGTTCCAGTGAATTGGAAAAAAGTTATCAAGTCAAAATTCATGTTTTTGAGTAGTGACAGCCTCCATCCATATGCGTATATGCTAGTTCTAGAAGACTGATTCAAATATAATGGGGAAAACTAAAAACACACAAACAAGTTAAATACTTTTACGTACCTTCTTTATGGGTCCGTAGACTTCAAATTCTCTCCGAAGTTTCGACTCCGAGGTGTCGTAATTCTGTAAAATACAAGAAAATGGACGAAATGTGAGTATGCGCCAAACTCCAAACCAAACCAGGCAACCTACAATACGAGCGATGAACAGCGTTTTAAACGGATCCTCTGTGGAATTTTTAATTTGCAACGGATCCCACATAGCAATCTCTCGCTCCAATTTGTAAGCAACTTGTTCGGCTTTTTCCCGGCGCCTACGTTCGAGCCGCTCTTCCCGGGTCTCAACTCGAGTTGGCGGCGGCGTATCTTTCGGATCCTAGACGAAAAGTAATCACAAAAATTTATTACGTTGACGTAACGTTGAAAAAACATTCACAAACAAAAAAAAAAAAAATTTACCTCGAAATCACTGAGGAACAGACCGACTCCCAAGTAGCCGCGCGATTTCTTCTCATGCGGTAATTTGTCTGGCGGCGGCAAAAATGGAATTGGGTCTCGCGGCGCGAACAATGCCAGCAAATTCGGTGGCAAATATTGCGTCATTTCGACGGACTTTTCTTCTAGACACCTTTGGTTATAATTTTAGATGTTTCACTTATTTCTGGAGAAAGAAAAATTATAAATAAAACCGAATCGAAACTCCCAAATGCACCACACACAGGAAAGTTAAAACTCAGCAACCATTTTGAAAAGCGAAAACGCACAAGGGTGGACAGATGGATATAGAAATGTCAAATCTAGTACTTCGTTCGATAACTGGTATAAAATAAGACGTTTGTTGTACGGGTACAGTATAGGTCAAAATAACCCGCCGGTTTTTTTGACGTAATTTTTTTTTAGAGGACGTAACTGGCATATTCTATATGAGCAGTTGTATTTGAAAGTGGAATAACTAATACCATTTTTTTATACATCGCGATATTTAAGGTTTTACATTTAAAATAATTTAAACATATTGGTAGGTATATTTTAATATAATTCGGGTGGTGAAACACTATAAACTTGTTAAATTTTATTATGCAATAATAATTATTAAAATTAAAATTTGGAGAGAAAACCATTGAAAAAAGATTAATCTAAACGTTTTTTTTTTCGCTCTCATGAACAATTTTTTGCCATAAATGATCCTTTTTCTCGAAACTGATAACAGATTTCTAGATCTTTTTTTTTTTGTTCTGGGCGCAGGAAGGTGAAAATCTTGAAAGCCACTAAGATACCCGCGCGAAACATCTTAGTAGTGTGGGATCCACCCTAATAAAAACACCTCCCTTTTTGTATTAAACTAGTCTGAAGACTAACCATTAATTTTCGTCTGAATTCTTAACACAAATTAGTAGGTCATCCATTGATGCTCTATATATAAACCTGACATGTAATGCAATACAACACAACATTCTATTACAAATACACCAAATCAAGAGGTTTGGTTCTATTCAGCCTAAGTCTGACTGCCTCAATGTTGACGTGATGCTGTAGCCTATTTTCATGTTTAACAGCATTCTTTTTTATTACACTAGCTACATTAAGGATCTCTAGGTCCCGGTGTAGATCACTGTTTCGTACATGCCACGGAGCATTGACTATATTACGTAGTACTTTGTTCTGGAAGATTTGAATTTTCAGAATATGAGTATGTTTAGCATACCTCATATTTGACCATATGACCATACAGGGATTTCAAGAAGATTTTGTTTAAAGATACAAATATTTTATTTATACTAAATGAAGGAATTTTTAAAAAGTTGATTCTAAATACATTTTTTAAGTTTAAATAAAATGAAAAAAGTTTAAGCTTTCAAAGCTTAAAATTCCTTTATTCAGTAGCATTAGATTTACTAACATAATTAATGTAACAATTTTGATTAAAATTGGTTGAGTGCTTCCTGAGAAAAAAGTCGGTACATGAATTTGTATGAAAAGTCGTCAAGTCAGTAGCCCCCTTAAACATAGCCGCTTCAAAGTAAGAAAAACCGACCTACTTCCGAATTTTGCTACCACTAACAAAAAGCTTAACACTCCTATACAATAACACTATCCACTTTAAGGCGCCATGAGTAAAGAAGGCCAGTAAATATTTTGGTGTTCTCAGGGCTACTCCTCAGAGCACAGCATGCTCTCAACACACTTAATTTCATTTCAATTTATTAAAATCATATTGTTTGTCTCAATTGATCCATTGCCATATTCTTTTGTTCCAGTTTTGGATGAAAATACTATACCCCTTCGAAGGGCTTACCTTACCCCAGTAGTGGGGCAAAGTGGGCACTTTGATGTATGTATAGAAAGAATTAGATAACTTTTTTATCAGCATCAATAATTTAATTTCACGAATACATGACTAAGCCAACATCCTAACCTATCGATTTTGCATGAAAAGGATTTTATAACTATTACCCATTTCACAGAATCTCGGTACAAACCACTTTGCCCCACCTTCCCCTACCAATTAATTATATTTACTATCTACGACACTTTTCAATGTAATACGGTTTTCTTATGTAATTTCTCCCATGAAAATCGTGAAAAATTACTTCAGTTTGACTTCATAAATTATTAACAAAAATGAAAATTGCTTGTAATTTGCTTTATGGAAGGTATTCTTTAAGATTTTTTCTACCATCATATTAATAAAAATGACATGCTTACCTTTCAAGAAATAGGTAATAAATGCACACAAAGAACTCGGATTTACACATTTTAAAAAATGTTTAAGGGTTGTCCCTCTAATAGCTATTTTTTTCAAATACAATTTTGATTTTTTTCTTAATGGTCGAACTAGTTTACATTCCAGCTAATAGAGTAATGTTATTTTATTTTATTTTTTTATTGCTATTAAAGTGGAAAATTCACATGAAAACAGCCATTAATTAACAAAATTGCATTTAACGTGCACATGGGGCCTTAAGTTTTCATTAGAAGTTATCGAGATAAAAAAGAAATCAGAACGTTTTGTTACCCATCTGCAGCTTTCATCTCTTTCTCCGTAATCTTTAAATTGTTCAAAGAGTATTGCTCTGTAGGACTTACCTGCTGCACAAAGTACGACATTGTTCTTCAAATAATATTTCTCGATATGAAAAACAATTTTTGTAGACCCTTTCATTCAGCATACTCCCCTTGTACACCTACAAACCCATTTTTTTTTCCTTACACAATTGTTTTGCAAAGTATTGCAATCTAAATTTCAAAGTTTTCCGACCTCGACCCACACAGGACTCCACCTCCCCAACCCACAACAGTTTATTGCTAATGTAAACCGTTAAGGAGATTTAAATTAGAGAATTTAACGATTATAGTTTTCAAGCGCTTCTTCACACGGTCAATTTGATATCTTTTTTTTTAACCTAAATTGTGAAATCGTATGCGTACTCCACCCACTGCGAGGTCGAATATCAAAAAATCTTGAAAGGCGTTCTTAAATAAATAAAAAGAATGCCCGAGCAAGTTAACACCAATTCAAAGTCTTATCACTCCTGAGATATGTGACGGAAATCATAAAAACGTATTCAACCCTCTGCTCTTACAGCCCCTAAGGGGTTAAAAAGAAAAAAAAATTATTATTGAAACGGGTTTTAGGCGATAAAATGTTATTCGATATATATGTAATCGGACCTGATGGATATGGCTGATTTCGTGAAAATGTAGTCAACACAGCCCCTTGTCGGTCAAATTTAAAAAAATCCTAATATAATAAAAATTAGCTAAACAATTTTTTTCTAATTGATTTACATATACGTACCGAGTTTCAAGTTTCTAGCATAAGCTGTTCCATATCTAGAAAAAACATCCCCCACCCCCATATCATAAAACCTCTATACAAATTTATGTTTATTTTTCTAACATCCAACATCTGATCAGATCTGAGAGATATGGCAGAATTCATGAAAAAGTATTCAACCACTTTACGGCCCCCTTAGGAGTCGAATTTCAAAAAAACTTGAAAACACATTCTAGGTATTCATATGAAGAATCCGTAGAATAAAACCGAATTCAGTATTTGGCAATACCTAGTAAATATGACGAAAATCGTAAAAATATATGAATTCTACTTTCACTAACATTTTTTACGCCACTGCCCCCAATCAAAAATTCAATTTGTATCTACTCTCCTAGTATAACCACAGATATTTGTTCAGCTTTAATTTCTTGCCATTAACGGTTTAGGAGATATGGATTTTAGAATCTGTTTTGCATTTCGAAAACATTAATTTCCCCCCACTCCCACAACCCTTCACCCATATCAGGATTTTTTTGCAAATGGGTCCATTACCCCTATAGAAATTTCAAGTTTCAGCCTCCTAAAATAAGTGGTTGCTGAGATCTAGAAACCAAAATTTTTTGTCTAAAAGGATCCCCTCTTCTCAACCCCCAATAACCCCTACCACTCTAAGAGATACCAGTCGTACAGGTTCACTCAATCTACCCCCCATAAAAATTTCATGATAGTACCTAAACGAGTTTGGGAGCTACGTGCCTTCAAACTATTTTGCGTACGGCGTACAGACGGACATTTTTTTTGTTGCTTTTTTGGGGTATACTAGTCCTAAAATGTGAAAATACAAAATTTCAGGGTATCAAATTTTGTTGAAATTTCGAGTCGATCACAATACTTTATTATTAAAAAAAAATCTAAACTTTTTCTTTTTCACCCTCTAACCGCTCTCACCCCCTACATCCACACCTCTAAATAAATGTCTCTACAATTGATCTATTATAGACCTTCCGCTAAAAAAAATTGATAAACCTTTCTTGTGATTTTTTATAAGAAAATTATTCCTCCTTCCTCCTTCCATGCTCCACCCCCTCCTTAAAAAATATAATTTTCAGCAAACTTCATTTGTTAACTTTTATATACTTATAAACCAAATTTTCTTTTTCTAATGCAATTGGTTCATAAGATATCGATTGTAGTCTAAAGTTTTTCACCCCCAGTGAATTAATTTTTCAGGGTCTACTAGCCCTGAAATGTATGAGGAAGGGTAGTATACATATTTTTTTAAATCGCTCTCAACACTTTATTACTAAACTGATAAAGTAAAATCAACAAAGGTTCAAATTTTTCCATTCTCCGCTTTTTTAAATAAACTGCTTCCCTACAAACCCCTCGCCTGTTCCAACGAGTTCTCCGTATAAAAAGGCTCTGGTATTATTATTAGGAATGTTTTATTTTTTAATTATTTATTTTTATTATTATTACTTGTTAAGCACCTTCTTATTATTTCTAATGTGTTACAATAAAATGTACAAACAATATCAGTAAAGAAATAATAATAATTATTAACAGAAAGCGAGAACAAAAAAAAAATACTAGAGTTAATAATAATTGTAATGTTAGTGCAACTACTGATAACTATTAGTTCGTTCGCCATCGAGAAACTTAAGGAGCAGCGAATGTCCAACGCTTTTCCGCTTATCTTCGGCGGATATTGCGTAGACGTTATTCGTAATATTGTTAATTATTTTGTGATTAGTATCATTTTGAGTGTTATCGGTTGATCGTTCATCGGTTTCGATAGATTTGTTGGAAGCAGTTGTTTCGAGTTTCGGATGCTCAGGGATGCTTTCGATTTTGGAAATTATCGGAGATTCCTTCTTATTACTTGAGTCGTCGGTAGCGTCTTCGTCGTCCGAATCGGCTTTAAATGTGGTCGGGATGTCCAGTTCGCCGATGGATACTTCGGTTATTAAGTAGCCGGGGAGACTTGCTTCACGCTTACGTTTTCGCTCGGGCACGTCCTTGTTTTGAGCCAGACTCCCGGCAAACCAATGGTCGAATTCATCGATACTGTGACGGCGTTTATCGTTCATGAGCATTTCGTCAGATATTAATTTGCTTACAGTCGATGGCACGGCAGGACTAATTTCAGGACTTACTTTCGGGCTTATGGCAAAACTCTCTGAAGAAATAGTTCTAGATTCGTCTGGGATGACTGGTTCAAAAACTAAGCTTTTGGGCTTAGATTCGTTGCTATCTAGCATCATTTCTTGGATAGTTGCTTTTCTAGATGGCTGGCTTTCTTGAACAGTTGTCTCAACAGTCTTACTTATAAACTTGCTTTCGATGAAAGGATTCGTTTCTACCTCTGCTTTGAGCTTGCTATCAACAATATTCTTCAAATCTTCGATGACTTCTCGGTCCTTCTCGGGAAGAGTGGTCGAGTGAAGCAACTCACCAAACTCTTCTTCGAGTAGTATCAGAACGTCTTCAGGTTTAATATCGTCCTTCTCTACAAACGTCTTAATTGCTTTAGATATATCATCGCTGGAGGACACTTTTTCTATACTCTTCAAAATTGGTTTCTCATTTTGCTGTGATACTGTGCTTGCGTCTGTTTGGTCCAAGTTGAAGCTAGTCGCTAGTAACGGCATTGGAGCTGTAAGTTTGGCATATACTGGAGGAGTTTCAGGCTCCTCTATTGGAGTATTGTCATCTGTTTGTTGAGTTTCACTTCGACCCAATGAAGAATCCAACTGTGTGGAACCTATCGAAAATGAAGAACGTTTATTTTCCAGATCCGTCGCGATAGCAACGTTTAATTTGGTCAGACTAGCGATTTTTTGTTCAAGTTGTGACGATTGCGTGCTCAAGGAGCGCTTCTGTTCGAGTTTTGAGTTTGGTGCCATGCCCGATCCATCGTTACTAAAGGAACTAAAGTCCTCGGGTAAAAAACCATGGGAGAAACTCGCTTGCTGAGCGATCTTTTCCACAAGTTCTGGGGTTAGGTAGGATTGCGTGCTGAGACATCGCCTCAGAACCTTTTCACTCTGCGACATTTTGGCGGGAATCGATTCAGAAACACGCTTCAGTGTAGGTCCTGACGAAAGTTTCGAATCCATTTTGTTTCCAATTGCTTCAGTAGATGGATCGCTGGAAACTATAGATTTTGCTTCCACTTTCTTTATATCTTGACGCATCTCTGCTTCGGTGATAGCGGGCTTTGTTGAAACATTGCTCAGAATATATTCAGCTTGATTCAATTCGGGCTTTGTGGGACTAGATGATGTAACTTCTTTTTCAGGCTTTGAATCTTCCAGCGATTTCTTATATTTGCTAAAATCGCGTTGAGGTTTCTTTGGTGCATTTGGATCGGGGGTTAGACTATTGTGATTGTGATTGTGATGAATATGTGGACGTAGTTTGTCGTCTTCGTCGCAAATATGCTTTCTTACCACTCGCTTTGGAACTATTAACGGCTCTTCAACAGGCTTTGCGTTATCGGGAACGTCTTCACCTTCATCGTCCGTTGCATTTCTCATGGCAAACAACAATGCGCCACGCTCCTTGTTGATTGCTCTAATCATTTCTTCAGAATATTCTACGTTTGTATCGAAAACAGATTTTTCCTCCATTGGTTTTTCCGACTCTTTTGAAACAGTTTTATCAACATTGTCATTTCCATCACTATCGCTATCTCCACTTTGTGTAACTGGTTCGTCAGATAAACAGTCCGAAAGATTTTCTCCGAAAAATTTGTCCGATTTTTTATTGCCAACCTTGGAGACCTTGTGAGTTAGGGTAACCACTGGTCGATCATCTTCACTTCGCTCTTCACTTCGTTCTTCACTAGATCTGGAGACTTCGCTAACAGGCTGTTCCTTCGCTTTTTCATCGGCTCGATTTAATGGTACTTTCTCGAAATCGCTAAAATCCTTGGCATCGCCGTTATCCTGAGACTCGGATTCAGTTGTCGAATCAGCACGTTGGCCGGAAAAGATTTCTTTGAAACCGTTTCTTGTGGGAGGATCATCCTTGCGAAGCATCGAAGGGCGCTTTTTACGTGGTGGTGCAACTGGTTTACCAGTATTGTTTGTGGGACTATCGGGAACTGTTAAGGGTGCGTTATGCCATCCGGAGTTATCCATTTTCGGCTGTGTTTGATGAGGGGGTGATGTTTCTAAGCTGAAAGCGTAAAAACCAATATTAGTAGATAGTAGAGATATTACAATACAATTTAAAATAATGTACACGCAAGAGGTAGTCTAGAGGCATAGTGAGCTAATTCAAGGGGAAGAATCCCTTTACAATAACACATATTTCGAAAGAATAAAGCCTAACGAACGTTGTGTATGAAATAGAGTCAGTTTGGCTCGAAAGTATGTCTTGTGCGATTGAATTTCGAAACTAAAATGCTAAACTAACCTAAAGGAACGCGAGGTAATATAGCTCAAAAATTTTCTAAAAAAGGATATTACCAAGGGAATTGTGGAGAACTCTCCAATGTAGAGAACTCTCCACAAGATGGATGGAGGATTGGCAGGCCACGGGTGTGGGTCGTGGCACTTTGTCGTGTGACTTTGACAAGAGAGATTATGGTGAAAAATAAAGTATAGTATTGTGAAAGTTCATTCGCTTCTTTTATTAAACAAACTATTAGAACGTAAACTCGCAACTTAAGTATCGACGTGTTTACTTCAGAAATGAATTCACAGATGTATGCTAGGGGAATACAAGTGACGATGTGAGTGAGTTAGAGCTTGAAGGTTTCGTATATGCGCCTGGAATCGCTGATTCAGTAAGTCACTAAAACTTCTAGTTTTCTCGTATCGAAACTTTAAACGCGATTTTCTCGAAACTGGCATCTTAAAAAACTGCTCCTATTGTAGCTCAAAAAGTTATGGATCGGTTTGGCTGATTTTTTAAGAGCTTTCCGTCTATACACATATCTGAAGGATATATGTACCTAAAATTTTGAAGATATCGCGTAAGTAACCCCTTATTCTGGGGTAAAAACTCTCAAAAAAATAGTCGAAAAATGAACATTTGATTGAAAAGCCTCATATCTTTTTTATTTATTATTTTTTTTTATAATTTTTTAGGTAAAGCGTGACCCAATGTCATTCTTACTTTGACAGAAATTCAGTATCATATCTCCGCTGAACGAAATGAGTCGAATTACGCTTAAACAACGCTGGGAAGTATTGAAAATTTATTTCCAAAACGAACACAATTGGACCAAAATTACAAGAAAATATCGTACGAAATTCGGTCGAGAAAGTGCACCTTCAGTGAGTGGAATAAAAAAAATGGTTGATTGGCATGATTACTGACGCACCAACACGTTCCCGTGTTCGTCCCGTTCGTTCGGCAAAAAATATCGCCGCGGTGGCCGAGAATGTGCGCCGACAGCTGAGAAAATCGTATCGCCGTCGTGGATTGGAAATGGGCATCAGCCGCTCTTCCATGCAACGAATTTTGCGTAAGGATCTTGGTTTGTGGCCCTACAAATTTATATTAGTCCAGCAATTGATTTGGACGATCTTTGGTTCTAACAAGACGGTGCTCCGTGCTACACAGCGCGCAAAACAATAGCCGAAAACCGTGAAAAATTCGATGGTCGCATTATCAATCGAAATGGCGATGTCAATTGGCCACCAAGGAGCTGCGATTTGACACCTTTGGATTTTTATTTGGGGGAAACCGTGAAGAACAAGTGTTATGCGGACAATCCACAAACAATTAATCATTTGAAGGCCAATACTGAAGCAGCCATTGCCGATATAGATCCGCAAACAATCCAAAATGTGCTTCGAAATTGGACCGACAGAATGGCCTACTGTAGGACCAGCCGCGGCAGCCATTTGAATTAAATAATTTTCCATAATTAACCAGAAGGATTATTGTACTTTCAAATAAAAACGATATCACCATTAAAAAAAACATGAAAAATAACGAAAAATGGCTCATTTTCGGGTGTCTAAAGGGATTGCTCCCCTTAATGTGGTTGTAAGTTCGAGTAGATAATTTGAAATTTATATGGGGAGGGTTGTCTGCAACCCTGAGCAAATTGGCATTTTAATTTTAATTTAAAATTTTAGCAGAAATTTACGATAGAAATGACCGAATCATTACAATTTCCTACTGTAACTTAAGTCATTCACTTCCCAACTACCTTCTCACAGTTTTTAAATAGAAGTATGAAATTCATTGGAATTACCATTTTCTATAATGGAATACCTAAAAAAAAATATTTAAACATCTCTAAATAAACAATGGGCAAAAGTTTGAAAGAATTCCACGTTCTTATTGTTATTGTTTGCATAGCTAAAATAACTTGCAGTATAATTCAAAGACGCCTGTTTAAAATTGATTCAGACAGATCGGAATTTTCTTTCGTATAATTAAAAAATTACAAATCGATTTTTCCTAACCCCTCGTAAAAAATATTCAACTAAAGACGCAAATTAATTTTTATTACGATTAATTTCAAAGAGTTCATGTGATTCATGTGTTCAAATAATTTATTAATTTTTTTTTTTAATTATTTGTATTTTTCTTTGTTTATTCCACAATTGGTGTGGTTCGTCACATGAAAGAACTGTGCTCTGTAAGCAATTCCGACTAGGTCAATGATTTAAAAAAATATAACTTACACTTGCTTCTCCCAGAAATGTTTTCGTTTTCCAAGAGTATTTGGACAGATCTGAAATAAATTAGGAATTCATTAAAATATGGTAATTTTGTAGGCTAAATAAAATTAAGTACACATACTTCTGCGCAACGGCCAATAACACGGTCAACGGGGCTCTTAGAATTGCTTGTTTGATTTACTCGATCCTTACATAAGGTATTTCCCATCTGAAAATAAAATTCATATGGTAAATTTTAATGAAATATGTAATACTATGTGTAGTGCGAATTAATGCAATGTAGTGCGAAGATTATCTAGCTTCTGTTATAAATAATTTGTGATTTTATCTACAACAAAGTACAGAAAAATTCATATGAAGCTGTTATCAAGCTTTATGCAATGATACATAATATTCCGTTGGGAGTCCAGAATTCTTAAAACTTAGTTTGTAATCCATTTGATGGTGAACTGCTATCTTATCACACAAGTTTAAGAAGCACTAATTTTCTTTACAGTGTTTGTATAATAGTTTAGCTAGTTTGGAATATAACTGTGAATTAGAATATTGTTACTGGATTGTAACTTAGATACTCCCAAATGTTTTCAATCCAACGAGACAATGCTGCGTTTCTGATTTACAATAGATTTGTATTGATGATGGATGAGATGGAAGCTAAGATTACAAAGTAAATGAAATATAATTCTTAATATTTCATTAATAGCTTTTGCTTTATATCGAGAAGTTCCGAATGGTTAATATTTCACTTGGTGTTTAGGTGCTTACCAATTCGTATTTTAATACGCATATTTTAAAACGCACCCTTAAACTTGTGTGCTGGTCTGTCAATGTCAAAACGTCAGTCAAGGTTTACATTTAGATCATGGTGATGTTCATGAACTAGCAAAGAACGGAAATATCTCAATTATTCTGTGTTTTATTTAAATACAAAATTGCCCTTATTGATAACTCTCGCAGTGGGAAATTTCATTATAAATCAAATTTAAATGTACAAATAAATAAAATAAAAACATATTGCAGTCACAATCTAGATAAAATACTGAACTGTGTGTAGATAGTTTGTTTTTTGTTTAGGACTCTCGTTTGGATACTCTCCCGCTCGAAAGTAAAAGACAATAACGTTTCAATTTCATATTGGGAACAAGAAAAATCACCAGAGGTCGAAAACCGAAAATTGAATTTTGGTTTTCTTTTTGCCCTAAAACCTCCCCTTAAGCGATGTTTCAATATCTTTACATAAATGAAAAGTCCTGTCCACGGAACTTCATACTTCTTTAGTGCTTCTTACTAAACATACAATTTTTTGAAAAATGGCTATCTTCTCACTATCGTTCTCTCCCACGCCTTTCAAATTTTTTACATTAAATAGGCCCTTCTTGTAATCCTTTATTATAAAGGGTGTCCCAAAATTAACGCAAGATTTGAATTAAGGCCCCATGAGTCCGGTACGACAATTTTTTAAGTCAGTTTGATTTTTCTTTCTTGAGAGGATTATAATCGATTGAAATCGTTTTTCGTTCGTGTAATTTGGCGTGGACAATACGTCTGCATCGTTCGCTGTCTATCAGCGAACTAATTTTGATTTTACAGAAAAAAATAGTGTTATAGGTTTTCAAATTATTTGAAACGCATAACTATTAAAAATCAATAATTTTTTCATTGATTTAACTTCTAGAAATACCATTTAATTATACTATCTGTTATACTAATTCTTGCCATGAAAATCGTTCAAAATTGTTTCAGTTTGACTTCATACCTATATTATTAACAAAATTTAAAAATTTTAAAAATTTGATCTATTTAAGACCTTCTTTAAGATTTTTTCTAGCATTATATTAATGAAAATGTCATGTTAATTTTTTAAGAAATAGGTAGTTTGCGTTTAAAATACTCGAATTTACGCATTTTAAAAAATTTTCAAGGGTTGTTGTTCTAATAGCAATTTTTCCAAATAAAGTTTTGAATTTTTTCTCTATGGAAGACCTAGTTTACATACCAGCTAATAAAGTGGTGTAATTTTATTTTGCTTTTTTGTTGCCATTAACGTGAAATATTAGCAAGAAAACAGTTATAAATCATCAAAATCGCATTTAACGTGCCTTAAATAGAAAACATAATTCTTAGTCGTTTGATTGTTATTTTTTTATAGAATCATAAAGTACATTGGATAGGTTTATTTATGGAATAAAACTTCGGGGAAATTGCCTCCAAGTTTTTGCTGGCATATGCGCACTCTTTTGTCTAAATTTTTTGAATTTCGTTTATATTCTGGGATTTCCACCAACCGTCTAACTCACTGCTTCGATATTAAAATTTGAACGGATTGTTTTTGGACAACCAGTGTGTTTAGCGTCTCAAACTGATTCAGTCTCCCGGAATTTTTCAATTAATCTCTTAACAGTTGACGAAGTTAAAACACTATTCCGACGATATTTTGTATGAAATTTTGAACTTATTTTTGAGCTATTGTTCAATAATTAAAATATGTTGTTGTATCCTGTAGCGATTTTTACCATTTTTACTAACCCAAAACTCTCAGCTATCAAATTGTTTTTTTTTCAGGGCTGCCAACAATTTACTGCACAAATGGCGGCAGATTTAAATCTTGCGTTCTTTATGGGACACCCTTTACATACCCCAGCTCCTCCCTTGAAAATGTTAGCTCTTGTGAAGTTCCCTAGTATTCCTAGTATTTTCAAGTTAAAGTTTCAACTTTTTGACATCTACCGTTCAGGAGATATAGATTTCAGAATTTTTCAATCTCAGCATTCAAGTGTCTTGGACGTATTATCCCCTCTCCCCTAACCTCAAATATATTTTGCAAATGGATTCACTATCATAGTTCTATATAAGTTCCAAGTTTCAACCTCAACCCCGACAAAAGATACCAGTCGTAGGTGTTGACCCATTCTACCCACAATACAAATTTAAACTTAATATCTCAATGGCTAGTAGTCTGGGTGGCTTAGTGGCTAGAGCACTTGCCTTCGGTGCATTGGGTTCTAGGTTCGAATCTGCTTGGCGACAAGCAATTTTCGAAAATGGGATTGGGTGCCGGACTACTAGTTCACTCAGCTGAAAATGAGTACCTGAATTAAAAATCGGGGTAATAATCACGGACGAGCGTGTAGCTGACCACTTCACCTCCTAGTGTTCCGTTGGTCTCGCAATGAAGTAGCTCTAGCATTACTTCAAGGCCTAGGCCCGATTTGGGCTGTTGCGCCATTGATTATTATTATCTCAATTGCTTTGTCAGCTTCGCGCCATCAAACGGCGGACAGACGGACATTTATTTTTTTTATTTTTGGTACTAGTCCTATCCAAATGGAGAGACACTCCGAATAGCTATAAAGTGAATAGGTACTGTCAGAAAAATAGCCGCAACAATTGCGCATTTGAGCAGTGTTTCGTAATATTCTAGCACTTAATCCAAGAAAAACCCTGCTACCAGTGAATTTTCGAGCTGCTACAGACTTGTTTTTAACAGTTTGATACGTATAAATTGTTGGATGTGCCATGTTATGTTATAAAACGCGCTAGAACCAGTATTTTTCTTAACAATGCAGTTGTTAATTTCGTTTACTAGATGCCGCCATCGTCGGAAAGAGCGGTATCTCTTTCTTTTAATGTTGTTCACCTTGTCGCACGATGGGGCTATTATTGCACTTTTATTGCACTTAAGGAAAAGCCAGTAAATAGCCAGTGTCATAACAGCATTATCGCTGCAAGATACCAAGCCCTCTTTATGTAAACCGAGCTGCAGATTCAATTATATCCAGAGTTATAAAAACTTATGGAAATTGCTTAACTCATTGTAATGAGTTTTGAACCGTATAATTGTTGATCGATAACCGGGCGGTGCTAACACGAGTGCCAATCATGTGACCTTATAATAAAGAAGACCTGAAAGAGGTGGTATCTAGTATGTTTACACTCTTAATTCGCGTTAAATTCAAATATTGCCGCTTAAAAAATACCCTATTTATCACCTCTGTACACAAATTCAATAAAATTCTTTGAAAAATACGACTACGAGTTGCGTGAATGTTATTTGAATTTACCACCCGGTTTATAGGATCGGATATCGAAAACATTTATTTTAAGCTTCTTTATTTTAAGTATCAAGGCCATATTCTCTGTCTGATTGTGTTTCCGATTCCGTCAAATGAAAAGCTCAGAAAGCAGAAAATAGAAAATGGATTGCATCTATAATATTTACTTTGTTTCAGATTCTCACGTAAATTCATTTATGTAAATCATTTTTTTTCCGATATTTTTCCACTCTGCTTAATTTAAAATGGTCTTGTTGATGATTGCCTGGCGAGTCAAAGGCCACTGATCTTTCAACGCTAAATAAATATTGTCGCCATTAAATTTCAACCATAATCAACAATTTAAGTGAACTACTCTCTACGGTCTATGGCTCTTAAAAGATTTTTTTTTATTACCGCAACATCGCGCATTAGGTCTTTTATGTCGCGCAGGTTTTACCGTACCTATGCAACAATCACATCAACAATTTTAAACTTTCTTTTGGATTTAGTATATTTTTTTTTGTTTTTGCTATAAACTTTTACTCTCAACAAATGACATCATTGCAGTTATATTTTGTGATTGTTTCGACGTTTTCCACGTCTCGCCAATACAATTTTTGCGGTTTTTCGGTGTGTATATTTTGTGTATATTTCTGGGCGAGTGCGACTTATGAATACCGAATTTATTTATTTTTGCACCTCTGCTATTTTTATTTCAGCGGATACGTACATATGTAGGTATTTTATGAATTTCATTTGCTCTCGTTGTAAGCTGCAGATGAAGTGAAGATTGAAAGTTCAAGAATTGACTGCCTTATTTTGATAGCTGTATGTGTAATTTTTTCACTTCTTTAAGCACAGAAACTGTGTACATACATCAGCGTGTAATCATCATAATTATGAATTTGTCATTAAAATATGTAGCTACATAAATTGTTCAATTTGACGGATTAACAGAGCAGTTGCGTTCCGGAACAGTACCGATATTTTGCTTACTGTTATGGTTTATAGAAGCGCTCATTTAGAACGTAACTCACTTCATTTTAAATCACATTACAGTAAATAACCGATTTAAAAAAAAAATGTATATATATCTGTATATACATATATATATTTATATTTCAATTTAAACCTCATGGTGACTTTAAACCCCATGGTGACTTTTGGCCCACCCTGTACAGGCCGAGGCCAATATTTGCAACTTGCTTAGTTGAGTCTGTGCAGTTACCTGTGAAGTCTTGAGCCACCATACGAATGGCGCATGTGTGATCACAGGTATACATTCAGTAAGCGATATTGATTTTTAGATCCCAATTTTAACCAATAAGCTTTTACAGGTCGAGTGAGAGTATGTATGTATAATGTATGTATGTATGCATGCATGTTCCGTATAAACTCCTAAATCACTAAACCGATTTTTATCAAATTTTTTGGGAGCATGTAGAATAGTCCCGTTGAGGTTTCTGTGGCCATCCGAATCAAAAACCATTATTTTTTCAGTTTTTAGTAATTCGGTCTATCTTTCCTGATACCATCGTTGATAGTTTTAAAAGTAGTTTAAGGTTAGGTTACTTTAGTTTAAGTTAAATTATAAGGTTTTTCACGCCGTTTTCCTTGTGTCGCAAGATTATAAAATAAGAATAAAAGAACTAAAGCAATACGCGAAATATTAATATTGAAGTTGTAAAGACCATAAAGTAATCTGATCACTGTTGAATTTAAACTAGATTATAAGCTAAAATCATGTTCATAATTTGGAAATAAAAATCAAATCAAATCCATTGTTTTACAATTTAAATCGTAGTTTAGTATTTCACTTAGAGTATGTAATATGTATGTACCCTACGATTGATTGATATCTGTAGTGATTGCAGGATGTTAATACTCGTATATCATAATTGGAACTACATTTTATTATAGGATCTTCTGAATAATATTTTATAATTTATTTCTTGTTGTAATTGACACCTCTACCATTATAACTCTTTCGTGACATTATTTCAAGGCAAGTTAAACAACGAGCGGAGTATTATGAATATCCAGGTTTTAGAGCACTGGCAAATTATAGAGTACCTACTTACTTCTAAAAATAAAGTTTTTGTATAATTTTTATTGTGTGAGCTGAATCTCTTGTTGTTGCTTATTGGTTTACATTTCCGAACAACAAATTATTTTCTTATTTGACCTAAAGCTACTCATTGTTTGTCCAAATGATTTTAAATCATTCTGTATATTTGTAAACGTGTGCATAAAATATATTAAAATGAAAATATATATATATCAGCAAAACGACGTTACATATGATTATCATAATTGCTCCATTTTATTATATACGAATGACCCACAAAGTCTTTGATATGAGTTCAAAGAACTTCTAATTATAATTAGTATAATATTGTGAGAGATGGCAGGTGCTATTTTTAAAAAAGTAGGACACAAATTTTTTTAATTCTAAATACAAACCAAATTAGGTACACTTAAAAAATTAAAATTGTGATAAAGTTTAAGGCTTATGGCAAATTGTACTCTGAGATAGCGGATTCTGGAAGCATGAGAAGAATTTGAAACCCTTTCAGCCCTCTTAACCGAAAAATTGAAAAGCAATTTTTTTTTTCCGTTTTTAATGAAGTCAAATCTTACTCTGTCCGTGAAGAAAGAAGACAACGTTTTTCTTACAAATGCGCTAGTATGCAGAATGGTATACGTTTGGATCTCATCAAAATTCAAAATTAAAACGCATATAGCAGAGACAGAACTACATATGTAGGTGTTAATTGCAGACATTTCATTCTTCCCTGGAAGATGAGTCTTTAGCACCAGCTTGAGTCTTATTAAGATCTCTATCAGAAGGCCGTCACGTCTCTGATAAAAGTTCTATTTCCCGGAAAAAACTCTAAGATATTTCTAGACATCTGCCTCAACCATAACTTAGACATGGATATCGTCCAAGTTACTATATCCCTGGAAATATATCGAATTCTACATTTGTCCAAACCGAAGTCCATCCGGATATACCGACTAAAAAAGCGTGTCTCTTCAGCTGACCTTTAAGATGTTTGTCGTTTCCAGCATACAATTTAATGTCATCTATGAACATCTAATTACTCAGATAATGTAGGGTGTTTCAATAGGAACGCATAAAATTTGTTAGGTTATAGAGGTCATGTTGTGAAAGCAACATCCGTTGAATTCATTGTAAATTGTTTAATAGTGTATGGCAAATTACCTTGGAAGATTGTACTGCTGAGCCAATTGAATACAATACTAAACTACAAGGGATTTAACGAATCTCCTTAAATTTTTTTCCCGCTTGATGTTGGTGGGCAGTGAGAGTACAATGCCTCCATCTGAATGGATTGTTATGGAGGTATTGCAACCTTTCATAGCTATTTCCAGAACTAATCAGTAAAGGATATAATCGACAGATTCAAGGACCTCGATTAGCCAGGAATTTATTACTATTTTTATTATTAGGTCTTAGCTGTCTGGTCTCAAGTAAAAATTTCAAACCATTTTTTTTTTAATTTGAAATGCTGGAAAATTCTAGGAGTAACTTTCTCATACATAAATATGACCAAACAGTTGTCCAAATATCTTTTAAGTCATACTACTAAAAAGTCATTGGCCTCGTATACACCGGTATTAACTTAGTCCGTAAGTAAAGCCGTATTAAGAAGCGGTGTAAACGTGTGGTATTAAGTTAGTCCAGTTCCGCATGTGGACTAGAACTAAACTAAATTAAACCGAGCGCAGTTGAAATAGCATTATGGCAACACTAAGCTTCCCCTATTTAAACTGTTTCATAGATGGCGCCCTGCGTTTATTTCAATTTGTAGCAGATATTTGCACCCAATAGTCTAAAAAGTGTGGGAAATCATGCAGTTTATCCAAGGTATTTACCAATAGGATTGTTAACATGTGGCCTTTCACCTACAAGTCAACTTCACATATGACGTTTAAAGCAAAGTGGATTAACTTAGTACACTCGGGTGGTATAAACGGCAAGCATAATACCGAGAACAGTTTAATACGTATTAACGATTGCGGTATATACGAGGCCACTGAGATAACTTTTAAGTCATGTTCGTGCCCATAAAGTTAAACAAAAACTTTTTATAATATTTGCAACCAAAAACATTTTCAAAAAACTTCAAAGTTACATTTCTAGCCAGGTAGTCGTCAAAATAATTTTACACTTATAATTACAGCCAAAGTTGTGGAACAGAGGTGGCGGAAAGTTGTTAACGGATTAATGACAAATTAGTAACGAAAGATCATTTGCATAATATGCCTTTGTGCAATTTAACTGGTTTTGCAAAAAGCTACTGTTATTGATTCCACATAACCAAGGGCGAATTCAATTTTAAAACACTGAAAATTGTTAACTGGCTTCACGTTTCTTTATTGAAACTACATACCAAAGCTCAAAGATCAGACGAATAAAATTATTGTTTTAATATTCGCTCAATAGTCAAAATATGATTATAGCAAAGAAACTAGCCATTTTTTGATGTAGAGCACTCTGAATTTGAATGGACGCCCCCGGTGCTGTTAGTAAAATGCAAAATTTTCAAAGTGAATTTTTGCAGTATGGTTTTGTAGATATTAATAGGAATACAACTTAAATTCTTCAAACAACTGTTACCTGTGCCATACATCGATACCAGTTCTTATAAAAACAAAATTTTAATGTCCATAATGAATTCAAACATAATAGACAGAAGACGGAATCCACTAAGAAATTTATTAGAGATTTGTGTATTATGTCAAGAATTTTGAAGTATTTTATAATCCAAAACCGTTAAAAAAAATCTGCTAACCAAATGGAAATTTTGTAGTCCAAGTTAATAAACTTAGCATCGAATAAATTACCTACTTCTTCTCGTTGGACACAAGTCCATTGATGAGACAAACAAAATGAGACAAACAAAAATTTCCGGACAAAATCCCGATATTAATGACAAAGAAAACTTAAAACAATTTCAGAAATATTGTAAAATTAAGCCGAACATTCAAGGTAAAATCACATTAAAGTTTGCTGACCATTCCTAAGGCCTGATTTCGGTCGCTAATTGTTAGCTCAGCTTGTTGGTTCAACATTTTATATTTGCATAATCACTTATTGCTTATTGGCATGAGAGTCACACTTGCTGCTATAAAATATTCTTACGGATAATACGTAATAGCAAGTGGTACATTTTAAGCACTAATTAGTGTGCAATCGGCAATTGAAATCGGTCACCGACTACTCTTCAAGTACATACTATTATACTTTGCACTTGTTATGAATTTATGTCTAAAAATAATCTTGAAGGTTTAAAAAATAGTTTATTTGTTGAACTCTCCAGTACGTTCACGCAGATTATGCGAGTACTAATCAGAATTTGGTGGTGCATACCTATTAGCCACTATAAGCCAGACAATAATTTAACTGCTATTTATAGTGAAATAAAATGGCGAAGTTCTGGGAATTCAATTGTGCCGTGCAACAAATTTTCATTGATTTTTTTTAACATATTGTTGCATTGCGTTGTAGCATTTGAACTAAGACGGATCATGACCTGCATACACACATCCATTCACTGTGTATGAAAACGAAGTTCACTTATAAGTATACCTCACATCGACGTACAGACGTGTAATTTCTCTTCTCTATATCTCAACATTGCAACTTTCTTCACTACTCGTTAATGATACCCGATAGTTGATCACTTAATTACCCAAAATACGGCAGACATAATGTGACATTGTCTGGTTGGCAGACATGCAAAACGCCTAGGTGTTCCATACACCTACATTGTGATTGTCCTTAACAAGCCAGCTATAGAAACAATGATGAACAAATTTATTCGCAATTGTAGCTGGTTTAACTAGCTATTCCCCTGCAGTAATACTACGATAACTCCCTACATGGGACTTCATTGGGTATCATGGGTTTGGTATCACAGTGTACCAACTGAATAGTCTAAGTAAGTTAGTTAATCTATAATTTGGATGGCTGCCACCATAACCTGTCTTAACCTAACTAACCCAAAAAACTACCAGTGAATATACCCGATACTTGACTACAGAATTATCCAGAATTCTACCACTGAATTTTCCTGATAGTTGACTGGTGAATTAGGTAATAATATAAATTCTTCAGTCTATACGTTTTTAGATGCCGGACAGCGTCTGGATTTTCTCTTACTTTCATACGTGATGGTCACTCAATGAATAGGCTTGCTTACTCCATTTTTAGATCTCAAACGCTTCGATCTTTTAAACATATAACCGAGTACTGGTTTATAAAAGGAGTTGACACTGAAAAAAATTATCATATAAAAAAATATGTCGAATTATTGAATTTTCAGTATATGCGAACTTTCGGATAGCGCGATTGTGCAGTTATCGTTAAATTTCACACTGAGTCATATACATTTAAAATATATGAATTTGTGTGCTTCGGCTGCAAAAGTGCAAACATACGCGGTATTTCCCCGAATTATTTGATAATACTATTTTTAATTGCATGTACTTAATCATGGTAGTACCACCGAAGAAGCTAGCTAGGGTTCGTTTTCGTTATCAGATCAGTCAGTAACAAGTACCAACTGATCGACTGGGATAGAGCACTACTTCGCCTAGTAATAAATATTTGCTAGAAAGGCCAATAAAGAAACCTTTGTGGAAATTTTGGTCAAAAAATTCGTTCAAAAATTCGTGAACGGATATGTTTTTAAATTTTGTATTACACTGTATGCCTCTATGTTAAATATTTGACCAACAAATGCAGTCTGATCGCCTAATTTTTATTTTCCATATTATTTTGTTAAATTTGACTGAACATTCCGTCAAATTTTTGTTGTCAAATATTTGACAGCATGGGATACAGTGTAATACTAGGTTCAGTTGTCAGAAGATAAGTTTTGTGTTATCTGTGTTATTTCTTAGTAAATTGCATGCACCCATATGTCTAAAGAGCAGAATAAGGATTCGGAATGGACTTACTACGCATCGATCCATAAAAGGCTCAAGTATGGAAAAAATATTGCTTATACAAAGAACAAATATAATTTTTCTCAAATTATTTAAAATTGTCATCTTTTTCCGTTCGAAATTTCGGCTTTTTGAGCTATTTGAAAGAACGAACTCTTAGACCCGTTCCTACGATCGTCAATTAAATTCTAACCGGAACTTTAACTGGCAGTTTTGTATGAAAATCTATCAGTTAAAGTTCCAGTTAGAACGTAACTGACGACCGTATGAACGGGCCTTAGACTTGTCATATTCTAAAAATACGCTTTAAATATTCGGTTGAATACATACCATATATATTTCGATTTAAAGCTCATATGTCGCGGAAAATTGATTCCGGCGAATAGTCTAATCAGAAGTAGTAAAAACACAAAATTACATCACTCGCATACAAATAATTTACATTTATTCATGACAAATGTATACGAATACACGGCGCTGTGTAATTTAAATTGTAGTTACCTTGAACATGAATGAAATGAAGTCAAATCAATAACAAATTGATAATTTAATTATATACTATCGTCAGAAAGTCTCGCAGTGAAAAACAGAGTTTTTTTAATTTTTAGATTCAGCAAAAAGTAAACTATTTCACTTCATTATTGGTGAGCTATCCGCACAGATAACAATGGAACAATTGCTGTTTTATGGAAGAAATTGCAATGTAATAATTTTCAATAACCATTTTATGCAGCTAGTCACAGTCTATTGTTCGGGAGGATACAAAAAGATGTTATTATGTAAGAGTCTATTATTATTTATTCATTCATATCTACAACTGCAGGGTGTTCCAAACGAGGCAATATTAGTTGTTGTTATCTTCTTAAATGAGTAACGAAATGGAGGTTTGCATACATAATTTGTACTAACGCCACTATTGCCAATTTATCTTACATTTCATATTTTCGCTGGCAAATTCAGTCAGATAGTGTAATCGTCAAATTTATATTTGACAATTGATGTCAAATTTTACTGTGTTAAATTTTGTTGGTCATATATTTGGCAGCATAACAAATATCTACAAGTTGCTATCCGCCTGTCCGTCTGTTGAAACGCATGATAACTTAAGAATACGTTGAGTTAGGATATTAAGATTTGAAATCCAGATGTTTGGTTGACCTTGTTAGGCTAAGTTAGTTACCAGGAAAAACGGTCATATACTCATTCGGGAATTTACCATACGAAAGACCTTAAGACACTTGCTCTTAGGCCACGAATTTGAAATTTTTCTAAAAAAATTGATTATCCATAATAGTTGCAGTTTAAGCAAAGGCATGAATTAGAAGAAAATTCTATGAGTCCGTCGTGTTGCTACCTTATTAGTCAGCGAAGTTTCTCTACTATTTCTTCCGGTGGCTCCCATACTAAAATTTCTTAAAACACGTGTTCAATAAAATATTCTTAATAATTTATTATTTTAATGCTTGTAGATAAAGAATTAGTATAAAATAAATCGGTTGGGTCCTTTAGGTAGATGCCATACAAACTTTCCTGTAAAGTATTTGAATTCTTCTTTCGAAATTCACTATAAATCAATAAATCATCTAGCTTGAAATTCAAAATTTTGCAGTAAGTAACTATTAGTTTTAGTTAGTTTAAGTTAAAATCAAGATCCAGTTTCCTATTGATCGAAATACCTTCACACCTTCCAGCAGCTCTTATACATCAGAACGCTTTAAGATAGGAATTTAAAATTTCGTAATTAAACTATATTCAATGGCTTCAGATAAAGTGATAAATATGGTGAAAATAAAGGCAGTCCTTTCTGCTGGGCCCTTAAAAAATGCAAATTTTTTACATGGGAATTTATTTAAGATACGAAATTGAAAACGGGAGATATTATATTTCTCCTTCAAGTCGACCAAACGATAGTCCTTAAAAAATGCGACTTACATTCTCACTCTTTATTCTGCTTTAGTTAATAAGTATGTAAGTTAGTTAATAAGTCAGAAGTCAGTATTTCATATAGAGTATCCTACGATTGGCTTGGGAAGGATAACAGAATGAAGATAATTGTTTTTTACTGGCTAGAGTTTGAACCTTGAAAGCATAATAGGTATTTAAATCTAAGGTTTAGTTTGTATTCTTGTAGTGAACCTAGAACCAGTAGTTGTTGCGTTTCATATGTGAATGATTTGGCTCGCCAGCTTATCACACGAGTTATGTACATATATGTAAAAGTAGTGATTTTTGAAACAGAAATAGTGCCTTAGAAGAACCCCACTAACGCCCGAGATAAAGGAATGAAGAACAAATAAGTACAGTGCAGTACAGAGCCTTTCTGGATGTCAGAAATTAGAATTGTTTACTTATACTACACTTGTAATGGGTGAGAATGAGAATTCTCAATATATGGGACTAACATGGTATTATGTATATCAATGCAAATTACATTTAATTTAGCTAGAAAAAAATATGTACCTAGTAGTACAAAACTCCTCTGCTTAAATCTTCGGCTATGCAGAGCAATTGTCCCTCGCCAAAGTGTTCCACTACGGGATCACCCACGCAAATGCAATGAATCTTTCACCGAATGCTCTATTAATATCAATGGATAATCTGTAAAGTGAGTGGTCTCAAATGAAGAACGATTTGCTTTTCTTGATGTATACTTCAGCAACTTTAAAAACTTCTTACGCATGAAACGTTTACTGAAAGTTATTTAGATATAGGTATTTAATCCAGTCTGTTTTCAGATGAGACGATGCTTAGATGATTATTCATATACCTACATTATTAAAAAAAAATTACTCTGTTTATGTCGATACAAACTCGTACATTGTTATACTTATTGCCAGATTTTGGTACTTGGAAGGCCAACAAAGAGCGATGTAAAGTTCCAAGGTTAATACAGTTTGTTAATGACTAGAACTATGTATTAAAAAATTGTTCTTGAAAATATAACATAAATATTGTATTATTTTTTTTTAAGTCATTGATTTATTTGGTGTTGGCCACTCAAAAGTTAGACACCTCCTCATAGTGGTCAACCCACTGCATTTTCGGTCATTCTACTTAGAAATATATCCAACGATCGTGGAATGATGTTAACTATAAAACCATACATAGAAACAGAGAATTAATTCATTACGTATCCGTTACTACCTTGCCATTTATTATTTAATTTGCTCATTTTTGGAATACTTGATATCTTTTATGGGAATTATGCGAGGGTTAAAAAACTCTTAAATTCATATTGGTGCATTTCTATTTTTTAGTAAAATTCCGTTAGGAAACATCTGGTTATATTTTATGATTTTATCATTTTAGATTTTTTCACCATGATTGATGATTTTAGGATCTTATATTTTTTCTCCAAAATCTTACTTTATTAGATCGGTTCTTATTTGAAATCAATTTTAAATTTTTTTCGGGTATTCAGTAATGAGCCGAATTATTCAAATATGAAGCCCATGATCCAATCAATCATGCAGCAAACATGCAGCACTGTATGTCACATCTAATTCAAATATTAGTTAATGTCATAAATCAAAGAATAATAGATTGCGACACACGCACTTTTTGTGACTTATCTAAGAGCGTTCGACTATGGTTGCATTATCCACTATATGCCTCTACTAGATTTATCGCCTTAGCAACCGTTCGTTATTTTTTAATTTATATGAAAATAACTCTTTTGATGACATGATGCGCAGAACTTTAACCATTTTTTCGCTAACTGTCGCAATCTCTTTTTCTTTGATTAATGAGTTAATGTTACTCTGATCGAAAACTGTGAAAATTCAAATTTTCTACTCTTCCCTCCAGAAAAATTCGATTAGTTTGGTACGTTTTTTATTTGACTCTTGGCTGGCCTTACGCAGCGCTATACAAAAGTTGCAAATAGAGCAAAATTTAAGTTACTGCAGCACTGCACTGATTGGATCATTGACTTGAAGTTCTAGTCTAAAAGTCAAGTTTAAATCTAAAAGGCTATAATCTTTGTAAACAGAACTCGGTATTTTTTTCAGTTTTAAATTAATTTTTTTATAATTGTAGGTTACGAAAAACACAAAACTCTTCTAAAACTTTTTTCAGTTTATTATATTAATATACATAACTTAACGAAAGTTTCGAGAGCCGAAAGTATGGTTGCGACAACCATGCAAGTTTTCATAGCTAAATGTTTTTATGACTTATATATATTTAATCAATTAAGTGGTACAAAATAATACAGTTGATACAAGCACAGCTTGAGCTATTAGATCCTTATTACATAGTGCAAAATGCCGCACAGACTATTAATTCAACTGTACTAAAATTGGATTAAAATAACCATATTTTTGCGTTGCGTATATCTTTAAGAACTTTATTACAACAACTATTACTTTAATCGGTCAAATATTCAATTAAAATGTTTCTTCTTGTTGCATTGTGTAAAATGAACAAAATTGCGATGTGTTGGGTATAGCTGCGAAGAGTAAATTTTTAGAATTGCTACATTATTACATTGTTGAATCGATATTTAAAATTGTTGGTCAAAGACAATGTCAGCATCTCAGAGAAAATGGACATTTGAAATGTTTAAATTAAAGTATGAACCTAAAAACAATTTTGGCACTGATACAGCAAAAATATATATAGCATGTAATTTTCTATCATTTGCATTTGGAACCGCTTACGAAATAAAGGATGGTATTGTTATACATTTTTTACATTTTTTTAAAAAGTTTTGCTTAGCTCAAGTTTTTTTTTCAAACTATCCAAACATCAAAGAATATGAAAAATGCATATAATTAAATTGATAAATAATCTAATTTCCCATAAGATATTTTAATAAAGTTCATACGTAAAAAAACAGCTTGCAAGCTTAGGCCATCGATCGTCAGTTAAATTCTAACCGGCATTTTAACTGGAAGTTTTGTATGAAAATCTGTCAGTTAAAGTTCCAGTTAGAACGTAACTCGTAGGAACGGACCTTAGAGTTTTCATTAGGGCCGTAAAACTTAAGAATTTTTAGAATAAAAGTTTAACCATTATATTTTGTAATCTAAAGTTATTTGTTTTTATTTATCTCCTGGTTTTTCTTTAGGTTGTAATTTTTCTCTACTGGGCCTAACCTATGTAAATTTTTTAAAAACATTATCTCGAAATGTTCTTGCTTGATATATAAAAATTAAATTTTTGGAAAATTGTTATTCTCCCACTGTCGTGCTCCACCTCTCTCCTACAAAATTATATAATATGTAGGTACTAAAACAAAATTTTACCTTTTTTTCAATTGATTCAGAATACATTCTAATCTATACTTTATCAACACACTACTGACAATTTTTTGAAAATTGGTCCATATCATAGTTAAATGCCAACGTTCACTAAGACTACCCCTATTTTTGGATTACTTTCCATAAATATACTAAAATAATAATGGGCATTTTATTTTTGTTTCAAAATTTTATTATTTGTACCTATTTGAAAGAAGGAAATCGAAACGCATACTGGAATACAAAATTCCGTTTCTGAACTGTTAAGTCGACTACAGACTTCTCCTGCTTTTCTTGTTTTTTTCCATTTCGTAGGTTTTTCGTCCTTTTTCACGAAACACATGAAACTTGTGAGAACACGAGAAAACATTCTACACACAATTCGCAAGTTTTCCGTTTTCGTGGTTTCCATTTATTTTATTTAACACTTCGCTGTCCGTCCAACTAATTTCAAATATGTTTCTGGACTTAACCTGCAAATGAAAAACTGTCAACACACCACGCAAAACAAGAAACTCACGAAAAAATCGTCTTGCACATTTTTCGTCACATTCTCGTCAAGCAAAACCCTTTGATGTCGTAAAAAAACCCGCCTCCAGTAGAGAAAACTGACGAATCGGGAAACGCGAATAATGAAGCGTGAGAAACTCACGAAAAACCTCTATGCACTATTCACGAGAAAGACGCGAATGACGCGAAATAGGCGAAACACGATGAGTCTGTAGCCGGCTTTACGGTTTCCTGAAAATAATTTGTTGATTTTGGTGTTCGCTTCGAATCCGTTTCGGCCCTTTAAATAAAACTATGCAGGTCCCTTATGTAAGCCACTGCTCAAAATAACCTAAAATGGCTTAGATTCCTTCCCGATATATGTAAATACCCTGACTTCCTTATATTTTCCCCAATAACTACGAATTCGGTATTTTATCTAGTGTTCTGCATAACTGATGGGTTGTTGAGACCGTGGTATGTTTGACGGTTGAATGTAAAAGGATCTGCATTAACTCTATATCCCCATCACTATAAGATTCCTGAAAAGTTCCGTTTAACTAGATAGATAGACAAATATATTTCGTGATTATATACAACTTTGTTTTTACAATTTCATAGCAGTGCAGGGATTAGATTAAGTTATCTTTACGGCTTCGTTCTAGTTCATTATGCTGGTATGTTTGCAGACTAGCTTAATTCTTAGTTGATGTTTTTGACATTTTCAGGGAAATTTTTTTTCAAAAACCCGTCCGTTTAACTATACAATGCTCTTTTTTGCCGGTTCTACGAAATTTTACTAACCATACAAAATCTCATACTTGGTCGGCTTTCCTATTCAAATGACCTTGCAGCTTGATTTACGATAAATCGTAATTTATAGTTATTACAGAAGTCGGAAAAAAAATTAAGATACCAATTACAGTACGACATCCGATACATTCTTTGATAACACTCCGTACAGAAGCCTATTAAAATTATTATGCAATCCAAAATTGATATAACACCGACTTGTTTGTTGATATCGCGGAGTATATTGCATCGCGTTTACTTCGAGTTACGCTAGTAGAAAAAGGCTCAAGGCAAAAATCACGCGGCATGACTTACTCCACGCCGTAGGTAAATCTGTGCTGTGCCGTGATGTACGATGCTCTTTTTTTTAGAACAAAATATTATATTTGCAATAAATAGCCGTGAGTCATGGATCGAAAGTCCATGAAATCTTCTCTCCGTTAACACACAGTTTCTATATTTCGGTTGGTATCATAAAAGCGATAAAATCGACGTAGGCCGAAACTTTGGCGCTTCAAAGTTGCAAAATATGGTAACTAGGTTTATTCGCTTCTATTTCGAAGCCAATGAATGTTTCGCGATGGTGCAATACCAGAATATTTAACCGGAGACAGAAAACTCGCATTATTTAACATATTCAAGTTAAAAAGAAAACTTACTTTGTTTACTGGTTAATTCCTACTAAATGTAATTAAATATCCAAACACGATTTATTTTCAGGTGGTGAAGATCGGTGTCAATTGCCGAGACTCATAATCACAGGAACAAAATAAACAACAAAATATTACAATATACGAGTAAAGCATTAGCGCGATAACGTCATACGTTATATCAGCGTGCAGCACAAGAATGTTAAAAAATCAACAGCACGTCCAACAATAAAATCGAAAAACAGGCTTTTTTTTAAAAAAAAACTTCAACAAACTCATCCACTTGCAGTAAGCAACTAGCAAACTAAAACAAGACAACAATTCTGCATTCAAGAGCAAAAAAAAAAAGTGTATTAACAATATTAAAAACGATTTCTCCTTTAGCACAGCATAAAAATTGACATGGTACTTATAGGTACAAACGTAAAATATTAAATTAATTATAAATTTATTAAAATTTATTGTTGTTTACAGAGAACACAGCACGATCATAAACTAGGTAATACGTAGCACTGTACAAAACAGCTACAACACCATTCCAAACGAAGTTTTTTTCTCTGCAATATTTAAGAGCTTGACTCTACACCACACGATCGTCAAACCATACTAAAATGGACTAACTTTAGTGATCCATCACATATCATGAAACGATCGCAAGGTGGGTCTGTCTCCCAGCCCAACAACTCCCATCCAGTCGTGTGTATGTTAACGAATATGTTATATTGGATCTTTACGCGCAGTTTCCACTAAGATTCTGATATATAAATCCGCGGCTATACCGCGAATAGTATAGTGATCGCGTCACTTCGCCACCGGTCCAGCGGGATGAAGCAGAGATCACTTTTTTTTTTGTCTCGTCTTTTAAATATAGTATTTTGGTTGTGTGATCGCACTTTTACTCGAATATCGCGGTCCGAGAGTAGAACAGTGAACACGAAGTCACCAGACGATCGCGATTTGTTCATAAAATGTATTTTTCTTCTCTATTTTATCATATGGACCTTCCACGTTTGTTGGTCTACAGCGACCGCCGTAATTTTTTAACAGCAAATTTAATTTAAAATTTTTAGAAATATAATTACATTAATTTAATTTAATAAATATTGTATATTTAATTTTTACTTTCATGAAAATAAATATTGTAATAATTCTAATTTTTATTTTATATATGGAAGGTATAATAATATAATAAATACAGTAAACAAATCCATTGACTTTTACATCTTTTGGACCCTTTTCCTTTAAATTTAAGTTCTACTTTGATTTCATTTGCATGTAGCTAAATACAAACTCTTTAACTTGGCTGTAGAGACGACTGTCTGATCTCCATTATTTTAAGTATAGTATAAGCTTGTTTCATTATACTAAGGGTAGCACAATAAAGAATTAAAGAAGAATTAAATTACATCTTTTGGATAGTAGACAAATATACCTTGACTTTTCAAGTAAAATTCAATTTGAATGTAAAATTCAATTTTCGGTATGTAAATTTCAATTTTGCAATCAGTATATTAAAATTTGCAATATGTAAATTTCAATTTTGAAAGCAGCAAATTCAATGGATATTCATTCTAAAGTGCATAATTATCTCTTTATATTCTCTAAAAAAAAGCGTATAATTAGCACTTACTTACTCTCGATCAATTCAATTTTCCTGCGTATAGGTTTGATACGCGTAGGCACTGCTCCCCAAACGCGTCTTATTTTCATTTCAAAAGAAGACAAAATCGAACGAAGCGTCCAACTATAAAACTTACTAAAAAAAAGAACGTAATTTTCAATGCATATTTAAATATAGTCAATTTTACTCGAAATTTTGAGTAATTTTGTGGGACTTTTCTAGTACCTAAATTGTACGGTTCAATTTCAAGTAAAAGTGCTCGCAATTAGTACTTTTACTTGTAATTTCGTGTAAAAGTGCTTGAAAAGAATACTCTTACTTGAAAAAATGAAATATTATTGGAAATTTCAATTAAAAATTGGATTGAAAATTCAATTTAACTTTATTATTTTAATAATACAGTATTGTTATCGATTTAAAAAAAAAAAAATAGCCATCCTCAAAATTTTTTTTTACACGTTTCATGACTAGTAGATACGAAAAAAGCAATGAAAAATGCCAGTCCGTCTGTCCGCCGTACGCCGTACGTCTACCGGTGTACACAAAATCATTTGAAGTAGCTCCTAAACCATTGAAGCTATTGAATTAAAATTTTTTTTATGAAGGGTTGACCCCTTGAAGTGACCATATTTTGAGGGTAATAATTTAAAAAGGATATTTTTCAAGCGCGTTAAAAACTGCTTTTGATTCCATTTTTCAGCGAAATAATTTTAATGAAATGCACAACAGAATCGTGTGTACAACCGGCAATCTCTCCAGAATGTGGCAAATTGTCATTAAATTCAATTCGGGCAGATGCTGTGACGCTCCTGTGTAAGACAGTTCGAAAAGTTTTCGCAAGTTTGGTGGAAACACCTTTTAACAGTGCCCCCACTCATACCCGCACACTACAGATAGAGGGCCTCTACTACGCTAGGTACAATACTTGTTCAGCAAGAGCGGAAAATTAAGTTATTAGGTTTCGTTTTGGTATGTAAGAACTTCAGTTAATTATAAATATTTTGTGTGTTGGGGTGCTTTATTTTCCGGTAGATAGAAGTTTAAGGTAAGATGACGTGCACCAGCATAGGATCGTTGATGTACTCGTAATGCAGCTAATTAATCTTTTGTTAATAGAGTAGAAAACTTTAGCATCTTCTATTTGTTCAGCTAAAGGAGAAAATTCAAAATCTCTAAATTAGATTAGTAGCAGCTTCTTTTGAAATGGAAAAGCTCTAGGCTACACTTCACCAATAAGAGGCGATCAAGATTGCGTTTGAAAGACTACTAAAGCGATGGACAACCGCAAGAGCAAGACTCTTAATAAAATTACAAGTTAGCTAATTTGTTTTAAGGATCAACCCTTTGGTGTTTACGTATCAACCCTTTGGTGTGTTTAAACACTAGGGAGATTTATCACGGTTCTTGATGCAGCGTCAGTAGCTTCGTATAAGATAGAGAAATTATATTTTTATTGAATCAAGAGCGCCATAAATCGAATCGATTCAGTGCAAAGTTGTATGGATATGGACAGGTGGCTTCTCCACTGGAGACACTTCTGAAAAATCTGAACGAATATTCAAGAGTGTTGAGTGATAGGGGGGAGGTGGAGAAGCGTTTCAAACCGGAAATTTTGCTTTCTAGATCTCAGCAACCGCTTATGCTACTAGACTGAAATTTGGAATTTGTATAGAAAAAAAAAGATGGAGATGTGGGTTAAGGGCTGTGTGAGTGGGGGGGGGGATAAACAATGAGTCTGAAACGCAAAAAAGCCGAAATCGATACATTCTAAAATCTATATCTCCTAAACGATTCATGCCACAAATTTGAAACTTAATGAGTATGGTATACAGTATACCATATGTAGGTATACTAGGAGAATAGATCGGAATCAAATTTTTGAGTGGGGGCAGCGATGTACGAACCAATTCAACTAGAAAAATAAAATTTGGTTCGTGAGTAAAGGTTGATAAATGAAGTCTCCTGAAAGTAAAATTTTTTAGGGGTCGGTGGAGTATGAAATTACGAATTTTTCTAAAAATTCACGTCTCATATCTCAAGAAATAATAATTCTTAAAAATTTTACCAAACGTAGGGCTAATAGACCCTTCCAAAATACTGAATTCATTTTTATTCTACGGATTCTTCATATGAGCCGTTTATTTTGAAAGTGGGGCAAGTCAATTTTTTGTTATTCCGAGATATTTAAAGGTTTGCATTTCAATAAATTTAAAAATAATGGTAAGCACTAATAGACATATTTTTTTGCTTTTTGTGGTCTTAGATAATGTAAGCTTATTAACCAATACTGTATATAGTGCTGGCTGAAGAAAATAAAGATTTAATTATACCTAAATGGACTTGCCCCACTTTCAAAATTAATGAATTATTGTAATCGTTAATTAAAGAGTAATCAAGAATCGCCAATGTTGTGACCTTACCATCTCCATTTCGTTTGAAAATGTTTGTTATTGAAGAACTAGTGGAAAAAATAATTGAAATTGAATTTTTTGTTTCTATCTAAATGTTTTTGCTAGTTATAGTATGTGAAAATGTGTTTGCTCAAAAAAGGTGTCCGAGTCCTCTTCGAAAATTTATATCTCCGGTAATGTTTATCCTAGAATAATAAAGTAGTTGTGTTTTTTCCCCAATTTTTCGGTGAGAAAATCAATTTTCCAAAAAAAAACCTTTTCTTGAATAGGCATGTATCGTACATCAATATAAAGGTGCAATAGCCACCAACTCAAAAAATCAAACAGAATGAAAATCCGTTCAAAATTGAAGCAGTGCCAGCCGAAAAAGTGGAGCTTGAGAGCCATAAAATTCGACTGAAAATCTAAAGATGTTATTCTTTAGATTTTCAGTCGAGGCTATTCGAAAAGTTATTTTTTATGTTATCGCATCTCCACTCCTCTTTTAAAATCCTAGTTCTTGTCTCGGCTCCTACTATTTGTTATGACAACTCCAAACCTTTAACGTTTTGCCCGAAGTAGATATGGATTTTAAAATGTTTCGACCGTTTCGAACGCATTGTTTTTTCCACGCTCCCACAATCCTTAACCAATACCAACCTTTTTCTGGAAGTGGGCCCACTATCAAAGTTGTACATAAGTTTCAAGTTTCACCCTCCTGGAATAGCGGTTTTTTAAAATCTGGAAGCTAAAACGCTATCCCCACCTTCCGTTCTCACTCCTCCAAAAACCCCCCATCCTTTGATTTCAAACGCTTCGGATACCTCGTACGTCGTCTACGGCGGACAGACGGACAGGCTTCTTTTTTATTTCAACTGGTTACAAAAATTACACAATTTCAGGGTAGCAAATTTTTTAAAAATTTCAGTTCGATCCCAATACTTTCTTATAAAAAAATAATAAAGTAAAAGCTTACGAAATAAATTTGAAACTAGTATAGGAACTATAATTAACTAGGCGTGCGATAGCTATGAACCTAGACCAATCCGGTTAAAATTCCTAGTTACTAACAGGTGTGTAGATCGTAATATCTTGCACTGTATAATCTCAGATTACACGTATGAAATATATATTGTTGAACGTATGGAAATCCATTCATGTATAGTATAGCTTCTACTCATATATTAATATAAATGAATCGCAGCAAAAAATCGAACAATCATATAATATCAGCGATTAAGGTAAATAATCATAGCTCGATCGCACTCAGTGCTGCCATATTAATTTGGTTCCGCTATAATTAATTGATCAGCATCAGTTTCAAATCCAATTCCAACCAAACATTTTCGATCTTCAGCCACTGGTATCGCGTATCGAATATCGAATTAAAGGTGATTTTAATGATCTTGAAAGTGGAAGAAAGAAATGCATTTTACTTTTTTCACGACAAGGTTAAAGACCTGCGAAGATAAAGTCCACTGAATTTAGGTAGTCACATTTTTGGAATATTTGTGATCTCGAAGCTATATCTTTTCCAGACGTGAATACTCCTATAAAAAAAAGGTATAGGTATACTAGATGGTGTTTTTGTGTTTATTTAGCTTTAGGCTGGGGCATGCAATTAAGGTTTAATAGATGGAACTCATTAATTAAGTTGTTTACATTCGCGGATCCATAGGTATGCATAAAGTAATCGAAAATTTTATTACTCAGTTGCTTTTTACTATAATTTTAAAGAAATGAATGGTAATTTGTTGAAAAGAAATAATTATACTTTTTGGTAAAACTTAAACGGAGGAATGTATGAGTGTCGTTCGGTAAGTAGCTCGGTTTTTACACTAAGTGAGTTTGATAGCGTTATCTGATGTGTGTCTTGAAGCTTCCTTGATAGTTCTATAGGTACCAGTCATTCTGTTACGAGCTTATTGTTTGGCAATTGCTTAATTACAAGCGTTTCGAGTGATAATGAGTAATGGATAAAATAGGAATTTGTGGTGCAAATTGAGTTATGTCCTGGAATTTGTACTCGTATCGATTCATGACAGTGCTGTATCTATATTGGGTGACTTATACTCAAGCAATAGGGCTATTAGGTACCTAAACATATTCTGACACTAGAAATTTATCCACCATAGTAAAAACGATCAAATAATGTTAATCTATATCTATCTATATATATAAAAGACGATGTCTGTATGTGCCTATGTTCCCTATGCACTCCTAAACCGAACAACCGATTTTGATAAAATTTTCAGGGAACGTGTAGAATAGTCCCGCGATGGCTCCTGTGAAGTTTGGTGCCGATGGAATAAAAAACAATTGTTTTTTACATTTTTCAAATTTTTTTATGCGGTTTTACTACCTTGTTGCTCTAATTGTTTGTTTTGTGCTTTCCTATACCATTCATCCAATTATGAGAAAACTTCGCTGATATGTTTAGCACACGCCCAAAGCCCGAAGGTTTCTGCGTTAACAAAATCATTTTACAATTTGTGGTACTTGAGTTATTTCAACATTTGAGTGTATTTCATATGATTTACTGGAAGTCCGTTCGTTTTTGGTGTAGTCATCCATGTCACTTGGAGCTGCGCCAACACATACTACGCTCATCATATAAAGCACAACATTGGAGTCATGCTCATCAGTTAACTCAATCGGAAATCCCGTACGATGGATTTACACACAACCCATTGATTCGCGACTCAATCCCCACCATAAAATCAACGAATCAAATGGCTTGTGTCGTCGCAAAAGACCATCAGTGCTCGACTTTTTCTTCGATGCAGGATTCCATACATACACATCCATACAAGATACAATGAACTGTAGCAATACGCATTTCGCATGAAAACCGGTCTCTAATGGGCTCTCGGGGGTAAAGTCGCGACTCAATATGTAACGTATAAATCCAGCATTTTGTTGGACTTACACTGAATATTTGCGGTGCAACATTACCCACACAAGATTATCACAAACCAGTTTTTAGTCCGAAAAGTCGAAAAGTGTTGAATTTTTTTGTCGCCGGATTGGTTGATTTTTGTGGAGTTGGTAAAGACCCACCTTCGGTGTAAATCCAGCATCAAACTATGGATGAAGGGAAGAAAATAACAAATACTCTGTCAAGCAGAGACGGGCAAAGCAGTTCCTTTTAGTGAGTGAGTTAACTCCGACTCACTCACTTAAAGGAACTAGTTGAGTGAACTACATAGTTCTAGTTCCTTTTGAAGCTCACTTCCCCGGTGAAGAGAAAATAGGTCCGAAGTTTAGAGTGAATGTGATTATCTAAAAACAAAAGGTCCTCACTTACCCGGCGAAGAGGAAGTAGTTCCACTTGAAGGTGAATGTGATGCCTAAAAAAGGTCAAAGGTCATCCATCACTCACGAAAGAACTAGTTCCTATTCAAGTTCGGAGTAAATGTGAGGAGCTAAAAACTCACTTCCCCAGACTCATTCCTTTTCAAGCTTCACATCGCAAAGCAACTGATCGCAAAGGAACTACTTCCTTCTCAAGCTGTGTCACGTGGCGAAACGACAAAAGGAGTCAGTTAGTTCACTCACGGACTTCAATGAACTGTTCTTTTGGAACAGTTCACTCATGAACTACTCATCTCTACTTTCAAGTGGTTAGATGGCGATCAAGAGCCACCGACAATAACTGGCGGATACAATACGGTATTGTAATGTGAAGGTTTTTGTAGGGATGGTCGAAACCTAGTATTGTATAAGTATGTTTCTTGAAAATTCAAAAATCAGAATAAAATTAATGAAATAGATATGACCTTTTAAACTAACAACAAACTAGCAAATCATCGGAACTAACTAAATTTACCACATTAAATGGGACGGGACATTCAAAATTGACGACAAATTGGACTCAGCTTCATAAAGATCTCAGTTTATTTTAAATTGAACAAAAGCCATAAATTTTCACATTAATTGGCACATTTTCTTTTGATTGGTTTCAAATCTATACACTAAGGAGCTAGTCTAATTTAATTAATAGCCGAACGAGCGTGCTGAAATCTTTGAAAATCTCGCCGACTATCTGTTTTGAACTTTAAAAATTTAAATATAAGAAAATACATCGTAACGTTGTGGATCTATTTTTATGTTCCACACAATTCAACACAACACCCTCAAGGTAAGAAAATTCGCGCGCCAAACGCCAATTTGGATCGTAAGTTTTAGTTTGCTGGCACGCGAAGTGCTCTTGGAAAACACCAAAGGAAAGTTTATTTTGCTCACACGACATAATCGTAGCACGACGACGTTTGCATAGGTATCGGACGAATCGCACTTTTCACTTTTGCGAAATTAATTTTCCTCCTTAGTTTTTCGTGAAGACTTTGGCGGTTCGCTTGTAACGGAACGGCCGGTGGTGCTCCTTTTTATTCGTTAAAGTGGAAACGTGAGTGAGTCGAAACGCACGCGAACGGAATTAAGTAATTTATGCTCGTTTTGGATTACCTGCACTACAATACGTATGTTTCTTACCTATGAAGGTACATCTTACATAAAAGTTTTTCGGGTCGAATTGTGCACACGTTTTTCATGTCATGGTCAAGCTCTTTTGTGGATTAATTGACCTTGTGTTTGAAATTGTGTAAGGAGCTAATTTCTAAGGATTCAGCAATGAAAGTGAATTGAAATTAAACTGTTATACCCTGCTCGTAGTAGAAAGTCCCACGAATCCTTGTTACAATTAAATTCCCACCTGTGAAAGTCTATCATGTCCTACATTTCCATTTCTGTTCGATTCACACCCGCAATATGCAGTTCTCCTGATTTCACACTATACTGGTACGAAGTGGTACTTCCCGATAGGAATACGATTAGGTATAGTCCCGACATACTTCCGGGTGGCAAGAAAATTTGCACTTTCCCACGGCAAGCGAAAGACTCAAAATATTCGTATGTGGCTAGATACCGTAACATTAGGAGCGTATGAAATAGACATCCATTTTTGAAACTAATAGCAGTGAAACTATTTATAAAGTTGAGTGCGTGTGTAGATTTCAAACGAAGGAGGTACGAATTGGGTCAGTATTGCTGTCCTTAGACCGATTCTAATGCTGCAATTCAAGTGAGTGGAAAATCCTTAAATTCACCTTGAAGTGTGGTTGGAACTTGCTACTTGAAATAAAATCTATAACTCGAGAGTATCTACGAGTATCTGATATCTATGACTGCAATTATTAATCAATTAGCGAATGGGATATTTACGCTTGTATTCGAGAAGAGGGTTGAAACCCCTTTTTATTTCGTCCTGCCTATACCTACCCAAAAGATGGTTAGTTTTTCGCCACCAATGAAAATTAATTTAGAGTTTGAGTATCATTTTTGTAATTGCAAATGCTGGAAATACTTGCTTTTTGCCACTATGCACAAGCACTAGGTGTGAATTCTTTTGTGAGCTCCTTTGAAGACTATATTAGTTGCTCCCTTCATGAAGTGGTTAGAGCACCAGGCCTACAAGCCCTAATAGATTGGGAATAACATTTCTTAAGTCATCTGAATATCATTATTTATACATTTGGGTCCAAAACTCCAAATCCGCTTGATGTACATACGTCCGTCCGTCTGTCTGTCCATTGGCACGAAAACTCAAGAACGCCTTGACTTAGAATCTTGAAATTTGGTTGAATTTGTAAGGCAAATTATTATTTATTTATTGACAGAGCATGACCTTTAATTGGTCTTTTGTTCCTGACTCTTAACCACTACCTAGGCCATAACTAAGAAAAGAGATGATTTTCCTAAGAGGAGGTGAGAGTAAATCCATCGGGAGTCTGACTTCTAGATCTGGAAACGGCATCACAATCACACAGAAAGTGTGCCGTGGTTTCGGATGTGATTTCACAAAATCGACCTGCATCTAGTAAGACTTTGCCGATGGTCTTGGGGTAAGATTGTCGAGAAAAAAAATGTTGTAAAGCTAATTTATTAACGGGTAAAATCACCCTACCCCTTCAGCTACCAAGCTGCCAGACAAATTGTCCTTAAAACACGTGTTTAAGAATATTGGCCGATAACTTCAGAAGGATTTAAGCTCTGACTTTGAAATTTCTTATGTGTTCATTTTCCAATAGCTTAAGGACCATTTTAAATTTTTTCTTCATTCGAGGACTTCTATTTCCATGCAGAATAGTCACTTGTTTTCAGTACATTTAAGGGAGAGATACTCGTAGGGGATGGGATTTGCTAATTAAAAAATCGAATTTAAGTTTAAAAAATCTGCCAACAATCTGGACGCAACTTTATTATTTTTCCGGCAGAAGTTCGGAACGCGTTCAATTCTGAGATGCGGTATAGGTTACTATGTGACTGAAAACCTAACAAAAAGTTCGGAAAGCGATTAGAATAACACATGCTAATTAGGTCATATTCCGGGAGGGGTTGCAGAAGGAAAACACTTACAAATAGGTGATTATTAAACAAGACCGAGGAAGTGAAAACACTATTCGATATCTGATCAGTAGCTCAGTTCTGTAACTTATGAGTGAGAAATTTCTCACCAAAAAGTCAAAATGAAAACGAATTAATGCGATTTTTAATGGTGAGAATACAAAGAGAAAACTGCATTAATTCGTCCTCATTTTGACTTTTTGGCGAGAAATTTCTCACTCACAAGTTACAGAACTGAGCTACAGATCTGAGAGATATGGCCCCCTTAGGTGTCGAATTTCAAAAAATCTTGAAAACACTTTCTAGGTATTCATATGAAGAATTCATAGAATAAAAGTGAATTCAATATTTGGGAAGACCTAGTAAATATGACGAAAATCGTGAAAATATGCATTCTATTTTCACTGATAATTTTTTTTTTGCCCCCCTTCCGAATGCCAATGGATATTCGAATTTTTTTTCAATCAAAATTACTTTTCTAGTTTACTTACATATACACACCGAGTTTCAACTTTCTAGCATAAGCCTTCCTATAATCAGGAAAAACACCCCCATCCCCGTACCGTACTACCCCTAAAAAAAATATATATTTCCAACATGCCGCTACTATAGCTTTATCTAAATACCAAGTTTAAGGTTTATATCATTACAGGCTGTTAAGATCATCGGAACTTTTTTCTTTTTACCCTCCCCCACCCTCACGCCCTTCAACCACATCCCGAAAAATGTTTTCCCGATTAGGGTTCAGTTAGAGCTACTTCTGGTAAAAGTTCTAAGCATGTATCTTACACTGTTCTTTAGATATGAAATGTGCTTTTATTGAAAAATTCTTATCCCCTTCACTTCTATGCTCCACCGCCCACTTAAAAACTTTTACTTTGACCAATCTTTATTTGTTGACCTTTATACCCCAACCGAATTTAATTTTTCTAAACCAATTGGTTCATAAGATATCGTAATCTGAAGTTTTTCACCCCCCCCCCCCCCCGTACACCACTACCACCACTCAAAAATTTGTTTTCAATCTTTTCTCCTAGTGTAACTACAAATATTTATTAAGTTTAAATGGTGTGCCATTAACGGTTGAGAAGATATAGATTTTAGAATGTGTCTATTTCTGCTTTTTTGCGTTTCGGACGCATTATTCCCCTCCCCCCCCCACTCTCACACACCTTGATCAATATTGTCAATTCTTATGCAAATGAGTCTACTACCAGAGCTCTATAGAAATTCCAAGTTTCAGCTTCCTATCATAAGCGGTTGCTGAGATCTAGAAACCAAAATTTTCCGTCTAAAACGCTTCCCCCTCTTTCCCCCTCACACCCCCACCACTAAAAATTTGGTCACTTCAAGGGGTCTACCATATCTATTCATACAAAATTTAATACATCAAAAAAAATAAAAATTGCAATTTATTACATCAAAGCGTTTGGGAGCTACGAGCCTTCAAACGATTTTGCGTACGGCGGACAGACGGACTGAAAATTTTTATTGCTTATTTCGTGTCTACTAGCTATGAAACGTGAAAAAAAAAATTTTCAGGGTAGCAAATTTTTTTTTTTTAAGAAATCGATCATCATACTTATTATTAAAATAATAAAGTAAAATTACAAGCGCTAGGTGGACCCCGAAAAAAGGCAGACGGTATGCCATCCTATGACGAAACAGCACCTTCGGACCTAGTCACAGTCTTGGCCTATCCAGTGAAGGTTTACCAACTATAATATCCTCAATCGCAATACCTAGGACAGCGATTAATCACCAGTCGGGGATTTCGCCGAGAAGCTCCTCTGACACCGAAAAACAATAAAAAATTATTTTCACCATGAAAACATTCCAATCTCAAAATAATTTTTATTGTATGCATTTGTAAGATTTGATGGCACACTTCAAGAATCTCGTGCCACACTAAAAAAAAAACGTGGCACTGTGGCTGCCATAGTGCCATGGGGGTGTAAAGTGATGCTCAAGTTTTGACGAATTCCGATAAATCTTTTAGGTTTAATGAGATCGTATTCACTTTTGCTTCTATGGTGTTTCTCTATAATGACCTAAAAATTATTTTTGGGAAGTTCGATATTTCTCAGCTAAGAGGGATTGACTACATTTTAACAATACCGACATATCACTTAGATCTGTTGAAATACTAAATTATTTTTTACGTTGACAGGTTTTGTTTCACGAGACCGATGCCACGTAGATTACAATAAGGCCATCTACTACTGTTTTTGGCTTTGTCTTTGATTCTTTTATCAAAGAAGCTTAAGGTTTCAGAGAATCGATCGGCTCTGGCTTAGATGGCCAGTAATATGATATGCTTTTCGGTCCGAATTTTGGTAGTTCCTTGGCCCTTTATTCCCTATATCAAAGTGATATCCCTTTTTACATTTGATTCACGGGCATATCAAGCATTTCGATGTCACTTTAAGGTCCACAAACTTCCATAAGAATGTTGGTATTTACTTGTATAAGACCTTATAGAGATTATTAACGAAGCAATGGCTGCTATACGTTCAGCCTCCGCTCGAAAGTCTTATCGAAGGCGTAGCGAAGTTAAAAATCCACACCTTGCGCTCAACAGTCTTATCGAAGCCTTATCGAGGTTATAGCCTCTGGAAAATTAAAATGCGAAATTCGTTGGTTAGTTGGGGTAGGTCATATCAGGGGCAACTGTGAATTTAAGATATCAGGGCTCACCTAATTTCATAAAATATTCAATGAAAGTGAAACGACCTATCGCATGCTTTTCCTTTTAGATGTGTCTTTTCAGAAACCACTTGGGCCTCAAAAAACATACAAAGGAAATTAAATGTAAATCAATAAATGTAAATCAATAATATGCACAAGAATAATAAATATCATATTCTCTTTTCTTCACATGCAATGTGTACATCCAAATTTCCTTATAATCAAATTCTATTGTAAAACACTCCACGTGCTTCCACACAACAAGCACGACACCATCCCTCCACCACTCTAATAAAATGTTTATCAAACTTCGAAGTAGCAGTTTGATTGCACTCAAATTGACTGTAAGTAGAATAACTTGACGCCATCCGTAATTTTTTCTGTTTTCAGGACCTAAAGTTCGGGCGGCGAGGGTGTCATCGTTTTTCGACAGGTTGCGTGATCAAAAAACTTTCCATTTCCTGTACACAATAAAATCGCGGCATGAAACTCTACACCTCGAGCAAATTTGGCGAGGACATGCGATAGAAGGATACCGGCAATACTAAACGCAACTTAGGATAGTAAAGATAGCACTTCGAACTCCATTCGAGTGAAAACTGGGTCAAGAAAGTATGGAGAGAGTCGGTCGCGAGCGGAAGGTTAGATTCACATTGCCCGATACAAAAGCCGCTGTTAATCCCGGAATAAATCAACACAGCACCTTCACGTACCTGAATGGAACTTTGTTAAATATAGCTGGAAGGCAAATAGCGAGAAGGGCATCCACCGTTCTCGTAACACCAACTCCAATTACTATTCAATTGCCGACCGTTAAAACCATAGATAGCATACCCCTTAAACCACAAGTGACCTTTCGCGATAGTGTGCTTCGAACTGCAATTAAAACCGCTCCGGCAAACCCTAGTCGCATCGAACACCTAAAAAAACGACACATCGTCATAATTACGGATCAACCAAAAACAATCCGCCCCGTAAAAACTCCAGATACTTCAACTATTTGTAACCGCTTTTCGCGCCTTATGTTAGTCGATGACGTACTTGCGAGCAAACCTCCACCAATCATTATACCGCTCGAAGCGCCACGACCACTAGTGACTCAAACCGTTTTGAACCGGCAACTTAAGGGTGCCACGACTGTACGACGAATTGCGAAGAGTTTGTTTAGTGCGGACACCAACAGTGCGCTGGTTGCCGATCTCATCGACAGATGGCATCGAATGCGATATCGTGAAAAATTACAGTCGCGGCAAAAACTACTCAGCGAAATAGAATCGAATCGGCAAGTGCAACCGTTGCCTACAACAACAGTTTCCATCCGGAATCGTGTACGATCAGACGTAAGGTCAGTGGATTTTAATTCGCAAAAAAATAATTCTCGAATTTTTTTTAGTAAAATAGTGACCAGTAAATTCGGTTTCGTACCGCTCGTCTCCAAGTTCGGTGTGTTTTTTTTTTTTGTAGCCGATAGTTTGTTTCGTTGGTTTTCGAAATTGGCGGCAATTTTCGATTTCGTTTCGGAAAAATTCAAGACGGTCGACTTAAATGTGAACAAAACGGCAAGTTGTGCAGCATTGTCAGCACTTTTGTTTGGACCGCGTGTAACGGTTACATGAGCATCAGTAACAAAAATTTCTCCCGGCCGGACCGACAGCATTTCTTTGGTAAATGCCTTCTAATTTTCCTCTCAAATATTTCATAAATAATTTTTCCTCTCCGTATGGTTTATCTTTACTATTTTTTTTTTTGTGAAAATATTCTTGATGTGTTTGGCTGCTGTTGTTTTTGGCTCTAAAAATAAAAAAAAAATAATAAAATTGAAAAATGCCTCCTGCCAAGTGAAGTGCGAAGAAGATCCACATTGGAATTGGAATTGGTTTCTTTGTATATTTATCGAAGTGATTTCTTGAGAACATACAAGTATCGTATTCGAAACGGTTTAGGATAATCGCTCACTTGTTAAATCAATAAATTACCGAATCGAAATAGAGGAAATGTGGTTTTCGCTAAAGTACATTTCCAAATCAATGTCAAAACATTTAAGTCGTCCGAGCCACTTACCGGTTTACATCATTCACTCAAGCTAATATGACGTCCTCTTCGATTGGACGTAAGCACGATAAATTAGCTTAAGATCGGTCAGTAATATTTATGGCTTAATAATGAGTGAGTATTTTATGTACATGCTAAATTGGATTAGCAGAGAGTTAGTGTGCTAGAATAAAGAAGGAACCCATTTTTTCAAAAACGGGGTTGGGCAATAGACTACTTACTAACCTATCCTCAAAAAAAAAAAAAAAAACAACGTTGCGCAGGTTCCATAGAAAACTCAGATCGGATGAAGAGATGATCGAAGCGTTCCAAATTCGATCGAAGAAGTACAGGCCTAATTCCACCTCATACGCCAAAGAAGAGTCCAAGTGGTTACTACTCTACTAGTCCAAATCGGACCTTGGCCTTCTGTACTACTAGTGACTTGAAAGTTAGGTCAACCTGAAAAAAGAAAGACCGTTATGTTGATTCATAAATGATTCAATGCCGTTATAGACTAACCACGCTCTATATATTACCAAAACCCAAATGAAGCTGCATCCAAAGTATAGTGAAGCCATTCGTATACTCACTCGATAAAAAAGCAGTCAACTATTGAGAAATGTTAAGCAAGCCGTTTGTGTCGCTGCCATACAAAAGTCTTTGAAAAATTAGATGGAACGTATAATAAATCAAGAAATCCTGAACCTGATAATGAAGTTAAAGCTGTAAATGTTTAGTAGTTTGGTGATAAGATAAGTTAAAAAGTTTGAAATCGAGCAAAATCAACCACCTCTTAAGGTGCTTTTCCTACACAGAACTTACATCATGTGGACGTATTGTTAAACGATTATGAGTGATAGCAAAAGTAAAATTTAATATTTAAAAAAGTGGAAGGTAAGTTTTACGCTGTATTGTGAGAGCGAAAAATAACTATGTTCAAGAGTATTGAAGACAGCAATGCTTCGCGACGTATTCATTTCAATTGGTTGTCATTTCAATTGGTTGTGTACTTGAAGAATTAGTGAAAAAAAAAAAAATTATTTAATTTTTTTGTTAGTTATAGTATGGTAAAGTTTTCGCAAAAATGGCGTCCACGCTTCGAGGTTTCTTAGGAAACCAAAAGGACAAAATCCCACTGGAAATGGAGGGCATTTACAAAGTTCCCTGCGGGTCTTGCAACAAAGTCTACATCGGAGAAACAGGACGGACCATCAGAACAAGGATTCGTGAACATCAACGCTGCACACAAAAAAAACATCAAAACTCATCAGCAATTGCGGAACATGCAGCGGTAGAAAACCATTCAATCGATTTCAACAACGTCAAAATGTTGGCCAGGACGAAACACTATTTTCAAAGAATTGTGAGAGAAGCAATTGAGATAACCAAACATCCACAAAATTTTAACCGAGACGCTGGATACAATCTCTCTCTTCACTTTGGCTACCTTGTCTACGTTTTGGAAAAAACAACGTTTACCAAAAATATTCGATCCCAAAAACTAATTAATTCATTTCAACTTTCAAAACTTTTTCCCTTCTTATAAACCCCCGTCTCCGTTTAATGTTTTTATGACCTCCCTTATTAACGTAATTTTCCCCTTTTGTTTTCTAATTGACCCTTTTATTAGTTAATTTTTTAACCCCCTTTTTTACCTGTTTTTCTAATTGACCCTTCTCTTAGTTAATTTTGTAACCCCCTTTTTTACCTACTTTCATTTGTATAAATAACAGTTGTAGAGATATTGTCGATCAGTTTGATAAAGGACTCAGTCGAGTCCGAAACGTCACACAAAATAAATTTAACAGTATTTACCGGAAAACCTTGTATTTTCAAAAAATGTATTTTTCTTTTCACTAATTCTTCGAGTATATAAATTTTCAAAAGAATCGGCGATGGTCAGGTTAGACTTTTGGCGATTCTTGATGGAATGACCCAGACCCGTGCGCACGGGAGGGGAAGGGTTTGGGGATTCAAATTGGCTCATTTTCATTAGGAAGTAAGGACTTTTTTTTAGGTCATCACAGTCAGTATGGTGGGATCATTTATTATGAACCCCCCCCCCCTTCATTAAAATCCTGCGCACAGGCCTGGACCCTTGTTTTATAAAGTAAATTGAGAAGCACTATCGTTCTTCGATTTTTCTTACTCTGATCCCATTGAAATCCCAAGTTGATTTTTTGATATGTTTTGAAAAACAGTATAATACACAAATTATAAAAAATAACGAAAATAAAAAATGTTCTTTTTGAGATATTCAAGGTTAAAGGACAAAATCGTTATCCTTGAAAAAAAAAATGTAAGATAAATTTGATTGGTATTTTGCGACAAGCTTCCCCTTTAAAGTAAGTCCCATTTTATTATTCTATGATTAAAACTAATTGAGATATGAATTTTCAAACAGTCGAATACTTTAACATACTATAACTAACAAAAAATTAGATAGAAACAATTTTAAATTATATTGTTTTCCCCCTAATTCTTCAAGTACACAAATTTTCAAAAGAATCGGCGATGGTAAGGTCACAACTTTTGCGATTCTTGATGGAATGACCCTAAATATGTGTGCTCACATCTAGTGCACGAATTAAAAAGAACCGGCAATTTCTTGCATATTTAGCCTGTCAAGATGTCCCATTACAGAAATGCTGTAGCTAAGAATCAGCGTTTTTCACCAATTGCAGACTTCTTTCTTGACACTGTATGCTATGAACAGTTGGTTGACGATGCGAAGTATTTTTCTGCCTTTGATTGATTATAAGCTCATCTCATTGTATTAATTAATAATAATAATCAATAGCGCAACAGCCCAAATTGAGCCTAGGCCTTGAAATAATGCTAGATTTACTTTATTACTAGACCAAAAAAACACTAGGAGTTGAAGTGGTCAGCCACTTGCTCGTCCGTGATTATTACCCCAATTTAAGGGGTAAGGTGCGTTTCAAAGGCTCAAAAAATGGTAATTTTACTATTTTTTTTTAATATATCTAATGAAATATTTTATTTAAACAATTTAGCATATCAAAGATACATATTTCAAAAGTATTTTGTGAAATTTTCGTTTCAAAATATTGGAAATTCGCCCGTTGGGATCTCATTTCCCTTGACCTCTCAAAAAAAAAAAAGTGCTCTCGGCGTGGACAGGTTAACTCATGACTGGTTCATCCAAAATAAAAAAAACCAACAATTTTCCGTTGCATAGAGCTCGTGCTTGAACGAAGGAAAATAAAATCGAAATTTGAATTTTTGGCATAGCTGTGAACAAAAAATCCCATTTATTGGTAAAATTTTCACCATATATTGCCTTGTAAAATAATTTGTAATAAAAATAAAAAAAAATCCTTCTTTCCAGCACTAGATAATATTATTTTGAAGAAGTGTGCAAAATTTGAACAAGGTCGGTTCATAACTTTTCGAGAAAATAAAATAGAGTTTCAAGAAAAACTCGATTAAAGTTTTAAGTTAAGACTGACATGGCCCCGATGGTCGGAACTTCCGAAGGCTCCATCAATTAGAATTTTACTCGGATCGATTTAAAATTTTGGGAGAATATTCTAGGCATATTGTATTATTTTTTTTTTCTTGAAATTTTCAAACCCACCGAACCCCTTAACTGAGGTACTCATTTACAGCGGACTGAACTGGTATTCCGGCACCCAATCCCATTCTCGAAAATTACTTGTCGCCAATCAGGCCAGTGCTCTAGCCACTAAGCCACCCAGACTACATTGCATTAATTATTATATGATTATCCGAAGACCACTTAGAAATATTACTTATATGTATCAGTCGTGGTCTTTGGAGGTCAGGTCTATCACGCCATTGATAATGATGATTTATATGATTGATTCCTTTCGTAACTTCATTTGATTGGGTTCATGCTGTTCAACGTTCATTATGCTCTCCAACGTTTATCAAAATTGCGATTTCACTAATTCTGAAGTCTTGAACGTTCGGCACATTTTATCATTAATTTATACAGTAATACATCTATAATACATATATGTAGGTATTAATTTTCAACTTTCTAGCATAAGCCGATATGAAAACCACGCCCTACCCCTGTACCTTGCTACTGTTTTTAAAAATATTTGAATGCGATGTTTCTATAGTAGCTTCAAATTTTTAGCTTTCTATCTTTTACAACTTTTCAGAAATAAAAATATTTTTTTTTTTAATTTCCACCCCTTCCACCATACACCCACCCCCGTCTACTAGTACTAGGTTTAGGTTTTGGCTTAAAAAGGGTCGCAGCGCTAGAACCGCCGCGCTTACTAGGCGATCCCTTCAGGTCCTCGTGGGTTATTCCATCATCTCGAAAACATTCCAATTCCTTGCAGAACCTGACCAATTTGTCATACCCTAATGCCATCAAATCCTCGATGCTCTCGAACACTCTCTAATACACAAAACAATTTTTATCTTCCTGGTACAATTGAGTCAGAAGATGTTGTAATCCAAAGTTGTTAACCCCACACCTTTTCTGATCCCATAGTATTTCTTAAGAAAACCAAAAACTGTCAACCGTCCAACATTAATCGTTCAGATAAATTTTTAGAATGAAGAGTAAATCTACCAAGTTATATTCCGACTAACTCAATCCATCCTAAAGGGGCATCAGTCCACGGAGTTCAAAAATTCACCAAATTTCGCGCACCATAGGTAAATTTGTAAAATAGAATTATATGAGTTATAAATATTATACAGGGTTGAAAATACAAGGTTTTCCGGTAAATACTGTTAAATTTATTATGTGTGACGTTTCGGACTCGACTGAGTCCTTTATCAAACTGAGTCGAGTCCGAAACGTCACACATAATAAATTTAACAGTATTTACCGGAAAACCTTGTATTTTCAATTCAAAATGTACTGTGAAAACATTCATCAAAAATTATACAGGGTGTTTAGCACTCCGTGTGCCACCTTGTAAGGAGTTATTCCTTGATATATTTGGAGAAAAAACTTGTTCTACAGGGTGGGTAAATTTTCAATATTAGTGGAAGAAAAGTGTTTTTGACCGGACCCTCATTTACTTAAAACGTTATTATGTATCTTGAAAACGAATAATCATAAGGCAAAGCGTTACAGCTTGTTTTTTAGGCAATCGAATTCAATTCATTTGATGGTAAAGCCCACGCGCGGCTCGTTCATTTTCGTGACACTCTCCATAAATGACCACAATGTCCTCATATTCTTCATTGGAGTACTCAGGCATTTTTAAATTATTTTTTAAATTCTACTGATAGCTTCTTCTTTTGGAAACGTAAGTAAAACTGATAAAAATATGAAGGTAGTTTTGCTTTTGTTACGTCTAGGCCGAAATTCGGAATTGGTGTTTTAAGGGTGTTGTACCTCAAGCTTCCGCTTCCCGATCATAGTCCGAGTACCGATAAAAAATAAAGTGTTTTATCAGGAGCAGAGTAGCCACACCACCGATTCCAATGGTGCTCTACCTGTTTTACTGTTGATTGACCACTTCGCTAGCCTGCTCTGCACTGGATAAGGGTGAAAAAAAAAACAAATCTATTTTTATCTAAATCTTTTTGTTAAAATAGAAAGCTCTTTCTTCTCTTGGCATTGGTGGATCTGTGTGTAAAGCTCTATTTTAATTTTGATCGCGCTATAAATACACATTATGTACTTTCTTTTTTAATTTAGGACTATAGAATTTATTATTAAAAAAGTACTAATATAATTGAAATGGAATAAGGATGAGTAAGTGGTTACGTTCATCATATATTTAATTTTTTTTTATCTAAATGTTTTACAAAATTTATTAATTATAAAAAATTTTAAAATAATAAAAATTTGTAGTGAATGTTAATGTAATAGAGAAAGGGAGTGTGTTAGGGTACTGCTTTATTCTCTTGCAATCTAGTGTTGACAAAATTTTAAAACGAATTGTTTACGGTTGTCGACCTGCTGAATGAAATTCATCACTAAACAAAATAAATTGGACATCTCATTGCGATTTGCAGTATTTTTATGAAAAGAAAACTTCAAGCAGAGTGAAATATTATTTTTTTTCTTCGTTTTTTCTGAAAAGCAGGTTATGGTCGACAACATTAAAAAGAAATTGAACCAATTTATCTTTTTTGTTTTCTTTCGAAAAATCTCTTGGGAAAAAAAAAAATGTATACGCTACAGCCAAAAGTTGGATCGTGATCGCATCACCATGGGTGCCAAAAATAGCTTCCTTTGCACTCTGGCAGAAGAATTCCTTTCGGTCAACTGAAATACTGAACTGAACGACAACAAAAACAAGACGCATAACAGCAAATATCGTCACATGCTTGCTATAAGATAGAAAGTGCTTTACGCTTGTTAAGTTCATATGTTTAAGAAAAAGATCAAGCAACATCTTCCCGGATTGTGGTACTGATTCTGAGGATTGTAGTACCGAACGGAAATATTAGGGCCATAGCCACACGCTTGGTGATTGCGGATTTAATTGCCAAAAGGTGTAACGACGACGTCTAAATTTAGACCGATTTAATTGCAATATTAGAGGAATAACGAGTAAATAGTTTGCTCCAAAACGATTCTTGGGTGCCAAGATTCTAATCTAAGTCCGTGTATGCCGTTCGAATGTCTATTTTTGGGAATTTTATACTCTAGCTACAGTAGGTACATAGCGTACAATACAGAAATTACGATCGCTGTTCGTAATTAATTCGAAAAAGAGAGCGGGTTTGCCATTTTCTTCACGTGTTTATATTCCAGCCATGAATCAAATCAAAACAAACCGTCAATCGGTCATTTTGTAATAAATTTTTGTCAACAAGCCTCGTTCGCTTGTAAACAATTCAACTTCAATAGCTCTGACTTATTTTCAATTGCATAACCCGATCAGCAACAAAAGCAATGCTCATTGAGATCACTGTCTTAACAAGTACAGGCGTCATCGTCAGGTAAACTTGGGGTAAACTGGACACTTGGCGCAGACACAATGTTATCTACTTTATTATAAAAGCGATACAGTGACTTGAGCATACAATTGAATAAGAACTATGAGTTATAATTTAAAAAAATTCAAACAAAGTGTGTTTTATTCGGAATTTTGAAAGAGTAGGTTACATGGCCAGAGAAGTTTACTTAACCTCGATTTTTAAAGACATTTATATGGAAGCCATTTAAGGTAAAGAGTCGAATTAGCTATTTTTCAATTTGAAGTAATTTTTAAAGCGACTATTTGACGAAGTTGAAAAATTGAAACTGACAATATTAGGTTATTGAAAAATGAAAAGAAGTGACTATGCAAGCGGAAAACTTGAGAATCATCTGGCTGTATAGAAATTTTGAAAGAAACCATTGAAAATATTATTGTGCACTCTCCCAAACAATTGTGTTACTTGTTTTTTAAGTTCCAAAAATATTTTTCAGGGTATCAAAGGACAACAAATGTCATAAATATATGTAATCTTTATTGCATTATCCTGGCAAAAATCAGCATCTCACTTTTGTTATTTAAACTAGTTTTTTTTACGAATTTCGAATTTGTACTTTTGGTGAAAATATTGCTGCCAACTAGAGGTTGTCCGGATTTTTTTGTTAAAATACAATAATAAAAATCGCTTTATTTAATTAAATTTTACACTATTGGTCATTCTTCCCGACTTCATTAACTACACGTTAATTTGTTAATAACGAAAAACACGTTACACATTCTATTTCCAGTAAAACTAATCGTTATCTCGTTTTCGCAGTAGAAAAATTTATCCCGTGTATAAATCCTGCAGCGCTCATAAACTGCATCTGTTAAGTTGAGAAATTTTCAGCATATTAGTATGCAGTGAAGAACATACAATAATCGCTTAGAGCTTTATAGGTTATTCTAATTGTACTTTGGAAAGAGTAGTTCTCTCTGAAAACTTCGATGTCATTCATGGGTTGCTTGGGTTACCAGGGAAAAAAGAACGTTTACCGTTTTGTTTTTATTTTCAAGTTCTATTTCTACATAACGCCATCACATATCATGACAAATCTTTTTTACAGCGCCTTTATGTCATGCGGGGGGATTTAATTTCATATGTTTAATTTCTTAAGTTAAATTTTTCACGATAAACATCTTTGATGTGTACAAAAATCGGTTTAGGGGCACATACTCCTTACCATTAAGTTAAGCAGGCCTAAATTGTAAAAAACCGCATACTTGTCGAATATGTAATTTGCAGTTTGTTAGCTTTAAGTTGCGATTTTACGATTCACATTTTCGACTTAAAATAAATTAGAGGTGGGCAAAGCAGTTTAGTGAGTGAGTGAGTGAACTCCGACTCACTCACTGAGTTCAGTGAACTAGTTCGAGTTCCTTTGAAGATCATTAAATTTAAGGACAAAAAAAAGTAGGTCCTCACTCACGAAGGAACTAGTTCTTTTCAAGTTCGCATTGAAGGTGAGTAACCTAAAAAAACCCCAAAAAAAAAGTCGTCCCTCACTCACGAACTACTTCCTTTAGACTTCAAAGTGAATGTGAAGACCTAAAGAAAAGGGTCTCACTCACGAAAGAAGAAGAAAGAACTAGTTCTTTTAAAGCTGTGTCACGTGGCGAAACGTACAGCAAATGCAGTACAGCTCACGAAAAGGAGTGACGGAGTGACTTAGTTCACTCACTCACTTCAATGAACTGCTATTTTGGAACAGTTCTCATGAACGACCCATCTCTAAAATAAATGTTATATAATATTTAGTTCTAAAATATCTTAGGAGCTAGGAAGAAATGATACATAATTTATTAATTCAGCCAATATAATAGCCTCTATGTCAACTTGCCAAATATTTGACTAAACAAATTTTCTAAAAAGTTCTGCAATCTGTTTTACCATCAAAATAGAAAAGTAGAGAAAATGAAATAATATGGCATACTAAAATTTGACGATTTCACTATCTTACAATATTTTCCAAAGGAAAATTATCAATTATTTGACAGTGTGGCATACAGTTTAAAGCTAGTATACTATCATAGTATTTACAGTAATACCCTGTAGAGACTATGCGTTTTAAACACGCTTAAGTAGGCAACAAGTTAAAAAAGTAGTGTTCATACTATGCATGACAGCTTAACGTGGTTTGTTTTCATTAGCAAATTTATGGTGTCTAAATTATTTGAAACAAAAGTGTTAGTTGTATAGCAGTAATAAAAAGTAAATTAATTAGCTAATGCAGTCGTTGCACAAGTACAAAATTGAGTTTCTTCAGCATTAAATAGTTTCTTTCAAAGTTTACTGCGATTTCCGCGAAGATCTTAGTACATGTTCTCTGTTAAACGCGTTGTAGCAACGTTGGAAACAATTTCAATGCGTTTAATTCGATTTAAACGCGTTAATATCGTAGCCAGAACATAGTAAAAGTTTGCAAACAGATTCTTTAAAAACTGTATTATCTATACACAATATGATAAAGTTAGTATTTAGCAAATAGAGCAATGGGGTTTAAGATAATAGGTCAGGAGGGGGGGGGGCCTTGACAAACGAAACTGAGTCCACCTATGCACCCCCTATGTTTGGGAACAAAGGACTGCTCGTGGTCAAATTCAAAACCTTTTCAAGGTAGGAACCCTAAAAATTTACTTTCCAAATAGACTTGTGGTTTATGGTTTTATCTAGCCCGAATCAACCTGTTTATTATTTTGACTTAGAGCTTTTTACGAAAAATAGGTGGAGATTGGTTTTTAATATTCGCCTAACATAACAAAATAAACTTAATCAGTTAAGCCGCCTCATTATAAGCGTTTTCTTTGAAATTTTTGATTTTAAAACACGAAATTTTTGTCTTAGTGGCTTTCGCCATGAACTGCAACAACCACTTTAAGTGGAAGTTAAAAGATACCACTCCTCATCAGGTGATCTCTTATTTTCCTGGGGAGATTGATTTTAATAAGCGCCAAACTGTTTCAATCAAATTTAAATCAGAACGTTTAGTCTATTATGGCATCGACTTTGATGACATTTTTAATATTTGAATGGGGTTCTTAGATTGCTGCAACTCAGTATTGCTCCGGGAAAAGTAGTAGAACTCTTTTAGTGCGGGATAGAGAATTTTGAGTTCAAAATACTGCATATACTACAATATTAGTACGGGAACACCCCAGGTATTAGTCCGTCACTGAAACAAATCCAACCAAACCATAACAGTTTCAGATTGGCTCCAGAAAAGTTTCACATGCAATGCAGTTCTTTTTACAGGGGCTGAGCCAATCAATTCTGAATCCTATCCTGCTACCTAACAATACTCGTACGTATTAATATACGGAATTAATTATTTCGTTCATTCCGCCACATTAACTTCATAAACACTTCCGGGTAATCCATAATAAAGTGAGTACGAGCGCCGCCTAGGACATCGCTATGTTAAAATCATCGATATCGTAATACAAAACCGATCGTCTACCCGCCTATCGCCGGCTGGTAATGATTACAGAATTAATTATGTAAGCATTACTGGTTCTACTGTTCAGTATTTATCTTGAGCTTTTCAGGCAAATTCGTCCGAAATAATTCTTCTCGTTTAGTAGTTTGACCGGAATTGTGAAGAATATTTTGTGAATTTCTGACCTAAATAAATGTATAAATAGTGCGAGAAGTATAGTCATAAGCAATGTAGTCGTTAAAATACTTTTCTCAATCACTGTACACTTATAAATTAATTATCGTGCCGGTATAATAGCATGACATTGGCCGATCAAAATACCTTAGAGTCGACTTAAATCGCTTATTATTCCGATAGCATTTCTGTGTTATTGTCTATTCTGATCATATTCGGGATTTGGAGACATTGGTAGTGGATCGCGGCGAGTGAATTATTAGATGCGAAGGTTTTTGTCATGGATTTTCTCTATTTTATTCGTCGGAGAAAACCTGATTCATGCGGGTCGAACTACGACAATTTATTGCTAAATGGGTGGTCAGTTAGAAAAATATATGAATTAAAAATAAAAACAAATTCGCGAAAAGTTTACCGGAAGACAACATTATTTGTCACGTATCCAATGCTCTAGTATTGGATGTGGATCCCACGCTTCTGTCGAGGACAGGACAAGCGGGTGTTAAATTTTTTTTTATTGATTACATAGGTTTATGGTGGAGTGATAGACGTTTGGATTATTTACGTGTGCAATTGTTTTTTAATGGCAATTAATTAATTTATGTATGCGAGTGTAACACATAAGGTTGACGATAATAAGCGAATATTTGTATACTTTGTTGCTGGTCAATCTCTTCTACAAGGTAAGAGGCGATTGCAAGGAATGTATAAATAATTGTTAACTCTGAATGTACCGACAACATTCTTGTAGGTCTCGAGGTATTAGTTCATTAAAATGAAATCATTGGTGTTGAGATGGGACGTTCATGGGTGAACTATTCCAAAAGAGCACTTCATTGAAGTGAGTGAGTGAGCTAAGTCACTCATTTTGGTGAACTGTTGTTCGTTTCGCCACGTGACACAGCTTGAAAAGAACTAGTTCTTTCTGCTTTTTTTCTTTCTTTTTTTAGGTCCTCACATCTACTATGAACTTGAAACTTGAACTAGCTGGTTGTGCATGTTTTTAAGAATTCTGACAAAACTTTCAACTCTGATTAAACATTTTTCTTTAATGGGTTTCCAATATAATTGCCTAAAATCAATTTTAAGATTTTGCGATCCAATTAAGTCCCATTAGACAACACCATTAGATTAGAGATACAGCAAATGCAATAATTTGTTCCCGTTGTTATTAAATTTCCCTTCTTATACTATGGATACACTGCTGGTATAATATTGTCAATATCCCCAGAGTATCACCCAATAATGTGCATATAGTACGTCAACATACTTGTATCGCATATCATGATTTCAATAAAGTAATTTGTATACAAGCAGTGTATCCAAGGTATTAGTAGAAGTATACAGTGATGGTCAGTACCCTTTTTTATCCATTTTTATAATAACCTATAAATAGTAGCATATTAAGGCAAGTATTTCTATAGTTTTACTTATGAGTGCATTGTTCAATCTAATTTTAAGAAATTTCGTCATTCTATAGGTATACAAGAATAGAAACAATTTTGTAAATTTATGCCGACAATTCGTAATAACTTTGTATACTTAAATCTTTATTTCGAACTGCAATTATTATTGTGAGAAGGAGGTGTGAACTGTGCTCTTGCGTCATTTTAGGAACGTGCAAAATTATAATGAATATACGGAATACCAAGTTAATTTTGTAATAGATATATATATATGTATACATAATTTCATATGTGTAGCGATTACTTCCATGAACTAAAAAATATGTATTATGCAAATATTCAATGTTAAAATACTATTTCAAAGCACTTTATTTTGAATGTGTTCAGTTTTTTATTTTGTTATGTTTCGTGCTGATAATGAAGTTGTTTTCGATACAATGTTATATAATCTAAATCTAATAAACATTGTTACATGCTTGCAATACCAATCGCTTAATAAGTCCCTAAAATAGGCAAAAGACATTTCATTCTCGAGTCTCAATTACAATTTAAGAACATACACTCTAAGAATTGTTGGAGTAAATTTACCATTATTATAGTCGGCAACTGTATTCCGTCAATTGTAATGGTAAAATTACATGCTTGTCTAATTAGATGGCAAATTACAGAAATAAGCTGTAATAATTACACAACATATGCGTAATCAATACACATCAGTGATGTAATCTGTGCACAATAGCTGCGTAATCAATAAACATCGGTGGCATAATTCTTACACATTATTACATGCTTTTTGTGTAATATTTCTATTTTATTATAAGAAAGAATTCTCTATTTAATTCAAATTTAGATTTAATTCCAAATACGGTAAAATCATAAACTAGAAACTCAATTTCACAATATATGTACTGTATAAAATTGAGTTGATAATATCAAAAACGATATTACGGTTACTGATTCCAAAACTTATTTATAAATAATACACAAAAACATTTCGGTGATTTTACACACCTGACGACGTGAAGTCGAATGAAAGGATTAAATGAATTTTCGTGAACTTGCTTATTCTGGCGTAATATAACACGGTATTTTAAGTAAAATTACACTAAGCCTCAATTTACTTTATTAATGGTGTATCATAATCATGACGTCTAAATTTACAAGCAAAATAGATGTAATTGTTCACTTTATTGTGTAATATTACGATTTATTCGCTAAAACACGATTATATTATAATACGTACAATTACATAGATTGTGTATTTTTCCACTTATATTTGTTTTAAGCACAGAGTATTTTTACAAACTGTTTTTAGAGTGTACACTGTACATAGATATTGAAAATACAAGTTTTCTGCGTTTAATACTGTTAAATTTATTTTGTGTGACATTTCAGACTCTAGTTTGGAGTCCTTAAGGACTCAGTCGAGTCCGAAACGTCACACAAAATAAATTTAACAGTATTAAACCCGGAAAACTTGTATTTTCAATTTAAAAAAAATGTACCTACTGTTAAAACATTCACCAAAAAATTACATAGATCTTTGTCATCATCACAGCGACAGCTCAATTCGGGCCCTGGAAAAGTCCAGTCAATTTGTTTCCCTAAAAGTAAACTTTTTGTAGAACAAATAAAATAATGTGGCAAACAAAAATTTATTGATACCCTATTAAATAGTTAAATGTTTGACACTGGTGTAATACAGTATTAGCATGTTCTAGAGTTGTTTGTAGAGTTGAGCTGTTGCACCATTGATTATTATTAGAGTTGCCGTGCATAAAACGAGTGAAACTACTATTTTTTTAATGACATTTGGATGGTAGTTACATGAGGGATTGCACTTGCCTTCGGTGCACCTGATACCAAGCTCGAATCTGCTTGGCGACAAGTAATTTTCAAGAATGGGATTAGGTGCCGGACTACCAGTTCACTCAGCTGTAAATGAGTAATTGAATTAAAAATCGGGGTAACAATCACGGACGAGCGTGTAGCTGACCACTTCACCTCCTAGTGTTCCGTTGGTCTAGTAATGAAGTAACTCTAGGCCCAGGCTCGATTTGGACAGTTGCGCCATTGATTATTATTACATGAAGGATAACCTGCTTTTACATCTGTCCTTCTTAATCCTGTTCTCCGTGTCGAAAATTTTTATTTATTTTGACCGCATTTTCCAGTACAAAAACTAAAGTTAAGATTGAGCCTAATGAGCGGGTAGCTGTCGATCCTATCTGAAGACGAACAGAAAAATGTTTTTATGTCACACTGTCTTCAAAGCCTAATTGAATGAGTCTAGTAAGATTGATGTTAAAGCAATAAATTTAATAAAATAAATTACTCAACTGAATTAAGCCTTACTACAAAAATTTCTTGATTCACAATCGATTTTCCCAGTGACGCGCATACCAAAAATAATCTTCTCAAAAACGTTTTCTTCTTTTTTTTACATTCGAAAAGCAGACGCGAATGAGGTACCGTCCTAATAATAAAGGTCCATCGTCAATCTTTACTTCGTTGTGCAATAAATAGTCGGTACGGCGGTTGTGGAAAACTTTGTGGACGTCATCAATGTGTCGAAATGTAGGACTGCATCTTCGCATATAGTGTAATACGAAAACACGCAGCCATTAAACTCGCAACACTATGGAGGCAACCAAAAATTTTATCGCATATTTTTAGACTTATATTTTTAATTGATGTTGTTTCGGCTTAATCATTTGGAAAATAATCTACGAATAATGCTGCTGGTTAAATTAAAATAAATCTTGTGTCATTTATCTTAGAAGACACCTCGATAAATTTGGTATGCTGTTGGCGACTTTTACTATTGTCGTTAAAAAAAATTCTATGATTACAAAAATTTTTGGTACAGATATCAAGATATTTTTTTTTAATAGCATTGGTTCAAATGTAAGGCAATTCCTTTTTAATGGGACCGGATGGAATACAAATATAAAAGGTTACTTGATTCAGTTATGCTCCTTTTGTACACTGCATTTCAAAATAAAAAGCGCTCCGGACTTCTGGCAGATTTTTGCTTCTGCAACCCTGAGAATTCAGTGATTAATGTAATTTTTTTTCAGAAAACCCCATTATTAAAATATCAATTTAATTGCATATTGTATATGTCATATAATCATCATTGCATAATTTTAATGATTAAAATAAAATTATGAATTGTGAAATAATTGTGTGAATTTTATGCGGAAAACACATGGTATTTACACTCTTCGCTTGAATTGAATTGAAGTTCTAGTTATGGTTTTTATGAATTTATTTAAATTATAATAAATTTTCAAAATGGCCACGTTAATATTAAATGTACGATAAAGCTCGTTTTCCAGACATTCAATTCACACGCTTTAACTACTGCCTTATTTCTCTTGATGCAGCATCGATTTTATGGCATTTAGATCTTACATTGCTGCTTTATTAATTTCGAAGAAAAGGTCATTCATGATACAAAAGAGCCCGGCATAATTTGGTCAGGAGTGTACTTTTATGACGATCCAGCAATCGTCATAATTAGAATGTAACCAATTTTGTATTTGTCGGCAGTAATGAGCTGGAACCATGTTGGTAAAACATGATAGCCAATCGTAGCAGTTGAATATTATCCAACAAGTCTTGCAGATCATTTGCTAAAAAAATGTAAGTTATTTGAGCTATTTAGCCTAGGTGGAAGTCTAACAGATCCAAAGAAAATGTCACAAAGTACACCATCCAAATTTACCACAAACCCAAATTTACACTGGATCCGAGCTTAAATGATGCTGCACTTTTTGTGTGTGAATTGCTTTCAGTCCACGTTTGTAGGTTTGTGAAAGTTTTGTTATAACGTCTCTGGGGAATAGGAAATCATCCTTCCAAAGAATGTTATTCATACAATTTTCAGGTATCCGTCGATTAGGATATCTTAGGAGACATTCCAATTGTGCCGTTTGTATTACACAGTCCATAGATGAAAATGATCTACCATGGATACACAGCTAGTATACAAACCAGAGTAATGAAATCATAGTATTGAAACTAGCTGCACATGATACACAGCACATATGGTACGATTTAACAGTGCCACGCAAACAAAGACATTTAGTTGCGATACTCGCCACACAATTGGGGAATGGCACAACTAGCAGTAAGATGCATAGTATACTAGGAAAAATTATTGAATTTGTATACCATGAAACAGGTTCAATACTAGATTTTTACTAGTTCGTTTATTTCGTATATGCTTAGTATTGGGTGATACACTACTGGTATTAACAATATTATGATATCATTACCAGCATCCATGGTATTACAGGTAGGTATGGTTCATGCGTTCATGGCCTGATTTGAAGGTGTTCCAAATATTGAGGGATTAAAATATTCGACGGAAAAACATTGCATGCGAACCAATTGGTGCGATTGTGCTTAGCAGGTTTTACTGTTGTATGACTTTCAGGATTAATTTACTAGTTTTAATTTTTTTTCACACGAAAATGAACATTCAATGACAGTCAGTAATTTCATTCTATTTACTTGGTATCACTCTCTCGATCCGCTTGTTTGTCACTTTAATTTATTGCCTCATAATTCTTTCACCGCATGAACATTACATTTAATACGAGTACTTGCACATACCAATGTTTGAAGTACTGTGCCACACTTTCGATATTATAGAGCTGGACGCCATGTGGATTATTTTATTTAGGAAAAAAGACACTACCCTCAATATTCATTTAAGTAACGTCCATCTTTTTGCCCCAAGTTGCTGAAATAATTTCTGAAGCACGTATGAATACGCACTAGACGTTTATTACGCAATTAAAAAAAAATTAACCCTTGTATACAGTGAGGACTAGACTCAAAAATACTTCAAAAAGAGGAGATCCCGCTTGTGCGGTTCGCACCACACGTATATTTCGTAGAACATACCAACGTCATTCATCCCAGGTTACTAGTGGCTGCATTACATCACGCTATAATACGGGTTTCCATTATTTAGCAGTGGTACCATACTAATCACTCTTTTAGTTAACATTTTTTGATAGTTTTTAACGAGGAGTGTCCTCGTATTGTAATAAGCAGGTGCTATACGAAGTTGGCAGTTCAACTATGAAACACCTACCACTATTTTCGACGGGATAACAAAATCACGCCTACCTAATCTGAAATATACTTTCAAACTCAGAACCATTTTATACTACTGGAGTGGGGTTGTAAGAAACTCTTATAATTTAATCCGAAGTGATAGTTAGGACTTGAGCTGGAGCGAATTTCCAATCTCCAACTATTGTATAGAATAGCGTAGAAACTTATACTTTATTCATGATTCCTCCACGCAGACCATCGAGTGTACTCAAAAGATGTGTCAATGCGACATCACAGACAGGCTTTCATGCTATTGAAGGGCTATTCTATCCCTTGTTTCTTTAAGAAATTGAATGGCCCTCATGTTTCCATTTCCGAAGCCTAGCTGTTTTGATTTCTTATGAATATCACACCCTGATTTGTAAGCTCATAGATCGGACAACTTAATTTTTTCCCGAGTCGGTTGAAAAAAAATCTCACCTTATATTTTACTTAAAACGAATCCACACCACTTCACACACGACTGAACATATCTTTGAATTATTGTACTAATTTTTCAAGGACTTTTGAATAGGTGCTACACGAAAACCTCAACCGATCTCGTCATATTAATTGTTATTTTACTTGCAACTTTTAGAATATTAACGTGCCAAACATTTTATTAGGTTAATGGTTGGTTTACGCGGTCGGCACCTTCCGTGTCAATAAAAAAGTTGAATAGACCGACATCTGCATTACTCAAAATTTTCAAACAAAATTTCTTTACACTCCGTCGTACTCATTTCGAGCGCTATACATAGATACACAAACCAAACAATTTTCAATGGCTTTTGTATGGGAGCTAAACGAACACCCGAAAATTTACCATTATATCAATTTTTTCCGTAACGAACTTAGGCTTAATAATTTTTCCCATGAACTGCATATCAAGTTTTTTCCTTTTTGGCTACAACTGATCGAAATATCAAAATATATTAATCTTCGTAAGTTTTAACTAAATTTGTCTTACAGTTTCATCCAGTTTCTAAAAAAATTTCATTGATCTTTCATATAAAAAAAATATGTTAAGTTTTCAAAAATTGATAGAAACTTTGGCTTTTGTATAAACAAAGCATAGCGTGAGTCCAGAATAATATTATTGCTAGTCAAATTCGTGTTTATTTTTCTTTTGCGGTTTTAATATCCTGCGGAGAAGAATTTTCTGTGCGAAATACCGACACTAAAATCGCGCTGCATCATAACATTATAAAATTAAAAACAAATTCCTGCTCATTAATCAAGAAAAAGCAATTTCGGTTTGGATTTTATTGCGGTTCTCTTAAAATCTGAATAGATCATTTTTTCGTCGAAAATTTTATGATATTATTTTTGTTCTGCGATATTTTAAAGTCTTTACAAATTCGCATTTAAGAATATTTTTTTTAGAACGAGAATGAGTTGCTCGGATTTAGTGTTATAATTTTCTTTTATAAATGTATTAGGAATTTAGACACATGTACATATAATGAAAATCATAGAATTGTTATGTTTATTATAATATTATCGTCTCGAAACGAATATTTGGGCTTTATTATTGAAATTCTTTCTTTATAGAAACAAAATTAATTATTATCAGATTCGCTTGTAAAATTTACATCCTAGTTTTGGCCGTCAGATTAAATTTTTAATTTATTAATTTTTTTATGATAAAGTCAGGCCTATTCAGCGCCAAAGTCACAAGTAGGTGTAGAGTCACAATTTTGTATTAATTTTAATTAATTATGACTTTCCACCCACTTTGTGACTTGTGACTCTGGCGCTGAATAGGCCTGAGTATCTATTGTAACGAAAATTTCAAAATAATTTATATTTTTCTTAATTTTGTATTTGTTTCACGACTAGTAGACCCTAAATGGAAATAAAATCCGTCTGACCACCGTATACGCCGTTCACCGTACGCAACTGCGTTTGCAGGCTCATAGCTCACAAACCCCTTGAGATATTAATTCAATTATTAATTATTATTTAATTATTAATTGTTTCCTTGTACAAATTTGACTTTTAGAGTGATGAGTAAGATGATCTTATCCATGGTGTGATTGCTATTTTTGACAAAAGACATTGTTTTCTATATCTCACGAATGGCTTATGCTAGTAGGTTCAAACTTGGAATTCGTACAGAGCTATGATTCTGGAGTTATGATAGTGGAGCTGTGATAGTAGCTAATTGCAAAAAACCGACTTGAATGGGGAGTACGGGAAATTGGGTCAAAAATATGCCCAAAATATTAAATCCATATCTCCTCTCTTAGCGATTGTAAGCATTGCATTGACGCGTAGTAGAGAGAAAATTTTAAAAAGGGGACTTCCCTTGCGTTTTTGAGATTGATACCGAAGTTAGACCCTAAGAAACATTTTTGGGATGGGTGTCTGGAATGAGGTTCGGACATAGATCTACTGGAGACGACAAGTCACCGGTTTTGTATAAAGCGCTTTGAAGACAAAACACGGTGAGAAGTGAGACAAAACAGGAGCCTTATGTCAATTCGATGTTGATTTGCGTGCAAGTGAATGCGACAACGTCCGCATTCAACTCAATCGCTGCTTGTCATCTCCACTATATACATCTCTCTGGGTTGGGAAGAAAAAAAACTCGAGATCCGCTAAGGATAACGGGCTGAATGTTAACGTCTGTATAGGGCCACTGTAGGGGCATGCTTTAATAATAAAAAGGTTGATAGGGGTAACAAGATGCTGGCTGGGGTTGGTATTTTTTTTCTATTTTGAACAGCTTCTGCTTTAAACTTGAAACGTATAATGTATGTAGATACACTAAAAAAAATAACTTAAGCAAAAAAACTCCTTTTCATATTTGAATTGCCACTGTACACTAGATAGGGTTAGATATTCAACCCCAAAGTGGTTGTTAAGAGGTCGTTTATGTAACTCTTATGTCTGGAGGTTTACCTCCTTTCCAGGATTTTTCGATATTCAATCGCTCGAGAGTGTGAAGAGGGTTACTCTCGAATTTTACTTTATTATTTTTTAATAATAAAGTAGTTAACATGGATAGAACTTTATACAAACTCCCCAAGTTTTGATTTAATTTGAAAAACAGTATAAATACTTTATTATTAAAAAATAATAAAGTAAAATCTGTCAACGATGTGGGCGCAAACTTATTATATTTTAGAAAGTATGGCAAAATGCGTTTGACACTGATGTGCGGTACTGGGTTATCTTGTGCATCTTAGCACTAAAAGCGTTCTGGACATCTATCCCGAAATTAATGATGGGGTTTGAACCTCCCCGTGCGCACGGGCCTGGCTACTCGTATTTAGAATGTGTTGTTGTTTAAAAATAAATTTGTTTACAATTCATCGCAACTTAAAAACAGTTTTTATTGCTGAAATTACCTTAGGTGCCAATGAATTGTTCCGAATTTATTCGATTTATGTTAAAAGTCAATCAAAATGTGTAATGTAGATCAGTCTAATGTTTATAAATTAAAAATATTCTTTAATCAATGTGTCCGTCTCATTTTGAGGTCAAATTTTAGGAAACCGGAAATCTAATGGAATTAGCGTTCGTTTCTAACGCTTTTCTCTAAATTAAAAAAGTTTTTAAATAATTTTATCAACAATATTTTTTGAGCTTGGAACGCACGAAGCCTGTGTTAGTAAACCGCCGCACCTGCCACTAGGTCACTGTTGCCTCAGACGGAGTCATAAGGCAGTAATTACTTTATTGCGGAGTATTAATCCAAGGGCACTCTCACAATTATCAGAATCTGAACCAACGAGCCTTCAAACGGTGAATACGGCGGTCAGACGGACAATTTGTTGTCCCTGTTTGTTGGGGTCTAGTAGTCCCAAACGTTAAAATACAAATTTTTTTTTTTTTAATTTTCAGATTATAATAAATTAGTAAAAATTGATAAAGTAAAAGTATTCTCCACCGCTGTTACAAATCATAAACGGGCATTGATCTCGCTTCCATAAGTACTATTTCGCGGAGATACAATACTCGATTTGAATTACTGCGTTTTGTATCTATTATAATCGTATCGATGTAGTGTTGATTGCCATATGCGTTAATTAAGACCATTAGTATACGCGTAATGGCGATTACAAATGAGGATGGCTACTTTTTATGGTATTCCAATCTAACGGAGACGCCTAAAATAACTATCAGTTCGAAGAGCGCTATTCGTTTCCAATCGTTGCAATACGAGTTGATTGCCAGATCATCGGGAAGTTCAAAGTTCTCGGTTTATCTAAATGAAAATATTGTAGATAAACAATAAAGTTCTCGATGTGCGGTACTATCGATTTCTGTCCCAGACAGTAGCTTATCTAGGTACTTGAAAGCATCGATAATAAAATGTTACCTAGCAGAATTTTATCGCGTAAGTGCAATAATTATTTACTTCAGAGTGGTCAGTTTTAGTCTTATAGATAATTAAAAAAGAAAGATTACTACCATGCTTCTTCCGTTATTCTAGTTAAATTTGAAAATTTTTAACCGATTTTTTTTGTTTTGTTTTTAGATTTGGTAGCTTCAAGATGAGTCTGGAACGTGAACCCAATGTCACGACACTGTTGCGAGCAGCTCGAGAAGCTGATGAAAATCTACTTAAAGCTGTTTTACGGAAAATATTGATTGATGGCATCTCTAAAGAAGCTCTTAACTCATCTGATAAGAGCGGTAGAGTAAGTGGACTTATTAATTTAATATTATTTAAAGTTAATACCCATGGAAAATTCAAAAGGAGTTGATCTAAAAATAGTAATGAAGGTTATGGTTTTTTGAAACAGAAACAGATATCAGATACGGCCACGACTTTTGACTATCGAGCACAGACTAGGTTTGCGCATATTAGTTCATCATTAGAAGCGTTCTCGAACTAGATCGTTCTTTTAGTTCGTTAGTTCACGAGATGGTGGATTAGAAATGAATCTGATGCTTGCACAAAGGTCAGTGATATCCTGGGAAAACAATAGGGTATTAACCGAGAGGAAACTATCTGTGTGGCACTGGCGGTGAGTGCAAGGGAATCCTTTAAGCTGCCTGTAGTGTATTCCAAGCGGAGGTTCTAGCGATGCTCTAGGCATAGTGACATACCAAGGAACGAAGTGTATGACGGTCTGGTGAAATTAGGATTAGCCAACCTTTCAGAGACTTCAAATCAAGGAACGTGTTACGGTTCAAGGTAAAAGGTACTATGCTGTAAAATCTCCTGGTAATTCTGACCAAGACTGCACAGAAAGAATTCAAGGGAAATATTAGAATAAAATAGAGAAAGATTGCGGTTTCTTGTCGGAATGACAGGGCACTGCTTCCTAAGAAAGCATGCTATTTTTATTTTTATGGAGATTACTGAATCTAGCGTGTGCAGGTGCTGGCCATGCTGAGGAGGACATTACCTAAATTTGTAAGGAGAGGTTCAGTAGTCCTTTCTTTGACAATTTGCAAGATCAATGATTTATAGAGCATGTCAAGATGGTCAAGTTTATCAGACATCTGTTAAGCTGATTCACTACATATGAGGCTCCGAAGGGCCCTGTTTTGGTGTCCAGTGTGCACGGTGGCTTAGCGCTGCATCTCTTCCTTAAACTAAAACTAACTAAGGACGATAAGAGAGATTGTCTTTTTATTGAACAAAAACCCTCACATTTTTGGTGGACTGTTTACATAAATTTGTTTAAAGATATTATTGCGGAGATTTTATTTCCCTCAAGTTTCAGAATTAAAATTGGCTCCTTCTCTTTCAAGTGGCCATCGTAGAATACTCTTTTACTTTATTTTTTTTAATAATAAAGTATTCTTATATCAAACTGTAAAATAAATATAAATTCATTAAGCCTATCATACGATGGTTATGGCTATTAAAGATAGGTAGTGCTTTTCTTTAAATTGCAGCTATTGTACGTTCTTGCATCTATAAAATACCATTGTTAAGTTCAATAAATTGCATTATTAGTAAGCTTACAGGCCAATTCAGCGCCAGAGTCACAACTCACAAAGTAGGTGGAAAATCACAATTAATTGAAAATTAATACAAAATTGTGACTCTCCACCTACTTGTGACTCTGACGCTGAATAGTCCTGATATTTTATAATCTGTGTACTGTATCTGGTACCGATATGACAGCCAAGTTCAATGGATTCACCTGCATACTAACTATGCAAAAAACGTGAATTAGTAGATACAAAGCCAAAAACTAAAGTGAAGCTGATTCTAATATATCCTAATACTAACTAGAAGCGAAACGAAATATCCCATACACATTTTTCGTTCGAGTGAAAATTGTTAGTAGATTTTGTAAGTGATTTGAAAAAAAAAAATTTTTTTCGCTTCTACGTAGCACTAGGCTTATTACGTTAAACTTAACAAAGCACTCAGAAAGGCTTGTACGATGCACTTTGTGATGCAACTCGAAAATATGATTTAATTTACACTGGATCAATGGAAACATTTCGGACCCAATTTACGACATGCATGATGCGAACTTGAATGGATATTCCGAAATTCAGATACCTTGAGAAATGGGGGAAATACCCAACTAAACGCCAGATTTTCATAATCGAATTGTTTACATGGAATTGTTTTTGTTTTGTTAAGCCAATAGCAAACCTACGGCATAAACTAATTTATTTTATAGAAATATCTTAAGAATTTATTAAATAAAGCTCGTTTCACTTAATTTTATTGCAGACTGCCATTTCGTATATTTGCTCAACAAATCTAACAAATTTTCTTGATATTTTACTACAAATACCGGGCATCGATGTAAATAAGCCTGATAATGAAGGAAACACGCCGTTGCATTTTGCTGCTCAAGCAGGTACGTTATAGTCCCATTTAATTATAATATTTATAATGAAACCTAGTCACAATAATTGCAGTCACTATACAGTGAACATAAGTAAATTATTCATAAGATATTTTTGGAGAATATTTTTCATAGCAAGTCGTATGATATTTTAGATGAAATATTTAGCTACTAAATTATGAATGAGTTAAATATTAAATTGTTGTTCCGCGGCTACAATGTACCTACTAGAGAAATGCATCTACTGTGCTTTATTTTCTAACAAAAATTTACCGTAGACATTACGACAGTATAAACACGCAGTGGATGACTGTAAAAAAAATATGTAGACCTATTACAACAATGGTTTTAAAAGAATAATAAATGTTGCTGATTGCTTCCCTTTTACTTTATTATTTTAATAATACAGTATTGTGATCGATTTTTTTTAAAAAAAATTTGCAATCCGGAAATTTTTTTTTTGCGTTTCATAACTAATAGACACGAAAAAAGCAATAAAAATTGTCAGTCCGTCTGTCCGCCGTACGCAAAACCGTTTGAAGGCTTGTAGCTCCCATCCGCTTCGCGATATTAAATTGATTTTTTTTTACGAATAGACTGTGTATGTAAGCTCCTTGAACCAAATTCTTAGGATTGGGGATGTGATATCGGAGGAGGGGGAAGTGTTTTAAACGGAAAAAATTTTGGATTCTTGATCTCAGCAACCGCTTATGCTACGAAGCTGAAACTTGGAATTCATATAAAGCTCTGGTAGTAGAGCTATTTGCATTAAAATTGTCAATATGGATCAAGGGGTGGGGAAGAAAATAATGCGTCCGAAACACAAAAAAGCCGAGACAAACTCATTCTAAAATTCATATCTTCTAAACCGTTAACGGCACACAAATCAAACTTAACAAATATTTGTAGTTATACTAAGAGAATAGATTGAAAATTTTAAGTGGGGGCAGTGGCGTACGGGGGTGGGTGGGGTGATAAGCTTTAGATTACGATATTTCACGAACCAATTGGTCTAGAAAAATAAAATTCGGTTTGATTATAAAGGTTGTCCTCCAAAAATTGCTGAGAGTAAAAATTTGTAACTGGGCGGTGGAGCATGGAAATGGAGGGGATAAGAATTTAAAAAAAAATACGGTTCATATCTCGCGGACAGTGTAAGATAGATGCGTGGAACATTTACCAGATGTAGCGCTAATTGGGCTCTAGTATGAAAAAAAATTGGGGTATGGGTGTGAGGGTGAGGAAGGGTAAAAAAGAAAAAGTTCAGATGCTTATATCTTGAGAGCCTATAATTATATAAGGCTAAAACTTGGTATTTATATTTATTATATTTATATAGTAGTGGTGTGATGGAAAAATATATTTTTTTTTGTGGTAGTATGGTACGGGGAGGGGGGTGTTTTTCCTAACTTTAGAACGGCTTATGCTGGGAAGTCGAACCTTGGTGTGTATATGTAGATCAACTAGGAAAATAATTTTGTTAAAAAAAATTCGAATATCAATTGGCGTTAAGAAGGGGGGCAAAAAAAAATTTCAGTGAAAATAGAATGCATATTTTTTTTTTTTTACGATTTTCGTCATATCTACTAGGTCAAATACTGAATTCGGTTTTATTCTACGGATTCTTCATACGAATACCTAGAAAGTGTTTTCAAGATTTTTTGAAATTCGACACCTAAGTGGTTGTATACTTTTTCATGAATTCCTTAGACAATTATGTAACTCATATGTTACGCCCTATTCTAACCGCTTCACCAACTTTTTGTTAGGTTTTCAGTCACATGCCGCATCTTAGAACTGAGCGCGTTCCGAACTTCTGCCGGAAAAATAATAAAGTTTCGCCCAGACCAGAAGCTTATGTTAAATTAGGAAAATTACTTTGGGACCGACAGTATCCGGTATTATAACGTTACACCGAATAAGATTCATTAAAATTCTTTTTATAGTTTTTATTGCATAAATGGTTTATCTTAAAATTCTGAAATTTTTAAACAAGACTTTAGATTTGAACGAATTTATTCATATTGAGTATTTATTCAATATTTTTTCAGTGTAGTAGAATGAAAGTTTATACTATTCTTTTATGGAAACAGGAATTAATTTTGATTAAAATTTTTTCCCAAAAAATAATTTTGTTCGATTTAAAATTTCTTTGTTATATTAGATACTATTACAATAATAATGTTTGTGATCAACTTTTTTTTAAAAAAAAAAAGTTCTATACTACGTGTTAGGATTAGTAGGTAAACGGCTTGTGTAGTTCGCGAACGAACTAGTTCGTGAACGAACTAGTTTGGAAAAGCGTTCCCATAACTGAAATGAATGAACTTGTTCGAAATCAGTCCCGCTCCTAATTCGTTTGTTCATATTCATTCATTGCCGTTTGGAAGTTAGTGGTGCAATATACTTGTAGACTGACAACCTGTTTTTTATGTCATCACATTCTACCAGACGTCCGTTGACCCTGTTTTTTAGCTCATCGTATTATAAAAAAAATACGACTACGAGTCATTAATGAACTCCCGCGCGAACTATTGAAATAAAAAAACGAACTAGTTCGCGACCGATCAGGATTCGGAAATGATCACTCAATACGGTGAACTAAAATGCTCAAGCTTAGTGGGTATACCTCAAAACTGCAAAAAAGTTCCAGTCCGTCTGTCCGCCGTCTCTTATACGGAAACGTGTTTGAATGCTTATATTTCCCAACCCTTTTGAGGTATTAAATTGAATTTTTTTGGTATATGTTGGGTAGACTTCTTTGAGCGGTGATATTTTCGTGGGGAAATGTTTGTGGCTCGTTATAGGCCAATATATCAGGAGCAGCTCACGATGTGAAGTTAAAACTTGCAACTTGTACCAGGCCCGTGCGCACGGAGGGGTTTTAGGGCTCATTTTCATTGGGAAGTGAGAACCTTTCTTTTTTTTTAGATCATCACATTCAGTATGGTAGGAACTTGATAATTTATTATGAAATCCCCCCCCCCCCCCCCCCCATTCATACAATACTGCGCACGGGCCTGACTTGTATAGATCAATGATAGCGGGGGCACGAAAAAATCAACTTTGGGGTTGGGAAGTGGGATTAAAAGTACATACAGTATAGAAAAATACAGATTGGCATTGACGTGCAAAAGATAAAATAGTAGTTAAAAATAGATTTCCTAATATTCGTGGAATTTAGATCTGAGGAAATATCGATTGGTTTTTACTTTTTCGGACTCTAAATTCAAAAATCAATTTCTGAATTATGTAGATGGAGCAACAGTGTCTTGGGTGAAGTGATTAGAGGATGTAATGCCATAATAACATAATTTTTTTAATTACTTATGAATTTTGTATACATTTCAGGACAATCAGATACACTGAATATGTTAATAACACGAAGTAGGAGCCTGCAAATTGACGCCAAGAATTGTTTAGGGTTCACACCGCTAATGAAAGCCGCTTTACAAGGACGAACTCGATGCGCAAAACTTCTTCTTTTCGCTGGTAAATATTTTTGTGTTTTATTATTTGAATAAAATTATGCATAAATATTTCGGGATCCAAGCACATCACAGTCCCCTTTTTTCGATTTATCTAAAATTAAATAACTGTTGATGTTATTTTCAAAACAAAGTTAAAAGTCTATCTAAATTTTTGCACTAATTAAATTTCATATAATTATAAAATTTGAAAATCGCACTATTCAGTAGCTCTTCAAAAAATACTATGTTTTACTTTCTTTATTTTTCTTTTTAAAATGATAGGGGCTTCTCCGGTAGAAACTGATTTTGGAAGAGGCTTACGTGCAGAACAGTGGGCTGCATTCTGTGGAAGGTGAAAATAATTTTCAAATTTTAAAAAAATCCCATTAATTTGAAACGTTTAACATTCAGATTGTCCTGTTCGGAAATGATCGAGAAATGTGCTCGAGCCCGACTATTAGATAAGAGTCAATCCTGTCGAACCGGAGATCCTCTACCAAAAATGACTGTGCATAGATCGAAAACTACAACAATTCATACGCAAATTGGTGAAACTTTTCGCACGAAATTCCGCAAGTTCTTACCTTTCGGGACAACGGTGAAAGATAGACAAAATCAAAATCCGAAAGATTTTCGAGGACTAAGCAACAATCGTTCGGATATAGTTGACTATTTAAAATCGGCCACGATATGTGCAAGCGGTCCGGCTTTACCATCGCAAGGAAAGTCCCAAATACTTACTACATTACTTAGACCCTTGGAAGTGCCAAAGTAAGTTAACGATTTATTCATTAAATGAATACATATTTTAAAATTTATTTCTTTTTTCGTTTTTCAGATTAGAAGTAACGCCGGCAAATAATCAACAATTAATCAAAAAGTACGAAGCGAAATTAAATCGAGATCAAACGGATATTCCAATGGTAGCAACATCGCCAACGATTCGATATTGATACGAGATTTTTCTCTGTTATTAAGTTAAGGGTAGTTAGTTCTTTTTAAAAATATAAAAATTGTGCATTTAAAATGATATTCACATAAAATTAAGCCGTTTGGTCTCTATTCCCCTATTCCAACGGAAAAATCATATCAAATGTACTGTAAAATAAATTTTAAATTCTTAATTTTATCAATTCTAAACTCTGTAATAAAATTTACCTGTCTGAAAATAATAATTTCATTATACATATATATACATTAAAAAAAAGCGTTTTTAAAGTCGTTTTTATACACCTATAATATCGAGATTTCATTCTTATGTAGATGCTTAAAATAAAGTAAAGTCAAACAAGAATTTTATGATATAATAAACGATGTCTATAAGTCGTCGTTAAATTTTTTATTTCGTTGCCTTCGTTTTGATTTGATCTTGCTGAGAACTTCGTATGCTTGCTGAATTTCCATAAAGCGTTCTTGAGCTTCACGTCGCTTTGATTCATCCTTGACCTTGTCGGGATGATATTCTTTTGATAGTTTGCGCCATGCTGATGTTATTTCGGCTTGCGATGCTGTGGCACTGACCGCAAGTACCTGAAATAGTTAAAACCGGTTAAAATTAGAAAGGATATCTACTAAATAAGGTGTTAAATGCTAAAGGTGAGGTTGTATCCGTTTAAGCCAGATAGAATCATAAGTATTGCTCGAACTCCTTGTACAATGGGATTAAATTTGTAAGAGAATTTTCTTTATTAAGATTGTTGCTCAGTGAAGGAGCAGTTGTTTATTGTTGCCAGTTTTGGCACTCATTAATTTAACCATTGATTCTCCCGTGCACAGACCCCATAGACTAGCTTCAGCAGGGACCTGTAAGCTGACGACGTTCAGGAGGTTTCTAGTTTCTGGGACCTAAAGCGTTACGCCAGACAATAAAACAACGTGCAACTTCATGTTTGCAGACAACTCAACATAAAAAAGTAAATTCAAAAAGAAATGTATCCCGGAAGCAAATTGAACATTGTTTCATGATTTTGACCATTCAGATGTTCATTTCCCCTCCTTTACACTTTGGTAACTAATTTATCTTTTTCGCGTCGTTTTCAAGTAAACTAGATCGATTCCCGGACTTTTCGATTCCGAAAACGACACTCCGAACTTATTTGTTAGGCCCGTTTCTACGATCATTAGTTAAATTCTAACCAGAACTTTAACTGCAAGTTTTGTATGAACATATGTTAGTTAAAGTTCCAGTTAGAACGTAACTGACGATCGTAGGAACAGACTTAAGAGTGAAAGAGTTAGTTCAGTGACGTACTCCAATTGAATTGTTCATTTCATAATTTCTCTTCTCTAACCCACCGTAATAATAATAGTAATGGGTGGCTTGGTGGCTAGAGCACTTGCCTTCGGTGCACCTGGTACCAGGTTCGAATCTCCTTGGCGACAAGTTGTTTTCGAGAATGGGATTGGATGCCAGACTACTCAGCTGTAAATGAGTACCTGAGCTATAATGCCGTTCAGCAGTCACTCACTAATCAATCAGTCGTTAAATTATACTGGTGTGCATGGGTTGGATTCTCTAAACAGACGTTCACTCGTCAATCACTAGTAGTTTTGCTTTGAGACATAGGTAGAAGAGCAATATATCATGTAGTTCACTCCAGAATGGCTCATCTCTAACATAAGGTCTCGAAAAAACAAGCATAATAAAAAACCAATTCGACTCACTTTGTAAGCATTTTGCTCTCCATCCACGTCCATTGTCTCGACGATTTGCTTCCATGTCTCATACCATCCGTTGTGCTGAGCATATTGCCAAGTATCGTATAAAGTTTGCTTCAAATCTGTCCACCACGGTGATGTCAAAATATTTCGGATCGCTTCGTGGACAGGTACTTCATCACCATCGTTATCCGTTATCGTTCCGTTGAAAACAAAGTAGCATCCCCATAACGATAAGTAGATTGTAACCGCCGTCGACAAGTAGAACGTTCTACGTACGCAACTATGTCGCGCTGGGGGCTCACGACGCCACTGCTTCGAAAAATCATTAAATGCCCAAGCACTGGCAACAACTGTGGCGGTAAACCAATACGTTTCGTCATACAGAACATACCGAAGTGGATACACAACGTAAGCGGCGAGTAGACATTGCCAAAGAACACCTTTTTCCCGGCCAACATTTCCAACTGTCCAAACACCTAAAAGTTTTAAGATTTGAGAAAAACTTGATTATTCTGCGTTTGGAAATAAGATTCTACTGGTATGTATTATGAGTACTTACCTAGTGAAATGAACAGCGGCATCAACCAATGTAGAATGGTCCAATCGATTCCGATGAACGGTTCGGTCGGGATGGCAATTTGAATCAGTTGTCCCCAAAGGTAACCGACCATAATAGCACCGATAAAACGATTCGTCGAGAACGGTGGAGTCTTATGTTTTCGTAGCTTTTCCACAAACTTTTCGATAAATTTCGGATCTTCATTGGTGTCGCGAACCAATCGCGGTATCCTGAAAATTTCCGCTATCCAACCAATTCCGAAATATCCTCCGAGCGTACACCACCAGATAAACGCATGCCTATCGCGTCTCAGATAGATGTGATGAAGTCCGAAAATTCCACCGAATAACCAGAAAAGGTACGCGACTAGGACGGATTTTTTCTTTGGTGAAACAGATGTTACCAGAAGTTTCTGTAAAATTTAAAATATGTTTTCAATTGAAGGACTATTCATTGAATAGATTATACTCGTATATAGAAAGAGTTAACATAATAGGGGAGTATGCATACATAGTACACTTTCCCTCTTCAATAGCGTACGGAAGGGGTTCAAAAAAATAGATGATCAGTGAAAATGGAATGCATATACCTATGTACCATATATATTTTCACGAATTTCGTCATATCTCTTAGGTTTTTTAAAATATTGCATTAATTTTTATTCTACAGATTCTTCACATAAGTGGCTAGAAAGTGTTTTCTGGATTTTTCAAAATTCGACCACTACCAGATAAAAAGGCGGTGAGACTGGGGGAGGGTGAACAAATTTCAAATCTTCAATGCCCAACTAGCAAACTAACCTCCATAAGGCCTTATCGAAACTACTTTCGAACCTCGATAAAGCTTCGATAAGGTTTTAACGAACTAATCTGGAGCACGTTTCTCCATGTTTCAACAGCAATAGCCAACCGCCAACAGTTGGTATAAGGCCTAATTGAAGCTTGTTTTTTACTTTAGTTTTATCGAAGGCTATAGCCTCCGGAAAATCAAAATGTGAAGTTTGTTTACTAATTGGATGGCGTACGGAAGGGGTTCAAAAAAATAGATGATCAGTGGAAATGGAACGCATATATTTTCACGAATTTCGTCATATCTCTTAGGTCTTTGGAAATATTGAATTAATTTTTATTCTACGGATTCTTCACATAAATGGCTAGAAAGTGTTTCAAGATTTTCCGAAATTCGACCACTAAAGAGGTGTAACGGGGCTGTATACATTTTGATGGATTCAGTCGTACTCCTCAGGTCTGATTAAACACCGAATAACATTTTTAGTTCCAAGGGCTTGTTTTATAATCGCTTAAAACCAATTTTCAAATTTTTTCTCCTATTCAACAACTAAGGGGTTCACGTTTCTACGAATTCCACCATATCTCTTAGGAGTGATAAGACATCGTATTTGTTTCACTTCTTCGGACTTTTTTCATATTTATCTAAAACCTTCTCTCAGGATTTTTCAATATTCAATCCCCAATGGGTTTAATTATCAATGGCGCAAAAGCCCGAATCGATCCGAGCCTAAGCCTTGAAGTAATGCTAGAGATACTTCATTACTAGACCAACGGAACACTAGGAGGTGAAGTGGTCAGCCACACGCTCATCCGTGATTATTACCTCGATTTTTAACTCAGGCACTCATTGACAGCTGAGTGAACTGGTAGTCCGGTACCCAATCCCATTCTCGAAAATTACTTGTTGCCAAGCAGATTCGAACCTGGTACCAGGTGCACCGAAGACAAGTGCTCCAGCCAGTAAGCCACCCAGACTACTCCCCAATAGGTTTGCATAATGTTTTTATCAATTCCTACATATTTCTTAAATATAGAATTTATTTTTACTTCCTAAGGCTTCCTATATAATCCCCAGGATTTATAGCTATTCAACCCTATAAGAGAATGTAACTGGGATTGAATATTTTTCACTAGCTTTCGGCATATTTCTCAGGTTTGACGAGATACCAGCTTGGTTTTCGCTTCCACAGACTTTTAATGTACCTAGTCACCTATAGACCCTCCATTTAACTCAGAGTGTAAAGTATGAGTGTAAAGGTGTTGCATATGATTTCACAATTTTTACCATCCCTTAGTTCTAAAGAGATTTAAAATTGATTTTTACTTCGGGCAATTAATGCAAACCAATTTCACGATTCAACCCCAAGTGGATGTAATCGGTTTGCTTAAGTTTTCATAATTCATTATGTTTCTTAAATCCGATGAGGTAGTAAATTGGTTCTTACGGTCCTGGGAGGCTGATGAGTCTGTGAACGAGTGTCTCGGCGATAGTAAAGAACCCGCTTAAGAACAATTTTTTTTTAATTTAGAACATTGTTCAGTTTCTCGGACCCGGAGCTTGCCTTCGGTATTTTAATTATTGTCAATTGTTCTTTCTTTTATCACAGAGTTTTCTTCGATTTGTAAATATCAGTTCCAACCTGGTCTAGTAGCGTCTTCTTCAGTCTGACAGTCGCTTATATCTGACCTATAAATCAAACTAAGGTTCTGCAAAATACTTGCTTCTGTGGGAGCTATCCCCGGAAAACTTCTACTTTGTCAAAATTATTTTGTCAACAAAATAACATCTTTTCTTTGCGTCTTTACTTTCAGCACAGTGGTGTGGTGTTCTGTGTACATAATAAAAATACAGGCACCTACATACAGAATATACTTATAACTTTAGCACTAAGCCTACATACAAAACCTAGTTCGACCGGGGTGTTTATACGTTGCTGACTGTTATTGCTTCTAGTGATAAACATATTTTTCAAATTCAAATTTAATTATTTTTCTAGCTTGACTAGCCCGGTCGGTAACAGTTCACTTTACTGTGATGACGAAATTGTTTACGACAAATGTTTCATTTACGTTAAATTCTTTTATTGAAGGGAACTCACACTCTTCGGGTAGAAATAAAATTCAAATAAATTTTATTATTATATTGGGTAGATATTTCATATGCATTACACTGACCTCATTCTGTTGCTGTTGTGTTTGTTTTCCCATCGTATAGAATACTTTCGCCAGTTGTGGGTGATCTGATTGTTTCTTCCGTTCAGGTCAAATTATTCGCTTGACCCAATTGCCGTTCACTTGATTTAACACTGATAATTCCACGTATACCAGTTAACTAATTACCTGAAGAGTTTGTCACATTCGCGGATTCCAATCGAACAGAACACACGTCGATTCTAACTACTCTGTAAGTAAAATGCTTACACTATTGACTGCACTTTACTGACGAATCTTAACTGAACTCTTCTTCGTATTCACTTAACTTTCTTATCTTATCTCGATTCTCGACTGCATAAATGTTTAAGACGTGCACCCGTATGAAAATAGGTAGTATGAAATTTACAAAAAATAAATTTCTTTCTATTTCACAAAAATTCGACACAGCAACCAACAAACCTGGTACAAACTTGAAAGTCGACTTGAAGAAGTTCTTCAGGTGGTTATGCGACCACGACCAGCTAAGTAATCAGAACACCGTTACCTTTGGTTACGTCACTACTTTCTTGATCATATGGGGTCGTTTTCTTTGGATGGTAATCGAATCACTTTTAAAATTTAATCCATTGTCTTGTAGTGATTTTATTCAAGTATTGATCAGGTGAGCACTGTACACACATCTCGGAATTTTCAGGTAAAATATGCAATTATTTTTCAGCGTCCATTGTTCACGGCATTCAGCTTTAGAACTTGGGCGGACGATAAACACGACGAAACTGGGAACGAGATCGGACTCAATGTCAATGCCGTACGGAGAAACGACGAATACAACCAACATTGCTATTTACCTGTTGAGCGGCTTAAGACATTGCACACTCACCTGTGAGGTGATTGACTGTAAAGAGAGTGCTCCCGGTTAAGATCGAAAAATACCGGTGTTTTATATGAGAGGTCGCGTAAGTTTGTTACTATTGAACAAACTTCTTGGCTTGGGACTTATGCAACGTTCGAATTTAACATTGTCGTATGACTGGAATATATTTTACTTGATAGTACCACTGTCTTTTTGGTGATTTAATTTCAAGCTAATTGCTCAGTCGAATCGTCTATATTGTTTTCCAGATATAGTTATGTATTTTTAGGGCTGTTATTACGATTTTCAGTTAAACTCTAACTGGAACTTTAGCCGGAAGTTTTGTATGGAAATTTATCAGTTAAAAAGTTCCAGTTAGAACGCAATTGAAAATCGCAGTAACCATTTTCAATAGTCGACCTAAAGAATTTCATAACAAATTCCTACCCTAAAATTCCGTATTTTCTAATTTTTTATAGTCGACACTAAGTCGCCCTTACATACAATAGGGCAAGACGGTGCACATACGTAACATAAAGATTGGCAGGTACTCCGGGGACAACCTTGTAAGTTGTCAATTATCAACTTAAAAAAAAAATCGTCCAACAGTCGGTTACTATGCGACTGAAAACCTAAAACATACCCTACACTCGGCTTGCACATTCCAGTTCACCTTAGTGATCGCGAACGAACCAGTTCCCGAGTCTTCGAGAACTAGTTCGTTCTTGTAGTTCGCAGCTCGCGAGGAAGAATTGATAAATGATGTACGGAAATGTGATGACCTAAAAAAAAGGGTCCCCACTTCCCTCGCAATTGCTTTCCGAGAATGGCGAACTTAAAAAAAAGGAAGTAGTTCGTTCGTGAGGGAAGTGAGGAATTTTTTTTTAGGACATCCCATTTCCGTACACCATTTATCAATTCTTCCTCGCGAACTGCGAACTACAAGAACGAACTAGTTCTCGAAGACTCGGGAACTAGTTCGCCCGCTACGGAAGTTAGGACCTTTTTTTTAGGTCATCACATTTCCCTACACAATTTATCTATTCTTTCTCGCGAACCGCGAACTACAAGAACGAACTAGTTCACGGGGACTCTCACTGGATGTGATGACCTGAAAAATAAGTACGCGCCCTGAACTATTTAGTTCTTTTTTTTAGTTCCCAGTTCGCGAGAGTTGGATGTAAGACGCTTTCCGCAAATGTGATGACAAACTACTTCCTACAAACAAACTGGGACCGGAATTCCACTGAGAACTAGTTCGTTCATTTCACTTATGGGAACGTTCTTTTGAACTAGTTCGTCCACGAACTACACAAGCCTACCCCACACCACATCTTACTATCAAACGTTTCGGACTTCTACCCATAAAAAAAAAGTTGCACCCAGACTATTGGCCGATTTTTTAGTTTCAATTTCTCCAGTAGAACATCTACATATAGTTACAAAGTATCAACTTTCTAGCATGAACCAAAGACATTAAAGAGTCGCTAGCGTCAAAAACTTCAGTTGGGATGATTTTTCTGGACACTGAAAAAGCCTTCGATACAGTATGGCACAATGGCCTAATCCTCAAACTAATAGAAATGGAATTTCCTATCTACCTCAATAAAATAATAGTGTCTTTTATTCAATCTAGAACCTTCCAAGTCAAAATAAGTTCTGCTCTTTCTGAAGAGAAAGGCATTCCAGCTGGCGTGCCTCAGGGGTCCTGTCTAAGTCCACTACTACACAACCTGTACATTTCTGACCTCCCTCAGCACCCTAACTGTAAATTAGCACTTTTCGCCGACGACATAGCATTATATTCTACGGCTTTGGACCCGGCAATTATTATAACCAATCTCCAAAATCATCTCCAAGCTCTCAAAGCCTACTGCCTCAGATGGAAAATAAGAATAAACCCCTCCAAAACCCAATCCCTATACTTTACAAAAAGACGAGCTTCATGCTACCAACCACCTAGTAGGATGAACATATTCGGTTCAGACATTGCCTGGTCTGATAATGTTAAATATGTTGGTCTTATCCTTGATAAGAAACTATCATATCACACCCATGTCGAGCATGCTACCAACAAGCTACTAAATTGCATCAGACCCCTATACCCACTAATCAATAGAAAATCGAAGCTTCTGCTGGCTAACAAGCTAATTGTATACAAAACCATCATGCTCCCGCAATTGATGTACGCCGCCCCAATTTGGAACTCCTGTGCGAAAACTCATAAAACTAAAATGCAAATCTGCCAAAATAAATGCTTGAAATTGATACTGAATAAACCCTGGCATTTCTCAACCAGACAACTGCACGAGCTTACTGGCATCCCCCTAGTACACGAATTATCTAACAAGTTAGAACAGAATTTCTTAAATAAAATTAATGCTACTGATCTGTAAAGTTTGTTCACAAGATCTTCATAGGTTAAGCTTAGTTGTAAGTCTTGGATTAGTCATGAATTTAATTATCTCCTATTTTTTTTTTTTTTTTTTTTTTTTTTTTTTTTTTTTTTTTTTTTTTTTTTTTTTTTTTTTTTTTTTTTTTTTTTTACTAACTTACTTCTAAAATTCTTTTTATATGCACTTAGTTTTAGTCAATCATTATTAGGTTTTTCTGACCATTTTCCTCAAACCATCTACATATATTATTTACTCAATCATATCCTACGGCTACATGCCACTTACTATTACTCAGGCTGTAAAGATTTATTATCTGATCTCCTCCAAACATTTACATTATAATCATCATTGTTATAAAATTATAATACGGTCAATAAATGAAATGTATGTATGTATGTATGTAGCATGAACCGTTTCTAAGATATGAAATAAAATTTTTTTGCAAATGATTCCACTAGTACTACATAAGTTCCAATTTTCATCCTCCTAGCACAAGCGGTTGCTGACATCTATAAACCAAATTTTTTCATCTAAAATTCTCCCTTTTCTTGCTCCCTCACACCCACACCCCTCTAAAATATACCACTCGCAGGGGTCCACCTATTCTACTTACCAAAAAAATATCAGCTTAATACCTCAAACTAGAGATGGTAAAGCAGTTCCCTTTAGTGAGTTAGTGAACTCCGACTCACTCACTGAAATGAACTAGTTCAGTGAAGTAGTTCGAGTTCCTTTTGACGGCGAAAGAATTAATTGTTTTCAAGTTCGGATTGAATGTGAGAACCTGAAATAAAAAAATGGTCCTCACTCAGGAAGGAACTACTTCTTTTCAAGATCGTCGTGAATGTGAGGAACTAAAAAAGAGGTCCTCACTCACAAAAGAACTATGTAGTTCTTTTCAAGCTGTACCACGTAGCGAAACGAACTACAGCTCACTAAAAGGAGTGAGTTAATTCACTCACTCACTTCAATGAACTACTCTTTTGGAACAGTTCACTCATGGACGACCCATCTCTACTTCAAACAGTTTTTCCGTACAGGGTACGGCGTACGACGGACAAACGGGCATTTTTTTTTGTTGCTTTTTTGGGGGCTTACTAATCATAAAATTGAAAAATACAAAATTTCAGACCATAAAATTTTTCGGAAATTTCAAAAAACTGTTCGAAAATATTGTGTCAAATTTTGGAAGCTATCGCTCGATCCGTTTTCTGAATATTTTGGGTGATCTTTAAAAACTATTTTTCGAGATATGTAATCACGTTTGGAGTTAATATTGTCTAAAACTTCATATGAAGATTTAATAGTGGACCCATTTACAAAAAAAATTGTCGATAAGGATGAAGAGGTGTAATTACTCAATTATCTATTGATAATTTCTTACCAAGAGTTCAGCTTTTACCAGACACCCTAAACTGTATTAATTTTTTGCGATACTAAAAATTTGTGAATGGTGATAGCTGATCCAATTGTCATACATTTTTTCGCTATCTCTACGTACTACTGACTGCACTATCTAAAATATGTACGTCTTCGTTGTCTGTACTCTTGATAGACACTTCTATGCGCATTGCTTGTATTCAATCACTGTGACAACGATTCATCCAAAACAAAGAGCATCGAGCATGAAATCATTTTCCTAAGGATCAGTCATACAAAAATTTTAATATCAATATGCAAAAAGCAAATACTGTTCCGCAATGTCCTCCCGCTGTGGGAACCCATCGATTCGGCAAAAGGATTGCACCAAGGAAGCCCAGCTTACCAACGACCTATTACGTTAGCAATCCTCACAAGTCGAAGGCTGAATCACGTCAAGGTCTACAGCTCGACAATTATGAGCACCTGAAGACTGTTGGCCAAGGTAAGACGCATTTAAAATTATTTCAGTGACCGTCTCAAAGTCACATGCATACTATTTATTCTTAATCATTATTCTTGCTAAAAAAAAAGGTTCCTTTGGCGTGGCGATTTTATACCGGCGAAAAACTGATAGCATACAAGTTGTCCTGAAGCAGATAAATTTGAGTGAGCTGGCTGTCCCCGAGCGAGAATTGGCTATGAACGAGGTCGAAGTCTTTTCAAAACTTCACCATCCCAACATTATAAGGTAAATTTAATTTTATCTATCTATAAGTCAAAGATTCGACCTTCGTCAGTACATTTTCTATATCTTCTAGTTATTTGGGAAGTTTCATTAAAAATGAATTTCTTCTAATTGAAATGGAATATGCCGATGCCGGCACTTTAGCTCAGGTAATAGCGGAACGAGAACTTGGACAATATTTTCCTGAACGCTACATTATTTCGATTTTTGAACAAACCACAAGCGCTATTAATTACATGCATTCGGAAAACATATTGCACAGGTTGGTAATTTTAAAATGAAAAGAATCACATACCTACGTTAGTAGAGTAAGGAGTTGAAACAGTGAGGAGGGTGTACTTTTCAGTGTCACCGAGAGAGTGTGGGATTTGAATTATGTATTTAATTTGGTGTAAGTTATAAGGTATTCCACTTACACAAGACAAAAATAATATTAAATTCCGAAAAAATAATTAAAGCCAATCCTTGCAGACCCTTTTTAAGTGAACCATTTCTTATGCTTTCTATGCAATGTGAGCCGGTGAACAGAATTAACTGGGAATAAGCGGTTATTGTAAAGGCGATATCAATTAACAGGGACGTCATTTCAGTTTTTTCTAGGGGGGTCAAGATGTTATAAATGTATATATTTTTATATATATATGTTGTATATAATATGTGAGAAAACAAAATTCAGGAGGGGCCAATGCCCACCACCCCCTCTCACCCACACCCCCAAATAAATGACGTCCATGTCGATTAACCAGCCATTTTACTTTTATTTTATATTTTATTAGCTGTAATGGAGATGGACTGAAATAACCGATTTTATAATTAACCGATAGTTAACTGGTTTTTGTTGTAAGACTGTTAGTCGGGTTTTGCGCAAATATCCGATAATCTTTTAAATTCCTTGCGATCTGTAAGCTTGAGAAGACCTTATCAACGGAATCGCTAATTTTCCAGTAAGGTTTTCACACACTACGAGGATGAATTGAAAATTTTCCAGAATGGGCAAGAAAACGCAGTAATGGAATAGGTTTTTGTTTTTATTTTTCAACATAGAGCGGTACTCTAACTTTTTTCAGCCCTCGGAACAATACGATTTCGGAAACTCTGTAAAATAGGCATTCGTGGTGGCGATGATCTCCTCATTTGACGTAAAGCCTCAGTTACAATGGTTCCGATCCGATCCGGCAATGTCGGATGGGAAAAATTTCTAGTCACATTGATTCCGTTCCGACTTGCATCAAAATGACACTATCGAGGTGTAATTCTGATTTTTAGTGAGGCGAAGCAGGTGGTGAAATTCAATCATTCACCTCTTAGCGTCGGAACGGATAGAAGTTGAAAGTTGGCCAACTTTACCCATCCGTTATGTGTCTCGGCTAAGTACCGGAATGATTGTGACTAGGCTTTCCGAATTTCCCTTTAAATGTGTGTCGGATGGGGAAACTCAACACTCTCCATTTTCCGGATCGGATCGGATCGGATCGGAGCCATTGTAACTGAGGCTTAACTGAGGCTTAACTGAGGCTTAAAGCACTGGCCCACTTCATGTTTGGGAACAAAAAGAAGTCGGACGGGGCCAGGTCTACAGAGTACGGGGGATGCGGCACCACAGCCCTATTCAACCAATTTAGCCTTGGTGATTCGGGATGAAGCGTACACGGCACCCATCGCACCGACAGCTTCCTCATGCCCAAATGTTCGTGCACGATGTTTTGCACACGTTCATATGAGAAGCTCGTGGCCTCTTCTATTTCGCGTAACTTTACTTGACAATCGGCTAACACGAGAACATGGGCAAAGCCGACCACTCCTTTGTGACCGTTTTTAGACGTACACTGCGTGGTTCATCCTTGGTGCTCGTACGGCCACGTTTGAACTCGCTTATCCAGAAACTGATGGTGGAAAATGAAGGTGCGGAGGTGTCATGAATTTTCTTCAAAATATCACTTATCTCCGTCGCCGTTTTCTCATCCAACCAGAAATGTTTAATCACTGCACGAAATTCGATTTTTTCTATTCTTGCAAAAATGCCTGACTTTCTTCACAAAACTGCCTGGTAAACAAGCACTATGCAACGCATCTATCTGAAAATTTGACAGCTTTCCTAAATGGGTTGGTGGTACCAACCCTCCCTCGTAACCATTTCGTGATAAGCGCGCCATCTCTTGCCCATTCCAGAAACTTTTCTCGTATGTAATGAGAGCTGTTCTTATGAATGTGGACCACTAGTGGATCTGAATGAATATGAACATTTTTCGATAATATTCTGATCGATTTTTGTTGAAAAAAAAGAATTTGAATTTCAATAACTGAAAAGCTTATTTCTTAAGCAAGCTTCTAAAATTGCCGGTTAATTGTTGATTGTTTTAGAAGCTAAAGAGAGCCCATAAAAATAAACGGTTACCGATAATCGATTTATCACTTTAGGTACTTTGTGATTGTAGTTCAAAATTTTGTTGATACACTTCTTGAATTAAGCACTATTCTGCTTGAATTTAGCACAAATTTTATTTATTTCTCAAATAGAGACTTGAAAACTGCAAACATATTCTTAAATAAACGCAATAAAGTCAAAATTGGAGATTTTGGAATTTCAAAAATTATGAACAATAAAATTCATGCTCAGACGGTTCTGGGAACGCCGTATTATTTCAGTCCAGAAATGGTGAGTATTCTTAAATGTAAAATAATTTCATACATGAATTCAATTTGCATGTTTTTAGTGCGAAGGAAAAGAATACGACAATAAAAGTGATATTTGGGCTCTAGGATGCATTTTAGGTGAGATTTGTTGCCTACGAAAAACATTTGCTGCTACCAACTTATCGGAATTGGTCTCGAAGATTATGACTGTAATTTACTTGTTTCGAAAGTTCAGCGACATAATTACTATCTAATGATACGTCTTTCATATTTCTATTAGGCGCAATATACTCCTCTGCCCGCTGGATATTCGAACGCAATGAAAACATTATTAAATATTCTGCTACAGGTAATTTTCTATTTTATTTATTTGGGATAGTTGTTCGATTGCATACAGAATATATATACGTACAGTTTGTGACGTAAAAATTGTGAAACAATTCAAATTCAACAAGAATGGAATTATTAATGGAACTATTAATGGAATTTTTTCATGGTAATCTAAAGCTACCATAAAAGCAAATTTGATTAAATGTTAATTGTTTTCCGGCGTCAGTGGAGTGAAACCCCAACACGAAATCCCCGACTGTTGAGTAATCGCTATCCTTGAGGACAATGACAATTCGAAAATCTTGACTGGATAGGTCTTTAGAGGGTGTATTTTAATGATGTTCATGGCGTGCAACCGTCTTGGATCGTGATTGGTATTTTGAGGGTGACAGTGGGTTCAGCAATTTCATTACCTCCCGCCTTGACCACAGACTGTTCATAATAAATTTTTTGACAAATCTACATATTCTGAAACTACAAATTGGTAGGTGGACGTATCACGGCGTCCTGCTGCTTCTGAGATTCTAAAATACTGGATTCCACTAATTTTTCGGAACTTAGGAAAAAAGAAGGGGTAAATAAATAATTTTTATGAAATTGATATGAATTTTTTCGTTTAAGTACAGAACTATATTAATTTTTTTTTCGTAGATATGAATATGATCACGATTTAGATACAACTCGTGATGGAGCATGTTCGCTTATGGCCACAGCTCAAGCAGCGACTCAAAAGCTGATGGAAGCAGTAACAGCTACTCCGGCCACTACATTGGAAACTAGGTTTTAATGATGAATTGATTCGAACTTTTTATGCATTTTAATTAATTTTAACATATTTAAATTAAGATCTGTTCTGTACCAGATGAAGTCATTTGGGGTGGGGTTCTCGTTGACGCCACTGCAACTACCACCAAAGGCCCGCATACGGCATGTTGCTACAAATGGCTCACATTTTATAGTAGTTAATGATGATTACTTTCACACTATTTTTGTATTTTGAAACACTTAATATTTAGATGGATCTGTCTATTCATGGGGAGAAGGCATTAAAGGGCAACTCGGATTTAATTCACTCGAATCATGGAAACATTATCCAAGTCGTGTTGAAAATTTGCGAAAATACCATGTTATAGGGTGAGATACTATACTAAATGTTAACTAACTTACTTTCTTCCGTTTGCAATTTTATTCATTATTTTGTTTATAGAATGGAGGAATGGAAGATGGTTAATAATTTATGAGTATGGTTAATATTTGAGCATAATTTTTCTTTTAAAGTGCATGTGCCGGCGATGGTTACTCAATATTTTGGACAGACCGTGGAGTTGTTCTTACATGTGGAGATAATGCTAAAGGAGCGTTAGGACATATCGGAAATAAAAGTTATCACACGCCGAAAGTAGTTGGTGAGAACAAAAACTTTACATAACATTCCAACGGTCAAATATGAGGGGAACTACACTAGATATAACTTGTTCATAAAGTACTATGTCAATTTTAGCTTCATAGATAATAATGAATTTTCAAATATCAAGAAATCCCTGACAATACTATCAGAGTATCAGCTTTAAATATCGGTATCTATTTCTTGCTGTTCTCCGTATTGTATCAGCATAGCGTATCTTCTATGAATTTTCTTGTATCATCAGTGCGTTGCTCCATATATTGTAAGGCAAATAACCTCCAAATTACCGATCAGACGTTTCATTGTGTCATATTTTGATACTGAACAAAGATACGTTTCTCGTATTGACTGACCGTAACGAGAATACTATACTATATGCAGTAATGCAATAAATGAATAATGAATAAATGACGGGGCTTAAGCGTGTTGATACATTCGAGCTTAGTCCAAACCAGCAGCTTCAACCGTTCTGACGCTATCGACCAACACCAGGAACATCTCCTTTAAGGATTGTTGTATGGTAGCTACACGATAAAGTGAGAGGACAGCAGTATACTCCTCAAATACTCTTCCCTCTGATGTTCTTCAGTCCACCCGATCATTCCACACATTCCTTCCAATATTCGGGATCGTTATGACTCAACATATGCAATATATACGTACGACAGAGCTTGCAGCCAAGACAGGTTCTATTATTAGACTACTTTAAACGCGAAAGTATTTGTAAAGCTATTTTGATTGGAAACAGCAATCGAGCAGTAATCAATATGTATTTAAAATCGGGCAGAATTGCCATTAAGTTTTACTTGAAATCCCGGCGAAGTTTAATTAAAGCTCTTTTTGAAACAGCATTGACTCATATCAACAAATCTAAAAGGTTTTTATCTGAATTTTCCTATCACACCGTTACATCAAATTCAAAAGAATTCGCAATACTTACATGATGTAATATAAAGGCTCCTCAAAGCAAAGATTTAAAGAGTATTGTCTGATCTCTGGCTATTTATACAATAAGTTTATAATCGAAATTTTCAATGAATAAATATTATTATTATTAACATAATCTAAAATTTAAACTTTCTTCTGCACAGAGAAATTTGAGGACAAGCAAATAACAGAGGTAGTTGCAAGCGGTGATCACGTTCTGGCATTAGAAAGCAATGGAACCATTTATTCATGGGGAACCTGTTCGTATGGTTCTCTTGGTCTAGGAAGCCAGAAGACATCTGAGTACGTACCTATATCTATTATTTTCGAATAATAATTATAAAATAATAGAATTAAATTAAAAATACTTTCTTAAGATCAATTCCAACTCGAGTCCCATTTACGTGTTCCATGAGTAAACCAACGAAAATCTTTAGCGGACCAGATGCTTCAGCAATTTTACTGGAAAATGGCCATGTTTACGTTTCGGGAAGCAACTTATGTGGTAAACTCGGATTCCTTGCAAAGAACGCGAAAATTTATAGTTTCGTAAGGACAGATAACTTATTCATCTTTCCAAAAGACGCTAATATTTATTTATCTTTTGCTTAGAAAAAATTTAATTTAAGCAAGAAAATTTTAGATGTAAGTCTATCGGCAAGTCATTCGGCCTTTCTAATCGAAGGTGGATATGTTGTGACACTTGGAAAAAATACCGAAGGTCAACGAGGATTAGGTAAATTATTAAACAGAATTTTTTAAAAAAAATTATGTTAATCATTTGATACCTCGATAAAGTGTTACCTATCATTTGAATATGTCTAGGCAGTTGATGTTAATAAAAAAAACTGCTTGCAGTCTGACATCAACTTTATTATTTGTTGCGTAAAAATCCGCGACATACAACTGATATGGTTTTACTAATTAAGAAACCTTCGAGGACGTGCACTCTTGAAATTATCAAAGTTTAATCGCAATCAAAGGAATGGTATCGGAACGCATACGGGACAAACAGAACAGCAAACATTTCTTCATTTTACTTTACTATTTCAATAATACAGTATTATGATCGAATTAAAAAAAAAAATTGCTACCCTAAACATTTATTTGTCCACCTTTTGTGACTACCTATAGTACCTATAAGTACATATACAGCAGAAAAAAAATCAGGCTGTCTATACTTCGACAACCGTACGCCTAACGCAAAATTATTTCACCCACCTCTTTCTAATCATCGTGACCAATCACAATTAACTTTTTTTAAATTAAGGTTCTTTCTTAATAATTAAGTCGATTGTCCCCAACTTCTCTTCGATTAACTTTCGAATATCTAATCAAAAACTATTTGCTATTACCGCTCACCTTGAATGCCCAATATGGAGTCCCAAAACATTTGATGAGAGCTGGTAACAAATATTGTAATATTGTTGATTTATTTGATACTAGAATATGCTGCTTTAAAGCCATATTTAATCAATGAATTTTCTTAATTTATTATAATGGATTATTCGTTATACGTTTATGAAGGGTTATTCAATTGGGGCATAACAATTTTGTATTTAAATAAAACACAGAATAATTGAGATAATTTTCAAACCTTGCTCGTTCGTGAACTTCACCATGATTGAAATGTAGACCTTGACTGACGTGTTGACATTAACAGATTAGCAAAAAAGTGTAACGATGCGTTTGTATGAAAATACAATGTAGTTTTGTTCCTATTATAATAACCCTTTAAATAAATAAAACAAACTTTAAGAAATTGAATCCAAATTTCTGCAAAGTAATATTAATTAATATTCATTATTATTACTATTAATTTTTTAAATATATATTATATTACAGGTCATTGCAGAGTAATCGATTGTCCAACTTTAGTGACCGGTATTAAGCATAAACTTATAAAGGTAAGTAACTGCTTCTTCAGTTCTTCATTCACCTAATTATCGTCAGTTAGTTATTCAGCTCTAATAATAATAGTTTTGGTTATAGAGCTCAGAAAGCATTCAATCTTTCGCGAGAAGCTGATGTGTTGTATTATTTTCTTTTTAAACCACGAGAACACGACCAGGCCTAATTGTCCAGTATTAATTGTCTAGCGCGCTATACAAATGGATATCACGTTCACCTTTTCATAGTCCTCTTGACGTCTTATTAGTTATTAACAATAATATTTTGGGCGGGACTCGATAAGACAAACAATAAAACAATACAGCAAGTCGGTATGATCACAATAGAAACTCTTCAGCTGTGTAACTTTCGATCGAAGTAAATATGTATCATCAAAATTGCTCTTCCTTAAGTCATAGTGCTGCAGTCTCTTTTTTAGTATATTACAATTTATTTTGTTTCCCAGTAAATTATAGAATGAAGCAAATAATGTGCCACAGAAATTGTTTGTCTTATCACAGACTATGTTAATTTAGTAAAGCAAAAACAGTAAAGGTTAATGCTATACAATATACTCGTAATATTACTGGAGTCACAATTTTAAGTTGATAGGTAATCGGATTATTCTATCAAGAATCGCAAAAAAGTCAAATTTTGTAACCTTACCATCACCGATTCTTTTGAAAATTTGTGTACTTAAAGTGAAAAATTCAATTTTTTTTCTATCTAATTTTTTTGTTAGTTATAGCTGGTACATTTGTTAAAGTTTTAGCAAAAATGATGTCCAAGTCCTCTTCGAAAATTCATATCTCTGTTAGTTTTTATCATAGAATAACAAAATTTGACTTATTTTAAATGGGAAAGTTGTCGCAAAATAAGAAAAATACCAATAAAATTTAACCTTAAATTTTTTTTCCAGGGATAACGATTTTGTCCTTTATCCTGGAATATCTCAAAAAGTCAACTTTTTATTTTATTTATTTTTTTATATTTTGTGTATTATACTGTTTTTCAAAACATATCAAAAAAAAAACTTGGGATTTCAATAGGATCGTAGTAAAAAAATCTAAATTATTTATTTTTATTTTAGAGTGTTCATTGTTGCACCTCCTACACAGTTGTCTCTTCCGAAGACAATATAATCTCATTTTGGGGAACACGATATGGAATACCGGATTTAAATATTCAACTGGAAAATAATTCAAACAATAATTTAGCAAACGCTGCTACTGTAAGTCTGATAATTATTTTAATTTAATTTAAAAAAAAAATTCGCATTTTTATAGTGTTCGAATTTTGATCTTGGAAACAGTACAACGGCTTTTACCAATTTTCTAACTTCAGTTTATAAATCAGAACTGGTTTTGGATCCAATCGACATACTGGCGTAATTATTTTCGAGAATGATGAGTTGAATACATAAAAAACGAAAACTATATATAAATTTTCAGCTTGCATTCATCCAAGGAACAAATGGCCAAGGGATATTATGTTAAAGTTGGAAATATTTACCCTTTACTTCATAGCATTTTAATTGCAGTTGATACCACTACTCCGTTAATTTCTTCTTCTGATAATTTTCAATGAAATTATTTAATATGAGATTGATGTTAAAAATATTTCTTAAATATTATTTACATAGGTATTTGTTTTTTTTTTCTCACAATATTGTATAAGTGGTGTAACAATAATATGTGGTTTGTTATTTAAATATTGAGTTTGTATTAAAACTAAATGAAATTTCAAACTCGTATTTAATTTGTTATCGTTAATAATAAAGTTGTAAACAATAGAGAGTACAAAAGTAACTTCTAAAATATTAATCTAATTGTAACTTAAGAAAGAACGGTGTCACATCAGTGACCTGATACAAAATCGGTATCTGGCCGACGTGTATTAAAGAGTTTATTCAGAGTACAATCCCAAGTTGTACAGATAGCTCTTGGTGTCAACCTGTAGTCCGGTGAACGTTATCACAACTAATTTTTAGTTGTGCCTTTTTAATTCCTCGACCTGGAACCTTGGTTTTCAAAAGAACTAATTATGCCAACCATGGAATTCCTTTGTCATAATTTTTTATCAGATTAAACTGGACTGTATCATAACTAGCTTAAAGTGAAAAAAGGCTAAATTTTTAATAATATTTTTATTAATTTCAATTTTAAATGGTTTTCACTATTATACTCGATTTCTTTTTTCCGTTTTTTTTTTCTTCATTAAATTCATTTAAGAAAACTTACATTCTAAATTCTCTCTACAATCTTATATCATATTTACATATTAAGAATTTTTAGCCTGGTCTACAAGAAATATGTTTGTTATGTATATGTATGTAATAGCGCTTCACTTTAAGCATAATAATATAATTTATTTAAAATGCAAACAACTAATAGTTTTTTCATCATTTTTCTACATTATATAGTTTTATTATTATCATCATTATAATTGTTTTGGTTTCTTTTCAATTTAATTGTTTTTCCTAAATGATAATAAATTTAAAAAAAAAACTTGATGTTTATCGTTGTGGTCGTTTTAATAATAATTGAGTGGAATACAGAGTTCTATTAAACATACACGAAATTAAAATATCTATGGAGAATTTATAGAAGGAGATCAAAGTAGTTTCGCTAAATATCTCAAAAATATTTCATATCCCTATAAATTGTTTAGGTCGTTTTTAACAAAAATATATTCCATTTTTTATAGGACAGTCTTTTTCTTTATTATTGAGATCACTCAAACTCAATTTATTACTTATGTCCAGAAGAAGATAAAGAAATTTTAGAACACGGCTGTTATTTAAAGCCAATCAAACTCACCTTCATTGATTAAATCAAAATTAAATCAATTTTACTTTTAAGAATGTAATACCACAAGAGGCACAATGAAGGCTTTCAACTGAATTTTCATTTATTGTTTTTCATACCTCTTTAAAAATTTTACTGATATCATGTAATGTACAAAAAACTAAACTCAAATCATGCCTTTGCAAAAAACTGTTTGTGCGTCAAATTTTAAAAATTACTTTAATAATTTTGGAAGCTGATGCCTTATTAAATTTTTGATTTTATTTTTCGAAATGCAGGTATCTGCTTTTATGCTGTGCAATAATAGCGCGCATTCAAATTTATTATAATAAAAGAACAAAATAACCTTCTGAAGAATAATTCAGAAAATTTTTGAGAAATAAATTTCGATAATATCGAAAGCCTTTATGTAAAAAAAATTCTTTATTCATTGTAATTATGTTAGACTAGTGTAGGTAAGTAGATCTGTATAGGTAGTTTTGTTTCGGTTTCTTTTTAGATACTTTCTAAAAGTTTCAAGTTCTAAAAGTTGGTCTAAAACTTAACTGAAATTGTTGTTAATTTCGATGTTATTCTATGTATATGTGTTGTTCGGAGTCATGTTATGTTGTTAATTTGTTTTCTTAGTTATTTTTATGGATGTGGTGATATGAAATAATACTTTTAAAATGTCTTTACTGAGTGAAGGAAGCAGATTAAAATTGTTTTATTATGAAACTTAGCACGAGCATCGGCTGCTATCTGAAATGCTACCTAAAGTGAACGGTCCCAAACTATTTGAACCAGGTGATTTCTTATCCTGTCCTTTATCATCAGTGTCGAAATTTTCACCCTAAAGAATTTATGTGAAATTATTTTTAAATAATATGTGATTAAGTTGCTTACCCTATGTTCGCGTTGCTCGCGAATTTTCCTAGCCAATGTTAAGAAAGCATCCTCGATGTTAATGTCCTGCTTGCAAGAGACTTCGAAAAATGGCATATCGAAATTCTCGGCGATCTGATAAGAAAATGTGATGTGATGTTAATGAGGAATTGAAGAAATAGACTAATGATGGAATCAAGTTCGAGGGAAAAAGTTTATATAATATTTTCAATTTTATTTAATATTAATTTTGTCTAAATTTAATTCTCTCTTTCAAAATAGTCGCTAGAATAACTTTCAAGTCCTGGCACCGGCCATACAACGGAAGTGCGATTTTAATAAGACCTAAGAGAAATGTCGGAATCCGTGTAAATGTGTTCCAACCCCTTGAAACTCCTGAGGTTGAATGATAAAACATGAACTTAGTTCTTAGGCCATTGTATAAAAAACGTTGAAAAAGGAATTCTAACTTTATAGGGTTCAATATTAAAAAATCCTCCAATTGATTTTTAGCCAATTATACAGAAACTCTACGCAAGAAATATACAGTTTTTTATCTGAACAAAACATTAATGTGTTCAGATTCATGGAAACGAATTCCACCGGTTATAAGGCCTTGGGGGTTGACTATCAACCAATGCTGCAAGCAAATTTATATTTTCTTTTAGAGTCTCGTGGAAGAAAAACTAACTCGATATCTAATCAAACCTAAGATATGTGTCAGAATTCGTGAAAACGCCCTTACAACTTCTGAGAGGTTAAATATTAAAAATACCTAAAATTATTTATTTGTATCTGCATGAAGAGCTCTGGAAATTAAAATTTATTCAATATTTTAGAGGATCTAAGGACGAAATTCGGGTTCGGAATTCATTTCTTAAATTACTAATTAAGTAAATCATAAACATTTTCAGTTGAATTTTTTTTTTATTCTCTGTTTTTTTATTAGTAACTTTTCTTTTTCATTTCTTTAATTATTATTTCCTTTTACTGCTTATTTTTTTCTTATTTATAAAATTATAATAAATTAAATTAACTTTCTATAATAGGTTTTATTTGGTTCATTAAGAACTGTTAACCTCTGTTTCAATAAATAAATAAATAATAAGTTTAATCTTTTTCAACGTTTTGAAGTCTACTACAGAATTTCCGTATCTATTTCACATTATAGAAAATGTATTTTAGAACAGTGAGTTGTATTTAAGAATACGTAATTTTGAATTCTGAAAATATAAATTACATTTCAGATATTGTTGCCTTTCAGATATTGTTGTATAACAGAAACACAGAATTTCCTGGGCATGTCTACAAACACTTATATTGTGGCAACTCAATTATCGCATTTGGTAATTGTTTTGTGAGAATCGACTATGCCATTCAAGATTGGAGATGGCCAAAATAGACGTAAAGAAGGTACTGAAATCTTATATATTTATTAATAACAATTGAACCGAAAATATTTTCCAATTACACAATCGCTACGAATAACGTATAAACAAACAAAATATGTTATATGTAATATCTAATAAAAATATACAATTATTACAACAATAAAAACGGATTTGATTGAAATGCAGAAAGAAGATCGTTTACAAATAGTATAAATAAAAGTGGCCCAAAGCAGAAACCTGAGGAACACCAGATGGAGCCAGGTAGGGTGATGAAAGATATCCACAGAAGATGGCCATTTGATTACAATCGTTTAAATAAGACTAGAACTATGTAGATAAGAAGCCCAGTACTTAGACCAAAAAAAATCAGTTTCCGTAGAAGTGGAGATCATAGCGATATATGTACTGGAGATGACGAGCAGCGACTGTTTTGAAGCTGAACGAATTCTCGTAAGGGACCGGCAAAAAAACTATGCTACTATCAGCATCTTACTCCGATTTATGATATACACCGGTCTTGAACACACAAATTGCAAAACATTTGAATATTAGGCTACTAATTGCATTTCACTGTCATCTGGCATGAAACACTCCATACAAAAACGTTAAATTTAGCTTCAAAATGCTTCAAAGTGCTTCATACAAAAACGGCGTCTTGTCGTCTCCAGTATATATATCTATAATAATAAAGCCGTCTACAGACTTATCGCATTTCGGCTACTTTGCATCATTCTCGTGAATAGTGTGTAGAGGTTTTTCGTGAGTTTCTCGCGTTTCGTTATTCACGCTTCGCGATTCGAGAGTTTTCTCTATTGGAGGCAGCTTTTTGACGACATCAAAGGGTTTTGCTTGACGAGAAAATTACGAAACAATTTCCAAACATTTATTAGCATAGACAATTTCAATAGGGTCCTAAAAATTAAATAAGAGATAGAGTCAGGTGCAAACGCAGGAGGGAGTGGGTTTTGATGGTTCAACCCCCCGAAATGATGTAATTACAAACGCACAACTAAATGTAACTAATACTCGATGCGTAAATTTGTCTGAAACACAATCCGCGCCCCCCCCCCCCCCCCCCCGAAATAATTTTCTGCGTTCGCGCCTGGACAGAGTAATTGCGATAATTTTCAATTTCGTTCGTGAGCTTCTCCATAAAAAAAATAAATATAAACCTTGCCTGACGTTTTGACATTGACAGACCAGCAAAAATGTTTAAGGATGCGTTTCTATTGAAATACAAAATTGTTATGTACCTATTGAATAACACTTTACATAGTCTCTTACTTTGCTAAAGAATTGCAAACTATGCGTTAATGTGTACTTCTCATTTCTTTGTTATAACCCCAACCACAATATATAGTATATATATCGGAGTTCAGTATTTCATCTACGATTGTCTGCGGCCTCTACTTATTTAGATACTTGCTGTATAAGATAGTCCTATCATCTTCCATACAACAACATTTTAATGCTTAAACAAACATGTCCTTACCTTTTCGCCTCTATCCTTATCAACCATACGTTGAGTGGGTGAGCATTCACATTTATTGCCAGCTAAGACCTTAACTACATCCGGTGACGCGTTCTTGTAAAATTTTCAATTAATTTTGAGTTTCGGAGTCAAATTTCTCAAATTAAGCACTTACTTCTTGGATATTGCGCAGCCAATACGATAAATTGTTGTATGATTCCAAACTGGTAACATCATACATCAAGAGTATTCCCATTGCACCTCGGTAATAAGCGGTCGTAAGGGTCCGGAAACGTTCCTGGCCTGCAGTATCCCATATTTGTAATTTGATAGGCACACCATCCAAGTTGATTAGTTTTTGCTTAAAATCAATTCCTAAAAAAGGATATGGAGAACAATAAGAAACGGGGTTTTATTCCAGCAATTAACATTTCTGCACTGTACGCTCCGAGATGAAAGTTGAGTGTGGTGAAAGAGTAACGAAATCAATAGCAAAAGCCATAAACTCTCGAAGAGGAATCGTATATAAATAAAGCATAAGGGATGAAAATGAGAAGTGTCCGTCTTACCTATAGTTGAAATATACGTGTCGTAGTATTTCTCATCACAGTATCTATGCACGATGCATGTTTTGCCCACATTTGAGTCACCCAGCACCAAAACTTTATAGGTTGCAACAAAATCCAAAGCCATGGTTATTTTTCTGTCCTGCTACCCCTTCACTTGTAAGGTTGCAAGAAAAAAGATTCTCGAAACGTTACCGAAACAACAATAAACAAGAAGATTCTGATGTTTCGACTTTCTCAAGAACGTAGGCGTTTAATTCAGCTGATGACCGTATGACTGGATGATAGCTCGTAGATGGTATGAGAGTTTCGATCAATTAAATTCCATATTTGCTCGTAGTTAGGAAAAAAAACACCGAATTGCTTCTCACAAACAAAGGACACACATTTGATTCGATTTTCACAAGTCTCAAGTTTCTTGATTTAAATACACCAACTACGTTATTTATTCCTTTTTGGCAATATCACATTCTTTTCTTAAAGGAGAATCCTCTTAAAAACACATCGAAAACATTTTTTCTTTATTGTTGTACCGAAACTGAAATGATTGCGACGAGAGGATAAAGTCGAGTGAAATCCACGGATGATTCAACAAACGTGAAAAATCGATATCCTGGTGGCGAGTGTGCGCAAAAGGACGAATATGTGTACCACCTGTAGCCGTAAAAGGGAGTACTTACTGAGGTACGAACTGCACCCGTATTTCGAATACGGGTCACATTTGAAAGTTCCAATTTTTGCCGATTTACAGCGATTAAATGCATCAGGGGTTTATTGGTTACTTGGAAGCAAGTCGAAAGAGTAGTTAAGTTAATACAGGGTCTTTGAACAAGGACGTTACATTTTTAAATGTAAATAAAACAAGATGTGTGTGAGTTCCTTTTAGTGAGTGAGTTAACTCCGACTCAGTCACTTGAAGGAACTAGTTCGAGTTCCTTTTGAAGATCAGAGTGAATGTAATGAAAAGGTCCTCACCAAAGAGCTATATGTAGTGGAGATGGCGTGCAGCGACTGTTTTGAAGCCGCACGATTTCTCGCAAAAGACCGGCGATATTCACTATGCCACTAAGAGCATCTTACTCACATGTACTTATGTATGTATGTTTAACTCCGGTATTGAAAATAAAAAAAAGCCCAAACTTCAAATACTACGCTACTATTTGCATTTCACTGCCACCGGGCATGAAACGCTCCATACAAAAACGTTCGATTAAACTTCAAAATGCTTCAATTAAACTTATACAGAAACGGCGTCTTGCCATCTCCGTTAATTATATATCTCTATTGTCCTCACTCACGAAGGAACTACTTTAGAAGAGCTTCACATCGCAAAGGAATTAGTTCCTTTTGAAGCTGTCTCACGTAGCGAGAGGAAGTACAGTTCATCAAAAGGAGTTAGTTCACTTACTCAAAACGTTAATGTAATGACCTAAAAAAAAAAATTCCTCACTTCCCCGGCGAAGAGCAAGTAGTTGCCAAGTTCAAAGTCAATCCGATGACCTAAAAAAAGGTCATCGGATTGACTAGCCAAGAACTAGTTTCTTTTCAAGTTCGGAGTGAATGTGAGGACCTAAAAAAAAAATCCTCACTTCCCCACGAAAGGAACTCATTCCTTTTCAAGCTGTGTCACGTGGCGAAAGGAATTGTGAGTTAGTTCATTCACTCACTTCAATTTACTGTTCTTTTTGAACAGTTCACTCATGAACGACCCATATCTAATGGCAATGTCAGTTTTTTTTTTTTCGCCAGAACCAAATCCGCACCAATCAGTGACTTTCTCGGTAAGCGTTTGGTATGCTGGTGTATCTCGTGTGCATTCTTATCATCCCAAATCTGACAATTTTGGTTCTTCACACATCCATTCATCAAGAAATGAACATCTTTGTTAAAAATCACGCAATGCATGGGCCAAACGGAGCTCTGATTTTGAAAATAAAATTTCATAATTTAAACACGCTACAATCAACGCTATAATCTTCTATAGTGATTTTCCATAAACTATTGAACTATTCTCAACAAATTTGACGAATGTTGCTTGAACAACATGGCCGCTATAATTTAACAAATGTTGACTGTTCCTATTGCAACATCCTATAGAAACGATTAGGTATTAGAGAACTATTTCAATTAGTCAACTTTAATCCAATCGCATCCTTAGTACACTAAAAAACTAACCTATAACGAATTCAAAAAGCGTGATCGTCTTAAGGAAATGTTTATTATAAAGAACACAGTAAATAAAAAATTACTACTCTCAGAGTAGGCAATTTAAAAATAACTAAAATTCAATTTTGTTTAAATAAATTAAAAAAAAATCACACATGTTCGAGGTCGGCAGGATTCGAACCTACGCTCTCAGAGGGAATGATCTGATTTCTAGTCAGACGCTTTACCCTCTCGGCTACGACTCTCTGTTGCTAATTTTTAATTCTAAGTCAGGTTCATCTGATTCATCTCATTAAAAAACTCAAATGTTGAAATAACTCGCGAACCACCAATTTCGGGAACATATAATTATGTTCTCGGCCTGGCCGGTAGTCTCGAAAATGTCCATGCAAAATTTGGAAGGAAACAGCACAGGTGTAGATTTTAATCGCGCTCGACCAAAAAACTGACTTATTTTTATATATTAGATTTTAGCTATTCGGCATATGTCCTACAAAACTGTGATATGTTTAGGTATGACTATTATTAATATTAATTTAGTCAGTTGAAAAGATATCAATTATTTTATTGATTGGTGCAAGGCTGAGCCTACTGGAAAATTTAACGCAACTAACTCAGAAGAAAGCACACTGTTTCCTATCTTATACTATAGATACTGGTTGTATATATGTATGTATGTACATAAATCATAATATCGTCAATATCACCAGTGTATCACCCCTTAAGCTAGTATTACACTGTATGACCAATTGGTCAGATTTCAGTAATATGCAATGCGAAGTAGGCGACTACAAATAAATCTCACAGTGAGATTTATTTGTATTGGCCTACTTCGCATTGCATATTACTGCAATTTGACAGCGTGGTCATACAGTGTAATACAAGCTTTATAGTACGTCAACGTACTTGCATCGCCTATCGTGATTTCAATAAAGTAATTTGTATACAAGCAGTGTATCCAAGGTATAATGGCGACCAACCTACAATAGGATACTAATAAACCCGTAATAAATAAATAAAAACTACTCTAAATATCGATCATTATTATCAAATATAATTAAATTAAATTACAATCTATTTTAGCGCCCATTCTACGCAAAGCAATTATCGTATTAACAGCTTTGATCCATCTCTTCTTTATAACATATCGTTTCAGCTTAGCCTTGGTTCCTGATAAATCTGTAGTGGCCGCCAATTTCTTTAGCCAAGGATGCTGAAGAGCCTCAGCTGCTGTTAGTCTTTTTCTAAAAACAAAAGACAAGGATATATTAGAAACATAACAAATCATTAGCATAAGCAAGTCCTTACGATCCGTCTTTAACAAGAAGATTCTTAATAAAATCCTTTGCTTCTTCGGATATCTTCAAAAAAGCTTCATCGGTAAAATCATATTTTCCCAATGTTACATTGGTCATCGTGCATAGTTCCGTGTCTCCAACGAATGGTGAGAATCCTGATAGCCTAAACGGAATTAATGATTTTTATTTGTTTCTTTTTTTTTTCAATTTAATAATATTATAATTGATTCTCACAATACATAACAAATCACTCCTAAACTCCACATATCTGTATAGAATCGTATTTCATCGAAATTAACTACCTCAGGAGCAGTAAATTCAGGCGTTCCAAAAAGAACCTGAGAAATTGGTTGAATTATTATTTATTTATTATTATTGTTATTTAATAATAATCATCTATTATTATTGTTATTTAACAATTTGATTATTTAAATTATTATTTCATTTCTCATTACTACCCTGCTTAATGAACCATTTAAGATTAGAAGAAGTCGTACCTATATTTAAAGAAAGAAACTGGTCAAAAGTCTTGGCGCAACTTTATTATTTTTTGGGAGTATTTTTGAGTCCTGAAAGTGATTACAGTACGGTATGGTACGAAAGGTACGAAAAATGGCATTCGTCACTGACCACCTCAGCCACACACAAATTACTATTTTTGGTTATTGTCACAGTCAAAGACAAAGTTGAAATATAAACATTTAGGTAAATTATCGACAGTGACATTGTAGCCAATGAGTATGTAGACCAGTTAGCGAAAAAAAATTTGACTTTAAATTTAAAGAACCATTGCGCTTCAGCTGCGGTAAAAGAAAGACTGTTTGATTAAATTAATATTCAAGTTGGCCTCCACTGGACAGGGACGGTGGGTGCAGACAGTCCAAACTGTCCTTGGAGGACCACTCCAAGAAATGAACCTCCGAATTCTTTAAATTGGGCCAAAATCAGGTACGGCGCTTGATTGTGCTAATTACAAGACACTGTAAGCTTCAAAGGCATCTGCATACGATTGATCTGGTTTCAGACGATATTTCCAGATAGTGTGATTGAAAAAAGGATTATATGCCATTGCAAAGAACTCGCACACAGAAGACTCGAACATCTTGGACATTAACATCATTGGAACTCATGTCTAATTCACTCAAGAGCATATTAAAATTTATTGATATAACCGTTCTGAGTGAGTTATAATAAGGGAGGACAATCACAACAGGACCACTGAGGTCGCAGTGAATCGGGACGTGTAGACCGTTCTCCACCATCTACAATCTACAAATCCCCAAAAGAAATTTTTCGTTTTCAAGAACTTTAATATGGGAGTTGCAGGAAGAGAATTTCTCCCAGTAACAAATCCGTTCCTACTTCAAGGATCCTAGTTCAAAAATTAATCCAGTTATTGTGGGTTTTGAAAATTGAATGCACATATTTGCCGAAGATCTTTCTACAGCTAGTAATCGAGAGAATTGATCAAAATGGAAGGATGTGATGTGTGTGTCCTTAAGGGATGGTTTTGGAGTAACAAATTTAGTTGTCCTGTAACTGAATCAGATCTCAAACTTTGACCGAAAAATAAGTGTAGAATCCAAAAAAAACAATTGCTATATCTAAAGATTTACTTGCTATAACAATAACTTTTTACCTGTAATTTTTTATCCGGATCATATCTTCTTGCCATACCGAAATCAATTATTTTTATCCGATTGCCACTCTTGCTAAGGCACAAAATATTCTCTGGCTAAGAAGAATTATCCGAGAATCAATATTAATATATTTTTTTATTAATTACACAGTAATTACCTTCAAATCTAAATGTATAACATTTTGACTATGAATGTATCCAACACCGTCGACTATTTGCCGCATAAAAGCCGTACAACTTTTCTCGGTTAAAATGAATTCGTCGTCAATAACACGCTCAAATAGTTCACCGCCCAGAATTCTGAAATTTATTTCAGAATACTCTTATCGAAAATCTTATGCAAATTCAATTTTATTGTTGAAAATTTACAATTCCAGTATGACACAAATTGTTTTTCCATCATCAAAAGCATCGTAGAGTTGAATGATTCGAGGATGGTGAAGTCCAGTCATTACTTCAATTTCTCGCTCCATATTGCGACGATCTTCTTTTCTTTTACAGGACACAAATTTCGCAGCGAACTCTTCGCCCGTTGCCTTTTCTTTGCATAGGTAGACAGTGCCGAATGTTCCTCTAAAATTAGCAAAAATGAATAATTTTAACAAGCGACAATTTAATTATAATTTTCAAAATTTGTAATTACTTTCCAAGTTCCTCCGATAGTATGTCGTAGTCTGTTTTTGGGTGGACATTGTTCTTGATTTTAACATAGCGATATGGAAAAACTGGTTCCGGATCTGAAAGTGGTTTTAACAAATAGGATCGGTAAGATTTCATTGATTGATTAAAAATTAAATAAAAAAATTTTAAATTGGTGATTTTTGTTGGGTGGAGTTAGCTAGTTGTGAATCCTTGGAGTGCCTACATTGAGATCATATTGCCAACTATCAATGGTGCATATAAATGTCCTTAAATAATAATTGTTGAATAACTTCAGAACCTGATAGCTTTGAGCTATCGACGACAGATCAGTCAGATTGTATGTTGGAACTATTGGCCACTAAATGACAAAGTAAGATCCAATTTAATCCGCTGTATGCCGCTGCAATATACAATAGCATTTTTATGTGGTCAGATAATTATAGTTCGTCGTGGTCTCGGCCGTAAATTTAATCCTTCCTTATCATTAGAAATAATTAAATATGTTTGTAGGTACTAATGGGATATGGGAATGTACCTTGGACCGTTTTACTTTATTATTTTAATAAAAGAGTATTGTTATCGATTTTAAAAAAAAAAATGTGCTACCCTGACATTTTTTTTTATACGTTTCATGAGTAGTAGATACGAAAAAAGCAATAAAAAATTGCAGTCCATCTGTCCGCCGTACGCCATATTTTGAAGGGTAGAGGTGCTAGGGGGTGGTGGGGGAAGCGTTTTAGACCGAAAATTTTGGTTTCTTGATCTAAGCAACTGCTAATGCCAGGAGTCTGAAATTTGGAATTTGTATAGAACTTTGATAAAGCACCCATTTGCAAAAAAATTGCCGATATGGATGAAAGGGTGTGAGAGTGGGGGAAAAATAATGCGCCTGAAATGCAAAAAAAAACCGAGATCGATACATTCTAAGACCCATATCTCCTAAACAGTTAATGCCACAAAATTGAAACTTAATCAGTATCTGTAGGTACACTAAGAGAATAGATCGGAATTTTTGAGTGGGGATAGTGACGTACGCGGGTGGGAGGTGAAAATTTGTAGGTTTCGATATCTCACGAACCAATTGCACTACAAAAATAAAACTTGGATTGTGAGTGAAGATAAATGTAGTCTGCTGAAAGTACAAATTTTTATGGAGGCGGTGGAACACATGGAAGTGGAAGGGATAAGAATTTTCCTAAAAATTCACATCTTTTATCTCAAGAACAGTGTAAGATCAATTCTTAAATTTTTTACCAAACGTAGGGCTAATAGACCCCTAGCAGAAACAAATATTTTGAGGATGTGGGTGTAGAGGGTGAGAGTGGAGGAGGGTGGAAAGGAAAAGATTCTATTTTTTATATCTCGAGAACCCATAACGACATAAAGCTAAGACCTAGTATTTAGATAGATAGTAGTGAGATGTTGGAAAAATATAATTTTGTATAGGGTAGTTTGGTACGGGGGTGGCGGGTGTTTTTCCTAACTATAGAACGGCTTATGCTAGAAAGTTGAAACTCGGTGTGTATTTGCAAATCAAATATCTATTGGCGTTCGGAAGGGGGAGCAAAAAATGATTATTAAAAATTGAATGCATATATTTTCACGATTTTCGTCATATCTACTAGGCCTTCCAAAATATTGAATTCATTTTTATTTTACGGATTCTTCAAATGAATACCTAGAAATTGTTTTCAAAATTTTTTGAAATTCGACCCCTAAGGGGGTGTAAAGTAATTGTATACTTTTTCATGAACTCTGCCATATCTCTCAGGTCTGATCAGTAGCTCAGTTCTGTAACTTATGAGTGAGAACTTTGTCACCAAAAAGTCAAAATGAGGACGAGTTAATGCAGTTTTCTCTCTGTATTCTCCACAAATGAGACAGCGCCGTACTTGACTACGCATTTGGCAATCTTTCATTTCTCATTTGGTGAGAATACAGAGAGAAAACTGCATTAATTCGTCCTCATTTTGACTTTTTTGTGAGAAATTTCTCACTCATAAGTTACAGAACTGAGCTACCAGATATCGAATATCTTTTCACTTCCACGGGCTTGTTTAATAATCGCCAATTTTCAACATTTTTTTTAGACCGCTTTCCAGAATATGACCCAATTATGTAATTCATATGTTATTCTAACCGCTACCTGAACTTTTTGTTAAGTTTTCAATCACATAGTATCCTACTCCGCATCTCAGAATTGAACACGTTCCAAACTTCTGCCAGAAAAATAATAATGTTGCGTCCAGACTGTTGGCAGATTTTATTGGTTGTACCTTGAACCGATCTAAGCTACATACATTACAAAGTTGTTTGTAAGCAAAAGGGAATTTCTTGCTGAAGTTGCACCCGCAGATGCATTGGGAGATTTTAGAGAAGACAGCAGCGAATCATCTGTTACACTACTGTTCATTGCAGTTAGACAAAAAATGCTCTAAAGTTTCTTATTGTTATTATAAATTTATTGTTATTTTTTTTTTTTTAATTTATAACTTTTCTATAGTTTTTTTTCAAATACAAACATAAACTAAATTAAATAAAAGAACGTTCTATTATTACTCAGGATTTCGACTTTCAAATTAAACGGTCCAAGGTACAACTAGCAGCGGACCGAGGTGCAACATAGTGTTGCACCTGGGTCCGTTTGAGATGCATTCCAAAAACCGTTACAGGATCTACAGCAGCTCCAGCTATAATTAATTTTGTGGCAAAACGAATAACCTATCATATCAACTATTTGTTATTGGTATAATAGATGTATGGTAAAGGTTAATGTAAAATCCGAACCGAGGTACAGCAACTTCCCTACTCCCACTTTGACTGTGTCTCGAAGTATGACACAATTACACAATTACGTAATTCATGTGTTGCATGTGGCATTGGCGTAAGCATTACAGCGCAACCCTAATCGCTTCCGGAAATTTGACCCAAAAAATAATAAAACTTTGCGCAGACTGTTGGAAGGTTTTTTGATAAGTTTAATATGGTCAGCTCAATATTCATTTATGCAATACATGTGTAGGTACTATGTATGTAGTCAAAACAAAACAAAAAGAATGGCACCTATTCATCTTCTTGATATGGCTACAAATTCAAAAAATTTAAATCATTCTTAGAATACATAATTTGAAGCTAAAAACACAAATAACATTTTTAGTTTTACTTATGTAGAGCCGACTTTGTAAACACAACAAATTGCGCCATGAATTTGATTGCGTCTTAGAACAATACACGAATACAATATACACATGCCTACTTTTTCCCGAACTAAATGGTGGTTATTTTTAAAAATCACTATGTCACTCTTGTTGCTTCCTTCTTTCTAACAGAACGCATAATAGAGGTCAATAGCATTTGCTTACAAAGTTTTGCCAAGGATCACCTCGGCGTGCACACATTTACCCGACTAATAAACTACTGCTTTCATCGCCAACGACCTTCAGGTTTTTAAATTGTATATTCTTAAAAGCGCCAACAACAAAACGCTATTCAAATCTGTTCGCATGCTTAACAGACGTATCGCGAGAATCAAAATTTCTCTGTTATTATGGACCGACGCCAAAATAATTTAAACACTTGTTCGCCCAAATATCCGAGTTGTGGGTTTCAAGAAAATACAAAGCTTCAACTGAATATTCATTTTCGATGTATAGTATGACGATCAACAACAAGCGCGTGAAAATAAACAAATTTTTTATTTATTTTCATTTCGCTTTTTAAAAATTAATTTCTTTTTTCCTTAAATTTGCAATCACAAGACCAGCGAGAGGTTTATTTTGCTCATCATATCACCTCACATACGACGACTTTTCCAGAAGTACCTTATCAAGAAAACACAGAAAATTTAAAAAAATCTCAACATAGTTTCCTTTCAGGTTGTTACACTCTTCCCAGCGATATTGGATAGTTTCGATACCGTCTTTACTTTATAGTGGGAACAGTTGAGCTTCTCAAAATAACCCTCAAACCGCAGACTCCACCTCATAGAGATGTACCATATATGTATACTGGAGATGACAAGCAGCGATTGAAGGTCGCGCGTTCACTTGCACGCAAAACCACAACAAATTGACATAACGCTCCTGTTTTGTCTCACTCATTCACACGCTAAAACAACACGCTCCTGTTTTGTCTCACTCATTCACACGCTAAAACAACAACTATTTGATATAACGACCCTGTTTTGTCTCACTTTTCACCGGGTTTTTGGCTTCAAAGCGCTTTGAACAAAACCGGTGGCTTGTCGTCTCCAGTAGATCCACCTCTTCTTTGTAGGCATTGGGAAATCTTCGATCACCGAGTTATTTTTTTAAGTTCGAAAAGAGGAAAAAAATTCCAGAGGGCTAAATCTGGCGAATAAGGTGCGTGAGGAAGCAATTCGAACTTTAATTAATTTTTGGCACGGTTGATTGAACCAGCCTTGTCTTGATGAAACAACTTTTTTTTCTTCGCCAAATGCGGCCGTTTTTCCTTGATTTCATCACTTAAACGCTGCAATATTCGCTGATAATTGTATTAACTTTTTTTTAAATAATCGACCACTTCGGTTATCATTGTCCCTTCCCTACTAAATTACGCCAATCGAGCTAGAGCGGTGAGCTTACTAGCTATGGCGGTTATTTGCTTGAATCTTAGGGAATGTACCCAAGACCGGACAACATTATTATCAAGGGTCCATTTCGCGGAGACAACACTTAGACTACAACCCCTATTCTGTCGTGGGAGTTTGAGGGTGGGGTGAAAAACGGCTTCTGAACTCGTCGAACGTTGCATTCGAATCAGGACTTCTAGCAATGACATCCTTGTACGTAGCGGTCTATAGGTATGTAAGCTAGTTGTTACAGCTCTCATCCAAAGAGCACCGGGGAGGGCGCCGGCACAGTAACTGGATAGTGCAGAGAAGAAAATTCGACACTCACTAGGAAAATAATTATAAAAAGAAAGGACCACCATTTCTCACATAATACAAACACATAGTTGGCCAGCCTGGCAGTATTTATGTTATGGCTGGAAGCCAATATTTTCAAAAAACACACTTGTTAGCCAGAAGGCGGAAAAAAAAAAGATTTGCATCGCTTCAAAAACACCAACCTTCCGCCGAATATTCCTCATCGACGTGAATCATTGCGAATAGTAGGTGCGGACAAATAAACAAAATCCGATTTATTTATTCCACTTCCCCGATTTTTTTTATGTTTTTATATTAACGAAAAATAGATAAATGTATTCATAACAAAACCGTAGCGAAAAAAGTCTCTTCCACGTACTGCGATCCGCGAACCACTGATTTCTAGACGATCAGACTATCGCAAATTTCTGCTGAAAAACGTAGCGCCGAAACGCCCAGCCTCCTAGCTTCCGATCTATTTTAATCCGTCCGCGAACTCTTAAAAGTTATAGCCTAAAGATTTATCTATTATCGTATTTCTCGTACTTTCCTTCGCATGAACGGTATCTCTGCATTTGTCATTCAATTTATTGTATTTTTCGCATTTGTTGTAATCATTAAATCTAAACAACATTGAGCAAATGAAATGAATATCGAGGCAAAAAAGGATGTGAGGAAAAAAGCTTCGATGTGTTTAGATGTAAGCCCTCTAGCGGCAGCGGAGCAGTTTAATTGGCACTAAAATTTGATATTAGTTTTTAGATTTTATGATGTATGGTACATAATAATAAAAATCTTTAGTTGGCACTTCCCATGAATACTCGTAGTATGACTCATCCTTATTCATGGTACTTATGGTAATATCAACGCATTCGGCGAAGCGTTGTCACGTTTCATTACAGAGGTCTATCGTGATGGGGGTAGAAAACTCTTGTTAAAAATTAATTACTACAGGTTCTTGTTAATATCAACAGTGTCACTATCAGCGATTGGTTGCGCAAGCGTAATAATGTCGAGTATGCACTATGCAGCCGTGACAAGAAGAAATGTCTCACAGAAAATTATGAGACCATGGCGAACCTGGTGGTTAATACGACAACTACCAAATACCACTCCACAAAAAATTGCATCGAGTTTCCAGATCTGTATGTCCAACCGTGTGCGTTATACGAGTATACCAGTAAACCCTAGAACGAACTTCGATCAAAATTTTAATTCTCTAATTTACTATAGTAAAAAAAATGGCCGCAAAAAGATTTTTTTTTCTTCAAATTTTCACGAATTTCATTATTATAATATATTAATATATTTTAAACATATCGTGTTATCAAATTATGGTAATTTTAATTTTAATTTTTTCTAGGTATATGCTCTTTATATAAGCATTTAAAAAGGTTTTTAAAAATTTTCGATATCAAACGCCTAAGAGAGTGTAAACTGGTTGAGTATATTTTCACGAATTCCGATATATTTCTTAGATCTAATGCAATATAGAATTCTTTTTCACTTTGAATACTATGAGCGGGCAAAAAACCGAATTAAGCATTTTTCGATATTAAATCCCCTGTGGTGTAAGGTGTTGTTCAAGTTTTTACGAATTCCGAAAATCTTTTAGGTTTAATGAGATCGATTTCGCTTGTATGTATTGAATCATAGAGCTACTGGAGACGACAAGCCACCGGTTTAATATAAAGCGCTTTGAAGCCAAAAACATGATGAGAAGTGAGACAAAACAGGGTCGTTTTTGTTGTTTTACCGTGTGAGTGAGTGAAAAATATAAATACAAATTTATAAAATACACGCCTTTAGTCTAAGGTAGAGGACGCCCTTCTTGACCATTAAATTCTTCTCGGTAATAAATTTGGAATGGGATGTGGCTATATAGAATTTACCTCAGCGATCCCACCAGCTGTCAAGGTGTTTCGGTTAGTAGGCAAGAATACACCTTCTGAAGAGTCTATGCTCTCCGATGACGAAACAGCTCCTTCGGACCTAGTCCAACACAATCTTATGATGAACTGGCTTCTCCAGTGAAGTTTCTTTCCAAATTTGTCATATCCTCAGGGATGGCGGTTAGTCTACAGTCGGGGACTCCGTGTTGGAGTTTCACTCCACTGACACCGGAAAGAATAACTAACTCCTAATCATAATAGCTTCTTTGGTAGCTTACCACGAAAAATCTAATAACAACAATAAGAATTTTGTTCTTTATCCTTAAATATCTCAAAATGCCAATTTTTTATTTCTTTTATTTTTTTATATTTTGTGTCTTATACTGTTTTTCAAAACATATCAACAAATTAACTTGGGATCTCAATGGAATCGGGGTCGAAAAAATCGAAGAACTTCAGTACTTTTCAATTATGTTATAATTGTAATTTTCTTATAACATAATCAAAAAACAATGATCTTCTTCGATTTTTTTTACCCCGATTCCCTTGAGATCCCAACATAATTTTTTGGTATGTTTTGAAAAACAGTATAATACACATAATATAAAAAAAATTAAAGAAAAAAAAAATTGGCTTTATGAGATATTAAAGGGTCATTCCACTTTTTCTAAAAAGAAAACTGAGAAGCACTGATGTTCTTTGATTTTTTTACCCCGATTCCAATGAGATCCCAAAATGATTTTTTGATATGTTTGGAAAAACAGTATAATACATAAATTTTAAAAAAATAAAAAAATAAAAAAAATGGCATTTTAAGATATTCAAAGATAAAGGACAAAATTGTTATCCTTGGAAAAAAAAATTTAAGGAATAATTTTATTGATATTTTTCTTATTTTGCGACAGCCTTCCGCTTTAAAATAAGTCACGTTTTGTGATTCTATGATAAAAATTAACAGAGATATGAATTTTCAAAGGGGAGCCGGACACCATGTTTGCCAAATCTTTAACATACTATAACTAACAAAAAAATGAGATGGAAAAAAAACTAAAATTTTGTTATTTTTTTTCACTAGTTCTTCAAGTAAAAAAATTTTCAAAAGAATCGGCGATGGTAAGGTCACAACTTTTGCGATTTTTGATGGAATGACCCTATACATTAAAGTTGTTATTTAAATAAAGATACTCTGATCCCCACAAAATATTCCCCGATACAATTTATAACTTAGAGTGCCCACTTGAGGCCATTAAGAACATATGTACAGCAGACTAGATATTAATTAATTTTAGCTTTAGAAATTAAGAAAAAAACTGTTAGATTTAAGATATTGGCGTAAATAAAGCACATTTTAAAACCTTAAAAACTTCTGCCTTCCACTCAATCGCTGCCTGTCATCTCAACTCAAAAATATAAAACTGCAGAATAGCTTATTTTTTTTTAATTTAATCATTGTTGAACAGTAAGTACCTTTCTCGGCAAAGGGCAATGTGTTGTTTCTTAATTAATGATTTAGTTTCGTTCAACTCGATTGCTTGTTTTCCACATAGGTTGTAGAAAAAGGAACTGAGTCTTGAAAAGCATTACATACTGTACAAAATTTCCACTCTAATTCAAGGATGATATGAATGTTTTGAACACCCTCAAAATATTCATTCATCAGGAGTTAGTATGTACCGATGTAGGCAATCTGCCAATAATTTTCACTAGATAGACAGAAATATACTTGCAATCTTGATCCCATGAAATCGTTGACGATTAATTATTCTGAAAGCTAGAAGGTAATTGGGTGTGAATGCCAGCTGCGGACGAATGCATAATTTGTCAGATAAACTGTCGGGTAATTAAATTTTTTCCCTTTTCTTCCTTGAAATTTAGTTGTGTCCGCCTTCCGTGTTGAACAGACTATTCTGCATAAGTTGGAAGCTCCTTTTTTTCTCCGCCCTAGACATAATCTAAGATTTTCACCCTGATTTACTATAGGGGTATATCACTGATCCGGTTATCCTGATTGGGGTTGAGTGATAACCTAGGAACCCATTCCTGCACATATTCCCATATGTATCAATAAAACAGGAACCATGGATTCGCAACAGGCGAGTTTGTGGACTCGATTCGATTCAGGGAGACAGGATCTTTTATGATGAAGGATCTGAAAGACTGCGTGCCTGTCTTTTCATATCAAATCAAATCTATCTTTAGGCGTTCCGAAATTCCCTTTAAATGTGTGTCGGATGGAGAAACTCAACACTGTCCATTTTCCGGATTGGAACCATTATAAAACTACGGCGTCAGTCTACTTTGGAAAAACGAAAAACTTTAGATTACGATATCGCACAAACCAATTGCACCAGAAAAACAAAATTCGGTTGAGCTTGATAAATAAAGATTGCTCAAAGTAAAATATATGAAGGGGGCGGGGTAGCACGGAAGTGGAGGAGATAAGAATTTTTCAAAAATAACATGTTTTATATCTCAATAACAGTGTTAGGTAGATACTTTAAATTTTTACCAGAAGTAAACCTAATAGAACCCTAGTAGGGAAAAAAATTTGGGGGGGGGGGGGGGGAGTGTAGAGGGTGAGGGTGGGGAAAGGTGAGAAGCAAAAAGTTCCGATGTTTTTATCTTAAGAACCTATAATGATAGAAAGCTGAAGCTTGGTAATTAGATAGAGCTATAGTAGTGGCATGTTGGAAAAATAATTTTTTTTCTAGGGATGTGTGGTACGGGGGTAGGAGGGAGTTTTTCCTAGCTTTAGAACAGCTTATGCTAGAAAGTTGAACTCAGTACGTATATGTAAATCAACTAGAAAAGTAATTCGAATATCCATTGGCGTTAGGAAGGGGGAGGTAAAAAAAATGATCAGTGAAAATAAAATGCACATATTTTCACGATTTTCGTCATATTTACTAGGTCTTTCCAAATATTGAATTCATTTTTATTTTACGGATTCTTCATATGAATACCTAGAAAGTGTTTTCCAGATTTTTTGAAATTCGACTCCTATGGCGGTGTAAAGTGGTTGTATACTTTTTCATAAATTCCGCAATATCTCTCAGGTCTGATCAGATATCGAATATCTTCTACCACGGGCTTTTTTAACAATCACCTATTTTTGATTTTTTTTTTCTTTTTCAATCTCTAGACCGCATCCCGGAATATGACCCAATTACATAATTTGTATGTTACACCCTATTCTAACCGCTTCCCGAACTTTTTTCTTAGGTTTTCAGTCACATAGTAACATACACCGCATCACCGAATTTAACGCGTTCCGAACTTCTGCCGGAAAAATAATAAAGTTACGCCCAGACTGTTGGCATATTTTTCTCTTTCTTCTTCTGAATCATTGTTTTCTACAGAATTTTAATTATTTTTCTTTCTTTTATTGATGCAATTACATGTATTATTATTTTTCTGATTTATTATTGTTATTCCATCATTATTATTATATATTTTGGCGATTATCAAATCACAATATTCCCTTATTTACTTTAAGATATAATTTACTGAGCATTTGTATTAACATAAAGCGGTTAAACGCAAAAAAAATTTGAATTATTAAAACAAACTTTAAACTTTACATTGAACCTTAAACGCCGACATTTCCGTTTCGCCACGTAGCGGCGTCTAGAATAATTTTATACCGCCATTTTGAATACGAACCGCTGTAAACAGGCAAATCCGCGAGAATAATATGTTCCGAAAGTAGTCGCGAACGTCAATTGAATGCCCAGAAAAAACATTGAGGCAGCGTCATAAAAAGGGTTTTCATTGCATAATTTGTTTATATTTCGTCGAAACTAAAACAAAACGAAGTTCGCGAGCCGGTCTACATCGCCGCAAAACCATTGTCGACGGAAAATCGCAAAAATAATCGTCGCGCTTTAAAATTAGGCGGTAATCTTTCGGTTCGAAGCTCCTGTCAAAGCGGGCTCTTGTTTACGGCAACAATCTCGCTCTGCAACTTGCTAAATTGCCGTCGAAAGATTCTTTTCGGCGTGCCCGAATGCTACGCTAAGTGCTCAACTGTCGTGCCAGCAATGTGCGGGATGTGAGTAAAGACATAAATTCAGTAGGTTTCGGTTCGATGGAAAGAAGCGCGAAATCGATTTTTAACCAAAACCACTAAAAGCGCACGGCCGCTTCGGAGGACAGCACAAGCAACAAAGAAACGGTCTAATCGGAACATTTTTCAGCCGCTCGAAACAATGTCGGGCTACCGGTGCGTTAATTACTACGACCTGTGTCGACTGTGCACAACGAGCACCGGCTCCAAAATTAACATTTTTTCACAGGAGGGTCGCAAGAAGAACTTGCATCAGAAAATCATCGAATGTCTGCCGATTTTGGTGTGTACACAACGCGTATTGTTCGATTGACTTTCTTTTCATAACCCTGTTCGCTTTTGTAGGTCGACGAAAAAGACAAGCTGCCGAAAAACCTTTGCGGTACGTGCTTGCAACAAATCGAAGCGATCAACGAGTTCCGGAACATCTCGCTCAACTCGCAATCGATGCTCGAAGGATGTCTGAACTCGACAACATTGCAAAACGGCGGTAAGGTTTACATCAAGGATGCCAATTCGAAAATCACCCAGGTCACGAATATCGACAATATCGTCAAGCAGGAGCCCATCGTCAATGTTACACAGGGGAATGATTTCCTCAGCACAATTATTCAGGCTGTCGGCATTCAGGTGGGAAATTTGTTTTGACTATCCGAAACGAGAACGTTTGTGACCGATTGATTCGTTCGCTTAATTTCAGAATAACGATGAGGTTGTTAGTGAGACACGGTCGCAATATCCGCAGTACACGGTCACATTGGACGGGAAGACCCTCAAAACGGGGCACATTGAGTATAAAGTAGAGGAGCCCACGATCAACACAATCACACATTCCGATAAGCAGGCGAAGCATAAGTGAGTATGAAATAAATTGTATTTCCAATTGGAATGTGAATGGTACTGACTCTAAAAACATGTTAAATTCAATTCCAAAGCTATCAACAGATATAGCTAGTACATAGACCAAACACGTAGTATGGCCTTTAATCTACGACGTATCATACAGCATATTCCAGTTATTGTTCAACTTTCGCTAGAGAAACATCGAATATCTTATGAGTTATGAGTGTTGCGAACATCAAGAGATGCAAGCTGCTTTGCTTTGTGCGCATCAGTCAAGCGGCCGCAAAATACACTCATTATTAGGTTAGGTTAGGTTGAGAATAATGGACTGAAGCACATTGCCACAGTCCATCACGAGAGATCACTGCGGATCCATTGTGGTCCCCTCGTAAAAAACCGCGATCTAGACTACTGATTCCAAATATTGCTCTTCCTTATGAAGAGAGTAGTAAAGCATAAAGGAATCATTGCAAAGTTCTGATAGGTTGGTCAAGAAGAATTTCCCCTCTGGTGCGTGCCAGACTCTCGCATTTACACACCAGATTCTACACTCATTGTTACTATTCATCTCCAATTCGTATAACCGATACCCAGCCTGCTTCGTTGTACAGGAAATTTCGTGGCGTGCTATGGCGGATTCAATGAAAATATGAAGAATATATCAACTTCTGATTTCTTTCAGTTTGCAATTCAAAAAAATAAAGAGAAACTTTTTGAATTGTTACTTGTTAACGCCATTATTTATACTTGATACTCTTAGGGCAGGGCAATATCATCAATTACGAAAAAAGTCCGCAATTGATGATATTTCTCTGCCACGGCAATTACGACTAAAACGATTGCGCTTACTTAGAACACAGTCAAGTATTTCAAACACAGTCTTAAGCCATGTGCTGCTAGAAATTGACGTTTCATACGTGAGCCACCTTGAAGTGTCTCCGTTGAACCACACACGCGCAGTGGTGTGGCGTCCATGGAAGCTTCCCTTACATTTTACTGAAAAATATCTAAAAGGAGTTTTTTAAATCGCGAAAAAAGGTCATGTTTCAAAGATTTTCTTTGGCACATTCTCAATAAAAGTTCGCAAGAAACTACTCGCGAATATCACACACAGCCGAAGCAATTTGAAAGTTGCATCTATGAGGAATCATTTTATTCTGTCACTGGATGTTAGAAGCAATAAGATATTTGCTTCCAAGGTAGTCGTAGAACACATTCTTAGCTGCAGCAAGCAAAGATCTGATAAGACAGAAGTGCTACCAGAGTAGAGTAGGAATTGAATTCTTATCGAAGTTTGAAATTCAATTGTGGTGAATAGTTGAATTATATTTAATTTGGTTTTTAGATATCTGGAACCATTACACTAGGAGGCTGAAACTTGAAACTTATGTAGAACTATGATAGTAGAGCTATTTGCAAAAATTGGCGATAAGGGTTGAGGAGTGTGGAAAGCAATGTGCTCGAAGTGCTTGAAAGCTGAGGTTGAACCATTCTAAAATATTGGGTCTGGGAAAAAAGTTGTTGGTGTTTTTCAAAATAGATGGCGTCAATTAGAAATAACTCAGAAATCATAGAAAGGTGCAAGTTCATGTGTTACTTGGAGGGCATAAACATCGAAATTGGTGCAGTGGTTTTAAAGTTGTTTGAAAATTAAGAAAAGTATTGATAAATTTAGCTATACATATTTTGTAATATTATTATGGCAAAAGGAAGAACTTGTGAAAAAAATTTGTGTTGTGTACTGTGAAGGTTCTTCATCAAAATCTGTTGCGGCGGAAATGGTTCGCTCGCTTTCGTTCTGGTAATTTTGCTTTGTGCGCATCAATCAAGTAACGCCTTGGTCGCCCAATAACTGAAAAAGGTGATGAAATCTTTGAAAAAGTCCAGCAAGATAAGCATATCAGCAGTGTCGATATTGCTATGGAGCTAGGCATTGACTAGAAAACGGTTTTGAACCATTTAAACAAAGCTGGCAGCAAAAAGAAGCTAGATGTACGTGTTACTCATGAGAAGTTGATCTCGAAAAACGTGAAAGACCGAATTGACATCTGCGATGCGCTACTGAAACGCATTGAAATCGAGCCATTTCTGAAACGTGTCATAACCGGTGATGAAAAATGGATAACGTACGACAATCAGAAGTGTCAAATATCGTGGATTAGGGATGATAAACTGTTACAGGCGTTCGGGAAGCCCGGTTTGACGCCGAATAATGTGGTGCTGTGTGTATGGTGGGTCTAGAACAGTGGCGGCTCGCCGCATAAAGCTAGTGAGGCTGAGCTTTAAGCTTGTGTTACACTGTATGACCAATGAGAGCTTTCTACAAGCTCGCCATACATTTCACGAAAATATATGCAAAAAACTGGGAAAAAGCGAACAATGTAACTCAAGCTTAAAGCTCAGCCTAACTAGCTTTATGCGGTAAGCCGCCACTGGTCTAAAATGGAATCGTTCACCATGAGCTACTTTCAACCGGTCAGACGATTGATTCACAAGTCTACTGTGATCAACTAGAAAGATTACGCCAGCCAAATTGAAAGAATCAAAATCAATTGAGTAATAGGAAAGGTGTTGTCTTCCATCATGAGAACGCCCGACTACATACTTTTTTGATGACCCGTCAAAAATTGAGAGAGCTTGGCTGGGAAGTTTTGATGCATCCACCGAATAGTCCAGACATAGCACCCTCAGATTATCACTTGTTCCGATCTCTGCAGAACTCTCTGAATGGAATGAAGATGCTTTCAAAAGAAGCCTGTGAAAACCACTTGATTCAGTTTATCAACCAGAAACCACAGAAGTTCTTCAGCGATAGCATCATTGCTTTACCCGAAAAATGGCGAAACATTGTCGATAATAATGGAGTAGATTTGGTTTAAGGGGGCTCATATGAGTAGAAAGTTTTTGTATTTTCAAATTTTTTTTTCTCTCATCTTAAAGTTTATAGTCTTAAGAATGTTGTCTGTAAATTTCGTATTGAAATTCCAATAATTGTGGAAGCTATGGGCAATTAACCGGGATGGGCCCTTCGTGAATTCTCTATATAGCACGTCATTCAAACGTGATTATCTCGAAACATACTTTTCAATGGCGGTTCCCAAAATTTTCGGAAAACGGCTGAACCGATTACTTTCGAAATTTCACACATTATTCTTGAATAGGTTCTCCCCTTCGCTACGTAGGATTTTTTTTTTATCTTATTTACTTTTTTTTATCAAGCAAGAAAGGTCGATAATTGAGGTTAAAAACTGAAAATAAAGTTCAATCGGCCGCCATTTTGTGAAAAAATGTTTTTTCCAAAAACCCCTACGTAGCGAAGGGCATAATACTTTTCATTTTCAGAATAATTTTGAAATTTTTATTTTGGATCAACCCCCTGCATGTAATCGTGGGAACCGCAGAGCGTGCGAGCGACAGACATTGTTTGTGCCGACCCTGACAGCAGCGCCCCTGGTTGATATATATTTATTAAAAAAAAATTATTAGCGTACCTCGACATATATACTTTCGAATAAAACCAATCTGAATAAAATCGAGCAAACAGTTTTTGAGATAATAATTTCTAAAATTCACCTAATTTTTCAGCTTTCTACTCATATGAGCCCCCTTAAATAAATTCATTTTCACACTATAAGAAAACCAGTTGAATTTTACTAAAAAAAACGCCACGACCTTTTTTTTCTGAATGGTTGATGTCAGAAGATTGAAACTCTGTAGTTGCCTTAATGGATAATAGAAAATTAATCAAAAGCTAAAAATTTTGAATTGGCGGGGAGGGGGTGGTGGTAAGAAACTTAGGATTAGAATATCTTTCGAACCAATTATACCAAGAAGGAAAAATGTGGTTTGTGTATATAGGATTAGAAATGGAACAGCTCGAAAGTCGAATGATAACCATTTTTAAAGAAAATTAATTTTTACATGTCAAGAACCGTACCAGATCTGATCTTACAAGTTGTACAGGAGCTAGGCTCAGTAAACTTCTAACAGGGAAAATGTTCCAGGTACTGGAAGGAGCTAATGGTGTGTGGGGTTGGAGAAAAAAGTATTTCGATATTTATTTCTTAAAATCCACAAACCATAGAAAGCAAAAAAGTTAAGTGGTTTATATATCTCAGAAATTAGAGAAATGGCTTATGCAGGAAAGTTGGAACTTATTACGTATATGTACGTATGCTACTGAAGTAATTAAAGGAAAAAATTCCTAGTTTTATTAAAACAAATGTCCGTGCGAGAGATTCACACGATGCGTTATATATTTCTTCTGCGATCTCTTTATATAAGTGCCTAGAAATGTTTCACCCTTTTTTTCGATATTCAAGCTCTTGGGTGGTGTAAAGTGGCTGTTTACATTTTCAGGAATTTCCATTTATGTATTGGGTCTAACGAGATATAGATTTTGCTCCTGGTTCTTGTGGCACCTTTAAAATAATTCCACATAGTTCACCGAAGCTGTGATAAACCTTTTCGAACTAGCGTGCACGTGTTTTAATTATTTATGTAAATATCCATTGAGATTTACGTTTCTAGAATAAACGGGATAGAAGATAGGAAATTGTCTTTACGCTTTAGGTCAGTGCCCAACGATTTTTACTACTTTAGACAAACAATGCAAAAATTGAATACTCCTTTTTTGTGTAATAAATTATTTTGAATGTATTAACTGTTTGAAAATGTTATTAATTTTCTATTTAAATTGTCAGCTCTCTGGCAGAGTTCTTAAAAATGAAGCCCAACATACGTGTAACACCAATTCCGAAAAAGAAAGAACAACCTGCACCAGTTCCAGTTTCAGCACCTGTACAAATTCAACATCAACAAACAATTCGAATACCTGCATCGGAAGCTATGAAACAAATCAAGAAACCGAAATACAATATCGTTCTAACGACGCCGACACAACAGAAACAGCAAATAATTCCCGTATCCACAAATACCCAACAACCCGGAAATAAGGTATCGATACAAGATGTTAAATTTCTTTCGCCGAACAAATGCTACTTACCAATTACAATCAAAGATTGTAATTCGGATCAACAAATTGTCGCACAGATTGACACGAAGAACTTAGTCTTACCGACAACTTATCATCTACAAATGAAGGTAACAGTATTATACTTTTATCATTATCTGCAAAATTCATAAGCGCTCAGTTACAGCCGCAAATTACAACCGTCGACGGTCAACAAATTGTTCAACTAACTTCATCGGGCATGCCCACATCAATCTCTCTAGCGCCGCAGCAACAGCAGCAGCAGCACCAACAGCAGCACCAACAGCAGCACCAACAGCAGCACCAACAGCAACAACAAACCTATCAACAACAACAACAAGAACAGACACTTAATCAAATGCTGAGCGGTAGTATGGATGCATCAACGTCCACCAACGAGGAAATTCTCTACACAACAACTACCACAATGCCAAATCACCAAGTCCCAACGAGCATAACAATCCAACAAGTCTCGCAACCACAAACTATGCAGACCATACAAACCATGCCCAAATTACAAATCACTACCATTCCGAACACAATGACCACAACTTCACACGGTACTGCCCAGAAACCCGCAAGTGCAATAACGGTTCATAGAATCAATAATCAAAATGTAAAGATTAAAACTGAACCCGGATTACCGGTTCAAACACAACCACAAAAAGTAGTTGTACAACGGATCAAAACAATAGCGGCTCCACCAACAATAAAACAAGAAACATCAAATGCTCCGACAACTCCCGGTAACGAGTGTTCGATGTGCGGTAAAACGTTCAAGAAAAAGGAACATTTAGCTCAACATATGAAGCTACATGCCGGCTTAAGACCGTTCAAATGTACCGAAGTTGCTTGCAATAAGGCGTTCAGTCGGAAAGAGCATCTAATGCGTCACATTGTTTCGCACACGGGTAAAAAAATGTTCAGTTGTGATCTATGTCAGAAGTTCTTCTCGCGTAAGGATAATCTGAACAAGCACAAACGGTACGTTAACAATTGCGGGGGAAAACATCTTATTTGGAATTGAATTAATTAAAAATGATTTTCAGAACACATACCGATCAGACCGGTAATAATGGACAATTCGTCTGTGAAATATGTAATAAGAGTTTTGTTGTAAAAATGTATTACATACAGCATAAAATTATGCACGAGAAAAATGGACAAACTGTTGAGAATCCGGGTAAAGTCAAAGTGAGTACACGACACCATTTAAAGAAATTTTTTATAAGGAATATTGAGCAAAATGTATCCCATATTTTAAACACGTATTTGTTTCTTCGAACTGCATGTTATGATTTAAATTTTGATATCAGAGTTCGTATGATTTTCCGACCCGCCTTGGATTGGAATTATTTTGAACCAATCCGAAATATTAATTTAATATCGCTTTGAAACTTCTGCCAAAATATGTCCAATCAATTGTCTAAAAATGAATCCAAATTCAAAAGAAGTGCGAAGTTGGAAGTAATTCTATTTATTAGGATTTTCCTGATGATAAGAACATTCTGTTCTGAATAGCAAAATTATTTATTTCATTAAAAGGGCCGGTTTCGCAGTGCAAGCTTAAGCTTCGAATTCAACTTAAGCTTTTGCTCAACTGGTATCACTGTTTCACAGTAGTGGTTTAAGGCTTGAGCAGAGTTAAAGCCGCATCTCAAATTAAGACAATAAAAACAAGAGCTTAAGTAAAAAATGGATCATTAAACAAAAATTAAATTGTGCAGACATTAAGACGCTTAGAAACTTTTCCTGTTGGCTGTTATAACTTTTTGGTATCAGATACAATTCTATTTATTTATCTATTTTTCAGAAAAACAACCCTTCACCAACTACTGTTGCGATAAAAACAGACGAAATAATCGACGAGACAAACAATCAAATGATAACAACAACATTACAACAAGAACTTTCCCAGCAACATCAGCAAATTATGCAATTACAAATCTCTTCGCCAATGATTACAGCAGCAGATCTACAAAATTCGGTTACAATAAGTCAACCGTGTGATCAACAAACAACGACAACAACCGTTTTGAAAACTCTCGGTACTCATGACACAGCTGTCTTAAATTTACCATCAAATCTAGCCAATCTAGTTTCAATTAATCCGCAACAGTTTATAACAGCCGGCGAGCTAATGGGACAACTTAAAATGGAAAAATGAGATGAAGAGGAGGGACCGAATAATTATCGAATATTAAATATTGATTTATGGTAAATATGTAGGTTCTTGGTTTTAAAATACGATAGTAAATATTTTGTTTCTCCTTTCACAAAAAAAAAAAAAAATACCTGCCACTTATGATAAAGTCCAGTGCAAGATGCAATTATGTTTATTTGTTTCGGACTAGTTCTTAACTTATTTAGACATTTTTAGAATTATTCTTCTATTTAAACATACAACAATTTATTCTTAGGCTAAGTAAAACAACAAAAAAAAATGGGTTTTTTCGTCACAATATTCTATTTAAGACTTTTGTATATATAATATAACGAACACATCAAAACTGTACATATAGGAATTCTATAGCAAAAAGAACGAATCTCTCATATAATGAAAGCAATCAATGAATGTAATCTTATAAAATTTATACCAAAGTCATAATTCAAACACATTATTAAGAAGCGACGGATTATTTATTTTAATCGAGTAATTTATGACACACTTTATATTTTAAAGTAATTAATATGACACTGAAGACTCGCAATGCTAACAATAATTTCTATTTTTAAAAATTCAATCAGCACTATGTAACTGTTCCCCGAAAAGCTGGTTATCGCATCGTAAGCCCCCGCATGCAACGAAATTAAATTGTAGATTTTCCGGTTTTGATTTATGGTTAGTTTGAGAGTAAAGTTAAATATTTTCAACACAGACTTAAAAAAAACTGGCCTATGCAGGGAAGGTTTTTCAACAGTCAAGTCCTCAGGGACAGCGATTAATCAGCAGTCGGGGATTTCGTGTTGGGGGTTTCACACTAGAAACTCCAATGAGGCCGGAAAACTACAAAAACTTAAAACAAGTACAGTAGGTACTGCTTATTGTAATCACTTTGGGACCAGCCGAAAACAATAACATTAACCGGTTTATAATAATAGACTAACGAAAACAAACCCAACCGTTTTGATAACAAATCAAAAAAATAAAAATAAAATAAATAAAATCCGGATTATAACATTATCCAGGATTATATTAAGCGGTAAAAAAAATTTTTTTTAAGTCGTCGCCTCGCCGACGGATACGGAAAGCATCGGAGGAGCTCCCGCTCGCCCTGCCGAATTCACTTGAATTTCGCGGAAATTGTCTTTGGAGCGATTCGGTTGTCGCGCGGCTGTGGTCTCTTCAGAGGCCCCCGAAAAAGGAAGAGGAATCGATTGTTGGCCGTTTTAAAGTTAAATGTAATCCAGACAGTTGAATTTCTGACTAAGCTTTTACTTGGGGCCCAGATAAACTGTTGGATCCGATACTCCCTATTTTCGCCGTCACTAATATCGCGAGTACTTTCTTTGAGCGTACTTTCTCACTCTCGCTACGTGTATTACCAATTCTTGGCGCCCTTAATTACTGGTAACTGCTAAGATCGTCGTGCGAGTGTTGAATACCTTCTTGATGTTCAAACTAGTAGTTTGTCGTCGATTACCTTCAGAGCGAGCGCAAGTTCTGTTGATAGTTTCTGTGCGTAATTTCGACGTGTGAAGCTCCTGTTTTAATACATGCTAATGAAGGCTGTGTATTTCGTAACCGAACTAGTTCAGAAGAGCGTTCCCAGAACTGAAATGAACGAACTAGTTCGCAGTCAGCACGTTTCTATTCATTCATTGTTGTTTGAAAGTCAGTGGTACTTAGATTACAATAGATTAACTTTTTTTTTCTCACCACAACCTAGCAGACGACTTTTTTTTCTCACCACATTCTAGCACAATAACTACTACCAGTCCAAACTTCACCGGCGTTCTCATCACTGAACTCCCGAGAACTAATGAACAAAAAAACAACTAGATTGCTCGCTATGGTGAACTAAAATGCGCAAGCCTAATGTTAATAGAACTCCATAACGTTTTTCAATTTTTCCTTTAATTGAGTGAGGCATCTAGTTGCTTCACACTTTCTGCTATCGCTATCAAGCTATCGTTGCCGATATCTGGATTGAACGGGAGTAGTCGTTCGTTTTTATAGGTTTTCGCCGACTAGTACCGCGTTTACATGGAGGATTGAATCCGGATTCAATCCTCTAAAATTGCATGTAAACGCAGATCGGATCGAAACTAGATCGAATAGAAACCGGTTATGTCGAACATTTCATGATTCGATCTTTGGATACTCCATGTAAACGCGGTATAGTTAATTCAGATCGATCGAGAATGATTCTGTCTAACATTAGGTGTGTTTTTTTCAACTAGATCTGATCAGAATTGAAAAAAAACGATGTGGATCATCCCAAAAGCTAATTTAGCGGTGTTAAAAATCCTGTTGTTAATTAAATGCCTCGGATAAATTGTCAACAGGAAAAGTTTCGTATACTATACAACGAAACGGATCTCTATAAAGATCCTATAACAACCATGTACAATTTTTGGCTACGAGATATAAAAAACTACCCCATCCCCTGTACCTTGGTACCCCATCGAACGAATCTGTTCTGCCTGCTAGGTGCAGATACCTGCTACAAATGGTGCTGAGATACAGGGCGCCATCTCTGAAAATGCTGAAATAGTGAAAATTTAAATAAGCTTTAGTAAATCTGATCCAACGTTGATCCCATTTTGATTTTGGATCATCTCTTTGTTGTTGTTTTAAATGTAAAACGAATGATCTTGATCTTGATCCAGTTGAAAAAAAACACAACTATTGTTTAATCAGTAGATTCAATCCATATATAATTTGATTTTAATTTTCTTCAATTTTCACGATAGTCAACAAACTATTGACTCGCTTCTAATAATTTACCCGTTGCCGTCTAATAATTGACAATCTTACAATCAATCAAAAAAAAAAAAAAAAAAAAACAATCAAAAGTAATGCTATTCTTCAAAATGAAATTGAGAATGCAGATGAACGTTGGACATTGATTCAAAAGAACGATGTGATGAGGAAATCAATGGAGCGTCTTGAGCTGCAGCTCAGTAGAACTATAAATTACAAGCGGTGGTGATACGCATAAAATCCGTGTGCATGAGCGGAACTTTTCATGAGAAAGAGAAAGGTTGAAAATTGGTTTGTAGTAGAATCGAGATGCACGTAGGTAATCTCGGGACTCCAGTGTCAAAAGAAAGAGACTGAAGAACAACAGTTTGTAGAGGAAGTGAGATGATGTAAACAACATGTTGGGATCAAAGTGTCACATTTCATGTTGCTGATTGATTAAAGGCTACTACCATTTAAACTTCCATCAACTAACACAATCAGATTTCATTACGTAAAATCTCGTTATTAGCCATTCTATATACTTCCATGATAAATTATATCTCATTCTATGAAGACGTGGTAGGGTATAACCAGGCGTTTAACGACTGACTTTATTCCATATAAAACTCTGTTGATTCTATGCTATTCTATTCTATGTGTAAACTACTAACCATAATATAATATAACTTAACATAACAGCTATCTTGAATGCTATGTTCTCAAGTGGAACAGAATGTTGTTCTGAATTTGTAGTGTTTGGTCACTTTAGCTCCATAACAATGCGGGAAATAACCATGTACAAAATTCTCGTTATATAGTGTAATTTTTATTTACTACATATATATTCGATATCTAGCCTAATTTTTATTCATAATTTATTATTTTTTAATATTAATTTTAAATTTGGGAGGTTTTGCAATAGTGTTAAATAACAATTAAGAACTAAATTGTATGTTCGTTAAGTAAGAACTTAGCGTGTAATAATCTCTTATTATGAATAGAATATTGCAAATTTCGGCAATATCTCTTCGTTTGTTTTTTGAAATGTTTTCATCAATCTATTCATTATTTGCTGCCTCTTTGTATAGGATAATTTCAAAACATAGTATTGTGTCGTATCGAAGGTGAAAACACACAAACAGGACGACGATATCTCCACATATTTCACAAAGTAAAGGTGCAATGACTGAGTGATAGGCGGATGAAACCAAGCCAAAGCTTTTTTATACAGTCTATCGACTATTCTCGGAATTCTGAAGGAAAACTTATTACTCTTATTAATTTTACTATATTTTATATTTTTATTAATGTGATACTGAGAAAGAATCTAAACCAACAAGACCAGCAGAAACTATCATTTTCCACACAACTAAGTATGATGGGTAGTATGATGCATCAGCCCGGCTATGTCGGCTTGAATCAACAGCAAACCCAACAAAAGAGAAAACCGCAACATTATTTATGTTATAAAGTGCAACTAAGAACGAAAACCCACGTCCAGCTAAACCCAATAGTACTGATATCCTTCTGGCCCAGCTACTTGGATCAGTCGACCTAACACGATATGCCAAGAATTCTCGTTAGCCCAGTTACATAGAATACTAAGAATTCGTAGTTTCGTTAAATGGCGTGATGAAAATTGAAGCTGGTTCATGTTTGAGTTAGAAGATTAGAATTGGAACTAAAGACACTGAAAATGTTACAACAGCGACCTAATCTATAGCATGACCTAAAGAAGTTCCTGCACTAAGGGCCGTTATTACGACCTTCAGCTAAAATTTAACCGGAACTTTGACTGTAAGTTTCGTATGAACATCTGTCAGTTAAAGTTTCAGTTAGAGCGTTACTGACGATCGTAGGAACTGGCCTAAATGTTTACACCGAAAGATACCTAAAATTCTGCTATACCAGAAACATTCAAAAACTTTTTTTTCAATATGTGCATGGGTAGCCGCAACCACTTATTTTCTCTTCTATGTTTAAAAGAAATCCGGTCTAAAAACAGTCGCACTCTAAAAGATGCACCACTGAAATTTTTCAAAAGTGTACATCTTTCTTAATTTCCATTAGTTTTATTTGTAATATGTAATCCTGTCTTAAATAAATTTCTAATACACATTACAGAAAATCCACCGATGACCAATCGTGCCTTGATAAGTATTTTTCGCCACAACGTCACTGATATACATATATGTTATGTATATAATACTGTTCATCTAGGCATACCTCAGCAGTAACCAAACCACTTGTGTTTGCTAAAGCAATATCATCAATTGGTTTATTAGTCAAGAACCTATTCGACTGTCTTATTCTCGGAAAAGTTAAGACAGATGGTGCAAGACTACTTGCTGTAAACAAATCGACACCGCCCGAATAATAGCTCAATTCATGCTGTATTTTAGAGCACTCCATAAAATAATTAATTAATTCTTTTATCTAAATGCGGAAACAATTGTTGTGGGATATATTTTAAAATACGTTGGTTCATCCACAATTTTGGCTAAAGTTAATATTATACTGTATGCCACTCTGTTAAGTATTTGACTATTCTCGCTGAAAAATGCAGTCATATACGGGCCTATTCAGCACCAGAGTCACAAGTCACAAAGTAGGTGGAAAGTGACAATTAATTCAAAATCAATACAAAATTGTGACTCTCCACCTACTTTGTGACTTGTGAACCTGGTGCTGAAGAGGCCTGATTATCAGATTCTTGTTTGATACATTATTTAGTTTGCTCTACACAAAGTCTACAGATTGAACTTTTCGTCAAAACTTGCTAGTCAAATATTTGACAGCGTGGTATGTAGTGTAATACAAATTCAGGGTTCTGTAAATCAGCAAGAAGATCTAGATCAGCAGCCGTGGCATCCTCGAAGAATCGTAGCCAACTACAATTTTAGAATTTAAATATATTTGAAGAAATTAGAATGGAAAATCTTCCAATCACTTTGCACAAAATTGCTCATATCGGATGGATCGAACAATCGAACTTTTTGTAAACATGAAAGGAGTTTTTGCAATATTTAAATGTGTGTGTAGCTGTTACTTTTATCGGGACGTTGTTTTCAGTGTTTAATATGGAAAAAGATGTTTTAATAATTGAAATTTATTTTCACTTCACTTTTATTATCCTTTTTTGATCGCAAAACCCTAAATATATGTCAAATGTTAAGCCAACTTGCGTATTTTTTGGTCGATTTGCTGTTGTAAGCTATAATCATCAAATGCGCGATAGCCCAAATCTGCTCTTGGCCTCCTGTTGTAAGCTGTGCAAGCTGCTTTCGGATGTTCAAAACCCGAAGAAGCTATTTCTCGCTATAACTGAATTTACCAGTTGCCACATTTTTGATCTGCTATGCTTTCAAAGCAACTATAGCGGATATCTTAAACACAACCCTGGCAGATAATATCACAGCCACCAGAACTACAAATTATAACACCTACTAGTTCACTGTAGTATCCGGACCAATTTCTAACCTCCCTTTCCTAAGCTGGCTGGACTGTATACTACTGTGTAATAATGAATTGACCTCGTAAGTCCAGTTCGGTATCCTTAATAATAGATAAATCTATTTCATCAATTTCGGGCCGATTTTAATTTTCTTATATACCACCTTGATCAAAAAGTTCCCGGAATAACCACCGTGTGGTGCTTTTATTATTCCGATTTTAGTTCTGTGTTTTTGTTAAGTTGGTACATCGGTTGTTGACATTCCCTCTAAATCTTAGCGTCATAGCTTGACTTTTGCAAAAGTTACGTAGCCAAGAGTACATCTATCTCTGTGTGTGTTGGCGATTTCTTACAACTCAAATCGGAACAATAAAAGCGCCACACGGTGGTTATTCCGGGAACTTTTTGATTAAGGTCGTATTCAAAGTTTTATTCTATACAAATTTCAATTATTGTAGTTGTAAATATAGTAAAAGAGTGTGTCATAAAATGCTAAACATGATAAAAGATGAATGATATCCCAGACATATTTTAAAAATATTCTTCATTCATTTAGAATAAGTCTTTAAAAAAGTTGCTCCAACCCCACGCGATTTAAATTTATAATTATTAATAATCCCATCTCACTATCTCTAAAAAATGTGTTGTTTTTTTTTTAATATAAATATTATACAAGTACCTAGAATATAGTAAAAAAAAATATTTACTTTAGATATATAAGGCATCTTTAGTTCAACTATTCATACTGTACTGAGTAAAACCACAATAATGTATTTTTTGTATTTAAAATAAAACTTTCTATTCAAAAGAATGATTATTGATCACAAAAAAAAAACAGAGAAAAGAAAATTAAAAGAAATCTATAATACTTAATCATTGTATGTGTGTCCAATTAGCGTTCTTTAAGATTTTTAGATTGTAAACAATTCAGAATACGAATAATAATTATATTATTATTATAAATATAAAATAACTGAAATAAAGTGTAAATTATTTTAAAATTAAATGCAATATGTTTTTTATTAGGCGTAGTAACAAACTTAAACAAAAATAGAAAAAGACCACATGAGCCATGAAAAACAAGATTTCTGTCTCCGCGGCGCTTCGTCCTATCCCAAATTGTTGTCTCGAGTTTTATTCGGTTTACACGAAGTTGGTGAAGGTGCCAGTGAACATAAAATTAGAAATTTCAGTGAAATTTTGAAGAAAACACTTCTCCATAATAGTGGACTAATTTGGTGTTGGCCTAATCAAGCGGCACTCCACACGAAAAAAAAATATTTTAATTTGTCAAGAGCCACTAAGGACTGCAAGCTGACGTCTGTATAGAGCAACTGTAGGACTGAATTGAGTCGTATCGCTCTCTCGAAATAGCGAATTAATTTTACTTCTGTGGGCAACCAAATTTTGTTTTCCGGATTTTTCAAAATTCAACGGCTAATGGGGTATAAAGTATACGTATACGTTTCCATGAATTCGAAATGTCGATTTTACTTCTAAGAGTCTTATTTTTATTTTTCCACTTGCGATAAATCGTGTCAGGACATCTGCAATATGATGTAGGCTTGCGCATTCAAGTCCATCTTAGTGATCGCGAACGAACTAGTTCCTCAGCCCTTGCGAACTAGTTCGTTATTGTAGTTCGCAGTTCACTGACGTAGGAACTAGTTCCTTTCAAGTTCAGAGTGAATGGACCTTGAAAAAAAAGTCGAAGGAACTAGTTGCTTTGTTGAAGACCTAAAAAAAAAAAACTTTACTCACAAAGGAAGTAGTTCCTTTCGCCTTCGGAGTGAATGTGAGGACCTGAATGTGCTGACCTAAAAAAAGGAGATCCCCTCTTCCCTCGCGAACTAAACTACTGCTATGCAAATGTGATGACGAACTACTTCCTACAAACGAACTAGGAGCGGAATTCACTGCGAACTAGTTCGTTCATTTCACTTATGGGAACTATCTTCCGAACTAGTTCGTTCACGAACTATACAAGCCTAATATGATAGCCAAGGAGTTGTTTGAAGCCGGACGTTTTCTCGCAAAGGACCGGCGATATTCACTATGCTACTACATATCAGCATCTTACTCACATGTATATTATACTCGGGTCTTGAAACGAAAAAAAGCCCAACCTTTGAATACTAGGCTTCTATTTGCATTTCACTTCCACTTGGCATGAAACGCTCCAAAATGCTTTTTTCAGAAACGGCATCTTGCCATCTCCGTTGTTTATATCTCTATGATGAAGGCTATCTTTTCTGTCACAAAAAATTGTCGCAAATTTGGTTGCTAAACTTTATATGTATGTCTCTTTTTTTGTTATCAGGGCGGTTTTCTGGATTTCAGTTATCATCTAAAAAATCAAAGTAAACATTGGAAAGAACTCGTGCTGAATTGTCGTGCTTATATGCTTCTTCAACATTTACAGTTGGTGGAGGAGCAGATCAAGTTCTAGCCACTACGAAATACCCACCTTTTTCTTTTGTTTTCGTTGAGTTACTAGCACAGCAGCATAACCAGTTAACGTCGTCAATTCGTTCGTATAACACCACTTAAAACTAAAAAACAGTATATAATTACCATGAGTTTAGAAGGATTCAGCAGAGAATTTAATGCCTCTTTAGCAAAAACGGGCTTGCATCTTAGTCTTTACATAAATAAAAATATTCCGGTTTTAAATTAAAGCTGCATTTTAATACTGCATCCAGTTAATAAAAGGATGACTGATGACACTAATCAATACATTGAACTTAATACTAAAAACAATAGTAACCGTCAAACTCGATATATTTGTGTATTATATTGTGTCCATCAGGCACCACCTATTCTAACCCATCGTATTTGATGTTTTTTTGGTTAAAATTGCCAACGTTTATTTTGAAATATATCAGAAATATGAAGGGAACTTAAAGCTAACTACATTAATAAAACATTAAGAAATAAAATTCTGTTTTCATAATACTAAACCAATAAAAGGTATGGCACAGAATATAAATAAAATAAAAACTGGTAATGGTTTGTTTTATCAAAATTTAAAATCTATTAAAAATTCAATAATTAAGAAACTAAATTTTTATCTTTATAATAATTTAAACTACGATTTGTGATAAACTTGAATATCATTTAATAAATATCTAAATATCAAAATATAGTGATGTAACATAGTACCCTGTTCTGTGCTAGCTACCAATTCAACTACAGTGACTGGGCCCTGAAATATTCCATTTTTTAGTGTATATAAATATAATAGTTATGTCTTCGTTTCTTTGGTTAAATCTATAAAAACTTGTGCACTTTTAGGCATATCGAAATCTTATTTCATCGACTTTTTTTACATCATTCCAAACTTGGACGGAACTTATATGACTTATTGGAATAAAAGGACGGAATTGATACAGCATACTACGATCCTCATCGCCGGTGTATACAAAAATTTCGTCGGTATCAAAACGAAAAGTTACTTCAAAACCTCTTAAATCTGAAATGTAAAGTTCAAAATAGTTAAAATTGTCTTTTTAAAAAAATCGTAGAAAGTGAACTAACCTACTGTGAACAGCGGATCTTCTTCGGGATTTTCGTCTATAATCCATTCATTGTTCTTTTTCCAATTTTGATGAACTTGACCGTCTTTGAATTGTAGCTGAAAAACAACTTCATCTGAATAAGAAGATGTTCCGGATACGAAATTAATCGACATGCTGGAAATATTAAAGAATTCTGTGAGATAAATAGGTTACAAATGTACATGGTGTTTTGTTGTAAAGTTAAGACCGTGGCGTGATATATGTGGCAAGGCTAAAAGAACTGAGTGAAACGAGCACATGTCTTTTTTTTAGTCTAAAACACTGCACATACTCCATAGTTACCACCGAAAGGAGTGCACCCAATTCTTCAAATTTCGAATTGTACTGCAGCTACCTAAAAATTACTGAATTACTTCGGTTATTCACTTCAACATAAGTTAGAGCGATATGTGGATATACTACAATAGGCCCTATTGAGGCTTGAGTGACAGAGAAAATCAAAACAACCCCGAACTCCCTTCTATTAGAAAGCTTTAAAAAAGTTCGTCTGTTCCCACAACGCAAACGCGTTTAAAGGCTAGCTCTGAAAATCCGTTGATTTATTAAATTGAAACGAGTGGTATCTTTCGAAAAGGGGGATGTGGAGTTTTTGACCAATAATTTTGGTTTCTAGATGTCAGGAACCGTTTATGCTTGATTGCTGCAATTTGGACCTTATATTGAATTAATGATAGTGGACCCATTTGCAAAAAAATGGTATACAGGTTGAGGGGTGTGGGAGGATGGGGCAGGAAAGAATGCTTCCGAAACGCTTGAAGCCTGGTGTTTAAACATTCTAAAAATCCATATCTCCTGAACGGATAATGGTAGAAGTTTGAAATTTCGTGGTTTTCTTAAGGAATATATACTATAAGCCAGACAAGGACTAATATTTTTTAGGGATAGGGTATCGACGTGTGGGGTGAAAAACATTGAATTACAGTATATTTTTATATTTTACTAGCTGCGTAACGCGGCTACGCTCACGCTGTTCCATCGCCCCTGCTACTCCCGTTTAGCCATTAGTCCTGTTTCTCCTGTTGATACATTACTTCCGTTTCGGGTACACTTTCTCAGCTCAAGGAACTGGAGACATTAATGCTATTTTTCATTTTCCACTTTTGATTTTTCACACATGTTCGCGGTCGGTAGGATTCGAACCTACGCTCCCAGAGGGAATCATCTGATTTCTAGTCAGACGCCTTACCCGCTCGGCTACGACTGCCTGATGTAAATTTTTAATTCTAAGTCAGGTTCAACTGATTCAATTTATTAAAGTTAAATTTATTTTATTTATAACAAATAGACGAACCATATTTCGAGAATATAATTATGTTCTCGACCTGTCCGGTAGTCTCAAGAATGTCCATGCAAAATTTGGGAGGGAACGGTTCACAGGTGTAGATTTTAATCGAGCTCGACCAAAAAACTTCCTTATTTTTATATATTAGATTTTATAATTTTTAGCATTTTAATTTCTGTTATAATTGGACTCAACGGTACTGCCCTGTCTAGAGTATTCAATGAAATTAGTAATGCATAATTGTGTGTATGTATAATTAATCTTGAATAAACATGGTCTGGAACAAAAATGAACAGACATTTATTCCGGCGAAATTTCGACATAGTTTTCATATTTATTTAAAAATGAAAAAACTAATTTTATATTATTTACTCGTACAATCTACGTTCATATAAATTCTGCAAGTTTATAAAAAAAAACCGCACCGATAAATTGACCAAACAGAGGAATTTTATGTGTGATGTCACACGCCTTAATAAGATTTCATTTTCATTGATGCAATGAATCGTTGTGATTCAGTCGATAAAATTAAGCATACAAAACCAATATAATAAAACATACTGCAAACGTATAATATACATATTTATTCATATGCATGGAATATTTATGATAAACATCGATTAGATTAGCATTTTCGTGCTGTTTTCTGGGCGGTCATTCAATCGGCTTGAAATTTATCAATGATCTGAAATTTGCCAAAGTGAATAAAAATCATCATTTAATTTAGTCAAATTCCTGAACAGATCACTGAGAGAAATACGAGTCATGTCCAAAAATAATTCGATTATTAGTCCAAGAATAGAAAGTGGCTCTTAAAATCAATTACCTAAGAAAAGAATTTCTGCAAAATTGTTTAGATTAATTAATTCAATGGGTATTATAACTTTGAAGTGAGTATTATGCAGTGTGATCAAGACCGGTCTAAGGTATTTTACGGCCCCTTGCAGTTTTAAACAAGATCAGATGTTTGAAAATTGTTTAAAGACAAGTTTCTTAGACGACATCACAACAAGTTTAAATTCTCTTCATTAGAAGGGATTCAAAGAAAAATACAAATTGGCTTAATGTTACGATTCATTTCGCATAATAGATAACCAACTAATATTTTCTGGATCAAGTATGCTCTAAAGAACAAATCGTTCTAAAAAGTTGTTTCGTAACCAAAATTCGAAATTTTCAGACTGGAATACCAATCCCCAATCATTAAACCTTTTTCCTTTAATTGTTTTAAAAAGGACGCAAAGTAATTTTTTGCAAAATATTGTTTAGGTAATTGAACTAGCTTCCTCGCCATCTGTGGAACCTGCATTGTCCCAGCACAGGTTTATATTCAATGAACTAAGCTTTATATTTTTGTTTCAGAAAAGAATAGACTATTGCCATTATTCACCTTCGAGCTAACTGTGACATATTTTTTAAGTCGAAACTTACTCAGATTCTAAAAACTGCCTAAAGTCACATAGTTGGCTACTTATCTTATGCCGCGTTTCCACTATGGCCTTCATGTGCGACGATCGCGAATGTCTAGGCGATAGTGGAAACAGCACACTGGTGCTCTACGCACATCCCTTTAAAGTGCGTCAAAAACCACGATCGAAGCGAATGTAAGCGATTCTCGAGTTGAGTTGCAAACTACCGCAAATGTGCCGTTTCCAGTTACGCATACGCGCTGATTCGCATCATCCAATGCACATGATTAAAATTTCATCATAAGCAAAAACAATGCGCCATGCAAATTTATTATGTTGATCTTAAGGTTTTCCAGATATTAACTCATCTTCAATTCAGTCCATAGATATTTTTTTTTGAAGCTACCCTTTTAAATACTAACTTTGAGTTTATTTGTAAAAATGCTCGATGAGATTACTCTTTCAAAATTAATCAAGGAAACCTCTTAACATTTTTTAGAACAGAACCACCCTGTATACTGTACAAAATAAGAATGAAATCTAAGTAAGTAGACGTATTAAGAAATAATCGGGCGATAAAAGGGAAAACTGCTAATACAACTAGTAAAACATAAACAATAATTCCCAATACTCGATTGAGTCACAATTTGAAGATAAGGTGTACCACTTATGAAAGATAAGATAGGAATCCAGGTATTAATAATAAACAACTTGGAGAATGCAATTGCCAGACTGTTTTTAAGTATGTACAGTTCGATTCACAGAAAAAATAATGATATCAAGAGACTCAGCAATTGGAAAGCAAAGTGGTAATAAAGTAACTATTAGATACGATACGTTACGTTCTGGGCTCAAGATTGCATACAACCATTCTTTAATTTTTAAACAATAGAAGCATTAGTATAACGCTGAAGTAACAATAATATAAATATGTATCCTGAGAAATATGCAACGCATTTTAACGATTAATTGAGACATTAGCTAATAGTTTATCATAGAATTATCATCGTCAGACTCAGGACCAACGTCCAAACGCAACGATGCTGCAACGGAATTCTATGGCCGTCTGAGTGCCACATATGACCGTGCTTCCAAATATAAGACTACTTATCATCTCTAGAGTAATGGAAGCCCAAGTCGGTTCCGATAATATTCGGCTTCATATATCATGGAAATAAACTGTTGCGGAAGACATTGCTTCTGAACTTTGATTTGGTGGTGGATCCAGTTGGGAAGAACGAACGCAGAAATCTTAAAACCATACAAGATTCTCGAGCTAGATCGGCGAGGAAAACCAAGGAAACAAGGGAATCGAAAGGGCAGTGACAGATCTCAATACGACAGAAAATAGTTACAAACAATTGAAAAAAATCTGCCAACAATCTGGGCGTAACTTTATTATTTTTCCGGTAGAAGTTAGGAACGCGTTCAATTCTGAAATGCGGTGTAGGCTACTATGTGACTGAAAACCTATCAAAAAGAACAAGATCATGGAAGTGAAAATCTGATTGGATCTGAGAGATATGGAATAGTTTATGAAGAAGTACACAATCATTTTACACCCCCTTAGGGGTCAATTTTCAGAAAATCTTGAAAACACTTTCTTGGTATGAATATGGAGAATACATAGAACAAAATTAAATTCATTATTTGGGACGAGGTAGTAGATATGTCGAAAATCATAGGAAAATATGCATTCTATTTTCACAGATAATTTTTTTGCCCCCCTTCTGAACGCCAATAGATATTCGTTTTTTTTATTCAAAATTATTTTTGTAGTTGATTTAGATATACACACCGAGTTTCAACATTGTAGCTTAACCCGTTCTATATATAGGAAAAACACCTCCCACTTGTACCACACTACCCTTAGGGGTCGAATTTCAAAAAACCTTGAAAACACTTTCTAGGTATTCATACGAAGAATCCGTAGAATAAAAATGAATTCAATATTTGGAAAGACCTAGTAGATATGACGAAAATCGTGAAAATATATGCATTTTATATATATAATATTTACAAATAATTTTTTTTGCCCCCCTTTTTAAACGCCAATGAATATTCAAATTTTTTTTTATCACAATTACTTTTCTAGTTGATTTACATATACACACCGAGTTTCAACTTTCTAGCATAAACCGTTTAATAGTTAGGAAAAACACCCCCTACCCCCGCAGCATACTACCCCTAAAAAAAAATATATTTTCCAACATTCCGCTACTATAGCTCTATCTAAATACCAAGTTTAAGGCTTTAATCATTACAGGTTCTCAAGATATAAGCATCGGAACTTTTTCCTTTTCACCCTCCCCCTCTACACCCTCAACCTCAAAACTTTTTTCCCTACTAGGGTTTAATTAGCGCTACTTCTAGTAAAAACTCTAAGCACCTATCTTACACTGTTCTTGAGATATGAAATGTGTTTGATTTGAAAAATTCTCATTCCCCCACTTCTATGCTCCACCTCCCACTTAAAAAATTTTACTTTGATCAATCTTTATTTGTCAACCTTTATACCCAAACCAAATTTTATTTTTCTAGAGCAATTGGTTCATGAGATATCGTAATGTTAAGTTTTTCACCCCCCACCCCCATACACAACTTACCCCACCCAAAATTTTTCTTCATTCTGTTCTCCTAGTATAACTTCAAATATTTTTTAAGTTTGAATAGTGTGTCATTAACGGTTTAGGAGATATGGATTTTAGAATGTGTCTATCTCGCCTTTTTTGGGTTTCGGACGCATTACATTTCCCCCCACTCCCACACCCCTTGATCAATATTGACAATTTTTCTGCAAATGGGTCTACTATCAGAGCTCTATAGAAATTCCAAGTTTCAGCTTCCTAACATTAGGGGTTACTGAGATCTGGAAACCAAAATTTTCGGTCTAAAACACCCTCCCTCCTTCCCCCTCACACCCCCACCCCTAAAAATTTGGTCACTTCAAGGCGCCTACCCCGTCTATTCGTTAAAAAAAGTTCAATTTAATATCTCAAAGCGTTTGGCAGCTACGAGCCTCCAAACCATCTTGCGTACGGCGGACGTACGGCGTACGGCGGACAGACGGACTGGAAATTTTTATTGCTTTTTTCGCGTCTACTAGTTATGAAACGTGAAAATAAAAGGGTAGCAAATTTTTTTTTTTTAAAAATCAATCACAATACATAATTATTAAAATAATAAAGTAAAACGGAACTATCCAAGATAGTGTACTGTAGAGATATGTAGAAAAATTTTGCTGCCGCAAGTGTCAAAAGTAACATAGGAACTTGCCTCTAGCTGAACTAAAAATAGGGCAATTTACATGATTTTTTTTCATAGAAGATGTAAATAGAATGCTGGGATTTTTTCTCAAAGTATTTAATAAGTATGTATATTTAAGTACAAAATATTTTTTTTTTTTTTCAAAATGATATCATGGTGGTGATGACGGCGCTCGCCATATAACTGAGCGCCGTCATCACTTTCAAGAAAGATGTCCACTTGGCGTAACCTGTACAAGTCGTAAATTTTATCCGAATTTAAAATTCAAAAATTTTTCAGAAATATATTAATGTAGTTGGAGCTTATACCTATACAATCAATTAAAGCTCAAACAAACAAAAAACGGCGGGCAAGTTTAAGTTTCGATTTTTCAGGGTTTTTTTTATCTTAAAGGTGTTAAAAAAAATAGAAACAATTTTTTTTTTCACTATTTTGTTGGTATAAGCTCCAATGACTTTAGTTTACTTTAAACAAAAAAATAAAATAAGTCGATACCTTATTGGGTTCAAGCTCTAGAACTTACGCCAGTTCGCAAAACGTAGTTTCGAGAAAAACACGTTTAAAGTTTTCCTTGAGTACTTTTTCATATGGGAAATCCATAAAGTAGGTGCCTAAATGATACGATAGCTCACGTGTGTAGTTGATTTCGAAAATTCCGTTTGAGTACCATATTCTACACATGTTTATGTACGAAAATATTTAGAAAAAAATTTTGATTTTTGGATTGAGCTAAAGGCAAATACCCCCTTAAGAAATCCTTCAAAATCAGTACTGCTTTAAACTTATTAGGCTAACTGAGTCTTAACAGCCAGGACCGTCATTAGGTCGCTAGTAAGATATGTAGTTTATGCTCGCATGCACGTAGTACTTACATTTCTTATAGACCACGAAAGATATTCCTTCCAGAAAAAAATGAAAGGTTAGTTCCGTTCAATTTTCAAATTCAAGTAGCATGCAAACCAGTTCCTCCTCCCTACATTTCACTCCCGCAAATGACGTCCCTGCATAACAATTATACCAGGTGGAATTACTATTAATATTTACACAACACCTTAAGATAAATAGTGTAAATAAATACACAGTTTAAAGCCAGAAAAAATGAACTAATGATAGCATCTTCCATTGCGTAATTAGTGAATAACTACGGGTTTCTGATAAAAAAAAGAAAGATACAAATACTCGGTAACTCGAAAACCGCAAGACTTTGCACTAAAGTAATGTACGGCTTTATGGGTTCTAAAGTTATGCGTGCACATTATTTGCACTGCTCATACCATTTTATTGCTGTACCTAAATTAGGGAAAATGCAAAATATCAATTACTTTTGTTTCCCGTTCGGGAAATTAAGTATTTCCAAAAGTGATTGATATCCGCTTAACTTTGAGGAATTTTCTATGAACCATAAAGGAAAAATCACTATTTTACACATTTCCAAAGATTTCGTGGAAAATCGAAATGAACCTTAATCGAAATTAATTTGCGGGAAAAAAATTAACTTCTTGGCTGGCCAATTCCTAAAGTTAAGTGAATTCCGGTAGATTGATGCTAGGATTTTTTCTTGACATTTGTATGGAGGCAAATAACTTAGACTTAAAATTTTGTGTGATCTAAAGAAAAATACTCACTCCTTTGCACCATCCTCGAGCTTTCCTTTTATTACAATACAATCAAGTTTCTGAATATTGTGCGGTAAGAACGCGCAGAATTTCATACTAGCCACTTTTTCTACGATTTGCATCACTTCACTCTCTTATCTTTTATTTAATTAGATTGACAGAATTAAAATATTTCAAGAAGCACACCAACTTTAATTCAGTCTTCATATAAATGAAATAAAATAAAATTTTTTACGAACAATCTTAGATCACTTTCGGTTGGTATAATATTATCATATTTCTTGATACAACAGATCACTACCCAAACCGGGGCTGCAGTGCAACTAAACGTTAAACGAGAAGATCATACATAATTATACATTACTGTGTCCAGGTTTCATGCTGGCTGTGGTGTCAAGTCAAGAAAAAATTCAATCATTTAAAATGTTTACCAAAAATTTCAGAACATCGCAGGAAAGCGTAGGAATCAAAAATAAATTATAAATGCACAATTAAATGAGTGCTAGAGAGATAATCTACTCGAATAAAATAAAGGGGGCCTCGGTGATTGTTATTGCCCTATGCCCCAGAAATCTTAAACGAATTTTAATCAATTCTTTCCTACCAAAGACGCCCATATAATGTATGTACTAATATAAAACTTCATAAAAAGAATTGGTTACTTATGTTACTTAAATTATATAATCATTGATGAGTTTTTCGTAGAGATGACCTTTCCATTGATCACAAATCTAAATATGCAAGTACCTATGTACGATAATGTTTCAATTACCACTATTCATGTAAATAGATTTCAAATCGGTAAATGAAGCTATTTTGTAACGTAAAACAATATGAGACAATAGAAATGGCTAAAACTGGTAGTGATGGAAAAACTGTCTTCTTCTGAATTCATAGCTAAATAGCTATGAAGACAGTTTTTTTTCAGTGGAATTAAAGACGGTGGTTCGGAACTGGCGCAAGGCCCGCAACCGGGTTCTTTACCCTAGCTTTTCAATCTATATTCTGTAGTATGTCTTCATAACCTTTCAAGTTAAATTGAAAGATTTTGCGCCTTGACCACTATAAAATTTTGCGCTGATTCGAAACAAATCCAAATTTAGTAATCGACTGGGACTGTAGAGGTGCTGACACTCGATACGGTTTTTTCTATGAAGCTTATATGGGCGCTTCCCCTCTATCTCATATTCTTTGGTTTAAAGCTACAATTACAAGTAAGTGCAATGCGTATTTTAATATCTACGTGTTCTGGTTGTCCATTTTGGCCAAGTGTAAAAGCTATGTAACACGTTTTTTGAGCGTGAGTTGTATAGTATGGTGTGGTATAAGGGGTGGTGGTGTGGTATAAGGGCTGGGGATGTGTCATCCTCTTTCACTTATACGTTATTGTTCGTCCATTGCGCTCCCCGTTTGAATTTGAAAAACTCCTGGAACCTAAAACCATTTAGTGAATTTTATAAAGTTTACATGTTAAATAGCTTTCCCTTATCGATATCACCGAGGTCATCGAGGAAATAAGCGCCGAGGTTCCGTCTTCTCGTTCTCGATACGGCCTGACACACACTTTTGACGTGAAAGATTGACTCCTCCACTTCTGGGTCACCGCAGCTACGACAGAGATCATTTGCGTCGGCTCCCAGTCATCTAGCATGTCTACCGATCAGGCAGTGCCCTGTGAGCATTCCGATTAGTGTGCTAGCATCTTTCCTGCTCAGGCTCAGGATATACTTGCTTTTCCCGTGATCATATTCAGGCCAAGGAGTTCTTGTAATTAAGCATGTAGCAAGATTTGACCATCAATTGCCTGCACGCTGCAAGCATAGTGAGTCGATAGACTGATTTATGGATCCGATGAGAATAGCGTGAGTTGTAGTTCACCCATTCTTTTAGTATGCATAGACCATGATTAGCTTTGATCTCCCCGTTCCTACCCATGGAGTATAAACCGTGCCATCAGCCATCAGTGCCATCGTTTATGTACAGTAGAAAGATAACTGGTCCTAAAACTGTACCTTGAGGTACACCGTATTGGAAAATCTCTTTGTTTCTAAGAGTGTTGCTCATTGTGTTGCTTTGCTTATACCTATTCATTTTAAGAGATTTGAAGAGATCGTGAACACTTCCTTCAATTTTTTCCCTAAGTATTCACGTTAAGACCACATATTTCTACTGTGTCACCTTCTTTTGCTCCAAGAAGTTTATATGAGTATACGTTTTTCTTTCGCGATGTGTCGGTGATCCTTTTGTTTAGTATCCTTTTGTTTAGTATCTTTACCTCATTGGTAGCTTCTGAAAAATGTCTTGTTGCTTTTTGTTGTTGTAGCGTAAGAAAGTTATTGATTTCAAAAAGATCATTCATTTTAGAGAAGAGAGCATCATAATCTGGTGACTTTTCTCTTGAATTCCTTTGGTAATCCACAGGGTTAGCGAGGTGTGGTCCTCCAGCTTGATTGGAGTGCTTCCAGATCTTTGGTCAGAGGCAATTTTTTTTAAATACTTTTAGCACCTCCGTAACTTTATTTAAGGCAGTCATCCCGTGTGACGGTTTCCAAAAATCGATTTTTGTTTTGCATAAATTACATCCCAATACGAGTAGAATATGTGGGCGAAGTAATATTATGATATTTGAAGCCGTTCGGAAGTTACAGGCCGTTACCATATATTCTCTAAACTCCTATGTTGGTTCGAATATAATGAAAAGTTTAGTCGCGTTTTTTTTTTTCAAAACTATGTTTTTGAAATTGGTAGACACGATATCTCAAAATCTATCGAACGAATTCCCTTGAAATTTAGTAACCTTATTATTATATAATATATAGAGTCTCCAAACTAGGATAATTGTGATTTTTTGCTGACCTGAAGAAGTCATAAAAATATGCCAAAATTGACGACAAAAAGTTCAATAAGCTGCCAAAAATTACCTGTTCAATATTTTTTTGATAATCCTAGTTCCAAGACTAGTTCAAACTTCACAGATTAAAATGCCGTTTGATTTTTTTATTTGAGATAAGCAGAACGCCAGCAATCGTCTACCGAAAAACAAGATTTTTTGAAAATGGGTGGCTAACTTGCCATGTATCTCAGCAATGACCGACAATTTAGGGCTGAAAATTGTACTCAACATGTGCAAAAATATATGGTAAAAATTTCACAGTTCTATCATTATTAAGTCCGCCAGAACAAATTCCCAAAAATGGCGGTGAAAAATGGCGGTGAGGGATGATTTGAGAAGGTTCAGAGTAACGTTTATTTGCTACAGTCTAAATGTATACTATCGCATAGAATACCCACGAAGTTCATCCAACTACGTTGAACCTCGGTCGTGGGTGTTAGCACTATTGGGAAAAATGGCAAAAAAAAAACAATATTACATCACGATTTCTACTCTTCTTACAGCTATTTACAAATTTACATAGCTCTAACTTATAACTTGAGCCGATCTTTCCGCTGCCGGAACATTCGGCGCGTCTTTATTCCCACAAGTTCAGCACAAACCGGGTTTTTGTCCGCAAAGTCGAGCACTGTTGAATTTTTTCGTCGTCTGATTGGTTGATTTTGATGGCAGGAGTAAAGTCACAGCGCAAAGGGCTGTTCAGTTTCAAGAGACCTGCTATTAACGCGACTGCAGTATATCTTCGCTACAAGCAAAGCATTGCCGAATGGCTAACGTACCGACCGTTAAGTTAAAGACAGTTTACTATTGGAGTTTACTTATAAAGGCAATATTGACTTGTCTCTCTGTTAGTAACTTAAATGCGACCGCCTCTGTTGAACACTGTCTGAAGAGATCGCATAGTTCAACTTGCAATGCCCATAATTTGCATACTGTGTGGGTATCGTTACACCCAGAGCCTAGCACCGATTGAAGCAATATTTTACCACAAGATCTACACCGCTAAACATCTCAATCCAAAAAATAAATGAAAACTACTCACTCTCTTGCTTCGTCCTCGATTTTTCCTTTAAGCACAACTTCGTCGCCGATCTGAAGACGTTGCGGTAAGATCGCACAGAACCTCTCACATGCCATTTTTATCAAGGATGCAATAATTATGCTACTTCATTCACTCACTGCTCTCCTACTTAATTAGATCACGGACACAATTAAAATAACAAGAAACACGCCAATTTTATTATTGCTTTGCTGTGGTTCGGCCGTTGCTACAGTTCCCGGGCGTTGGACGTCATTTCCGTCGAATTGTTAATGCGCGAACTTTTTATACTACTGTTGGGTGACGAAAAGCGCGATTTACCGCGAAACTATTATCGCGGTAAGTTTGAACTGCAATCGGATGTGTAAGAGCTCGAGATTTGTCAGTTTGTATAATAAATGCACGACTGATTAGTAATTGATCGACAACACACCGGTTGTGGTAAAAGGCTCCGACAAGGCACCTCACAATTTGGATACCACTTGGCTCCGCTGATATGTCATAACTTTTTCTGGCTCGGGCCGATCGCTTGAAGTGACACATGGAATGAACCGTACTGCCAGATGTTGTTGACATTCCAATGAAGTACTAGTTGACTGAACATTGTGTTTGGGTGGTAGTCCAGCGTTACCGTTTTACTACATATGTAGCATATTTACTGCTCCTGTTTCAAGTCATAAGACAATACGTTTTTATGATAATTCTCGAAAGTCAAATTGAAAACAGCACAAGAATGTAATCCATTATTATTTTAGATTACTATGTTTGATGATAAGCTTATTTATTGTATTAATATTAAAATTTGGTGTCTACCAGATTTGCTACCCCAAAACTCGCCTCACGGCAGCACTGGGTGATACACGGCTGTGTTTGGGCACCGTCCACTAGAACTATAGCCGCGCACATATGACATAAGTTTTCGCAGGATCTTGAGAAGAGGAGGGAGGGAGATGGATATATTTTTAAGGGCGTCTGAAGAGTTGAACCAAAGGAGCAAAGTGGCAATTCCATCGGCGTCCGATCGAATGCGAGGGGGGGGGCTGGAAAATTTTAAATTCCCATCGGCGTCCGGTAAAATTGGGGGGGGGGGGGCATGCGGGCATTTTTGCCGATTTTACAAAAACTTAGAAGAGGGGATGGACTATATGAGGCGAAAGGGCGCGAAGGTACTATACTGTTGCGTGACCTCAACCTGAAAAAAACAGAAAAAATTATCTTTAAATCTGTCGATATTTTGAAACAGATTGAGCTTTGTTTCAAATCTCGCAAGCCCTGAAATGAAAAGTTATAGCGTTTTGAAATTTAGAAGTAATCGTCGCCGTTCGGCGATAGGTTGTTCGGCGATAGGTATTTTTGCAGAATTTTTTGTGGAGGCTGTATGTATGAATATACCTCGCGTAGTGTGTGCTCTTCTTCGTACATTGGTTTTTAACTGGACCATTGAAATGTATACTTACTTGGAGGTTGAATATCCAAAAATCTTTTAAGGAGTTAATAGATAAATATGAAGATATCACGAGAAAATTAAAACCATTTCAATTTCTTATAACTTCTAAAGGAAATTACGGAATTCGTGAAAACGTGTTCAACCCTTTTATACCCTCTTAGGGTCTGAAAAGGAAATAATTGAAGTTTTAGGCGATTATTACGAAAGCCCATGAAATTGAGGAGATATTCGATATTTTATCAGGCCTGGGCAATATGGCACAATTTGTGAAAAAGTATTTAATCCTAGGTATTTATATGAAAAACCGTTGAATAAAAATGATTTCAATATTTTTGACAACCTAATAGATATGACGAAAATCTTACAAATATATGCATTTCATTTTTACTGATCATTTTTTTCGACCCTCTTCCAAACTTGGAATTTAAAATTTTTTTTTTCTCTAATTTACTTTCCTGGTTAATTTGCATATACAGTGCAACCAGCTTATAAAGTGCACTTTTATAGACGTACTTTCGGTTATAAAGAACTTTTTTTCAATGCACAAATGTGAAAAGTTCTTGTATTTTTGTACGGATGTAACATACCCTGTTATAACGTACATATTGGTTATAACGTACCCTTTCTCATAGAACTTGCGTTCTTTATAACGTACAAAATATTAATTCGGTCTGTTTACGGTCGATTTGAAAAAAAAGTCAAGTTCGAATTTTATGTTATTCGAATTTTTTTTTTTATATTGCGACAGCCTCCTACTTTAAAATTACTAATTCTTCAATTATACAAAAATTTTCAAAAGAATAGACGAGGTAAGGTCCAAAATTTGGAAATTTTTTGGCGATTTTGGATTGAATGACCCAATACGTACCTAGTTGGTAAATAAACGAGAGAATCCTTTTCAATTTTGATGAATGTCTTCATCCTATCTGAGTTAGAAGTCCAAAATATTGTACTATGAATTTATGGACCCTATTTTGTAATAAAAAAATTATTCTTATATGGAAACAATTTTTTTTCATATGTAGGTTATAACGTACTATCGGTTATAACGTTCTATTTGTTGTGCCCCCCACGAGGTACGTTATAACCGGGTTGCACTGTATACATACCGAATTTCAATTTTGTAGCATAACCCGTTTTATAGTTAGGAAAAAACACCTCGTACCGAAACGTGGAAAGTACTATCAGCACCGCCACTGTTAACTACATTAATAAAACATTAACTAATAAACTTCTGTTTTCGTAATAGGTACTAAACCAATAAAAAGTATGACACAGAATATAAATAAAATAAAAACTGGTAATGGTTTTATCAAAATTTAAAATTTATTACAAATTTAATTAAGAAACTAATTTTTATCTGTATAATTTATACTACGATTTGTGATCAACTTTAATATTATTTAATAAATATCAAAATATAGTGATGCAATATAGTACCCTGTTCTGTGCTACCTACCAATTTTTATTTGATACACTTTTTCTATATCATTCCAAACTTGGATGGAAGTTATTTGAGATAATGGAATATTATAAGGGAAGACATACAGATGAGAATTCGTTTCTTCGTCGTTTACCAAAATTTGTTCGTCATCAAAAAAAAAACGTAGATGAAATCCTTTTAAATCTGAAATGTAAAGAAGTTCAAAATATGTCGATAAAATTGTCTATAAAAAAAATCCTTGAAAGTGGACCAACCTGTGAACCGCTTGTCAGAATCGTCTTCGGGATATTTGTCCATAACCCATTCATTGTTCCTTTTCCAATTTTGATAAACTTTACCGTCTTTCCATTGCAGCTGATAAACAACTTTTTCTGAACAAAGTGCTTTTTCTGAACAAGATGTTGCGGCTACAAAATTAATTGACATGCTGAAAATATTATAGAATCTTATGAGATAAATAGGTGATACAGAGGGTGTATAGGAGAGTGGCGTGATATATGTGGCAAGGCTAACAGAACTGAGTGAAACACACGTATGAACGAACTCATGTCCGTTTTCTAGTCTAAAACACTACATTATACTCTAAAGTCACCACCGAAAGGAGTGCACCCACAACAGAAAGCACACAACGTTCATTTGAGCGAAGTACTTGTGAAGTGAAGTAGTCATTCGTAAAATTTGAAATTAATGAGTAAAATGACTCCCCTCATGGTGGGTTCATAGAAAATCCCTTCAAATTTGGGAGCAAGCACTTTTAAAAATGTTTAACTTTGGAACGGAATAAGAAAATAATTGACATTTTCCTTAATTTAGGTACAGCAATAAAATGGGATGTGTAGTGAAATTAATTTGCCAGCATTTTAGAACATATAAAGCTGAACAGTGCAAAGGTCTTGCGGTTTTTGAGTTATTTATGTCTTTTTTTATCAGTAGTGTACTAGTTGGTGTTAATAATTTTGAGTGCTGTGATCTACCAGAACAGCAATGTTGCCTATAACAAATCAACTTGTATCTCTGATGGTGTTAGTGAATCTGATAAGAATGTAAACAGAACTCATCTGCTCAGTGTTAAATCCTTTAGTAGTGATTCTATTAAACATTCCGCACTGTTCACTATTTATATTAATAATTTCAAAGCCAATAGCAACTGAAAAATTCTTATAAATAATTTATGGTATGCGTAGAGTGGGAATTGAACCCACGACATTGCGTTTACAAGCCTAGTACGCTACCACTGGACTACACCCGGCCACAAGGTTCCAGGTTCGTATGCTACCTGAATTTTTAAATTTAACGGAACTAACCTTTTAGTTTTTTCTGGGAGGAATATCTTTTGCGGTCTATAAGAAATGTAAGTACTACTTGAACTTTGCGTGCGTGCGAGCATAGACTACATATCTTACCAGCGACCAAATGACGGTCCCGGCTGTTAAGATTCATTTAGCTTAATAAGCTTACAGCAGTTTTGCCTTCTTTTAATGCTTTGTAAGTATTTTCGGTATAACACTATTGCCATCTAAATATTGACGATGTAAATTTGATTAGGTAGGTAGTTATGATTGAAAGACATTGATAGACATTATAGCGAACTTCAAAGGAACTACAAAGGTTTGTCTTGATTTGTTTTACAATACTCGTAGGCACATGTTTTAAGGACTTTTGTATGAGAGCTTGTATGAAGGAACTGCACTCAATAGTGAACTCGACCTTGCTTTTAACTCAAAACTAATTTCTGTTCCTAGTTTGGCGATTTCTTGAGTTATCGTGTGTTTCGAAAGATGAATACACATATTTTACAAGAACTTTGTATAACAGCCACTCAAAGTGCTCGATTTATAGATTTTTCTATGACACACACACATTATAAGAACTGATTCGGTGCGAGTGATAACTTATTTTTTTCCTCTTCTACATTCCGGATATATTAGGCTCAACCTTCACAGCTGAGTCAGAAAATTGATAAATTTCTGTAACGTCGGTACAATTTCAAAAATGATTAATATTCCGAGAAAAGTAACATAGCACAATTATTATTTTACTTAACATAAACAATTTTTCTTTGATTTTGATACCCGAAATTGGTGTCCTTAAAAAAAGTATATTTATAATATGTTGTGAGTGTACTTCTTATTTAGTTATAAGGTTGGTTTAATCGATGCTTTAAAGTAAAACATTAAAATAATTTGCTCGTTATCTCACATTTTTTCTACTTTAATCGGTTTTATTTTTTTATATTCAGCCCCTAAGGGGTTATATCGACAGTTACTCATGTCTGCCTGAGATGCAGTGTAAGTTACTTTGCGACTGACAACCTAAATAATAACCAGGGGGCTATTTAGAATGTGCATGAAAATACATTGCCCTAAGATCCTGCAATTTGTCAGTGACAGGAAACATGATTGTCGAATTTGTTTTCAATCATGATCACGGTCCGATTGCTGAAAACCAACGCTATGCTAGTGTAGTCAGGTTGGATTTACGACTTTACCCCCACAAGCATCAGTCGAGCATTTTTTGACTTTTTCGTCATCTGATTGGTTGATTTTGATGGCGATGGAAAGTCGCGCGCCGCAGTCTTCGGTGTAAATACAGGATCAGAAGTGAAGGAAATATTAGTTTAAGAGGTCCGGCAGTGAGCTACAAAAGAACCCTTTGGTTTGCAGGCTGTTCACTTGAAGTGACCTGCAACCATTCATTTGCAGACCCTCTGCCTCGAATATAGACTGCAGTATATCTTTGCTACAAGCATTGCCGGATGGCTAACGTACCGACCTCTAAGTTAACGACGACGGTTCGCTATTGGAGTTAACTTGTTAGCAACTTTAATGCGACAGTCTCTGTTGACTACTTTTTGAAAAGATCGCAAAATTCAACTTGCTATGCCCATAATTTGCATATTGTGTTATGTATTTGTGTTGGCATCGTTATACCGAGAGTCTAGCTCCGATCGATGCAAAATTTTACCACAAAATCTACACCGCTAAACATCCCAATCCGAAAAATACATGAAAACTACTTACTCTTTTGCTTCGTCCTTGATTTTCCCTTTAAACACAACTTCGTCGCCGAACTGAAGACATTGCGGTAAAGGCAAAACCCAACTGCGAATCTTACTTTCCTCCATTTATATCAAGGATTTGCAAAATTAATCTACTTCCTTCACTCACTTCTCTTCCACTTAATTAGATCACAATTAAAATAAATTTTTTTTTAAATAAAAGAAACACTCCACTTTTATTATAGCGCTGCTTGGCTCGGTCGTTGCTACAGTTCCCGGGTGCCTGGTCGTCATTTCCGTCGAATTGTTAATGCGCCCACTTTTTATATTACTGTTGAGTGACGAAAAGCGCGATTTAACGCGAAATGATAATCGCGATAAGTTTCCCAACGGTCTTTTATCCGGCCCTTCTACGGTCTTTTCTTTCATGTAGTATACGAAATTTTGCCTGCTGGGTGCTTTAAATAAAAGCAGAAGCAGAGAAGAATGTGTCTATGCTAACTGCCACCGAAGGTAGAAGCACGGAATAATGTGTCCATGCTAGCTGTCAAAAGTCAGTATTTGTTTTATTTTATATTTAAAAATAATTAAATATATATATATATACAAAAATTATTATTAACAGCGCTACTGACTAGGACCTTAAGCGGCTATTTCTAAAGTGCAATAATGGCTTCATCATGCGACAAGGTGAACAACATTAAAAGAAAGAGATACCGCTCTTTCCGATGCTGGCGGCATCTAGTAAACGAAATTAACAACTGCATTGTTAAGAAAAATACCGGTTCTAGCGCGTTTCATAACAAAACATGGCACTTTTCACAATTTATACGTACCGAACTGTTAAAAACAAGTCTGTAGCAGCTCAAAAATCCACTGGTAGGAGGATTTTTCTTGTATTAAGTGCTAGAATGTTACGAACCACTGCTGGAATGCGCTACGTTGCGGCTGTTTTTTTTTGACAGATTGCGCTATTTTGCAGCTATTTTTTTGACAGTACTCACTTTACAGCTATTCGGACTGTCTCTCTCACACCAAAGTCTAAATTGTATGTTACATTTGCGATCCCTCTCCATTTGGTGTCATAACAGCATAAGGGATTAACGTTGGTAGTACTGAAGCAGCGGCAGATTTTAGAATTTAGAACGAAAAAGCAGCACTGTTTTTGTCTCTGCTTCTGCCGCTGCTTTCATTTAAACAGGCATCATATGATCTTGTGCTTTCTAAAAAAATTCTTCCGCTGCTTTCTGCTTCTAATGTGTCACGGCATTAAAGTCAAAAGTGGAATAATAATAATAATACTTTTATTTCTTATTATACAACAAGATAACAATCTTTTGAATGTACCGAAGAAGGCAAATACTAATTTCACAAAATACTGTCTGTCTGGTATGAATTGTTTTTTACCCCAACTCATTTTCCGCAAGAGTTCAGTTTGTTTTTCACACTAGCAGTGTAAACTTCCTTCGGATACAGTTCATTATTCACTGTATCATACCAGACAGAGCTGATTCCATCGACGTTTTTTATTTTTACCAAGAAAACAAGTCGTACGTCACACGATAAGCACTTCCATTCGTGTGTTGTATTTTTCAAAACGATTCTTTTTTCCGATTAAAAGCCGTTTAAACTTTCTCGACTAAAAACGAAAACAGTACTGTTCAATTGCACGTCGTCTTAAAGTCGATCTCCGTGCGCGAAATCGGGCGCAAACCGAAATAATTGATCTCAAAGTTTATGACCTCTGTGTCCAGGTGCCAAAGTAGAAAGAAATTCTCGGAATCGTAAATTGCGTAAATTCTCAGAATAAAAGACTAATATATATCCCGGGGGCGTGACCTGTATTCAAGGAATTAGATTCCAAGGCAAGATATAGTGCTTGCCTAATTCGTGTAATATCGTAACATAAATTTACCATAAACATTCGGTGAATTGGAAAAATCTCGGAAAAATTACTAAGTGTTCCAAAATTGGCAAGTGAAAAAAAAAAACAAACAAAAAACTGCTGCTGTCCGTTGTCGGCACGTAATTGATTTTCGTACGAAAGAATTTGTAAACAAATAAGTCTAGAACAAGAGACCACACACGAAAACAACAGTCGATCGAAGAGTTATTGAAGATTGTTCGGGGAAACGACAATGTAAGTAGTCGGTTCTATTTTAATTCGAATATTTTCCTATTTATTTGGGCTGATTTCAGGATCCGAACTAAGTGTTAAGTGGCCAACGATTCGGTGAACATTAAATTCGAAGAGATTTTTCCGATACGAACGTGATTACAAAAATGGCCGTAAGCGTCCGGAAAAGTGTTCAGCTTACAAAGTGAGTACATACCCCGTAGTCGCTTGACATACATGCAAAAGTTTAACGTATTAAGTTAAGTACTTGTCGGGATTGTTATCGAATTAATTGAGATTTCAGTGCATTAAAAAAAAAGTCCGATAAACGTAATGTGCGCCGTGTGTTAATCTGGGGTGGTGTGCCTCTTATCAGTTATCAGCAAGATCAGTTTATTATGTCAGATTTATCGCTATCATGCGGTGATTGTGGCACTAGAAGATAAGTGCAAAGTTCCTTCGATTGATTTAAAGCGGGCGGTATGTACCGATGAGTAGTAGTGTGACTGATAATTCGCGTTCGTGGCTACCTACTAGTTGAGTTCGTTTGAAAAAGCTATGTAATTCCAGGATTAATCACTCTACTGTTCCGGTCAAAACAATAGCAACTTAAGTTGATTGGTTCTATTTATTAATTTGATAAAATATAACTAGTTGATTTAATCCGTTTTTGTTTCATGGTCAAGTCTTGTCTAGTTCATGAAGGGAAGAGTACAGTGAAATGGAAATGATCCCTTTGCGGGTAATACGTTTTGTTCCTTCATGCAAAATGGGCAATTTGTTTCCAGCTCAAAAAGCTTCTCAGTTTCAAGAACGTGATGACAATGCTCGGTTTGTTCTTTTTGAAAGGTTTGGTGTGAACTACTCTTTAAGTATATTACGTTTAGTGTAGTCTTACACCGATTTTGACCAAGCAATAAGAATACAAAATCTACAAATGCAAAATACCGATTTTATCTTCATACTGTCATCAAGTTTGACATATGGAAACTACAGTTTCTAACACCTGACACTCGATCGAGTGTAAAAAAGTGTTGCACTTTCTTTCTACACTAGGTGTGTTTTTTTCAACTGGATCACGATTAAGAGGTCTGTTTTTTTTTTGTCGGATTTAGTGTAGTTTGTACTAACTTTTCTAAACAACATTTGACGTCAAATCAATGACACAAACTCAAAGTCAAACAGTAAGCTTGTCCCCTTCCCGCCACTCCCTTTTACACTTTTCTGCACTGGCTCGAGAGCTAGTGCAGAAAAAGGTACTAGATGTACACTAAACCTGACAAAAAGAACAGACCAAAGATCATTTGTTATACATTAGGTTTGTTCCTTTTGCCGGGTGTAAGTTGCACTTTCTTGCACCCGATTTTCTAAACAGCCTTTGACGTCAAATCAATGACACAAACTCAACCTCAAATAGTGTTCTTGTTCCTTCCCCGCCACTCCCTTTTACACTTTCCTGCACTAGCTCGAGAGCCAGTGCAAAAAGTGTAGAAGGTGTACACTACACCCGTCAAATAGAACAGACCTATTGAAAACAACAACAATTGAGATGATCCAAAATCAAAATGGGATCATAGTTGGATCATTAAAGCTGCTTCTGAATTCAACAAAATTTTCGCATTTTCACAGTTGTCGCCCTGCAACTCAACTGCAATGACAGCTGATAATTGACATTTGTCAAATGTCAATAAATATTTTCCGTATTTATTAAACAATATTCGCAAATATCTGCACAGTATTGGTTCAATACATAGTAATTTTAAGTACTTACTGCTTCTATTTCGTTTATATCCATTATTTTCACTAGTATCTGCCAATAATATTCAATAAATATTTGACAGACAACAGCTGACACATAATACATGACATTTCTAGCAGGAATGCCAACCGTTTAAATTGATTTTTTTGGATCATTCCACAGCGTTTTTTTTTCAATTTGATCTTGATCCAGTTGAAAAAAACGCACCTACTATACAATCTACACTCTTAAAGAAGAATAGCAGCCCCTGACGTGATTGTCAAAAAGATCAGCTAATGTGAACCATTTCTCCACTATAGTGCAGATAGTGTGACAAATAAGACAAGGCTATAAGCTAGGAACAAACTTTGAGAATCGAGCACAAGCGAAAAAACGAAAACATTTTTTGTATTTCCGAAACACTTTATAAACTAAACTTTGATATCTTTGATGTGGCTGTCGCGCCATTGTTGATGGTTGTGTAACAGAGTAAAATGTCTAATGTCCCCTAGCTCAACTTTTTTTTATAAGGGCAGGTGGAAATCTCGAAAGGCACTATGAGAACGAACTTTAACCCACTAAAAACACCTCCCTTGATCATAACCAAACAGTGTAGATAAGATCGACCAGTGATTTTAATATCCTTAGAAACGCTTAATGAGCTGAAAACCTTTCACTGTATCGATATCATAGAGATATACCTATGTATGTACTGTAGATGAATAGCAAAAACTGAGTTGAATGCGGACGTCATCACATTCAATCAACACCAGGCCACAATTTCTTCTCATTCAAATTTAGATTATGACTCGCTATTTAAAAAGGGAAAGCAACACACTTTTGTGGCTTCAAAATGTTTTAATATAAAAGCATTGAATCGTCGTCTCCAGTGTATGATCGCATTTATGATAACATTGCACTCAATCCAAACTAGTAAGCAAAATTCGCATTTTGATTTTCCGAAGGCTATAACTTTGATATGACTTCGGTAAGACTATTGAGGCGCAGTTTGTGAACTTTTCATGGAGTCCGTAAGACTTGCGCGCGGAAGTTGAACTTGCAGAAGCAATAGCTGCGGTAACCTCTATAAGGCCTTTTGGAAGTAAATATCAACAGTCTTATGCAGGTATGTGAATTTTTAACTGAAAGCGTCCGTAAGGCTTGTGAGCGGAGGTTTGAAGAAGAAAACAAAAGGAAACAAATTGTGAATATTATTTTTTGGTTTTTTTGTTTCCGTACGGAAGCAACAACAGCTTCGAGAAGGCCTTAGATATATCAACTGTTTGCGCTTGGCTATTGCTGTTCAAACATGGGGAAATGTGCGCCAGATTAGTTCGGTAAGACCTCATCGAAGCTTTATCGAGGTACGAAAATAGCTTCGTTAAGGCCTTATGCAGGTTAGTTTACTTGTTGTCTAGTTTTCTACCTTAATCCGAAAGTCCTCCCCAGTCAGTACAATGCACTGTTATAAGAGGAAATACCGCAATAATTTAAAAATAGCTTAATGTATTTATTATCAATCTTATTAATGCCGAGAGGAAAAAAAATATTAAGAAATAATAAAAAAGTTTTCAATTAGCAATTCGTAAAAAGCCAAGAGGCCAGTGTGCGCCGCTTAATTTAATTCGTAACTTGATGACAGTAAACGATGTAAGATTAACTTTAAGATTTGAAACCGAAAAAAAAAGATTGCTAAAGGAAATAAAACGAGATTCGTAATACTCAATTATACAAATGTAAATATACATTTATTTAAAACAAACATAAAACCACATGTACTTAATAACATCGCAAAAAAAAATATATGGTATAGTTCCTCGAAATTTGCCTTTTTTTAATTTTTATAGAAGCTTTATTGACGTCTGTTTACGGTTTTATCTCTCTCTCGATTGTTTACAAAAGTTTCATATTTATAATGCAATTCGAATTCTGCCTACTTTTGCTGTATACGCAGAAAAGCTTGTAATGCTCATTTCAGCATTTGTTGGAGATTTTACTTGTTCTTCGTTACGAGAAACATCTAAATCAGTAGTTTCATCTGTATTCAATCCAATTTTGTGAATTGTTAAAATTAATCGCCTGAAAAATATCTTCCTCATTTAATCTACATAACCGCCATCCATTCTTCGAATTCGATTGCTGGTTCACATGAATTTAAGGGTGTATTGACTCATTCGAAAAATCTTTTTTTTTTTCATATTTCGGTAGATAAGCATTTGTGGAATATGGTCTCTGTTTTTTTTCGAAATTAACTTTATACGTGAGCTATTCAGGATCAGAGTCACAAGTCACAAAGTAGGTGGAAAGTCACAATTAATTCAAAATACATACAAAATTGTGACTCTCGACATACTTTGTGATGTCTAATTTAAAATGGTAAACTATGGATATCCTTAAAGCAGCTGTGTTTTACATATTTATGAACATTACATTGGTTTTCTTCATCTTTACCTGCTCAGACTTTGTACTATTGCCTGTTAGCGTAATGACTTTGTGGTTTGTATTTGACCATTGATTCAATTTGAAAGTATGAAAATGTAGGAACTTATGACGAGTGAACATTGGGCTTGTGTAGTTCGTGAAGAAGCTAGTTCGGAAGAGAGTTCCCATACGGGGAATGAACGAACTAGTTCGCAGTGAATTCCGGTCCTAGTTCGTCATCACAATTGCGTACACCATGTATTATTCCACTTTCGCCAACTGGGAATTAAAGGAAGGAAAGTTCAGTTCGCGGGGTAGTAAGGACCTTTTTTTTTAGGTCATCACATTCAGTCTCGCGAACTACGAACTTAAAAGAACAGAAGAACTAGACCGTTCGCGAGGAAAATGTGGAATTTTTATAGTTTTGCGATTCTCGATTTTCAGTCAGTATGCCAATATTTGTTTCCGCTAACGATATAAGTTGCATATATTATATTTCGAGTAAATTTCGTCTAGTTATTGCTTAAGCATATCAGCTGGTTCATTCGGTCGTCTACTAAATGAAGCTTTTTTTGTTTGGGGCATTATCAATGTTGACTTCAATTATAATTGTATCTATCTATGTTCTATATATATAAAAGAGGATGTATGTTCTCTATGAACTGCTAAACATCTGAAGCGATTTTGATGAAATTTTTAGGTAACGTGTAGAGTAGTCTTGGGATGGTTCCTGTGAAGTTTGGTCCCCATCGAATGAAAAACAATTGTTTTTTGAAATTTTTACACGATTTTAGTACCCAGCTGTTCTAATTTGTTGTTATGCTTTCCTATACTATTCATCCGATTACGATGAAACTTCGCTGATATATTGATCACACGCCCGCGAAGGTTTTTGCGTTAATAAAATCATTTGACAATTGAATATTGAGGATGGAGGATGGTGGATAGAGGATGGGGAATGGTAGAGGATAGAGGATGATGGATGGCTGGAGGATGGGGGAAGGTGGGTAGAGGATGGAAATTGGAGGATGGTGGGTGGTTAATAGAGGATGGTGGATATTAGATAGGGGATGGCAGATATAGAATGGTAGAATATGAATAGAGGGTAATGGATGGATAGAGGATGGGAGATGGAGGGTGGGGTATGGAGGATTGTGGATAGAGGATGGAGTAATGGGAGCAACGGGAGTAATTGGATCATCGGGAAAAACAGGAGCAACGGAAGAATCAGGACCAATAGATCAATTAGAGAAACGGGAGAAACAGGATCAATGGATCAACGGAAAAGACGGGAGTAACAGGGACGATAGAACAACGGTTGCGTAGTTATGTATATGCGGCTAGTTATGTATAAAACTAGTCGCTAAGTACGACAGTAATTTCAATGCCTTTCTGTATGAAAATTGCAGTGCCACCCCACAGCAACATTCGCTGTCCGCGCCATATTTTGTTCCTTCCCTACTAAACGCAACAAATGTTGTTTGCTAAATAATAATTTAATTTTTCTATTGATGCGGGAGGATTGGTTCGTTAGTTCTTTCTTTATTTTCATTCCTCTTTTCGAATTGAACGGCTCTGTTCTTGAAAATTAGTGATTTACTTCACTAACCATTCATTTCAAAAAAATGTTCTCTTAGAACAGTTCACTCGTGTGATCTTTACTTTTAAATGATAACAGATTTAGTGCGAATCATATTCTTGAAATTTTATTGTAATACATATTTAAATTATTTGGGTCAACCAATTTAAAACGAAAAAACCCAACGTCGATTTCTTTGAATATGTCGGTCAAAGAAGTGATTACAGGCTACGGTATATGAATGACAAATTAATTAACTTAAATCATTCATTAATCACATTCATAATAGAATTATTCTTAGAATTTTTTGATTCATTAATTATTGATTGCCGCACGTAATTTGCTTTTACGTTCCGGCAGGCACGTATCCAGGAGTTGGTTTCGGAAGTTAGGGGAGTCTTAAGCCCGAAACACAATGCTCTCGTTCCGTTCCGTCACGAAAAGTGAGGTTATGTGATCCGTAAAAGTTGAATTTAGGCGAAGTCGTCCGATCCGTTTCGTTACAACCATTGTGTGCATTTACATGGCCAGTCCATAAGGTCTACTTTGACAGCTTGAACGTGACGGAACGGAACGTGAGCATTGTGTTTCAGGCTTTAGGCCAGTACTACATGATCCGTTTTTGTTCGACTCCGGTGAAAATAGGCTCCACCTTCCCTAAAGAATAAAAACCATGTCCCAAATCATGTATGCGATTTTAGCTCGTCGGCTAGTAGTATTAAAAAAACGTGAGCACGCACAGGTTTCTCCGGACGGTTGATCTTGAATTCTTCGACCGATCCGTGATGTGTAATTTTGTCACTCGAATAGCTGTGCTCAATCGACATGGCCGGTTCAGAGGAACGTTTTACGTGTAATTTTCCGGAGTGGAATTTGACGTTTTGCCAAATTTTCTTAGAATCAAATATTTGTCTGCATGGCATACAGTGTAATCTACGGAAACAAATGCGAAAGTATGACGTACAATTTTATTTAATAATATTGATAATGAGGTCCTTATTTATTCACCCATTTCGTAAAGTTAATTATTACCACCCCGTCTCTTCTCCTGCCAATTATCAGTTCAGTTATCGGTCAATGATCTTTCCAATAATAAATTATTCTAGATCAAGATCAACAATTATCGTTACCGCCAAGTTAACCTACACTTGACAGATTATCTATGATTAATGAAATGTACAACATATCTCATTCCAGTGTAAAATGTTTTTTCATGTTTTCGGATGAAATCGGAATAACAATGCGCGCAACGTTATGACTTATAAGAATACAATTTATGTGTGATGCAGCGACGACAAGTGGAAATATTTGCAGAATTGGTTTGCTTCTCATTGTGTATGCATTAATTCTTCAATATTATGGTTATGACCAGAATATTTATGTTTCTTAAAATTGCTCTATTATAACTCGGCTGAAGCGTGTGACTTAATTTTTTTTTTATCATTCTATTTAAAATAATGTATTTGGGTCTAAAAGTCACTATCTGTGGTTCTTGAGTATTCCTGAAGAATTTTTTTTATCTCAACTATTTCCAATGGAATTTACAACTTTATATACTAAATTTATACAATTATCGCAAATACATAAAAGCATGTGCGATACAATGGTGTATCAAATGATGAATATATTATTCTGCTAGTATAGAGTTAATTTTGTTGCTTTGTGCTAACAAATAAATTTTAATCAATTAATATATGCCCATTGTAGAAGACTCGATTCATCCGATGCAATGGTCTAATCGGTTATTGGCTTAAGGGGTTATGCTGTAAGGGATTTAGGTCCTTACAATAATAATTCACGTAATGGTTTTAAATAAGATTAATTATTATTTATTCATTTCTTTATACATCACTTAAGGCTCGTGTCCACTGGCAAGTAACTTGCGACATTTCTTGCTAGAGTAATTTGGTGCGATGTGTACACTATCTGTCAAATTGCAGCAATTTTACTCTAGCAAGTAGCTCTACAAAAATCTTGCAAGTAAAACTTGCGCTTCCGTGTACACTTCATCATCAAAATTTCGTTGAACTGTCAAAACGAAAAAGAAAAATACCACACCTCTGGATAAAGTTCCACATTGGAAATGAGCAAAAACGTGTACTCGGAACTCCACTTAGATTCTCCGTTCATACTTCGCACGTAAACTATGGAACTACGACTCTTAAAACTGAACTTAACCTCACACCCAATGCAATTGTACTGACTTGCTGAAAAATTTCGGAACCGATCGGAACTTTCTTGCGAGATCTCAACTCTCGCAAGTTAGCGTGTACATTCACAACTTGCTTGAAAAGGCAAGCGTTTGCTGGCTAGAGCAAAAACTTGGGCAAATGCGCTCTCGGAACCGTGTACACATGCAGCAATAAATGTCATAGAGCAACTCTAACAAGTTTTGCTTGCTAGTGGACACGAGCCTTTAGATTAATTATTATTTATTAAATTGAATTTAATAAATAATAATTGAATTTAATAAATAATAATTAATCTAAGTGATGTATAAAGAAATTAATAAATAATAATTAATCTTATTAAAAACCATTACGTGAATTATTATTGTAAGGACCTAAATCCCTTACGAATGGTGACCCCGACAACTGCAACACGCAGTATTTTTTTAATTTCAACCGAGTACTTGATTTTATTATTTTACTAAAATCAAGCACTCGGTTGTGATGTGTGAAATGTTTAGCAAAGTGTTGCCCACTTGTTGCCAAACACACCATAATGCCACTCTAAAGGCTGAAAAAATAGGCTTTTTTAAGAATTTTTTTTTAGAAAAACTACAAAATAAATCGATACTGCAAAATTGGATATTTATAATACATGTTATTGACTATGTACAGTAATTTTTTTTAAAGAGATTAAATTCAAAATGGCGGCTGTGTAACGTTTTTGCGATGACGTCTCCGTGTTTTCTAGGGTCCATGGCCGGACACCTAGTGCCTGTACTTTTTGAATTATGATAAGCTAATAAATTTATTTCGATTTCATATAACAGCCACAAGAGTAGGTAGGTTTTTTTCGATATTTTGATTTGAAAAGTGAAAAGTGTGAAATTTGATTAAAAAATCATCAGAAAATTGTTAATAACAAATGAACTATGCAATATAAAAACAAAAATCCTACGTACTCTGATGGACAATATAGTTTTAAGGATATATTAAAAATTTCAAGTGAATCGGTTGAAAATTGTTTGAGTTATGTTTCTGGCCAGCTTGAAAAATGTAGTTTTGAGATAAACGCGTTTGGAAGTTTTCAGTATGTAGAAAATCATGAGTAATTTTGCAATACGCCTTGTACTAAAATTCGAAAACCGAGTTCTTAGAGACTTATCTGTCATAATCTTTTGGGACAGTATTTTTGAGGTCCTAGGGGACCATTTAAAATAAAAAAAAATCGATTTCCCCAAAACTCTAGAGTGGCATAACCCCTTAAAGATCAATTATAGTCTGATAAAACATAACACACTGTACGATCTTCAAAATCCTTGCGCGAAGAAAATGCCTTTTTTTAACCATTGGAAGTGTTCAATTCAAATTCCCGCTTCTTCACGAACAAGTTCGCTTCTTCAGTTCGCGGAATTGTTGGATTGAAGTTTGCAGGGTAATATCCATTTTCACTTAAGTCATTCGTTTCGTTACTCTGCTGTATGTCGCCACTAAAATCTATATGATTGATCATGACCATACCATATCCACGGCAATAAATCAATTGAATTAGAAGCGCGACTGATTTTGAACTAGTTCGCTTATGGGAACCCTCATTAGAACTAGTTCGTTCGTGAACTACACAAGGCCAGTGTAGAAGGGTTTGATTTGAAATGTTCTAATTTTTTATATATCGAGAGATAGTTGAAAGTTATATATGTAGTTCTACTATTAGAGGGGCAAAAGTTTTAGGGACTGTAGCATGGTACAGAAGACTCTTACTAGAAAGTTGAAACTTCTTTTATATATTTTAGGTTTGCTGATCTATCGTTTTAGTTTTACTGATGCGAGCTCATGACATCACCTAGAAACTAATTACAATATTTATTGATGTTCTGATTTTTGATTATAATCGTGTAAATGTACAAAACCACTTTACACCCCTTAGATGTTGGATATCGAAAATTTTTTAAAAAAAATTCAAGACGCTTATATGAAAAAGACCGCAAAAGTAAAATTATTTTTAATAACTTGACATACCAAAGAGATATCACGAAATTCGTGAAAAATGAGGAAAAAAAACATTTTTTCTTCCTTTACACGTCAATGAAAATCTGGAAGTTTTTGCTTTCATTACTCCGGTAGTATTAGCTTGTTGCAGATGAAATGTCGTTTTTCGCTATGAAGTACTTGCGATTTACATATCTCAAACTGCCGCCGGATGGCTCTAGTGGTATTGGGTATTCAAGTATAAATACTATTTATTTTATTAACTAAAGTTTTAGTATTTCAAGCTGATTACGCCATGTGAGCAGATGGCGATTACATTTATAATTATTGTTTTTAATTGCCACCATTGATTGACTTCGGTCGAATTTTATTGTTTTAATTAATGTATTTGTTGTTTGACTTTATTAAAGTCGCTGTCAGACATTTTCTATATTTCGTTGTATATATCATTAGTTCTTCAAGACTCAATAAATTTTTTTTATTTATTTTGGCTGTATACATTTAGTATATGTAGTTGTTGTTTTTAGCTTTCCTATTCTTTACAGTTTTCGAGGAATAAAAATCAGAACTTTTTCCTTTTCACACCCTACACTCGCGCACCAAAACTGGGCCTAAAGCCCCGATCACAATGCATCCGTCACGTTCAGCTGTCAAAGTAGACCTTATGGGCTGGCCATGTAAATGCACACAATGGTCGTAACTGAACGGAGCGGACGAGTTCACCTAAATTCAACTTTTACGGATCACATAACCCCATTGTGTTTCGGGCATCACTCTTCATTATACCTGGTACGGTTCTTGAGATATACCTGGTACGGTTCTTAAGGGCTTATGCGGGTCTAGAAAGCCAAAAAAAAACATGTTTTTGTGAATTTTTTTAAAAGATACTACAAGAAGTATACAATTTTAATTTATTGTATATAAAAGTACTGTAGTTAAACAACATTCTGTGAAAATGTCAAACGAATATATCAACAAATCTGCCATTGAGAGTCTCGTGAAGTTGACCATGTCAAACAAAATGTCCTCACGGCTTGTGCTTGAACGAAGGATTTTTTAAAAAATTTAAAATTGAATTTTTGGTAGCTTTTTTTACGAAAAATGTAATTTTTTCCATAAATTTTGGCCATATTTGGCTTATAAAATGAGTTGTAATTGAAGGTTAAAAAAAAATCCTTCCTTCAAGCACAAGCCAATCATGTCTAAAAGCAGTGTACAAAATTTCAAGCCGATCGGTATATTAGATTTAGAGGAATTTTGACTACCGGCTTCAAAAAAGTGGTTTTGAGAAAAACGCGTTTAAAGTTTTAAAGAGAAATAAAACAGAGAAAATGGAATACATGGAATCATCGATTCCAAGCCCATAAAGTGAAGGTTCTGCTGCAGTTGCAGGGACCAATTCATCCTTTTGTTCCTGTCTGAGTCAAATTCTGGAATCTCGGGTCTGAGCCTGCTTTTTTTTGTAGTGTCAAGACCCGCATAAGTCCTTAATGGCCACCATACACTATCCTTCTTGCATGTCATGCATGCATGAATATTTGAATTTTTCTCAAAAATTTCTCGTGTATGGGGCTGCATGATGGCATAATGGCATGAAAAATTCAAATATTCATGCATGCACGACATGCAAGAATGATCGTGTATTTTGGCCTTAAGATATACCTGGTACGGTTCTTGAGAGGTCGGCTTTTCTCTCTACTCCAAGGACACACTTACGTGACTGTAGCCTTGTGATGTCACTGGGTGGGAATTTTGATGATTTCTTATGAAATTTATCTACTCTTTTAAAAAACACACCTTGTGGCCCTTATCAGCTGCGTATATGCAATATGCATTTTACAAGTTTTCCTGCGTAATTTATTTTTCCAAGGAAATGCTCCAGTCATTTTCACATCGCTGTTTTTCAAACGAGATAAGGAAAAAAAGACACTTCCTTTCATTGATTACGGTTTCGTAGAAATACTTGTACATATAAGATCGAATTTTCCTAGTAAGATAAAGACATAATTCAATATAATTTGAGGAATCATTAGTAAAATACTGTTTCGTTCATATGTCGAATAAGAAATTTGTTCAGTTGCTGCTTGCAGATAGTCAGCATTCGATGTTTTTTTGATTTAGAGATCGGTTCAGTGTGATATTCGAAAAAAATTGATTAATTAATATTAGTTAGTTAGTAAAATAATACGATTATAAATTGAGGGTAAGTGTTTATTGATTTACAAAAGGAAATAGCTTGAGGAACTTCGCGCATAATTTTAAATCGAACGAAGGGATGTGCATGATGTACCAAATATTATCGGACACGTGTCGGAAAACGCCAAGGTCCAATATGAAAAGGTCCATACTCTAAATAACTGCGGAACAGCTTGTGCTAGGAAATCAAAAGTTGTATTGCAACATTGTACAACATTTGCTTCTGCACCAATACCAAATACCAAAAGAGCCGGAATCCAGACATCTTTTCCCTACCTTGCATATAAAGGTTCATTAATTGCGCCTTCGAAGCTATCTTTTTTCAATACAAACTATTTTACTAATTGAGCAATTCCTTTTTTCTTAAAAAATTGCAACTAAAAAGGAAAAACCTATTCCTGCAAAATTGTTCATGCCGTTACAACCTTCTGAGTTTGATATCGGGCTTAAAATTTAACGTCTCTGACAAGACCCTCTATTTAATACGACGCTGAAAGTATGCTTACTTACTACGATGGCGCTACAGTCCAAATCGGATCTTGGCCTCCTGAATGTTCCGCCTCCAGCCTTTCTCGGTCCAGTGACCGCGTCCTACAGTTTCTGAATATTAGCAGTGATTTGCTGTCTGCGTCAATAGAGTCCTTCCAGCGCTTTCGTGGTTTTCCCACTGGTCTTTGTCCATAAACTTTTCCCTTCAGTGTGCGTTTGGGGATTTTTCCGTCATCCATCCGCTCTACATGACCAGCGGCCTTATTACTGAATACGATACGATCAAAATCAATCGTAAATTCTATATTTCAGTATGCCGAATTTAGGAATTTACGATTGATTTTGATCGTATCGTATACAGTAATAAGGCCCCAGCTCAGCTCATTGTAGCTTTTTGAATTTTATGAGAATCGATACTTCTGGACTATCGAAAATGGCATACAATTCTCTATTGTTTCGTATGAATTTGAATTTAAGTTATAATCAAATTTTCCATTATACGCTTATTTATAATACTTGATTTTTAAGATACAAAATATGTACTTTTAATCTAAATTTAAATTAAACTTTTTTTCGGATTATTGAAAACGTCGTGAAACAGTGTCAATTCAATAAATTAGTTTATCAAATTATGGGTAGTAGACTCAATAAGAATAGAATTACCCTTTTTTTTAAAAATAATAAAGAATACATGGTACGTTTTTTTTCCACTCCGAAAAAAATACCCGATTCCGGACAGCTTCGACTACACGACTCTGAACCGGCCATGTCGATTGAGCACAGCTACTCGAGTGACAAAACCACACTGTAAAAATTCCGGACACCCACTTGTAGTTGAGCTCATACAACTCTATATGTTCTTGATATTTAATTCCGGATCGGCCGAAAAATTCCTGATCAACCGTCCGGAGAAACCTGTGCATGCTCAGGTTTTTTCTCCGCACACGCGGTTTTCCGGAGTCATGTAGTCGACGAGCTAAAATCTCATACATTTCTATGAGAATTGGTTTATATTCTTTCCGGAAGGCGGAGCCTATTTTCTCCGGAGTCGAAAAAAACGGACCATGTAGTCCGCGTAGAGATGGGCAAAGCAGTGAGTGAGTCAACTCTGACTCATTAATTTGAAAGAACTAGTTCGCGTTCCTTTTGAAGAGTGAGAGAAATTACTTTTGAAGAGCTTCACATCGCAAAGGAACTAAGAAGAGCAGTTCACCAAAAGGAGTTAGTTCACTTACTCAAAGTTATGATCTAAAAAAAAGGACGTCCTTCTCCGGCCGACACAGAGTGACTCTGATGACATAAAAAAAAGAAAGGGCATCACTTCCCCAGCCAAGAAGTAGTTCCTTTTCAAGTTCGAAGTGAATGTGAGAACCTAAAAAAAAAGGCGAAAGGTTACGAAAATGAGTGAGCTAGTTCACTCATTCACTTCAATGAACTGTTCTTTTGGAACAGTTCACTCATGAACGACCCATCTCTAAGTCCGGGCCTAAGTTTAGCTAATGAATGCTGATAAACACACTGTGAACAACTGAGGCGTCTTCAGAATTTAAAGACGCCCTTATAATAGCTGGAGAAATTTCTGAAGCAAGTACGAAAGTGCTTTAGAGTCCTCTAGACTTGGGGAATCAAAACTAGAGCCGCGACGGCTAGGAGGGATTCATTGGATGCGCTCTGATGAACTAACTTTTTTGGCGGCCAAGATCCGGATCACCTGAATAAACAAGAGGTAAAATGGAAATCCAATCAAAGAAAAGATTGATTTGCTTTTCTTTTGTAATAAGCGATAAATTCTGGCTTACCTAGGTTCTAAAATCGAGCTCAGCTTTTAGAGTTTCAACACTCGTTAAGGCCCGTTCCTACGATCGTCAGTAACGTTCTAACTGAAAAATTAACTGACAGATGCTCATGCGAAACTTACAGTTAAAGTTCCGGTTAAATTTTAACTGAAGGTCGTAATAACGGCAAGTCTAATTCTCCACGCGATTAAAATTGTTTGGAAGCAATTAATATGATAAGAATATTGAGGGCGTATCTATACACATATTCTTAGGCTGAAACCAAAACCTCAAATTGATAAAAAAAATGGAGTATTCCCATTTTTTATTAGATACATATGTGTTGCAGTTTATCTCAACTACAAGAAGTCTATCAGAACTGTTGTTTCCGACAAACCGGTCAGTAATAATTTGCTTGTTCCAATACATACGGATAATTTTTAATAGTACATTTATTTTAATTGTTATTATACATTATTGCTATATTATTATTTAGTATTTAGTGTAGCCTATAGAGTATGTATGTACTTTACTAATACGAAAACTGTTATATTTGCAGAAAGATGATACTGAAATGGAGTGTGTTAATATTGTTGTTATTTATATCAGGAATATCTTGCGATCCAAGTGGATGTAAGTTTTACAAAATTATTTAAATTATTAATAAGCAATTAGGCATTATACGAGTACTTTTTTAATATTATTTTTTTTTTCAGATTTATATCCCAAGTATAATATTATTAGTAAAACCAATTCTACGGTTGAATTATTCTGCAGCTTAAATGAAGCCAATGAGACATTCAACAGCGATTTGTTGTCTTTCATTGGTAATTATAATTATCAAGATAATGTTGAGGTAAGAAATTATATAATAAAACCAACAAATTTTTAAAATGAAAGTTCTATAAAAAATAATGCCATTAATGTAGATGGGTTAAGGTGGCGATACTCGCTCAATATTATTGCAAAATTAAATTTGAATATCATCACCAAAAGCGTACACATACATCTTGTTTTAGATGTTGATCTTAGAAAGAATGTACGAAAGGATAAAAAAAGGGTAGGAGGGGCCAATCCTAACTGGAACTCGATCAGAAGTGAACTAGTCAACTAGTGGGGCTAACTGCGGCTTCGTATGTTCGCATTGTAAACTCTATACAAGAACAACAAAAACAATTTCAGTTATTTTCAGTTAACCAGGATTAAAATTTCAGATTTAATATCACTCGTGATATACCGAAAAGTGTTCATACACGCTGATTAACAGCGCGCCACCCCCTTAGTAGAAACTCAGTATTTTGTCAAGGTAATCATGTTTCTACTCCACGGCTTTAAACAACTGACCTTTTCAGTAAAATTTTGTATGGTTGAGAGTCCCTTTAATGTTAGTAACGTATTCCGATAGCAAACTTAACGCAGAGAGAACACTTTCAAACGCATACCGAAAACACTTCCTGCAATATCAATCCTATGTATTTTATTATATTCAATACTTGTTATATCATCAGAAGATATTATTAATTAATTTTTGTCTTTATAGATTGTAAATGCGACAACAATAAAGTTAACTCTTCGAAATGTACAACCAATGAAGGATACAATATCGTGCGTTATGAACAAAACTCATGGCGTGGGCTTGAGAACAATTACTATTGGTATCTATTTTATAATGCAGCTATGTTACATGGTCCTAAAATAATTTAATTTCAACAGGTACACCACCAGAAGAAGTAAAAAATTTTTCTTGCGAATCACACGATTTTGAATATATGCTATGTCATTTCGAAAGTCCGTACAATTTCGTTAAGCCCACATATGATTTATCATACCAGGTTGAATCAAGCGTAAGTGTCTATAATTATATTATTGTCTACAGTGGCGTACTTAACGGAAGTTTGGTCATAAGCTACCGAGGATATTCATTGCTTTCCTCCATTTTTGTATTTGGCTGACACGATCACAGGCGATTTGAGCTGTAACATCATTTAAATAATAGTAAAAATACGTTTTTCGTGTTTTTAATTTTTTATAGTGAAAAATCCTGAAATAGTCTTTGAGACGACTACATATGCATATAAAAAGACCATGTCTATCTCGAATTTCGTCTCATCTTCGTGAAAACGTATGCACACCATTTAGAGGGATTACGTCTGAGTTTAGAGTCTGATATCTCACTTCGCAGTAACTGTTGGTTAAGAAACTCTTCCACTGAACTTTTTACTTTTGCTCTCATGAACGATATTAAATTTAAGTGAATAAAATTGTTCCCCATCAATCGAAATGAGTTAGATTCGGACTAATAACTTTAACTTACTACTCATAAATTTACAGTTCTTACATAACTTCCAAATCGAACTCTAAAATTGCAACTCTTTCAACCAATGATTTTCCTTTCTTTAATAATTCAGGGGTATAACTGTACGCTGCACCACGTCGAGACTACAAAGAGAATCGAATGCAATATTACACTAGAAGAGGGAAAATATCGTGTGGTTCATGACATTTACAATTTTACATTAATTTCTGAGAATTCGTTAGGTCCTGCTCGTTCTGATAATTACATAATTAGCAATTTCGATAGTGGTACGTACCGCTACGTCGTAGCATATGGAACTGAATCAAATTAATCGACATTTTTTTCAGCAATCCCCGGCAATTCAAATTTTAATACAACGAGTATTACAACAAACAGTGCTGTTTTAGAGTGGCACGTTAAATACCTGTTCACGAAAAAGGGTATATCAATTGCTTATCAGATAGATAGAATAGAAAGTAAATTAAATTTTTTGTCATGTTGCAGGTATTCTGTATGTCGTTAAATATGTATCCCAATATAACAATGATAAATGGGTCACGCTCATCAAAAATGGCTTTCAAAACTCAGAAGAAAATAGTATTGAAATCACAGGCTTAAAACCTTATACATGGTACATTTGCTTTACTATTCATTCTTTAGAGATTGATGATTTTAACATAAATTCTATATTGTCACCCAAAGGTATACAGTCCAATTGGATATGAAATCTTTCAATGCTGTTAATAGTGACTTATATTGGACGAAAACGAATAAGACCTTCCAAACGAGTCCAGCAAAGCCAAACGACCCTCCCAAAGTTGATATCGGCAGTTTCGAAAAAAAATATCATAGCAATTCGACTATAAGAACCTGCAATATTTATTGGAGTCGCGTTCCTGAAACCGAATATAATGGCCCCAATATAGACGAACGCATAAAAAACGTTCGAAAGAATCAGAGAATAACGTAAGTGCAATTAACATCTAGAAGTTCTAGTGGTTTCTACTAATTTTCTTTTTTACTTTTAGCAATGTTAACTTCAGAGAAAAAACGGATTATTCGGCCACATACGAATTAGAAAACGCTGATTACGAATTCACGCTTCATACAGTTAACAATGAAGGAGAATCAGTTAACGGTAGCACGTTACGAGTTCCGAACGAAGGTAAGAATACAATTACTAATGCAAAGGCAATTGAATATAAAAGTTGATAAGCAAATAGACAGGCATATTCTGTGAACAGTTAAAATTGTGACTATCGAATTAGGTGATCACAACGGCCAGCCAGGCAAACAAATTTAGCGTTTCATGAAGTTTCAGTACTTAATATTGAAAAAAATGGAACGTTTGTTATATTTGTTGAGGTAATTAGTGGAAGAAGCTGAATAAAAGTAATTTAAGAAAAATTTAAATTGCTGTTTTACATTTTGTGTGATTAAAGGAACGAAAGTGATCCGTTTTTTATTAATCGACAATACATTTGGGAGTTACTTCGGCTTTCCACGTTTTAGACGTTTACTAAGGCACACAACTTTTCATTCTACACTTGTAACGGTCGAATTGATCCCTGATACTGACACAGCAACGTCATTTTCACATGTCTCCAACTATGTGGAGAAATTATTGTGACCTTTCTTGTGACTGAAGTGCCAGAATGCGAAAAACCATTCCGATCACAAGTGCAGTCACAAAATTTTAGTCATAGCAGGTTGTGACCTGTGATAGGTCACAATTTCAGAATAGGGCCGAGAGCTTATTTTCTTTTCTAATCCATATTTTAAAAAAAAATGTCCTACCAACCCCTCCACAGATGATTTTCAAATTTTAGACCGAACTACTTTTAACATTCTAAGATACCTACCTGTTATTTTAATCATAAAATCATCCTAGTCTTTTGACGATAGTTGTAGCGTTCGCTACAGACAATAAAGCTTATGCGTAACAAAAGCATTTTAAAACTCGCTAATGGTTGTGTTGACCATAATTCCAAATTAAGAAAAAAATCAGTTAATCGTTTTTTACAAATCGACCTTCAGAAATAGATTTTTTATTCTCAAGAACCGATTAAAATTATTATTTTACTAATCCGCTGATATTTTTTTAGATTATCCTGCACCGAGATTTTTAAAAAAAATATATATGCTTCAAGGCTACAATATAATGTGGAGCGAACCGGAAAAGTATAACAATAGCAATTTAATCCTGATAGACTACACATTATTTCAATGTAAAGCAAGAACCGAAACTTCGGAAGAATGCAAAGTAAGAATCCATTTAAAACTTGAAAAGTCGATTATTAAATTTGAATGCATTTCGGTGTTTTTAGAGTGGCTTTAACTTCACAAGAGTAGATAAACATGAAAGGAATCAATCCATCCCATCGAAGGATCAAATGAATTTTGCAGTTTCAGCGAATTACTACCACAACGTTTCAGGATCTGTAAGTTCAGGAATGGTGTGGGCACAGTGTACGGCATCAGCAAATAGTGGTAGGCTTTTAACTGTTTTCATTGAAATTGTAAATTAAATCTAAAATATATTAAACAAATTTTCAGATTTGCTACAAGTTAATCTCATTGATAGCCGACCTCTAAATGGAAGCACTATTCTATTAGGATGGAAGTTGGACTGTGTGCCCAGTACAGTTGTTAAGGGGTTTCGATTAAAATATTGTCCGTTAGTTTTTAAAACCTACAGTTGCGCGGAAACGGTGAAAAGTTTGAATATTAGTGGCGAAAAGGTGAACTATACTCTGAACGGTCTGAAATCGTATACTACTTATGGCATTTGGATGAATATGTACTCAGAAACAAAAGAAGGTCCATATAATATTAATACGAAAGAAGTAACAACTTTAGAATCAAGTAAGTATCCAATGAAAATAATTTATTGCTCCATGAATTTTAAAACTAGAAATCGGACATTAATTTCAAAGTTTGTTTAAAAGAGGAAACACATTCTACTTGAAACGCAGTAGAGTTGACAAGAAATAAATATATCCAGTCTATTAAATTGCACATTTCAACATTACTGATTTTAACCTTTATTGGGCTTCTTATACAAGCACTGTGTGAGAGAGATTTTGCATTCTCGGTACCTTCAATTTCTGCCATTTGAAAATTTTACTAATTTCATTGTCTTTTGGGTGTCCGATGTTTTTTCTTTCATAATCATATTTTCCGTATTTATAATTCACATCAACAGCTATGATTCTAAATACTAGGTAGAACTGGAAATAGTTGTGCAAACTGATCCAGACGATAAATCTAAGGCCTGGTATTTCAACGTAGAGTTAACTTGTAGGTCTGGTATTTCCATATAAAGTTTACTCGAGTGGTTTTGATTAGCTGAAAACTTACAAGTTAACTCTACATTGAAATACCTGGACCAAGTAGGTCAAAGTTAGAAGCGCAAAAATGTTGCTATCTTGAAAAATATGTTATGCTAACAGCAACAAAGTTCGCCCGACCTACGCAAGTGGAATGTATTGGCTAAAGAGCCTAAAGAAATATGAAAACATTTTCTCATGATTATCGTCTGAATGGTTGGCTTTTCATCCCAGGTTGTCTCCTAAAATTTTTTTAAGTTTTGCTAATTAGTTAATACTTACTATACTTTCGATCTTTTTACCCTCAAATTTCATTAGCTTCGCGGATAAATCATATTTCTCTATTTTATTTTGAGTTTGTACCCTTTGTATAAATCATCTATTAAATGGAAGTTTCACATATACAATAATGTACGCAGCGATCGCCCATACCGAAATGTTTAAAATTAGATTTCTTGTTTTGTTAAGTTTTAGTGTAAGCCAAAGAAACTAAACTATTTTCTTTTCAGAGCCTTCAACTCCTCGAAGACTTCAAATAACAGGAAAAACAGCTTTTACTCTATCTCTGAGATGGGAAACTCCAAAATCTATGAATGGCAAACTACGATTTTATACAATATAGTAAAGAAAATTGGATAAGTTGATGAAACATTTTTAAACAAATTCTTTTCTTTTTCATATGTAGCTACAATGAATTTACGGTTAAAGTTGAAGAAGATCATCTGGCGAATAAGAGTGCTATTACCTATGAACTGAAAGACCTGTACAGCTATAAACAATATACAATTACAGTTACTGCAAGCACAACGGAGGAATCAGAAAGGAGTAATGATTGTGTCGAAACTACAAAAGCTAGCAGTAAGTATCTGTAGAAAATAGCTTCTTTACTAAATTTTTATAATAACTGTAGTTACATTCCACATCCATTTTTGGTACACTATAACAAAAAAACAGTACGGGTATTTACTTATATTATAATTATATATATCTAATCAAAAATCATGGGTAACTCCAGGCCAACCATCGACATCAACTGCAAGACCAAATCGCTATGGCCGGAAAACAATGCTCTGCGTTTGGTGGGATCAGAAGGCTGTGATTTATTATGAGCTGCTGAAACCTGGTGAAACCGTTAACACTGAACGCTACTGACAACAAATCATTGCATTGAATCAAGCTTTGAGTGAAAAACGCCCAGAAGACCAGTAGAGAAAAAACAAAGTGATTTTGCTTCATGACAATGCACCATCACACACAGCAAGACTGGTCAAGGAAATGATAGAGTCGTCCAGTTGGGAAATTCTTTCCCATGACGCTTACTTACCGGACTTGGCTCCGTCTGATTACCATTTGTTTGAATCGATGGGACACGCACTTGCTGAGCAGCGCTTCACTTCCTACGAAAATGTACGAATATGTTTCGATGACTGGTTTTCATCAAAAGACCAACAGTTTTTTTTGGCGAGGCATCCACACATTACCAGAGAGATGGGAAAAATGTATAGCTAGCGAAGGGCTATACTTTGAATAAAATACTCCTTTTCATTTCCAACCAATAAGTGTTTCTTTTTTGCAAAAAAAATTCCGGTTGCATATTTACACCCCTGGTATGTGTGAGATCCACTCAATTTTTCTTATATGAAAAAAAAAAATTTGCATTATGTATGGAATATAACGTCTTTCAAATCTCCGTTGCAGTTTGGTTTGGTGGCCCGTATTCGGGAGATTCAAGTTTCGATGACTTTGTCGCATAAATCTGACTGAATTTACTGAATGTTGTTCGTTATGTTTACTTTGAGCGTATCATTTGTTTGCGGTTTATACGCATAGACCTGCGATTAAAGATACTCCAAAAGAGGAAAGGCGTTATCGCCGCGCGAGATAACCACGCCCTACAATCGCTCGCGATAACCACGCCCTACAATCGCTCGCGAAGAATTTACATTGTGGTACACGATGTGGGCTAGTACCATCCAGTTAAAACCACATGGCGTGGGTTTCATATCATTCGGTTTAGACCACAAGAAGTTGCTTATCATCGATCTGTAACGCTCGCCGTTCATTTTGGAAAATGTACGGACCGATGATTCCGCCAGACCAAAATCAACACCAAACAATGACTTTCGGGAAGTATTTCGTGCTGGTGTATCTCGTGTGGATTGGTATCGTTCCAAATCAGACAATTTTGCTTCTTTATCACACATCCATTCACCCAAAAATGGGGCTCGCCGCTAAAGAACGTTTCTCGAACGGAGCATTAATTTTAAAACTAAAATTTGATAAACACCGACTTCAAAAATGATAAGTTTCAGAAAAACGCTTTAATGTTTTGCACACTAAGGCCCGTTCCTACGATCGTCAGTAACGTTCTAACTGAAACTTTAACTGACAGATACTCATACGAAACTTACAGTCAAAGTTCTGGTTAAATTTTAACTGAAGGTCGTAATAACTGCCCTTAGAGTCACATACGACTGCGTATACCTCTAAACTACTCATAACTCCGTTAATTTTGCTCCGATCAACTTAAAATTTTGACACAACATTAATAAAAAGAAAATACCACAAAAAAAGTTTAAAAACCTTACCCCGCCCTTAATAGGTAGTACTCGGGTTGTAGAACAGGTCCCTTTATGTTCTTCTCAAACCTGGGGTCGTATGTTGGAAGCAACATTAACAATTACAGCGTTGACGAACGTCAACTCCACGAGCAACGTTGTTTGTGCGTACACTGTAAGTATTCAAAATACGTGCAACTATTATACAAATTATTACTCCCATTTATCCATTGGTCCTATTTCTCCCGTTGATATTTTACTCCCGTTTCGGGTACACTTTCTGAGCTTAAGGAACTGGAGACATTAATGCCACTTTTCATATTTTACGATTCATTTTTCATCCCCCATTCCCTATCCACCATCCTCCATACTTCATCCATTCAAATGTTGAAATAACTCGCGAACCACCAATTTTGGGAATATATATTATGTGCCATTGCCCCTGTTACTCACGTCACGTGTTCGCAGCCTGTAGTAAAATCGAAACCATGTGATTTGTGCCCGACAATCACTTTCTATTGAAAGTTCTGACAAATAAATTAATTAAAAAAAATCACACATGTTCGCGGTCGGCAGGATTCGAACCTTTCATCATCTGATTTCTAGTCAGATGCATTACCCGCTCGGCTACGACTGCCTGTTGTAAATTTTTAATTCTAAGTCAAGTTGATCTGTTTCAACTTACTAAAAAATTCAAATTTTGAAATAACTCGCGAACCACCAATTTCGGGAATATATAAGTATGTTCACGACCTGTCCGGTAGTCTCGAGAATGTCCATGCAAAATTTGGGAGGAAACGGTTCACAGGTGTAGATTTCCATCGCGATTTACAAAAAAAAAACTGAACTTATTTTATATATTAGAAGATGAACGTATAAATTCTACTGAACATTTTTAAATTATTTGAAATTTTTCTTTTTGTTGCGCATTTACGATAACGCCAGATATTCTGCCACTCAGGTCCCGTGTTCCTTGTTCGTTTATTTACTTCTCTACCGCCACTCACACTCTTTAGATTTGACGAGTAACGTCGTTGATATGCTGTTACTATTTTTGCTAAGATAATGCTATATAGTTTGACAACCGGTTTGACGTATTGAAAGCTTTTATTCATCCTCGAATACGAACTAATGTATTTATTTTACTGTTTTCAGATCCGGGACCTCCAGAATCCACTCTTAACCCGTTCACTTTGACTTGGAAACCTCCAAAACTAATGGCTGGTCCGGGTATTGATTATTATGAAGTTAAAACAGAAACTTCATCATCCTCAGAGTATACAATTTCACGAATTAAGAACCTGAAATGTACCATGTCCGCAATTAGTTGCAATGGATTTTCGCAAAATGTTCAAGTAACATATAAATTTTCCGTGCGTGCTGTGAATGTTATGAGCCAAGAAAATGTAACGAATCCAACTGACAAGAACGAGGTAGAAGCAATAGATGGAATATCAACTAGATGTGAAGAAGAAACTGCCGAATTATCCGCATGGTATAATGAAAATAAGGAAACTAAGACTCATTTGCAAGGTTCATGGTCATCACCGCATCAGTCAACGTGTTCACCTCCATCAATCGCCTACGCTTCCATACTAATTGGGTTAGGCGCATTGATTACAGTTATGATTAGTTATTTAGCATCTAAAAAATACGTTCAAATGAAGGATATTAGCATTAAGTTCCCACCGGGACTAACGGATCTTGATCAAGAATCGAATCCTAAAGGTTGCGATAATATTATTATTGCGGACGATATGGCACAGTTATTAAAGGGCGATCGATATTTGACTAATCTTAGCGATATTAAAAGTAAACCTATGGACTATGATGTTAGTCCTACAGTCGTTGTTTGCGATGAAGACTGCAGCAGCGGGCATGCTGATTCAGTGGAAATGAGCGATATGAGTGACACTTCAAATAATTCACCCACCGATAGTCCGAATATGAGTCTGAGACAGATGCCGAAACAATCGCCGCCTCAATCGAATGCGGCAATGAAGCCTGTAATTGTAAATGGCTATGTGCAGCATCAGTCTCTCTTTCCAAATGTAAGTATACACATATTTCTGCGATTAAACTATTTCGAGACGGAATAAGATTGTATGGCTGTATGGTCGGCTATAGCCTAGGTGAGGTTAGGTTGCAGTGGCGGCCAAAGGCCTCGCATAGACCCCCGAGGGTCCATAGTGATACCACACAAAAACAGGAGACCCAATGTACATATTTATGTAAGGTGCGCTAGAGTTTCGATCTGTGTAGAGAGCTCCTCGTTTAATTCGAAGGTCCCTGTGACCTTAGCAAAGTTGAGCAACCTCTGCATGCTGTTAAGAGAGACTTCTTTGAGGTTTGCGAAGGTTGGTGCACCCAGAGCTTTCACCCTTCTCCTAGCGAGAGCTGGACAGTTGCACAGGAGGTGTTCTAGCGTTTCCCGTTCCCCGGGAAGTTTGCAGTTTCTGCAGAAATCGTTTGTAATCAGCCCCAATCTATACGCATGTGCCCCTATCAAACAATGGCCGGTAATTATGCCGACTAAAGTTGCGCATTGCGCCCTTGGTAGCGCTAACAAGAGTTTAGTTCTTTCTTTACTGAGAGTGCTCCACATTTGTTTCGTGGTTCTGGAGGTTGATGAAGCCCGCCACCTGGCCTCGGACAGGCTTACCTTCTTTCGGCTATAGCCTAAGTTTCCTTTATTACAATCGATCGACCGAAAATTTCGTTTTCACGAATTCTAAAAATCTTTTAGATTAGATTACAACCTACACCGCATAAAAACAAATAAAGTTGCACCTAGACTGTTTTCTGCGGGCTCTGTATATAAGCGCCTAGACATTCAGTTTTTTGATATTCAACTATTACGGAGATGTAAAGAAGTTTGTGTAATTTTTCTTACGCTGAAATTTATTCGTAAGTTCTAAATGAAAAGACCTAGAGCCAGTCACCTTTATTTATCCAGAAACCATAAGAAACACGTTTTTTACACAACTGCTTTGCGTTTTGAAACAGATGTATCTAATAGTATGGACAAACGCGTGCAAATGAAATATTCGTAGCATTTTCAGCACTAATGGTTCATTTTTATCGAAATATTACTTGTAGGAATAGCAACGTAGGAAATAGCTCTAAACGGGCAAGTGTGAAATGGGTTAAATACTTTTTTAAAATCGGTATTGATGTTTTAGGTGTGTCAGTGACATCTATCACTTCTTGGACTTTATCCGAAAAAATAAAAAAAAAAAAATACCTCCAAAACATTAAAAGATAATTTCTTATAGTTTTTTAGTTTCCAAAGAGGTCACATACTTTATATTATTAATTTTTTTTTTATGAAATAAAATACAATTTTTTTTCCTATAGTTGCCATCGAATGATTATACACAAATGGATGCGCCCGAAAATCCAATAATACCAACAAATGTGACGACAACGGATAACGATTCATCCAAACAAAAAGATCTAAGTAGTTTAAACTCTGGAGCACAGGAAAATATTTCGGGATATGTTACGCACAAACAATTGTCAGTGTTCGGCCTTAGTCAACAATAGATACAAATCTAATTGCATATTATTAAAAACAAAAAAGATGAACGAAATTAGATGATACTATACAATCGGCGGTTCTCTGAAACGACGAGACGTCTATGCCGATTGGGATACGTATTAAATTTTATATCCCAGCACTGAAATAATAACTCCACATGAGTTTTTTTTTATAGTTTATAGTGAACTTTTTTTTATAAAGTGATTTCCAATGGGACGTGTAAATAAAGTAAGGAGGTTGTCCTTATCACGCTGAACTGATAATTGAGTAGGTTTCAATTGTTTGATTGTTAAACTTTGAAAAACGAATCTCTAAAGTAAGAATATTATTATTAATACATATATGAAAATATTGGATAAAAGTTAAAACGTATTGAAACAATTTTATTGTGTCTTTGCATTCAACTTTTTGTTTTTTATAAAATGTCTAGCTAAAAAAAAGGTAATGTAATGTTATATACATAATAGTGTTACGCGTAAACAAATTTAAAGTTATATGTTTTTTTTTAAGTTGCTGTCTGTTTATATTCTGATTAGGTCAATTGTGACCAGAATACTTTTCTCGAATTTTACATATTATCTCAATTGAATCTCTTTTAAAAAATTTGATAAATTGATAATATTTATATCAACATTCGCATTATTTGTCCGTTCGTTATTCATAGGATTCATTCATTTATTTTGTTAGTTTTCACAAATTTGGTAATTTTTTTAACCCGCTTCTCAACACTATTAATTTTCTAATTAATTACTGTTAAGTATCCTAATTAATTTTACTTGATGAGTTGAATTAATTTCCCTGTGTTTAATTTTCTACGAAAATTTGTTCTTACAGCGTAGTGATGAATGAAAACTATTTTTGTTGTAAAACAAATATGGAACTGTACTTAAAAGAGTAATCCACTGACATTAAAGTATGGGTATTGTATATTTAAATAAGGCTACTTTGCAATATCATAACACATAATACAACTATATTTAATTACCTGCAGAACAATAAATACATCAACTTTTTAGTTTTATTATTGCAGTTAGTTTTAATGAATATTTATAATTTCGACTTGCTTTAAGAAAATTTTTTTTATATTTTTGTAACATTTATTTATAAAAGCGGAAATGTAAAATAAAATCCTAAAAAATGAAAAACAGTTGTATGAAAACTCAAAATCCTTTACTTTTATATTTCTCCTTTAACAAAATATCGAGAGACTAGTTTTAGTTTGGTTGGCAACATTTTTCTACTGATCATTATACAGACTCAACTAACGATTTGAGAGTTATAAACTTTTTTCAATTTTCAAATGTTACCCGTTTCCTGAAAGAAGTGATGCTGAGATCATCTGATAGATTTTTCAAGCATGTTTCAATCACATAATGGTTTACTAACCAGCACCAGAGAATTGTTTTACACAAACCGAGGGAAATCAATATCTTATTACGAAAAAATGATCCAATATTTCGCTTTGCATATTTTACTTAAACGTTTATTGCGTTGTCATGGGCGTATGTTGTAACTTGTAACTTATTATGTTCACAGCTTGATATAATTAGAAGAAAAAGTGTGGTAGATTTGAATGAAAGCGGTAGACTTTATAAGATATGTGAAAACAGGAATAGCATTGCACATGAAACATAAAAAATCGGCCAACAGTCTGGGCGCAACCTTATCACTTTATGGGTAGAAATGCGAAACGTGTTTAATGCCGAGATGCAATGTTAGGTTACTATTAGAGATAGGCAAAGCAGTTCCTTTTAGTGAGTAATTGAACTCCGACTCACTCACTGAAATTAACTAGTTCGAGTTCCTTTTGAAGATCACTTACCCGGCGAGAGAACTAGTTCTTTTTAAGTTTGGATTGAATGTGAGGAACTAAAAAAAAGCCGTCACTCAATAACGAACTAGTTCTTTTCCAGTTCCGATTCAATGTGAGGACCTACAACAAAAAGTTCTTCACTCTAGAAGGAACTACATCTTTTTCAAGTTCCGATTCAATATGAGGACCTAAAAAAAAGGTCTTCACTCACGTAGGAACTACTTCTTTTGAAGTTCGTAGTGAATGTGAGGACCTACAAAAAAAAAAGTTCCTCACTCACGAAAGAACTAGTTCTTTTCAAGCTGTATCACGTGTCGAAACGAACTACAGTTCACCAAAACGAGTGAGTTAGTTCACTCACTCACTTCAATGAACTTCTCTTTTGGAACAGTTCACTCATAACCTACCCATCTTTAGTTACTATGCGATTAACAACCATGAAAAATAACGTTCCAAATAGTCTCCTAATTACACCTTAGATTGTCAGTCGCATAAAACCCTATAATACATCTCGGCACTAAACACGTTTCGGACTTCTATCTATAAAATAATAAAGTTGCGCGCTGACTGTTGGCCTTTTTTTAATTTTAACTACTCTACTATAATGTCTAGATACAGTGCAACCCGGTTATAACGTACCTTGTGGGGACCACAACAAGTAGAACGTTATAACCGATAGTACGTTATAACCTACATATGAAAAAAAAAATTGTTTCCATATAAGAATAATTTCTTTATTACAGAATAGGGTCCATAAATTCATAATACAATATTTTGGACTTCTAACTCAGATAGGATGAAGACATTCATCAAAATTGAAAAGGATTCTCCCGTTTATTTACCAACTAGGTACGTATTGGGTCATTCCATCAAAAATCACCAAAAAATTTCAGCCAAATTTTGTACCTTTCCTCGTCTATTCTTTTGAAAATTTTTGTATACTTGAAGAATTAGTAAAAAAAAAATATGGTTTCATTTTTTTGTTTCTATCTAATTTTTTTGGTTAGTTATAGTATGTTAGTAAGTTTTTGCAAAGTTTTCGTCCGAATCGTCTTTGAAAATTCATATCTCTTGTAATTTGTATCCTAGAATAATGAAATAGAGCTTATAGTTATTAAAGTCGGAGACTGTCTCAATTTACCAAAAAATATTCGAATAAAATTATCCATGAAATTTTTTTCAAATCGACCGTAAACAGATCGAATTAATATTTTGTACGTTATAAAGAACTCAATTGCTATGAGAAAGGGTACGTTATAATTAATATGTACGTTATAACAAGGTACGTTATATCAGTACAAAAATACAAGAACTTTTTACATTTGTGCATGGGGATTGAAAAAAAGTACTTTATAACCAAAAGTACGTTATAAAAGTGCACTTTATAAGCGGGTTGCACTGTATAGGTAATAAGTTTCAACTTTCTAGCATAAGCTGTTACAGAGATATGAAAAACTAGTCCCCACCCCTTTACCATGCTACTACTATCAAAAATTGTTCTGGGATGTCACTATACATAGTAGCTCTATACAGTTTTAAATTTTTAGCTTTCTATTCTTTCCGGCTTTCGAGAAATTAAAATCAGAATTTTTTCATTTCCATTCCCTCCCACCATCACCACCTACCTGCACCCGTACCCTCAAAATGTTTTCCTCCGCTACAGGTCTATCGATCCTAACTTCTGTAAAATTTTCAAGATCATAGATGATACAGTTCTTTTTAGATATTAGATATATGTTTATATATAAAAAAAAAAAAAGTAAGACTAAAAGTGAATAATAATTTTAATAACTAAATAACAAGGAAAAATCATAATAATTGTATTGCCTTCAGGCAATCAATATTTGTGGAAAATATGTCCAACATAGCTGAATTTAATTTTATGAAAATTGATTGTCTCTCGACTTCCGCGTTTCACGTCCCCCTCAAAACTTTTACATTCAGTAGACTCCACTAGTAATTTTATTCTATACCCAGAAACCAAATTTTATCTTCCTAGGATAATTGATTCAAAAGATATTGTAATTCAAAGTGTTTCACCCCCATCCCCCTACTTTCCCACCTCCCTTACAATGTTTAACGCATTAGCAATATCCTAGTATCTATTAAGACAACTACAAAGTTGCATCCGTCTGATATCAATCGTTCAGGATTCAGGTGATATGGATTTTAGAATGTTTCAATCCCAGGTTCCTAGCGTTTTGGCCGAAATATATATCAGCCCTGAAGAGGCACTTCGCAACAATTCTGAACAACACCAGCATACCAATCGAAGAAATTAGGCAAAACATCAAATATGGCACCACATCCGTCGCAGAGGATACAATAAATAAATTTGCATTGACAGAACATTCAAAGGAAATTAAAAAGTTTGAAATGTTATCTGGTAATTTCTTTACACTAACGTGTTCTTTTTGCCTAGTCAAAATACACTAATTGCAAGTGCAATACACTCGAAGTGTAGTATCCAGTAAGTGTACCCAAAACCTTGCAAGAAGAACAAATCTTATAGCTCACTACACGTGAACAAGCGATAACATGAATATGTATATCGATAGTTTTAACACCATGTTTTCACCATTAACTATAAAAACAAATGCCTATAACATACTTTTTTGGAAAATTAAACTAGAAATGTCAAAATTACATTACATATTTGAATTTTTAGTCATGTATGTATTACGATTGTTCTTACAGCCTCTCGTTGAAACCCCTAATTTTTTTCTGTTCATGTTATCGCGAAAAAAGTTCAAAGAATTTTGGGCGTCATGGTTAATTTTGAGTTGAGTGATAACATTAATCAGTACTACGTTAATTTGTGTCGGACAGTTTAAGTCTTAGTAATTTTGTATTCGCTGACCGCGGCGTTTTAAAAATTTATGTGAATAAATTAATGTGTAAAGAAGTTTATTCATTCGATTAACTTGTAACATTTGTTCTGTATTACATATTTGACCACATCAAAACGGTATTAATTTATAACATATACTTTCCAAGTATTAAATCCATGAATAAAGTCAACACCAGTATTAACAGATATTCTTCTCATGATCAAATAGAAAATGATTACGATTTAATAAATCCGTATTTAAAATAAATCTGATTGATTAAATATTAGTGTCAATTAAATTTATCTCTTGTTGGATAATTAGCGTAGTTTTCCCGGAGAAAATTAACGCTAGCGTTTACTATACGGCGCGGCGTCGGCTGATATCTTAGTATTTTTTTCGGAGTTACTCCTTAGCAAATCAGCGGTGATTTGCTTGAATAAAATTTTAGAGACTAAAAAAGAAATTTGTAAAATAAAAATTTCTATCGAATCACGCTGTTTATTATCAGACTAGGACCGATGACGGCATTCGAGTGTTTAAGGATCGGAGTTTCTAGATTCAAAGAAATGAATGTTTGTTTGATTGTGCCGTTCCTATGCGTTCCAAAACCATTCGTTTGATTTAGTACGAATATATCCTATTAAGTATGCACTTTACTAACATGAAAACGGTTTATTTGTAGAAAGATGATACAGAAATGGGCTTTGTTTATTGTGCTGCTTCTTATATCAGAAAGATGTTGCAAAGAAGTAGGATGTAAGTTTTACTAAATTATTTTCAGTTCTGTATTATATTGTTTTCAATTTAATATTCTTAGATTTATATCCCAACCACAATATTGTGAGTAAAGCAAATTCTACAGTTGCATTATTCTGCATCTTATATCAAGCCGATGAGACAACCAACAGCAATTTGTTGTCTTTCAATAGTAACCGGGGATATAATTATCAAAATTATGTTAAGGTAAGAAATTATATAATAAAACCAGCAAATTCAATCGATTGTAGTAATGAAGAAATTACCTTGCATAAAAAATAATACCATTAATGTAGATGGGTTAAGGCTCCATGTGCACGTGAAATGTACATGATGATTTATGATTATTTTCTTGCCAATATTTCACGTTAATGGCAACAAAAACACAAAAATAAAATTACACTACTTTATTAGCTGGTATGTAAACTAGGTCGTCCATAGAGAAAAAATTCAAAACTGTATTTGGAAAAAATGCTATTAGAACAACAACCCTTGAACATTTTTTTAAATGCGTAAATTTGAGTTCTTGAATAATTAACAAAGTCCTGTATAGTTTAAATTTTAAAAAATTTTCATTTTTGTTCATAATATATGAAGTCAAACTGAACCAATTTTTCACGATTTTCATGGCAAGAATTACATAAGAAGACCGCATTTCATTGAAAAGTATCTTAGATAGTATAATTAATTGGTATATCTAGAAGATAAATCAATGAAAAAATTATTGATTTTTAATAGTTATGCGTTTGAAAACCTATAACACTATTTTTTTCTATAAAATCAAAATTAGCCAAATTACACGAACGAAAAACGGTTTCAATCGATTTAAATCCTCTCAAGAAAGAAAAATCAAACTGGGATAAAAAATTGTTGCATCGAACTCATGTGTCAACTTAAGGGGGTAGGCCGGTCTAAGAGGCTGAAACTTGGAATTTCTATAGAGCTTTGACAGTGGAAGCATTTGCAAAAAATTGCTTATATGGGTGAAGGGATGTGGAAGTGGAGGGGGAAATATTGCGTCCGAAACGCAAAAATGCCGAGATCGACACATTCTAAAATCCATATCTCTTAAACCGTTAATGGCAAGCAATTAAAACTTAACAAATATCTGTAGTTGTACTAGGAGAGTAGATTGAAACCAAATTTTTTGGTGGGTGTAGTGGCGTACGGGGGTGGGGTGAAATACTTAAGATTACGATATCTCACAAACCGATTGCACCAGAAAAACAAAATTCGGTTTGAGTATAAAGATTGATAAATAAATATTGCTCAAAGTAAAATCTTTGATGGGGCAGGGGTGCATAGAAGTGGGAGGATAAGAATTTTTCAAAAATAACATGTTTCATATCTCAATAACAGTGTAAGATAGATGATTCAAAGTTTTACCAGAAGTAGGCCCAATGTGCTTTTTAAAGTGCTTTTTAAAACGTGAAAATACAAAATTTCAGGGTAGCAAATTTTTTTGAAATTTCAGGTTGATCACAATACTTTATTATTAAAAAATGAGCCGTTGATTTTGAAAGTGGAATAAGTCCATCTCGTTTTTAAATCGACATGCTTAACGGTTTACGTTGTAACATGTTTAAAAATATTTATGCCATCTTTCAGAAAAATTTACTTGTATTTGTTAAAAGTGTGTTTCATCACACTCAATAGATTCTCAGAAAGTTGCTTCGTGTTGTATAGAATAATGTTACAATGTAAAAAAAAATATTTTTTTCAAAATGGACTAATTCCACTTTCAAATGCAACGGCTCAAATAATAAAGTAAAAATTGTGTAAATTGTTCGGAAAATTTTGAATTTTCGTAAAGATGGAAACTTTTTGGATGTTCTAACAATTTATTAGTTAACATTAAGTCCTTCTAATGAATAAATTTACTTCCGATATCAAACTTTTTCTTAAAACAACTTTCAACAATCAGATTTTGTTTAAAAAATTCAGGGCGCTCACTTTTTCGAGTACGGTGGCTACTAAAAACCGATGACTGGACCTGCACATTCAGAACATTAATTAATAATAATTGTTTTTATTATAGATTTTAAATGAGACAACAATAAAGTTAACTCTTCGAAATGTACAACCAATGGATGATAATATATGGTGTGCTATGAGCGGTACGGGCGTGGGTTTGAGAACCATTACTATAGGTATCTATTTTCAAATGCAACTATGTTACAAGGTCCTAAAATAATTTAACATCAACAGGTACACCACCAGAAGAAGTAAAAAAATTTTCTTGCGTATCATACGATTTTAAATATATGCTATGTCAATTCGAAATTCCGCACAATTTCGTTATGACCAAATACAATTTATACGAGGTCGATAAAAAAGTAAGTATGTAGTCTATAGGTACTTAGCATAATTATATAATATTATTGTCAACAGTGGTGTATGGTATTTCGACAATCAAAATTAAGATCGTTACTTTACGTAAGCTGGGTTGGAAAATTGCAGCAAAGTATTTTGATTTTTGTAGTAGTAGTCTGGGTGGCTTAGGTAGTCTGGGTGGCTTAGTGGCTAGAGCACTTGCCTTCGGTGCACCTGGTTCCAGGTTCGAATCTGCTTGGCGGCAAGTAATTTTCGAGAATGGGATTGGGTGCCGGACTAACAGTTCACTCAGCTGCAAATGAGTACCTGAGTTAAAATCGGGGTAATAATCACGGACGAGCGTGTAGTTGACCACTTCACCTCCTAGTGTTCCGTTGGTCTCGCAATGAAGTAACTCTAGCATTACTTCAAGGCCTAGGCCCGATTTGGGCTGTTGCGCCATTGATTATTATTATTTTGATTTTTGTACATATGTAAGATACTTTTTTCGTGTGGCACCTCTAACGCCGACAAATTTTGGAACCGATAGAAGTTTTTTGCGCGAATTCAATACCAGCGAGAATACGTGTATATTCACCACTTAGTTGAAAAGGCAAAAAGTTGCTGGCTACAGAACTTGGACAAATGTGCTCACGGAACCGTGTATACATTGAACAATAGATGTTTGAGAGCGTCTTTTAGAAGGTTTTACTTGCTGGACCTTTATGCAAACACTTTACGTTTCTTATCTTCAATTTTAAATTGATTAAGAACAGTTCTAGCTTAATAAATTACAATAGATTAATTACTTTAACTTAATAGTTACTACTTATAAATTTACACTTCTTACATGACTTCCAAATCGAAATCTGAAATTGAAACTCTTTTCTTTTATTAATTCAGCTGTATAACTGTACGCTCAACGAGAGCACACGGAAAATGCAATGCAATCTTACACTAGAAGAGCTAACATATCGTCCGCGTTATGACATTTACAATTTTACATTAATTTCCAATAATTCATTAGGCCCTGCTCGTTCTGATAATTATATAATTAGCAATTTCGATAGTGGTACGTACCTCTACATCGTAGCATATTACTATGGAACCGAATCAAATTAATCGAAATTTTTTCAGCAATCCCCGGCAATCCGAATTTGACTATAACGAGTAGAACAACAAACAGTGCTGTTTTAGAGTGGTCCATGGATTTCTTGTTCACGAAAAAGGGTATATCAATTGCTTATCAGATAGATTATAGAGAGGAAATTCAATTTTTGATCATGTTGCAGGTATTCTGTATGTCGTTAAATATGTGTCCCACTTTAACAAATATAATTGGGTGACGCTCAAAAATGATTTTCAAAATTCAACAAAAAATAGTGTTGAAATCACAGACTTAAAACCGTATACAAAGTACATTTGCTTTACTATTCATTCATTAGAGATTGGTGGTTTTAACATTAATTATATATTCTCACCCAAAGGTATACAGTTCAATTAGATATGAAATCTTTCAATGCTGCTGATAGTGACTTATATTGGAAGAAAACGAATAAAACCTTCCAAACAAAACCAGCAAAGCCAAACGACCCTCCCAAAGTTGACATCGGCAGTTTCGAAAAAAAATATCATAGCAATTCGACTATAAGAACCTGCAATATTTATTGGAGTCGCGTTCCTGAAACCGAATATAATGGCCCCAATATAGACGAACGCGTAAAAGAAGTTCGAAGGAATCAGAAAATAATGTAAGTGCAATTTAAACCGAGAAGCTCTAGAGGTTCCTAGTAGGAACTTCCCACTAATTTTCTATTTTACTTTTAGCAATGTTAATTACATAAATAAAACGGATTATTCGGCAATATACGAGTTAGATAAGGCTGATTACGAATTCACGATTCATACAGTTAACAATGAAGGAGAATCAGTTAACGGTAGCGTGTTACATGTTTCGAACGAAGGTAAGAATATAATTAATAATTCACTGCAAAGGCAATTGAATTTAAAAGTTAATAAGTAATTAGAAATTAGTGGAGCTTATTTTATTTTAATCCACATTTTTGGACAAAATATCTTATGATTTTAAAATTTTTAATAGGGTTAATTCTAAAATACCTATCTCTAATTTAATCATAAAATCATCCCAGTCTTTTGACGATAGTTGTAGCGTTTGCATCAGACAATAAAACTTATGCGTAACAAAGGCATTTTAAAACTCGCTAATGGTTATGTTGACTATAATTTCAAATTAAGAAAAAAATCAGTTAATCGTTTTTTACAAATCGACCTTCAGAAATAAATCTTTTATTCTCAAGAACCGATTAAAATTATTATTTTATAAATCCGCAATTGTTTTTTATTTTTATTGATATTTTTTTAGATTATCCTGCACCGAGATTTTTAAAAAAAATATGGAATGATCCAGACTACGATATAATGTGGAGCGAACCGGAACAGAATAACAATAGCAATTTAATGCTGATAGACTACACACTATTTCAATGTAAAGCAAGAACCGAAACTTCGGAAGAATGCAAAGTAAGAATCCATTTAAAACTTAAAAAGTCAATTATATTTGAATGTACTTCGGTGTTTTTAGAATGGCTTTGAATTTAGAAGAGTAGATAAACATGAAAGGAATCAATCCATCCCATCGAAGGATCAAATGAATTTTGCAGTTTCAGCGAATTACTACCACAACGTTTCAGGATTTGTAAGTTCGGGAATGGTGTGGGCACAGTGTACGGCATCAGCAAATAGTGGTAGGCTTTTAACTGTTTTCATTGAAATTGTAAACTAAATTTACACTATATTAAACAAATTTTCAGATTTGGTACAAGTTAATCTCATTGATTTCCAATCTCTAAATGGAAGCACTATTCGATTAGGATGGAAGCTGGACTGTGTGCCCAGTACAGTTGTTAAGGGTTTTCGATTAAAATTTTGTCCGTTATATTTTAAAAACTCCAGGTGCGCGGAAACGGAGAAAACTTTAAATATTAGTAGCGAAAAACTGAACTATATCCTGAACGATTTGAAATCGTATACTACTTATCGCATTAGGATGAATATGTACTCAGAAACGAAAGAAGGTCCATTTAATATTCATCCGAAAGAAGTAACAACTTTAGAATCAAGTAAGTATTTACTGAAAATTAATATATCTACTGCTTCACGAATTTTAAAACCAACCTAAATTTGAATCTGACGCCGAAAAAAAACCCAAAAATTCTTAAAAATTTACTTCCAGCTTCCCCATGAAAATTGCCATTCTCCCTAAGGCAGTCATATAATAATAGGTGTGCTTAGGTTTTTTGTTTGCGAAAGCATTTGTACAAAAAGGAGTGAATGTAATTTCTTCAGCAAGATATGAGCCGTACTTTTTGAAAGTGGTGTAAATTTAAAATTTTTAATTATTATGTTTTATATTAAAAAGCCTATTTTTATAAAGTCAATATCAATAAAAATATAGACTTAAGTCTCCTTTAGTTTTTATACTCTAGATCAGAGGTGTCCAAACTACGGCCCGCGGGCCAAACCTGGCCCGGCAGATGATTTTATCCGGCCCGCCAAGGTTTTTGAAAATTGTGAGAATGAACGCCTCATACAAACTTGGGAAGAAAATTCCCCAACAGGAAGTGAAAGAATTGCGTTTCGAAACGAGAAAGGAGCACTTCTTTTCGTTTTTATTCAAGCCTATGAAATTAAATTAAACAGAATTTATTTTATTAGGAGTTAGTTGTTTTTTCCGGTGTCAGTGGAGTTAAACTCCAACACGAGTGTCCCTGAGGACATGACAATTTGGAAAGAACCTCACTGGAGAGGCCAGTTTTCATAAGATTGTGTTGGACTAGGTCCGAAGAAGCTGTTTCGTCATCGGCAGGCATAGACTCGTCAGGGGGTGTATTCTAGCCTACTATTCGAAAAACCTTGACAGCTGGTGGAATTGCTGAGGAAATTTCTATATAGCGACATCCCCATCCAAATTTATTATCACGAATAATGTACTCGCCAAATAGGCACCGTGACACCTTATATTAGGGGTTAGGGGTTCTTCACTTCACCGGCCGGCGTCAACTCCATTTGCTTACCTGTTCGAAGGGTAAATGCGCAAAAGCAGCATAAGTCACAAAATATCTTTCAGTGAGTTTACTAATTCATGTAATTTACTGAGACTAGATAGAGCAGTTGATTTTTTTCTATTGTGTTCTGTTGTGCGTGACTCATTTGTAAATTGGTATATATAAATTCGTATATAATATATTACAAACTAATTATTAGGTTTATATTATTTTTTAAAGTTGAACATGGAAGGAAAAAAAAGAAAAGTTGATGACGAGTGCCGCGTTTTTAAAGAAGATAAAGAAGAAGAAAATACTTCTTTGTGCAATCGCAGTGAAAGAATGGAAAAGCTGTATGAGTAGTTTGCAATGAAACTGTTGCTGTAATGAAGGAGTATAATTTACGTCGGCATTATGACACAAAACATGCTTCAGTTTACTCACAATTTAAGGATAAGCAGCGTATTGAAAAATTTGAAAAAATTAGTCGTAGTTTGTCTTCTCAGCAAAATTTATTTAGGAAGGCAAACTCAGAAAACGAAAAATTGACATTAGTTAGCATGAAAGTTGCTTATTTGTTGGGGAAGAAAGGAAAACATCAAAACAAAGGATGGAAACATCGTTAAAGAATGCATGATGGAAGCTGTTAGTGAATTATGTCCTGAAAAGTTGAAACTTTTCAAAATGATCAGTCTTTTCCGTAATACCGTTACTCGACGAATTGACGATATTGGAAATAATATTCTCCACCAGGTTACTGGGAAAGCACAGCGTTTCACTAATTATTTTCTCGCGATGAATGAAACAACTGATATTAGGGACACCTCACAACTTATAGTTTTTGTTCGTGGAGTTGACGACGAAGTTAATGTCACACAAGAATTAGTATCTGTTATGTTTGGCACTACCTATGTATGTGAACAAACTTTTTCGAGGATGAAGTATCTGAAATCTAAACACAGGGCAAATTTATCGGATGGTCATTTGCAATCACTGCTAATAATTGGTGTTTCAGATATTAATCCCAATTTTGATGAAACTCTCCAGGAAAAAACACAAGTCCATCATTCCCATTAATGTTTATTGTTGTATCTGTAATTTACTGTAAAAAAATAAAATTCAATGCTGCTTTACTTATATAATAAGATTTTTAATTAACATATTTACTTGGCCCCCGCAAGTGGATTTAAATCCCAAACTGGCCCTCACAGCGAAAAGATTGGACACCCCTGCTCTAGATGAAATCATATAGAGTATTATATGTTTGATCCAGTCGAAAAATATGTAACGCATAGAACCAACCTTTGACCGAAAAAAAGTTATATACTGTGGATACCGCTTATTGTAACCCCGGATAATAGCTGTGTTTTTTATTCCCGGTTAACCATAAAGCTCGAAAAATTGCATGGCAAAACAACAATAGTGCGGTTACCGTAACCGCACTGTTGTTGTTTTGCCGTGCAATTTGTTCGAGCTTTATGGTTAACCGGGAATAAAAAACACAGCTAATGTTATAATCCAGATTTTGTAACAAAACAGTTGGGTCCCACTCCCATTCCCGACAAACGTTCGTTTTTCTTTCGTCTATTGTTATAAACCGGTTAATGTTATAGCTTTTGGCTGGTCCCAAAGTGATTACGATAGGCGGTACCTACTGTACTATTTTTTGTTTATTTGTGACCAAAAACCTCAAATCCGCTTGACGTACGTCCGTTCGTCCGTCTGTCTGTCTGTCCGTTAGCACGATAACTCAAGAACGCCTTGACCTAGGATCTTGAAATTTTGAATCTGGGTGTTTGGTTGAATTTGTAAGGCTAATATGTTCAAAATTAGATTTTACGTTGGTAGTAGCTCATAAGTTAATTTTTAAAATAATACATACAGAACCTAAACTACATTTTTTTTTCAGAACCTTCACGTCCTCGGAGACTTCAAGTAATAGGCAAAACGGATTCTTCTTTTACTTTGAAATGGGAAGCTCCAAAATCCATGAATGGCAAGCTACGATTTTATACAATAAAGTAAATACAATTTGATAAGTTGATGAAACATCTTCAGACAATATATTTTCTCTTTCATATGTAGCTATAATGAAAAAACGGTTAACACTGATGATGATCATTTGGCGAATAAAAGTGTTATTGAATATAAACTGGAAAACCTGACAAGCTATAAAAACTATACAATTACAGTTACCGCAAGGACAAAGGAGGAATCAGAAAGGAGTAATGATTGTGTGAATACAACAAAAGTTGGCTGTAAGTATCTATAGAAAAGAGCTCCTATTCTACATTTTTATACTAACCGTACACGCATTACTTAGTGTATACGCATTTTGGGTATATGTAGTACAAAAAAAAAATACAGTGCAACCCGCTTATAAAGTGCATTTTTATAACGTACTTTCGGATATAACGTACCTTTTTAAAACCCCATTCGCCTATGTGAAAGGCTTTTATGTTGGTTATAGCGTAGGGGAGACCGGGGACAATAGAAACAAGGGACAATTGAAACAATGGCTATAATTAACACAATCCTTGGTTTAAATTAAACTTCAAAGTGTCAAACGAAGCGTCGCTAAATGCTCCTGGTACCCATTATTAAACCGTTGATTAGAGTTAAAAGTGAAAGTATATATTGTACCTATATCAAAAAATGTGCTTTTCCACCATCAGAGTAAACATTTTCCATCATCGAAAAAGAGTGTTAAAAGGAATAAAAACGCGACTTACTATTATTATTTGTTTGGTTTAGTATATTTTCTGCAAGTTTTAAAATTAAATTATCAATTTTTGAAGAAAAAAATTTCTACAAAATTTTGAAATTTTTCATATTGAAATTGTAAAAATACGATACTGTTAACGAAATCATATCTAATAAATTTTCATTTTCATATTTTTCTACTAGTATATGCTCGATGTAAACATAGCAAATTTTATCTGCACTATCATTAAGAGATGTGCCTGTAATAAAAGTGTAAATCAAATGTTTAACTATTAACATAACATATTCAAAGAATTATTGCACTTAAACCTTTTAATCTATTGTGTCGATACCACTGGTCGATACCGAAACCATTAATGTTTGTAGCAATTTAATACTTTTAGCAACAATTGTATAGCACCGATCACTAACGACGCAACGACAAACTTTTGCATACTGAATTCCGCTGATAGCTATGTTGCGTAATTAAAACAAAATACACATGGCCACGTTCTTACAACTTTTTGTGTGCAAAATGCAACATTAAGAACACATTTCCATCGTTGTTCGGAATATTTGCGTAAGTTGGTGTAAATTTGCATCTTCTTTCATATACGCTACACACCTCAGAGTATATTTCCAAATTCTTTCGGATTTATGCACAAATATATGTAAAATTTATTACGTACAACTTGTTGGTTGAAAATTCAATCTGTGGTGTATATTTACACCATAATAGTCGTAAAACTATCATTATTAGGTACATACATATATTTACTTCTCGGAAATCTCATTTTTTAGAGTGTATATATACAGTGTAACCCGCTTATAAAGTGCACTTTTATAACGTACTTGCGGCTCTAACGTACGTTTTTTGAATTCCCATTCACAACTGTGAAAGGTTCTTATTTTGGTTATAACGTACTATCGGTTATAGCGTTCTGTTGTGGTCACCTCAAGGTACGTTATACCATATTATATGTACGTAACCGGGTCGCACTGTAGTTTGACATCTGTTTTGGTGTGTTGGTGGCGTTTATACTTTTATTTATTTGTATTTCGATAACCCATTCATCCTCGATTACAAACTATTGCGTTTATTTTTTATTTTCAGATCCGGGTGCTCCGGAATCCGCTCTTCATCAGTCCACGTTGAATTGGAATGCTCCAAATCTACTGGCTGGTCCGGGAATTGCTTATTACGAAGTTAAAACAGAAATCTCAGACGGTAATGCAACACTCATAAAGTCTATCATCTCACGAATAAGAGGCCAGCTATGTACCATGGAAGATGAACCTTGCAACAATGGCTCGTTAACATTTAAATATTTCGTGCGAGCTGTGAATGTTATAAACAAAGAAAATATAACGAATACAAAAACTGCCGAAGAAATCAACGAGGGAGTATGTAAAGAAGAAACTGATGAATTTTCCAAGTGGTACAATAACAATAAAGATACTAAGACTTTTTTGGAAGGTGCATGGTCAACGCCGCTTTCGTCAGGGTGTTCACCTCCATATGGTGTTCAAGCCTACATTCCCGTACTAATCGGGCTAGGCGCTTTGTTTACAGTTATAATAAGTTATTTTGCATCTAAAAAATACGTTCAAATGAAGGATATTAGAATCGAGTTCCCACCGGGTTTAACCGATCTTAATGAAGAATCGCACCCTAAAGGGTTCGATGAAACCAATACGGATGATATGGCACATTTGTTAAAGAGCGTTCGATATGTCACTAATTTTAGCGATATTAACAGTAATCCTACGAAATATGATGTAAGTCATACATTTGTTGTTCACGATGAAGACTGCAGCAACGTCGAAATCAGCAATATGAGTGATACTTTAAATAGTTCACCCATTGATAGTCCGAATATGAATTTAAGACAGATGCCAAACCAGTCACCGCCTCAATCGAATCCTGCAGTGAGTCCTGTAATTGTGAATGGCTATGTCCAGCATAAGCCTTTACCAACAAATGTAAGCACTCATATTTCTGATATCCAAACAAAATTTCTTAAGTCATGGTATCTTTCAGTTCCAAAAAATATTACAATCTTTTGCTACTCTTTTTTCTAAAATGAAATGTAATCCTTTTTTTTCTTACAGCCTCTATTGAACGGTTATATACAAATGGACGCGTCCAGAAATTCGTTAATGCCATCAAAACAAAAAGATCCACTTAATTTAAATTGTGATTATGTACAAATGGATGCGTCCAGAAATTCGATAATACCATCGAATTTGACGACAATGGATTCATCAAAACTAAAAGATCCAAGTGGTTTAAATTGTGGCGCACAGGAAAATATATCGGGATATGTTACGCAAGAACAATTATCAATGTTCGGCCTTAGTCAACAATAGATAACTCGTATAAATTTAATTACATATTATAAAGAAAAAATATTCTTAAGAAAAAAATTTCCAAAAGTCTGAAACTTTATTATTTTTGGGTCAACGTTCTCTAAGCGGTTAAAATTAGGTCATAATATGTAGAATGTTTCCGCTACTGCCACATTTAACACATGAATAACGTAATTGGGTCATACTCCGGGACGCGGTCACAGTCGGAGTATAAAATGGGTGATGCACTGATTAGCACCCCTTTATAAGGAATAGAGTAGGAACGTTATTAGCCTTAAGTTAGCTTTAAATAGGTTAATTAATTAATAATCGTAGAAGGTTTTTGACGAAATTTTTCCTTAAGTATAAATTATAGTTAAATCATACAACATTTAAAATTGCTGCATGCCACTAACTATACTAAAGCTGATAAAGATATTGAAACATGTCTAATCACTTAAGTACAATAAATATCTAATCAAAAAATAAATTTTACCGATGTAAAAAAAAATGGGTTCTTACGAAATTTGGAGGTTTTTTGGAAAGTTAATTTTGTCCTTGAAATATAGGCAAGTACAAATATCTAAAGGAACATAGTATTCGGTCTGTTCTTTTTGCATGCACTTTTTACATGCACTTTTTACACTTTCTTATACTTTTTTACACTAGCTCTTAAGCGAGTGGAGAAAAGTATAATGCCGCAAGTCCACACTCGCCTTCACTCGCATTGACCGATGCGAGTTAGCGCGAGGGCGTGTGAAATGCCGCATGTACACACTCGCCTTCACTCGCATTGACCGATGCGAGGTAGCGCTCGTACGTCTCTCTGGCACTGTTTGGACGCGTTTCAAAAGGATTTGCTTACAGCACTATGGGTCTCGCTTGTAGCACTCGTGCGTACCCTTTACACATGCGCCTAGACGTTCGCAACGGGCAATGCGAGTGAAGGCGAGTGTGTACTTGCGGCATTAAGGATGAATGGGAGAGGGGACAAGCCTACTGTTTTCGTATAGCTGTGACGTCAAATGTTGTTTAAAATAGTTAGTTAGTTAGTAAAAAGTGGAAGAAGTCCATGCAAAAAGAACATACCTCATTATAACTGTATTCTGTATTCGTCAAAACTAGCACAATGCCTTACTCTCTAGAGAGCTTAAGGGGGAACATCTGAGTATAACATTTTTTTATCATATTTTTTTTTGCTTATCTTAATGTTTGTAGTCTTAAGCCCGAAACACAATGCACACGTTCCGTTCCGTTCCGTCACGAAAAGTGAGGTTATGTGATCCGTAAAAGTTGAATTTAGGTGAACTTGTCCGATCCGTTTCGATAAGGTCTACTTTGACAGCTGAACGTGACAGAACGGAGCATTGTGTTTCAGGCTTTAAGAAGATTGTGTGTAAATTTCATATTGAAATTTCAATAAATGTGAAAGTTATGGGCAATTAACCGGATTGAACCCTTGTTTAATTCTCTAGTGAGTCATTTAAACGCGATTCTCTCGAAAAACACTTTTCAAAGACGGTCCCCAAAACCTTCGGAATTTTTAATTGTAAAATAAGCCAAGCAATATGCAGACAAATCAAACTTCTTAGGAAAAACTACTCGAAATGTATCGAAGGGCTTGAGTGCGTTTGTGTGTGTAATTGATTCTGACGTAATTGAAATAATTAATATTGAAAGAGATATAAAAAAAAAATTGAATGTATCTCAAATCCTAATCAATTAGTGGCAAATGTTGCCTTTCAAAATATTTTAACGAAGATCAAATTTATTTGCTGAAACAATATCCAGTAAGTTTAAAAATACGTTACATATTTTATTAAAAGGAAATGTTAAATAAACGAATATCTAAATTATTTTCAGATTGGTGTTACTTTAGACGAGGTAGTCCCTCCGGGGCTTCACCATTGGTTCTGCTCAGTTGATAAAAAATGTTATATCCTATTTTATAAATTTAAATTATAACTCCCTATAACTTGTTACAGAAACAGCACATGGAAAAAAAGAGAGGCGGAAGACACAAAAAAAAACATCACAGCTATGGTAAAAGTAATACGACTGGTACAAACACTAAATTCCTTTAAATAACTTCACGGTAAAAAAAAAAGGTAGCCCACTAACTTAAGAGTTTATATTTTTACATATTAAATATAAATATGTACACATAAATATAACTATAAATTAAATATAATATAAATATGATCTAACGTTGTTAATGATAAGAAAACGAATTAAGATTTAGGCGATAATCTCACCGAATTTTATTGATTACCGTGAGCACTGCACTATAATATTTTTGAAAATTCCTTAATTTACACTGGTCTAACAGTAAAAAAACCTTACATATTAAATATAAAAATAAATTAAATATAATATTTATAAATATTTGATTAAAAATTTCATTACAGACCTTTCATTCTTACGACACCCTATGAACTAACTCACCTAACTCAACTTTCAGCTTTAAAATTAATAGTCAAAGTGGATTTTTCAATGGAAAATAATACGTTACATGCATTTATTTTCAAATATTTTGTTTTTAAAATTTTACAACCATAATTTGTTATTACATTTTACATTGTAAACATATTTACAATATGTATGTAATTTTACCAACCGAATTTAATTGGATTAGCTATTGAAATGTAAAATTAAATTCGGTTATAATTTTACAGTTTTTTGATTGACAGCAAATTGCCAACGATAAATGTTGTAAAAAAATTTTACTGTGTAGGCTTTTGTATTTTTTTTTTGTAGTTATTCTCTTTTTTTTATCAAGTCAGAAAGGTCGATAATTGAGGTTAAAATGAAAATAAAATTCAATCGGCCGTTATTTTTTTTTCAAAAAACACTACCCAGAGAAGGGCATCATACCTTACATTTTCAGAATCTTTTTGAAATTTTTGTTTTGGATCAACCGACTGCATGCAATCTTGGAAACCGCAGTCAGTGCGATATACGGTTGATATACGTATATTAGATTATATTATATTACTATAAGATTCATGTTACTATCTCAAGGGGTTTGGGAGGTACGAGCCTTCAAGCGTACAGATGGACTGAAATTTTTTTGCTTTGTTGGTGAAAAAATCGATCACAATACAAATCAATTGTTGAAATAATAAAGTAAAAGTAAGAGCCCTTTCTTAACAAGATATGAATTTCTATACATCTGTTTTTCATTTTGTAGAATTTTATTTTACATTTCCGCTGTTATAAATAAATGTTACAAAAATAAAAAAATAAAATTGTCTTAATGCTAGTTATAAATATTCATATTATTGTGCCCTTATTGCGATGTTGTATGTAATCGTAAACGCACATCTCAATGACACGTTTTCATCTTCATTTATCATCTCAAGAAGTACTAGTGCCTGACAAACCTCAACATTTTTTGACATGCCCCAAATGAAAAGTTGTCATAAGAATGGTTAGTCAATGATCACTACGGCAATATGATTCCCATCAGTCGAAGTAGATGGGTGTCCTAAACGAGGAGGATCGGTTTTCGGTAAACCTCTAGTTTATCCACTTATGTTTAACATCTTATAATTTATGATTTAAGCTTGTATTACACTGTTTGACCAAGTGGTCAAATTGCAGTAATATGCGATGCGAAGTAGGCGAATACAAATAAATCTCACAGTATTCATTCGGTCAAATTCACTATTTTGCATTGCTTACTACTGCAATTTGACAGAGTGGTCATATAGTGTAGTACTAGCTTAACTGCTACGTAATAAAACTAAAAAGTGGATAACATATACAGACATATTCAGCACCAGAGTCACAAGTCACAAATTAGGTGGAGAGTTACAATTTTGAATTAATTGTGACTTTTCGTATTCTGTACACATGTCTTCAACTATGTGAAGAAATTATTGTGACCTACACTACGATTCATAAACTTCACTTTAATGTTTAATTGTTTGCATGTAAAAAACAGAACGAAATACCATTTCACTTTAATATTTTTAAAATAAAGTATTTTCAAAAGCTTTGATTCTGCTGTTTAAAATTAATAAAATAAAATTTTCGGTGAGATGTATTTTTAACTTGAATATTTTTCAGTAAAAAATTAAACGGAGTTCTTCAAGTAAAATTAATTAAGTACTTAACAGCAATGAACTTAAAACTATTAGTATTAAGAATTAATTGAAACTAAACTAAACTAATTAATTGAGAAGCATTAAAACAATTTTTTTTATCGAATTAGACATAAAAGCAAAACTGATATACATAAAAAGATCAGAACGGTATTGATAATAATGAAATTAATACGAGTATTATTCATTTATTAATTTATTTAAAAGAGATTCCATTGAAATATGTAAAATTCGAGAAAAGTGTTGTGGTCAAAATTGACCCAATCCGAATATAACGCATTTTATAATATTAAAAGGACCGCAACTTCAAAAGATGTATATTGGTTTTTTATTTTATTTACGCAGAATATCTACTTTTATGAATATAACCTACATTACCTTCTTTTATCTAGAGATTGTATGAAAAAAAATTGGTATTCATATTTATTAGTATAATAAAATTGTTTCAAAACTTTTTAACTTTGTATCTTTTTATCTATTACTTCATGTACTCTTATGTATAATTAATGATACTCATTTTTTTGAGGTTCGTTTTTCAAAGTTTAACAATCACACAATTGGAACCTTCAAAATTATCAGTTCAGCGTGATAAGGACAACCTCCTTACTTTATTTACACGTCCCATTGGAAATCACGTAAAAAAAAAAAGTTCACTATAAATTATAAAAAAAAACTCAGATCGAGTTATTATTTCAGTACTGAGACATAAAATTTAATGCGTATTCCATAGACGTCTCGTCGTTTTAGAGAACCGCCGATTGTATAGTATGTATCATCTAATTTCGTTCATATTTTTTCTTTTAATAATATGCAATTAGATTTGTATCTATTGTTGACTAAGGCCGAACATTGATAATTGTTTGTGCGTAACATATCCCGAAATATTTTCCTGTGCTCCAGAGTTTAAACTACTTCGATCTTTTTGTTTTGATGAATCATCCGTCGTCGTCACATTTGTTGGTATTATCGGATTTTCGGACGCATCCATTTGAATATAATCGTTCAATGGTGACTGTAAGAAAAAATCGCTATAATTTATTTTATATTATATATAAAAAAAAAAGATTATAGGGGAGAGTGGGCAAAGTGCGGCTAATGTGTACTAGCAAGGTAAAGGGAGCCCCTTTTAAAATTTCTAGTTTGCAATAGCGTCATCTTCTAGCAAAATAAATTATACGAAAAAGCTTCATAAATTGACCACAGTGCACTAAAAACGAAATCCACTTTAGTTACAGTTCCTTCAATTTTTCTCATATTATAATTTTGGTACCATCTGAACCATGGAACAGTTGGAACTCTACTCATGTAATGGGTTTTATTTGCCATTTTTCCCAATAGTGCAAATACTCACGAAGACATCCAACATGAACCCCTCTATAGACTTCGTGCGTATTTAAACGATAATTATACATCAAGATTAGTTTTGTTTTTTTGCAATTTATCCAGATCGAGAGTAGTGATTCAAATTCGTATTGAAAACACCAAGAACACTGTTGATTTTTTATTTTTTTATTGCTTTTTCCTGTAGATAGTAAGCTATATTAGAGAGTTTATAGCGAAAAGGTGACTTAGTAAGCCCACTGGGGCCACTATTCCGGTTAAAATCTATATTCTAGACTACTATCAACAGGAAAAAGCAATAACAAAATAAAAAACCAACAGTGTTCTTGGTGTTTTCAATACAAATTTGAATCACTAAGGTAAAAGTACCTATATTGGGCCATTTAGCTAAGTTGGGACACTCAACTTAAAGATGAAAAAACAAGCATAATTATCTGCCAATCTCTTAAAGAAATGACGTCATATCACGACTTAACCCTTCAACCGTTCATCTGAACGCCTCTCATTGTTAATTATTTTGTTTCCTTTGAACTGCGTGGTTTAGAAGTGATAAGTGGAATATTTTGTCTAAATTGAACTGCTTTCTAACTGTATTTGTTAAGGGTATTTATATGTTTTATATGCTAGTGTTTTTTTAATGTTTTTAACGACTACTAGTATTAGTTTATTGTTCATAAAAGGGTAGAAATCTCTCATCGTTGTAATTTAACGTAATTTCATCTAAGTACGAGGGTGGTCCAACTTAGGGACACAAATTTGCCAAGTGCGCCTCAGTTGGGCCGACTGGCCTTGAGTCCGGCTGATGCTTCCAATGGATAGCCAAGATCAATCCAAGCCTATCGATATACTTAACAGCTATTTTTCGATAACCCGGCCCTATATTGGGCTTCCCCGGTCCAATATAGGGCCACTTGGAACATTTGTGTCCCTAAGGTGGGTCACCTCCATACTCATATGAAATAAGCCCAGCCCCAACATACATACATATATTCAATGATCTAAGTCTCATCTTTCCCCAGCAAATAGAATCCATTGTTCTAACTCCAGAAATTAAACAACAAAATAGACAACTTCTAATATACTTTTACAAAAAAAAAAATAATATTAAAGAAAATTAAAATATGTAACTTTACAAACAATTTGTACGTATTAATTTACTAAATACTTTATTTGAAGTATCTTCTTTGTTTTTTTAAATGCAGTATTAAGTGTATAAAAATAATTTTTGAATTAAACTACTTCTACCTATATATTATACACTTTAAACACAATTAAATATTAAAGAAAACTAAAATTATTTTTAAAAAATGTACCAATATACTTATTTGTTTTTCTTTTCTTTAATTAAGTATATTATAAGTAATTTTCAAACTCGTCAACCCTTTCAATGTAATCCTCCATGACAATTGGATGTGGGGATGTTAATAATTTGCTTATTACCTGCTTAATTGCCGCCTGGCAATTATAGTTGCCAATTAAGGCACACCATGCTAAAAGGTGTCCCAATATAGGCACACTGACTAAGTAAAATAAATAGTTCATTTTAATATTATAAGATATAACTTCTTACATCAAATAAAACCAGTGATTATTTTCAAGCAAGGTTAGGGTCTGCGTTTAAATCGTGTGTTTTTTTTTTTTTCAAAACTGAGAAAAGTTGAATTAAGCCCTTAAGTGTCCCATTAGTGGTACATTTACCTTACTCTCGATCTGGATAATTCGCAAAAAAACACACTTATTGTAATGAAATAAAGCGACTCTGATCCACCCAAAACATCCCCCCGATAACATTTATATTTTAGAGTGCCCATTGAGGCCATTAAGAACGATAGCAGCCTAGACATAGATTAAGATACAAAACTGTTAGTATTAAATATATAATGCAAATAAAGCATATTTAAAAAACAGAAAAACAGAAATTATACTATGCCGGCAAAGTGGGCTGAAAGGAGTAGCCTTCAAACACTTTTACGTAAAGCTGACAGAAGGTATTTTTTTATTTTTTGGGGCGTGAAAACACAAAATTGCAGAGCAATTTTTTGGAAATAAAAAGTCCATCACAATACTTTATTAGTAAAACTAAGGTAAGATTTTCATCGTGTAAACTAGGCTTAATTACTATGTATAATGGGATATATAACTTGATTTCTAGCCATCTAATATAAAGGGTTTTCCAATAAGGACTTGACAACTTTTTTTCAAAATAATATAATTTAATTTGCAGACGTTGTTCCTTCGTGTACTTTACCATGATAAAAATGTTAAGTTTACTGAATAAATTGACAGTGACAGTTCGATGATTAGTAAAAGGGTGCGTTCACAAATTGAATTCAAAGTTGTCAAGTCCTTAATGGAAAACCCTTTAGAATACTGTGTTCTGGTGAAAAAAATTGAATGTAAAGGTACCTTCGAAGTGTGTGTGAAATGGAATATTTCCTATGTAATAGCGAATATATCATAAACATATTTTCTAAAGTATGCTGTATACTTACATTTGGAAGTAAAGGCTTATGCTGGACATAACCATTCACAATTGCAGGACTCATTGCCGGATTCGATGGCGGCAGTGACTGGTTTGGCATCTGTCTCAACTTCCTATTCGAACTATTATAGATGAGTGAATTATTTGAAGTGTCATTCATGTCGCTGATTTCGACGGAATGGGCATATACTACGCTGCTACAATCTTCATCGCGAACAACGATTGTAGAAGTCACATCATATTCCGTAGGTTTACTTTTAATAACGCTAAGATTAGTGACATATCGAACGGTCTTTAACAAATGTGCCGTATCGTCCGTATTGATATTATCGAAACCTTTAGGGTGCGATTCTTCATTAAGATCGGTTAAACCCGGTGGGAACTCGATTCTAATATCCTTCATTTGAACGTATTTTTTAGATGCAAAATAACTAATTATAACTGTAAATAAAGCGCCTAACCCAATTAGTATGGAAGTGTAGGCGATAGATGGAGGTGAACACTTTGACTGATGCAATGTTGACCATGGACCTTCCAAAAATGTCTTAGTATCTTTATTGGAATTGTACCACTCGGATAATTCGACAGTTCCTTCTTCACATTTAGTTGATATTTCATTTATTGCTTCTATCTCGTTCAATCCCGTGTCAGTTACATTTTCTTTGTTTATAACATTCACAGCTCGCACGAAATAGTTAAATGTTGACTGGCCTTTGTCGCAAGAAGGTGTCATGGTACATAGCTGGCCTCTTATTCGTGAGATACTAGCTATGGATGTTACATTATCTTCTGAGATTTCTGTTTTAACTTCGTAATAAGCAATTCCCGGACCAGCCAATAGTTTTGGAGCACTCCAAGTCAAATTCGATCCGACAATATTGATTTCTGGAGCTCCTGGACCTGAAAATTATAAAATTTTAAATTTAGTTGGATCTTTCTCAAATATATTTCATAAATCATCAATGTCGCGATTGCCCAAGTCTGTCCCTTGTCTCCTGAAGTCGTCGTTTCCTATCGTCTCGATCCCAAGACACCTTTCATTAGTTTTTCGCCGGGCTTGAAGACAACAATCCCGCTTTTGGTTTTAGTTTAAGAATATCACTCAAAAACCCAGACCAAGTTAGGCTAACTCTAGAAAAAATCATAACGCAAATCACGATCGGCTGCAAGCCAATTGCATGAAACACTGAATTCCGATTCATATTGTTGTTTGAGGATAAAGAAGAATTACTATTGTGCATATAGCTTGTCCTCTATTAAGGACTCTCGTTTGGGAGCTAATCGAATTTAAGCAAATATCTCAAGTGATGTAGGTATGTATATAAAAAACAGTACTGTATTCCGTATTGTACTTTAGAAGCGTGTGTAATACAAGTACAGTCAGTATACAAATTTAATATAGGTATTAACCTATTTTCTACAGATACTTACTGCTAACATTTGTAGTTTCGATCAATTCCTCACTCCTTTCTGATTCCTCCGTTGTTCTTGCAGTAACTGAAATTTTATACTCTGTATAACTGGACAGATGTTTCAATACATAAACTATAACACTAGCATTGATCATCAGATCATCAGGCTGAAACGGCTCTCCATTATAGCTACATATAAAAAAAAAAAAAATGTTTTTTTGATGAATGTTTTCACAGTACATTTTGAATTGAAAATACAAGGTTTTCCGGTAAATACTGTTAAATTTATTTTGTGTGACGTTTCGGACTCGACTGAGTCCTTTATCAAACTGGATAAAGAACTCAGTCGAGTCCGAAACGTCACACAAAATAAATTTAACAGTATTTACCGGAAAACCTTGTATTTTCAAAAAAAATGTTATCTGAAGATGTTGCATCAACTTATCAAATTGTATTTACTGTATTGTATAACATAGTAGTTTTCCATTCATGGATTCTGGAGCTTCCCATTGCAGAGTCAAAGAAAAAGCTGTTTTGCCTATTATTTGAAGTCTCCGAGGAGGTGAAGGCTCTAAAAAAAAGAAATAGTTCATGCCTTATATTAAAAATTGACTTAGTAACTACGGTCAACGTAAAATCCAATTTTAAAAATTTTCGATCGCTGCGTATATTATTTTATATGTAAGACTTTCACTTAATAATTGATTTCTTGAAATCATAGTATTGAAACTAGCTGCAATAATACACTGCACATATGATCTGATTTCACACTATCTGATTTAAGCAAGCAACGATATTTAGTTGCAACACTCGCCACATAATTAAAATATGGCACAACTAGCAGTAAAATGCATAAGTATACTAAGTAAAATTATCGAATTTCTATACTATGAAACAGGTTCAATACTAGATACATGCCAGTTCGTTTATCTCGCATATGATTAGTATTGGGAGACACACTGCCTGTATTAACGATATTATGATATCAATACTAGCAGTGTATCCATGGTATTACGAAGAAATTCGCTGTATATCAATGGTATAACGCTAACTTGAAATAGAACAATTTGGACGGTTGAAAACCAAATTTTCCACCTTTTCCATAAGTTTCATGATAGACTCGACGATGGACGCGCGGCGTGAGCATTTAATGAATTACTATTTCTCAATTGCAATTGGAATGATGGAATTAACGATCAATTTGTCAATTATAATCGTACAGGTTTGATGTGTAATTATCAGTCAACTAGGAATGATGATTCGGATACGTCGTATGCCTAGGATACACGTGACGTTTCTATAAGAAGCCTAATAAGGGCTAGCAAGATAAATTAGTTGGTTGAATACTAAACAAATAGAATAACTGTGTGTATTTATATGCCTTTTATTAAAATATAATAATAATAATAATAAAATAGTGTTAAAATGTGCGTTTCAATAGAACCATAAATACGTTTCATGTCGACTCGACTGTATTTCAAGTAGAATTTTTTTCCTAAACAAACTTTCAAAATAAGGATGGTAAAACTAGAAGCCAATTTTTCAGAATTTTTGGGTTGTTTTTCGGCGTCAAATTCAAATTTAGGTTTGATTTTTGGGCTTAAAATTCGTGAAGCAGTATAGGTCTGTTCTTTTTGCATAAAATGTCTGCACTTTTTTACACTAACTATTCTTAACAACATTATACGTCAAATCAATGAGACAAACTGAAACTCAAACAGTACACCCGCCACTCCCTTCTACACTTTTCTGCACTGGCACGAGAGCTAGTGTTAAAAGTGTACTCAGTGTACACTAAACCCGACAAAAAGAAAAGACCTAATAGGTATGTATATTAATTTTCAGTGTATAGGTACTTACTTGATTCTAAAGTTGTTACTTCTTTCGGATTAACATTAAATGGACCATCTTTCGTTTCTGAGTACATATTCATCCAAATGGCATAAGTAGTATACGATTTCAAATCGTTCAGGGTATAGTTCACTTCTTCGCTACTAATGTTTAAAATTTTCTCCGCGCAACTGGAGTTTTTCGAAATTAACGGACAATATTTAATTCGAAAGCCTTTAACAACTGTACTGTGCACACAGTCCAACATCCATTTTAATTGAATAGTGCTTCCATTTACGGGCAAGAAATTAAAATTAACTTGTACCAAATCTGAAATATTTTTTTTAATAATTCGTAAGTTAAATTTTAATGTAAACAGTTAAAAACATACCATTATTAGGTTTTCCTGTACACTTTGGCCACACCATTCCCGAACTAAACGATCCCGAAACATTGTGGTAGTAATTCGCTGAAACTGCAAAATTCATTTGATCCTTCGATGGAATGGATTTATTCCTTGCATTTTTATCTACTCTTATAAAATCAAAGCCACTCTGAAAACAACGAAATGCGATTAATTTTATTCAACTCTTTGATTTTGAAATATATGTTCTTACTTCGCACTCTTCCGCGGTTACGGTTTTTGCTTTACATTGAAATAATGTGTAGTCTATCAGGATTAAATTGCTATCGTTATACTTTTCCGGTTCGCTCCACATTATATCGTAGTCTGGATCATTCCATATTTTTTTTAAAAATCTCGGCCCAGGATATTCTAAATGATATTGATACAAATATAAAATAATTGATAATTACCCAAATAATATAAAAAATTATTTATTTATACGAAAAACGATTAACTGAAATATTTGTTAATTTGAAAATATGTTCACTCAGAGAAAAATCTTGGTAGCATTGACAAAACTACTTTTAATATATTATGTACATTACCATACGTCCAACAAAATACAATTGACAAATTTCATTATTCTTTGATAAAAACCCACTCACTGTCTTGATGACAAAAGAACTTGTTGAATTGAGAAAAAATGGATAATAAAACATTGTTGTATTTATTAAAGATAAATTATCAAATCAACAAATTTTTTGTATTTGTAACATTTGACAATAGTTTTATTGCATATCACAAGTGAATTTTGTCAAATCAATTAATTAATTTATAATACCAAAATACACATTTATTTATTTTCAAATTGTCTTTGTTTAACGTACATAGTCCTAAAACTATTACTAGTATTACACTGTTTTACCATATGGTCAAATTGCACTAAACAATGAGAAATAGCGAATTCTAATTATTCTCGCAATATCCGCTAGGTCAAATTCGCAATTTGACCACTTGGTCAAACAGTGTTACTAAATCCTCTTTTCCTAACAAAAAAATCGGCCAACACTCTGGGCGTAACTTTATTATTTTAGTGGTAGAAGTCTGAAACGTGTGTTTAGTGCTGATATGCGATACTGGTTGTCGATAACAATACCAATGTGTGGTATGGACTTTTGGAATTTTGAAATCCTGTTGTTTCCTATAGCATACGCATAAGCTTCATTGACTAATACGAGCGCAACAACTATCGTCAAAAGACTGGGATGATTTTATGATTAAATTACAGGTAGGTATTTTAGAATTAACCCTGTCCAAAATTTTAAAATCATCTGCACGGGGTAATAAGATATTTGTCCAAAAATTTGGATTAAAATAAAATAAGCTCCACTAATTTCTAATTGCTTATTAACTTTTAAATTCAATTGCCTTTGCAGTAAATTATTACTTATTATTATTATTATTATTTATTAATAAGAAGTATATAAATATACATGATTATTATAAAGCATTAGTAGCTAAGACCATCAGCTGTCAAAATTATTACTTATACTCATACCTTCGTTCGGAACACGTACCACGCTACCGTTAACTGATTCTCCTTCATTGTTAACTGTATGAAGCGTGAATTCGTAATCAGCCTTTTCTAACTCGTATGTTGCCGAATAATCCGTTTTATTTATAAATTTAATATTGCTAAAAGTAAAACAGAAAATTAGTAGGAACCACAGGAATTTCTAGGTTTAAATTGCACTTACATTATTTCCTGGTTCCTTCGAACGTCTTTTATGCGTTCGGTTATATTGGGGCCATTATATTCGGTTTCATTAACGCGACGCCAATAAATAATGCAGGTTCTTATAGTCGAATTGCTGTGCAATTTAATTTCGAAACCACCGATGTCAACTTTGGGAGGGTCGTTTGGCTTTGCTGGACTCGTTTGGAAGGTTTCACTCGTTTTCGTCCAATATAAGCTACTATTAACAGCATTTAAAGATTTCATATCCAATTGGACTGTATACCTTTGGGTGATAATATATAATTAATGTTAAAATCATCAATCTCTAAAGAATGAATAGTAAAGCAAATGTACCATGTATAAGGTTTTAAGCCTGTGATTTCAACACTATTTTCTTCTGATTCTTGAAAAACATTTTCGAGGTGGGTGACCCAATTGTCTTTGTTATATTCGGATACATATTTAACAACATACAGAATACCTGCAACATGACAAAAAATTTAATTTACTTTCTGTTCTATGCATCTATCTGATAAGCAATTGATATACCCTTTTTCGTGAAGAGGTATTTAACGTTCCAGTTTAAAACAGCACTGTTTGTTGTAGTACTCGTTATAGCCAAATTCGGATTGCCGGGGATTGCTGAAAAAAATTTCGATTAATTTGAGTCGGTTCCATAGTAATATGCTACGATGTAGAGGTACGTACCACTATCGAAATTGCTAATTATATAATTATCAGAACGAGCAGGGCCTAATGAATTATTGGAAATTAATGTAAAATTGTAAATGTCATGAACCACACGATATTTTCCCTCTTCTAGTGTAATATTACATTCGATTCTCTTTGTATTCTCGACGTGGCGTAGCGTACAGTTATACACCTGAATTATCAAAGAAAGGAAAATCATTGGTTGAAAGAGTTGCAATTTTAGAGTTCGATTTGGAAGTTACATACATATGTAAGAACTGTAAATTTATGAGTAGTAAGTTAAAGTTATTAGTCCGAATCTAATTCATTTCGATTGATTAGGAACAATAGGTTTGTTCTATTTGCCTGCACTATCTACACCTTTTACACCTTTTCCACCTTTTCCGTTCTTTTTGCCGGTGTAACGTCACCGGTGGCTGTTCTTTTTACCGGGTGTAGTGCAAAAGTGTACACTTTGCTGCACTCGGTTGGGAGCTGGTGTAAGTTCTTCTTCTTTACAATCTGTCAAATTTGGAAGCTGTATGCAGATAACATTGACTTTTTGAATTTAAGAAATCGCTGTTTTGACTGAAAACATGCAAGAATATTGAATGGCAATAAATTTTCATTGATAGAAGTGAAAAAATAAAGCAAATAAAAAAGTTCTGAATTTTAGCTGTCACTTTCATACACTAAGCCGTTCTATTTGCGCGACCTGCACTCTACACTTTGAGTGTATTTTGACGTGCAATTAAGGTGCAAGGTACACTAAAGTGTAACTTACACCGGGCAAAAGAAACAAACCTAATTTTATTACTTAAAGTTAATAAAGTTCATGAGAGCAAAAGTATAAATGAGTTGTTCAGTAGAAGAGTTGCCTAACCAACAATTACTGCGAACTGAGATATCAAACGCTAAACGCAGACGTAATTTGAAAAATTTCTCTCTAAACATTTTCACGAAGATGTGACGAAATTCGTGATAGACACAGTCGCAATGTTTTAAAATGATTGCAAGTGATCGGATCGAAATGTCAAATATGACTTTATTATAGTAATCTAAAACGCACTGTATTATTTAGAGAAGAAAGTAATAAAATGGAAATGCAAGAAATTTCGATGAGAACTAAAAATAATTCACTGATTTTCGCTTACAGCGATCCCTTGCATCTCGTTGCGAAATTTTGACATTTCGATCCGGCTGCGATTGCGTTCATTCTGTACGCGTCTTAAGGCTCTTAGTGACTTGACGAGTTTTCATACAAATTCATGTACCTTTTTCTCAGAAACTGCTCTACCGATTTGAATCAAACTTTTTACACTTACTATGTTAGTAAATATAATGCTACTGAATGAAAGAATTTCAAAACTATTAAAAACTAATTGACTTATAAGCTTTGAAAGTTTAAAGCTTTTTCATATTTCTGAAACTTAAAAATACATATTTAGAATTATCTTTTTAAAAATTCCTTTTTTCAATATAAATACCATGTTTCTAACTTTAAGCAAAAAAAAAATAATCTTGATATCTGTTATCAGTTTCTAGAAAAAAGAACGTTTATAGAAAAAAATGCGAAAAAAGAATTGTTAAGGAGAGTGAAAAAACTAAAATCGTTTAGTTTTTATTTTTTTTCGATAGTTTTCTCTCCAAATTGAAAATTATTTTTTTTTGTTTATATTGTTAATACAAATCAGTCATGGTTCTGTTTTCAAACCTTCTTCTGTTTTTTATCAGATTATGTGCTGTTATTCATTTGAAATATAAATTTGAACTTTCTCACTTTGAACTAACTTTTTGACCACTTTTACCGATCGGAAAAATCTGCGGTTTATTTTATTTTGTGTAGACTTGAATGCAGAAAAATAATAAAATACTATTAAAAAAATTCAATAAATTTTTCGTATCCAAGTCACTAACCCCCTTAAGTAATGGAAAATTGAATAGCAGGAACCAGAAAATAAAATTAATTAACTCCAAAGCTTGGTGAAAATAATTTTCGATTTCAGTAGAAGTCGATATCGGTCTTGATTTCGACAAAATTCAGAAGTCCAAACAGACAGAGATCTCTCATATGTTTTAATAAAATTTCGAGATTTCCCCAAATCCAGTTTGAAATCTTTGAATGTAAATTAGCTGTTTTTTGATACCACTAGAAAAGTAGTATATTTAATTTTTGTTAGTTCGGTAAAAGCGAAATGTAGTTAACTGTAGACAATAATATAATTATTAACACTTACGTCTGAGTCAACCTGGTATAATAAATTATATGTGGGCTTAACGAAATTGTCCGGACTTTCGAAATGACATAGCAAATATTCAAAATCGTATGACTCGCAAGAGATATTTTTTTTACTTTTTCTGGGGGTGTACCTGTTGAAATCAAATTATTTTAGGATCATGTGACATAGCTGTATTTGAAAGTAGATATGTACCTATAGTAATGATGGTCCTACCCACGTGGACGTTGCTCATAGAGCACCATATTGTATCGTTCATTGGCTGTACATTGCGAAGAGTTAACTTTATTGTCGTTTTATTTAAAATCTATAAGGAAAACCATTAATTAATAACGAGTTGAATAAAATAAAATTCACATTATTGATATTAATGAATTTAATGAATTTAATGCGCATCACGAGAATAATGTGTTTTATAGTCAGTCTGTAAAAATCTACTACGCAGTTAACTTCGACTTGAGTCGATATAAACAGCAATGGTATAACATAATTTAATGCCGAGAAGAGTTTAGTACGTATTAACGAATGTGATATAAACAACATCGTTCAAATCCATTGAATTTTCCGCGTTCATTAACCAGCAAATACACGATACAACGGTTGTGCAAACTGTTGGCCCGATTTGTCGTTGTATACGACAATTACATCGTTTATGCGGTATGCGCTTATGAACGTCGGTTGGACCAATACGGTTTTACGCTCTCAATAGCTGTGTTTTTTATTCCCGGTTAACCATAAAGCTCGACAAAATTGCACGGCAAAACAACAACAGTGCGGTTACCGTAGCCGCATTGTTGTTGTTTTGCCGTGCAATTTTGTCGAGCTTTATGGTTAACCGGGAATAAAAAACACAGCTAATATCAATTTCAAACTTGCGGTCGCATGCATATTGCAAGAAAATTGTAAGCAAATCGTGTCGTGTTGGACAGATATAGCACCTACACACGTCGGTTGTTCGTGTATTTGCCGCTTTACACAAATTCTCACCTCTACTTCCTCTGGATGTATAACTGTGCTATTAAAACTGAAAGACAAAAAATTGCTGTTTGATGTCTCATTAGCTTCATATAAGCTGCAGAATAGTTCAACTGTAGAATCATTTTTACTAACAATATTTTCCTGGGGATATAAATCTAAAAATATTAAATTAAAATAGGTATAAAGCACAATCGTTTATTAATAATTAAAATAATTTTGTTAAACTTACATCCTATTTTATTGCAAGATATTTCTGATACAGATAACAGCACTAAAAACCAAGTCCAATTCAGAGTCATCTTTCTGCAAATATAACAGTTTTCATATTAGTAAAGTACATAGTCGGTTAGGCCATCTGTTTCATTCATTCTTTCAAATTATTAAGTAATAATAATGCAATACAAATTTTCTATTAGTCTGGGAGAAACTTTATTATTTTTCGTTCACGCCACTCAAATTTTGGTAGGAGGAAGTAAAAAACAATTCAAAATATCTAATAGATATGTTGGAATCCATAAAGACATACATATATGCAACCTTTTAACATCCTCTTACGGGACGTACATATATGAAAAAAATTCGTGAAAGTAGCCTATTACATAAGAAGTCTGTGAAAGAAATATTTCGAAAACTGTAAAAGTAGTTTATGTAAATATATCTTCTTACATCCTCTTAAAAACTTTAAAATTAACTTTTTGTCGATTATGTAGAAAGCATTAGGAAGTGAAAACCAATTCGATATCTCATCAGATCCAAAAAATATGTAGGAATTTGTGAAAATGCTTGCAACCCCTTCACACCCCCTTTTGGATTGGATATAAAAAAATCCCGAAATCGGCTTTAAGGCTATTATAATAAAACTCTGCTAACTAAAGCCAATTTGATATGTCAACAAACCAAAGAGTTATGGCGAAAATTGTGAAAACGTATGCCACCCCCTTGCACCCACTTCAGGGTTGATTATTCAAAAATCCTAAAAGAAGTTTTAAAATAAATATAAAGAAATCCTATGGAAGTAAAACAAATTTGATGTATTATCGTTTTTAAGAGATATGACGGAATTCGTGGTCTTTATATAACCTTAGATACTAATCAGACCTGAGGGATATGGCTGTGTAGCGATATACAGTAGAACTTGCAGAAGTGACCACTTTCATATGTTGACCGTAAATCACCGATTTTCCATACACTTTTCGTTTTGTATTGTGACCATTTCCATATTGTGACCATTGACCACTTTTTATCCAAAATTTACGTATCGCATACGTTTGGACTACATCCTATATTGTGACCATAAAATACTTCATCATATTCTCATTTAGATACAAATGTTGCAAAATGCAAAATGAGGCTGAAATAAATGAAGCACGTGGCTTAGTATCGAAATTATGTTCTGGATAAATGCGTAAAAATACACCTTTTATATTGGTTAATTTAAATTACATAGGTACATTGTACTGTACTAAATTATTTTTATAATCTGTTCAATCGAATAAAGTGACCAATTTTACACAGACTCTGCTTGGGTGGTCACTGTATAGAGATTCTACTGTAAAGCTATGCATGTGTGGTTTAGTAAAGTGCTAGTTTATTATTTGTTTTTATTAAAAAAAAGAAAAGATATCCATCTAGTCGGAATCGGTAGAATTGAACACTGAACATACGGGGAGATATGCATCAGAATGTTATACCTTTTTTACTTGAATATATGTACATGGCCACAAATCTTTATGATACTAAAATGATTTTTCCGCAACTAGAACGGGTTGGTACTTCAACCAGACAGTAGTCACATATCAAATTTACAATCGATTTCTCGAATTTAAATATCCGTTAACTTATCAAAACTTATATAAAATAGTTGAATTGTTATAATATTATTATTATTTGGCATTATACACTATTTTTGATTATTATAAGAAACGAAAAATGTTTAATTTATTTATTGTTTAGTTCCTTATTGTTTTTTTTTGTGAATATATATATTTTTTCCTACTTTAACTACATAATTTGGTTTGTTTTAGCTATAAACACATTTATTTAAAATATGATGTATTTCTTTCGTATGATGGGAGAACTTCGTCATTTGAACTAATTGTGTTCTTCGAAATTATCTTCAAGATCTGTTTATATTTTGCTATTCATTATGAATTAATACGAGATATTTGATCAAACAAAGAAAGACAAATTAATCATCTTTGCATTTCTATCTAGTAAGCTTGTGTAGTTCGTGAACGAACTAGGTTAGAAGACCATTCCCATAAGTGAAATGAACGAACTAGTTCGCAGTGAATTCCGGTCCTAGTTCGTTTGTAGGAAGTAGTTCGTGATCAAATTTGCGTACACCATGTATCAGTCCACAGTCGCGAACTGGGAACTAAAAGAGGAACTAGTTGTCGATGGAAGTGAGGACCTTTTTTTCGGTTATCACATTCACTCTCGTGAACTGCGAACTTAAAGAAATGAACTATTTCGTTCGCGAGAGAAATGAGGACCTTATTTTTTAGGTCACCGCATTTTTCTACACCTTTTATCATTTCTTTCTCGTGAACTACGAACTACATGAACGAACTAGTTCGCGAGGGCTCGGAGGCTCGATCACTAAGGTGAACTACAGTGCTCATGCCTACTACCTAGTCTACTCTACATACATATTGTACAGAAGAACGATCGTATCGCACAAAACCGAAGAGAAGAAGTGGAATAGTTCATACAACCTTCATCGGAAACTTCATTATTTACATATATTTCCTGTTCAAAACAATTATTGAGTTCATTAATTCTTAGAGTTTTAGTCACCTGGAGTGCTGAAGCATGCCGCTTTATATGAAACTCTTGAAGAATGGTATTTTCATAGATTTTTTCTAAGGAAGCTATAGGGACCAGACGCCACATCCAACAGTCTTATTAAGTCAAAGAGGACAATATATCGGAAAACTTTAAGGACGCGAACGAAATATATTCACTAGAACTACCACTCTATCCATGAAGCTACAAGCTACCGCGGATCGACCTATTGAAGCACAATTTTAACAAACGGATGCTCCAACCAAAACGTGTGTAAAAATTTGATTTTTATTAACCACGCTTGAACACAGGTCTCTATTAATTTGTATTAATTGAACTAACTATTTTTTATCCACTAAAGTACATTGGTATTGTATTTTGCTTATCGCTTTTGATCTTCAGAGCAACGAGTCACTGGGTTTCTTTTCTTTCCATTTGGCTAAAACAAATCAATGGCCATTTATGAAACACATTTCATATTATATCACAGTTCGTAAATTTAAGGATAAATAATTGCAGATCAATAGCTTAAGCCAATTCTTGGTTAAGGATGTTTTGAAGCAATCCGCTTTATCGAACGAAACATGGGTATTTAAACTACAACTTACTATGTCGTACGACTAAAATTGCTACACATTAATTTAGACACAAACGTTTTTAATACGCTGCGGGCAGCGAATAAAGAATTACTGATTTAAGCCGGAACTCCGCCTAAAATTTACGTATACATATTCCGATTTGATAACACAACATGACGTCTAGAATTCTTTGAAACATAGTATCAGTAACATAGTACCAGAAAAACCCAAACTGTATATAAAAAATTGTGTATAAATAATATTGTTGATATGAAACATACCGGAGTCATGATCGGTTACAAGTCAATCCCATGATGCTCCAGATGAAACTCTGAATTCTGCGACTTTTGCATGAAAACTATTCGAAGAAGTGAAGGTTTCCGCATAATAACAAAGCCGATTTCACTTTTAAACAATTCAAAAACAATTCCTTATAATTAGACTTAATATCTCAACGATCTCTCGATTTAAAGTGGATTCCGATCGAAAAATATGTAGGTACATATATTTGTATGGCAGCTACACGAAATTCGAAGGGAGTCACACTATTTTCCTCATACCATTGAAATATCGAAAGTAGAAAAAATTTCAAATTTACATTAGGTTATCGGGAAATATTCTTGACCACGTGTTTGAAGGATTTTTTGTATGTTGGCATACCGATGGAGTAAAGGGATTTTGCTGACTAATGAACTTTAACTTCATTTGCACTAATTTGTATAAAATTATGAAAATACGTGAAATTGAAATTTTTAGCCGATTCAACATAAAAAGCCCCTGTAACTACTTCAATTTCGGTATACTAAATACGGTTTACAAAAAAAGCCCATTAAAGTAAGAACTAATCTGCTGCCTTATCAGACTTAAGAGATAAGTCGAATTGTTAAACCGTAATCCACTTGGGTTTGAATGTCAAAAAATCGGGAAATTTTATGCCATAGTTGCAGTGAACTTGTTTGAATAATTTTAAACTTAAGAGGAAAACAACTGCGGAATATTTACAGAATTAAAAGAAAGTATTAGAGCAGACTAGAGATTTAAGATCGCCCGATAGTTTAGTTGAATGGCCAATGGATATGAAGTTATATGGCAGGGCGTATACTGAGACTAAATAATCGTCCAAACTAAACGGTTTAATAGGCAGGCCAGATCCTTTTCAATTAATGTGCGACTAAAATCTCGCATTGACCTCTATATGCACGGCGGTTTATCTAGATGCGCACACTGACCAAATTAAAAATCACATACGACCGATTTTGTCTAGTACCGCTGTTACATTCAGCCGGTGGCTAAGTACTATACGTATAAAAAATGACTAAACAGTTTAGTCGGGCAGGTAAGAGTGTGCGCGGATCGATGTGATTAAAGAGTTGCCCGACTGTTTGTTTTGTCTCAAGTACGTGTATGCGCTAGGCCTTAAAACTGTGTGAAACGCCAAGTTCGAAATGATAGAAAGGCTGGTTTTTTCTTCTAATAGGATGGCAAAACATGACGCAGTACCATTTTAGCTCCAGCGTTTGATGTAAACATTTCGCCCCCCTCTCCTTGAACCTACATTGAGATGCTCATATGTTGATTCTTCTACGAAATAATAGTAGCATAGTGAATATCGCCGGTCCTGAAAAAGGTGCTGTGTGTGTGGTGTGGGTTTTAATGGTATCATTGGTCCGTACTTTTTTGAAAATGATAAAGGACGTGATGTTGACCATCAATGAAGAGCATTATAGGTAAAAAATAAACGACGTTTTGTTGCCGGAAAAGGAAGATTTTGATGCCAATGGCATGTTTTTTCAACAAAACGGAACTGCATGCGATACAGCTATATAGAAACAACGGCTTTATTGCGTCAGAAGTTCAAAAAGCGAATAATTTCCAAGCATTAATTTTTTTTTTGAATAATAAAGTATTTTTATTTCGAAAGCGCAATTAAAAAACCAGTCAGGAATTATATTACATGTACCTACCTAGATTCAGAGTTGTAATTTTCAATAAATTATTCATAAATAGGTTAAAGAAAAAAACAATCCACAAATAGGTTATTCTTAACAAAACGACGAGCTCTTCGCTTCCTGCCAGTTCCATACCTTAACATCTTAGGCGAGCCAATAGACAGGTCGAGAACAACTGAGTACCGGGGTATTCATCTTGATTCTAAATTAACTTTTTATCACCACATTGATTTGACTATTTCCACTATATCTAAAAACATTCAAGCTATGTACCCAGCTTCTCTTATACAAATCAATTTTTCTATCAATCCTCACATACAAATGCCGCTTCTGTTTGGGCAAGTTGTGCTAAAGTTCAACGCAAAAAATTGCAAATAATTCAAAACATGTGAAAATTATCTTAAATTAACCCTGGCACATGTCTACTCCTCTTTTACACAAAAAATTGAAGTTAGAATATTTTTTATTATTACCGAAATAGGAACAGATTTAAAAACCTATGTGAAAATTGACACATCCTCACAATAGCTTCCATTTATGAACAAAGTAATTAATGAATTATTGTAATTTCAAGTTTCAGTTCTTAGTTTTAGTTTAGCTTTTAGTACTTAGTTTAGTTTTTAGTTTGATAAACTACTATTGTTCAAAACCGGGTTTTCCTCAGAAAAACCCGGAAATACCCAGAAGTTATAAATAACCCGTTATACGGCCCTAACTGAATTAACTAAAATATCGAATTCTACCTAAATTTAAGAAATAAATAATATATGTATCTATCTATCAAATAAGTTGATTTTAAATACCATGTAAACCATTTTTCCGAAATATAATAGGAAACAACACATCGACTGATAGTGGACCAATATTTACCCGACATCTGTAATATATTTATTTCATTCAACGAATCGCGGAATTAAATTCGTATGAAAAGTTCTCAGAAAAGATCACAGATTTAAAGCGGCGGACTGCACAAAATATAGAAGATTATGCAGAATTCAATAGTTAAGTCGAGATAACAGGCAGAATTTCTCATTATGAGAATGGAAGAAACTGAATGCTGATAGGTTTATTGACTCAATTTTACGAACTACTCATTAACCACATTTTCTTGAAATTGTTGTGTACATTGATACAGATAGTCAACTGAATATTCGGACACTTGTATAAGATTTGCCAATGGTCAAAGTTCAAGAACGGTCAAAATTAGAGTATATCCTGTGTTGTTTCGTGATTAGGTTTCTTGGAAAGTTAATTTTGTTCTTAAAATCGGTATACCTATATTACGTACACCAAAAACCCATAGAAGTAAAAACGAATTTGTTACCTTATCAGACTTAAGAGATATGACGAATTGTTAAACCGTATACAATCCCATTACTTGGTGTTTGAATTTCGAAAAAATTACACTATGCTTCAAATCCAAGTACATAGTATCAAATGCCGACAACATAAATATATGTATGTACTTGCAAGATCTCTGCAGAGTGCCAAACAAATATGTATTTTTAAACGTAGGGTCAAATAATATATCGAAGGATGGAAGCGGAAATTAAAAGAAGGATGGAAGCGGAAATTAAAAGAAGAGTAATGATGACAAATAAAACGTATGGTGTTATTCGGTACTTCCAATAATAGAAAAAAACAGCGTGTGCAGTACCATGCACATGATAAAAGTGAAACTTCTTGAAAAATAAAGAAAAAGAATAGGAGAGAATTAATGTGAGAGACAGAGAGAGAGAGCATTTCAAAATAAATACAATAATACAAAATTTGCATTTTCTGAGTTTTTCAATGTTATGTAGGAGGGGGTAGAGAGGAAGTAGAAAGGAGGGTAGGAAGTGAAGGGATAGAGAAAGTAGATGACGGTGGAACAATATGTAGAGGGTGAGGGGTAGAATGATATGAGTACACAGAGGAGGGTATACAGTGTGAGGGTGAAGGGTTGAAGTTAGGAGAAAGGGGTGTAAGAAGAAAAGTAAGGGGTGAGAGAGGGGTGAGGGAAATCAGTTGTTTAAAAAGAAATAGGTGAAGAGGGGGAAGAGATAGGAGTAGTATTCCTAATAAATTTTCTGAGTTTTTCAATGTGTTATAGGAGAAGGTAGGGGGTAGAGAGGAAGATGGGGGTACTGAGATAGAGAAAGTAGATAAGAGGGAACAGTATGTAGGGTGAAGGGTAAAATTATAAGGGTACACAGAGTGGGGTATACAGTGGGGGGGGGGGGTGAAGTTAGGAGAAAGGGGTGTAAGAAGAAAAGTAAGGGGTGAGGGAAATCAGTTGTTAAAAAGGGATAGGTGAAGAGGGGAAAGAGATAGGAGTAGTATTTCAAATTCTATGGGTGTAGTCAGAAGAGAATACCACTCTCTCGCAGTGTCTTCGTTTTCGTTTCATCGTTTTGTCTCTACATAATATCTTTCTTCTCTATCGTGTAACGAAATGTGCTTAAACGTGACGCGTCTTTGAAATTTCACTCGCCGCTCAAGAAGTGTCACTTCAAAAACAAAAGTGTAAACAGAAAAACAATGCTTAAACTATACAAAACAATAATATAGACCTGTGCTATGCTATGGCAACGAAACGTGGACATTGGCCTCATATACACCGGTTTTAACTTAGTCCGTATTAAGAGTAAAGCCGTATTAAGAAGCGGTGTAAACGTGTGGTATTAAGTTAGTCCAGCTCCGCATATGGAGCACATGTTGCAAATGTCTTCCCTGCCCCACAAATGATGTCCGTGGAAGACTCGATTTGGAAAATACAAAACAATAGAGAATTGTATGAAATTTTCGATAATCCAGAAGCAGCGAACTTCATAAAATTCAAAAAGCTACAGTGGACTTGTCATGTGGAGCGGATGGATGACGGAAGAATCCCCAAACGCACACTAAAGGGAAAAGTTTATGTACAAAGACCAGTTGGAAAACCACGAAAGCGCTGGTAGGACTCAATTGACGTAGATAGCAAATCACTTCTAAGATGCAGAAACTGGGAGGACGCGGTCACTGAACCGAGAAGGCTGAAGGCGGCATATTCAGGAGGCCAAGGTCTGATTTGGACTATAGCGCCATCGTAGTAAGTAAGTAGGGTAGACTAGAGTCACTGTATAAGAACTAACACAAACATCCACTATCTTGAGTACGGACAATGACCGCTTTTGGTACCTTTTTAGTACTCTTGAACCCTGCGAACTCCAAAGTTCGCAGGTTTCTTAAATGGCATAGTTTTAGTGTGTATACGTGTAGCAGATGGATTTTGATTAACGTTTCACGGAATCGAGATACATATGTCTCATGAAATGTCAACTAAATACAGCGTTTATCCACTTTAGTGGAGATAAAAATGAAAAATCGAGACAACTGCAAAAAAATTTCAAATGTACTGGTTTCAAATGAAACACACATTGTCCGTACTCAAGATAATGGATGTTTGTGTTAGTTCTTATACAGTGACTCTAGGGTAGACTAGGTAGAAATGCACCATTTCTTATGAATTACTCCATATCTCCGTAGAAAATTGTGGAACTTGATTAATTTTTTTTTCTCTGTTTGATCAAATACCTTGCGCAAATATTGTATTCATAATAAACAGCAAAATATAATCAGATCGTGAGCATAATGAAGAAGAATACAGTCAGTCCAAATGGTGCATATCTCCCATCATACGGGAGAAATGAACCACTTGTAAGGTATAAATGCACCACATTTTAAATATGTAGCAAATCCTAACCAAATTAGTTGAAACAAAAAAATTTAATACATTTACAAAAGGGTCATTCCATCAAAAATCGCAAAAAAAGGCCAATTTTGTGACCTTACCATGGCTGATTTTTTTGAAAATTGTTTTGCTTGAAGAACTAGTGAAAAAAAAAAATTATGATTTCAATTTTTGATTTTCTATCTCATTTTTTTTGTTAGTTATAGTATGTTAAAGATTTCGCAAAAATGGTGTCCAAGTCCTCTTTGAAAATTCATATCTCTGTTAGTTTTTATCATAGAATAAGAAAATAGGACTTATTTTAAAGGGGAAGGTTGTCAAAAAATAAGAAAAATACAAATCAAATTTATCCTTAAATTTTGCTTCAAGGATAACGATTTTATCTTTTATCCTTGAATATCTCAAAATACCGTTTTATCTATTTTTTTATTTTTTAATAGTTTGTGTATTATACTGTTTTTCAAAACATATCAAAAAATCAACTTGGGATCGCAATGGGATCGGGGTAAGAAAATATAAGTGCTTCTCAATTTACTTTATAGAAAAAGGGTCATTCCATCAAGAATCGCCAAAAGTGTAACCTTACCATCGCCGATTCTTTTGAAAATTTATCTACTCGTAGAATTAGTGAAAAAAAAATGTAATTTAAATTTGTTGTTTCTATCTCATTTTTTTTTAGTAGTTATAGTATGTTAAAGATTTCGCATAAAAAGTGGTCAAGCTTTCTTTGAAAATTCATATCTCTGGTAATTTTAATCCTAAAATAATAAAGTATGGCTTATTTTAAAGATTTTTGTTTAAAAATTTCTGTAATATAAAAAAAATACTAACACGGACCACTTATGTATATTTCACAACGCGCATTATCCGTGGCACAAATTTACTTTATTCCTATCACAAAATACGACAATATAATAAAGTTTAGTTCGATTTTAAATAAGACGATAAACGAAGACGGTCATAATACGTTGACTTTTATCGGCACGGCAAGTGAACTGTCATACACATACTAATGCAATGCATAGCTGCTTTCTTGCTTACAGCCTGTACTCGAAACAGTGAAAAGCAGCTATGATAGCAGCTATTTGAATGCATTGGACAGAATAACTGTCAAATAGCAAGCACGAGAAAGCAGCTTTTTGTTGCATTGGACAGGAAAAAGCAGCTATAGCTGCTATCGAAGCAGCTATAGCTGAACATTGGACAGACTCCAGGTAGAGATTTCCAACTTTACCATTCGTCAATATTGTATTATTAGAAAATAATAAAGCAAAATAGGAAGGAAGAAAAAAATTCACTAAAAGGTTTTAATAACACCGTACATCACAACTATCAAAATAATTGCATTATTTTTAACTTATTATCGTTTGAATTTTCGCGCCCAGTGCACATTGTGAATTTTCTGTTCTGGGGCATTACCCAATTGATGTAGTGTCATGACGGACATGACATACGTATAACAGTTACTTCGTTGACAAATAAAAAAAATTGTAGTGTGTGGAGCTGGTGGAATTTGTCATTTTCACGGCCCGGAGAAGTAAAAAAAAAACAACAAGGGTGAAATCACCATAAAGGAAGTGATTGTTTCGACTAATTAAGTTTCTCAAGAATTCTCGTAACCGCGATAACATGGTAAATTCGTTCTAAGTAAAAATCGCACAGAGCGTCGAGTGAAACGAAGAATCGAGTGCAGGGAACAAAGCTACGGGAACAAAGCTTTCGCGATCCCAATGACAAATCGTCGTAGCTACTACGGAATCGAAGCCCACAAAATGCATCCGCGAGTCTCACATAATTTTACGTACGTTAGTTCGTGCGTCAAGTACATGATATTTATTTTGAATTTCGTATTTTGGCTATTCGGCGGCCTCCTGATCGGAATTGGATTTTACGCGTTCGTCGACAAATGGCAGGCGGCCGGATGGGTTCGGGTCGAAACCTTCTACGATGTTGTTCTGAATATTTCGCTGGTGATGGCAATATCGGGAGCGGTTGTGTTTATTGTTAGTTTCGCTGGATGTTTGGGAGCGCTTCGCGAAAATACGTGTCTTCTGAAATTCTACTCGATGTGTTTGTTGCTGTTCTTTCTGCTCGAGATGGCCATTGCCGTTATGGGATTCGTGTTCCCGCACAACATGCACTCGTTCCTGGAGGAATCGTTCACGGAAAAGATCATACACACTTATCGGGACGATGTCGATCTGCAGAATTTAATTGACTTTGCCCAGCAAGAGTTCAAGTGCTGCGGACTGAGTAACGCAGGCTACTTAGATTGGGGTAAGATAATTTAGATTAAAGAAAATCTTTAAATTATTTTGGTTCCTGACTAAGGTCTAGTTTTCCTACATAACGTGTATTTAATTGAACAAATTATAATCGGAACCTAAGCATAATTGCGAGACTAATGACATTAAAACCATTTATAACTTACCCCATCTAACACCATCGAAGGAACTTTATTCTACTTATGAGAAACTTACCATACAACAGCACATAAACCTGGAACGAATTAAACTTATTTACAATATCAAGAGCAATAAGCTAAAATCCTCAATCAAATTGGTCCACAATCACGAAATATACAACTTTAACACCTACACCGTTGTCCTAGGCCTGTCCAACTTAAAACGGATCTTGTACTTGAGTCAAAAGAAAAATATCAGGTCTATTCAGGATCAGAGTCACAAAGTAGGTGGAAAGTCACAATTAATTCAAAATTCATACAAAATTGTTATTCTCGACCTACTTTGGGACTCGGTCATGAATAGGCCTGTATAGCTAGTTACCAACAATAATACAAAGGGCAAAGAACGTATTTCAGTTAAAACGCCTTGTAAAGAAGCATTTTCTGTATCGATGCCAGGAACATGATTTTAAATTTGCAGCAATTAAGGGGCAACACCACTGTAACAGCCTAAAAAAGAGGTCTTTTTCGAAAAAAAATTTTAAATGGAAGGAGAGGAAATAGACTAATAATATTTTGGGAAGTTAATAACCATGTATTTAAGTATACAATAAAAAAAAAAAAGTGAACAATTTTACAAAATGGCGGCACTGAAACCATTCTCCCGAGGCATGTTCAATTTTAGGCGCTTCGCGGCACGCAGTTTAGCTTACGTAAATTTGAAACTAAAAGAAGAAAAAATAATCACTGAATCTACATAATAAAGGCCGTACACGACCAATTTTTCCAGCAATTAATTGCCCGGCGACTGTTGCCAAAACTAGTTGAGCAATTAATGCTGCAATACCGGGCAACATCGTGCTAGTTGCGACAATATTGCAGCAATTTGGCAATGCTTTCACATATTGCTGCAATTCCTCGCCCTAGAGTTGCTGTATTTCCACTAATTTGGAAAATTCCGAGCAATTGTTCTCGTTCGATGATTCAGTTGTCATGTTGTGTTCTAGGTTTTGGTGTTATTTGTCAAGTTTCGTGTGATAACGGATTAGAATTCAAATATTTCAAGTTTTATTTTAAGTTTTAGAGTTATTTTTCAAATTTACTTTCGTGTTGTTCATATACAAAGTTGTCCGTGTATTGTGTCGTTACTAAATTGCTGAGTATTGCTCCGTATCGCTTGTCACTGCTGAGCAACGAATTGAGCAACAATTGCTTCATATTGTCAATTGCCGATGTTGCTGTATGTTTTCGTGACGTCAAAATTGTCTGGAATTGCTGCAAATTGAGCAATTTTAATCGCTCGTGTAAAAGCACCATAAGTATAGCTAGAAAAGCACATACGGGAATTTAGATATATTGAGTTTTGAGTGATTGGCGAGTATTTGAATAATTTTTTTCAATTTCCGACCAAAAACAGGACAGTTATTTCCTAACAACTATTTTTGAAATCAACGTATCGAAAATCCCGTATATGTTTCTCTTCGGGAAATGGTTTTGAAGATATGGTAAAAAATTGGAATGAAAAGAATGAAAATTGTTAAATAGGGCAATTTACATGATTTTTTTTTCATAGAAAATATAAATAGAATGCTGGGATTTTTTCTCAAAATAGTAAATAGTAATAGTATTTAAGTACAAAAAAACAAAATGATATCATGGTGACAAGTTATATGACGAGCGCCGTCATCACTTTCAAAAAAGATGTCCACTTGGCGTAACCTGTGCAAGTCGTAAATTTTATCCGAAGTTAAAAATTCAAAAATTCATAAAATTTTCAGAAATATATTAATGTAGTTGGAGTTTATACCTATAAAATCAATAAAAACTCAAACAATCAAAAAACGGCGGGCATACGAAGTTTAAGTTTCGATTTTTCAGGTTTTTTTTTTTATATTTAAGATGTTAAAAAAAAATAGAAACAATTTTTTTTCACTATTTTGTTGGTATAAGCTTCAATAACTTTAGTTTACTTTAAACTAAAAAAAAAATAAGTCTATAGCTTATTGGAGTCAAGCTCTAGAACGTACGCCAGTTCGCAAAACGTAGTTTCGAGAAAAACACGTTTAAAGTTTTCCTTGAGTACTTTTTCATATGGGAAATCCATAAAGTAGGTGCCTAAATGATACGATAGCTCACGTATGTAGTTGATTTCGAATAATCCGTTTGGGTACCATATTCTATACATGTTTATCTACGAAAATATTAAAAAAAAATTTCGATTTTTGGATTGAGCTAAAGGCAAATACCCCCTTAAGTTGCAGGCCGATTTCGAAAATCAGTTCTTTAAGATGCGGAAGTATATTTACAATTTAGAGTTCAAAGAAGTTGCCCATTGCATGAAGAGAGGCTTTGTATTGGATCGTTCTGTCTACAGCTCCGTGGTTATATTCTGTTTGAGTTGCGAAGGAATTACCCATTTGTTATGAAGGAATTAAACATCTGAGAAAGCTATTAGGTGTAAAAATAAATTCCTGGCGTTCTCGTATAGATGGCCCTAACACGAAATACTGGAAAAAAATGGCGAATGGAGCTCGTAATACGGCAAGATCAGACATTTATCGGCGTCAGTTACTTCAACATGGCCGCGTTCGAGCCAAATAAGAGCCATTCTCGGGAATTTTTGCTTTTTTGTTTTAATTCAAAGAAATCTACGGCTGACGCTCGTCAGATGTTTAAAGAAACGTATGGCGAATCTTTTATTAGCAAATCAACGTGTTGCAAATGGTTTCATCGCTTCGAAATGGATGATTCCGGCGTGGAAGAAAAGGAGCGTTCCAGCCGGCCAATAAATTTTCAAGACGCAGAATTGGAGGCACCTTACTGGACGAAGATTCATGCCAAACACAACAAAGTCTTGCAGATTCATTGAATACGACTCAACAAGCCATCCATTGCACATTGTCTGAAAGCCTTGAGAATGATGCAAAAGCAAGGAAGTTGGGTGCCGTACGAATTGAGGTCAAGAGACGTCGAACGGCGTTTTTTTAACGTGCGAACAGCTGCTCCAACGGTAGGAAAGGAAAGGATTTTGTTCATCGTATCGTGACTGGTGATGAAAAGTGGATGCATTACGACAACCCGAAGCGCCAAAAATCGAGAGGATACCCTGGCCATGCATCAATATCGACCGCAAAGCCATGGTTCCAAAGTGATGCTATGAATTTGGTGGTACCAGCTTGACGTGGGGTACGGGTGTCTCCTTTTCAAATCAACAAACAGATTTAAAAAATAAAAATTTTTTGCGGTCAGGAGAGCCAAAAGAAGAGTTGCATCTGGAGATTTTTTTTCCACGTTTTCGGCCACCTTTTTGGCCACCATTCCCCCAATTTTGATCAGATTTCATTTTGGTTTATAGTTTTGAGCAGCTGTTGAGCTCCCCTTTCATTTTCTGTATCATTTAGAAAAATTTTCAATTTTGAATTTTCGAAAAAAATTACACTTAAATTGCCATTTTTTAGGGCGATTTTTCGAAATTCTGTTCCTGTCGTCCGATTTTGACAAATAGGGGCTTAAATTAAAGGTACGGATGTCTCCTTTTTAAATCAGCAAACAGATTTAAAAAATAAAATTTTTTGCGGCCAGGAGAGCCAAAAGAAGAGTTGCATCTGGAGATTAAGGACGAAGCAAGGCTAAATTCTCTGCTCAACTTCTTTTGTTGTCTTCATCATAAAATTTCTGTCGTTTCGGGCTGTTGTTTTTCATTTCCATTCTAACAGAAAATATGATAAGAATGGAAAGAATTGTACTCAAGGAGTGGAACCTATTTTCCGCTAAAAAAAAAACCCCTATTACCTTTTTCATACTCAAATCAAATATTTGCTTTATGTTTTAAAAATATTTATTTATTTAATTTCAGGTAAAAATGAATATTTCAACTGTACATCGCCGAGTGTCGAAAAATGCGGTGTACCATACAGTTGCTGTATAAACGCTACCGATATTAGTTCAGGTCTAGTCAATATAATGTGCGGATACAAAATACAACAGGAATCAGTAGCGGCTGCAAGCAAACGGATATGGACAAGCGGTTGTATCGAAATCGTACGAGTCTGGGCTGAACGAAATCTTTATACAATTGCCGGTATAGCATTGGGCGTTGCATTAATTCAACTTTTTGTAATTTATTTAGCGAAAACTCTCGAAGGACAAATCGATTTGCAGAAATCACGTTGGTCATAGTTAAGAAATGAATGGGATGATTGCCAATTTCATATGTAAGACAGTATTTTAAAATGAGTGCTTTTTGATACACAACAAACAAAATATTAATAGTTCTATCAATTGAGATAATTTTATTTAGTAACTTTTCGTATTTCGATCTTTTTTTTTGTAAGCACTATTGGGTAGAATATATGTTTTTGTATACTTACCAACAATGTAATACTAATACTCTTATATTTCATAATTTTTGACTAGAAAATACCAGAACTGTTTGATACACACGCAATCAAGATCAGCAATCACGGCACTCGTGTCAAAGATAAAAATAAGTAAAGATAGAAATTAACATCATTTATCAAAAGCAAACTATTTGTACTACCAATTCTCTTAAGATATATAAATTTCGATGGGAAATATCCGTTATGTTTATAGAACAGCAGAGTAGTTATAGTACAAGAACAAATTAAAACCAATGGTACTGTTTTTTTCTCATTTACCTCAATCAATTTATTGTGATTTATTTGATGACCGAATCAGTTTACAGAAATATTGAATATTGACAATTTAAAAAAAAACATCCCCTGTTTATATTCTGGTGCTTTCTTTTCTGGTTTTTCTCCATTGGAAATTACGAAGTATTATACTAGAAAGAATCTCACGTTGTCTACAATAATAATTTTATTTAAATTGAACAGAAGAAAGCACAAACACTGATCCGATAGATAAATCTCAAAATCATATTGTGCTTGTATGTCAGAGTAAAAGCAAGATACAAATTCATTGAAAATATTCCCACTGAGCTTTTTATATCTGTACACTTCTAATTCCCTCCCTCAATAACACAATACTCTTCATAGTAACGGAGAAAAAACACCACTAATCGTCACTCGATAAAAAATAAATATTGTTTTCCCTGATAAGAGCAACGAAAAAAATGTACATCATTTCTCAATTATGTTTTCTGTAATCTCTGCAATTTATTTGGATCTCTAAGATTACCCGTCGGAAATAAAAACTACATTTATTTAAACTAAAAAAAAAGCAATTAAAAACTATGTATGAAACTGCTCTTACGCGCAAAATTATATTGTATGAAGCAGAAACAACAAGCATTTACTTTATAGTTATATTATTTTATATATTTACGATGATTTATACAATAATTGATGTATTCTTATTATTTTATTATATTAATTTTTTTTAATTTGGAAAAAATTGTGTAGTTATTTTATTGCAGTAATGTAAAATTGCAGGAATATCAGATGTGTTCAATCCCTTAATATGTATTATGCAAATTGTTTCGTTTGTGCAATTGACATGGCTGAAAAGTGGAAGCCCCTATTACACTGATTATTATTTGACTTGTTTGGGACCTGTAGAAACCTTTTTTTTACCTGTTTCTGAATCACCCTCGTATCCATTAAGGCAAGGTATCAGTTCTCGACGAAAATTTTAATTTTCATCCTTAACATATTGAGAATACGTGGACAAAAGGATATTTCGATATGGAATATATTTCACAAGTTACAGACCGATTTTTGGAACGATCGGCCGATATTCAATACGATTTTTTTATAACGTAAAACTTTAAATGCGTTTTTCTCGAAACCACTTTTTGCGGAGCGCGGTACGTTCTATAGCTTCAACGAATGAACCGATTTTAATGAATAAAAGCTTAAAAGAAAGTAAACTAAATTGGATGGGCCTAACGTCGAGTTTTTTTATTTTTTTATTAGAGTTTTTAAGTAAAAAAAAAAATGAAAAAAGTGTTGTTTTTTTCAAATAGCTGCCATTTTAGTCTCAGGGAGTTTTTTTTTTAAAATCAGAAAACGTTGAGGCCCCGCAAATTTGATCTAGTTTCATAAACTTTTTAAATTTTTGGTTTCAGATCACTTGACAAGGCTGTAGAAGGTACCGCGCCAATCGCGGCCTGACGTCATAGGAGCTGGAGCCGCCATTTTGCAATATTTTTTTTTTTTTTTTAAATTCACAATTATTCTTCACTTGTACCTCTATATTACCCATTAATAGTTTTTTCCATACCATATATATATATCCTGAAATTAAGTCATTTTTCGGGACTTTTAACTGATACCTTGCCTTAAGGCACGATATGATTTTCCATTGGTGCGCTTTTGTACGGTTCTCATAAGTAAAAGTATATCTACCAACTCCCTCTCATCGGGTTCATCATCACAATCACGGAGAATCGATCTGATCGTACCTTGCCAATTAATTTAGTGTCGTGAAATATATCCCGTTATAACTTTAGCATTACACCATTTATCAGCAATTTTCTTACATTCTGAAAGTGAGTTCCGATACTTTTTTTTCATTTGACAATCTATTCACTTTCATATACCTTGGAAAAAATGCAAACTACCTTCAAAAATAAGTGGGGCTTCATACGTACAGCTTAGGTATTCATCAGCACATAGTAATAGTGTGACTTAGCATGCAGCGGGCAGGCCAAGTTGTTCTCATGACATATTTAACGACTTGTTTGAAACTGATTATCTTTCCTATCGGTTTTTTGTTAGTCTCGTCGACACGATTCCCATTCTTGAAAACTGCTTTATCGATCAACTTTTGTATAAGAAAAGAAGTTCAGGTTCATAACAGCGCAGTATACAATATAATATCGGTGATACCAACTATTTGCTAGGTAGGTAAGTGCGGCTGTCTTATAGAAATAACAGATACACTTACTAATAACCTAATTCATGTTTATCGGGGTAGGTTTTGGGAATTAAAAGCGAAACGAGATTGGTCCAGATGCCCGAATATCTTTTAACCCTATGTCTTCTCCCTTTGTCCATCGAAAGTAAAAAGTGGACCTAATAATCTGTCCAGACTTAGTAGTAGCATTCAAATGCTAGACATGCCTGTGGACCATATGATAAAGAGATATCGCTTCGAAATCACTTTTAACTTCGTAGTCTGCGACAGAGAGAACTAGGCAAGAAACCCGCCGCAGTTCGGACCAGATAGCATTGTATGGTATACCGATGGATCTAAGACGACTGAAGGCACCGGAGCTGGCATAAGCGAACCCGCGCTAGGATAACGGAATCTCTCGCTAATCCCACCGTTTTTCAAACGGAGATCCATGCTATATCTACGTCCAGGGAAATAAACCTCGAAAGGGGTTACTCAAATAAAACCATTATCATTTTCACAGATAGTCAGGCAGCGATAAAAGCCTTGACTGCGCACACGGTAAACTCAAAACTGGTGTGGGAGTGCCAAGAAAAATTGTGCATCCTCAGTACCAACATCAGTTTCCCCTTGCACTGGGTGCCCGGCCATGAGAGCATTGAGGGTATCGAAATAACAGATCAGCTTGCAAGAGACGAAGCAGCGGTCCGCCCTACTGGACCACAGTCGTTCTGTGGAATCTCAACCTGTTCCATTAAAAGGAGCATGAGGGTATGGGAGAAACACAAGAAATACCAACACTGGGCCACACTGCCCAGACTGAGACAAGCCAAAAAATTCATACCGAACCACTCAACTAAAAGAAGCAAACAGCTTCTACAGTTTGATAGAATACTCACGGGTCATTCGCGCTTGAAAGGTCATATTAAAAGAATAAGAATCATAAGTGATAACCTATGCGGGTTCTGCCAACTGCAGGCAGAAACCTCTGACCACGTTTTGTGCTGCTGTGAGGCAGTCGCAGCTTAGCGCTTAGCGGACCGTAGTACCATTGCAAAAATAGACCTACACCAATTAGATAAATTCCTTAGAGAAATAAAGCTGAGCGAGGACCTCTAGGTTGAAACTGGAGAAAGATCAATGAGGTATAGCACAATAGACCAATGGTCGCGGTGCTTGGAGGAATCCCTCCGCCTCCGATGAAATCTAATCTAATCTAACCCTTTGTCTACTAGACAAAAACTACGCAAAGTTGGTATTATGAGACTCGACACGTAGAAAGTCACTTCATTTCCAACAGTCGACCGAATATGATATTGCATTCGCGTAAATATTCACTCGAAATTTAAGCCATAAATTGAAATTAAACCATAATTCAGAATGCCCTTTATAGAGAAAAGCCGTATAAAGACCTGCCGAACAGAAAAAATCTTCTTTTCCTGCGATTTATTTTAAATAAAGAGCTGAAAACCCCAAGATGTCCAATAAACGCTATAACCGATGCAAGTCCTTACGTATATAAGATTTGGTTTTCCTAATTGTTTTTCTAAGTCTATGCAGACACGACGAATACTTTCATCTCTTATTTTCTAAGGCATCCTGACTCGTCCACACCGGATACTAACGAATTTTCCGACTGCAATATTAGTGTTGCAGTTATACCCGTGACAAAAAAAAATCGATCTTCACTCCTGATTTACCGCCACGTTTTAACAAAATTTATGAACCAAGATACAAAGGAAAAAAACAATTAAATAAAATTGTAGAAACAGATCACATTATCCACATATGTATTTCAATTAGTTAAGGAAAAAGGCTAAACATAAATACCAAAATTTTCGAACGATGTACAAACTACTTCATTCAAATTATTTATAATAAAATTTATTTAAATTACCTTTATACGAGTAGGTAATGTAAATAAATTTATATTTGAATCTTTGTCGTTTATGTCGACGATTTACAGGTACAATAGATACATAGAACTTAATTATCACTGCCTTTTGATTATGTATGTATAACTCTTTAAGTTTAAAATGATTAAATATTTCTGAACAGACCATGTAATTTTAAAATAATGAACGGGTTTCAAAAGACAATAACCAATACCATGGTATGTAATAGCTTCATTGTGTAAATGAATTATGCTAAAAAAACAACTCTTCAATTATTATGACGTGGTCTACCCAGAAAACCAAATTAAACCCTAAAAATTGTTATTGTTTTTGAAGTAAAAAAAAAGTGTGTAAGAAAAAAATTGTCCAGAAACAATTAATTAATAGTAAGAAATTATCAAATTTTTTTATCGTATCTATAATCAAGTCTTTCTATTGTAATGTGTAATTAAGAAATCATTATATAATGTAAATCTACATATAAGGTAGTATAATATTTAGTTAAGAGTAGGAAATGCTCGAAATTGTTTCGATTATGATAAAATACAAAATATAATTAATATCAAATAAAAAAAAAATTTGCCAACAGTCTGGGCGCGACTTTATTATTTTAAGGGACAAAGTCTGGATAGTGGTTAAAATTGAGTCGCAATAACCACTGCCACATGAATTACGTAAGTGGATCATACTCCGGGACGAGGTCAAAGTCGGAGTATAACATCAGCGGTTTCGAAATTAGGAGGTTTCTTTTAAAGGTAATTTTGTCTTTAGAATAGAAATGAAAATATTTAATAGATAAAAGTTTTAACCGATTAACCATATGAAAATGCCGTGTAGACGACTCGAACTACTACTACTAAAAGCCCATAGAAGTTAAAGCCAACTGCCTCAGCAGACCTAAAAAATATGACGAGGTGTGAAACGTATACATCCACTTCTGAATTGAATTTCCCCTTTACACTCTCTAAAGTTGAATATCTAAAAATACTAAAGTTAAAATTTTAGCGATTATAAGAGAAAGAAGCCGTAGGAAGTAAAATCAATTCGATATCTCATCAGATCAAGGAAATATGTAGAAATTTATGGAAATGTAATCCCTCTACAGTGTAGAGTCTACACGGTTGGAGATAAACAACTCCTAAACTGGGTTTGTAGGCTATTTTCCAACATTCTGACGAAGTTAAAGCCCAATTCGTATATCATAAAACTTAAGAGATATGACGAAATTCGTGGAAACGTGTTTTAGATTAGCTGATAGGATTGGCCCAAAGTGTAGTGGTCAACGCATGCTCGTAGTCTTGTCCAACGAACAGCGACTGTTTGCTAAAATTGAAAGTAAAAATGTATTTGTTACTCAAGGCACATGAGTGCCGAGGTGTACCGAGTTCCTGGCTAAAATTATGGCACCTAAGGATGCTAGCCAGGTTTGTATATGGCATTCCTGAAAAGTAAAAATGTTTAATTCGTATAGTCGTTACCTTTGAAAATAAAAAAAAAGTGACTTCTGAGTTCTGGTTTTAAAACATTACTGAGCCTTAATTGTTGACTTGTAATAACTTGAAATATGTACTATATTTACGCTAACTTAGTAAATATTATTTGGACCAGGCGTCCAACCCATAACTTGGCGAGCACAACTAATTGCTAATAGGCAAACGTCGTTTTTGACAACCCACAAATAGTGCAACTCGTAATGGTGTAATACACTCATTTGTGCAAAATTTTTATTGCAGAACGTGCTCGAAACAAACAGCAACCCGACCATTCCCGGTACCTAGGACCATAGCCGATTTTACGCAATGATACTTTAAAGCAAAGCAGACGGAATCCACAGTCTTTCTTTACTTGAAATTTGGGTATCATGACGTCAAAATACTACGGGCCAGTTCGAGTATTGCATTTCACTGGCATGATCGATTTGCTACTTTGTTTATGTCGCGGAAAAATGCCGATTGAGTCTTGACCGAACGACTGGCATGACTTACCAGTAATTGTGAGGTACAACATAACTGAACTACGCGTTCTTCTCGTATCGCATTTAAGCAATGGTCTGTATATGTTTGAAACTATATTTCGAATGCTGCACTCGTTAGTATTCTTTAAAAGGAGATGTATTTAAAGTACCAAAGAAGTAGGCGATTTGTATGAAGCGATTTTTGTTTTTATAAGGTTAATCAAGTTGTGTTTATTCGAAAACCAGGTGAACCCTTAATTCCCAAATGCATACGGAGAAATGTATTGAGAGCAAGGATCGATTTTTGATTTCGCGCGATAGAAGAATTTCTAAACCTCTATCGCGTGAACCTTTTCCATAGCTGATTCAGTGCTCTTTCCATCTACCTCATAATTGTCTGTTGATGTTACTCTGAAACAAGAATAGTCACGTTTCTGGCATAGGCACATTTTTTGATTTCGATATATTGCAGTTCTAGGAGAACCGTCGAAACTCGGCATTTACTGATAGCACTTCATTTTGTTATCTTTGTCGATGTGTCAACATTATTGTGCCAATAGGATGCCCAGTAGAAAATAACGGAATTAGCTGATTTTCGTCACTGGGATTACTGTTTTCATTGAATTTCTCTAATGCGCTCAATTGAAATGAATTTATCTTTTATATCGAGAAATTAAATTCTAATTTTAGCAGTATATAAAGACTCTTTTTATTAATTAAAATTAAAAAAAAAACACACACACAAAACTTACTGTAATATCGATTAATTTTATCACATAAAATATTTCTCCAAGTAATTCCAAAAAGGTGGGGGTGCCATAAAACTTTCTATGTAGATAAAAAAATAAAAACAAATTCGAAAAAATATATTTTTTTTAACGTTCATTCTTCTTCTTGCGTCGATTTTTCTGTTTCAATGGCGATTTTTCGGCATCTGGAACAATAACTGAGCCTGTGGCTATTTCATCCTTCAATTCGGAACTTGCAATTTCACTTTGCGCTTGCATGTAGAACATAACGTCCCTCAATTGATCGCGGACATCTTCTAATTCACGAGCCTTTTCCTCTTGATACGTTTTATATTTTTTCTCAAGTGCGACATATTTTGATTGCCACGATGACTGATTGGCTTGCATAGCTCGACTCATTTCGCGTTCATCGTTAAGCTCCTTTTGGACTTCTTTTAATCTGAAGAGAAGAAAATAAATTTATATGATTTATGAATTAGATAGAATATTACTTTGCATTATTCTGCGCCAGCTTCTTTTCTAAGCTCAATTTCTCCTTGGTCAGTGTGTGAACCTTACTTTCTAGTGACATGCATTTCTGCAGCGCACTATCTGTACTTGTTTTAAAACATCGAAAATCACTTTCGAGTTGTATCAGACGTTCTTCGTAGAATTTTCTTTGAGTGTCTAACTGAGACGTTAACAAGTACGTGAATTCCAATTGAATGGAATCGATTTTTTCTTCTCCCTCTTCTCCGGGCGATTGGGTTGCCACCAATTTGCCATCGGTCTTATTTTGATATAATCTGTGAACAAAGTTATCGCCGGCATAGTCCCATACACTTGATGTTCCTAATTGCATGGCATATGTATGATTTGTTGCCCGATAGTGAGAAGCTGCATGTCCGCCTTGATACCGACCGCAACCAACGTGTCCACATATAAGACATATCCAAAGTGCCTCAGTACCTTCACATTCCATACAAACTGAATTTTCTATAAGTTCAGGAGTTTGAACGTGCCGACAAACAGGACAGGTCGAGTCGCCCCACTTGACAAGACAATTGGCGTGAAAAACATGATTGCATAGAATCGTTAAAACGCCGTCTACACTTTCGTCCATACGCTCTAAACAGACTGTCAAATTAAAAACGGTTAACGAAAATTAAACTTGAAATCAATCTGACTTAATGCTTCTTCTAATCAACAGAAAATAATATACACAAAAAAAATTTAATTTGTTTACCTGGACACGTTGGAAGCTCCGTATGACCCAGCGGAGGGGTTCCATCTTCGCCCCATTCAACATTGGATACCCAGACAGCATGACACAATGAGTCCGGCTCTAAAGAATTATAAGCTGCACCATTGTATGTTTGATAGAACTCCAATGCCGAGTCGTTTGACCGAAATCTAAAAATTCAATAATGCCAAAAAAAAAACAAATTAAGTAAAACATTGAACTCACTCTAGTAAAACCATAAATTGATTCGGACTTGCATCGCGAATTATTCGAATATGCTGAATTACGGAATGGCACGGAGCAACAAATTTAAGTAAATCGTGGCAACTTAAACTTGTAGGCACGGCTAATAAACACAGCTGATTGGTAGGAGCTTCTTTTATTTCTTTGCGTTCACTAGAAAAAATTTGAATTACGATATATTATCGAAATTTATTTTACTTTCTTAGGCCCGTTCCTACGATCGTCAGTTACGTTCTAACTGTAACTTTAACAGACATATTTTCATCCAAAAGTTGCAGTTAAAGTTCCGGTTAGAATTTAACTGATGATCGTAGGAACGGGCCTTAAACCCACTTCTTTTTATACAAATGAATAATCCCTTTGGTAACTTCCACGAATGGATTTCCCGAAAAGAAATTGATTTCTTTAGGAAATTCCGTAGCCGATTGGGATTCTTCGAGTGGCGTTGCTTCGCGTGAGCTTGTTGGTAAAAGTCCTCGCGCTGATGCTAAGTCCATTTGTTTATTTGAATAGTTCTCGATCGTTATTTTTGATGTATTTCTAAGTCCACGATCCCGTTCGCGCTCGCGTTGCACTCGAGGATTTGTTGGATGCTCGGAAGAAACGGCTCCATGTTCAGAAGCTGTAATATTTCAGGGTGGTTATTTATACAAATTGATTTGGAATATTGCCGAAATGGAAGACTAGTACAAACGTAGTTAGTCGTAGACATTATAGTGAAAACATATGCCTTGGAGCACTTCATAATCGCACCGTTGTGTGCAATTAGAGCCTTAAAGAAGCAGTGAACCGCACTGTTTCGGTATAATCATAAAGACAAACTTCATCTTAAAGCAGCAAGCACTACAACATCAGCTTTGATAGATCCTATACAGTTTAGAAGTAAAAGTCTCGTCAAAGGTTCCTATGTTGCTTCCATATTTGTGGATTTATAAAAAGGACTCAATGCGGTAAACCTTAAGATATTGCTCGAAGAATTTAATTAAATTGAAATTCGAGGAACAGCCGCCAAAGACCTAAAAAAGAATTTGGTTGGAACTTTTCCAGCCTATTGAGTTGAGATAGTGTACCGAAATGGGGAATTTTTGTCCGAGTTTTGGGGTCTCCTTAAGAGGATGGCATAACAATTCAATAATTATTTGTGATGGGTGCCAGGGCTCAGGGATATTCCGGGTAGCGGTATGGGCTCACGAACTTTATTAAGGCACTGTCTGGCTGGTACTGCATGCTGTCGCTGATTCGTCGCAAACAAAAATCAAATCATACAATTGATTCCCCATTCCGTACCACCGGTGAAGAATAGTTGTAAATCATCATTTGCCAGCTGCCAAGCGAATGATTCATTTCTTCTCTCCATTGACACGACACCTGCTCCGGAGATTGCTCGGGCGGTGCAGCATACTACCACTTTTCATGCAAGTGGGAAATTAAATTTTAATATTTCGATTAACAATTTAAATGTTATGTTATATCTGTTTTGAAATTTAATTCATATACTCTGAAATACAATTTACGTTTTCCGAATTCAAACTTCCGCATTCTGAAATAAAATTCACTCTTCTGAATACAATTTACATAATCTGAACTAAATATTTTATAATCTGAAATACATGTTGAAAAGATGTAGTTCTTTTCCGAAGTAGTTACAATGTGATGATCTTTAAAAAAAGATACTCCGTGTGCAACTACGCGGAAATACATGAATCCAAACGATCTAGGAGAGCGGCACTCACTGCAAACTACAATAGTTCCTTCATTTCATTTATGGGAACGCTCTTCCGAACGAGTTCATTCGCGAGCTACACAAGCCTTCAGTTACAGTTAACGGTTGTGATTGAGAGTGCAAAGCAGCAGCGGTGAGCAATTGTTGCTGACCACCCATCAGCCAGACTGTACCTTAAGCGATGTATGGACTCCCAGAGCGATTGAAGAGAGTTGGTAACAAATATTGTAACTCCACTGATTTATTTGGTCTGGGAAAAAAAAAGCTCGTGGCGGTTTTCCCAATAGATGGAGTCAATTGCAAATAACTCTGAAAACACAGATCGCAGCGACAGCAGTGTCGATATTGCTATGGAGCTAGGAATTGACCACAAAACGGTTTTGAACCATTCAAACAAAGCTGGCTGCATAAAGAAGCTCGATGTATGGGTTCCTCATGAGTTGAGCTCGAAAAACATGAAGGACCGAATTAACATCTGCGATGCGCTGCCGAAGCGCATCGAAATCGAACCATTTTTGAAACGTGTCATAACCGGTGATGAAAACTGGATAACGTACGACAATCTGAAGCTTCAAAGATCGTGGATAAGGGATTGTGAGCTGTTACAAGTGATCGCAAAGCCAGATTTGACGCCGAATAAGGTGATGCTGTTTGTATGGTGGGTCTAGAAGGGAATCGTTCACTATGAACTACTTCCAAATGGTCAGACGATTCATTCACAAGTCTATTGTGATCAACTGGAAAGATAACGCCAGGCAATTGAAAGAAAACGTCCCGAATTGAATAATAGGAAAGGTGTTGTCTTCCATCATGAGAACGCCCGACCACACACTTTTTTGATGACCCGTAGAAATTTGCGAGATCTTGGTTGGGAAGTTTTGATGCATCCACCGTATAGTCCAGACATAGCGCCCTCAGATTATCACTTGTTCTGATCTCTGCAGAACTCTCTGAATGAAGCTGCTTTCAAAAGAAGCCTGTGAAAACCACTTGATTCAGTTTTTCAACCAGAAACCACAGAAGTTCTTCAGCGATGGCAACATGGCTCTACCCAAAAAATGGCGAAACATTATCGATAATAATGGAGTAGATTTCGTTAAAATAAATTCATTTTTACACTATAAGAAAACCAGTTGAATTTTACTAAAAAAAAAACGCCACGAACTATTTCCCAGACCCATTAAATGAATTGTAAGCATTGAACATCAATATTAGGTGTGATACCAGATTCTGATGCTCAGCTGGGTAAGGATTTTTACTCAGTGATTGCTTCATAAAGTGGGTCTCTTCTCAGGTGATTCGTTCTTGGTCTGCATAGGTTTCCAAAAGGTGTATTTTTGCGCCCTTATCCAGAATATAGTAGGTTTGAAAATTTATATACACAGTAACAACAACACTGCTGTTTTTATGATTCTCTTCTTCTTAGAACTTTTTTCCATAGATAGTAGGCTAGATTAGAGAATTTATCGCGAATACCTGGCCAGAGATCTTACTGGGGCAGCTATTCCTGTTAAGATCCTTATTCTAGCCTACTCTTTCTACGAGTAAGCTGCTATTTGAATTGGACTCAGTTGAGAAAACCAATTCAAGATGGACAGAAGTTAGTACATGTCACACTGCGAGACAGAACTGGCGCAAGGATCTGAAACGCTCCAAAAAGATGACTATACTGTCTTTTAGGCCGGCATGCTAAAAAAACTTAGTTCCTTTCGAAACGACATCTATATAGAAGCTGTTTGGATGAGAACGGGGAAGAGACAGTCCTTAACCTTCACCAGTCCAGCTCTATCCGCTAGGATACTATTTCTCCAACAGTCTCAGTGACCTTACTGCAAAGGAGGTTGCGAAAATTTAACGCTTCATTCAATGGTAACACAATGGGTCTTTTTGGTTTAACTGCAGTTTCGGTCTAAGTGAAACAGGGCAATCGTTTAGTTCGTCCTACGAGGTTATGCGCTCGACAAGACGTCTGCTCTTTGATAATCTTGTAGAAATATAGTATCTTCGACACAAACGCAACACTCTTCAGTTCTTCCTGACCATAGAGCTACTAGAGACAACAACCTACCGGTTTTGTATAAAGCGCTTTGAAGCCAAAAACACGGTGAGAAGTGAAACAAAACAGGGTCGTTAATATCAAATCGTTGTTGTTTTAGCGTGTGAGTGAGTGAGACAAAACAGGGTCGTTATGTCAATTGTTGTTGTTTTGCGTGCAAGAGAATGCGACGACGTCCGTCATCAACTCAATCACTGCTTGTCATCTCCAGTATCTCCATATCTCTATTTTCCTCACGAACTACGACCAGTGAGATGATCGCAAATCTTTTAATCGCCACAAGAGATCTACAGTTCAAGTATCTACAGTTCAAGTTTGCGATTATTTCTTCAATTAAATCTCAGTTAAGTTTTCCACATACCAGACACGAATGGATCTAATTGTACCCGCAAAAATCTGAAGGTAGATCGGCCAATGAATCTAGAAAAATCAAAGGCAAAATATGATGAAAAAAAAAACTTACATTGCTCGAAATTCATTGTTGCATCAATTTCAATTTTCACAACACAAAGCGACACTAAATTCGGCATTTAAGCGACACAAATCACAGCGGCGGCATTAAAAAATCGAAAACAGACAATTAGTCGTGAAATTATTGTTAATTTTCCGGTTAATTCCACGATTTTAAACGTGCCTCGTACACTTTTTTCGCCAAAATAGCAAAATCACAACAAAGATTTTTGCGTTGTCGATGCAAAAACAAATTTCCCGTCTGAAAGCTGACCGAACGTCAGATAAATTTCCCGCGAAAGAAAATTTCCCTCCAGGGGATGGTCGGCACCAATCACCAAATGTGCACCGGATTTAAATGTTTATAAAATTGTCCACGAGATGTCGTCGATCGGACGGAAAGACTATTGTTGTTGTTGCGTGTTGCATTCGTGTATAGTAGAGCGGTTCAAGACCGTCGTGTTCGTCGTATTAAAAGTCGAAAAGTGAAATTATCGCTCGAATATCGTTTCCTATTTATACAAATTACACTAATTCTTGCTCTTTCCTAATCAGAAGTGTTCCCATTAGCTGTGCGAACCGATTGGCAGTAGTTGCTCGACGCGACAATTGAGAAAAATCAATTTCTTTCTCTACTTTCACTTTTTTCATCACTCCGTGACACACATTTTTAACATTACACACGCCAAGAGAAAAAACGATAAACGGGAATGTTTACATCTCTCACGCTGTAGTCTTGGCGCGACTGGAGAACAATTTGCTAATAGACCGAAAAGAAATAAAGAATGCCGCTAGTGAAATGTGTTTGACCAAGGAAGCTTTGAAAATCGCATTAAGGCCGCGCTGGTCCACCTGCGTTCCCATCGTCTCGTACTTGTTGTTTATTACGATAATTTTGAATTTTTCGTTCTCGCTTAAGAAAGACTATGGATCGACGTCATCGCAAGCTGGTAATCTGCCAGTTGAACCGGAACAGGAAAGGGCAGACGAACCGGAGACTGTAATATTAGCGGATTCGATTGATGCGAACAATGTTCTGCGCATTGCTTTTAATGGGTGAGTAGAGACTATAGGCAAGGCATTCTTTCGTGTTTGGGCTTCAATACTACGAAGCTAGTAATTCAGTCAACTGTAGGCTGACTAGTGACTAAAAACCCACTAGGAAATTTGAGGAGAACTCCGAGAGGGAGCAAATAACGAGGTATCTACTATCCCTCAAAATGGAGCAAAAAAGGAGATTAATAACAAAATTATGCAGAAAACCGTCACTTCTCTTTTTTTGCTCCGAATGGATGAAAATGGGACTATATGAAGACCATTTTTGAGTTTTACTGCAGAAATAGTCCCATTAGAGATCTCGTTTTAAGCTCGCTTACAAGTATTTTTGAATGCTTTCTTTGGAGGTATATTGGAGATCTGATTTTAGCGGACATGCTCTTGCAAAAAGGAGGTCAAATGGAGGAAAAAACGAGGTCTCCAAACCTCCCTAAGGAGAAGTCCGGGATTAATCATGGGATGGTCCCATTTCATACTGGGAAGGAATAACAAACAAATCTCAAAAGCATTTATACATCGAAAATTAATTTGAAATCGTGAAAATTCATAACCAGAATAGACTTGAGTTACATTTTTTTTTTAATTAATTTAAATGTTGTTACATGATGCGCCTACCTACATTGTCGCCTTGGATAAGTGAACATCTTGCTGTATTTTTTTCTGCGAGCTAGGAGTTCGTTCAAAATCGAAAGAAACAATAATTTATTCGCATTAGATAATCGTACTACTGGTAATGCCCGTGAATTTTATTTACTAAACGATCACTCTCTATCGTTGCTCTTAATCGTTTTTACTACCATTAAACACAGCCAGAATGAACAGCCGAATGTGAAAAAAAATGCAAAGTGCCATTCACTGGGACTTGGCACCGAACAACTGGCACTCAAAGCTTTTTTTGCCAAAACATTCGGAAAAAAAAGAACATGTGAATATCTAAAATTAAGCAGATACCAGACTCGAACTTCAGTGGGAGCTCTGACTGGACATTGTCACATGAGAAAGCATCTCAACAGGATTGGTCTCTCTGAGACTAAAATTTGCAGAATATTCAATGACGAAGACGAAACGAAACACCAGAGTATATCCTCTGTTATTGTGAGGACTTAGCTCACAAAAGACTTCGTCACTTCGTTCAGGGTTTCATGGACTTGTGGGGGAGTTTTGCCGATCTTATCAAAAACAAAGAACGATTTAAATCTAAGAACATGTATTTATTTCTTTCATATATCACATCGATCGCGGAAAAAAGGTACGTCGCGTCCGTTTCTACGAGAGGTAGGTAAGCGTCTCTTTTGTTTTGCGGAAGTGCTGCCAGATGAGTAAGTCAGCACGGTCAGTTGTTGGCGTCGCTATTGCCCGATGGTTGCGATCGGGTATTACCTGATGGTTTGCAACCGGGTGTTGCCTCAAGAGTTCCGGTCACCACATGCTTCCCCCCAAGTCACTGGGCGATGAGTCGCGCAGGGAATGTTACTTTTCTTCCTGATCTTGTGGTGCTGGCAACTTCCTTCAAAATTTTGGAATTTGATGTTACCGGACCGCCCTGTTGACCCGTGGATTTAGTTGTCGGCTTCTGATTTTCAGGAAATGATGTTACCGGATCGCCATGTTGACCCGTGGATTTAATTGTCGGCTTCTGATTTTCAGGAAATGATGTTACCGGATCGCCATGTTGACCCGTGGATTTAATTGTCGGCTTCTGATTTTCAGGAAATGATGTTACCGGATCGCCATGTTGACCCGTGGATTTAATTGTCGGCTTCTTCACTTCGCCATTCTGACCAGTTGGATCTGTTAACGAGATGTCTTTGAGATCAACGAAGTGGAATGGTATAACCGGATCGCCATGTTGATCCGACAATATAAAACTGGTTTCCGTGTTATCCATGGAAAAACCTGGTAAGGGTCGTTCCGTACTGCTTCCCGAAACTGGTGTTCGTCTATCGATGGCTTCTTCGTTAAGATACGCTGGTTTGAGCCGGTCGATAGAGATTTTAATGGCCTTATTTTTAACCGAAACTTTAAAATATTTCGGCTTCTTGTTGAGAACTAGAAACGGTCCTTCATACGGATTTGATAACGGCGGTCTGTTTAGATCCTGTCGTATGAAAACGTGGGTGCAGTGGTGGAGATCATCATGTACAAACGGATGTTCTGTAGCGTTGTTGGAAGCTTGTATGGGCTTCAACTGGTTCATGGCTTTTTTAAAATCTTCAACGAATTCGGATTGCGGTGTTTCTCGCGATGGCTGGAAGAATTCACCGGGTATTCTTAACGTGGTGCCGTATATCATTTCCGCCGGAGATGCTTGAAGCGTCGATTTAAAAGCCGTACGTAATCCTAACAGGATCATCGGGAGTTTAACGGTCCATTTGGTGGAGCCTTCACATTTTAGTGCTGCCTTCAATGTCCTGTGGAAGCGTTCTATCATCCCATTAGCTTGGGGATGGTAACTCGTTGTCTTGATGTGGTTTACTCCCAGGAGATTATTCAATTCCTTGAACAGCGTCGAAGTAAATTGTCGTCCTTGGTCACTAGTAATGCGGCAGGGAACACCGTAACGTGCAATCCACGTTGTGACTAGTACCTTTGCGACGGTTGGGGCTGTCATGTCAGGAACGGGAACGACCTCAGGCCAACGGCTGAATCGGTCTATCATTGTAACGCAGTATTGGTTTCCTTCTGACGGAGGGAGAGGTCCGATTAAATCGACATTAACGTGCTCGAATCTGCTTCCTGGCGGTATGTATTGTCCAAAGGGCGACTGTGTGTGTCGAAGAATTTTACCTTTCTGGCATTTAACACAGCGGCGAACGAAATTTTGTAACTCTTTTCTCATACCAGGCCAAACAAAACGTTGTTGCGTTGATTTGATCGTCGACCTTATGCCGGAATGTGTGAGGTCGTGTACCTGGTGCATGACTTGTTGCCGAAATTTTTTCGTTACGAACGGTCGAATTTTATCATGAGCCGTGTCGCAGATGAGAGTAGTGGTGGAATCTTCCAGATTAATGTGTTTTAGTTTCAATGATGATTTTTGAGAATTGAGTAACGACTTGATCTCGTTATCACTCGACTGATCTCGTGCCAGCTCTTCCCAATTAAACGTGCTGGTAATGGATTCCACCCGTGATAAGAGGTCCGCCGTGACATTTTCTGGGCCAGGAATATACCTTATATCAGTGGAGTACTGGCCTATCAGATCAAGTTGTCGAAGTTGGCGGGGATTTGCTTTTTCAGAGCATTGTCTGAATGCAAACGTTAGAGGCTTATGGTCCGTATAAATCGTAAAAGGACGTCCTTCAAGCATATATTTAAAATACTTTACCGCTTGGAATGTCGCCGTAAGCTCTCGATCGTAGGTCGAATATTTTTTCTGGGCATCCGTCAATTTTTGGGAATAAAAACCCAGTGGTTGGAATTTTCCATCAACCTCTTGCTGGAGTACCGCTCCAACGCATGTGTTTGATGCGTCCGCTTGCAAAGATAGTGGAGCGTTTTCACATGGGTATGACAGTAGCGTTGCCTCGGATAGCGCGTCCTTGCATTCGCTGAATGCTTTAATGGCTTCCTCATTCCAAATGATTGGAGTCTTATCATTCCTTTTATTTTTGGTTCCAGAAGTAAGAAGTGTCAAATGCTGTTGCTGTTCTACGGCGTGCGGCAGGAATCGTCGGTAAAAATTGATGGAGGCTAAGAATCCTTTTAGCTCCTTTATTGTTTTCGGTAAATTGATTTTTTGTAATGCTTCTACTCTTTCTGGAATGGGAGCTAGTCCTTTGGGAGTTATTAAATGTCCCAGAAATGTAATTATTTCTTGATTAAAGACACATTTATCGCGGTTAATGGTCAAACCGAATTTGGCAAGACGTTCAAAAACGATTCGAATGTGGCGAATGTGTTCTTCCTGGGTTGTTGAAGCGATCAAAATGTCGTCTACATACCCGAAAACGAAGTCCAGACCAGAAAGCACGTTGTTCAGGAATCGCTGCATAGTTTGCGCCGCGTTACACAAACCGAATGTCATTTTGGTAAATTCGAAAAGGCCAAATGGGGTGATTATAGCCGTCTTCGGAATATCCTCGTCCATAACGGGAATTTGGTTGTAGGCACGTTGTAGATCAATTTTTCCAAATACTTTCTTGCCATCTAACATTGCGGAATAATCTTGCAGAAAAGGCAAGGGATAACGATCTGGAACAGTTCGTGCATTAAGAGCTCTATAGTCTCCGCATGGGCGCCATGAGCCATCACTTTTTTTAACTAAATGTAGTGGGCTGGCCCAGCTGGAGCTGGAAGCTCTGCATATTCCTTGAGTCAGTAAATACTCGAACTCCTTTTTAGCCGCCGCAAGCTTGTCCGGTCGTAGTCTGCGTGGCCGGGCGAAGACAGGTGGACCTTTTGTTTCGATAAAATGAAACGTTTTAATTTTTAGTGCCTTTTCATGGCTGAATTCCTCTAAATGTTTGAATTCTTTTAACATTTGGTTAACGTATGCATCGCTGCTTACTACTTGAATTGATGGGTTCATGCCGTCTGTCGTCCGTTGTGGAGAGTGGCGAAAATGTTTTCCATCGATGAGTCGCTGCCGTTTAATGTCAACCAGTAGGTCAAATTGACTTAAGAAGTCTGCGCCAATTATGGGCTGTTCTACATCAGCTATCGTGAAATCCCACGTAAATGTTCCTGCCTGGCCAAAAGAGAAAGTCGTAGAACACGTACCGTACGTCTGAATGGTCGTTCCATTGGCGGCGTATAATTTTTTGGCAGCTGGAATACTCGATGTGCCCTTTTGCGACAAGGGTAAAACCGAAATGTCGGCCCCAGTGTCGACAAGAATATGTTGCGCCGTCCGTTCGTCCAAAACGAGTAAACGGGCTATCTGCTCGGCGCTTTTGTGCGCCGGCTTACTTAGTTTTTATGAAAGATTTTTATTTTCCTCTTGATTCCTTTTCTTGGCTATTTGTTTTTCATTCCACTCCTCGAAAAATCGGCAACCAATAGCGCAACTTCGAGAGCTAGGGCCAAATTTAGTATGTGTTCGGCATGTCCACTGGTCGGAGTTTGCAACTCGGGTGTTTGTTCCCTGAGGACGTGGAGTAAATCTGCTGCTAGAGCGGCCCCGTTGTTGATTCGAGTAAATTCCGGCTAGTTGTTTAGTTAATTCTGCTACTAACTCACACAATTTGTCGAGCTTTTGCCCTTCTTCGGAATTCTTTTTGTTCGAAGAGAATGCCTGGATATTGTTTTGCCTAACATCAATTAAGGAATCGGCAACTTTTGCCACCTCTTCTAGACCACCGTTCACAATGGACAATGTGGGACGTAGGTATTGCGGGAGTCTTTCAAGAAAAATGTCTTTAATTATTGTTTCTGATGCTGCCAATCGCTCTCCCAGGCGACGAAGGCGACTGAGGAACTGCGACGGGCGCTGATCGCCCAGCTGTGCGTCGGTAAGTAGTTCGCGCAGACGTTTCTGCTCAGATAGTGCAAAATTTGCAATCACTGCAGATTTAAACGCCTCGTATTTTCCCTCGAGCGGCGGATGGCTGCATACAGCATAACACTGGAGCGCGGTGCGGCTATCAATAAGTGATAGCGCGGTATTGAAACGCCAAGAATCAGCATTCGGCGAACGTTCGTCGATTTGGAGACCGAACCACGATTCGAGTCGAAGAAACCACATTTCGACGTCTTCACCTTCAAAAGAAGGAGGTGGTATTCTTGTATTTGGTCGATGATTTGGCTCTCGTTCAACGGCTTGTGGTAGGGGTGCTATATTTAATTTTAATAAAGACTCCTGGATAACCGCCAGCTGGTGCTGTAGGGACGCAATTTGCGCTGAATTATCGATTAACAGCGAATTGGATGCGGTTACCGAAGTTGAGGGGACGTTGAAGCCAGAATTGTACGTTGATTCAGTATTATCTTTTTGAGCTGTCATCGAAGGCGGTTTGAGTTCAAAACCAGGTGGTATTGACTTTTCCTTCGGAAGAGGTTGCAGTGAAATTAATTTTTCTTCTTTTTGTAGCTGGTGCTGTGCCGCGTCTGCATTCGTGATAAATTTACTACTAGAATTATACAAATGCTCATACCTGAGGAACTGTTGAAAACGATCATGCATGTCAGATGAAATGTCTTGATTTGCCAATCTGAGTGGCTCGTCGGAATTTGCGAATTCATTCGCATTTATATGCAACCTGTTGGCGCTATCGATCGTCGATACTACCGGAAATTCTTCGAATTGCCGTACCGGAAACTGTGTACCTGCAGCCAATTCGTCGTAATCCGTGGCAGTCGGATGCGGGAATAATTCGAGTTTTTTTAACGGACCAAGTTCTTTCGAGCGAGTACGCACTCGAGGAACACTTGACGGCGAGGAACGCGTGTTTTTACGAATCGCGCCTCTCGCTCTGGCTACCGAGCCAGGAATTTCACGCAAAACGCGGCCACCCGGGGCCGGTGTTTCATCAATGCGGCTTTTCCGATTGGACTTTTTCGACATTATTTTGTCTATGGTCAACCCGAATTCACAATAATTGCTCGTCTTGGGCGAGGAGAACGGAAAGAAAAACGATATGTTTCGCGATTACAGTTCCTACTTCTGCGCGTCGCACTCGCGGCAGGAAAAAACTTGTCGGAACAACGGCGTCTTCGACGAATTTTTAAAAAACACTTTAAACGACAATGTTGTCGCCCCACACTTGGCACTTCGATTCACAGGAATTGTCTTTCTTTATTAGAAAATCAATTTCCACTCGCGAAGATCGTGCCGTACACTTTTACCAAAAAAAGAAAAATTTAATTGTTGTGCGCACTGAAAAATAACCGTGGAAAACTTGTCGGAATGGCGGCTTCGACTTATTTTTCCGTAATTGTTAAATTTATCGCGTGTCACTTTTAAACAAGGGGTCACCAGTATGTGGGGGAGTTTTGCCGATCTTATCAAAAACAAAGAACGATTTAAATCTAAGAACATGTATTTATTTCTTTCATATATCACATCGATCGCGGAAAAAAGGTACGTCGCGTCCGTTTCTACGAGAGGTAGGTAAGCGTCTCTTTTGTTTTGCGGAAGTGCTGCCAGATGAGTAAGTCAGCACGGTCAGTTGTTGGCGTCGCTATTGCCCGATGGTTGCGATCGGGTATTACCTGATGGTTTGCAACCGGGTGTTGCCTCAAGAGTTCCGGTCACCACAGACTCATCGGAATTCCTGACCATTCCTCTTCGCAAAATACTAAGCTTCATGAAAAACGCAGGGATTGAAGAGGAATCATAGTCAAACCGGGTGACGTCGCAATAGGCCCAACTGTGTTAACCATACCAACCTCTATTTCCAATCTATAACTATCTATCTACCAATATGAGGAAGAGCGAGAAGAGTCGAAGAAGCAGAGCTGCCACCATATTACAATAGTAGTACGAGGGTGAGTCAAATATAAACCGGACTTTTGTCTTTATGAGTCTCAGACTCTGCCGAGCGATCTGGTTGGGTGGGGGGTCTTAGGTTGGTTTGTTAAGAGTGGGGACAGCCGCTTCCGGGCTGCTCATTCTTTCAGTTCATCAGTGGCAATCATGAGTGAGCAAGTGGTTCCTTTATCCATTGAGCAACGTATTATTATTAAATTTTTAACAAATGAAGACGTTTCACCATCAAATCTTTTGGCTAGGTTGAAGGTGCAGTTTGGTGACAATACGCTTTCACGGACTCAAGTGTTTGATTGGGCTAGAAAATTTAAAAATGGACGAGAAAGTGTAGAAAATGAAACTCACGATCGACGTCCAAGATCAAGTGTAACTGATGACAATATTCGAGCGGTTCAAAGTCTAATCGAGATGAACGCCGATTCACTATTGATGAAATCGCTTCAGAAGTGGGTATTAGCCATGGTAGTGCTTATTCCATCATCACAGATCATCTTGGCTTCCGAAAAATCGGCGCCAGAGAGGTCATTCTCCTCCATGACAATGCTCGACCTCACACAGCTGCATTGACAAAGGACAAATTAATTGAGTTGCAATTGCGACTATTTTTTGTTTGGTCCCATGAAGGAAGCTTTGGGAGGCGAAAAATTTGAAGCGTGCGCAACAACTCGACCTCAAACTTTCTATGAACAAGGAATTTTTAAGCTGCCAAAACTTTGGGAAAAATGTGTAGAGCGTGCAGGAGACTATGTAGAAAAATGATTAAAGTCCTATTTGAATATTATTACTGTTAATAAATGTGTATAAAAAAAGTCCGATTTATATTTGACTCACCCTCGTTTATCTACTACAATTTCGAACTCACAATTGTCTACTCCGCACTAAAAGAATTCTACTACATTTCTTGGAGCACTCTAATCAACAACACTGACAATATTTTTACGTTTTCATATCACACTTTGGGATTTGGATGCTACTGTTCTTTAGAAACAACTGAACTGGACAATGTGAAGTCCATTCATGAGAATACTCAGATTTCCGAAAGCATAACAAGTGAAGTGTATCGCTCATCATCCTAATAGAACACAGATCTAATTAGCTCAATATTTTAAAGCGTGAAGCAATGGAGCGCTATTTTAAATCAATTGACAAGAACAATCCGTAATACTATATTCAGACTACGAGATTAACAAGTTTAAATCGCGTTAAATGCGTTGAAAACATTTCCCGAAGACGCTTACGAACCACGTAGTTTTAGTTTTAAAAAGTGCTTTATTTGCCGTAAGTTCTTAATGCTAACAGGTTTTCTATCTTAATCCTAAAGCTAAAATTAGTCTATATCTAAGCTGCTACCGTTCTTAATGGTCTTTTAGAGGCATGAGCTTAGACAAGAGCCTTATGGGACGCCTGCTGGTAATGCCTTACTGGCAGATAGGCAGCCTTTGATTTTGACATGAAAGTTAGGACTAGAGAGGAAGGATTGAATGAGTTTAGTAAGGTAAACGGGACAGTTTAGTTTCCTGAGCTTGAAAATGATGCCGCTATGCCACACAGAGTCGAAAGCTTTCTCAAAATCAAGAACAACCATACCCACTGATTTTTTATTGCGGGAGCTATTTTTAATATCGTTAGTGACTCTTTGTAAAGTTTATGTATTGTTGAATGTTTTTGGCGGAATCAAAACTGAAAATTAGGTAAGACTTGTTTCTCTTTCACGAACACTTGAAGCCGCCTCAGTAGAACTTTTTTCCAGTATTTTGGCTAGGTAATAGACTTATAGGCCTATAGCTGGTCGGATCAGAGTTGGGCATGAAATTTATGTTTCACCCTATTGTTTACATATCGTGCCATAAAACTTTACGTCCGGTCTATTTTAGACGTATAGTATAACTTGGCTAATCTTGTGTTTAACGGCAGATCGCACCACGTTAGGCGCGAGTATGTCGCAGATCCTATGCCTTATTAACGTCTAACAGCTTTCTGCAACTATAGGTCTGCACTTTTGGTCATATAAAGAAGTTTCACTTAAAAATTTAACAACTTCCACTTCTCTCAATAAGTTTTCCTTTTCAGTGCCAACACCAACCATGACCACTTGTTATCGATTCAGGAGCTCGCGCGTTATATCAACCAACGAATAACCGATCACATTGCGAATGCAATCGAAACGAATCCTATAAATTTCGCAAAAATCGATAAATCACCACGGGACGGTTTAATTAGCTGGGAAGAATATCATAAATATTTTCTACGTGAACGCGGCATGAATGAAAATTACATTCTCGAGCACAGTGAAAACAAGCATACGAATCTAAATCGTAAGGCCAAGGAGGAAATAATGCGCGATAAGGCGCTGTGGTCGGAAGCGGCACGAACCGATCCTTTCAGCTTAACTTTGGACGAATTTTTGGCTTTTCGACATCCGGAATCGAGTGCAGTGAATCTGCTCAGTTTGGTCGACGATCTACTACGACAATTCGATATGGATGGCGACGATCAACTGACGGTGGAGGAATTTGCCGACTTAACGATAGACGACCAGGATGAACGCTATAAAAAGTCGATTATATCGAAAACAGTTGAAGAACGTCGTGAAGAATTTAAAAGATTGATCGATAAAAATCAAGATGGCAAGGCAGACCGAGGCGAATTACTAACATACGTCGATCCGAAACAACCACGGTATGCGCTTCAAGAAGCTGCCACATTAGTAACTCTGGCCGACACCAACAAGGATAAAAAACTGAGTTTGGATGAGGTATTCGTAGAATGTTAATTTTAATTATTTCAAACTTAACTTATTACTTATTTCAGATGCTACAGCAATCAAAGATATTTATGACTTCGAAAATGATAGACACTGCGAATAGTTTTCACGATGAATTTTAGGAACGCAAACGCAAACGCAATAAGACTACGTTTTTCTTGTAAACTGTGGAACAGAATTAACTTTTTTCTATGTTTATTGAAATAATAACTAAATATTTACTAAGAACAATTTGTTGTGATCTTCAAAAGTATATAATATATGTACATATATAGATTATACTATAAGGCATACATAACATAGACCTACATATTGTTTTCAATTGTGGATAATTTCGACTGAATTTTATTAAAAAGACATTGTAAAATAATTGTCCGTCCTTCCTAGTGATTAAACAGCTTTTTATTTCATGATAGATCAAAAATGATATCTACCCATTTTTATTTTATTAAGTGGTGCTTCAAGAGTGACGTCAAAATTTAAGTCATAAAATAAGGAAACTTTGTAATTTCTTTGACTGTTTTCAACAATTCTCACTTTTGATGCAATGGTGCCGATTTTTTTTTTTAAAATAAATGTAGAATAAAATAAAATGTTAATTAATATATTTAATTATTTTGATTGGGTTATTTAGAGAATCTTTTTTCTTAAAGCCATTGACCTAACTCCTCAATAGGAAAAGTAATGTGTAGCGTCCGTTATGATCGGAGTAAAATCAATTTTTCTCTATCACTTGTTGTGCGGCCTCGAATCATAGAGCTATAACTAACGGAGATCGCAAAGCGCCGTTTCTGTATAAAGCACTTTGAAGCATTTTGATGCAAAATTGAACATTTTTGTATGGAGCGTTTCATGCCCGGTGGCAGTGAAATACAGCATAGTATTTAAAGGTTGGGCTTTTTTTCAATATCGAGTATAACATACTTGTGAGTAAGATGCTGATAGTAGCATAGTGAATATCGCCGGTCCTTTGCGAGAAAACCTCCGGCTTCAATAAAGTCGCTGCGCGCTATCTCCATTATACATACAGCTCTATGCCTCGAATAGGGCAGCAACTGAGTTCCTACGCAAGATACGAAAGTCCAATAAAGCGTGACCCAACTAAAAGTGTCGATTTAAAAATTAAATAAAAAAAAAAACGTTTTTATTTGAAAGTAAAATCCTTCCGGTTAATTATGGAAAATTATTTCTGGCTGGCCTTACAGTAGGCCATTCTGTCGGTCCAATTTCGAAGCACATTTTGGATTGTTTCCGGCTCCATATCGCCAATGGCTGCTTCAATATTGGCCTTCAAATGGTTAATTGTTTGTGGATTGTCCGCATAACACTTTCCTTCACGGCTCCCCACAAATAAAAATCCAAAGGTGTCAAATCGCAGCTCCTTGGCGGCCTATTGACTGAAGGTTCACTTTCTCGACGAATTTCGTACGAGATTTTCTTGCAATTTCGGTCCAATTGTCTTCGTTTTGGAAATAAATTTTCAATATTTCCCAGCGTTGTTCAAGCGTAAATCGACTCATTTCGTTCAGTGATGATATGATACTGAATTTCGGTCAAAGTTAGAATGACATTAGTGTTGCCAGGTGCAAAAAAAGGATAATTTAAAAACACACCGATAGCTGGGTCACGCCTTATATTTCTTAGATTTTTCTAATTTAGACAATCTTATCGGTTTGATGAGATCGAATTTTTTTTTACTTCTGTGGATGATTTAAAAATCAATTTTAGAATTTTGCGATATTCAACCCCTAAAAGGGTGTAAAACGGTTGTGTATGCTTCTACGAATTCCGACATATCACTTAGGTTCTGACTTTCTACGAAACGTTATTTTTTAGGTTGTCAGTCAAATAGTAATTTACATCGCATGTCAGCATTAAACGCGTTCCGAATTTCTACGAAAAAAATAATAAAGTAATGCCTAGACTATTGGCAGATTTATAATTTCATCGCAGTATTTCAAACTCAAATATTATATTATATTTATATTTATGAATAGATAAAATAAAGAGTATTAGATGGATCTTGTTTTCGAGCTTCTGATTTCAATCTCAAACCGCTTCTGTACATACATATCTAGTATTTAATTGATAGAAACCAATATTTCTTATTATTTACTCTTTCACATTGCAGTAGATGAATTCGTCATAAAGTAAATTAATATTGTTGCTACGTAAGTATACATATAAACTGGGAGTATGTGCATTTTGTATGCACATAAACGGCAATTGCAAATAATTGCAACTGAGTGCATCGTAGTAATATGCCCTTGAAAGCTTTCATTGCACGTTTACAACCTCCACGATTTCTATAGCCGGCTATATGTGAAGCTAGAAAGCACTTTAAGCAATTTTAATTATTTTTTTAAGAATTTTAATTAATTATTGCAGTGAAGTACTTTTTATCTGTTTCTTATGATGTTGTGACGATAGTGCAGCGATCAGATTTGTTATTTCTTACCAGAGAAGGAGTGCACATGTGCAATTTGAGCAATACATAAAGTACCTGTACCCAAAGGAACACGCAAGGGACACGGAAATGCGCTGTTAGATTTACCCTCGTCCCGGTACATATTTACTTTCCGAAGTCCGAACGTTTAGCTCAAAAAAGGACTCGGAAGTTTCTATCAGTTTTATTCGGGCTTCATTCGTAGTGCAGCTGTTCTACAAATAAGTGCTCCGTGTTTTCAAACTTGCTTAGTAGTGTGGTTGCTATAATGTACGGTGTTAGTGGTATCGATGAGTTGGGACCGAGTGTTCTATGGTTCCGGCACGGTCTCCGGTTACATGATAACCCGGCATTACTGGCTGCACTAAGTAATAAGAACAGGGGATCGAAATTTTTGCCACTTTTCATTTTTGATTCGGAAAGTGCAGGTAAATAGATTGTTTTTTTTTCTGTAACTGCCAACAGTCTTAAAGCAAATGTATTATTTTTTGATAGAAGTTGGAGTTTACCCCAAAATTGCGACCAGACTTTTGGCAGATTTTTTATTTATTAAGCCTTTCAATTTCAATAAAAATGTAGCGAGTGGAATATTCACATATCTGATTTTTAGGCATTTTTATATAAATAAATAGTAAATGTAAAGAATTTTTCAGTACACCTCTTCTCACTCTCTAGGAGGTTAAGTATTGAAAAATTTCGAAATTCATTTTAAGAGGTTTTTATAAACATTCCATAGAAGTAAGAACTTTTTCGATATCTCAATGTATGTCTCTATGTGTTTATATGAACAGTCAGCAAATGTGACAAAATTCGTGAAAATGTAAGAAAGCCGATAAAAATCAACATTTCTTTACTTTAGTATGCACAATGGATAACAGAATAAAAATATTAGAACAATAATTTGTGTTGAATAAAAAAACAAACTCTGATGCATATAATTTCCATTTAAAATAAAAGTGAATTTGACCGTTGTTTCACGCAGGGTAATTCCAATCGGCATGTGTATAATACCGTCAAGTACGATTTAAGCAGAAGTTACGAATGTAGTCTTCGTTCGGCAGTTATACAAGATTTCGATATAATAATAATCAATGGCGCAACAGCCCAAGTCGGGCCTAGGCCTTGAGCGTGTAGCTGACCACTTCACCTCCTAGTGTTCCGTTGGGCTCGCAATTAAGAAACTCTAGCAAGATTTCGATATACTGGCAACTTAATTCTGCAGCACTCCTAACATTTTCAGCTTTTAGTTTACCTTCTTTTAAGAAATTAGGCTTTTTCTAGACTGCTTTTCTGAAGTGGAACTTTTGTACTCATTACAGCCAGGATTAGGCCCGTGCGCAGGATTTTATCATGGGCGGGGGTTTACTAAAGAAGCATATGAAGGTTTTTTAACAATTTATTATGTACGTATGGTAGGTACGTTACATGCGACTACAAAACTCATATTGTTTTTTGATTTCCGCATCATTATTAAAAGTTTGCAAACTAGGCTTGCGCATTCTAGTTCTCACTAAGGTGAACGCGAAGGAACTAGCTCCCCAGCCCTTGCGAACTAGTTCGTTTTTGTAGTTCGCAGTTCACTCACGGACGAACTAGTTCCCATCAAGTTCGGATTGAATGTGAGGATCTAAAAAAAAAGGTCCCCAATCAGGAAGGAACTAGTTCGTTTCAAGTTCGGAGGGAATGTGAACACCTAAAAAAAGCGATGTCGTTATATCCGGTTTTGACTGTAGTTCCTTCTTTCAGTTCCAACTTCGCGGAATGATACGTGGTATGCAAATGTCATGACGAACTACTTCCTACAAACGAACTAGGACCGGAATTCACTGCCAACTAGTTCGTTCATTTCACTTATGGGAACGATCTTCCGAACTAGTTCGTTCACGAACTACACAAGTCTATTGCAAACTGATTGTTTGAAATCTATTCCGTATACAATGTTGGAAAAAGCAATGGCCGCACGGGACTGGCCAGGATCTTTTTTTGCTCTTAACGGTTTTACTTTATTATTTCAATAAAAAAGTTGTGATAAATTTTAAGGGGGTTAGTGACTTGACGAGTTTTCATACAAATTCATGTACCTACCTTTTTCACAGGAACCGTTCGACCGATTTTAATCAAACTTTTTAAACTTATTATGTTAGTAAATCTATTGCTACTTAATAAAGGAATTTCAAAAATATTAAAAACTAATTGACTTATAAGCTTTGAAAGTTTAAAACTTTTTCATATTTGTTAAACTTAAAAAAAATATTTAGAATCAACTTTTTAAAAATTCGGTATAAATACCATGTTTCTATCTTTAACCAAAAAAAAAAATCATTTTGATATCTGTTATCAGTTTCGAGAAAAAGCAACATTTATGGAAGAAAATGCGAAAAAAAATTGTTCAGGAGAGCGAAAAAACTAAAATCGTTTAGTTTTAATCACTTTTCAATGGTTTTCTCTCCAAATTGAAAGTTTTTTTTTGTTTATATTGTTAATACAAATCACACAGATTGTATTGGTTCTGTTTTCAAATCTTCTTTTGTTTTTTATCAGATTATGTGTTGTTTTTCATTTGAAATATAATAAAAACTACATATGAAAATGTATTCATAATACCAAAATATTACCGAACTTTCACAATTTGAACTAACTTTTTAACCACTTTTACCGATCGGAAAAATATGCAGTTTGTTATATTCACTGAAATATTGTCAATATTTTTTGCTAAGCATGATATCTGTTCGTTTCACTCCTGATCATTTTCTCATAAGAGATTTTCCTTTTCCCTCACAATCTCAGTAAAAAATGTTTGCATTCGTCATGTAAACCAGCCTTAAGATGATATAAAAGGGTTGAACACGTTTTTACGAATTCCGATGTCGATATGGTTTTTTATTTCCTCGGGCTTTCTTTATATTTATCTAAAAACTTCTTTCATGGTTTTTGGATAATCAACCCCAACACGGTGTAGTATGTTGCATAAGTTTCTACAAATTCCTACATATTTCTTAGATCTGATGAGATAGCGAATTAGTTTTTATTCCTTAGGCTCACTACATATGGTCCCGAAAAGTTAATAATGTTTCGCACTACCACCTTTTTACTTTATTATTTTTTAATAATAAAGTATTTTATAGGGCTCTGACTCTGACCGAGTTTAATCTTTTCCAGATGCGGATTTTACAAGACATTGAAGAATACAGAAAAAACACTTAAGTGAAGTTCTATTATGTTGGCTAGAAGTATGTATGTATACTTGTAACTACTCTTACTCCCGCAAAGGAAAATGTTACGTACCCATTTTAATTAAAAAGGGTTTCTTTTACCGCTTTGATAAATTTAATAATTGAAAGTGTATTACATGAGCATATCAGCATTCAGAATAGTGATAATTGCCACGTGAATCACGTGAACTAGAATGAAAAGAGTATGAAATGGTTCTTATGAGCGCAACACGTGTAATATCAACAGGTATCGCATTTATTATATTATGTAGGTATGTTGAGTTGTTATGAAAGCAAAGATTTTATTCAACGATGTTATTTCTCTAATTATTTTCGAATCACAATAAATGAATATGAAATCAATGGATACTTGTGTAATTTTTTCAAGTTGAAATCTTTTCAGTACCCATTATTTACGACTTCCAAGTATTTATGAACAATAATACTGCTGGTGTCTTTTATGTTTTCTAGAAGACGTTGAATGTCGAAAACTTCTTGCCAGTCTTTCTATTCATGCGCTTGTTGCACTTAAGAAAATATTGTTCATTTCTTAATTTTTTTTTAAAAATTTTACAGTAGATACATTTCGAATTGAAAATACAAGGTTTTCCGGTGAATACTGTTAAATTTATTTTGTGTCACACAAATTAACACAATTTAACAGTATTCACCGGAAAACCTTATATTTTCAAAATATTTTTCTTTTAAGAAAGGATTGGTTATAATCGCGAAATAATAAAACCGTATTTTGAACGATGCTATTTCCTTAATTTTTTAATCACAATGAATATTACAAACAAAAGGAACTGGTTTGCGGACCAAAGAATGGCCATTATTTTGCCCTTTTTCACCCCTAAAACGTGCATATACAATTTTAATTTAAAGGGGTAAATTTTGCAGTTCGATTACAATAGCTACATGTTCCAGTCCAAGAGAATTCAAACCAGTATCTGATAGATAGAAGGGAATATGTACCCTTGCAGATACGGGGTTCAGAGGTAAATTGATGATAATAAAGTCAGCATGCTCTGGACAGATGGACAATTTCAGGTGCATTAGATCGAATTTAATTCAAGGGGTGACTCCTTTCCACTTAGATCATTAACTGGAAATATGAGCGCAGCAACACATTTATGAATCGCATTGTAGCGCGAATCACGTGTACCAGAGCTTATAAAATATTCTTTGTAAGAAAAGATGCGATAAATGGCGATAATGACAGTTTCAGCATATCCCCCATTTTACTACAAATTTAAGGACACATGTTTTATGTTGCCCGTCTTTTATTCATTAAAAACAAGGGAAGACTAACGACTATTAGTCGGCCGATAGTTTAATTGAGTAACTGTTAACTGTGAACCTGGAAGAGCGCAAACCAACCAATTTTTAAATCGGCCTAACTAAATAGACCAAATGTTCGATGATTCTTTGATGATTAAAAAGTATGATAGTTTTTTCTTGCTTCATTTGATCGGATGTAGATCTCGGACACAGTGTGTTTGATGTAGAGTTGCAAACCAATTGAGTATGCAAATGTTTGGTGGCCTTAACTATGTCCAGAAGTGGAAGCCTGCACACAAGTCGACTGAATACCGACCGATTTCTAATAAGTCTGCAACTAGTGTTGAGTGGAATCGTATTTATTAATTGATGTTTTCATGGTAAGCTATCATTGAAGCCATTATGATTAAATGTTAGTTGCTTTCCGGTGTCAGTGGAGTGAAACCCCAACACCAAATCCCCGACTGTTGATAATTCGCTGTCCTAGAGGACATGACAATTGGAAAACCTTCACTGGAGAGGCCAGTTTTCTATATAAGACTGTGTTGGACTAGGTCCGAAGGAGCTGTTTCGTTATCGGATGGAAGAGACTCTTCATAGGGTGTATCATGCCTACTATCCGAATCGTATTTGTTTGAAACTAGAGTTGCAAAACAAGTTCAGTGTGCAACTGTTCGGTTGATTTCGAGAACTGTTCTGTTCTGTATCTGTTTCTTTCAGTATATCCTTTGATGTTTGATCAAATATTATTTCCAGGCACTTAAGCTATGCGTTTTTTTAATTAAGTCTATTCATTTCAGGGACGAAACTAGTTGGATATAATCGTATAAAGTTCCTACTGAATGCACTTGAAGATCTTGATCGTCAGTTTAGGGCCCAAGGTGGTCGATTGTATTGTTTGCGAGGTAAGCCGCGCGATGTATTCCGCAGACTATCGGAAGTTGTCTCCATATCGACAATTTGCTTCGAACAGGATTGCGAGCCAATTTGGAGAGAACGAGATTCGTCGGTCGAAAATCTATGTCACGATATTGGAGTAACTTGTATCGAGAAAGTCTCGCACACATTATGGGATCCTCATTCTGTGATTCAAGCCAATGGTGGAATACCGCCATTAACTTATCAAATGTTTCTAGTAAGTTCTCGATTTCTGTTTGGAATTTTAAGATATAACTTCGGTGATCGTGTTAATAGCATACAGTGGAAACTATTGGACCACCACCGAGACCAGTTACAGATCCCGATTGGTGTGGTGTTCAATTTGTCAAATTGCCCGAACATTTACTGGAAGAGTTTCAAGCTTTTGATGTGGTAGCTAAATTAATTTCAAATTAAATGAAAAATACAATTTTTTTATTTTCGAATACAGGTTCCGAAACCCGAAGATTTCGACATCTACTTTGAAAATTCCAATTCAACAAGTCTCGTAAAGTGGATTGGAGGAGAGACTGAAGCTCTAAAGAGCTTAAGCATTCGATTACAAGTAGAAGAGTATGCCTTCAGGCAGGGTTCTTATCTTCCAAATCAAGCCAGCCCCGATATTCTTGGACCACCGCAATCGCTAAGTGCACATTTGCGATTCGGGTGTCTTTCAGTGCGACGCTTCTACTGGGCCGTACACGACTTACTCGAAGAAGTCCGGCGAACCCATCACAAGGAGTTTCCAACTGGTCCTCACATTACAGGACAATTAATCTGGCGTGAATATTTCTACACCATGTCCGTGAATAATATAAACTACGGTCAAATGCAGGACAACGATATTTGCTTGAATATTCCTTGGACTATCCCAAACGGCGATGAATTCGAAAGATGGAAGTTTGGTAAAACAGGAATTCCCTTAATTGATGCTGCCATGCGGCAACTACTCTCGGAAGGATGGCTCCATCATATTTTACGCAATACAGTGGCTAGTTTCCTAACGCGTGGAGCACTGTGGTTTAGTTGGGAGCTGGGCTTAAAACATTTTCTCAAGTATCTACTCGATGCGGATTGGTCGGTGTGCGCCGGTAATTGGATGTGGGTATCGTCATCTGCTTTCGAAAAACTACTTGACTCATCCCAATGCACTTGTCCGCTAGCTTTGGCTAGACGATTAGATCCGAATGGGGAATATATTACCAGATATGTTCCGGAATTACGATGTTTGCCAAGGGAGTACGTGTAAGTATTGCTTCTATCTGGCCAAACTTGAAAACTTATTACTAAATAACTATTTGTAGACATGAACCATGGAAGGCTCCGCAAGAAATACAGGAGAAATATGGATGCATTATAGGTGTTCATTATCCGAATCAAATTGTCGATTTAAAACAAGCTTCGCTTAGGAATAATGAAGCTATGCGTGCTCTAAGAGATGCACTTATTTCCGAAGGTGCTCCTAAGGAAGGTCCACCGCATTGTCGTCCATCAAATGAAAATGAAATCAGAAAATTTTTTTGGTTTGCCGCTTAAGTTAAGATTACAAGTGAAGCTTCATTAGATACATTATGTAACTATACGTGTGAAATGAATGTTACTATACGAGTATAGCAATTATAAATGTGAAACGCTATTATATAAATTATCAGAAGATGCTGTTCAAAATTAAAATTTGTAACCCGTTGGATGGAAGAGAGCAGTTTTGTGTGCTCTAAAAATTGTAAGTCAAACCATTTCCATTTCTGCCTTCTCTCGATTGGAGCATCGTTGGGAGATATCAAAGGTGTTATGTTGCGCAGATGATTTGATTTTTGCTCCGTCCCAAATTTGTTAGTTCTGATCAGACATCCCCCACGTCTTCAAAAGATCTTAAAAAATGTTATTTCTGTTTTGTCGTCTTCTTCAGAAAGCTCATCTTGCTAATTTTCTTCTCTTGCCAAATCATTTTCATGTTTCATTATGAGCTGTTCAATGTCATCTTCATTCACCTCTAATTCTAGATATTTAGCAGTTGAGCCAATATCATTAATAATTTCAGCGATATCATCTCAGTCTATGGAAAACCAACGTATTCAAAATTTCAAAGTCGTAGCTAAAGGCGTTCCCAAGTTACTAGCCAATATTTTCGAGCACATATTTAAAGCTCTTTTTGTATAGCAGCAACCCGATGGAATAAGACTTTACCGTCTACGGACTTAGCGTTACAAATTCGACCAAACATCCCGATTCAAAAATTCAAAATCATTGGTCAAGACGTCTTGACTAATGATGGTGAGGTTACTTTCTTAGCGCAAAAACGTTCCATCACTGGAATGATACAAGAAACGTACAATGTTTATTTTGGTTGGTAAGTGTGGGGGATCAGGACAAATCCTGGGCTCCACATACTATATGAAGATCGTAAAAGGGTCAAAAACGGTCCTTGTGGTTTTCTGCTACGATGGTTTGCCGAGAGCCGTCGAATCACGTCATCGATTGCTGTTTCTGTATGATGCTTCCCGTAGAACAAGGAAAAGGTGTTTTGAAAAGGAACAAATCTCCTGTATATCATCAGCTATGCATCCTATTTAACAGAAAGACGAACCTCCGGATTCCAAGCTCCCGAAAACAGATGATGAGCTTATCCCATCGGCATCAAGAGATCCTGAATTTTTTTTTTTAAGGATACTGAACTGGACTTAGGTGGTTAGCCTTTAATACACTGTAGAGTTTACAATCCAGTCAGCTTAGGGATGGGAGGTCAGAAATCGGGACGGGTATGGCAGTGTACTAGTTGGTGTTAATAATTTTTGAGTGCTGTTTGGCTTTTATATGATCTACCAGAACAGCAATGTTGCCTATAACAAATCAACTACTGTCTGGTATCTCTGATGGTGTTAGTGAATCTGATAAGAATGTTAACAGAACTCATCTGCTCAGTGTTAAATCCTTTAGTAGTGATCCTATTAAACATTCCGCACTGTTCACTATTTATATTTATAATTTCAAAGCTAATAGCAACTGAAAAATTCTTATAAATAATTTTATGCGTAGAGTGAGAATTGAACCCACGACATCGCGTTTACAAGCCTAGTATGCTTCCACTGGACTACACCCAGCCCTAATTTCCACTCTGAGAACCACAACCTCTTCAACATATGATTGGCCTAAAGAATTGAATGATCCGGTGGGAGACCTAGAACTTCCAAAGAGTAAAGCAGAACTTCTTGGATCGAGGATGCACCAGTGGAACCTTTTGGAAGATGATGTTGCCATAACTACTTTCCGTACACGTATGTAATATATATATTGCGTACACAAGTATTTTATGTTAAACTTTCAATTTTGAACAATAAATGTGAATTATTTCGACAACCTGATTCAACTTTTAAATTTGAACGATGTCATCATGATCAGCGTCCAAAACTCCATATAAAAACATACCTTAGTGGCTGCGAATGCTGAGTGCATCGAGCGAACCCAAGTAATTAAGTAGCGATAGGTTAATTAATAAAAAATATAAGTTTTCGCACGTTGCCCTTTTTAGAATTAAATATATTTTTATTTTTTACAGTTACTGAACAAGAACATTTTTTCGCTTTAAATCTATACTTTTGCTTTTTTTTCCAAATTGTCTCATTATTCTCATTATTTTACAATCAAAATAGAAATAAAATATAAATTTACATATATCAAGATTGAAGAGAATATAAATCCTAAGAAATAAATTCCCAGCTTCTTTGTAGGCAATTTGACTTTTATTTGAGTTCTTTTAAATTTTTCTTTTCAAAATATTAGTTGTATACACTTATGCAACAATTTTAACAATATATATATATAATTTTTTTCGGTTTTTATTTTATTTTTATCGAATTGTTTTTATTTTGTATTGAGGTAAAAACGAATAAATTGAGTGATGTTTTTTGTTTTAGAATATTGAATAAAATACATAATATTATTGTTTTATATTATGTGCGTTTGGACGTTACTTGAACATGATTTTAATTGAATAGCGTGTAACTAATACATTTTATTTAGTTTAATTTTTATTTCACTAACTTGCTATTTGTAAGCAACTTAGATACTGTGTTGATGGGGAGAAATAGTAACACATATATTATTACGTTATGATGCATTATGTGTTAGTTTTTTTTAGTAAGGATTATTGACTATTTTTTTATATTTTCATGATTACGATCACATCAATTTATCACTCTATTCTTCGTTATACTAAATAATAAAGTCGTCATATTTACTCATACTTCAGCAAAACTATCAACTTGTTTTTGTGAATGAGTATCTAAATATGTATCTAATCTTTCTTCTTTTTTTAACTATAGCCTATAATATTCGTAATTCCAGTACTGTTCGAATATTATTTTAGTATATAATAAGTTAACATATTTTAGGTTGTTAAATTAAATTGGTGTTTTTTTACTGTGTTTTATTTAAGTGTTGGCAGTTCTGCTCAAAAACGATAAAGAATATTGTATTTTCTGATAATATACGAGTAATTAATTACAAAACAATAGATGAGAGTAAATGAATGCTCATTGTAAGAACAAATTTCGTATTAGATACGCTGTTAAATACGTATCTTATGTTTGAGCCCCTACTAATTATGGTCCTATCATAGGCAGCATGAACAAACTAAGAGTTGTCCTATGCTCCAGGGGAGGATGTAACATCTAAAATGTACATTATCTCGGTAGTAAATAATCACTTGTAGTAAACCAAAAGAACAAACTGGAAATCCAGAGCCAACATAGAAGTTAAATTAAAATCTTCTACTGACAATCAAATACAATCATATGAATTTCATGTTGTTGTTGTTTTGTTTTTTATATAAAGTCTGCGGTCCGCATTAATAAAGGGCCCATAGACGCTCATGCATGAGTGTCATTCATGCTTGTCGCGATACGCTTTGACTCCGCCTACAAAAATCAAAAGTTTTTGATTTCTATGGTATCAGACCCACACAATCAAGTTTCTGATCCATACAGTCATGGGAGAATGACAACATGCATGAGCGTCTATGGGCCCTTTAACGTATCTTGGAGGACAGTACATACAAATGCTTTGATCTAACAATCAAGAGGATACAGGTCCTTGGTCCAAGAAAAATTTAGGCAAGACGTAGGAGGTCTGTTGTGTGATTGAGGTCTTCGTGTATGTTATGTAGATTAAACTCTTAAAGCTAATTTAAAATTTAATCTCGATGCAAATTATGATACATCACGTTCCTTTTCTGTATTATCCCCTCTGGGACCAATGGTTAACAGCGCTTGTCTCGAGATCCTGCTTCAGCTTCTAACTTTTTTTTCATTCGGATAACTAGCCATGATTAGTAAGGGTTTGAAATCCAGTCTACAATTATATTATTTGATATTGATCACGTAAAATACAACACATACGGGAGCAACACAGATAACTTATAAATTTATAATTTCTGAGCAGATTTGTTAACATTCTTGTTACTTCTAAAATTCAAAATAAGACATTTTATAATTTTTTTTATGGAAGATCGATCCAGGAATTCTTAAATATTACGGCAATAAATCAAACAATTATAATAACGTTTGTAGCTTAATTAAGTTAATAACGATTTTATGGTAAATGCGTATTATAATATTGCCTTATAATTTTGTTCTGAATGATTCTATATATTTATATATAAATCAATTACATACTGTAATAATAGTTTTTTTTTCATATTTACAGAAGGGCGGATTGAAGAAAATTGTTGTCAATTTTATATTAATATTTTAGTAGTAGTCGAACATATTTGCAAATTAAAAAAAAAAAACGACCATGCAATATAAATGCAAGCGTACCATCTTCAGAGATTGTAAATATGAAATAATTAATATCTTAGATTATTTAACTCTTATTTTCTAGTGTGTACTAATTTTTTGGAAGCGAATAAAATAATCAATTGATAAAAGCACAATATACATAGAATACAGAGATTACCAGGCCTATTCAGCGTCAGAGTCACAAGTCACAAAGTAGGTGGAAAGTCACAATTAATTGAAAACTAATACAGAATTGTGACTTTCCACCTACTTTGTGACTTGTGACTCTGGCGCTGAATAGGCCTGTACATCGAATCGAAATTCACGATTCAATTTAACAGCAAACCTGCAAATCGATAATTTTTTTTAGAGACCGAAATTCGATACTGTAATGTAATCGCCTAATGCTAAGAATGCATTGTTTGTATGACAGAAAAAATATTAAGGAAACTAAAAAATCAGATTGTCTTAAAAGGATTCTGCTCGAAATAATTCACAGAACTTAGCTGTAGATGTACAAAGATTCCAATATCAAAGTTAACCAAATGCCAAATTAAAACAAGTAATCTTTTGACTCGCCTCGAATCGACATTTCTTATTATGAAACTATCCGGAGTCAAAATTAAGTTCCACTTTTGATCTGTTACCGTTGTTCGACTCCAGATTTTCAAAATATTTTCAATCGAATGTCAAAAGAGCGATCGACTTTTTTTATATGCGATGTAAAAATTTTTTAATTAAAATAAGTAATCATTTATTTATTAAATTTGTTTTAAGGATGTTAGCCTTTTAATATATAGTAGTGTCGGCCTAGGGACAGGCAGGTAACAAATCGCTTCAAAAACTGTTCGGTAAAGTATCGAACATTGAATTTTGGTAACGAGCAACCCTTGTACATTTTTATCAACAAGCCGATCTTCCAGTAATAGTAACTGTAAGCCTATAGAGATATATATACTGGAGATGACAAGCAGCGTTTGAGTTCAAGGCGGACGTCGTCGCATTCACGTGCACGCAAAACAACAATAAATTGACATAACGCACCTGTTTTGTTTCACTCACTCACACGCTAAGCCAACAACAATTGGATATAACGACATGTTTTGTCTCAATTCTCATCGTGTTTTTGGCTTCAAAGCGTTTTATACAAAACCGATGGCTTGTCGTCTCCACTAGCTCTATGTGTAAGCCCTACTCGCAATCACCGCCCTAGACACTCGAAAGAAGTAAACTCTATAAAAGTAATTTACTCAGCTTACCTTATGATATTCCATAGACAATTCCCTGTACGCTTCAAAAACCCTTGAAAATTATCATAAAATCTTCCAGTTTCTTTTAAAGGTCTGGGGCCTTATTACTGAATACGATACGATCAAAATCAATCGTAAATTTAGGAATTTACGATTGATTTTGATCGTATCGTATTCAGTAATTCCTAAATTTACGATTGATTTTGATCGTATCGTATTCAGTAATAGAACCCCTGCTTCAACAGATTCTGAGAAAAAAAGTACGTCGCTCTTATGTAAATACACTTAATTGACTTTACTTTACATCGATCTCTTTTAAATAATTTAACCTCTGAACGTAACTTAAAAATTTCAGAAGTTTTTTTTATCATATAAAAATGTGATAATTGAAAGATATCTGAGAAGCAGATATATTTTTTACACTACCAATCTATACTAAATCCTACCTTGCAGCTATGAAGAATCGATCTGAAGATGTAAGGGGTAGGTAACCCACGATGATTTTAATAATTTTGTATTCGACACGAAAAATAAAGAATATAAATTTCACATTTATTTGGCACATTTGGCAATCGTCAAAATTTTTAAGTCAATTATTTTACACCATGGCATACAGTGTAATACTAGCTCTGGAACAAGTTTTCACTCTGCATTGGGTCGTGTCTTGTGTATAACATGATAATCTGACTGATGACAACATTAATGCTCGGTCAGCGGTGGTGAGAGGTTATACGACTGGCAATTGCCTATATCAGTAGAGTGGTACGAGCCCATGGACATAGATTAAAGAATTTAGATGTGCAGATAAGAGTGTATGCAGCTCGATACAATTAAAATGGTGTCCAACTTAATAGTATCCAGTGTGCACCAGCCCTAAGACGAACTAAACTATTTCATCCTTTTGGAGTTCCGATTGCAGTTATAATGTAAAACCTGCCTAAAACGGAACGCTGAGGTACCCAGTTTTTTGTTCCGTTTTATACAGTATTGTTTTAGTACAATTCTTGATTTAAGTTCCCAGTTTTTTTTTCGTTATGGCAGATTCCGTTTTATACAGAGTCCGTCTTAGGCAGTTTTTACTGTATTGAGAGTAGTTTTATCCGAACTAAGCGTTTTTTTTTTTTTAAGGATACTGAACTCGACTTAGGTGGTTAGCCTTTAATACACTGTAGTGTACAATCCAGTCAGCTTAGGGATAGGAGGTCAGAAATCGGGCCGGGTATGGCAGTGTACTTGTTGGTGTTAATAATTTCGAGTGCTGTTTTTTTTTTTGGCTATGATGTGATCTACCAGAACAGCAATGTTGCCTATAACAAATCAACTACTGTCTGGTATCTCTGATGGTGTTAGTGAATCTGATAAGAATGTTAACAGAACTCATCTGCTCAGTGTTAAATCCTTTAGTAGTGATCCTATTAAACATTCCGCACTGTTCACTATTTATACATATTAATAATTTCAAAGCCAATAGCAACTGAAAAATTCTTATAAATAATTTTATGCGTAGAGTGAGAATTGAACCCACGACATCGCGTTTACAAGCCTAGTATGCTTCCGCTGGACTACACCCGGTTCTGTGGCATTTAAAAATAAAGGGTCTTCTTTTAACTCGTGCGCACTAGAGAGGTAATTTTACAAAGCGGCGAAAGTGTTTTACCGGAAAAGCTCGAGTTATAAACAAAGTGGCGTACAGACGGATACTTATTTCCAATGTCTGTAATTAAGAGCAAAAACTTAATCGCAGCTATTTTTTCTAAATAGTTTTCATAGCGCTTATAAGCCACATTCACTATATTACGAGAATAATAAAGTAAAATGGACTTTCCGTACAAATTACCCAACGTTATTTAATTGCAGCGTACTTTATACATTTACCAAAAACTCTGATCCATCGATCACATTTAGCAAAAGAAACAAATGAAAAGCCATCAGTCGATAGCCGAGCTATAACTGATAAGATTGATTTCGAATTAAGTTTGGAAAAAACAAATAATGATATTAATGTTAATTGTATAGATATTTCAATAATTACTTCTGAAGAGGATACACCTTAAAATTGGGAAAAAAAATTAATAAATAATAACTAAAACGTGTTTTTATTTCTCATTTCATATGTATTTCACCATAAAATAAACAATTTTGTATATTTTTTTTTGTTTGTTTTCGTCTATCGTTTTAATCATTTTCCATCGCAAACCTACAGTTTGTATTTGATTTGATTTAAAGATGCATCATTCAAGCACTCAACAATCAAAAAAAAAAACAATTAAAATAATACTAAAATTAAAAGGGAATTACATTTATATGTGAAACGAAAATACTTTGCATAAAAAAAAACTATTAATAAAGAAAAATGAAAACAAACAAAAAAAAAATTGCTCTCTAATAATATTATTACTTTTTTATATTGTACACGGAATTTACATAAGCGCTCCCAGGAAAAGAGCAAAATATATGTCCTACAAACTTAAAAAAAAATTGAAAGAGAGAAGCAAAATAATAAATTCTTGTCTACATTTGTTTTGTTTTTATACTTTAAATTTCTCACAGTCGTCTCTCTGTTTATGTAACTTTTATTTTATCATATTTAAAAGTTGCATGCTATTTATTACCTTTAAGTTTCTGTTTAACGCGAACCTAACACATTTTTTTCTATATTATTTTTTTGTTTTTGTTTTTCACAGGAAGAAAATACAATTTAAAACATTTATAGATCTTTAAGAGATATTTAAAAGTTTTGTAGCCGTTCATTCATTTTTACAAGTCCGAATCTACGGATTACATATTTCAATTATTATATATGCATCTCAAATTGTTAGTTTAATTTTTTTTTTTACTTTAAATTTTTTTATCCACATTATTTTTTATTTAAATAAATATATCATTTTTCTTTTCTTTTTTAAATTTATTAAAATGCTTGAACAGTTATTATTTATTGTATTATATATATATAGTTCTGTTTGTTTTGTTTTAAATTCTTGCTGCTTGCTTAGCCAGTAATTTATTTTCGCTTTCGTTATATCAATCTCGTTTTTAATTTAAAAAAAAGACTAATGGCTTAATCAGACTCAGCGCGCATACCTCGCACTTCACCTTGTTGACGTTGTCGATCTAATTCTTCTTTGGTTTTATCTTCAATAGCACGAATATCTTCCATGGTAAGTCCGTACCAACGATCCATCCAGCAAAAGACTTGACTGTAATAAAGATTTTAATTTAAGATCTTTGGTAATTATTATTACTAGTAAGAAATTATCTACGAATTGTATATTTACTGAGAAACATTAACGTGTGCAGGTTTTTTTCTTTTCTAAGACAGGTGATAGCCTATAACTGTGAGAGTTTAGCTCACAAAAGACTTCGTCACTACGATCAGGATTTTATAGAACCATCGGAATTCCTGACCATTCCTTTTCGCATAATACTAAGCTTCATTGAAAACGCAGGGATTGAAGAGAATCATAGTCAATCCCGGTAGACGTCACAATAGGCCGAATTGTGGCTTAGGTGGCAGAGGTTAACCATACCAACCCCTATTTCCAATCTACATCTAGCCTATAACTGGGTGGGATTAGAGCAAGCCACCTATAGATTATAGGCTGCGAAATAAACCAGTCAACTCAAAATAGAATGATTGATTGCAAGATCAAAATTATACCTAAATCCGATCTGTCTCCTTCATCGCGATATTTCAAAGATAATGTAGGGTAGCGCCTCAGCGGCAGACAAAAGAGTTTAGTCCCAAATTAAGTACAGATATTTCGATACCCCTGGCACATCCCTGCTTGTATACAACTTTTGCTCTGCGGCACCAAAACAACGGGGTTTCATCGCACCGCGTTGCTTGTGAGCCTGTTATGTCTGCTAGTATACCCTTTAATAAAATAGAAAACGTCCTAAAAGACGATTTGAGCTGGACTCTACTGGCGAAAGTCAAAGCCGTGTGGTCACTCAAAACGCATTCTGAATCCAAATTTCAACATACTGCAATTAGTAGATCGGCTGCAAGCCATAAAACATTCTACGCAAAAATTCAACTGTGCGTGTTATCTACGTGGTCAGTAGGCAAACCACGCAAGCGATGGGAAGATTCAATTTATGAAGATATGTAGCAAAGCCATCTTAAAAATTAACAACTGGAGGACGCGAACTTTGAATCGACTTCAGGAGGTTAAGGCCCAATTTGGGCTGTTGCGCTATTGATGGCTTAATCTAAGTGGAAAATAAAAATATTATCGAATTTGTGGCCATTTATCGACTCAAGAATTTTTTATCATATTTTCCCTTCAATTGGCGCACAGGAAATATAAATTTCGTATTTAAAAACAATTCTCGCCAAATACGTTGGATGTAATTATACCGAAACGTAAAACAGAACGCTAGGTAATCGACAACATAATTAAACCTTTCTCCTGATAGTCTTAAAGCAATGGAAAAAGGAAAGTACACTTGATCCCCAGTAGAGATGATCGAAAGATATCTTTTTGCCAAATGTGGAAGAGACAGTGGAATAAGTGAAACGCAAATGTTCGAAGGCACGTGGCAGACAAATATGCCGCAGATTCCGTGATCTATCATCGAAAAACCCAATATATGTATGTCAAACGAAGTAACGATCGGGGCAAAATCTGCGACAACAAGGCTCGAATTGAACTCTCGCGCCATAGAAGTACATCGCCTGGACGTGATTATCGTAATATGTAACATAGATATCTGTGTGGCAATTGCAATTCAGAGCTGGTTTGGAGAACACGGCAGCCGTACCGTCTTCCATAAACAGATAGCTATCCAAAAGATTTCTCGTGTGATTCGATGTAAGAAGAGGCTTTTTCTTACAACCGCTTCTTCTTTCTGCCGGAAACTAATAACATCATAAATGTCGAGGTATGAAAATGGAGCATAAATGAGGATTAAAGCCTCTGGATTTGGATATTATGGAGAAGTATTGCTGGCAAACACAAAAACAAACGATAATAAATAAAATATAAAAATAAAACTCACCGATGGAAAGTGGTAAACAATCTTCGCTCAGATTTTTGAATGAAATTTTCTATTCTAGTCTGTAGTCCGAACCACTTAAATTCACACGTAACCAATTTGTAACATGTCATGACTGGTTGTACATTATGTTTCCAATCGGCAGTGACAAGTGGCCCCCTACCCGTTTTTTCTGATTTAAATCTAGAAAGGAAGAAAAATGTAGTACCACAGGTAAATATTATATGAATATAATTTCTAATTACTTTGTTGGATCTTCGGTAGGTTTATAATCGGCTGTTGTAACTGGATCATTCGCAATATCAATACTGATGACTTCGCGTTGTTTTAACTTTTCTGGCGGCAATTCATGAACCTTAAGTAAAGTTTAAAATTACTTCGATTTTATCCACATTAATTATATTTGATGACTACAAGAAACTAGCGTACAATAAATTGGCATGACATGCGTTATGTAAATTATGATGCTGATTAGTATTATTAGCTTACAAAACAAATTATATTTTATTTACTTACTTTTGAATAAAAAGCAAAACTAACTTTCCAAATTCATTTATAATTTTCGATAATTTCATTTGATTTGTACATCACGCATAAAACAAACAAATAAACATATCGCAAATAAAAACATAATCATATGCTACATACGAAACAACTCGACAAATTATTTTATTTACTAAAAATGTAAAACACTTACATTATCTTTATCGCCCTTATCAGCAACATGTAGTGATTCAATGCTAATAATAAAATTCTCTTTCATATATCCAGGATTCTTTCGTTAACGTAACAACGTACAATTGATCACACGAAAATTATTTACGAAATTCGGAAACGTATTAAAGATTAACAGAGAGCGCACATGAAATGTTATAAACATTTATACCACCAGATCCCCCACAAATATAACGCACCATTAAAAACAAGTTCACATTGAATATAGTATCACATAATTTTTGTTTTGTTTAAAATGAAGATAGTTGAGAACAAGTAAGCATGTAAAATTAGAGAAAAGAAATCGATATTAGTTAAAACGTTTGTGAAAAACTTACATTGTCGTTCTCCGGTACACCGGTAAGATGTAATGATTCTATGAGTATTTGAAAACCATTTTTCATAAATTTTGGATTCTAAATGAAAATTATAAAAATTTTAGAAAATAAAAATATATATTGGAATTGTGATAGATGGCGCAAAAAGTATGACTCGAAAGGAAAAAGCAACTCATCGGAGTTTCAACAGTACCAGTACCTACCTACTCATAAGTCAGAGCTACTAAGGCATATATTTGACTAGAGATCGCCTAAGTAACGCCACACGTGAAAATACATTTTATAGTTAAAAGCAACATTTAAATACCATCTTGGCATGGCGCACAGCAGACGATTGCATCAATGTTTTTACAAAAATATAAAATAATGAAATTAAAGTATTTTGTAAAATTATCACCAAGTTAAACACAAAGCAAGTAGGGTCATAATTTCTGCGCCATCTTGAATATATTTAAGTGTTACATATCTTAAATGTAATCAGCCCAATAATTTCAAAGCATACGATGTGTTTCTAAATTTAGAAATATTATCGTATCTCTAGATTAAATTGAACGATTTTCGTACACATTATCGCAGCGTTCTTAAGAACTATATTTTATCAATTCTCTGATAGAAAATTCGTTACAATATTAAAAATTTCACTTCTTAAGAATAATGAAAAGGAGAGAATATATGTACAAAGTAGACGTATTCTAGAATTATTAACAAAAACATTCTACAGAAAAACTTACGGTTATAATAGTTCGACAATACGGATAGGCATTCCACGCTTCTTCATGTATTTCTAATGAACCCTTAGGTGCTAAAAGTCTAATAAACGCTGGCACTTTAGATGCCAAATGGTAAATTTTGTATGTATACTGCCCGGCTGAATATTTTCCACCTGTAGGGAGCAAAATGGAAACTTCAGCATGTGCTACATAATGCTCAGAAAAATTGATTTGAATAATTAAAGAGTTACTATCATACCTAACAGTGGATGATTATCGAATGGTTCGTTTTTTAAAACTTCGATACCTTCGCCTCCGCCCGTTTCATTTTTTGACGCTTCTGCTACTGAATACAGCTGTGCTACTTGATACTGAAAATATAAAGGATTTTTGTTAGATTTCACAATTTATATATGTGAATGGGGATGTGTGTATGTATGTCGGCTGTAGACTCCTAAACCGCTCAACCGATTTTGATCAAATTTTCGGGAAACATAATAGTCCGGGATGGAAAAATTGATAATCTAATATATAAAATAAAGTCGCATAAATGGTATGGAAATCTACACCTGTGAACCGTTTCCTCCCAAATTTTGCATGGACATTCTCGAGACTACCCGACATTTCGAAAACATAATTATATATTCCCGAAATTAGTGGTTCGCGATTATTTTAACATTTGAGTTTTTTAATAAGTTCAATAAGATGAACCTGACTTAGAATTAAAATTTTACAACAGGCAGTTGTAGCCGAGCGTAAGGCGTCTGACTAGAAATCAGATGATTCCCTCTGGGAGCGTATGTTCGAATCCTGCCGACCGCGAACATGTGCGATTTTTTTTTTTTTAATTTATTTGTTTCGATTTTACTACCGTCTGCGAACACGTGACGGGAGTAACAGGGGCGATGAAACATAATTATATATTCCCAAAATTTGTCGTTCGCGAGTTATTTCAACATTTGAGTGGATGAAGTATGGAGGATGGAGAAAAATGAAAAATTAAAATAATAACATAAAAAAATTAAAAACAAAAAAATATTGAAGTTTTGCGATGTAGTTGATCGGCCGCTTTGAAGCTTGATGCCGATTGACATTTTTCCAATTTTTTCGCGATTTCGGTACTCTGGGGCTCAAACTGTTTGTTTTTTTGCCCTATGCCTTCATCCGATTGCGATGAAACTTTGTTGATTTGTTGAGCGCACACGCGCGATAGTTTCTGTATTAGTAAATTCTACAATAGGTCACGCACGACACAAACAAATGAGTGTGTTTTCGATTCTCTCATTTTTACATTCCCTATTTTAAATAATTTCCATTGCAGCACGGGTGGACATGATTGTAAAAGTAATCCATAGAATAACATGCCTCTATAATTTCTACAGAGCCTGACTACTCTCAGCGCTTGTAGTTAAAGTTGGCAAGTGCATCTTCAATGTCAAGAAAAGAGCAATGAAGCCTGCGATGTTGTGAGTCACGACTGAATGGGAAACGTAGGTATGCCAAGTGATTTTGCTGGAGAAGTTGGTGTACATTTTTGTTGTTCGGGATAGGACTAGGTTTTTTCATAACTTATGTGAAGATCCTGAATTCGGCAGCAGGAAGCACTCAATTTCACATCAAACTAGACCACTTTATATTTTACCATTTTCAGTTTCATTTCGGCAATTTGGACTTGTTTCATCCAATAAACATCCTATCATATAACCTAAATACACACCCAGTGACATGAACTTGGAATTTACATCACGATTAAGGTAAATTATTACAACACACTCATGACGATTTCTAACCCAACAAAATTAAATTTGAAACAATTTGTTATTATACATACGATTATGTTATGTAGGAACACATAAGCAGTAATATTGATATAATTACAAAAATTTTAAATTACACACATGTAGTTTAACGCGTGGCCACTTATTTATATTTGATATGCTTATTCACATTGTCTGAAATATCTTAATTGTTACTGCGTGGCCATTATGAAATGTGGAAATTACTTGTGTGCATATATTTACGTGTGTAATGACACAAATAAATTTAATGACATCGGTTTTATATTGTGTTGCCTTTAGACCAAAAAAAAAAACATTTTACGTTTAATTTAATCGAGTTTAAGTAATTCTGAGAAAGCTTTTGAATAAAGGGCAATTCGTTGATGTATTTAGCCACCTAAGGGTGAGAAAAGATTCAACCAAACAATAAATTTAATTATTTTCCACGAATACTTCTGTTTTAGATAACTAACATGATATCCAAAGCGATGAGTATATTATTTGGACCTGTGGCAAATAAACTTATTATTTTCAACTTTACCTTCTATGGCGCTTTATCCCAAGCCGACTTCTGTTCACCCCACTGATTTTTCTAAATCGGAACTTAATCGTCTCCGGAAAAGCAACTAACATTTAATCATAATTGCTTCTATGGTAGCTTACCATGAAAACATCAATTAATAAAATACTGGTAAAAAAAAAAAATTGCTGATGGCGGGATTCGATGGCACGCGCATAGCGTTGAGCTTCATATATCCTAGCGAGCAACCAAAAAATCTACGTAAATTGGTTGAAATATTGGGTGATCTTCAATGCCACCTACCTTTAGTATAACTTTCAATTCTTGAAATGGAATTTTTTTCAACATCGTCTGGATTGAATATTCCTAAACAATACCACCAGCTGTCAGGGTGTTTCGGATAGTAAGCATGCTACTCCCTCAACACAAACAACTCCTTCGGACCTAGTCCAACACAATCTTATAAACACTGGCCTAACCACTGAAGGTTTTTCAATTGTTATGTCCTCAAGGACAGCGATTAATCAACAGTCGAGAAATTTGTGTTGGAATTTCACTCCATTGGCACCGAAAAAACAACTAACATTTAATTAGAAAAAAAATGTTTATTAAAAAAAATTCGAATATCCATTGACGTTCGGAAGGGGACAAAAAACATGATCAGTGAAAATAGAATGCATATATTCTCACGATTTTCGTCATATCTACTAGGTCCTCCCAAATATTGAATTTATTTTTAATCTACGGCTTCTTCATATGAATACCTAGATAGTATTTTTTGAAATTCAACCCATAAAGGGGTGTAAAGTTGTTGTATACTTGTTCATGAATTCTGCCATATCTCTCAGCTCTGATCAGTAGCTCAGTTCTGTAACTTATGAATGAGAAATTTCTCACCAAAAAGTCAAAATGAAGACGAACGGATGCAGTTTTCTCTCTGTATTCTCACCAAATGAGAAAGTACCGTAATTGACTACGCATTTGGCAATCTTTCATTTCTCATTTGGTGAGAATACAGAGAGAAAACTGCATCAATTCGTCCTCATTTTGACTTTTTGGTAAGAAATTTCTCATTCATAAGTTACAGAACTGAGCTACAGATATCGAATATCTTTTCACTTCCACGGACTTGTTTAATAATCACCTATTTTCAAGTTTTTTCCTTTTCAACCCCTAGACCATATCCCGAAATATGACCCAATTACATAATTCATATGTTATTTGTGGCAGCGTATTCCATCGTGATCCTATTCTAACCGCTTCCTGAACCTTTTGTTAGGTTTTCAGTCACATAGTAACCCACACCGCATCTCAGAATCAATCGCGTTCCGAATTTCTACCGAAAAAATAATAAAGTTGCGCCCAAATTGTTGTCAGATTTTTTTTTGCTAGTTAAGAAATTTTTTATCATCTAATCGTAAACTATGGCTGAGATATTACGAGTAACACCTGACTGTTATTTTAAGAGCCATACGTGAAATGGTAGAAGGTATACTTCGATTAGGAATGATTTATAAAATAAAAGCTTTGACGCAGATATTACTGTTAATACCTGAATGTGATTTTAGGATTCAGACTTGAAACTTTGCCGCGAAACTATGCCATAGATATAACTAGTTTAATAAGACCCAGATAAAATGTCAGGTCTGCTATTCCAAACTGATTGAGTGTGTACATCGTGAATAAAATCGTGAACTGGTCAGCTTCAAAGAAACTGTTCTGACGGCATTGCAAAACAATGGCTAATTAAGTTCGGATTCCTGACTATGTTTCCATTATTTGCTGGGATTCTATATAGACGGAACCTAAAACATTGCATCATGACTTTACATCAATAATTGAATTATGATCGTTCCCATGTCATAAATACCAATTAGATAATGTGACACAATCTAATATTATTTTTGTAATACCAGGCGATATCAAGTCAGCAGCAAACAAAATGAATTAAAAACTTTCCATGCAAAGTCGCCTACATAAGCTTATTCATTAATTTAAACATTTAACTTGCTATTTTGTAGCACGTTGGACTCATTCTTTTACCTAATGTTTGCAGAGGGTTCGCAGAGACAATTTTTTTTTTTTTATTTTCCCCATCGATATTGACCATACAAAAAAAGATTTAATCTTCTCTATTGTGTGGTTAGACTATCATCACACAAACAAATATGGAGCCAATACAATTGCAGAATCAACATCTACTGGGTCAGTGATATTACCGTAGAATAGTTATTCAAATCGTTGCAGAAGACAATTTCATCATAGAAAAACTATCAATGATATTTATTTGATACGTGGAACGGTATACTATTAGCACACTTAAATCAACTCAATTACATACTTACAAAAAAGTTATTTAAAGATATCAAATTGATTAGTTTTAAGTGGAATTTTATTGAATGCAAATATTTCTGGGTATGTAATTTCAAAGAATTGCTATAAAACAATTCCTAATTTACTTAAAATGACTTCGGAAACTTTAATGACATATATATATGTTTTGTGTAAACGAAAAAAAAACCCTCAAGCAAATTTGCATCAGAAACATCACAATCCAGCTATCCGTCTGTTTGGAAAGATGTAAAGAATGTTTCAGTTCCCAGAACCTCAAGTTCTGATATCAAAAATGTTCAACCCATTAGTTTCAATTTCAACTTAAGCCTTTGCTCAAATGGAATCACTGTTTCACAGTAATGTTTTAAGGCTTGAGTAGAGTTCAACTCCAAACTCAACTTAAGCCAGTGGATACGAGAGCTTAAGTTTGAGTTCGGATTTTAAGCAGGCGAAGTGTCAAATGGCAAGTGTAATTTTCCTGTTGGAATTTTTATTCAATTTTAAATTTATATTTCAATACAAGACTGACGAGAATGTTCACCTCAAAAGCCATAAAATTGTGACTCCTTTTTAATTATAATCGCTTTCTAGTTTTTAACGGTATTTTTAAAAATTTTAATAGCATTTTGACATAACTGTTCTTAACAGTGGCCTACACAATTCATTAAGCAGTGTGAAATAGTATTATTTTGAGCTAAAGCTTAAGTTACTGGCTCAGGTTCAGCTGAGCCAAGGCTTAAGTTAGTACTGTGAAACCGGCCCGTAGAGTTCGGCAAGAATCTATTCAGGGGCCGTTACAATTTTATCTTCATTAAGGCCCCATGAGTCCGGTACGACAATTTTTTTATTCCAGTTTGATTTTTCTTTCTTGAGAGGATTTTAATCGATTGAAATCGTTTTTCGTTCATGTAATTTGGCGTGGAGAGTACGTCTGCATCGTTCGCTTTCTATCAGCGAAACAAATTTTGATTTTACAGAACAAAATAAATATCAAATTATTTGAAACGCATTAATATTAAAAATCAATAATTTTTTCATTGATTTATCTTCTAGAAATACCAATTAATTATACTATCTAAGATACTTTTCAATGAAATGCGGTCTTCTTATGTAATTCTTGCCATGAAAATCGTGAAAAATTGCTTCAGTTTGACTTCATAAATTATTAACAAAAATGAAAATTTTTTAAAATTTGATTTATAGAAGACTTTCATTCAGATTTTTTCTAACATTATATTAATAAAAATTACATGTTGGTTATTCAAGAAATAGGTAATATGCATTTAAAAAATTCGAATTTACGCATTTTAAAAAATGTTCAAGGGTTGTTCTTCTAATAGCATTCTTTCCGAACACAGTTTTGAATTTTTTCTTTATACACGACCTAGTTTACGTACCAGCTAATAAAGTGGTGTAATTTTATTTTGTTTTTTTGTTACCATTAACGTGGAATATTGGTCAGAAAACAGTCAAAAATCATCAAAATCGCATTTAACGTTCACATGGAGCGTTAAATACTTATTAAGTGTTTGGGGAAAAATCCCAGCATTCTATTTACATCTTCTATGAATAAAAAATCATGTAAATTGCCCGATTTTTTGGTCAGCTAGAGGCAAATACCCCCTTAATGGTTCAATATCGGAAAATGCCGAAATTACGCAAAAATAGCCAGTAGAAGTGAAAAACCATTTGATATGTCACACGGCCCGAAAGCTATTGAGGTATTTGTGAAAACATATTCAATCGCTTTTCAATAAGCTGGTGAATACGGGTAAAAAACAAAATATTGAACCCTTTTTCACCACCGTATCGGTGGAATATTATAAAAAATTGAGCCTATATCATACAATGACAAAATTTAATGCTTTGTGATGCAGCCATTACCGATGCGGCACTTAACTATTTGATATATGTATTAGGGACATGAAACGCAATTTCCATTCAGAAATGAAATTTCGTCCGATAAATTCCAAGATGTATTCAAATAATTCCGTGTATTTTGGCAATCATATTATGGTGCACACTCTACTAAAGTTTCGCGCGACGCACTTGTTGTATAGATAGATAAAACCGTGTCTACCTCCATATAACTCAAGTAGGATAAATGTTTTATCTAAAATTACGTCAGCCTGTTGAGATAAAAGTCCCACGGGTTCTATAAACCATTCCAGATATGCTAAGGATCTCCAAAAGTCATCTAGCGTAACTAACAACGCAAATCTAAAATATTAATTTTACACAATCTGAGCGAATACCCGGACTCCAACGTGATCGGCATATTTGCTATTACACTACATAGACTTGGAGAAGTAGACGATTATTTTCTGATATAGGATAGGAGCATGTAATATGTCAGCGTAGAATATCACAAAACAAGGAAGAAATATATAAGTATTCTACGCTATACTTTTTCATGTGTACATTAACTTTAAGCCATTGTAGAGCCTCTTATTATTTAAAATTAATACATACCTCTTCTACAGTTAGTGGCAATGTTACTCGGCTGAAAGAAATAGAGAAAACAAAATTATTATCAATTGATCGAAACAATAAAAACTATTTCTTAATTATACTTATAAATTGAATCAACTTAATTTAATTAAGCTCACGACATAAATCGTCCGGCGAACGGAAAGTTTACAAACGATTTTCTCATTGTCTATGGTACCAATAAAATATCAATTGATTAAAATCCATTGAAAGTGAATTTATAAGCGACAAAAACGATGAATATTATCGACTTTTGCATTATGCAAAATAAAAAAAACCGCTCGAGAGTTTGGTGAGAAAAATTGCTGAAATATTTTTAATTCTTAATGTCAGTGTTCTTATCACTAATATAAACACTTGTAAGGCTAATACGTTTTATTGACCCGTGGAATCAGTCAAAAGAGTCTAATTATGTCCACATACGTATATTTAATCATGCAATGAAAAGTGTTAAAAGGAACATATGTCAGATAACAAATATCATGCTGAATGATTTTATGTTTGTATGTACTAGATATAAATAATATCTCGCGCATAGTATGATTTTGCTGGATATAATCTAATAGAAAGCTATAAAATTGTTTGAACGATACAAGTTCGTATCGCGACGAATCCCATCATTGAATGGAATTGTAAAATGACCTACATTCAATCTGAATTGGGATTATTTTTAACTTATTATGACCCACTCTTTAGAAACAATTTTTAGTTTTTAAGTTTTACAATTTTAGCTTCTTTGTCGAATGAGATGGAAACGCTTTTAAAATTAAGGGGGGATATCACAGTAGAGCGCGATAAAGGAAGTATACTTTCGGGAATTTTTTTGTCTCAATGACAAGATCAATCGAAAATCGGTAAAGTACGTTTAATAAAATTATTAAAAAACTACAAAAAAATCATTTTTAAAAAATTTTTTGACATAAAATGGAGGCTGTGTAGCACTTGACTGGAGACACTTTTTTAACTGGGCGGACACATATGTAACTCGGGTAAATCTTCACCGATCGATCTGAAATTTCGATAGTATATTCCAAAAACCTTTCTCTATCGAGTCACGTAAGATTATTTCGATATATTGATTTTTGGCAAAAAAAAGTGCACGTTTTAAACAAAATTTGAAATTTCAACCAAAAAATAACGTCATAAAATTGTTCATAAAAAAACCCAAGTAATAATAATCAATGGCGCAACAGCCCAAATCGGGCCGAGGCCTTGAAGTAATGCTAGAGTTACTTCATTGCGAGACCAACGGAACACTAGGAGGTGAAGGGGTCAGCTACACGCTCGTCCGCGATTATTACCCCGTTTTTAACTCAGGTACTCATTTACAGCTTGAATGAACTGGTAGTCCGGCACCCAGTCCCATTTTCGAAAATTACTTGTCGCCAAGCAGATTCAAACCTGGTAACAGGTGCACCGAAGGCAAGTGCTCTAGCCACTAAGCCACCCAGACTACAAAAAAACCCAAGTACATACTTAATATACCTAGTCATATCATAAATACTGCCACACGGTTTTGTGGAAATTAAAAAATAACGGCTTGAGATATTTTCATAATTTTTTGTCAGTTTATTCAAATAACGGTAACAAGTAAAAAAAAAATACATTCATTCAAAATGGCGGCCGCTATTGGCCTTCACACACGCACGAATTCGCCTTGGCCATCAATCGCAGCACGCACCTCAGATAGGGGAAAATGAACCACAGCATCCTCTAGATCCTTTTTCAAGGACCCAATATTGGGGTGACGTTTGTGGCAGACTATGCCCTCCCAAAACGGACCATAGCTTGTAATCCAAAGGATTAAGGTCTGGCCTGACGGATGGCCATTCTTCAGTGCTAATAAACGCGGGTAAATTGTTTTTCAACCAGGCCTGTGTGGTTTTGGCCTTATGAGCTGGTGGAGAAGTCCGGCTGAAACACCCAATGCTGGTTTTTAAATAAGGACTCGTTAAGAGGCTTTACAACACGTTCTAAAATATCTGCTTGGTAGTTTCTGGACGCAGTTTTTACACCTTTTTCGCAAAAATGGAGCTTGGTGACGCCATCATAGGACTCCCCCCACCAAACCATTACTGAGGCCCTTTTTAAACTCGTGACACTACCTCGGACGCTTCCTTCGAAGAGCGAGCATACACTCTATAATTCTTTTTGTTGAACTTTTCCTGCACGGTAAAACTTTTCTCGTCGGAAAACAGAATTTTTTTTTCTGGGCGAGTAGCACTTTTGATTTTGTCTTCCTATTTCCTTTCAACTTCAGATTGAGCAGTTGTCCGGTTCGCCGTTTGTAAGCCCCGAGTCTCAAGTCCTTTTTTGTGATGCGACTCATAAATATCGGTTTGATGTTCATCTCTTGAGCCAAGATTTTTTGTTTGCGGAGAGGGTTTCGTCGAATTCGTTCATGCACTGCTTTGACGGCCTGCAGCGTACGAACGGTGCGAGAACGGCCGGATCGCTGGTGGTCATTTACGTTACCGGTCTCTATGGACAATTTGCTGGCACGATATACAAAACTTCGTGAAGTGGCCCATATACAGGCGAGCAAGTTGGCGCAAACATATTAAGCGGTCGGAGCGTTCGGAAAATGTCACCTTTCATTCCACACTTGTAGCCCTACGACAACGATACGATTTTCTTTATCCGTTCACTCCATGATGAATGACGAACCAAGCATATAAACAAAACACATACCCACTGTTAAAAATAACATATTACTATTTTGGTGCGTTACGGTATTTAAGAAATACCGTCGAGTTTACAGTTGTGTCAGTATTTATGATATGACTAGGTAAAAAAAATAAATCATCGTTTTATTAGAAAACTAAAACAATGTTCCCTTAATGAAATTTCAGTAACGATATTAAAGTCCCAAGTTTCAAATTTCTAGCATAACCCTGCGATAGAATACGATATCTCAAAGTATTCTTGAACTTAACTTAATTTTCGAAAAAAAAAAATTGTTATACGCTACTTCTTTGCTCATTGTCCATATCAAAAATTTTATTTATTGCCCCCTCTCGTACACTTGAACAGATAGCGTCTACCTACTAGTCCTAAAACGTAAAAATACAAAATTCCGTTTAGTTAATTTTGGTTAAACTCGAACACAATAAATTTAAATAATACAGCAAAACAATATCATTTAGCATTGTCTCGATTAAACGCTGAACCAGTACACAAAGAGCTACACGTAAGCATTGCTAGTCATACTCGATGTCATGAACTTGTTAATGCAAAAATCGAGTCAATGTTGTCCATGTAGGTCAAGTACATAAAAAGATAAGAACAACTTTTCATTTACCCTAAACGACGGAAACAAAAGTTGAAAGTGAAAATTATTTTATTAGTATGAAAAGTTTGAGATTGTAAGTAGCATGCGTACTAATCGGCAAATATGCGAAATATTGCCAAAAATTAAACACCTTAACAACAATTAGAATAGAGTTGCTCGTCACGATGTAATATGAATATGAAACTGCTTGAAACTGCTATTTACATACATGAACAAGTACCACAATTTTCATCGGTAAAACTATAATAACTTCGTTATTTTATCGAGTCGCATACGCCATAATTACAGAACGAGGGAATGAATACCTGTTATAAGTTTTAAACTAGCACTTACTAAATGCCGATAGTCGGAGCTCGTTCATTATTTACTACATAAAATACCGACCATTAGAGGCTTCAGCTGCGACAATAACATTGATAAGAATTCAATCAAATACTTGTTGTGAGTTGAAATCGTTTCGCCGAATGATCCGATGGGAACGAAAACATCTGTGAAACCAATTTCTTCACAAAGTTTTATATTGACTTATAAGTTTACGTGTTGCATTAATACCGTAAATCATTATGATTAAAATGATCTCGCTAGCCTAGGAATAAGCGCGCTATTCCACTAACGTCGAGGTCGTGGTTACATATGTCAACTCATGTGACCCCCAATGGTCCCGGCGTCTCGAGTCGACAGGCTATGCGTGCATCCCTAAAATTGGTTCGGGCGTGCAGGAGAATAGGCTTACTCTAGCAGGACATTAGACGGCAACAGTCTCATCTAAAAGGCACGATCTTAAGCGATAGCCTTTAACTGTCTCTGGGACCTATACACATATGAATTTAATTTATCGCCGACAAGTGTTTCTTGGACCATGCAGCAGAATCTGTGACAGTCTCTACTGTAGCTCACATCTACAAAATTCCAGCTCTATCAGAAGAACCACCCACACGCAATATGCTAAATTCAAAACTGAGCGAAAGTGATAGATCAGACAACACATTCTCGCCTATTAGGGCTTTTCGAAATTACCGAATCATATTGAGAACGATAAAGTCCATTCTTAACGATAAATTAATTCTGAATTACAAAAAAAAAATTAGCTAAACATTTTTCAGTTGTTTCAAAATCATTTTGTGTTAAGTTTTTCTTTGTATGCCACGTTGTCAAATATTAGACAATTATTGATGACAAGTGTGGTCTAATGCCGGTTTTCCACCAAAGGGACAAAACAAAAACTCGTGTCGAAAAAAATATCTCTTCAATGAAAACGCAAAGAAATGTTTTTTGCGACACGAGTTTTTGTTTTATCCGTTTGGTGGAAAACCGGCATAAGGACTTGTAAATTGTGGGAGGAAAGGCGAGGAGCTAGAAGTCAGAGTAATTTCGACTGGGATTCATACAAACTCAGCTAAAAAGACTTCAAATCGTTCGGTAAACTTCGCCAAGCGTAATTCAGACACCGGAACATCTAATGTGTAAATGTGAAAGTCTGGTTCCTACCAGACATCGGTACTTGGCGAAATAATTATATACCAAGAGTACACCAAATACATCACATTATTTATTTTATATTTATATTTATATATTTATATTTATATTATATTTATTTTATTTTTTTTTTTGTTTTATGCAATTTTTTCTATTGAACATTTTGAATTTAAGCTTCTGATGGCGTTTAAGGGGTTATAGGGTAAAGAACCCAGTTGCGAGCCAGTTCCGAGCCCCCCTTGGTTATTCCACAAATAGCTAAGGATTCATGACATTTTTTCCTTCACTATAATTTTTAGAAATTACTTTCAACTGTTTTAGTGGTTCATAGGCATCGTGTGAAATATTCTCAATTGTTATCAGAATTCGTAAAGAACAGACATGTTCCACAAAATGGCAAGTTCCTTATAGATTTCGTTAAGAAAGTTCAGTCACAACATAGTGTTTAAAACATTAGTTTTATATAATTGATGTTAGTATTGTGACAATATGGAAAGCGTATTTCACAAATATTATTATGTAATTTATTAAACACTGAAAATTTTATAATTAATTATAATAATAAGGATGCTCGGGACTGGCGCTGTATTTCTGATAATTTCCAGTTCCGAGCCTGGAGGCGAGCCCCAAGTTCTGAGTCTCCTTTGAATTTTAAGACAATTTACTTAAAAATGCAATTTTAATTGAAAATATGATTATACCGAAAATCTTTTAATATAATATTGTTCCGATGCATTATTCTATATATTTTTGTATACGAAGTGTGTTTATTATACTAAAGTGAAAAAATACTCACTTGTTTTAGAAATAAGGTAAATGAATATGCCAAAACCGTATTATACACAGGAGAAATTGCAGGTTGCTTTAGAGGAAATAAGGAAAGGTTCAACAATTCGTTCTGTATTTCTCAATTTCGTGACCTTACCATCGCCGATTCTTTTGAAAAAAAATTTTCTTGAAAAAACTAGTGAGATTTGGCAAAAATGGTGTCCACCTCCTCTTTGAAAATTCATATCTCTGTTCATTTTTATCATAGAATAACAAAATAGGACTTATTTTAAAGGAAAAGGTTGTCGCAAAATAATAAAAATATCAATAAAATTTATCCTTAAATTTTTTTTCCAAGGTTAACGATTTTGTCCTTTATCCTTGAATATCTTAAAATGCCATTTTTTTTTCTCTTATTTTTTATGTTTTGTGTATTATACTGTTTTACAAAACATATCAAAAAATCAACTTGGGATCTCAATGGGATCGGTTTAAAAAAAAAACGAAGAACATCAGTGGTTTTTGATCATGTTATAAAAAAATAGTACTGAAGTTCTTTGATTTTTTTGACCCCGATCCCATTGAGATCCCAAGTTGATTTTTTGATATGTTTTGAAAAACAGTATAATACATAAAGTATAAAAAAAATGAAAGAAAAAACAAATTGGCATTTTGAGATATTCAAGAATAAAAGAAAAAATCGTAATCATTGGAAAAAAAATTTAAGGATAAATTTGATTTGTATTTTCTTATTTTGCGACAACCTTCCCCTTTAAAATAAGTCCTGTTTCATTATTCTATGATAAAAACTAACAGAGATATGCATTTTCAAAGAGGACTTGGACACCATTTTTGCAAAAACTTTAACACTATTTGCTATGAGAGCATGGGAGGCTCGGAACTGGCACTGGATGGCTCGGAATAGGGAACAGGGAGGCTCGGAACTGGGACAAAGGCCATTTTAAACTTTTTATTGATTTTTTTTAAAACTATAATAACAATTTTTTGATAAGTAGGTGTTATAACAAACAAGAATAAAATATTTAATCAGAATAGTAAAATATCAGATTTGTAACTGTATGTATATTCTAATTTTTAACGATAACAAAGTCAACATTTGTCTTAAGGGGTTTGGAACTAGGTTCCTTACCCTAGGTCTTTCCAAAGATTGAATTCATTTTTATTCTACGGATTCTTCATATGAACACTTAGAAAGTGTTTTCAAGATTATTTGTAATTCGACCCCAAGTGTTTGTATACCTTTTCATAAATTCCATCATATCTTTTAGGTCTGATCAGATACCGAATATCTTTTCACTTCTACTGGCTTGTTTAATAATCACCTATTTTTAAATTTTTTCTTTTTCAACCCTGCATCCCGGAATTAGTGGTGTGGAAAAAGTAATTATTCGTTATTAAGTATTCGTTACTTGAAATGAGTACGGAGTACCGAGTACCGAATACTACTTTACAAAAGTATTCGTTACTAACCCACTAAAAAAACATTCCCGCTTCTGAGCGGATGACGTTTTTTTTTTTTAGCTTCTCACATTGTGTTTGGTACTCTAATCCCAAAAATTCTGAGCGGATGACCTTTTCTTTTTTTTTTTTTTGCTCACACGAATTACTCAATAAAGTAACGAATACTAGTAACGAATACTAAATTGAAAGTATTCAGTAATTATTCGTTACTCCAAAATAATCGCTTTGCACATCACTACCCGGAATATGACCCAATTACATAATCCATATGTTACACCCTATTTTAACAACTTCCCGAACTTTTTGTTAGGTTTCCAGTCACATAGTAGCATAAACCGCATTCTCGAATTGAACGCGTTTCGAACTTCTGCCGGAAAAATAATAAAGTTGGCTGTTGGCAGATTTTAAACCCGGCTTTTGCTAACAAAATAAATGCGAAATCTGCCGTCGAGAGTGGTGCGGCAATTAGCAAGGAAACCGCACCAAACCGATGTTCGGTCGCATTTATTGCTATAACTTTTTAATGGAGAGAAATTTTCTAAATTCCAAATTTTTTTTTAATTCTTAAAAGTATGTGTAGGGTCATCCAATTTTGACATTCAAAGAAAAATGGCATTTTTTGAGATAAATTATCGGATGTTTATTTCATTGTAAAGAGGAAGGTATGCCGTTAATAATGGAAAACAATATCAGCCAAATGGCACTTACAGGACCATATCCTTTCCATGAAATTTTTCATAATCAAATCGCAAAGTGGCTGTCCTATGTCTTCGATAGTCTCACGAATTCCATCTTTGAGGTCTTGAATCGACGCTGGGCTGTTGGCGTAGACCTTATTTTTTACGTAGCCCCAAAAGAAGAAGTCGCAAGGTGTTAAATCACAAGATCTCGGTGGCCAATTGCGATCACCTCTTCGAGAGATAACGCGGTCCGGAAACTTTTCCCGTAAAAGGTGAATGATTACGGTGCTTGTGTGGCACGTAGCGTTATCTTGTTGAAAGTAAACGTTGGGAAAATTTTCGGCTCCGGGCACCAGCGAGAAAGTAATGTAAGAGATTTTTCATATTTTTTATTCACTTTCGAAATGAAACTTTGGTGTGTTTTAGGATGTGGACAATAAAATTTTTTGACATTTGGGACGTAAAACATTGAAATCGAACGATTTAAAATGTTTGATTTCATCCATCCAGTACAATTCGAGCCGCCATGTTTGGCTGACGCGCGCTACGCTCCAACTACCTTTCGCGCAGCCCTGCGGGGCTCAGGGATTAAAACTCCCTTTTCGCGTTGATGTCTGGCGTTACGCTCCAACTACGTTTCGTGCAGCCCTGCGGGGCTGAAGGGATTTAAACTCCCTTTTTCGCGTTCATATTGACGAGAAACGTCAAACTTAACCGTCATGGCGGTTTGAATAAAATGTACTGGTTGAGCAAAACTAGAAATTTGAAATCGTTTTTTTTTTTTGTAGTTATAGGTTGAAAATGGCAAATATTTATTTTGACCACAAACGGAAACATATCAAAGTTTAGTTTATAAAGTGTTTAAAAAAAAAAAATTGTTTTCACGCTTTTCTCGCTGGTGCCCGGAGCCAAAAATTTACCAAACGTTGTCCAGATCAATATCATCCAATTCCGGCCATAAAAAATCATTAATCATCTCTCGATAGCGCAATCCATTCACCGTAACTGTTGCTCCAGCCTCATTTTCGAAAAAGTAAGGTCCAATGACCCCGCCGGACCATAAACCGCACCAAACAGTCACACGTTGAGGATGGAGAGGCTTTTCAACAATAACTCTTGGGTTTTCCGAGCCCCAGATGCGACAGTTTTGCTTGTTGACGTGGAAATGGGCCTCATCAGTCAAGATGATTTTTCGATTTATAGTGAATTTTTTTATAGTGAATTTTAATAATTTCAATGCGTTGTTGAAGCGTGTATCGTTCCATTTTTATTAATGGCGTTGTTTCTACTTGTCAAATGTCAAAATATGACAGCTTCAAAAGTGACATCTACCGAAATAGCGGGCTATTCAAAATAACACCTCTTATTAGATAACCCTATATAAAAAATAAAAATTGTAAAAAAAACAAATTTTTAAAGTTTCAGGGGTATGTGAGCCCTTAAACAAAATAAATTTTCTGGAACTCCTTCTTTTTCCCCTAACCGAATACCGGATACGTGATACAACCGGGCAATAGAGGTACGACCGTGAGTATCCGTGATTTTCACAATATTCAGGACAATGGACCCCCCCCCCCCCCCCCCCGCGTTAAACGAATATTGAGAAAGTCCTCCAAGCTGCTGCCAACTTAATATAAATTTCTAGTTGAATCATTGAATCCAAGACTTTTACATCATTAGACCTTACCAGAGCTCGTCCTTGCAGTGAAACATGACGACAGCGCACTGTATGTATACTGCAATAAATAAAAAAAAAGTGTTTTTTCTGATAAGTGCTCCAGCACATTAGAAAGTACCGCAATGCAACCGGAGACGGTGGCCGTGCAAATGTGGCGTTCATGGCTGATTATGAATCATATCGTAGACTTCACACATCATTTTGATTTTGATTTGGCATTCAACTCGGTCGAGCAGAGGAAGAGCCGATCACCGGTAGACACTGGCACACTGTACTGTACACTCTCATGAGTGGACAGTGAACTGAGTCATTGCTCGGTTTTCGATATAACATTTCTTTCGGCTCAAGATTTCAGGTTTATCGCCCTCCCTTCACCTACTGATAAAATTTGCATTATTATAGCGACAGTGCGATATCGCCCGAACGAGAAATAAAACGGAATCTATCGATGACGAGATAAACTCGAATGTTGTGTGATAGCAAAATGACATACGTGGATAGTGTTCTTATGTAATCGGTACAAAGATGATGGCGACAATGCATTGCGGACTCCGCTAAATGCTATCAACGTAGGACGAACGTTTTTTAATTACAAAGGCAATTATAACGACGACTAGTCAAGTTCAAATGTACTTGTGTTGCCTTCAGAGCGCTGCATGAATCATCGAGAGGAACGATAAGCGGCAGACAAGACAGCGGTCGGGTATAGCGCGTCGTATGCACAACCATGCTGGCATTGGTCCAATGAAATACGGTGGCGGTTATGTCGGGAATTGCAAGGAACTTGGACTATTGCTCGCTAAGAACTTTACGTGTGAGAAGTGTAGGCGCAATCGGTACGAATTTCTGCTTATCGGTTACGACACACAAACAGAAAAAAGAAGAAGAAAAAGTTCCATGCTGCTAGAACTCTCAAGGCGAAACGGCCTTGAAAGTTTAAGGAAATTGTCAACGTAAACACATTTGGTGGACGGAAGACGAGGTGAGGGTGTTCTCGTTCACGCGATACAAAACTGGCAAGGATATTGTCATAGTCTCCTTATTTCAAAGAGAGGGAGTATACTTGAGTTGAATCGAAAGGAAGAGGCTCCTTGACCCAGTCGCCAACTTGTCTTTGGCCGTTTCTGTCGCAACTCTTCTACCCTGAAACGTTGAATCATTTCACTTTTCCGGTATTTTATCGAAACTGACGCGAGAATTTCACGTTTCTGCGTATGACATCATCGTAGAGGCGTCGAGATTTCAGAATAAGGTCAGTAGTCCTCCTGCGGAGGACTACATACGAAATTTCATGTAATCCTTCGCGCGACAAATCCCGGAAAAAAAATATTGACAATTATTCGCACACGTTCGTCGTCTGTCAGCGCGACAGAACTTACGGCGACCGAACAAAATCGATTTTTATCTTCACGGTACACGGGGCACAAAACCGACCACCCACATCAGCATAAAAAAAAATATATTACAACCCCTCGCTGGGGAAGAGAGTAATGTGCAGAAAAACTCTTGAAGTATACTTACAATTCTTTGATCAGCATTTTGTCGAGTTTTCGCTGAAAATTTGCTAGCAATGGATTTTAAGTTTCGCGACCGGTTCCCAGCGGTCTCAATTTCCGCAAAATTTCGTTGTCCTGTCCCGAAAACGACTGTAAGGGATCGAAACTCAGATTTATCGCACGAGCACTACCGACAGAAATTGCCGATTTTCCTCTGACCAAACTCCTGCACACGCACTCACACAATTTGATTTTTTCCGTAACCTTTTCAACGAACCACCAAAAATTTTGTTAGCTCGGTCGATTCTTTGTCGCTTGTCCGCCCGAGTGAGGTGTTTTTACGAATTTTTTCTACATAAATTTTATCACTTTTTTCCGTGAATAAATGCACATGGACACAGCGCGAAAAGTGGACACTGGCGCACGGGCGTAAATGGAGAAAATTTTGACAAAAATCACCCACTTGAAAACTTTTGTGCGCGGCGAAAAGCGAAATCAAATGTCCCTGAGCGGTGTGAAGTTGGTCGTGCGAATTTTCTTGAGCGATGACGTTTCGTTTGATCGTTGATTGACGATAGGTGGCATTACTGAGTCCAAGTTTTGGCGGTTAACTTCACGGCAAAATGGATTTAAAAAATGTAAAATGAAGGAGAAATTATTTGTGTGCCATATTAAATGGATTGTTGAATGTGAGTTTTTCGGAAATGTTTAGTTATTCAAATGTTTAGTTATTCATGTCATTACTGTTAATTAATTAACTAGTACTATAAATTTAATTTACAAGCGTAAAATCTTGGTATGTGTGGACTAGAGTGACTATTGTGAATTTTACTTTATTATTTTTTAAGAATAAAAAAGTAGGTTTGTTCTATTTGCCTGCACTATCTACACCTTTCACTCCTTTTACTTACACCTTTTCCGTTCTTTTTTTAGTGAGCCAAATCTGATTTTAAAAAAAAAATGTTGATGCTTCCGTCTATTAACTTACATTGAAATGGTAAAGAATTAAAATAGTAGTCAGGTAAGATGGCTATTTGTAACACAGAAGTTGAATCGATAAATCACATACCATATGATCTTATGGGCCTTCAAAGTAAACTTGGTTCAACTCTCCCGGACTCCCACTAAGTATATTCGGTGAGCCCCTATGACTGATGTCTTTTGAGTGCGGGAGTGTGAGGGGGTTTCTAGATCTCAGAACTACTTACGCTAAGAAGCTGAAACTTGGAACTTATGTAGAACTATGATAGTAGACCCATTTTCCAAAAAATTGTCGATACAGGTGGAGGGGAGTGGGAGTGGGGGAAAAACAATGAGTCCGAAACGCTTGAAAGCCGAAATTGAAACATTGTAAAACCCATATCTCCTGAACCAGCTTAAGGTTGAAAGTTGAAACTTTGAACATATTTATGTTTATGTAGGTGCAATCAAAGCAAAAAAAAATCTGCCAACAGTCTGGGCTCAGCTTTATTATTTTTTGCGTACAAGTCCGGAACGCATGTAAGCCTGAGAAGCGGTGTAAGTTACCATGCAACTAACAATCTAAACAATACCTTTTAAATAGTCTCGTGGTTATTCTTTAGGTTGTCAGTTGCATAGTAACCTACACCGCATCTCAGAATTAAACAAGTTTTAAACTTCTACCCAAAAAATAATAAAGTTCGCTAGCATATTTGAAGCCACGCTTCATCTATCGGAGAATGGGCCATTTCTTCACCTAAATGGAAACTGCCTTCTTAACTTAGAAGAGACGTGTACATTTTGTCATCCTAAGCTCATTGCGAAATGGCTGCGCATCTAGATTAAAAAAAAGCACGTGGCAGCTCGTCGGACGTGATATTGGCGGTTATTATTAATTTTGGATCTGGTAGTTATTCGCGGTGGATGGAGAGGACATAGTATGCTTGCCAGTAGATTTCGCGTTATGGAACAGATTCGAAGGTGTCGTAAATTACAATAATTCGCTTTCCACCCTCTCCCCGAATTTTGTTTCTGAGGTCTTCTAACTTTCTTACTTCAAAACCATGTTTGGTACGGTTCTTGAGATTGATTTCCATGCTTCACCTCCCTACCTCAAAAATTTTAAAATTTTTGGAGTCCTAGAATCTTTAGTTTAAAAATACATTTCACCAAGACAGTTAATTTTTATAATTTTCTGAAAATCTGGAAGTCTTTTCTTTTCGAAGACTAGAGATCATAAAAGAATAGTGACTCTTAAGGGCAAATAACAAACAAACTGGTTACTTTAAATTGAATTGTGATTTAATCTGAACTTAATCGAAAGTTAGATCAATTCTCGGTGATATATCCATAAAGTCCAACCGGTCCAATCAATTGTCAGTTCTGATGATCAGTTGGAATTTAACTAGTGTGCATACAAAGCGATCTATTTACAAGGATATGAATATAGTAAAGTCAAAAAAAAATTTAAAAAAAAAAATCACACATGTTCGCGGTCGACAGGATTCGAACCAAAAATCATCTGATTTCTAGTCAGACGCCTTACCCGCTCGGCTACGACTGCCAGTTGTAAATTTTTAGTTCTAAGTCAAGTTCATCTGATTCAACTTACTAAAAAGCTCAAATGTTGAAATAACTCGTGAACCACCAATTTATGGAATATATAATTATGTTCACGACCTGTCCGGTAGTATCGAGAATGTCCATGCTAAGTTTGCGAGGGAACGGTTCACAGGTATAGATTTTATTCGCGATTTACAAAAAAACTGACTTTATTTTATATATTAGATAAAAGTACAGAAAAACTAATTTTCGAAACAATCTCATATTTTTAGTAATAAAAATTACAAGTTTTAAGCTGAAATAATCGATCTAAGTTTTTTACAGGCTTTTTCTTCATCAAGCGGCGGTAGGAGGTTACCGTTACCCTGTAAAAGTTGAAGCAGCTCAAGAACGGTATAGTCCTTCAGGTAATCCGAAACAAGCTAAAATTTAAAAAATATAAGTTCATAAATTTTAAGATCTACAGAAATATTCGGATTATTACATCTTCGACTGTAGTTTCCAAACCGTGTAAGAAATCGTCTGGTAGTTCATCGACTATTTCCGGAACTAATGCTGTTAGTGCATCATTTATAAAATCGTTAACTTCTTGGTCGCCCGTTAGTCCTTTGATATCTACATCAAGCGCCGGGATTGTGAGCTTTAAATAAATATTATTTGTTTAATACAATCTACTAAACATATTGCTGCGTTATATTACGTTGAACTTCACATCCTTTAAAAACATTGCTTCTTGGTACAGAAATCTTGCGCTGAGGCCTAATGTTAGTCCGTAGAGAGCAACTCTATAAAAAAGTTACAATGGAATTACAATCAATGAAATTATTGAAAATATATGAACTTACGAAAATGTATTTTCGCCATCAACTTCCAAGAAGCCTCCAACACTTCCGCGAAGAGCATATTCTCCAGTTATGACCAGTTTCGGTATGCTAATTTTAACACTGAAGGCTAGGGCTAAAGACATAGCAATATGCTCAACAACGAAATCAGATATACCTTCAACATGAACCTTTCGAATATATCCATCTAGTCTGTTATAAACAATAAAGTGTGCTTAGAAAACTGAACGCAAATAAAATAAAAGAGCTATAATTGCTACAGGACAAAATCAAAATAAAATTGAGCTTTGTCGGAAGACTGAGTAAGATTTCGACTTTACTGTATCGTTTCGCACGCACCATCGAATAAAGAAGACCGTGTAAAGGCTGGTTTATATGACGAATGCAAACATTCTTAACCGAGATTGTGAGGGAGAAGGAAAGTCTCTTATGAGAAACTGATCAGGAGTGAAACGAACAGGTACTATATTCAGTAAAAAATATTGACGACTTTTCTGTGATTTTGGTTTTTTGCAGTGGTTGCTTTCTACTCGATTGAAAATTCGATAAGCTAGCTTCCTCATAATCTCAGTAAAAAAAATTTGCATTCTTCATGTAAACCAGCCTTAAGCCGAAAAATGCATGTCTTCTTATGTACAAACAAGCTACTACTATATTAGTTCGCGGGCTTCTGTTAGTGGCGATATTAAAAGTTAAAACGAAAAGTATTTATTTCTTTGTCTTCTCCTCAAGAATGGTGATCATGCCGACCTGTTGCGACTTTAGTATTATCGCCAAATACTTATCGTCATATACTTATACGTCCGATCAAAGTAGTGTCGACCGGTAATTCACTTGTTAGTCAAGCCTGCCCGTCATCGATGATTGGTAAGGTCTAGTTCATTCACTTCGAAGTTCGAACATACTCTTGATTGAGCAATCGTATTGGCATCTCGTTCTTGATCATTTCAATTGTAAAGACAATACGCGATCTCTTATTTCGGGAGATGGTCGAATTGTTGCACCCTGACTGACTATACTTACTTTCCTAGATCACTGTCCATATTGAAATGCAGTGGCTCGACTAAATCGAACGGCTCGAGTTGAGGAAGTCCTTCCGGATCAGCATAACACATTCTAAGTCGTACATCTTCCAACATTTTTAGGATTTGGGCTTCATATACTCTTGTTGAAACTGTAAACAATTTTAAATTACAGACTGGGTATTAAATATGGTATGATATTAAATTTGAAATTCGCAACTTCATAGCTTATAGAATGAAGACCCAATCCATAAAGATTTACACCAGTGCAATTACGGACAACTCTACGTGTTTCAAATGTTTTTAATGCGCGAAACTATTTAAAGTTTGTGAAGATTGAAATATTCTGGCACCCAGTGCAGGTGAATATTGAACTGTTCTTCCATATCCTTGATGTGATCGATATACCGTGGCGGCGCTTGATGTTGTAGAGACTGATTCTTAAGATTTGATTGACCACTGGCTGTCTGTCAAAATCCTTCCGAATACAACAGTACATTACACCCCAGCAAGGACAAGACCTTCTGAATCGCTAGAAGGTCTTCCTGATACAAGAAGACGGAAGAGAATAGAAAGGGATAATATAATATGAAGCACATCAGAGAAAATACCTTCACCCATTCGTCGTCAGTTTAGAAGAAATCTATATTCCCAGTATCCCTTTCCCATTATAGACAGGTTGGGATGGTCAGAACTGAGTAAGCTGTACATATTTCCTATTTTCGTAAATATTATTAAAGTGCTTAAAAATTGTGGAATGGCATCCTGCTGGTCCACTGATAATAGGCTCTATGTCCAATGGCTACACTGACTTCCCATTGGCTTGCCAAATATGTTTGTAGAGTAATCATTCACATTGGTGCAAATATGAACTGTTGCATCATAGAAGAATTTTTCAATGGTTTCTGTGTCGAAAATGAATCTAAATATCAATCGAATCTTTCGTGTACTCGTAGCTTCCATACAAAAGCTCTTGGCAAATGTGTTAATAAATAATGAACCGTACAGAACTTCCTTAATGGAATTGGCCCTAGCCCTTGGTGAAGCAGTATCATCCAGGCCCCAATCACATGATATATAGGTACAAGGCATATGTGTTTTGGTGGCCCCAAATGCGTTAAGACAGCACTGGAATGTATCATAACTAAAAAAAACTTTCAGATTCGAAATGGAAATTACGTTTATGTTTCAAAATGTGCAAAAATACCCACTTTTTTAATAAGCTCAGACTAAAGTAATTTCTCAAAAAAATATGATTGCACATATTGAGAAGAGATCCCAAGAACCTAGGAATTAAATATATTACATTTTACAAGTTTTCACCATCCAAAATATATAGCGGAAAAAACAACAAGTAAAATGAAGTTACTTATTCGAACTACCATTCAAAAGTGTTTAAAAAATTTGAGCTTACATCAGTAGCGTAGTTAGGGTTCGTGTGGTCTCGGTAGCAAATGTTCACTGATGGTCCCCGTCGTAAATTGAAAAGAATACAGATTTAATTAAACTCATATGAATTAGTTAAATCCGTGGTATTGTGGTATTGGTATGGTGATAAGCCAGTATGCTATCTCCGAAAAAACAACTATGCAGTGTAAATGTACTGAACTGGAAGGAAAGGCTTAAATTTGATCAAAAAGCCGTAGTCCGAAGATGATGGATTAAACCTTAAAAGAAATTTACAAAATTTTAATAGTGTTAAAATAAAATAACATTCACATTCTTTTATCTGCCGTTAAATGTCTTGCAGCCTTAAAAATCGTGAAATTTATTATTCATTTGGAACTGCTGTTTTCATTGATTAACTCAATATCCAGAGCACAGAGGCTTAGAAATTTTAAATCAAAAAAAAAACCAACATTAGATTAGATACGTCTGAGCTCGCGATAACCCAGAATTGAATTATCTTATTTTATTACATTGATTTTTCAGTAGTTGCAGTTAACATATTTTAAATAGGCGTATTTCTCCACCACTGGCTACTCGAAGCCAGTATAGAAAAGTCCTTGAAAGTGGTTAGTGGTGGTCAAGAGCAAAGCTTAGAATTTACGTGTTTAGTTTTGATAAATTTAGTTTAACTTCGATAGTGAGCAGACCCATATAAATTTCCTCAAATCTTCCAGCCATTAAGATGAAAATTAGAAAGCCTTACAGAACGATTTAAATATCTGAACTCCTTCCAATATATGTCTCTAACATTCCCACATAAGCTGTTGATTTAAATTTAAGATCACTAAAAACAGTTTTGCAATATAATAACGCGTGTTGTACTCATTAAAGTGAATAATATGTAAAGCCCGAAAATTGCAGGACATAACAGATGTTTTTTTTCAAATAGAACAAAGCGTTTATTAATGGGAACGGTGTAACATCTTTCGATATGGACTTAACACACTTTACCCACATACCACGTATTCTTTGTTATCCAAACTGAATGTATTTATTGTATATATAGAGGAAACCGACAAGAAACTAATAAAGTTTTCCGTATTCCAAACCACAACACAGATACTATATATTTTTAAATATCCCATTATTCGCATTCAAAGAACTTACAATGAATATTTTGGTAGTATCGATATTCTACGTTTTGATATTGTGGACCTTCGTTCGCAGGTTTTAACAGCTCTTTTGTAATTATCGCCGAATCTCTCTTCCCTCTCAATGATATTTTGCCACATTTTATAATTAATTTTATTATTGTTTTTACTTTTTGCCTCTTTTCACTTTTCACTTTTCACTTTTCACTTTTCAGTTTTCAAATACATTTTTTTTCTCTCTCTTTTTTTATAAGTAATGTGTCTTTTTGCTCTTTTTCTTATTTATAAAATTTATATTAACTTTCCATAATAGGTTTTATTTGGTTTTTTAAAAACTGTAAACCTCTGTTTAAATAAATAAATAACACAACTCGTATGTATTATACTTGGGTCATAAATGAGCGGCGTACTTAATCCACTAAATCTAAAGAGACAATTAACACGCGATAATCCGTTTTTTACAAATTTGGACTTAGCACAGTTTATGTTCCAAACAAATATAAGTTGACGTCGTAAACCATATTGCAATATAATAGGAGCTTTATTAATTTTGTCGGTTCAAAGGTCACGTTTCGATAATAAATGTGATAAAATCAAATTCCGAACTTAATTTACAATAGCCGTTAACATTATTTATTGGTATCATGGTCTATTTAAAACTTAAACGTTAATATTTTTTTAATTTATCGATGAATCAAATTTTATTACGCTCGCTACTTTACTAAATCATAGCTTTATTTATTTTACAAGTTTTTTAATAAGTTCCAGATGTGCAATTTCATTGGTATTTACGAACCTCCTTATCTTAATCTTAGAAAAGCCAAACTGCTTTAGTATACATATAACTCTTTAGATTAGAGTGTGGTGAAAGTGCAACTTTTATAAATGAGATAAATAAAATAAGTGTAAGTTATTACCACCTGCGATGTACCTACCCATTTAGCAAAATTTTAGGACACCTATTTTCCACCTTTTTTTAAAAGACAAAACGGATTCGAATTTTGTTAATGCTAGTCTCTTAGACTGGCAATAGCTCCATTAAGATGGCTTCGATTAATGCAAATCTCTTGATAATTTAAAAAAAAATTGCAGTGGTGGTGCCCATTACCGAAAATAGGGGGTATCTTGTACGACGATAGTATATTGACTGATCAGGGGGCAGAAGAAGAATGATGTTTGTTACCTCCTTTTTTGTTGGTTCGTTATATGAAACAATTTTCATTTTGTAGACAGATAAAAAGTGTAAGACTTGTAAATTGTGATACGAATACGAAATAAAAAGTTGTAATTTTACCGCCACACATTGAAGAATAGTGAAGGTATTTTAGCTATAATTTTAAGGCAAACACTTAATATGTGCAATACATTTTTAAATGACATTGTTTTAAATTTGAGTACCATTTATTCACTACACTAACTGCGCTAAAATTCATTTTATTACAATCGATTATTATTAATAAATTCCTACCATCAGTTGGAGATCCAATTGCACAGCAAGTAAAAGCTGCTAGGAATAAAAACACAACGATAAACTTCTTCATTTTGAAGACCAACTGCTTATTGCGGAATGAAACACGTAACTAAATTTTAGTAATATTTTCATGTTATTAGTCCCGTAAATTTTTTCTTATCGCAACTCATTAATTGGAGATTAGATTCGATATTAAGAAATTTGGCGCTCTTAATTTTTTTTTGTAAACACCTGTACCATTGCTGTAAATGATATTGATCTATATTAATTTTGAGTTGCATAGGTTTTCACATACATATTCTTGCATTATCGTACATAAAGTATATAAGATTGATTATGAAATGCGTCGCCGCATTCTTCAGTAATGGATATCCTATACAAGCGTTGCTATTCGAGAAATAAGTATTATTTTTTTTTTAGCGAAATTCCGATTATTTTGTGGTTCTGTGTACTGTCACAATTTTAGCGGAGAGACATAATTTTAGAAAATCTGTAACTTTTCATATTCTAGCATTAGTTACAATTTTGACGTTTTAAAAAAAAACAATACAAAATTGTGACCATCGAAATAGGTGATCACAACAGCCAGCCAGGTAAACAAATTTAACACAAAATCTTTCAGATGATAGATGTACTCTTGGCTACGTAACTTTTGCAAATGTCAAGCTATGACGCTAAGATTTAGTGGGAATGTCAACAACAGATGTACCAACTTAACAAAAGAAACAGAACTCAAATCAGAACAATAAAAGCGCCACACGGTGGTTATTCCGGGAACTTTTTGATCAAGGTGGTATATTTAGCTAAATTAAGTATAAATGCTAAAATATTCATAATTAAAAAAAAAAAAAAATTATTTTCTGTCGTCTTTCCTATCAGTTAGAAGTCTCCATTTGAGCTCTATAAGCTGAAAAAATGTTCACCGTCTTCATCCCAGTTTCGTAAAAGATTGCCATTGAAGTCGTGATCAAGAAGAGATAATTTCAACAGATTTCGATTTTGACGGTATTTCTCGGTCTACAAAATCAAAAATAAAATTTAAGTACATTATTTCCAGGAATAGAAAACAATTTCTCACATTTAATATGTCCTCCGAAAAACCAGAGTACAAAGAGGAGGAAGAGGAGGAATTGAAACGGTTGCACAAATTAAAAATTTGAAACATATAGAAATTTACTATAATAACAATTCGAATTTATTTGCCGAATTGGTTACGTATAAACGCGATTCACTAGAGGCGCTATCGATGCATGGCTGTAGAATGTCCGAAATTACACAAAATCGAATATGTACTTCAGTTTCGAAAAATACGAAAATTATCATTATTATTTTTCGGTATCGTTGCTAACAACATTGATCCAAACTTTTTTTTGAAAATTGTACAAAACTATACAAGATTGCTGGAGTTTATTTCTCCAGGTGGAACCACTTTGCACGAGAACGTATTAATCGATTTTATGAAATTTGGTAAGAATTTGGAAAAAGTTGGATGTTTCCGAATGGAATTTATCGGATAGTGTGTATGAGAAATTAGTTGCTGTATTAAAAAAGAGAACTGTGAAACCAATGAGACAAATAAAACTTTGTGACAAAATTCTATTTATTTCATTGGTTTCACAGTTCTCTCTTTTAATACAGCAACTAATTTCTCGTACACACTATCCGATAAATTCCATTCGGAAATGTCTTGCAAAATGGATCGACCTGGGCAAATAAACTTCCGCAATTCTGTATTGTTTTGTGCAATTTTCAAAAGAAAATTCGGATCAACGTATTCATTATTGATATCGAAGATACAAAATAATGATAATTTTCGTATTTTTCGAAACTGAAGAATTTGATTTTGTGTAATTTCGGACATTCTAAAGCCATGCACCGATAGCGACTCTAGTGAATCGCTCTTATGAGTAACCAATTCCTCATACAAATCCGAATTGGCTTTATACATAATTTCCATATGTTTCAAATTTTTAAATTGTGCAACCGTTTTAATTCCTCCTCTTCCATACTCGCTTACAACTACTCTTTCCAATTGAGTTTGAGTATCGACAATTGCTTGATGAGCTTCTTTAGTTAGAAAAAAACAATCCGCAATATTTAAGCTTTTCAATGGTAACCCATTACATAATTGGATGGAAGGTTTTGGCTTAATTTCAGTACCATTCAACACGTTAATTCAACTAAACTTTTGATTTTATCCAAATATTTTCCGGTTAAGCGACAAGTATCTGACAAATTCAAATTTTCCAGTTACTTTAAATGAGTGATTTGTGCACATAATTCGTCAGTTCTTCCGGTATTGCAACTTTTTAAAACGATCTTCTTAAGATTTTGGTTGGCGGCAGAGACATGAGTACACTTTAAAAGGAATCTCCGTCAACATGTTGAATTCAATATCTTCCAAACTATTACAATAGGTTGGCAGCAATTCGATGTAACTAGCATAATATACTTTAAAATTTATATAAAAATCGTCATATACGCATGGTATTCGTTTTATATGTTGTCCGGATCTTGAAAAAAATTCTGTAGCATCAGGCAGTTCTACATTCGAAATGATATTATTGAATTTGAGTATTTCGCCCAATTCCAAGAGGGTTTCATAATGTTCACGAAAACTCTGAAAAAAAAAAGTTACACGTTAGTTTGTTTTAATTTGTTATAAGATAAACATTGCAATCGCATATAATCTTACTTTGTATGTGGTCTAAATAATTGTAACGATGGAATAAACATGAAATACAAAGATTACAAGCAATACGTTGAACAATCAAAAACTTCAGGACTTCATTTTATTGGTTTTACATTCAGCAAAAAATTGTTGTTTGATTGATGTTTCATTGAAAACTTGATCGGTTATTCTTTGTATGCGGAACCAAACATAAATGAAAGGGTTTTTTCTTTAACTAAATCTATGTAGTAAATTTGCCAATGAAAATTTTCATCGAGGTCCGTACTGAGCTTATCTCTCCCATCTCCACAATGAAAAAATCGTTGTGTAGAATAATGTGGAGAAGTAAACAGCTGATCTTCTGTTTGACTTTTACAATTGTCAAAGTGACGGTTTTTTGAAAATGTAGTATCATGGACATTAATATATGGGCCCTTTTTTAACATAAAAATTAAATTGAAATCACAAGACAAATTTTGAAATAAAAGCACAACTCAAAATATTCACTCGACTTCAAAAATATCCACTTCCGACAAACCACACTCTTTAGTCGGTTTGAAAAAAGAAACTGACAAATAAATTCAAACGAAAGACAAGGATGTCAAAATTTTCATCCCGGCAATGAAAAATTAAATGGCTGCACATTTAATTGGACGGAAAAATATGGTCTCCATGCTTTCAGCGCATCTGGTGGTGAATACGTGAACGGTCAGAACGAATGAAAATTTTCATTCGAACTCCGTACCGCAAACAGAAACCCAACGCAAAAATTTGCGATGAAAATTTTTATCCGTTTTTTTTTACATGCATTTGATATGGGAATGAAAATTTTCATCGAGGTCCGTACTAGGATTAACCAAAATTAAAAATTTACTTGACAGCTCACGATCAATATCCGCGCTGCATATGACGACAGCAACAGCAAATTTAGAATTAGAGATGACTCGACAGCACGACGTTTTTGCTGCTGTCACTCAGTCAGCTGATCGCTCTCGACCAATGAAAACAATTTGCTGTCGCTGTCGCTGCTGCTGTCGTGGTAATCTAATTCAGGCTTAAGGCTAAGTGGGCTAAGTTCGTTAACGGGCAAATTCGTCCTCATCTAGAGTATTATACGATTGGCTTGCAGCTGATCGTGACTGAAGTATGTTTATGCAATACTGGCCGTGTACCGCGGCTACGCACATGTTGTTACATCACCCCTGTTATTCCCGTTTATCCATTGGTCCTGTTTCATCCGTTTCGGGTACACTTTTCAGCTCAAGGAACTGGAGACATTAATGCCATTGTTCATTTTTAATTTCTCATATTTCACTTTTCATTTTTCATTTTTAAGTAAGTAAGTACTTACTTACATACAATTTACAAACTTGAAACCAAACGTTTTTGGAAATACGCTTAACAAGTTAACTGCCATTTAACTCCCACTTACCTTTTTGGCATTACGAAACTTACAAGTTAGCTCTACGTTGAAATACCGGGCCATTACCCTGTGGTTAGACGAGAGGGTATATCCTTATACTCGAAAAACAGCTTCAATATGGAAAGTTAAAATCGGCCAAGATTAAAGTTGGATATATTTTATTAATTCAATTCGATTCAGTTAAGTAAAAATTTGAATTGTGCTTAGAGCATTTTCTAAATTTCTAAATTATTCGTTTCGTTTACTGTCGTCCTTAGACTTTTTATCTGGACTCTTACTCGAACTACGATTTTTGATTTTTCGTTGCTTAACAGCGCCATTGTTGGTCCCTTTTTTGCGCGAATTGAAACCTCCGTGCTTATTACTTGAAGTCTTACTGATTGGCTTTGGTTTTGCCGGCTTCATTTCAATTCGTACGTATAGATCGTAGTTGAAATCCGTACATGTTCGTCCTGGAAAAAATAATCGGAACAATTAACTCAACTTCTCAACTCTATCTTCCTCTGGTTTACCTGTGCATAATTCTTCGCCACACTCAGGACAAGCATTCAATCGCGTCTCAATTATTCCCGACTTATTCTTGACCTTGCGGATTCCTGTATTCAATTGATACTCACGCTTATCTCGCATTTCAGTTTTCAACTGTATTTTGCCCATTTCAATTAATCGACTGAAGTAATCCTCCTCCAACTTAGTCTTGGGCTTGAGAGTGGTCAACATTTTCCAATCGATCGGTACAGAACAGAGATCCATTAAAACTATACTCCGCATTTCGCCCGGAATCGGATCCAAATAAGTGTACAATAGATCACGGTTGCCGTTCTGTTTTTGAAGCTTCTTCATTTCCTTGCGTGGTGTCTTGAACGCATAGTCTTTGTCCTTTATTTTGATTTCATCGGCCCGAACTTTAATCGGACGCATCTTGTAGTCGGGAACTTTCTCCATTAGCCGCTTGAATTCTTCTTTGGATTGAACGAGCGTTTTACTTAGGTCCAAGACTGGAATAATGGTTTTCTTTTTCCCCAGCAAGTCATCGAGCTTACTCATCTCTATGGTGGTAGAGTTGCACGGATTTATTTTTATAACTGGAGGTGCTTGGAAAAACTGTCACGATACACAAGGTTTTATCGATAAACAACATTGAGCAATTAAATCGATAGAATCACCAAAGAATAGTTGTTCATGGTTACGATGCATACTACTGACCTTACTTCACTTACTTAATAAAAAATAAACACACTCAGAAGCGTCGCTGACCGATTCTCCGATTATGAACTTTTGAATTTGTCGGAGATCTCCACTAAAGAAACTTAATAATATTTTACGGGAAAAATGAGCAACCCGAACGGAAAAATCCCTAAAGGAACTTAAAAATCTCTAGGATTCAAAAGTCATTTACGGGGGCAATTGTCCCCCATCCCCTGAATTCGATTGATACCTCAGGAATGTTTTAATCGCATATGCCTCAAGCTCCACTCAAGCATATGTGTGCATGTTCATTTGCTTACTAATGTGCACGAGCCTTTAGAATATCTCAAAATCAGTCAAAAATATATTTCTGTGATGTCTAGATTAAATTCAACAGTATTATAAGTTTAATCCAATCCAAACAATTGTATCGCATAGAAAGAAGCCTCGGATCAAAAAATATATAATATTATAGTGTTATTTGTTTAGCATGTCACTACTTTATTTCTTATAAATTAATTTAACGTACATTATCTAGAACGTTCAGAGGATTCGACCCAGTATGTGACCACGAAGGATTAAAAGCAAAATCGCCCGTCTTCTTCGGGTGGCTGCCATACAAAAAGTCATTAAAACATCGTGTTCTAGAATATTTTTCAATAACTTTTGATCGTTTCAAGCCAGGAATTTGAAATTTTGCACATATAAAATTAATAAATTACGTAAATACTACTCATTGTCAATACCATTTTGCACAAACTTTTATCAAAATTCATGTTTCTACACACATTTCGCGAAATGACACATGTACACAGTATATACTATGCTTGTATACACACAATATATTTATGCACAATATTCCCTCCCCCCCCCCCCCTCCTAGAAAAACTGATATGACGACCCTGGCCGAAAGATTCCTTTTTACAATTTTGATACTGAATCCTGATCAAAAATTCGAATGGGATTTACATAGGAAGCAATCAATCAACCAATATTTATTAGTTAATATACTTATGTCTAACATCTTATACTTTATAGTTTAGAGAACAGATAATTCAAAATCTTAACAGCTAAATTAAACCTAGTTAGCACAGCAAAGCAAAACATTTATGACAATTTTAGTTACATAAATTCAAGGAAAAATGTTTTCAAAAAACCTTGTGTAGTGGCCTTAAACCTAAGTTACTAACTAACTTAAATTAAAGAGAAATCAAAAGAAAATAGTAAAAAGGAAAATTAAAACTTAATAACGATAGTTGACTCCAGAACATGTCCAGTAGAGGGATACTATAGGAGTGCTAACAATAGCGGGTTATCAACTAGTTCCAGCCTTGCATGGAAGGATACATGTCTGTTTGCAACGGTTTGCGGACGGTTTGCGCTTTTGCTTCTGCATGCAAACTTCTAGTGGAGAAGAAAAATGGCTTCTTCATTATCATTTTAAGGCACTTATTTTGTGAAACCTGAAGCTTTTTTAAATGTAGTTTAGCACAATAACCCCAAACAGGAGAGCTGTATGCGATAATGGGTTGGACTACCATTTTAAATAATAAAATCTTGTTTTCCTGCGAAAGCTTAGATTTTCTATTGATAAGAGGATACAGTGCATACGTAGCCTTGCTGACTTTGAAACATATGTTGTCTATGTGACAGGAGAAGGAGAGTTTCTTATCTAATAGAACACCAAGGTATTTTAGGTTATCAGACCATGGAATATTTTGACCAACAAAATTGATTTCACGACTGGGAAGGTTTGAACGTTTCCTCTTTTTGGTAAAAAAACATGGCTTGTGTTTTCGCTGGATTTATTTTAATTTTCCACCGGTGATAGAATTGTTAGAGTCTTTGGAAGTATAGTTCAAGCACTTCTATTATCGAGTCTGGATCATTTGAGCTAATATAGATGCATGTATCATCTGCGAAGGTTGCTAGTTCGCAATTTGGATGTGATGGGATATCTGCTGTGTAGATATTGAATAGTGTTGGGCTCAAACATGATCCTTGTGGAACTCCTGCAGAGATTTGGCGACTATCGGAATAGGACGAGTTATTTTTAACTATAAATGACCTGTTTGATAGAAAGGACTGGACGATTTTCACTAGGTACATCGGGAGTGATATTTTAATTAATTTAAAAATTAGCCCTTCATGCTATGGCCAATGCCCCCTGGATAATAGCCGCACAACTGATATTTCGTCGTGCGAAAATGCCTCGATTTCACCTCGATGAGTGACGATTTTGTATGGAGACCGAGCCATGACGTCACTAATCGAGGCAATACAAATAAAATTTATTGAGTCTTTAAGAACTAATGAGAAAATGTCTGACAGCGACTTTAATAAAGTGAAACAACAAATATTACATTAAAATACGACCGAAGTCAATCAATGGTGGCAATTAAAAACAATAATTATAAAGTCTAAGTTTAAGTTTTATTGCCAAGAAATTCAAAAATATAACATTATAAACTTAACCATTAAATCCAATACTATAACACAAAAGGTGTTTTATAAGTAAACTTAACAAAGACAAAACAACAATAATTCATGAGTTTAACTTAATATAATTCCCAATAAGGAACAATAGCATTAAAGGCACATGCGTTGGCAAATACGCAGACCTGGAAATCTTGATCAAAAAATCAGTCCATACTCTCCAATCAATAATTATAAATGTAATCGCCATCTGCTCACATGGCTTAATTAGCTTGAAAATCCCTAAACTTTAATTAATAAAATATCTTAAACTAAATTAACTTACCTAAGGAACTAATAATAATAATAAAATAATAATAATAATAATAAAATAATAAAAAAAAAAAATTATAATAGTAATAAGAAAAAAGGAAGAATAATGAATGAAATTAAATAAACATAAAATGTAGTTATATTAAAATGATAAGTGGCAGATCGGTGGCAAAGCTCGGAGTCCATAAATACAATAATAAAATATAAATAAGAAGAAAATGAAATACGTCAACCAAGAACGCTCATTCCGCTACATCAGAAATAGCTCGAAATTTTCCGAGGACATCATAAAAGTCCGCATATTGGTCTGCTCGGACGCTACACTAAACATCATTACGTAAACGAAATATTATTTAAATTCTAATGAAAAACAACTTACATAAATAAAATTAAAACATTGGTCTTCTAAATTTCAAAACGCTATAACTTTTCATTTCAGGGCTTGCGAGATTTGAAACATAGCTCAATCTGTTTCAAAATATCGACAGATTTAAAGACAATTTTTTCTTTTTTTTTCAGGACCTTTTGCCTCATAGAGTCCTTCCCCCCTCTTCTAAGTTTTTGTAAAATAGGCAAAAATGCCCGCATGCCCCCCAAATTTTACCGGACGCCGATGGGGAATTAAAATTTTCCAGCGGCCCCCCCTCGCATTCGACCGGACGCCGATGGAATTGCCACTTTGCTCCTCTGGTTCCACTCTTCAGACACCCTTAAAAATATATCCATCTCCCTCCCTCCTCTCAATTTTCTCTCGATCCTAGCACTCTTCCCGCTCAAATTCAAATTAACAACATCCAACATATGGCAGCACCGAAGCCAACTGGTCGAAAAGGTCACGTTATAGACGCGCAATGACGAAGTCCGCCATTTTTGTACCTGCTCTCAGATAAACAGAGCCCGGCCGATAAACGAAACACGAAGCAGTGCGAGCGCAAACGGCGAAAGAAGTAAAAGTGGAAGTGACTTCGCAGTGCTGAAATTGGTGGCTCGTTTAATCCGTTCATCGGTGCAAAAACTTTGAAATTAACCGCAACGTCAGTGCGTAGCAACCGCCCGAGTTAGCGTCAGATAAAAATCGTTGGTGAAAGTGCAGAACGATGTCGGAATCGCAGAGTGAAAATCCTCCGCAGCCACAAGATGGTGAAAATCAAACTCCGGTGAGTAGCGACGTTGGAAATGTTCGGCCGCGAGGCGAAGCTCTGGGGAGAAAACAACAAAAACGACCGAAATCTGGCGCCTAAAGTACATGAATTTTTTTTTTTTCCCCGAACGAAATGAAATCATCACGACGAGATCGTAAGCGGTAGAAAAAGTCGATAGAATTTCGAAATTCATTGCGTGGTCGTTGTGCATTTCTCGATTGCACGGAATTTTTCTTGTTTTTTTTTTTTTCAATTAGAACGGATCGGCGCTGGGAAATGTTTTCGGCGTGTCCGTGACTAGCGGCATGATGCGTGTGTGTTGGTGATTTGTATGGCGAGTGTGTGCGTGAATGTATGACGCGTTCGCTTCATTATTTTATCGGCGGCAAAAATTTTTCGTACATTTTCTCATGTAAATAAAGCGGGATTTTGTGACGTAGGATTTTCGTCGAAATGTTATGATGGCCGGCGATTTGGAAAAGTCAGTCGATTTGTCGCGCGGAAATTTCCAATTGAAAAACGGGCAATTTTTTTAGGTTGCCGCGCGCCATGAGCGGCAATTTGAACGCGCGGGCGAGGGAGATGGTCCGGTTTGCGTGATGCGTGCGGATTACGAAAAATCATCGGCGCAAGTGAGACGGATGTCGTGTGGGGTTTTTTTTTTCCCGTGTTGTAGAGGTCAGAAGAAAAAAAAGTGGCAGCAGACTGTCGCAACGTTGCACGTGCGTCCGATACAACTTGAAAAGTGAGGAGGGAAAAATAGCAACAAGGCGAACGAAAAGCGAACGCGTGCTTTGCGCTTATTTCGATTCGAAATGTTTCCGGTTTCTTTCGTGTTTGTTTGATACGAAGCATAAAACAAGGAATGTTCGAGAGAAGAAAATCCAGCGACAATTCGTAAATTGGAAAACTTGTTTTCGGGAAATTGCCGGAATTTCGCGGGAAGGTTGTTCGCGCCAAAATTTCGGTACCGCAGTTTTTTTCTCAGCCAACTTCAAAAATTGTACAACGGTCGTTTGGTCTAGTTGAGGTCTCAGCGAAACGCAAGAATGCCGCTAGAAACCGGATATGACCTCTACATTGTTTTGGAGAGGAGTTTGAACGTGTTTCAAGCCACTGTTCCGATGAATTTACCTTTAAGTGCCTGGTAGCGTCGCGACAATAAAAGTGACAAGCCGCGGCTAACTGAAAAGGTGTCCAAACCTTAGGAATGCGAACAGCACGGCAAAAATCAGTTCTTTCATTAACGCCAAGACCGGCTTGGGATTTCTCATCCTCATTATCATTTCGTTGTTCTTTCTGTCGTTCCGTGGGGGCATCACGATAACGCAATACCGCGCCTCAATCACCCTTCAGTTCTCTTCTCTTAGTCCAAAGATGAGGCCGGTCCACCCAGTCCACTCCACTCACGTATCGTCTTCCTTTAGCGTCTGAGCTGAGCTCATATCCGAAAAGATTATCGCCTATGGCAGTATAGAACATTGTTTTTGTTGTAACTTGAGGTAGTTGTCGATTGCATAAGTGAAAAAATAACATTATCACGATTGCCACGCATCGTTTACGTTTTTATCGGTATTTGTTGTTTGTTTTGAGAGCCTATACACAGAAGCAGAGCCTAAAAGTCGCGTAAGTGTCGCTGAACTTGGATGTAACCGCGCAGCTAGTCTTTGAATTTATATTTTGAACTTGCAATTTATTCGCTTTTGATAACAGTAGTAAACAGCTTTGCAAAAACGCCCGGCTTCTGGATTACATCTTCAGGCTGCACAGAAAATTGCTGGTCACGTTAAAAACCGGTCGCGTAGTGCAAGTATAAAACTTCAGGTTGTACAACGGCAAGATAAGATTTTGTCGCAAATATTAAAGATGGAACGTTTCGACAAGAAGAGTTAATTGTCAACAGTTTGCGATCTGCAAGTTTTCGGGATTCCTAAACTCCCAATTGCTGGATGAAAGCAGAGAGTATTATAAGTTTAATCCAGCCCAAAAGTTTGTAAAGCATAGAACCGAATATCGGCAACTACAATATCAATCGAAGTTCAGTATTTCAGCTAAAGTATCATACGATTAGCTTGCTGCTGATCATTTCAATTAGCTGGAAATTTCCGAGTGGAGAATCAATTCATCCGCTCGGGTTATAACCCAAAAGAAAAGTATCTGAAGCACCGACATGATTTTTAATCCTCAAAACGTCTTTGCGGCATTGAGTAAGACTGAAGCACTTTTAAAATCAAACAGTAATCGAATTTATTATTCTAGGACAGTGTACACGATTTTCCGAAAGGTTTGTTTTCAGACGTTTGATAACCCAAGCTGGGAGCCTTAACCGGATAAAAAATTGTACAGAAACATAGCTGTTCAGACTAAGAGGAGGAATTGCCGGCCATCGAACTGTTTATAAGGACTCGACAGTGTTGGCCACAGAAATAGTACAATAAGAAACAATATGCTGTTCATGTATAATTTTTTCCTAATACTATGTTCAGACTATGGAAACTATCCTCCACCTGCTGCCAATGGACATGCACATTAAAAGCATGGCTGCAAGAGGCGCTCTTAGGCCCGTTCCTACGATCGTCAGTAACGTTCTAACTGAAACTTTAACTGTCAGATGCTCATACGAAACTTACAGTCAAAGTTCTGGTTAAATTTTAACTGAAGGTCGTAATATCGGCCCTTAGACTCAGAGTTAGGTAACTGGAGACCTAGACCTGCTGGTCACAGTACCATACTCAATGACTTCTTGGAGTGTGATATGAACAGAGAAACGGACTACTTTATGTCAGAATTAGATTTCAGTCGGGAATTTTCTGTTAAAATCCCACACAGGGTCGACTGGAATGTAGAACGTAACCTAGACAACAGGACCACAATGGTATTTACCGACGGTTCGAAAGTGATTTTTGGTACAGGCGCGATGGTGGCATTCTCACTGGCACTCGATATTAATGAGTCCTTCAGGCTACCGGACCATGCCAGTGTATTTCAAGCGGAAGTCTTTGCAATACTTCAAGCATGCAAAATTATTGAAGAAAAGGTGAATGCAACAGAAGACATGACAGCCAAGCAAGCCATTAAGGCTTTTAGCTCGAACACAACACGATCAAAACTAGTTAAACAATGTCGTGGTTTTCTTAGAAGCAGGCTCCAGCCTAAGCTCACTAGTGATGGACCAGAACATTGCTATTCCCATCGGCTCCATAAATCAGTCTGACTCACTATGCAGTGAGCAGGCAATAGATGGTCAAACCTAACTACATGCTCAATATCATGAACTCTTTGGCCTGAATATGATAACGGGAAAAGCAAGATTGTTCTGGGCCTGAGCAGGAAAGATGCTAGCATACTAATCGGCGTGCTCACAGGGCAGTACCTGATCGGTAGACATGCTAGACGACTGGAAGTCGACGCAAATGATCTATGTCGTAGCTGCGGTGACCTAGCAGTGGAGGAGTCAATCTTTAACGTCCTATCGAGAACAAGAAGACGGAGCGCTTATTTTCTCGGTGATATCGATAAGGGAAAGCTATGTAGCAAACTTTATAAAATCCACAAAATGGTTTAAGGTTTCAGGAGTTTTTCAAACTCAAACGGGGAGCACAATGGACGAACAATAACGTCGAAGTGAAGGAGCATGATAGCATCACCACCTCTTATACCATAACATGTTCAGACTACGAGATTAACGCGTTTAAGGGGAGCAATCCCTTTATACGCCCGAAAATGAGCCATTTTTCATGAATTTTTTTTTATGGTGATAAAATAATCGGATCATTTTAAAATTTTGACATGATATTATTAGAACTTTCAAGTGTTGACAAAAAATTTTATTTATTTTTTGTTACGAAACAAAATGGCGGCGTTATAGGGTATTCCTTTAGGCGTCTTTTGCGTGACATCGAAAACTGCTCCATTTGTCATATTTTTTCTACTGATCTTAAACTGAAAACTAAAATATTTTTGGAATACTAATCGATGAATGGGAAGGATATACCTAAAAAATTTAAAACAAAAAAGATATTAGGCTTTTCAATCAAATGTTCATTTTTCGACTATTTTTTTTTTTGATAGTTTTAACCCCAAAATTGTGGTTTATTTACACGATATCCCAAAATTTTAGGTAAATCCTTCCGATATATATGTAGACAGAAAGCTCCAAAAAAATCAGCCAAATCGATCCATAACTTTTTGAGCTACAATAGGAGCAGTTTTTGAAGATTCAGTTTCGAGATAATCGCGTTTAAAGTTTCAGTACAAGAAAACTATAACTTAGTGACTTACCGAATCAGCGATTCCAGGCGCATATAAGACACCTTCAATTTCTAACTCTTTCACACCGTCACTTGTATTCCTCTAGCATATATCTGTAAATTCATTCCCGTGATATATCCTTTTTTTAGAACATTTTCGAGCTATATTAAATCGCGTTCCTTTAGGATGGTTTGGTATTTTAGTTTCGAAATTCAACCGCACAAGCCATACTTTCGAGCCAAACTGACTCTATTTCATACACAACATTTGTTACGCTTTATTCTTTCGAAATATGTGAAAAAAAAAAATTCTAAAAATGTTAAAGCTGTAAAGGGATTGCATCCCTTAATGTGATAAATACTAAAGGATTTAACACTGAGCGGATGAACTCTGTTTACATTCTTATCAGATTCACAAACATCATCAGAGCTACCAGACAGTAGTTGATTTGCTATAGGCAACTTTGCTGTTCTGTTACATCATATCACAGTCAATAGTACTGGCAAATTTACACCTGCTAGTACTCTGCCATACCCGGCCTGATTGCTGATCTCCCATCCCTGAGCTGACTGGATTGTACACTACAGTGTATTAAAGTACAATTCGGTATTCGTGAAAAAAATCAAAATCAAATTAAACGCGCTTTAACCACTTCTCGAACGTGTGTACGAAAACACGTAGCTACAAAGCGTTAAAACGATAACATGTACTGCGTTCCTTGCGGAAATCGCAGTAAACTTTGGAAGAAACTATTTAATGCTGCAGAAACTCATAAAATTCTTCAACAATTATATCAAAAATTCATTTTTCATTACTGCTAAACAAACACATTTGTTTGCTAATGAAGCACAGCTGAAAATTACGCCGCCGTGCAGAATCATGTATCAAAATAAAACGAACTGACTAGTTTGAACACTACTTTTTTAACAAGTTCAGTTTAAATGTCCAGATGTCCAAATGCCCCTCGTTTTTTTCGGTGCACATTTCATCGTGCTGGGTCAGATCGTCGAGTCTATTGTTCAAGGCATTTGTGCACGTATTTACGATTCATATTTCGCCATGCTCGTGTGTTTATCGTGCTCTCGCTCGTGATCCGTTCGTCGTACGAAAAACTGGTGTATACAAAACTTGTAGGGAATTTAGTCCTCTATAACTCACCTATTTTTAGTAAAAATGGTCCAAAAGTTATGTTGATTCCCTCTCTATTCTACTCCCATCATTGGAACCTAACCACGTCAAAACATTTCGCCTTCCATTTTTTTCTTTAAGAATTCCTAGATTTACTGGACTAGTTGCCATTTGGTGATTTTGTGGAACGTGCGGACACAGAAAAGACACAAATGTCTTGGAGTAAATACGAAGTGGAGTTCAAAAATAATAAAAACTCTAAAGGCAATCTATGTGCAATAATTGTTAAGTAAAAGAAGTTGTTGACTGTTGGCCCACCCTGTACTTACGCGGTTAATAAATAGTTTGTTTAAAAGTAAACTGGCAATTCTATATTACGGATCGGTGCTCAGATGCAGGGAAAATAATTAGACCCTCCAGCCAAATGGATGGTGTAAAAGGCTGTTTCACAAAGCGTTTTGATGCGTTTTAGGTGTGCTTATCCATTCCACTTCTCCAAATAAATTTAAAAGTACTGCTTTACTACTGCCAAACTCCTGATCAGATAGTCATGCATATTTATATTTTCAAGTCAATGTATGTAGGTACTTTTTTAGTTGATTTATTAGTTTTTCGAGTATTTCCGAATCAGTTAGTCAAAGTGTGGAATCGAAGAAGCATCACCAAGAGAAGAAAAACAAAATGTATTACTTTAAATAAAATGTCTTAAAGAACGATCTCTAATATGATGCGGAATCAATTATCCGAATTTCAGTGTGACAAACATCGTTACTTTCTGGCTCATTCAGAAGTATTACTATACTTCTTTTAAAGTCTTCTCAGTCAATGTATAGTACTACTATACTGTTTCCGAAGCTAGTTTTAGCAGTAGTACAAAAGTACTTCTTAAATGACGCACATGTTTATATACACTAAATAAATAGGTGAAATTTTAGGCAAAGTCTCTTTATCATTTGCAGCGAAATCGTTCAGGCGTTTGTTCATTACGTTAACAGTACTATGGAAATAGTAATGTCTTTGCTGGGTAGTTTGCAGATTGGGTATTTGATGAAAAACGACGCCATCTTCCGAAACGTTGCTCATTTTTGACTTCGTTAAGGTACAGTCTGGTTGGTACTGCCGACCGTCGCGGTCAGCGTTAACATTCTGTTTGTGACTGCTCGGCAGGTGACGGTTGTGAGTGCAAAGATTGGCAGTTAATGCTAATCGCGACGGTCGGCAGTACCCAGCCAGATTGTACCTTTAATAAGCGAAATGTGCATTATTGGGCAGAGACTAATCCTCAAGTGATTAGAACGAAGCCGCTGCACCCAGAAAAAGACTGACTGTTTGGAGTAGTTTGTGGTACGGAGGCATTATTTCTTTCAAAAAGAGATGAGATGCTGTAGCAGTCAATCGAGAGCGATAATTCGAAACTTTGTGACCGGAATTGATCGAGATGTGGTTTCACCAGAATGGAGTTCCAATGCCACTTTGCGGGGTTCAGCGGTACATTTCCGGAGATCTCTCTGGAACTTGCCTCTTTGTAATTTCGACAATTGGAAACCAAATCCACTTTCCTCCCTTTGTTTTATTGATATTATAATAAATCATTCGCTTCTGTTTCCTGTGTGTTTATGATCTCACTTCCAAATAGGATTACAACTGCGCTTTTAATGAGACATTGCTGCAAGGTCCTGTGTCAGGAGAAGCTGTAAGATTACAGTTCGATGTGATGTGACCCCTTCCCCTTATAAATAATTTAACACCATCTGGGCTACCGAATAACTGAAATACGTCAATTTATTTGATATAAAAAACCACGACCTCAATTTAAAATGTAGCATTCTCTCTAAAATAAATCTCGTTTTTAGACAAAAAGGACTCCATCAAAACGTGTATCTCGTGCGCAGCGTGAAAGCGAAGAATTAATTAAAACTATGGGCGGTAGTTTGGATGTTGAAGGTGGACGAAAGACACGATCGAGTGCACGTGGATCAGCGCCGTCAACACCCTCAACACCACCGCCAGCTAAAAAAGCTCGTACAGCAACAACTCCACGACGTGGTCGACCAAAACGGAGTGAAGTGTCGCTGGCAAGCAGCGAAGAAGTGGTAATGTTTGGGAAAATATTTCGTATCTTAAATGCCTTGTGACATATCAATTTTTTAGGACGAACCAACCACACCAACTAAGAAAACAGACAAGGAGGAAGCAAATGCAGATAAATTACAAGAGAACTGCAACAAAGAAGACGCAACAAAAACTAAAACTGCTGACAAGGGTAAATCCGATGGAAAATCCAAAACTGATTCAAAAGTCAATTGCAATGAGGAAGCAGCGTCCACAGAAAGCATAGATGAAAAAGGTCCAGACGACGAAAAAACTGACGAATGTAAGGCCGACACTGCAGCACCCAAACTCGACGAAGCCGATGCACCCGTAGACGCTGTTGTCGATGATGATGACGAAACAAAAACCTCGGAAAAAGAGGAAGAAGAAGCTTCAGCAACGCCTGCTGCTGCTGCTGCCGATCCCGTTGAACCAATGGAAGTCGATTCAGCGCCTGTTAAACAAACGAACGAATCAGCGACGATAAACGCAAAACAACCGGAATCAGAAGCGCCGCATACAGACGAAAAAAATGAAACGAAGAACGACGAGTCGAATGCAATTGAGATAAAATCGTCGTCGTCGGATGACGATTCAGCAGTTGTAGAAGTTACACACGCAAATTCAATTGGTGAGAAGCCGATTGCAAATGATAAAAATGAGACCGTCGTTGCGGACGAAAAAAAAATAGAAGAAAGTAAAAAAGAGAATGACGTTTGTAGTAAGTTTTTCAAATAGGCAATTTTAATTTTTAAAGTTTTTCACTGTATTCTCCGTATGTTTTCAGGCGAGCCAAAAATATCATCACCAACAAATCCCGCAGCAGGTGACGTGGTTGCGGCGCAACCGTGTAATTAAATATAAATAATATATATATATATTTTTTAAATTTTTAACAGACAAGAAAAACATCTACAAAATTTTATATTTTTAATTTTAGAAGAGAAAAAATACAAAGTAAAAACACAAAAACAAAACACACAATTTAAATGTGAGAATTAAAGTTTTTTTTTTTTTTTTTTTTAATATTTAGCATTTCTTAGTGTTTTGATTATGTGAATGAAACAACATCAAACAAACACTATGCATTATATATTAACTTAATATATAATTGATTTCAAAGGAAAGTAACAACAAAAAATGTTAGTTTGTAAAATAAAAAGAAGCAGTAAAATTGGAAAGTAAAATAATTCTAAGCGAGAAAATAAAAACAAAAAAAAAAAAAAGTTCAATAGATGAAAATGTGTTTAAGGTGGATACAACAAACAAATTAAACAATAATTTCAAATTAGAGTTAACTATACCTGTTCAACTTGTAAAAAATACAACTAATAATAAAATAAAAACAAATCCCAAAAAATTTTCTTAGCTTATTTAAGCATGGGCAACTTAACTGATGGTATAAACACAATTGAGACGAACTTCGTCAGCGGCGGCGAAGTTCGCTGAATTGTACCGCGACACACGTAAAGTTCGCCAACCGCTCGCCGTCGTAATTCTGTGTCAGTAGTGTGTTGCAGTCATGGATGTGTATTGGGGGGGGGGGGGGGAGGGGGCTACAAAATAAAAAATACGTACTGTACCCCGGAATTTTTTTTGGTCCGACGCTGTGGTGATAACAATTGTCACCCGTACAAAATTTTTTTGAAAGATGGAAACAACTGTCAGCAATGAATTAGTCTCACATATAGGAATTTTATGCAATACAGCCAATCCAGTTATACTAATACATCCATGGTTGCAGTACAGTTTTACTTCGCTGCCGCTGGCGAAATTCGTCTCAATTGTGTTTATACCATGGAATGAACATATTCGTTTATATGTAGGTGTGTACAGTACAGACTGAACAAATGTGTACAGTCTGAACAGATTGCTGTATCAAAAATATGTGGCCGTATTGCGAATGTCACGTCGCGTCACTTGATATCGACGCATGAAAAAAGCGATTGTGTACGTCGATTGTCATCGACCGTTGTCACTTTGATCGTCATTTTTCGTCGATGACATTCCGAGTCCGTGACGCCTGAAGAAAATTAACGTTGATGCAAAAATGCAAGTATAGATTTGACAAAAACATGTTTCTTTCCTTATTTTGATGGATTTGCAACAAGTAATCGTCATTAAAAGCGGTGTAGATCGACACATTAAAGACATTAAAGAAATATGGCTCCAATTTTCGGCATTATAAAATTCTTTGTGACTACCGTCACGAGATGCAAGCAGAAGTGAGAGCCAAAAATGGGCCGAACAAGATGTATTGCTTTTCCACTTTAGCAAAAAGCATTATACGCATCTTAAATTTGAATGTAGGATTTGATATTGCAGAAAAATAACGTCATAGTTGTAAACGAAGGCATACAAGAACTTAAATTCACAATTTACAGCTGATACATACGTATCAATATGGCAATGCCATTGAGTCACGTCGATGGAGTTACACAATCGCTTTTTTCGATCGACGTGACACTTTGAATCGGCATCGAAGTGACGTGACCGCGACATTCGCAATACGGGTGAATAAGTTGAATTTTTTTGGTGGGTAGATGGGGTAAACTCGACAGCCAACTACAGACTTCTGCTTTTTTTGCTTTTCGTAATTCGCGAGGTTCTCGTCTTATTTCAAGAAACACATGCACCTTGCGAGTACCTACACGAGAAAGAATTGTACACAAAATTCGCAAGTCTTGCGTTCTCGCCGTTTCTCTACATTTCGTGAAGTTCACTTATTCTCAATTTCTGAACTCCTGCAAGTCCAAACTTTTGACATTAACCACGGAAAAACAAAAACTCACGAGAAACTTACGAAAAATCGTCTCGGGTATTTTTCGTTACTTTCTCGTCAAGCAAAGCCCTTTGATGTTGTGAAAAAATCGCCTCCAGCAGAGAAAATTCACGAATCGCGAACAACGGAACGCGAGAAACCTCTACACACTATTCACGGGAAAGACGCGAATGACGCGAAATGCGATAAGTCTGTAAAGGGCTTACGAGTGGTATCTTTTGCAGGAGAGTCAAGCGTTTTAGACGAAACATTTTGATTTCTAGATATTAGAAACCTCTTATGCAATAAGGCTGAAACTTGATACTAAAAGATGTGTTTTTTTTTAAATGTATATACATTACTCTACAATTGGTTCAAAATATATACGTTGTAATTCACTTGTTTTTCATGTTCTGCTTATTATTTTTCCTATTTATCCTTTTAATCACCACCAAACCCGAGAGATTCGAATGAAGAAAGGTTATGCTGAAAGAATGGCGAGAAAAATGTGTGGTCGTACTACATAGAGTTATCAATTTCCTTAGAGTTAGTAAGAAATCACAAACATTTCATTAGAGGTACGTGGCTGTAATAAATAAAAAGAATTATGAATAATAAGATATTTACTGTACCTACAGTGGCGAGAAGTGAAATGTCTCCACCCAAAAAATTATCTTTAAGTGCGAAATTATTATAAAAAATTTGATCGGTTGATAAAATACGTTCTTTACAATATTAAATAATAATATTAACTATATAAAATATATAGTTTGAGTTTTGTTTATGGAAGTATTGGGCAGATATATGAATTGTTCACTTTCTATTCAAATTTTATCGAAATCGTGTAACATGAAATACTGAAAATAACTTCTCAATATTTAATTTTTCTGAATATCTTTTTTATTTTTCATAGGATATGTTTGTGGTGCTTCCTTTACTTTTGATGACCGCCTTTATCCTTTTAGGCATAGAGTTCACCAGATCCTGGAGTGTTTCAACGGTTATCTCCTCATACCAAACTTTTTCGAGCAATTTCAAGAGCTCTTTCTTTGAAGTCGGTTTTGCTTTTGATATTCTGGCCTTCATAATGGACCATAGATTCTCGATGGGGTTGAGATCGGGGCTATTACCGGGCCATTCGAGCGTTGAAAGTGCAGCTTCGGAAATAAAATCCTTAATCTACGAAGGAAGGAGATAAAAAAATTATATCTTTTCGTATGAAACCAATTCAGTATTAGTAAAAAATATAAACTTGCCAATTTGGCGCGATGGCATGGTGCAGAATTATCTTGAAATATGCTCTCATCGGTGAACGATAAATGATTTTCAATCGAAGGAAATAAATACTAAATACTTTTATAGGCTACCGCGTTCACTGTGCCTTGAAGAAAGGCCAGCTCCCCCACTCCGTGAAAGGAAAAGCATCCCCACACCATATTTCCAGCCGGATGCTTTACTGTTGGTCTAATGCACTCATCGCTGTATCGCTCTCCAGGTCTTCGTCTTACGTACTGCAATCCGTCTGATCCGAACAAGTTGAACTTGCTCTCGTCAGAGAAAATAACACTTCTCCAAATCATTTCTGTCCAGTTTTCGTATTTTTTGACCCATTGCAGTCAACTTTTCCGCATTTTCGCTGTTTAAAAAGGTTTTTTTTGCGGGCCTAGCCGCCTTCAAACCAGCCTCCCTCAGGCGATTTCGGACAGTATGAACACCGATGACAGTTCCTCCGGCTCTCACATGTTCTCCTCGAATATTCACAGCAGTTTTAAAGCGATCGCGAAGACTGGCGCGCTTTATAGCCCAATCTTCTGCGGCAGTCGTAATTTTTTTCCTTCCACTACCTTCCTTCCGCTTCAAACAGCCAGTTTTCTTGAAATTCGAAAGAAATCTACCTACAGCGGTGTGACTGAATCCTACCTTAGCTGCTATCTCACGAGTGCTTAAATTATCCTCGGAGAATGCGATTATTCGGGATTTCACTGATTCATCCATTTTACCTTTTTTAACCATTTTTCTGTTTTCTAATTATTGTCGACCGATAGCTTTAACGTCCAAGTTTTAACTGACCTAATTTTAGGGATAAGTCTTGCCTTTATAAAAAAAAATAACTATTCACCACTTTTCGCAAAATTTCCTAGAAAGGAGCTTTTAAAAACGATTTTTTTTGCCTGGAAACATTTCATTTCTCGCCACTGTAGTTTGTTGCAATAGTTTTCTTTGCTATCCTATTTTGCATATTAAAAAAAAGATTAAAGCGGCATCCTGACGGTATACTAGTCGAATTCTAACAAACACGGTCGGACAAAACCGTTTCATATTTGAATAAATAAAAAAAAAAACACTTTACATATTTACGAAGATATTAGCGAGGTTAATTACAGTTCGAAGTGTTTCATACGAGAGTCAAAATTTGTTCATACCTAATGGGTGCGCAATTATAGGCCAAAACAAATTTCTACACGAAATTTAATGATCATCTGCAGTAATAAAATTTTTGCCAGTGGTTAAAAATAATTGTGATGATTGCGTTCCGCTTGATACTGGACTAATACCTTAATGAAATGGCCTTGAATAAATCTAAAAGGCTATGAAATTTATGCCGTGTCAACTGGCTTTCAAGAGCTCTCGAAACCAATCAAAACAAAAAAGTGAGAGTTCTTCTATGTAAGTAAGTCAACGCGCGGCGGTTGGTTGAAGTAAAAATAACTACGAACTAATCAGCATCATGTCATGTACCTACCTAACTACTGAAATTATCTAACTTTTTTTCCATTGAGATGAATTAGAGTACCTCTATCAATTGATGAAATGTGGCGCATCTTCGAACTGCGAGCCCATTCTGTAGCCTAGTTGGCCTTCGCAGCTTCGCATCGATTTTTTTTTTTTGCAATGAGATTGGCAACTGGAAGATCGATTCAATGGTAATGTAATTGAAAAACGCACTCGTTGGCTGAAATGTAAAAGGCCATCCACCACAGTGTGCACAGTTCAAACTGTGATCAGTTCAAAAATGAAAGGGAACTGCATTATCATAACCATCGCGCATAATATGCCACACTATCGGACTGTACATAGCTTAGAGTGCATCTATCAGATCTATGGCGGCGTGGAAAGCAAACCGCATCTTCATAAAAGGGTAATGGTTTTTCGTTGAGTTCAATGGGTCCGGGTTCTGTAGTTTTTGTTTCCAGTTTTATTGTGAAACTTTTGGATATGTTTTAAATGTAACGCGCATAATCTTTCTCCACATACAGCGCACGTAAATCGAAGTGAAGGTGATAAATGCTTGCGGTTATTCGCAATTATACGCTAAAGTGCACCCACAACATGGTAACCGTTTACAATGCATCCATAATTTTACCATTAGCTTGGTTAGGTGACGCGTAAACGTTATAATGCACCCACCCAATACATGGTACCGCTTACAATGCATCCATGGCTAAAAAAGAAACGAACCTATGAAGAATTAAGAGAGTTTGCACTCTAATTAGTCTAATTCGAAGCTTGTATATATTACAAAGTGTTAAGTCTTTATTACGGACTGCTGTTCAAAGACAACCTCGCCCCCCACATAGTTATAAAAGATGATTACGATCATCGAAAGTGATTTACATGGTTGAGCATTTCTTCTTGAAAAATACATTAAGTGAAATATAATGTGATAATTGACATCACGGCGAAGCACCTGTGTAATTCGCACTTTCATAATCTCATTAGATGCATGCAAAGCTTGTTGGTCGTGCCATAACAAAATCCGAAAAGATAGGAAGCTTACCAGGTATTTTTCGGAATTCGCTAACAATATTTTTTATACAATCTGATGACTCCTGACTAATTATGTTTCTGCTGAATTTTTGCAAACTATCATTATTAGATTATCATAAAAAAATACAGCACTACGGGAATACAAAACGCAACAACTATCTCAGTCCGGTTAAATATATGTACGCTCATATTCATCCAACAAGCCAAACGATTCATAAATAAGTCATTTATGTATCATTATTAACGAGCATTTTAGTCGAGTTTGAAAATTATACTTTAATGAATCACTGCCTACTGCTACCAAAATGGTTCATTGTAAGCGGCCCATTTTTAAACAATCATAAATGAATTATAGATTATAAGCCATAAAATTGATAAATTATACTGTAATAATATATTAATAATGAAGCTGCAGACAATTTCGTTTGGATTTTTTTTCCATACAAAAATTTGAATGGAAATAAAACTAGAAATTTAAAAAAGAATAGTGAGAAACTGTACGAGAATAAAACATTTATAAATGAACGTATACTTTTTCTATGAACTACTAATTAAAAAATCAACAAAAAATTACCTAAAGCTATGAAAATTTAAACAATAAGAAAATAAATCAATTTACAACATAAAAATATAAAATAAATACGTAATGAAGGACAACACAGGAAATAAATTTAAATAGATATATCATGATATTACCAACGTTAGATAGAATTGGGTTAACACGTTGAATGCCATGGGGGTCACCGGTGACCGGCACAAAAATTTTGAGCCCATTTTAATTGTAATCGCTTTCTAGTTTTTAACGGTATTTTGAAAAATTTTAATAGCATTTTGACATAACCCTCAAAACAGTGGCCTACACAATTCATTAAGCAGTGTGAAACAGCATTGTCTTGAGCTAAAGCTTAAGGAGTCAGTCTAGTTGGACCGTTTGAAAAAATCTGTTTTTTTTTTGTTTTTGCTTTTTTTCGAAAGTATGTACATTCAAAAATATTGTGAGAAAAATTCATAAAGATCCGAGCAGTCTTAGGGCCGTTACTACGACCTTCAGTTAAAATTTAACCAGAACTTTTAATGTAAGTTTCGTATGAGCATCTGTCAGTTAAAGTTTCAGTTAGAACTTTACTGACGATCGTAGGAACGGGCTTATGTGCCTCTTAATAATAGTAATCAATGGCGGAACAGCCTAAATGGCCTTGAAGTAAAAAACTTTAACCGCGTTTTTCTCGAAACAACGTTTTCTCGGCTCGCAGGACTGAAATTTTCAAAACCATTCAACCGATCTTGATGCAAATTGGACCACATCTCCCTAAAGTATATAATTTCGTCTGGAAGTAGAACCAAGTGAAAAATGTTATTTTTACTATTAATTTTGATGCAAAAACTAGTAGAAAAAAATACAATTTTTTTCCGAAAAGTCCGCCATTTTGTTATTTATGCATGAATATTAAATCTTCTAGTTCCAGACAGAATCACAGTTATACTGAATCTATAACTTTTTCATTTTTTTGTTTCTTATGAATCAGCTGAACAAAATCAATCCCATCAGCCACCTATGTATTTTTCACGCAGTTACATTTAACGAGTATTTTAAACAACAAAAACTGTAAAAAGGAAATAATAAAAAATGCTTTTAGCTAGTTTTAGTTAGAGTATACTCACTAAACCCAAAAAGAATAACATCGATATTTATTCTTGTAAACAAAAAAAATCTTCAAAATAGCCCTTTATTGGGGCGTCCAAACAAGACTGACCCCTTAAGGCAGTCATCCCGTGTGACGGTTTCCAAAAATCGATTTTTTTTTGTTACATAAATTACATCGAAATATAGTGTAGAATATGTGGGCGGAGTGATATTCCAATATTCGAAGCTGTTCGGAAGTTACAGGCCGTTATATTCTCTAAGCTCCCTTGTTGCTTCGAATATAATGAAAAGTTTAGTCGCGCTCAAAACTATGTTTTTCAAATCGGTAGACACGATATCTCAAAATCTATCGAACGAATTTCTTTGAAATTTGGTAAACTTATTCAGTACTAATATATACAGTCTCCAAACTAGGATAATTGTGATTCATTTTTTTGGCGAACTGAAGAAGTCGTAAAAACACATCAAAATTGACGATAAAAAGTTCAACAAGCTGCCAAAAATTAACGGTTCAATATTTTTTGATAATCCTAGTTCCAAGACTAGTTCAAACTTTACAGATTAAAATGCCGTTTGAATTTTTTATTTGAGATAAGCAGAACGCCCGCAATCGGGTCTATCGAAAACAAGGTTTTTTGAAAATGGGTGGCTAAGTTGGCGTATACCTCAGCAATGACCGACAATTTTGGGGCTGAAAAAATTCTAAAGTGTGCTCAACATGTTCATAAATATATGGTAAAAATTTCACAGTTGTATCATTATTAAGTTTGCCAAAACAAATCCCCAAAAATTGCGAAAAAAAGAGCCTGCACACGGGATGATCCCGTTAAGTTACCGGTTCAGGTTCAACTGAGCCAAAGCATAAGTTCGTACTGTGAAACCAGCCCTAAAGGGTTTTATTTCTCGGTCTACAATAGGGTCATTCCATCAATAGTAGCAAAAGTTGTGACCTTACCATCGCCAATTTTTTGTGAAAATTTGTGGAAGAATTAGTGGAAAAAAATATAAAATTTTTTTTTTTCTATCTAATTTTTTTGTTAGTTTTAGTATGTTAAAGATTTGGCAAAAATAGTGAAAATTCATATCTCTGTTAATTTTTACCATAGAATAATAAAAACGGACTCATTTTAAAGGGAAAGGTTGTCACAAAATAATAAAAATACAAATCAAATTTATCCTTAAAAATGTTTAGTCCTTTATCCTTGAATATCTCAAAAAGCCAAAAAAAAATTCTTTTATTTTAATATATTTTGTGTATTATACTGTTTTTCAAAACATATGAAAAAATCAACTTGGGATCTCAATGGGATCGGGGTAAAAAAATCGAAGAACATCAGTGCTTCTCAATTTACTTTATAGAAAGAGAGTCATTCCATAAAGAATCGCCAAAAGTGTAAGCTTACCATCGCTGATTCTTTTGAAAATTATGTACTCGAAGAATTAGTGAAAAAAAAAGAATTAACATTTTTTGTTTTTATCTAATTTTTTTTTGTAGTTATACAGGCCTATTCAGGACCGAGTCACAAAGTAGATTGAGAGTCACAATTTTGTATGAATTTTGAATTAATTGTGACTTTTGACTCTGATCCTGAATAGGCCTGATAGTATGTTAAAGATTTTGCATAGGAAGTGGCCAGGTCTTCTTTGAAAATTCATATCTCTGAAAATTTGTATCCTAAAATAATAAAGTATGGCTTATTTTAAAGATTTTTGTTTAAAAATTGCTGTAATATAAAAAAAATACGAATAAAAAATATCCATCAAAGATTTTTTACGAATAAGAATTTTGTCCTTTATCCTTGAATATCTCAAAATGCGTTATTTTTTATTCTTCTACGTTTAAAAGGTTATACTGTTTTACAAAACATACCAAAAACTAAACTTGCGATCTCAATGGAATCGGGGTCAAAAAAATCAAAGAACATTAGTACTTCTCAATTATGTTATAATTGTAATTTTTCTATAACATAATTGAGAAGCACTGATGTTCTTCGATTTTTTTTACTCCGATCCCATTGAGATCCCAAGTTATTTTTTTTATATATTTTGAAAAACAGTATAAACACAAAACACAAAAAACTAAAAAAAAAAATGTTGGCTTTGGCTAATTCCACTTTTTCTATAAAGTAAATTGAAAAGCACTGATGTTCTTCGATTTACTAACAAGGAGTGGTCGGTTGACTTCCTTATGACATGATAAGATGTGCTGGACCTCCAAGACTACACAACTAGTGAAATCGCCATTTCGATTAAAATTGGACTGAGGCACTTTTAGCATTCATATAATCATAATAATAATAATCAATGGCGCAACAGCCCAAATCGGGCCTAGGCCTTGAAGTAATGCTAGGGTTACTTCATTGCGAGACCAACGGAACACTAGGAGATGAAGTGGTCAGCTACACGCTCGTTCGTGATTATTACCCCGATTTTAACTCAGTTACTCATTTACAGCTGAGTGAACTGGTAGTCCGGCACCCAATCCCATTCTCGAAAATTAATTGTCGCCAAGCAGATTTGAACCCGGTACTAGGTGCACCGAAGGCAAGTGATCTAGCCACTAAGAACCCCAGACTACCAACCCACCCATTCATATAATCATCTCATCATCTTCAACCCCTAAGAGGGTGTGAAATGATTGTGTACGCCTTTACGAATTTCGGCATATCACTAATGTAGGTCTGATGAGATATCGAATTGTTTTTAATTTCCGTTAAATTAAAAACAATTCGATATCTCATCAGACCTACATTAGTGATATGCCGAAATTCGTAAAGGCGTACACAATCATTTCATACCCTCTTCCTAGTTTTTGTAGTTTTAAGGAAGGGGGCCACACTGAGCTGCAGCGCACACTAGGCACCAAAAGAGGGCCCTTAGCGATCTCTTCGGATGGAATCGTGGAACTAGCCAGTTAATCACCCCCAAAACATCCCAAATCCCTAATGAACTTGACCAACTTGTCATACCCTATCAATTTAAGATCTTCCAAACTATCGAAGAAGAGACTTTAAGGCGATAGACCTGTTTCTATATAAAATAGTGAAACTATCCCGAATTTCTCATTCTTCTTCAAATATTTGGAAAGGATTTGTCAAGTGGTGAAGTAAATATTGTATTTAAGCTGTTTTTAGAAATTTAGTGGTTTTAGTTTACTTAGTTTTGGACATTTAAAACTACGTGTACTTTTCTGAGACATTTTGGTCAAAACAATAAAAATGGGAAAGCGCAAGGACATTAGCTTGGACAAAAAGTCATCAATAATATCTTTATTGAAAACCAAAAAGTTTTCCTTTCGAGAAATTGCAAAGAAAAGAGGATGTTTCTCATCAAACTATGATGAGAATCAATAATTCAGCGCAGGAAAATCAATACCTAGTCAGCAACAAACGGCGGAATAAGGAAGACAACGCCTCAAACGGATCGCTGGATTGTTCAAAAGGTCTACGAAAACCGTTTCCAATCGACGAGAAGCCTGCGTCAAGATCTGCTGGGCGAAGGGATAGAGATATCCGCTATGACTTTAAGAAGACTTTTCTATGAAGCCAACCTTAAGTTGAGGCGACCAGCAAAAAAGCCGAAGCTAACAGCTAAAATCCGAAAAGCCAGGCTGAAGTTTGCTAGATCTCATCAACATCTCACCGTAGCTGATTGGAAAAAATGTAAGGAATATTTTATATCAATGCATTAGGATTTTATTGCATTTACTTTTCGCTTGGGAATCCAACATTAAAAAATTGTTTTTTTTTTTTTTTAGGTGGTGTTTAGTGATGAATGCCGACTAGAATCTGTGACTGAGAGACACCAATACGTTAGAAGGAGGCCATCAGAGAAGTATGACGAAGCTTGCATCGTTAAAAAAACAATAAAACATCCACCAGCCACAATGATATGGTCCTGCATCTCAGGCGAGGGACCTGGACCGATCTTTTCCGTCGAAGGAACAATGAACAGTACCCAGTACTACGACGTGATAGAAACCATTTTAATTCCTTATTTCAACTCCTAGAAGAGTTGTGAAAAAGCAAATATATTTATGCAGGATAGTGCACCCTGACATCGTGCTCATGTTATTAGAAACCTGTTCTCTACCGCAACTATCCCAATTCATTCTTGGCCAGGCAATTCTCCCGACCTTAACCCTATCGAGAATGTCTGGAGTCTCCTGAAATCTGAAGTTTACTCCTCTCCTAATCCTACCGTTACTATCTTAAAAGAAAATATTGGAAATATCTGGCGAAGCAACGAAGGAATCAAAAATATTATAAAGCGGTGCATTGAAAGCATGCCAGAAAGAATTAAGGCTGTAATAAAGCCCTACCAAATATTAACACTAAATTAAATTTTTAATACATAAAATATCATAAAACGAATAAAGAATTTTGGAAGCAAAATATGTATTTTTTATTTCCTTTCTGCAAAAAGTTATAGCATAAAGAAAGAGAAAATTGTAAAAAAACCTTAGTGGTCCTAATTCGTTGAACAGGGACTGTATAATTGTCTAAAACCCGTTTTCAGAATTTCTTGATTTTTAATTCCTAAGGAGAGGCGATGCACATTGTTAAGTTAACAATGTTAACTATGCGAATAAAAATTTCAAAGAATAACCAGGTTTGGGACGTTGTCTTGCTTCTCCCTAATTGTTCCCATATCCACGGGTCATGATTTCACTTTGTGGAGATAAAATGTCTTTCTATTGGTTGTGACTACTCGACTGCAATACGATACCGCAACATTCCCTGACGCTTTCTGTCCATTTTAATTGCGGGGTTTTACAACATTATCGAACATTAATTTAATTATTAAGTACTCCGAACACCAAAGGCACTTTCAATGAAAACAATACCTTCCTGGACAGGCAACTCACGCAATAATAAAATGAATTTTATTCGTTCGTAGGCATAGCGTTGTCTAAGACCTCTTGGGTCATTATCTTCGCTTTTCATCGGCCGCAACAAAAGTCAATCTGAAGAAAAAGAAAGAAATAATAAAAAAAAAAAAAAAATGGTCTACAGACCCCATTTTTGGGAATCTCATTACCCTCAACGGCCTAAACACTTTAGTCGTCTTTTCTCTCGAAGCGGTACTTACACGTTGTACCGACACAAAAATTTCAAATTTCAATGTGCTAAATGCTTAAAAAATGTTTACAGTTGCCAAAAAATTATTGCACAACATCAGCAACAACACGAAATTAGAAAATTTCTTCAACGTCATTGAGAAGGTAACGATCATTCAATGCAGCAATAACCGTAACTAAAAAAAACCTTGGTGTAAGTATTGTGCTGTGCCTTTTGGTTATTTACTCAAGTGACCGATTAAGTTTCGTGGTTGGCCAGCTCGCCTTTTATTTCTTTACGAAATCAAACATAGGCCAAATTTTCAAGATGTTGAAAACAAAATTTTCGATTGCATAGTGTAGCGTAATGACTGTCGCTGCCATGTACGAGTATTATCAATCAATTTTTAAATAAATTAATTAAACAAAAACGGCCCTGTGGAGATTTTTCCTTTTTTGAAATCATTGTCCTAATTTGCGAAACAAAACCCGAGAAACCCCTGTTAATGTTTATTTGCCGCCATCTTGATTATTCCCAAACTGCAAACACGGATGCAATTTTCAACTAATTAAGGCTAAAACTACAACGAACAGTTGAGCATCCCGATTTTATATCATTATTCGTTACACTGGATTATGACCGTAAAAGCTCATTTAATGATTGCATGCCGCACGCCCTAAAATGTTTTAATGATATATACGCGCTTTGATTCTTTCTGAGGTCATTGGTAAAAGTACGAAGATGATTTTCTATTTCTTTCAAAAAAAAAAAAAAAAAAATTAAATAAAGAAAAAATCCATAAAAAAAATATGCCATGATGCCTTTCACCAACGTCACTTATTATTGTTCAATTACAAGTAAATTGCCAGCCCAAAATTCCAAATTATTAAAAATTAATAGAAAGTTAAGACACAATGACATCACATACTCATAGTTGCGGTTGCCAAACGAAAATTGGAATCTGTTTGATTGCTAATTTAGGTTTGTGATTAATCGCTACGTTTATTTTAGGCATTGTTGAATGTAGTGTGCCCAAATTGATGTTTCTAAATATTGTTAGATTTGATTATCATTCCATCGTTTCGATACAAATTGAAAGTGTTAAACGTTCGAATGAGAGGATTTGTGCATTATGGGTATAGAAGATTGTAGCGGAATAAAGGAGCATTGTTGTCGCGAACACTTTAAAATCGCGACATCTACTGGTGAAAATTGTTTGCATAAATTAGCTCCCGTATTACTCCTTTTGTGTGAGGTTAGAAAAGAACGCTTTTTCTATGGCACATTTTGTGGCTACTTTTCTTCGATGTCCCTACAGCTAAAGCTTAGTACTGTGTTCAGCGAAACGAACACGAACGAAAAAGTCACCTTAGAAGTGGAGTGAAATATTCTACACACTTCGCTACTAGATGTCATTGATAAGAAAGAGCGCGAAATTTGAAAATATTAATATATTGTCAAGTAATTACTATTCCGGCACATAACACAACAAAATATTGCTCACACAAAATTTCCCAAGCACAAACTTACTGAATTGACAGCGAACTATTGAAAATAATGAGTTGTCAAATATTTCGCTTGCCAAAAAGCCTCCCGTACCATTAAAAACGAAACGAAATCGCCACGAGCGCCATCTATTAGTGACTACAGCAAATGTCCATTCCGTCCACGAACACAGTACTGCAAAACGAACGAAATATTTCGTCGGTGAAATGTCAACGAAAATTTCATTTTTTTTATATGAACTTTGACAGTTCGTGTCGTTTCGCTCGGAGCACAGTACTAGGCTTAAGAGTTTTGCCCATTAAGGGGTTAGGCCAGTCTAGAGCCCCCAAAAAAGGCCTCACTTTAACAATTTATTTTGGGAGTAAGGAAAAAGGAATCAAATTTCTCTCTTTCAGGCTTTATTAAACATGTATTTGAGTGTATTAAAAAATTTTCATATTGACATTTTGATACAAAATGGCGGCTACTGGGCCAATCTTCGGAATCACCTTTTTCAAGAGGGCCTCCACGGGCGACGGTGATTCTAGGAACTCGTGCTATCTGAAACAAAATAAAAAACGGGATTTTAATCTACATAAGACTTGCTAGTAAAGTACGTACGTTTTTAGCTTTACATCAATTTTTCAAAAAATGGTGGACTTGTAAAAAAAAGGTTCAATTTTTGACCGAAAAAATAAGCAGTAAATTGTTTATAAAAAAAAAAGTTGCAATGATAACAAAAAAGTCGTACTTAGTTTACTAGATAATGTTACTGTGAAGATACAGTTAAAATTTCAAGTGAATACGTGCGATAGTCTCAGAGTACCATCGTCGCCCAAATTGAAAAATGCGATTTCGAGAAAAACGCGTTTCAAGTTTTACGTGATATGGCAAAATCTTGTATGTAGTTGCAAATGTTTTTTTATCACAGAATTAGAGTATCATCATGAATTTCTTTCAGTTTTTGTGAAACTTCTTTCAAATTTCAAGGACGCGTCACGTTTTAGCACATTTCGTTACACGATAGAGAAGAAAGATATTATGTAGAGACAAAACTACCATACCATGCTCTGGACCTACCGGTTCTCGTCCAATCACCGAGGTCAAGCAGCATTAGGCGCTGTTAGTACTTAGATGGTGGACCGCTTGAAAACACCGCATGTTCTTGGCATTTAAAAAAAAAAAGCGACACTACGAGAAAGTGGTATTCCCTTCTGACTACACTCATAAGGTACGCGCCCACTAGGGCGGACGGGCCGGTCCGGGTCGCATCGCAAAAATTCGCCTGCCATATTTTGTGTGGAAGTGCGTCCACTAAAGGCGGGTCGCATCGGTACACGACGGATTTTGCTGTCGGATCGCTTTGCGAGCGGATTTCTTGTCGGGCAGAATATCGCCCCGGCTCGTCCCACTTCGTCTCTTCATAGTGGACGCAGCGAAACAGATGGGCTCGGCATTTTCCGTTTCTCGTGATCCGTCCCAAGTGGACGCAGAAACAAAAATCCGTCCCACACCGTTCCGATGCGGCCCGATTTTAGTGGACGCCTACCTATAGAATTTGAAATACTACTCCTATCTCTCCCCCTTTTCACCTACCCCTTTTTTAAACAACTGATTTCTCTCACCCCTCTCTCACCCCTTACAGTTCTTCTTACACCCCTTTCTCCTAATTTCAACCCTTCACCCCCCACTGTATAGCCCCCACTCTGTGTACCCTTATTATTCTACCCCTCACCCTACATATTGCTCCCTCTCACCTAATTTCTCTATCCCCCACCCACGCCCTCCTCTCTACCTCTAGCCCCTCCTAAAACACATTCAAAAACTCAGAAAATGCAAATTTTGTATTATTGTATTTATTTTGAAATGCTCTGTCTCTCTGTCTCTCACATTAAATCTCTCTTATTCTTTTTCTTCATTTTTCAAGATGTTTCACTTCTATCATGTGCACGGGAATGAATTTTTTTGTTAATCTGTTTACTAAATAAATTCAAGGTAATAGTATAAATTAAAATCAAGACTTTTGAATTATTATTTCCATAGAAAATTGAACATTAAATAATAACTAGTATCAGTTGAAAATGTTTTGTTCGCAACTGTATGGAGAGCCCAAAATTTGTTCTGTCCATTCCAGTGCCAAGAGCAATTCATGGTTTTGTCCTTTATCCTTGAATATTTCAAAACGTTTTTTTTATATTTTGTAGGTTATATTGTTTTTCATAGCATAACAAAAAATTAACTTAGGGTCTCAATCCGAGTCAGAAAAATTTAAGAGCATTATAGTGGTTCTCAATTATTTTATAGAAAAAGGGTCATTCAATCAAGAATCGCAGTGTGACCTTATATTCGCCGATTCTTTTGAAAATTTGTGTACTCGAAGAATTAGTGAAAAAAATATAATTTAATTTTTTTAGTTAGTTATAGTATGTTAAGGATTACGTAAAAAGATGTCAGAGTCCTCTTTGAAAAATCTCTGGTAGTTTTTATCCTTGCATATTAACTAGGGCTTATTTTAAAGATATTCTTTCACACGAAACGTAAAAGTTCTAAATTGATTGACTTCATCACATCTTGACTCTGAAAATTAATTTGTTATTGTCACAATTATTAGATAAAAACGACATGTCCAAGTCTCACCTTCCAGTTTGATTAATGGTCTCTGTCGAACAGAAAAGTCGATTGCCGTAAAACATCAGCAAGCAATTGCTTTTGTTTTATGCGTGCGCAACTTTTCACGCCATTTACGATTATGTAAGAAGTTCGCGCGGCATGGACCCGACGCGTCTACAACATAAGAAGCTCTACAACCGTAACAAAATCATAACAATGGCCAAATGTAATTGCAATTAACATATTAACTACATAATTTAAGTCATTATTGTACCGAGAGCATCCCAAAACAATGCGAACGGAGCGTGTCTGTCGAGTACATAATTTTGCACATTTGATGGGGCTTTTTTTTTTAAGTTCTTTTCCAGTTCCGGAAATGTAATAAACTTTTAACGGTTGCAGCTGTCAGAAAATTGACAGGCGTGTTTTCTTTTCATGGCTGTTAAAGCGAAGCAAGTGGAAGCAACAATTGGCTACAACGAGTCTTTCAATATGTACAATATAAGCAGAAAGGATAGGCTAGAGAAATGTGAGTTTGGACATCAAGAGTGACATAATGACTGTTTCTATTGTCGAGTGAAACCACTGTGGCGCTAGTGCAAGTAAATGGCAATTTTGTGCTAAATAAATTTTTAATTTTTTAAAATTTTTGGACACTAGAACTAGAGTGGCTAAATTGTTGTGCCATGGCAGTGTTGACTGTACCAATGAGTGATGATAGTTTTAAAAAATTTACGTAAGTTCGGGTCGAAGGTGTCATTTAATGGATGCTTCGCTTATAATTTTACTTCTTTCGAAATAAAGCACAGTTTTAGTTTCTCAATACACGCCATCTTCACAATTAGCTAAAGCTTAAGTTCGTTACGCAACTAGTACGAGGTGAAGAAGTCCACTTATATTGACCTTGCCGTAACTCTGATAACCCTTTCGCTGCAGCACTCTTCATTAGTGTACTAAATAGGGAGTTCCAAGAGTCTTGTAAAGTATGTAGTTAAGTTTTGATTTGTGGATAAGTGTTTGCGAGTCACTCTCGAATTGAACGCACTCTGAATTTATTAGCGAATCAAAGAACCCTGGATGTACCATGAAAAAACTAAAAAGAATTGTGTTTTTGTATTAGGTTGTTGCAGATGCGATGTCGTTTTTGGTAGTGCAATTTCAAACAACTTTTATAAAATTTAATTTTATTAATGAAAATAGGCATCAACTCAACTCAAGCCGCGCAGATATGACACTTCGTCGTGAGAAAATGCCTCGATTTGCCTCGATGAGTGAGTCACGCAGAAATATCACCCCAAAAATTTTCCAGATTAAAAGCAACCAAAAAGTAAACTTTGCACATTATCTTCTTGCCCATACGAAGATTGTCGAGTTTCTTGGAAAAATTAAAGTATAACAAATTTTTTTACAAGTGTAAGTGGAAATATTAATAGAAAGAAAACCGACTCTGTGAATATCGTCCCTTTTTGTTGGGCCCGACACCTTTATTTAAATTTTTTAATATATATCATTTTTTTTGTTGTCCTCTATTTCGAGCATTATACTTATTATGTTATGTTGATAACATGATCAATATCGCAAATTTGTCCACGAGACATGTCAGTTTATAATTATTGTCTTTGGAAGAACAATAAGGAAGCATCTTTAGAATTTTTTGGCCATCTCACCTGTCGTACGATATTAGGTAGGTTTTTTTTTAACTGAATCAGATCACGATTGAAAAAAACGATGTGGATCAACACAAAAGCTAGTTTAGCATGGTTAACAATCATGTTGTTAAATGTCTTGGATAAACTGTATGGAAAGGGCTACGTGTAGTTTCCCTTTATTGCATGTAGCGATGAAACTCTATAGAAAATGCACAGAAATACAAAGGTTTTTCAATAATTTAGAACATCCTGTCTCTATCTATGTATATATTACACATAGACTTAAATTTCCGTACAAGATGTATTGATTTCCCAGACTGTTGGGTGCAAGGTAAATTGAATTAAACGCAGGGCGTGATCTGTGAAAATACTAAAATAGTGGAAGTTTCCATGAACTGAGAATCAACTTTAATAGCGGAAAACTGATCAAACTTTCATCTCATTATGATTTTGGATCATCTCTTTGTTGTTGTTTTCACTGTAAAATGAATGTTTTCGATCTTGATCCAGTTAAAAAAACACACCTATCTATCCACTGATGACGATGATTCGGGCTGTCGCGCCATTGATGATGATTTGGGCTGTCGCGCCATTGATGATGTTGATTTGGGTTGTCGAGCCATTGATGATGTTGACTTGGGCTGTCGCGCCATGCTGCACTAAAACAGCGTAGTCGGTGCTTGGGTTGGAACCCGACAAGCACATTCGACCGAACGTCCTGATTAATAATAAATAATTCAATAAAGTTATAATATAAATCAAATAAAAAAACCCTATTATTTTACAGAATTTTATAGTTAACATTAAAAACTATTACTATAATATATAAACATATAGGGTTGATATGAGAAACAAACAAGAAGGAATATGACGTTTTAGTAATATTGAATTGAATTTTATCTGTATTTTTCACATCACTTTCTTTTATAAGATACTTACTTACTTATGATGGCGCTACAGTCCAAATCGGACCTTGGCCTCCTGATATCCTTTATAAGATAAGTTGAAATAAAAATGTAAATTTTATGTGGAATGATATGAACACTGAACTCCTTAACCCTAACGGAAGGTATGCTACCTTATAAGTGCAATATGTATATGTATGGAAAAATAGAAAATAGATATAAGTTATAAAAATGAATTAAATAAAAAAAAAATTTAAATGAAGACATATGGCTCGTGATTCATGGTCACAAGTTTCCACACTTTAATCACGTGTACTGCTATCTTGTGGTAGTAATGATAATGACTTGACACCTGAGATTTGCCGGTTTTCACGCATGCGCGTGTACTGCCATCTAGTGGTAATAGTTCTCTACGGAGATTTTCGACGCCTGACTTGAAAATTAAATAAAAATTCAGTTGTGCTTTTGCCATTTTTCACGCATACACATCCGTAAAATATATGGCGAGTATCTAGAAAGCTCTCATTTACACAGCACACAGTAGAGCCGTCGTGTCCATGTGAGTTGTTTCCAGTAAAAGAACGTAGTCGGTGCTTGGGGTGAACCAGACAAGAACATTCGACTGAACGTTCTGAGCAAACAGTTTAGCAATTGCCAAAATTTGTTTTGATTGCCATACAAGGGTTTTGACAAAATTTGTGTTGAACGCAGTTAATTGCACCGACACAATTTTTGATTACTGATTGCAACAAATAATGCAATTTAATTTTTAAATTATGAATAATACCAAACTTATAATTTACTTGACTTGGTTTTTTGGCAACAGCTGAATACCGATTTGATTAATCTAGATATTCCCATCCCAAGGTCCGAAAGATGTTTATCTCAAGGACCGAAAACTCATGTACCTAGTTGAAGAATAACACCACATTAGCCAATTTTATTTTTTGAAAATATGTAAAACGTTTTCCAGAAAAAACAGTAGTGGTCTAAATAGTAACCTTGAGAGCCCACTTGGTGCATAAACTTGGGATCTTTTTACACTCTCCTCCTAAGAGAAAAAAAGGTAATGAAAACTTCCTGTGACAAAATTGAATTAATCGACAGTAATTTAACACGATACACTAATAAAACCTTTCGATTGTTCCAATTCAAAAAACGACCGAATTCACAACAAACCCAAAGGGCATAACATTTTCATTAAAATTAACAAAAAATAATAAGTGAAAATTTTCACTTAAGATCGCTGGTGTCGTCCAATGCAATTTGCATACTTAATTTCAACAAAACTTCAGCCAAGTATTATTACAATTCTGGAAATGATTAATGAAACCATAGCTCAAAAAAAAAATCTAATTTACAAACAGGTACATGTCACTCAATACGCTTTCTTGCGTGTATTACAGTTGACAATGTTTGGACGTGTACGCTCTAAAAAAGCTATAAATTTATAAAAACAACCAATCCAACTCATTATATTTGAAGAATCATCAAGCGTCTAATGAAGGGAATCAGTGAAAGGTCATCATGTCAATGAGCATTTGATCGAGTACCTCTGCATTTGGTACAGACATTCCTAGAAAAACGAAACACACGTAGATATGCTCGAAACGCGACGAAGAAATCTTCAATCGCAATATCACCTTCAATTAAATGCCTCAACCGACGACTTAAAAACATATTTTCCCAACGCTATCAAAAGAAAAACGAAACGAGTGTGTTTGCAAGCGTTTTTTTTTTATATGTAGCTGATTCGCGACAACTATTCGGTCCATGCAGACGCGCAAACCATTCGGTAAGCGTCCCACAAGGTACAGGTACAGGTTCCGTACTGTTTTCCACGATAGTATGTAAATTGCAATAGCATCTCCAAATGACTGGAAGCATGGCCGTCAGTAGCAACGCTTGCAATGCAACGGCAAAAAACGAAAGTGGCCAACAATTATTATATAGAAGGAAACCTCAAGAGAGTCAATCGTGTGGCGTACTTTCCTTCATTTCTTGTACGAACAGCTTAGGCATCATGTATCCAAGATCTATCATTGGTGGAATTCACCACCATAGGCATTTAAGGAAGCAACTTTTTAAGAGATTCAATTCGTATTCGAAAGATTTGCAAATTTAACGGCCATCGGTAGAAGGTTTTTACCTGGCTTCGTTTCAATCTTGTTCACATCAGAAATACCTTCCTAGACAAGCAGCAGGAGCAAAAAATACAACAAAAAAAAAACGACTTAACTTCGGTAACTACTTGAAAAGTGCACTATAATGTATGTCCCTACTTCAATCTACTCAAATAAAATAATGTTCCATTGAAGAAGAGAATGTTGATGGATATTTGTGGACGGAGACATTAGATTTCATGAAACATCGGCGTCGATTAGCTATTATTAATTACTTGGCAGCATGGTGGCTACAACGCGCTAGCCAAACTACGCAAGACTCTTCCCGACAGCGCGACCTCGCCAAAACGGTGGGCCAACTATTAACGAATTTTCGTTTATAAGATGATCTTTCGACTCCCGTTGGTGTAATTTCGAACAGATTTATCATGATTCATCAAAACGACGTAATCTTTAATCGTAGCGTGATTGCTGGTGAAAGGGAAAGCCAAAAACAACTTACCCAAGTATCGTTCATTTTGCTTTGTAGGTGCTTTAAAGAGGTTCTTCCTCTTCGTACAAGTTTTTTTTCTTTCGAGTTTTTAACAGACAAGGTCTTACGTAGAAAGCATCTAGGAAAAATTTCATTAAGAAAAATGTTGTGAATATTTTACATACATAATTTTTTTTTTCTTCTCTGCAATTTATTAAATACCCGAATATTATAAAATTGAATTTCAATGTTGAAATATCGGTTTCGACAAATTAGCTCGGTATTCTGCTGTTTTACTTTGAGCTAAGGACGACAGAGATGGTTGCTTGGCACGAGTGTTTACAAGCCGTTCAAGCAGGAAGAACGAAGCTCTTTTTTCGGAACTCTGAGAATATCAGTTAAATTGCCAATTGATTTATAATCAAAAATGGCTTCATGGTTTTTCTAAATATTCTCCATGAAGATCAACACACTTTTGCATGCTTTTGAACCAATTTGCGAAACAGTTTTTCCACTCCGATTGAGGTACCTCCAAAACACGTCATTTGAACTAGAGATGGACAAAGCAGTTTCTTTTATTGAGTGAGTCGGAGTTAGTTCACTCACTAAGAGGAACTAGTTCAATGAACTTCGTTGCTCCGTGATTGTGGTGAGCAAAAAAAAAACAACTATTGTTTTGACGTGGTAAGGTTACAATCATGGAGTAAAAAGCAAAAAAATTTTTAGTTAAATTCTCCTTAAATTTGCTTCTTACCATTTATTGCGAGAAATGCTAAATACGGCTTCAAATCGAGAAAACAGAAAATAAAAAATTTTGAGCACGTCGTATCTAATTTTTTTTGGTGTGAAACTGCGATTCCATATTTTACTCCAAGATTGTAACCTAACCACGCCAAAACAAGAGAGTTAAAGTCATCCGGCAAAAACAGTTAAGCAAAAAAAGAGCATTTTTTTTTCAAGGTTACTGAACTGAACTTAGGTGGTTAGCCTTTAATATACTGAAGTGTACAATCCAGTCAGCTTAGGGATGGAAGGTCAGAAATCGGGCCGGATATGGCAGTGTTTGGTGTTAATAATGTTGAGTGATGTTTTGGCTATGATGTGATCTACCAGAACAGCAATGTTGCCTATAACAAATCAACTACTGTCTGGTATCTCTGATGGTGTTAGTGAATCTGATAAGAATGTAAACAGAACTCATCTGCTCCGTGTTAAAATCCTTTAGTAGTGATCCTATTAAACATTCCGCACTGTATTTCTATTAATAATTTCAAAGCCAATAGCAACTGAAAAATTATTATAAATAATTTATGCGTAGAGTGGGAATTGAACCCACGACATCGCGTTTACAAGCCCAGTACGCTACCACTGGACTACACCCGGCCTTAAATCCGGCGGCGGCATCACGTGGCAAATTGAACTGCAGTTCACCAAAAGGAGTAAGTTAGTTAACTCACTCACTTCAATGAACTGCTCTTTTGAAACAGTTGACTCCGGAACGACCCATCTCAAATTTTGATCTCCGTGAATAAGAAGTAATCACCCATCAACCCATCATTGTTTGAGCTGATGTGTGAGAGCTTGCATTGTCGAGTTGTGAATGATTCGTCTTCAGCGATTGGTTTTCCTAATTTTTCCGAAAACTTCTGGCAAACAAATGCTACCATACCATTCAGAGTTCACCGTTCTACGTTACTCTAATGAAACGGTGGCGACATGTCCAGTTACTCCGAAAAAACAGGCGACCATTTGCTTTGAAGTGCTACTTTTGTTGGATCTGGTTTGTCTTGAAGGACCTATACATTCGATTGTTGTTATTTGTTGTACTTGGCGAGTACATTATTCGATATAACGAATTTGGACGTGATATCGCTATATATAGAAATTTCCTCAGCAATTCCACCAGCTGTCAGGGTGTTTCGGATAGTTGGCTAGAATATACCCTCTGACGAGTCTATGCCTTCCGATGACGAAACAGCTCCTTCGGACCTAGTTTCTCAGTGAAGTTCTTTCCAAAATTGTCATGTCCTCAGGGACGGCGATTAATGAACAGTCGGGGATTTCGTGTTGGAGTTTCACTCCACTGTCTCAATCTCACAGTATGTCACATGACGATCTTGCAATATCAGTTCACGCACAGCATCGATGTTTTCTGGCACAACTACCGATTTTGGACGACCTTCACGAAATTCGTCCCGTAACGAAGTGCGACCACGATTGAATTGAGAAAACCAGCTATACACGCTGGCTCGATATGGAGATTCATCACCAAAAGTCGAAGCGAGTTGATCGAAACACTGCTGTTGGTTTAATCCACGTCAAAAGTCATAGAAAATCAAAGCACTAAAATGTTCACGATTTAATTTCATTTTTCGTCCAACAAGAATATTTCAAGTATCTGTAAACAACACAAATAGTACTCGTACGACAACGCGTTCTGAGTACGTTCACCACTAAAAATGTCAAACTATACGCATTTGACGTATTCACATCAGTGTTGCCATATCTCAAGGCTTAAGGGGGTCATACCGTGTGCAGGCTCTTTTTTTACGCAATTTTTGGGGATTTGTTCTAGCAAACTTAACAATGATAGAACTGTGAAATTTTTACCATATAGTTATTTATGCACATGTTGAGCACACTTTAGAATTTTTTCAGCCCCAAATTGTCGGTCATTGCTGAGGTATACGCCAACATAGCCATCCATTTTTAAAAAACGTTGTTTTCGGTAGACACGATTGCGAGCGTTCTGCTTATCTCAAATAAAGAAATCAAACGTCATTTTAATCTGTGAACTTTGAGTTTTAGAACTAGGATTATAAAAAAATATTGAACCGTTAATTTTTGGCAGCTTGTTGAACTTTTTATCGTCAATTTTGGTGTGTTTTTACGACTTTTCTAGGTCGGCAAAAAAAAAACGGCTTGATGAATCTCAATTATCCTAGTTTGGAAACTGTGTACATGTGTACGGAGTTTACCAAATTTCACAGAAATCCGTTCGATAGATCTCGAGATATCGTCTACCGATTTCAAAACTACCGTTTTGAGAAACACGCGACTATACTTTTCATCATATTCGAAGCAACAAAGGAGTTTACAGAATATAACGACCTGTAACTTCCGAACGGCTGCGAATATCGGAATAAAACTCCGCCCACATATTCTACACTATATATACATATATATTTATGCAAAAACCAAAATATTCATTTTTGGAAACCGGCACATGGGATGACTCCCTTAAGTAGCAACCTACGTAATATATTTAGCATCTTTTCACCCCCTGGAGAGTTGGATAACCCAAAAATATGTAGATAAAATTTTTAGAAGTTTGTATGAAGGGAACGCAATAAAATTCCTTGTGTCCAATTTTTTTTAAGATTTCATACCACATTTTTAGCAATTTTGGGATCGAATATCCAAAAGGCAGCGTAAAGGTTTTGGAAGTGAAACCCAATTCGATTGGAAAGGACCAAAACCCTTTAAGGCTTCAACAGTTAAAAACAAAAATTCTTAAACTGTGCTTCCAGTATAGAACGAATATACTGTCGCAATATCAGGCCCAATCCCAACGATGATGAAACCGCGAAATATAAAACCGGAATATGAAGAGCGTTTTATGGTTGTGGTTTGTGACCTAGAAACTTAGGGCTTCTTTTGCATTTGTGTATATCCGAATTTGTATCAATGCAATTTTTGCATCAAAGAACTTGACCTTAAAATGCAAAAACTCCACAAAGTCACAGACTTTGCACCGGACGAACAGAATGCATCCGGATTTAAGATTTTTCACTTTCATCAATTTTCACGGCTATACACAGTGTGTACAATCTTTTGATTAAGCTTACAATAATTTATAGATTTAATCTGGACCACCAGAAAAAATGCACAAGTCGAGTTAAGTTATCTTGAGCACTTATTTAACCTTGGTCTCTTCAAGTGAAAATCTCTCAAGTAATTTATAAAATCGTACCTTTTTTGCATTTCATATACATTTTTAATTTCTTCTTTAGGCCAGTAGTTTTCATTCAGACGACCTTATTTCAAAAATAAAAAAAAAAATGTACGACAGACAATTTTATGATATCATTAAGGTAAGGTAACCAGCCATGTAACTATCTTTTGATAAATAACTACCGAAACAGGTTTTTTTTATGAACGTTGTTCATACGGCGGAAATGTGATAATTTGCATCGCGAAAACATTACTTGCGCGCTGATAAATTGATGATTGTTTTGTAGCAGTATCTCTTTTGTGTAGTAGATTCGTAAATCAAGATAGACCTAGGTAATTAGCTGGCTTCTCACTAGAAACAACCTTATTGCCTTTAATATTCTTTTCGAACATAGGTCCGAGAAATTTTGAACTAAAGTATTTTAAAATTTCATACTTTTGGCGCTATGGGGGCTAAACGTTTCTTATGGTCATTTAGTAATTATCTCCAATCCACAAAAGAAAAATTCCTCCAAAATTAAATATAATAAATTTTCGGTAGATTAGTACGCTATTAGCCAAGAGCAAACTTAGATCTGACACTCCACCCCTAACTATATTCGGTACGACACTGCCTTTGGCCTCCATCAATATCGCTTCATGCATGTTGGATAGTAACGTAAGTGTTAATAGTCGGCAACATCAACATGTTATGAAGAAATAGGTAAACAAAATTAATAAAACAATTTTATTTCAATGTACAAATGCTAGCTTTTCGATACTCGTAACATTTGGAAAAATATCCGCCGGCTACGACTGCCTGATTCAACTTATTAAAGTTAAATTTATTTTATTTATAACAAATACACGAACCAATTTTCGGGAATATAATTATGCTCTCGATCTGTCCGGCAGTCTCGAGAATGTACATGCAAAATTTTGGAGGGAAAGGTTCACAGGTATAGATTTCCATCCTCCCCGACCATTTAATTCTTATATTTTTATATATTAGATAAATAAATTTTTCGTACATCATCTAGAATGCTATCGATTCGGACGTATGCGGAATTGGCAAACTGTTTCCGGATTCTTTAAGGGGTTAGGCCAGTCTAGAGCTCTTAAAAAAGGCCTAACTTTGACAATTTATTCTGGGAGTAAAGTCTGAAACACAATGCGCACGTTCCGTACCGTCACGTTCAGCTGTCAAAGTAGACCTTATGGGCTGGCCATGTAAATGCATACAATGGTCGTAACGGAACGTATCGGACTAGTTCACCTAAATTTAATTTTTACGGATCACATAACCTCAGTTTTCGTGACGGAACGGAACGTCTGAATTGTGTTTCGGGCTTGAGGAAAAAGGAATCGAATTTCTCTCTTTCAGGCTTTATTAAACATGTATTTGAGTGTATAAAAAACATTTTATATTGACATTTTGATACAAAATGGCGGATACTGGGCCAATCTTCGGCATCACCTTTTTCAAGGGGGCCTCTACGAGCGACGGTGATTCTAGGAACTCGTGCTATCTGAAACAAAATAAAAAAAGGGATTATAATCTACATAAGACTTGCTAGTAAAGTACGTACGTTTTTAGCTTTACATCAATTTTTCGCAAAATGGCGGACTTGTAAAAAAAAGGTTCAATTTTTGACCGAAAAAATGAGCAGTACCTAAATTGTTTATAAAAAAAAGTTGCAATGATAACAAAAAATCGTACGTAGTTTACTAGATAATGTTACTGTTAACAGATACAGTTAAAATTTTAAGTGGATACGTGCGATAGTCTCCGAGTACCATCGTCACCCGATTTGAAAAATGCGGTTTCGAGAAAAACGCGTTTAACGTTTTACGTGCTGAAAATTTTGTTATATGTATGTAGGTACCTTCAGATGACTGACCCACGCATACAGCATATTGATGAACTAGCACCTCCTAACGGCCTTTTGGGGAATCATTACGGCCATCAGGCCCCGTTGATACATTAGTGGAGAGGGTAAGAGTCGTAATAAGGGGACAAAGGGAAGCGCGCCGCGGCAGATAGATTCGGTTCGACACTACAGCGGATTGGACAGGGAAAATAATTTTTAATAATATTCTACCAATTAAAATTGAATTGAAAAATCGGTTTCTTAAAAATCCTAGACTGGCCTAACCCCTTAAGCCATCCTTCGATTATTTTTATTTTTTTTTATTCCCGAGATGCGTCGAAAACCTTGGTTGACGAAATCCTTCTTCCAGATCCTGGGGGTCAATTCTGGTTCCGTGAAGTGATAAAATGATAAAATGAAAAAAAATTGTCATTAACGTTTGCATGAAAAAACGAAAAAAACTGTCAAACTGTTTTCATTTCTTAAAAAAGCTAGCACTAGCAAATGCAAATTGTTATTCAGCATTTGATTCAGCAAATTTTTTCATGCAAATGTTAATGACAAAAAAATCTTTCATTTTATCATCTTATCACTTCACAGAACCAGAATTGACCTCCTGCTCATTTAGGGTCATGGGTTGACTAGGGTACGAACTCATGTGCACGTTTCAATTCTCTCGAACTGCTCTGTAGGAGTTATTAACATAGTCAAGATGGCTCAAGATAGTGAAGGACCTCAATCCAAGGCCCAGTTTCCTCCAGGTTCCAATGCGGTGTTTAGGGTGTCGTTAATTACCACCAGGAACAAAGCTGGTTATAATATACAACCTTGTAGTACAGCGGTTTCCCACGCAGAAACTCTTGGACAGCTTTCCTTGATGCAAGACGCAACAACTTCGGTGGCTTTAATTTTATTGGTAATGCTTCACCTGCGTAAATCATTCGCTACTATAATCTCTTTTCACCTCGATGGGGGTAATTACTATACTTTTTATGGTAGTTTGTTGGGGGTACATGGCATGGCTCAATTCTGCGTAGTGTAGTAAGAAGATCCACTCTTCATGCACTTAACTAAGTTATGTGAGGCATGCCTTGATCTCCTTCGCATTTCCTATAACTTCAAGTTTTTTAACAGCATTTTTTTCGCATTTTGTGCATCCCATGCTCGTATACGTTTCACACTGTTCACATCTTGCTGTGCACTGCACATCATAGAAATGCCAATTGTTAGGCTGGTCAAGTGTTGGCCGACCGAAAGTGAATTCTCACGATGCCCACCTTTCGCAAAGAGAATGCTGATGATGTTGATGATTGCTACTTACCCAGGTAAATTGATTTTTCTGCGTGTACAATTCAATAACTGATTACTCTCCGGTGTGTTTCTCGATTCACTTTTTTTTTTTTTTTTGGTTGAACATGTGTTTTGCACACCGTGTATTGTGTTAGTAGGTTAGTGGAAACAACAACAACCATACACAAAATCAAATAAAATCTTCAAAATTTCGTCGATAACCAGTCCGTAAATCGGACGATAGCCGCCAAATCGAAAAACTCGTTTCGAATATTGAGTGGACGCGCGGTGGCGATAAGTAGGACAATGAAAATTTCATTTCGTCTTAAATTCAATGGGGATGTAGCCCAAATGGTAGAGTGGTCGCTTAGCATGTGAGACCAATGCCCGGCATCTAAAAATTCTAATATCCTTTTTGTAAGAAGATCCAGTTTTCTTTCACCGCATTTTTAACCTACATTTCTCGGGTTTTTAATTAGCACCATGAACAAAAAGCACACCCACAGCTTAACACGATTTTTTAAAATAACAAAACTTTTTTTTAATTAGTAATAAAATTGTTTTTTTTTCGGAAGTTGAAAGAGGAGCACTCCCACGATTATTAAATTTCTTAAATTTGAATAATTGCCAAATGAAAGTTTTGTGTGAAAAATGAAGGAAGGCTGGAAGAGTTGGCCGTTACGCAACAATTATTCGAACAAAACAATGGATTAACAAGATAATGAGAGATGAGAGGTAAAAACGTTCTCATCATCGTTGCTTAATGTCTGCGAAACGAAATTAGACTGCTAAGAAGCTGCAATTTTTCTGGTTGCGGTTAGTTATGAAGTTAGTTGAGGTCTCGTTATGGAACTGTGGCAAGTTTTTTGTTATCTTTATGTTATACGAAACTCCGAAATTACCTACCTACCTACATTACAATTCATCTTTTGTAATAAGGTGTATCCAGTTCACGAAATTGTAAGAAAATTGTTGATTTTGGAACATCTTCTTCACTCATTTAATGTAGGTACCTACTAATAAAGTAATTAGAATTAGTAAAAAATGGAACATCTTTATTAGATGGGGGCAAGGAGGTATACTTTTTTAACCAAATGTGGATCAATTATTTTACAATTCCGATTTACTTCAAAATTGTGTAGCAGACAAAAAAATAAAAATAAACAAACTGGCGCTAAATCATATGAAAAACACTCAAATGTTGAAATAACTCGCAAACCACCAATTGCGGGAATATATAATTATGATCTCGACCTGTCCGGTAGTCTCGAGAATGTACATGCAAAATTTGGGAGGGAACGGTTCATAGGTGTAGATTTCAATCGAGCCCGAACAAAAAACTGTCTTATTTTTATATATTAGAAGATATAAACGCTGCCAAAATGGTCAAAATCTACCAATAACCTTATACTAAAGGCGATTTGGTAGAATGAAAATGTAAGCCACCAAAGACTCCTATGTTAATGCTTGGAAATAAGAAAATAACGTTGACGTACTAGATTGGCTAGAACATGTTCGCATTGATGAAGTAAGTTCAAGATCTGTGGAAAACTAATTATTAGGAAAATTTAACAGTTACTTCCACAGATTCGACTCAAATGAATGTCTATGCTTCTACTCTAGACTATGCTTCGTGTAGTGTTTAACCCACTTCTTCCAGCACTTACTCGGCTGCGAAAGCATGTTGTTTGCGCCGTAATCATACACCCCCAAATCTTCGTTCTTCTGAACTTTATTCATGCGAATCAGGTACCAATAGTAATCAGACACTCGTTGAACTTTTCAGAAGTATAACCTGAGGAATATACTGACTGAATTGTTGATGGAGTGGTGAACGAACTAAAGGTGAATGCAACAGGAGACATTATCTGGATTGAAAGCCAAAGCGATCATCAAGGCCCTTAGTTCCAACACAAAACGATCGAAATTAGTTAGAAGATGTCGTGGCATTCTTAACTCAATAAGCACATGACACAATATTTCCTGTGCTGGGTGCTAGGACACTGAGGAATCTGAGGGAACAAACTAGCAGGTGAACTCGCTCGAGCAGGCTCCAGTCTAAGCTAGGGGAGGATCAACAAGTTGCTAATCCCATCAGATCCATAAAACAATCTATTGGCTAAGTATGCCTGCAGTTGGCAGGCAATAGATGGTCAAACCTAACCACATGCTTAATATCAAAGACTCTTTGGCCTGCATATGATTACAGGAAAAGCAAGTTTGTCTTGGCGCCTAAGCAGAAAAGATACGAGTTGTTGTTGTGTTGTGTTTGGTGTGGGGAAGAATTCTCAGTCTCTACCCGAACTTTTTCGTATTTCTCACGAATTTCTCAGCTCAGGTAGGGAGCGAGAACGGAGTTCCTCCATCCTCATAACATTGACGCCGTATACATGCATTCTTGCAAAATAGTAAGCTGGACACTCGAGAAGAAAATGTTCCGTCGTGTCGTCGCTCTCGTCGCAAGCAAGATATGAGTACTAGTACACTAATTGGAGCTCCTGTTCGATAGACACGCTTTTTTAAATCTACAAAACTAATTGTAGGTTCCACTAACGTTTAAGCGAAGGAGGAGGATGCATCAGCACCATACCATGAGAACGATAAGCTGTTGGATTAGTTACCAACTCAGTGATCTTATAATAGGCACGAAAAATGAATAAATTAATTTCCGCTGCCTACATCATCCCTTGAGTGGGTAGTCCCGTTCTAGTGGTCGTCTCAAACGAAACGTTTGAAGCGGGTGGGTGCGTGATTTATTTATCCCCTTGTCTGGATTTTGCTGGAGGCTAGACGCCAAGTTATCCCACGATTATCAATCTCGACTCCGTACATCATGGGAACTAAGTGGAGTCACCAAAGTTTATGTTTATAGCCTGTCCGTTTGAGATCACAGAACAGTAGGCCAGGTCTTACCTACATGTCCTTCGCTCAACAGATCATCACGAACAATCGTCCTAATACTAGAGGACCTATGCATAACAAACATTCTTGAAGATTTTTATTTGTCCCCCCCCCCCCCTCGCCAAGACTTATTACAACAACCCACCATCTGCTTTCAACATATCCCAAATCAGGTGCAGTATTTTGTCGTCTACCGAACTCCATTGGGCTCAAAACTTACACACCATACAGCAAATAAGGGACATGGGGTAACATTAAGGTCATAATACTATCCAAAGCTAGCCACGTATCGATAAGATGTCTACAGATAACATTAGGCATCACTACATAGTTCTATGTGCAGTAGTAGGGATGGGCAAAGCAGTTCCTTTTAGTGAGTAAGTGAACTCCGAAAGCAGTTCCTTTTAGTGAGTGAGTGAACTCAGACTCACTCACGGAGAGGAACAAGTTCAGTGAACTAGTTCGAGTTCCATTTGAAGATCACTTTCCCGGCGAAGGAACTAGTTCTTTTCAGTTCGGACTGAAGGGGAGGACTTTTAAAAAATCGTCCTCACTTCGCACGAAAGGAACTCAAAAAATGTCCTCACTCAGGAAGGAACTAATTCTTTTCAAGTTCGTAGTGAATGTGAGGCCCAAAAAAAAAGGTCCTCACTCACGAAGGAACTAGTTCCTTTCAAGTTCGGAGTGAATGTGAGGACCTAAAAAAAAAAGGTCCTCAAAAAAGGTCCTCCCACGAAAGGCACTCATTCCTTTTCAAGCTTCACATCGCAAAGGAACTACTAGGTGTGTGACGTGGCGAAACGAACTACAGTTCACCAAAACGAGTGACTCACTCACTTCAATGAACTGCTCTTTTGGAACAGTTCACTCATGAACGACTCATCTCTAAAATACAGACTGCAAAGCTAAAACAAAGTAACAGAAATAGCAAGCCATTCATAGAGCTTGATGCGATAAATCATTCAGTGGACATGTATGTCGATGGTGTGAAGGTTTATTCACTGGTCATCCCCATTAATATCTTCACTTTCAGATACGAATCTTACTTTGAAGCCCGCATTGCTAGATTTAAATGTCAATTACTAGGCAATGAAAGGAGAAATTTCATTCATCATTAAAATCACCAAGAGTTCAACTAACTAAATTCTCCGTTCTTTAACTATGCGTCGTTGCACATCAAAAATGAAAAGTGAATTTTCCCGATATTTTGCATTCACTTAAAATAGAAAATCGATTCGGTCAAATCTTTGAAGATGTAAGAAAAAGACACACAACATCTTATTATTCCGTGTATATTTCACTTTGGCTGCTTCATTCCAATGAGGAGCAATTTATCGAAAAATGAAAATCAAATAGGAAATCGTGTCGCATAGGAAATTTGAAAATTATACGTCTTCGCAAGCATCTTCGAAAATCTGTCTTCTTCCTATCACGTCCGTTTTCGCTTCTCATAGTTCGAAAAATCTAAAGAAAATTCACACAGAAACGAAAAACTTTAAAGCCATACAAAGTATAAGTAATAAAAACCACTCGCGATGATACCAAGTATGTGGTTAACTAACTATCTAAGTACGAGCGGCCCAAAGCGATAGAATACCTGGACAAGACCCAAGACAAGACCCCATGCTTCATATGCTCCCAAACTAAAGTCAGATGCTTCAATGAGCCCCCGCCAAAAATTTCTTCGTATCCACTGCATCTACGGGCAAGTATAGTGTGCTCACCATTTCCTCTTTCTTCATCCGCTTCGAAACGAATAATAAATGGTCGAAGAAATTACAACAAAACAATATATAAAAATAAAATCCAAAAGTTATACCTGACGGTAGTGATATGCACACACACAGTTCATAGAAGATGTGGGAAAAAAATTTGAAGAATATACTCGCGCACAATCGCAAGTGAAGATCATCCCCAGCCAAAAACTATCTTTTTTTGGGGTATTGTTGGCTATAGGTAAATTATAAATCTTACATATGTTGAAGGTAGATAGATGATGAGTGCAAAAATATAAAGAGAAAAAAAAACAACATACCTGAACAAAAACAGACCCAATAAAAAAAATAAAAAAATATTAACATCAATCCAGGTGACTTCTTCAAGTGCGACTATAAAGAGGGCCGCATTGACCAGTTGATGGCACACTCAGTCACTGGTCCCCATTTGAACGCAACTAAAAATTTTCTCTTCCACGTAAAATGAACTCCTTCACAGTGGTAAGTTCTTTTATTAACGGTTTAAAATAGTGCAAATTAAAAATAAATTAAGAGAATTACAAAAAAATAATAATAACAATATTAATAAAAAATGTGTTCAAAATAAAAGTGAAAATTTATGTGTGATATTTGAAAAAAAAACAGTGTTTGCTCTACGCCAATGGACTATTTGAAGAAAAAAAAGGATTTACACACGTTTTATTTTCGAAAAGGATATTTTTTGTGACAAATTAACACGAAATTTTACAGTTTTTATACTGTGTTTGTGACGACTTTAAATTTATGTGGATAAATTAATCGGAATCAATTAATTATTTGAATATTTAAAATCGGTTAAGGATTGCGGCGACTAAACTAAGCCATTAAATATTTTACTAATTGTTTTTTTGGATGTAATGCGTTGAGTTTTTTTCGGAATAGTCGTGAACTTTGATTACATTCAAATTAAACTTCCAAAACAACTGCAACAGAATTTAAAAGATCAAAATTGTTTTCTTTATGCAACTTATTTCACAAATTTGACAAATAATTTGAAAAGAATTAATTTTATTGCAACACGGTCTTGGGTTGTAGTTTGTCATATATTCAAGGTATGGAAATAGATTGAGAAGTATCTGCCGTTGTATGACAATCACAGAAGATGCCACAGCGTCATTGCTGTGGCATCTTCTGTGATTGTCATACAACGTCTTTCGGTCCTCTGTTCAGATTGGTCATTAGATTCATTCGATATTTTTTTTTAGCTGCAGCAAAAATCAAACTCCATTTGTTTGATATCAACTTTTTATTTGTATATTAATAACTTTTTCGGGGAAAACCACTAAGCTTGGACTAGTACGCCTATGCGTACTATTTCCATGCTCCAGATCGGTTTTCGTCTGAGCTAAATGATTCAGTAGTGGGATTTTGTACAAGGCGAGTCGCCCAAAATATCGACAAAAAACCGAAATTGGCAACTTTGGGATTTTGAGCACCTTAAGGCTGGTTTACATGACAAATGCAAACATTTTTTTATTGAAGTTGTGAGAGAGCTAGCATATCGAATTTTCAATGGAGTAGAAAGAAACCACTGCAAAAAACAAAATTCACAGAAATATTTTCAATATTTTTTGCTAAACATGATATCTGTTAGTTTCACTCCTGATCAGTTTCTCATAAGAGATTTTCCTTCTCCCTCACAATATCAGTAAAAAATATTTGCATTCGTCATGTAAACCAGCCTTTAGGCGACAAATTAATAGGCGAGAGACCAGTGCTCAAAATTCAAAAGTTGTCAATTTCGGTTTTTGGACGATATTTTGGGCGATTTGCCTTGTACAAAATCCCACTACAGGCCTAATCAGGACCGAGTCACAAGTCACAAAGTAGGTCGACAGTCACAATTTTGTATGAATTTTGAAATAATTGTGACTTTTCACCTACTTTGTGACTCTGATGCTGAGTAGGCCTGATTAGTATAGTCCACATGTCGACAACATTGACCCCTATGCTGACCATAAGAAAGAGAGTTCCTAAAAAAGCTGGAATCATGCTTATCAATCTCTAGTTGTTTCTGAACTTTTTCTGTTCTCTCTATTCGACATGGACCGAGGAGAACACTACCATTGCTGCATTGGGCATAAGGAAGTGGCAACACTCTTCTAAAAGATACGATATTGAACATCTTTTAAAACTTCTTGTTAAAGATACTCGATTTATCGTCCTCGAATATTCAAATTCTCTGGGTTGAATAGGCCTGATAATGTACAATACAGAAAAAGGTTAAATCATTTTTCAAGTCTGCTATTTTTAGGATTAGAGAAAAGGGTTTCACCATTAGTTTTTTTCTTGCCAGCTCTTGGGTATCAGACAGCAATATTACTTCGTCCGACTTCGGTCTTAAGGCTTTTATCTATTGTAAGGATTTATTCACTCCTTGCAGTTTCTTTTGTTCGTTTCCATGGTTTTTATGATCGATATACATCACATCTTCTCTGTGGAGAGCTTGTAGATTTGCGAGACTCTGTACATATTTACTTTGGTTAAACCTTTGGGAATGGCCACTCCATTCTTGAGATTCATCTATGAATCTCAGTAACCATCCAGGACTATCCAATCCATCTCCAAAGATAATTGTTGAAGATATATCGAAAACATTGGTTCACGAAAGTCAGCAATTTTTGTTGTTTTTTCAGCAACATCCATGTAGTACAAGCGAAAAATTGCAGGAACACGAATATTTAATTATTCGCGCACTTACCTACTACTAGAAAATTGCAGCTCTAACTAGTATAAACAGTAATGAAATGTCTCATATTGTCACAACTTCAAATCTAATTGAGCAATCAAGTTTTTAGTACAAGATTTCAGACCTACGTCTAAAGTATTAGTGAGACTGGTGAGCTTAACACTAGATGATGCCTGAAGGAGTCAGTCAGTGTTTTTGTAACTCGCTGAGTTGAGACTTTTTCCAGTAATTAAAAGTCTAAGAGACAGCTAGCTATATTTGGTTGTCAGTTTTCCACACTCTACGTGATCTTCTTCGCATCACCTCGCTTGTAGAATTCACCAAAAGAGAATCTCAGCAACATTGTTATTTGTCTAGCAACAATCGCTGAAATACTTCACCTTAACTGACGGTAGCAGCTTGTCAGTTCCATGCTCCAGTTTGGTTTGTGTCTCAGCTAGATCCAGATGGAATATTTTTTAATTTTTTGATTCATTTGAAGTTGTAGTCGTTTGATTTATTATCATACCAGACCCAAGTGGTTGGGTTGAAAAAAGCTGATCAAATTTTAGATTATGGAAAACTGTGATGCAATAAGAACTTGCAAAGTTTACTGTAGCGATTCTATTGTTGTTCGATTAAAAATAGATAAATGTTCTACTATGCAATTTGCAAAAGATTTCTCAATTTTTAAGCGATTTCAACACAGAAAGGCATGGTAATATCATTTCGATATTTAGCAACTACAGCCCTTCCGCAAATTGTAAGCCATGGTTCAGATGTCTTCGACATGAAAATAATATTGGTGTTAAACTGTAGAATATTTAGTACACACTTTGCCATAGTATTGTAGTTGCAATGTTGTAGATTGGTCACCGTCTTTACTTGTGGACTATGCGGCGAACTTACTTCCAAACCAAGAAGGTGCTTCTTAGACAGTTTTAAAGAAGAGTCTGAAACTCAATTTTTATTTATTACTGAAAAATAAATATTTATTTCAAATTTAAAATTTCTTTATTGCCAGGAATAATTTTTATGTATATATTACATGTATGGCTTATTTTAGAGATTAGAAAAAAAAAAAAAATATTTAATATTCCGATCTATATGGGTTCTTAGATATTCCCTGGAATAACACCTACCACATCAAATTAACAAGATCTATTTACGAGGGCTGACTAATAGCAAGTTTTTGGGCACTCTTTTATTATATATAATGAAATGCACTTACTAAGTCTTAGCACTTTGACTATCAAACTTTTTGCCAAAATTTTGACAATGCTATATAATGGGTCAAAATATTATTTGCATTGAAAGTGTTATAAGGGGATTGAAGTACTTGAGGTGGAGATGATCAATGATCAAAATGAAGAGTTTTTTCTATCTTGACATATTTATTTTAACACTCACGTTGTTACTATCCTTTTAAGTATTCATTTTACACCGCCGAAAAACCTAATATTTCTTGAAACCCATGATTTGATATCACATGGATGCAACGGGAATAAAATAAATAATTGCTGAAATTTTTCAACAACTTCAACGAGTAGTAGTAGCATCTTAAAAATATAAGTCTTCATTGTACTTCAATAAGTGCGATGGTACCATCGTTTTATTGTTTTACTTTCTTAGCACCAAAATAACTGGTGTACTCCAGAAAGTTTTGTTTCGGTATTAACACTTTGCGTGCCACACTTTTTGTCAAAAATTTTTGACAATGCTATTTAAATGGTCAAAATTTCTGTGCCGGTCACCGGTGACCCCCATGGCATTCAACGTGTTAATGATCCTGGAGCTTAAAAAAAATTAAACAAATGTTTCAACTCGCACGCATAAATTCTCAGCTTGAACTACCTTTGTCAAAACATCCAAAAACTTATAAAAATTCTTAACTAACATCTTAATTTTTTTTTTTTTCAATTTTCTTCCTCACAGTTCTTGGCTTTTGCCCTAGCGGCCGCAGTTGTAGCTGAGCCACCATCATCTGGCTACAATTACAATCGTAATGGTGGATCCAGTTTCGGAGGAGGCGGCGGCGGATTCGGCGGTGGAGCTGGTGGTGGTTTCGGCGGTGGACTCGGTGGTGGTTTCGGCGGTGGTTCAAGCGGTGGATATCAAGCTGTTTCCGGCGGTTTCCAAACATCCGAAGGACAAAATGTCGATCCTAAACTGTTGAATCAAGTCCGACAGATTCTGTTGAGCGAAGAAAGCAAGGCATCGTCCGGATCGTTCGGAGGCGGTATCTCGCAGCCATCATCGCAATACGGTGTTCCATCATCGTCGTACGGTGTTCCATCGCAAGGCAGCTATTCATCGCGTGTTGTTGGAATCGATCTTGAAGGTATCCGACAGGCCATCCAGGTAGCACAATTCTCGCAAGTCTCACAAGAAGCCGGCGGTTATCCAAGCGGTGGTGGTGGCGGTTATCCAAGCGCTCCATCTGGTTCATATGGTGCTCCACGTGCCCCAAGCGGTAGCTACGGTGCTCCTTTCTAAGGAAAACGTGATCTTAGGGAATTTTTTGTTGTTGTTGAAATGATGCTGCGAATGAATGTTCTTCATCTTAGATATATGACAATCATATGCGAAACACTGCCAAAATGATTTGTGAAAATGATACAAACTACCGTTTAAGCCAAGTAACAATATTTCTATGAAGTTGAGAGTTTCAAGTCCTTTTCTACACTTCTTTCGATTTTAAAAATTTTCAAACTTTTGATTTCTATACATAAAAAGTTTTCGACGACTTTACACGAAATTTTCTTCAAATTTTTGAACTTCAAAATTTTCTATATTTTTTCTCGCTCTCCAACATTTCTAGTTGGAAGGATGTCTTTCTTCTGAGATATTACAAATCTGTTTATACTTTTTTTTTTGTAAATATACTGCATGTTTTCATGCATAGAGTTAAGTGTTTTATAGAAAATAAAAAAAAAGAAAATTTTGTCACCGTTAAAACTCGTTTTATTTTTATAGCTGGTTTCTACATTTTACTTTATTATTTTTTAATAATAAAGTATTTTAGTTCAGTTTTATCATTATTGAAATTTTTGATTTTTAGACTACAGGCGCTAAGCATCTGAATAGCTAGGCTACGTTAAATCGTTTTTACACTGTATTAAATTTTTACTACTTTAAAAGTAGGCAATGGGATGCCTACTTTCATTATAGTAAAATTACACTGCATTGTGTACGCTACACAATAGTGTGTAAATCGTAACAGATAAATATGTACTGTATGTAATCACTTTTCCTTAAAAAATTACATAGGATTCTGTATAATTTACAAACTAGTGTGTAAAAAAAATATTAAAAAAAAATTTTTTTTTTGTTTTTCCTGCTACGAATTTATTTTCCTGTAAATTATTTTTTTTTTGTTTGAAAAAATGCGAATAGATATTACTTTTGCACATAAGTCCACTCGGCCACCTGAACATTTTTGTAACATGCTTATTTCATTAGCCAAGAATGACGTAAATTAACCCTACCACTATACAAAAAATAGTACTTTTACATAAATTTGTTTACTGTGTACACAACTCCATTGAATTCTGCACAACGTCATTTAAACTTACATACTTTTATGTAATTTTTACAGAAATTACACATTTTATAGCAAATAAGCATATTAGTTCTTTACATTTACGTTCTAATTTTTTAATACATTGACCCAACAGTAAAAATAACTATACAAAAAATAGGACTTTTTCTGAAATTTTTTACTGTGTAGTTCGCGTTCCTATACGTCCAGATATACAAGTGTTCGAAAACTTTACAAAGCCATTGTTGCGTGAATGAATGCGAATTGTCCACATAAATGCCAATGAAATGAATAAATACACAATGTTGCAAGCATTGCAGTGCTAGAACTTTTATCCTTTTGGAGAAGTCACCAGGTTTTATTTCTGAACACATTTTGTTATGGATCATATTTTTTTGAATTAAAAATGGTACCGTGTTGACACGTTGTCAATATGGTCTTACTTAAAACATTTTTTTCTGTTAATATTGTTTTTCAAATCCTACTGATTTATCTAACACCAAACGAAAGCTGAAGTGTACAAATAATTTTGTTAGCTTTTACGAGTAGTCACATCCAGCTTTTATTTCTTTCATCAACATCTCAAAGCATGTAAGTGAAAAGAAGAGATGCATAGGTCGGTTTTCCGGTACTAGAAAAAAATTGACCGTATGGTTCTGGTGAAATATATACAAAAAAAAAAATATGCCAACAGCCTGGGCGCAACTTTATTATTTTTCCGGCAGAAGTTCGGAACGCGTTTAATTCTGAAATGTGGTGTAGGTTACTATGTGACTGAAAACCTATCGAAAAGTTTGGGAAGCGGTTAGAATTGGGTGTAGCATGTGAATTACATAATTGGGTCATATTCCGGGCTTCGGTTTAGGGGTTGAAAAAAGAAAAAACTTCGAAATAGGTGATTATTAAAAAAGCCCGTAGAAGTGAAAAGATTTTAGATATCTGATCAGACCTGAGAGATATGGTACATAGAATTCACGAAAAAGTATACAACCACTTTACACCCCCTTAGGGGTCGAATTTCAAAAAATCTTGAAAAATCTTTTTAGGTATTCAAAAAAAGAAGCCGTGGAATAAAAATTAATTAAATTTTTGGGAAGTCCTAGTAGATATGACAAAAATCGTGAAAATATATGCATTATACAGTCAAACTTCGATAACTCGAACTGCCATGTGCCGCAAAAAAATTTCGAGTTATCAAGACTTCGACTTATCAAATATAACTGTACATATGCTATTGACGCTATTGCCAACTAACTTGGTTCGACTTATCAAAAATTCAACACTGACGGGGCACTGCATGGTGGGGAAACACGCTATGCGGCTAGGGATAGTGGAGTCGGATATGTGCAGGTTCTGCCACGACCTGTATGCTGTGGAGGACATCACTCACATTTTGTGTGAATGCCCGGGGATCGCTAGAATGCGCTTTAGATTAATGGGTAGTCTCTTCTTTGAGAGCATTGAGGATTTGAGGGCGGTAGGGTATGGCAAATTGGTCAAGTTCTGCAGGGAATTGGAATGTTTCTGAGATAGTAACATAGCCCACGAGGACCTGAAGGGATCGCAATGGGCCCATAAGGCGCCTAGTGAGTGCGGCGGTCCTAGCGCTGCGCCCCTTCTTAAACCTAACCTAACAAAAATTCGAGTTATCGAAGTTCGTCTGTATTTTCACTGATAATTTTTTTTTGCCTCCCTTCCAATGGATATTCTAACTTTTTTTTATCAAACTTACTTTTCTAGTTGATTTACATACACACACCTAGTTTCAACTTTCTAGCATAAGTCGTTCTATAGTTAGGAAAAAGAAATCTATGAACCATATGAACCCTTACTACAGCTCTAAATACCAAATTATAGCTTTCTATCATTATAGGCCCTAAACATATAAACATTGGAATTTATTCCTTGTCACCCCCCACCCGCACCCTCTACACCAACACCCTCAAAATTTTTGTTTCTCCCAGGGGTCTATTAGCTCTACGTTTGGTAAAAATTTGAAGTATCTATCTCACACTGTTCTTGAGTTATGAGATATGAATTTTTAGAAAAATTGGTATCCCCTCCACTTTCATGCTCCACCGCCCTCCTAAACAATTTTACTTTCAGCAAACTCCATTTATCAACCTTTACTCCCAAACCAAATTTGATTTCTCTAGTGCAATTGCTTTGTGAGATATCGTAACCTAAACATTTTAACCCCTACCCCCGTGTGGTACTGCGTACGGCGGACAGACGGACTGAAATTTTTTATTGCTTTTCTCGTGTCTACTAGTCATGATACGTGGAAAAAAAATTTTTGAGGGTAGCTATTTTTTTTTTTATAAATCGATAACAATAGGTACAGTATTATTAATAATAAAGTAAAATTCTCAACGTGAATATAAATAGCACGTAATCTTTTAAGGTCCAACTCGGCACACTAGACGTTAAGGTCTCCAACAAGTGCGTAAAGTCCAATTTACCATTAATTAACTTAAAAGAAAATGTTACACTAAGATAATCCTGTTTATCATCGAGTGACTACAAAGCCAACGAAGCACTCAAATCATATTGCTTCAGCTCTGGGCTTGTGTGGACTCTCATGGTCTTCTAAGAGAGCTTTGATATCATAACAGCCTAATCCCAATGTTGGTGCCAGGATATGAGGCTATTCCAGGTAACGCATCGGTCAACTCACAAATGTTTGGTCCGTAATAATTCAGTTGGATAGGCAAGGGCTTTAGGTTTCGATGGTACTAAGATCCGTAAATCTTTAGGTGGAAGAACATTTGCACTCACTCTCAGAACAGTCAAAGTAAATGGTGTCAGAGGTCCTTTATTTAAACGCAAGGTTTATGATGGTATATATCTCACGACATTATTTCCCGAACTATAACCTTAAAACCTTCGGTAAAATCTTTGTGTTTGTCACGCAGTAGCCAGATCTAGGAGACAGATTCTCGGTGGATTTACTCCCATCTGGATTTACTTCTAAATCGTCATCAAATGATAATAAGGTTTGGCTTAAAATTAACACATTTATCATTTCGAAGTATTACGTTAAACAACACTTTAAAACACACAGAAGTTGTATCCGTTTGTCCCACTCGAAACATTAAAAACAATATTGGATCGTCAGCATAAATAGTAATTTTAGAGTTCGGTATTACTACTCAAACAATTAATAAATAAAATAAACAAGAAAGGACTAAGAAACTTACCTTGGGGAACTCCAAGGTTTTTGGTATATCCGAAAGCCGAAACAGCGCCGTTTGAGTGCGATCGCACATAGGATCTTATTCACTTTACAAATTACAATTTATCGAAGACTTTAAATCATAGCAAATACAATCAGTCGGACTTCTAACTCCAATTATAGAAGGCTTATATTGTCGTTGCTCCGCCATCTTGAATCTACCACTTTTTAAATTTTTAATAAAAGACTTTGAAGTATTTAACTTTATATTTTGAAGTATTTTTGTGAAATTGCAATTGAGTCATAAAGGAAACTATTCAGTTTAATATCCTAGAATGTTCATACCACGAACGTATATGAAATGGCTAACATCTAAACTTTTCGACTTGATCGTTGTGTGTGATTTATTTACCCTAGCGAACAACCGAAAATTCCACTTATAGGTTGAAGTATTAGATGATTTTCAGTGCCACCTACCTTGGATTTTTCGGATACTAGGCATTATACACCCTCGGATGCTGAATGCGTCGCGGTGACGAAACAGTTCCTTCGAACCTAGTCCAATACAGTTCTAAACTGGTTTTTCGGTTCTCATGAGCTCAGTAGCTGTAGTCAGAGCAGCGATCCATCCCAGTCGGGATATCCGTGTTCGTGTTTCATACAAAAAACTCCTCTCATGCCGAAAAGCCAAACAATTTAAAAAAAAACTCATCTTTAGCAAAAGTTGATCGGATTATATTACATGTTTACAAATTTTCAACTTTCTAGGACATGCCGTTCTTGAAGTATAAATAAAGCAGAAAATTTGTTTCGATACATACATGAGATTTTTTTTCTCATTTTTTCAGCTACCACTACAGCAACATGAAAATTCAAAAATTACATCGAAACTTTGAACTAATTAAGTAAGACTTTGGTTGACTAACTGAGTTATTTTGCTGGTCATAGGTGAAGGGAAGAATGGCTTCTGTAAATCATGCAGCAATAAAACTGATTATGAAAGACGTTATTGTTATGAACTTGATCTTTAGAGAAAATTTCTTTACAAATTCTACTAGTCAGATCTGGACATACTTAAGACGGACTCTAGGTATGTAAATAGGAAGTCCGCTGACGAACTCCATCGGGAACCCGAGCTCAACATAAGCTCGCCGGACGCTTAAAATCGTGAAAAGAGAAAGGGAATCACCGACCAATAATGTCATCATCATCATCACCATCAACATCAGTTGATTTTTATTTTTATTATTTTTTTTTTTTTTTCAACAACGACTTTCTATCGTTTGTACGGATATCGTCGACCGTAAGTACACAATTGGGCATCAGAACTCAGTTGCATGCAGGTTAAACGGTCGACCACTGTACCTGGTGGACCTGTGAACGATCGTATATGCTAACATACACAGCAGCGGGCAAGCGGTACAGGTATCGTCGTGTAACCTTTCTCTTCTTCTTTGACATGGAGGGCCTCCTCCATTCGATTTACTTTCTTCGCAATTCCCATGCAGCCATCGCCAGTCGTGCAACTATTTGGAGTTTTTAGTTTCACATTTTATACCTGAAAGATAAGAAGATGCGGAAGATCGCACACGATGGAATTGAACCGGCCAGAAGAAAGCAGGAAAACGAAACGATAACGAAGATGCCACCGTCTTAAAAAGTTATCTATGGACTTCCTTGGACAATAAATTCTTGCAGGTGATCGCTGAAGAGAGAGAGAGACTAAAAAGGTGGTGATGAATCGGATAGTCGTTACATTGCGATAATTTAGTAACAGGTGACATATCTTGATAGAGTTTTAATGTTTAAGATTTTGTGTTTGTTTGTCGGAAAGAGGAATATTGATAAAAAACTTGTTGCATGATGTTCAAGCTTAGCTCGTGTGATTATCTCTTAACTCCCGTTCACTACTAGAGAAAAGTAATAGGAAGAGTTCACAGGAATGGCTGAGATAAGTATGAAATTGAGGCGCAAAAATAATTCTTCAATCTACTCTTTTTTTTCTTAATTCAGCTAAATATCAACTTGCTAGCTTAAGCCATTCTGCAGATAATATTACAACATTTTACGCTCTACTATGTTCTGCAGGTAAGTTGTAAATTGTTTAAACGTTTTTTTTTATTAAAATTTTATAAATTAAGGGTTAATTAATAGCTACATAACAACCTTGTAATTTAATACAAACGCGCCCTTAAGGCCCCATGAGTCCGCTACGACAATTTTTTTTATCACAGTTTGATTTTTCTTGTTTGAGATGATTTTAATCGATTGAAATCGTTTTTCGTTCGTGTAATTTGGGGTGGACAATACGTCTGCATTGTTCGCTGTCTATCAGCGAACTAATTTTGATTTTACAGTAAAAAATAGTGTTATAGGTTTTAAAATTATTTGAAACGCATAAATATTAAAAATCAATAATTTTTTCATTGATTTATCTTCTAGAAATACCAATTAGTTCGCTCTACTTATGTAATTCTTGCCATGAAAACCGTGAAAAATTGCTTCAGTTTGACTTCATATATTATTAACAAAAATGAATTTTTTTTTAAACATTTTATCTATGGAGGACCTTCTTTAAGATTTTTTCTAGCATTATATTAATGAAAATGACATGTTAATTATTCAAGAAATAGGTAATATGCATTTAAAAAATTCGAATTTACGAATTTTAAAAAAATGTTCAAGGGTTGTTGTTCTAATAGCATTTTTCCATATACAGTTTTGAATTTTTTTCTCTATGGACGACCTAGTTTACATACTAGCTAATAAAGTGGTGTAATTTTATTTTGTTTTTTTGTTGCCATTAACGTGGAATATTGGCAAGAAAACAGTCATAAATCATCAACATCGCATTTAACGTGCACATGGAGCCTTAAACTTTTTTTCTGGACCATCAATGTCAAAACGTCAGTCAAGGTTCACATTTTGATAATGATGAAGTCTAAGAAACAAAGAACAAAGTTTAAAAATTATCTCAATTGTTCTGTGTTTTTATAAATAATAAGCTTAGTTTAGAAACTACTGTAATAGTAATGCTATGGGGCAAAGCTGTGTGACGTCAACAAAGAGGTACTTATTCGATAACCTCCCCTAAACCCTTTGTACGAAAAAAGGACAAATTATTTCAAATTTAACTAATTCCAACGCTTTTTTGATTGCATTAGATTGAAAAAATGTTTCGAGTTCTCATCAATATAACGTTAGGAGAATTTAGTGACAAATGTAATGAAAAGGATACTGGTTCAGACTTGGTCTAATCATCTATGGCGCAACAGCTCAAGACGGGCCCTGGCCTCCTGATAATAATTGGTATGTTTCCCGACATTGTCTTAATGGTTTGCGACTTATCATATTGCTTATCTTTATTCATTCATTCTCTATACCTAGTTAAATAACGCACTCCAGTCAGAAAACGATTGCATTAAAGTCGAAAGCATCAAATGTTGTCAGTCGCTAAGACAGGACATAAGAATTAACTGAGAAGGTAGATTTGTATCTTATTGATTGATTTGAATTGTATTGAAAAATTTCAAACTGCATATATGTTGCGATTTTGACAAAACTGTATCAAAATTTGAGATTTTTTTTGTAATCTCTTTAAAAGACTAGACTTTGTGAAAATCGGACAGAACAGCTCTGTATTTTATATTTCACCACAATATTCACTGTCAAAATTTTTGATAGCCGTAAGTAAGGCTACGAGGGTGCAAGTAGATCTCGTATCATCGGGCTTATGATACAAAATTGAATTTTGGAAAATATATCTAGGTACGGTTGAAAACTTATATTTTATATTTGCATTGACGTACGAAGCTATGGGAAACGAGTGCTGAAAATGGGCTAAATAATTATTTCTTTACAACCACAAGAAGGTCTTACTTCCATTGGTTTCTAACAATTGTCTAAAAGTTAATTTAATGGAAAAGGTTTTAAATATATTACATGCTCGAATTTTCCATAAGTAGGAAAATACAGTTTGCAACGTAAAAAATGCGGTACACATATTTCCGCCATCTCTTTTTTTATACCAAAGTGATAAATAGGAGGCACAAATCCTTTCACGACTTTTGGCATGTTTCTTAGATCTGATCAGTTCACTTCCACGTTATTTTTATATAAATTTCGTGATATTTCGATATTCAACACACGATGGCTTAGGCAACAAATTCTACTTCCGTCTTGTACAAAATCCCAAACTGTGCTCGAAAAAAAGCCGCGCCGACACTGTTTTGTTAATACAGTCAAAACCGGATATAACGACATCGCTTTTAACGACGAATCGGTTATTACGACTGAATGGCATGGTCCTGGTCGAATCTCTATACAAAGGAATGTATCTAAATTGCATATTGCTTATAACGACTATTGGATATAGCGATGAGCTTAGAGGGTCCCTTCAATGTCGTTATATCCGGTTTTGACTGTATTAGGTTTGTTAACTATTATTAACGAGTAAAACCTAGGTTTTTCTTTTGTAAACTGCAATACAAACTCCATAAAAATCACTTGCTATCAATTGATTGATAACTTCAGAGCACATTAACTAATAATCTGCACCTTGCTTCTTGGAACAAAAATGAAAATAATAAAATTTATTCTTACTGTATCGAACAGAAATTTGTATGGTTTAATTATAGTAATATTAAAATTAGCGGTCTTATGCATAAAATCCCTATAAATTTCCATCAAATTGAAATTTCATATTTGAACCGTCTTTTTTGAAAGTGGAATAAGTCCACCGGACAAAAAAAAGTTATATTTTTAATTATTGTTTTTTACATTAAAAAGTCAATTTTAATAAAGTCAATACCAAAAAAATATGGACTTTTCTTCACTTTTACTTTTATCTAATATATAAAATAAAGTCAGTTTTTATGGAAATTACGATGGAAATCTACACCAGTGAACCGTTCCTTCCCAAATTTTGCATGGACATTCTCGAAACTACCGGGCAGGTACCGGACATAATTTTTTTATTCCCGAAATTAGTGGTTCGCGAGTTATTTCAACATTTGAGCTTTTTAGTAAGTTAAATCAGATGAAGTAGACACAAAAATGAATATTTACAACTGCAGTCGTAGCCGAGCGGGTAAGGCGTCTGACTAGAAATCAGATGATGATAGGTTCGAATCCTGCCGACCGCGAACATGTGTGATTTTTTTTTTTAATTTATGTGTTTCGATTTTACTACTTTAATAAGTTGAACCAGGCAGTCATAGTAGCTTAATAAATCAGTTTTATTGTGACTTTTGAGCTGAGAAAGTGTACCCGAAACGGGAGTAAAGTATCAACGGAAAAAAGAGGACCAATGGATAAACGGGAGTAAAAGGGGCGATGGAACAACGTGAGCGTAAACGCGGTACGCGCTAGTTTCTTATAAATTATTATTTTTGAAAGTATAGTGGATTTGGAGCTAAAAAAAATAGTTTATTTTCTTTACCAATTTTAATAATTATTATTGCATAATACAATTTAACAGGTTTATAGTGTTAATACTTCACTCGAATTATATTAACGTATACCAATATTTTTAAATTATTTCAAACGAAAAATCTTAAATATTCCAATGTATGAAAAAATGGACTTATTCCACTTTCAAATACAATGGCTCGTTTATAAGTTGTACATATTTTTTAAACCAAATTCATCGAAGGAGAATAACTAACGATTATAAATACGTATATACTCGCAGGTGAATTCCCTTATGATTCTTAAGTCATTCATTCAACGTTCTGTGTGTTAAGCTTGGGACAGAATTTCAGTATCAAGTCAGTTATAAATTTCTAGAACATTTAGAAACTTTACACGATCCATTTGACGTACTCGTTAGTGAATCATGTAGGTGAATCATAAGTATATCATCGAAGTGAAACATAGCTCTTAAAACTTGTCTAATAACAATATAAAGAGCAAATAGCCGAATATTTTTCAATTAAAATTTATTTTTTTCCAGACCAAATTTGGCGCCAGGTGGAACAAAATGTATTCATACTCGACTCGGGTGTTTAATTTATTACCTACGCATAGTACATAATAATTTAAAAACAAAATCGTGTTCTTTACGCCTATAGTAAATTTTTTATAGTAATGGATCGTGATTGAAAATCTTATCGGTTCGAAAACTATTTAAATAGATAATGTTAGGCAAAGTCGCGTGTTAGTTATCAAAAAATTTTTGAAATGAACGAAACGGCAAGTAAAATAGTGGAAAATGTGAGCTTAACATTCGGAAAAGTCGATATGATCATATTCGTGGTACTTTTGGGTGTTTCGCTCGGTATCGGAGTTTATTTCGCTTGGTGTGCAAAAACCGCGAATACAACCGAGGAATACTTACTTGCTGAACGTAAATTGAAAATTTTACCGGCAGCTATATCCATTCTAGCGAGGTTTGAAATTTTTTGAATATTATTTTAATTGAATATTTTATGTATACAAATAATAATCAATTACTTCGCAAAAAACATACCAAATTTTAAAAGGTATTTCTTAAAAGGGAACAAATCATCCATTCCAATCTATTTTGAGTTCATATTGCAAACTTTTTAATAATATTAATTCTTAATCATTATATTTACAAGTTAAGTTAGTCAAATATAGTAATATTAGTGAACAGATTAGTGAACAGATTAAATTGCCATTAAAAAATGTGATAGTGAGACCAATAAATTATTTTTAAACGTTAAAATATTGTATATATTTTTCGCAAAAAGAAATTTTATTCTGTGCGTTGTTTTAAAAAAGGTACCCTATCTAATTTGACATTCAAATGCATGAGGATTTTGAATTTGGAAAATTTAGTTCGGGATATATATATTGATTCGAGGGTAGTGCCCAGGACTTTTTTTTTCCAAAGAAAGGGTCCAACTAGCTACAACAACTTAACTAGTAGAAGATATTAGATATCCCTTTTTATAACGCCTATGTAATTTTTCCTTCCAGTAAAGTATCAGCTACGTCAGTTATGCTTTTGCCCACGGAAGTGTATACATACGGCATGCAATACATGATTTCCTTATTGGGAATGTTGATTGCGGTTTTGGTGATGATTTACGTAGTAGCACCTGTATATTATGCAACTATCAACAGAAATTGCTATGAGGTAAATATGAATTTATTGATACTTTGTAATTTTTCACAATTACGGATAAACGATTTTTGTAGATAGTTTATCGCATTTAAACAAAAACGATTTAAAACCAAAATATTTCAACTTCTTTTCTCATAAATTTAGTATCTGGAAATGCGTTTCGACATCAAAACCCGACAGGTAGCGACAGTATCATTTTTAATAACGGTGTATTTAATTATGCCCGTAGTTATATTCATCCCATCGTTGGCATTTTCTCAAGGTACGAGCATCTTATTTATTAATTATTACTATTAAATATAAATTTAAATATTCAGTAAGTGGCATTAACATTCATCTAATAAATGGTATCGTTTGCGGAATATGCGTAGTATACACTTTACTGGTAAGCTTTTAAGATAAATTTCATTTTGAAGATTGAAAAAATCATTGTGCACCTGAATTGGCGAACATTTAATATTTTTATTACTAACTATTATATCATTAGAACCATTTTCAATTGAAATTTCAATTTACCTGAATTACTTTATAAAATCCCAGTCATTTAGTAATGTTCATGCCTGAGCCTCACCTGCTTTGAAAGATGCGAGCCACTACCGGTCATAAGTAATAACAATTTAAAATGCTTGGCAGAGTACTAAAAAACATCATAGCCGTATCTAATTATAGTCAACCGGAGACTTGAACCACACTAGACGCAAACCAATTGGGAGCATGGAGCTGATATTTTGCACGGGCACAGATCACCGAAGAGAAACTCATTTGATTGATTATGATTGATCCAGAATCCCAAATCAGAAAACTAGGCTGGCATAAATTAAAGTAGGCAGATAGTTGTTTTCGTAGTATCTTTAATTGGGAGTTAGGAACGGTTTCGAGTATCTAACTGTGGCTCTTTTGATGCAAAGGAAAAAAAATTGCGCTTTATCTATCTGCAAAGAATATTGCGCACTCAAAGAAATATTTATTAGTAGCCTAATGAGATCTTTCTATAAAAGAAACTCTTTAACCAGAATGGAGTCCATAGAAGCTAAATTTTAAATATGTATTTCTTAAGTTATTTTTCGGTGTCAGGGAAGTCCCTTTTGAAGACCACTACACGAAATATCCTAACGAGGTATGACTGTTGAAAAAATTTCTCATAAATAACCAACAGAATTAATCCAATTATATACAAGTTTGGTAGTCTGGGTGGCTTAGTGGCTAGATCACATGCCTTCGGTGCACCTGGTACCAGGTTCGGATCTGCTTGGCGACAAGTAATTTTCGAAAATGGGATTGGGTGCCGGACTACCAGTTCACTCAGCTGTAAATGAGTACCTGAGTTAAAGTCGGGGTAATAATCACGGACGAGCGTGTAGTTGACCACTTCACCTCCTAGTGTTTCGTTAATCTCGCAATGAAGTAACTCTAGCATTACTTCAAGGCCTAGGCCCGATTTGGGCTGTTGCGCCATTGATTATTATTATATACAAGTTTGGGTGGAGGAGTTCTAACCCCGAAAACAACCCCCTTGGCTGCATTCCAGAGAGCAAGATCTATTTTATCTAGAAATTCTGAAGACTTCGGTTCAAGCAACAACAGCCACGCTGCTTCACAAGTGGCTTCTCCAACTTTGGGTTGGAGTAACATTCTTTCTTGGGTTAACCTTTGGTTGCGACTCGTAGCTTAACACTACTGCAGTTATGTTTTTTGGAACTCGATTCTGGACAACTTTCTTGTCAAGTACATGGGGTAAAAAGTTTCACCGGAATCGACTTTATTACCTTTCTTTCAAATTGAGATGCAATCACCATCTGAAGGACCTACTCAATGAAAATCACGGAAATTATGTGAAGATCAGAGATATCTCATCATTCTAAAGACTTTCCAATTGGAAGAGCTGGTAGCTAAATCAAGAATACAGAATACGGATGAATCCTGGAGGACAAGGCTTCAGAATTCGGCCACCATTTGCTGGTATTATCGACTTCTTTGCATAATTTCTGTGCGCTATCTAACGCACGGTTTTAATATTGTTCTTGCCAATTTTGACTATCGATTAAATAAAATAAAATGTAAAAGTAAAAAAAACTTTGCACGAATCTTCACTAAAAATTTTTAAACAGCTTGATTGTTGTCCACCTACATTTCAATGAGTATATATTAACAGGGCGGAATCAAGGCAGTAGTCTGGACTGATTTCATTCAAGGCTTAATAATATTAGCATCCTGTTTTCTCATAGCTGGCACAGGGGTTTACAAGGTCGGTGGCTTCGGAGAACTCTACAATCGTGCCGAAGCTGGTGGACGTCTTAAATTTTTTGAGTAAGTTAAAAATATTTCTTGATGAAATTAATTATAAATTTTTTATTAATAGTTTTACTCTCGACTTTACCACACGACTTACCTTCTGGAACACGTTGTTCGGCACGGCAACCATCTGGTTCGCATTTCTCGGAATGAATCAATCCTGCGTTCAAAGGATCATAGCACTTCCTTCGTTGGATCACGGCAGAAAGTGTAGTATTTAATGTTTGGCGATTTCGATGATATCCGTTAAAAAAAATGTGAATTTCAGGGTTCTTTGGATCTTCTTTTTTGGTTTCTGTGCTATAACAGGACTGTGCTGTTTCAATGGTGTCGTCATGTATGCTAAATATCACACATGTGATCCACTAGTTACAGGGGTAACACTTTTATATCCGTTTATTTTAATCTGAAAAGAGAATCGAAGAAATTATGATTACAGGATGTGAAAAAATCGGATAAGTTGATGCCGTATTTTGTTCAGGATATTTTAGGCAACATTCCAGGAATGGCTGGACTTTTTATATCGTGTGTATTCAGTGCTGGACTGAGGTACGTATGGTATTAAGAAATCGACAGGTTAACTTACTTTTTTTCATGATTTTACAGCACTATGTCGGCCAACATTCACTCTATGTCCGGAGTGGTATATTTCGATTATATTCGTCCTTTTATCAATCACACCGAAAAGAAAGCGAATTTCATAATGAAGATGTTGATTCTATTCACTGGTATTTATTGCATCGTTGGTGGTATGGTGGTAGAAAAGTTCGGATCCATACTCCAAATGGTCATAACAGTTTCGAGTGTGGGTCAAGGGACAATGGTCGGTGTCTTCATGCTGGGCATGTTGTACCCTAGAGCCAATGCCAAGGTATTGTTCAGCGTTTTAAAACAACATTTTTCAAGATTAACAAAAAATTGAATTGCAGTCAGCATTCATCGGCAGTTTAATTAGTTTGCTTATAATGGGCTGGATAATTATTGGCGCCCAAGTACAACTATCACAAGGATATTTAAAGTATCAAATTTTACCATCAAGGATTGATGGTTGTGATGCTCGCAATATTACTACTATAGCTGAACACTTGATGTAAGTATACTATACATGTTAGTGAATAAGTTCAGAAAAGGGTGCATCCTGGCGAACGTTATGAAGATGGGGAGACGATATTTACTCACAGGAACGAATTTGTCATGATCATGTACATCGGATTCTGAAACGAAAAAAATATCATTACAGATATTGATAGAACAGTGTATTTTTGTTGATTGGGGACTCAATTCACTCACCTGACGGTAATGGTTTTACACATAAGAAGCAGTCCTTCAAGGATCTAGGGCCTTTCTTATTTATTTAATTCTTTATGACGTTAGTACTGCAATTTCTAACTCATTACACCATTCCATGATATTCTTAAGAACAGGATCGAGTTGATGGCAAGAATCTTTCTGTGGTTTTCTCTAGGGGAACATTCCCGGTCTCTCTACGCCTTGCTTCCTATCACAACTATTTTCGATGCAGTCTCTTAAAACCAGTGTTTGCTTATCAGCTTGTTGATATTAGGGAGAATATCAGATTCTCAGTATTCCATACTATTGAACCAACTACGATCGACACGAATCGGTCCCTCCGATGTTCAATTCATAGTGAACGCGATGCGCGTGCGAGAATCGATGCGACGCGATTACAGCTGACTATAATACATAGTAGTGAGTTTAACCAGAGAGCGCGTAACGGTGAATTTGACACTTTTGTAGGTTTCCTTTCAGGTTTTTTACAACAATAGACCGCGACTGGTAAACAAATATTGTGTACTAGCGTTACGTTGTTCCATCGCCCCTGTCACTCCCGTTTATTTATTGGTCCTGTTTCTCCCGTTGATCCATTACTCCTGTTACTCCATCCTCTATCCATAATCCTCCATCCACCATCCCCCATCCTTCATACTCCATCTTCCACCCTCTATCCACCATTCTCCATTTTTCATCCTCTATCCTTCATCCACCATCCACAATCCCCATCCACAATCCCTCATCCACCATCCTCTATCCAGCATCCCCCATCCCCCATCTTCCATCCTCTATCCACCAACCTTCCTCCTCCATCTTCCATGCTTCATTCTCTATTTACCACCCACCACCCACCATCCCCCGTCCTCCATCTTCCATCCTCCATTTACCGTCGACCATCCCCCATCTACCATCCTCTATCCACTATATACACTTATACGTTCGCAAACTGCGTACAATATATTTTATTATTTGTGGCTAGAAATTCAACACGCTTACTATAAAAATTGTCGCGGTATGACATGCGAGACGCAATTAAGCCATCCCCGCGTCGCCTTCACTATGACTCCATTTTAATGCAAATAGAATATTTTTACAATTATTATATGATGTTTAAAAAAAAATGGCGCAGTAGTCCTTAAGTCACATTCGAAGGCAACCGTGGAGGGTGAAAGTCCTATAAATTGTAGAGGTTAATTTTGAAAGGTATACCGCTTTTCAGTACTGAGAAACGGTATCTATATTTCAGTACTTGAAAACAGTTGGCATCCTAAAACGTGATAATATAATTATTCTAAATTAGTAGTTTTTTTTTAAATAAAGCAAAATACTTTTTATAATAAGAACAATGAAACAAAACTACTACTACTATCTATAGAAAAAAGAAAATCAAAATTTTATTTTAATTACTTTACCAACAGATCACTAGCGACGACAATACCGACAACGCCAAAGGTAGAAGTGTTTCCGTTATACAAGCTGTCCTTTATGTGGTTTGCGCTATTTGGAGCGATTATAGTATGGCTGGTTGCAGTGCCATTGAGTTTTATCACTGGCAAAAATGATTTTAGCAAATTGAATATAAATCTCATAGCGCCGATTGCTCGATTTTTAATACCAGAAGAGTACAGGCACAAAGAAGTTGCACAGACTGATGAATTTAAAAACGGCGACCTTACTTTGATTCAAAAATAAAATCCAAATTATCTTGGCTAGATTTTTGTTTAAATAAAGTTTTTTTTTTTAATGGTTTTTTGGGATTTTTACTCACCTTTTTCATAAAAATGTTGTCCGAATGTAGGGTTTATGTTCAGGCTTTTCTGGTAACAACAAAGTTTGTTTATATTGTTTGACACCGTTGAAAAAAATTGTTGACAAACTAGGAGGAGTGAAAAGACGTTTCCCTGGTTTTAATCATTTTTCTTACCACTTTAAAGTTATAATTGACCATAGAGAGTACACTCAGTTTTAACAAAAGGACAACGATTTTCGAATCCGACTGCAGGAACAGCATCGAATAAACTCAGACCTGTATAACATTTATTCCATCATTTAGTGGAAATAAGTGGTGATCACTTTCGAATAATGCAAATTAAATCAGTATACTGATTCGTCTGAAAAAAATACCCTTCATAAAAATTAAGTACAAAATAAGACTAATATTTATTTAATAATTAAGTTTATTTAAATTAAAATTTTGTTTGATGCCTTTTAATATTTTACAGATATTTTATGTTCTTGTTTTTCTTGTTGTTTATAATGAAATTTATTATTAATATATAAAATTATATTTACAAAATATTTAACATGTTTGTTATTTTTTTACTATTATAATATCTCTAATATTTACTTTTTATTTATTTAATTTTTTCTTAATTTTTCACTTAAATAAATACTTTTTTTTTAATATTATTATTTATCTAATAGTTACAAGCTTTTATATTTCTTTATACACTTAAAATTTAAAAACAAAATCATATATTTATTTAAAATTTATACAAATTATTGCTTGGATACATTTTGCGTGTGATGTTTATTTTGGATTTGAAATGACTTATGTTGAGTAGAACTCTTTTTTTCATACTCGGACTTATAAAAAAGCAATTGTATCAAATGAGATAAACGCTGACGTTAAAAGTTTCTGTTCTGTGTGAAAAATGTATTTTACTTTTTTTTTATTTTTACTCTAATTTATTTACTTTAAACCAAACACTATATTATATATATATAAGAAAACATAATTTACACACAGTTCTAATTTACAATTTATTTGTATTTGTAATGGCACTTATCTGTTGTTTATGTATTACATACTTTTTTATTACTTTAACTTTTATATTAGTATAAACATTGGTTTAATAAGTTTAGAGTTAAAACTTTTTAAATAATTTTTTTTTAAACAATCTGAAAAATGATTTGATCCATAAAAAGTGTGTATATATAAATTTTAAATCAAGAAAAATAATTGGAAGATTTATTTGCATTTGAAGTGTCTTCTGGTATCCTTTTTTGGCAATGTTTACGAAAATTGTTTAATTAGAAGAGTAGGATTCAAATATCCATACAGAGTAAAAAAATTTGTCAAATTAATGTCAATATAATTCACCGCATATTAGATGTTTAATAAAATTTTATCCAGCACGGTAATGAAAATGTGTATATGGTGTTTAAAAAATTGTTCTTCAACCGAAAATTTACTTTATAAAAAAACATCCAACCAAAAATTATGTGCATGTTTCATTTAGACCTACCGTCCCATATACATATAAATAAAAACCTAAGTATCCAATCAGCTTTCGTATTATCAATGCAGTCTAACGTAAGCTTGAACTGTGCAAATAGGTTATTGTGGTAAAATACGCCAAAGTGTTAATAAAAACAAAATTCAATCGGTGGTTATTTTGAAAATTTTATGATGTCATCAAAAAGGTCAATATTTTTATTGTTTTGAATATTTGTGTACTGTTTCGCTGTAGGAAAAATAGGCATGATTCAGATCTAATTCAGGTATTATTTGTAATGCTATCACAGCTATGATTTATACCTGACCGTTCCATGATTTTATTCACGATATGCACCCCCAACCAGTATGAAAAATCAGGCCTGACATTTAGGTCTGACTCATACCATACTAATCATGCCTACGTCATAGCTTGCGAGTCCTTCATGAATCACATCTTATTGATACTGTCAAATTTCAGGTCTGACACATAAAATCACAATCAGGTATTAGTAGTAATACCTGTGTCATATCTTACGATTACTGTATAAATCACAGCTGATTTGTACCTGACTGTTCCATGATTTTATTCACGATATGCACCCCTAACCAGTATGAAAAATCAGGACTGACATTTAGGTCTGACTCATACCATACTAGTAATATCCAAAATATTGAGTCATTTTTCTAAGTTAAATCCTACACTGAATTCTTGTTTATTACCTAGGAGGAGGTAGAGGACTCTTCTAAGACAATATTTTCCTAATTCAAATATTATTTCTCACTTACTGACTTAATAAAATCCATGGCTGCATGTAGGAATCGAACCCGGTGTTGAATGTTTTTGGATTGACGCACGTAACCACTGCGCCACAGAACCCCGTTCATTTTCATTTCGCTATATGCAACTTAACTTACTGTGGATTAACTAAGTTGACGGAACACGCATTCGGTTATGACAACTGAATTAGGTCTGATTTTGGTGTATTAAAATCAGACCTTTCAACTTTTCCATCAGTAAGGTATGAATCATATCATACGCATACATTCAAAGTCATAGCTTTCATTTTGGACCTAACGAATAGGCCAAACTCCGGTGTGATTAATGTGACTTAAATCAGGCCTTAAGACTGTTCCTAGATTATGATGTGAGTCATATCATATGCATAAGGTTATTAATCACACCATGCATTTCAGACTTATCGATAGGTCAAAATCAGATCTGATTTTGGAGTGATTGAATCATACACTTTAATTTTCCATCCAAAGTGGTGTGATTCATATCATATATGTCTAGCGAACGTCATACCTCACGTTTTGGGCTATCAGGCTATAGGCAGAAATCAGGTCTGCTTTTGATATTATTAAATCAGGCCTTACGACTTTTCCTACAGGGGTGCTATGATTCATATCATATACCTCGAGCGAACGTCATACCTTGCGTTTTCGTCTATTGGTAGGCCGAAATCAAGCCTGATTTTGCTATTATTTAAATCAGGCTTTACGACTTTTCCTACAGGGTTGTAGTGATTTTTTTTTGAATTTTGAACGTTAGTGTAGTTGAATTTTTAACGTTACACACGGACGAACCCTGAACGCAACTAGGGCAATACTTCTCTGTTAATTGCACTATTGTGAATCTTTAAGTTGTACATAATTTTAACGCTTGTGAATAAGAGTTAGTTGAACTTGAAACTCGACCGCTGTCCAGAGTGGACGTTTCATTTAAAATACCTGCTCGGTAAAACGATCATTAGTCCTTGTATACAAATACAACTACGAAAATACCGTGGTTGATACACTGTGTAGTGTGCCAGGTAATATTTGAACGCTTGAAAGCTGTTGCGAGGAGCCCCACAATACAAATACTTGGCGTGATATCGAATACCGTGGCTGATACACTGTGTAGTGTGACAGGTACATGAGAAACGAAACGAGGGACTCCGGTGGAAAGCAGCGGTTAGGAGCCCCACACTGTTGTTTTTTCTTTGAAGTACAGTGTACCCAATCTGGTGTAGTAGACGACTACGTGCAATGCGAAATTCATGAATTTTATGAACATGTGGCACATATTGTTATTTCAGACCTTTAACATTGGATGAAATTATTACTCTTTTGGAAGAGAGCGATTTGGACAATGCAGAAGCTGCAGGTGATAAATTTTTGCAGCCTCCGGATAATGCGAATGATGAAGACTCGGGAGATGAAGACAATGTCAACATCAACAATTTGTCGGCGGGTATGCTAAGGACCAGCGCCTCCCCGAGGGCTTTTGGCGCCCTGGTGCAGCTTTCCAGTGGCGCCGCAAATGAAAAAATTGAAAAACTTTCATCGAAAGTTGAGTTTTTTGTTTGGCAAATTGGGAAATGACGTTTCAAATCATTTTGCCAATATTATTAAATGAACAGATGAAAGGAACTGCATTTTAATCTGCTTCTGAAATTAAGTATCACTCACAAAAACATCTTTTTTCAACAATTTTTTTTATCACTTTCAGCTCGGGATAGATGTTCGTCAACATCTAGCACGCAAGATTCCGGATCGAACCGCGACAATCCGGTGATTCGAAATAGGCGCGGTTATTGCCGCTTGGCTAACGATTCTGTAAGCATTTTGAAGGGGCGATTCGAAGAACATCTTAACAATCCCTATCCTAGCGAGGATGAACAAATAAGACTTTCGTAGATAGCGAACTTAACGTAATGACATACTAATATTAGTACGCAAGAATCCGGATCGGACCGTGACAATCCGGTGATTCGAAATGAATGATCGTAAGTAATGTATAGTAATTGTTTCTTTTTAATTAAATTCATGTCTGTAGAGAACACGGAGAACATCTTAACAATCCCTATCCTAGCAAGGATAGATAGATCGTTGATTGCAGCTCATACAGTACGGACGTGTTATCGGTTAGCTCGGCGTCTTTATTTCATTCTATTTTCCTCACATTGTTTAATATTACGTAGCAATATTAACAATATCAACAATATCATTATCGATGTCTTGTGCGTATACCTATTATTACCATATTGTGCTTACGTTGTCATTTGTAGTGCGAACGGCTTACCGTGCCGTTTTCGACTTTACCAATAATTGTGATTAGTGACCCATTAAGTAGTTAACACTCTTCAACCTTGACCTAGTTTCAATCCACTTTCAATTTTTATTTGTTCTAAACAAATATTTTCTACATCGTCAACGACGTCTAGCTGGTGTTTTCCTGCCCAATCCCAACGAAAACTATATTTTAAAATGTCTGCGCTAAAACGATTGGTGATAATAATAACATTATATGCGATGGGATTTGTGAACGCAGTTTTCATAGTGATTGTATCACATCCTCGCAGAGCTATACGTGTAGTGAGTGCAGTGATATCAAGCCGTGTCATGTTTTGAGACTTTTAAAGATGATCTCATTACGGATCGACTTGAGCAACACTGCATTAGAGGACCTTAAAAGTGTGCGCACGTTCATTGCTAATAAACTTAATAACCTAATGGACAATGTAACGAACTTGAGTGAGTGTATTGAAGAATTCCGGGACTATGGATTCCAATTGGACAAGGTACACTCATGTTGTAGTTTAATACAACATGACTCATCTAAACTGACGAAAAAGTGGACAAAAATTAAGCCACCTGTAACGAGCCGCCCTGACAACACCTGTCAGATTTGAAATTAAGTCACCCCAACGTGTGCAACGCCAACTTGTCTGTGGCGGCAGTGGAAAAAACAACTACCTGCGCGAAAAGAAAGCGACGCTCGCGCAGTCTATCGCCGATCACCGTCCGAAGCAGATGTAATTTAGAAGTAATCTTTACAAGTGCGCGTTCGCAAGCTTAAAGTTTAAATACCACGTGCCGTATACCACAGCCAGGGAGCAAGGAAACGGAAAGAAGGGAAAAAGGAAGACTTCATCCAAGCAAAAGGTAAATGGTTCTTGGTATTTTCAAAGTGCGGCAGCCCACCCGCTCCAATTTCCGCTATGTAACGGGAGATCCGTTCAACTGGGCCATACCGCGTGGTGGGTATATAACTTCGGCCCCTTATTCTATAGGTCAAATTTCTTTTGACACTCCTTTTGGTTCGCGTTGGTAAGAAAAAAATAGAAAATAAACCTATACGAAATGCTTGAACTAATGTCGCATTTTGCGCTCGTCACAAAACGAAAAAATGAACGCCAGGGCTTTTCTCTCTTGCGTTAAACGAGTGATTTACGTGATCCGACCTTGCCGAGTCCGACGACAGAGTGAACAAATAAAAGTCGGTCCGGTTTCTTTTTTTTTCTGCCGTTTCGGTTGTGATAACATCAAATTCCGCACGCGCTACGTGCCATTCTTTAAGAGATTAGATTTTTCTTGATGTTGGAAGTTGCGACTTGACGGCGAAGCTTCTTGACTTCGAACGCGAACTAGCTGTTACCCGATTTGTTTGCAAGGGCACTACTGATGATTTGCGGATTCAATCTTCATCACAGCCTTCGCAAGAAAACCTACATCCATACTGTTTCACTATCAACTAATCACAGTTTCTCGCTACCGAAGGTGCACCTACCTGATGATGTTCCTGATGCAAACTCAGTAAAAAAATTCAATACAACGTGGTCGCAAACTGATTGGGATGCTAGAATAAGGAGGCTTAATAAATCGAACCATCAAGTAGAGACAAAAAAGTCAGTCAACACTGTTTCTTATTTCGTCACGAAAGCTCCTCCAAACGCAGACGAATCATGGTTGAGCAAATCCCTTGCGAAACAATTTTGTATTAAAGGCTGTAAGTGTGAAAAGCTACCAAACCGAAGAGACAGTAAGAAAACGCCTGAACACTCAAATTTTAAACTGTATATGCCCATGGAATATGACTGGCTCTTCTTTAATACAAAATCCGAAGTCTTTAATTGGAACAACACGGAAATCCAACACTGGAAGACAGATTTCAAACGTAACAATAAGAATAATAGTAAGACTAGTAATAGTAAAATTAGAATTAAAACTAACAAAACTAAAACTTCTCCCAAATATACACCTTGGTCATAGCTACATTAAATTTCCAACTCCCGCCGAATTACCATCGATAACAGCGGAATGGCAGGAGAAGAAAAAACTCTCTGGTGTGATTGGTGCCATAGATTGCACACATATCGCGATCATAGCGCCAAGAAAAGACAAGGAGTGTTACTTCAATAGAAATAGATACTACAGTATCAATCTTCAAGCAGTGGTTGATCTTGACAAACGTTTTATGAATATCTTCGTTGGCGAACCTGGGTCATTACATGACAGTCGAGTGCTACGAAGGAGCAAAATATATTCGAAAGCAACGTCAGCAAATAGCATCTTTTCCCAGACCAACTGATTGGGGACTCAGCATATCCCTCAACACATTGGTTGATGCCACCTTTTAAAAATAATGGGCCGCCTCTCACACGAGTGCAGAAGCAATTTAACAAAATCCACTCATCTGCGAGAATAGTTGTGGAACATGCGTTCGGAGACCTTAAAAAGAAATTCCGACGTCTTCCACATTTTTCGGAGCACGTTCACCTTGAATTCGTCATCAATTTAACTGTTGCGACGTGCGTTCTACACAAAATGTGTGTATCGCAAGACGACATTCTGTCGGATAGTTTACCTGATGAGACAGGTGCTAGTTCTGAACTGGGAGATGCTACTCCCGAACAGGTACATTCTGATTCTGATGAGGTAGACTCTGATTCCGAACCAGTAGACGGCGTAGTCAGTGATATGTAGACGCGAGGAACAACTATCATTTCTGATTAGTACGAACCAAATTCGTACATAAATAAGTTGTAAGTAAATATGTGGTGTTCATAAAGTATGTCATCAACTTTACTCTTCATATTTCAGAAAATAATGCCATCATCACAGCTTTGAGGAAGCTGCTGCTTTATTCATACAAAAAACAAAACAAAAAAAGGTCCTTCTCAGGACCACAATAAAAATAATAAAAGAGTAAAATTAACTACCGCAATACTAATAAAGAACACAGTCAGACGAACATTCTTAGCCAATCGCTCAAAATGCAACTTGAACAATTGAGGCATGGATTTAGCTTTTTCAGTGCAAAATTTATAAATCCAAAGTGAATGTAATACACCTATTGTAAGAGGTGTAAGACCTACGGTGGCCGCGACTGTATATTATACCGTCCTGATCCGTATCGCCACCACTGTAACAAGTTGAGATAAGAATAAAGCAGTCGTTGAGTTGACGCCAAGCTGTAAAGTCACTGATTTCGAGCCCCTTACAAATTCAGAAGTGGGATTCGAACCCACGCCCTCAAAGAGGAGACTGGTGCATCAAATTGAAAAGCCAATTACTGAAAGAATTTAGTCGGAAAATTACCAAAGCTGACGTTCAAACCAGCTGAGCAGTCGACGTAAAAAATTTAACGGAACATGTCAGCAATGGAGGAGATAGCATCGTTCAACGAAGTCGAAGAAGATGCAATGTTTTTTCCATAGCATTTTATACAAATGTTCCTCAATAATAAGATTTTCTGTCATCTCTCCGCAGTATATAAAACTATTTTTTATATTAATCTAATGACAACAGAATGCAAGTATAGATTCTAGAAAAATCATTTTTTCAGTTTTCATGGTTTTGTGGGTTAGGCCACTGTCATATTATCTAATGAGTTAGTTGGTGAGTTCAAATTCCACTCTGGTCCAACCGATGTTTTAAATTTCATTATGGAACACGGATTAAAAGCTTCAGTGCCGAATACTGTTATTGCAGGAAAGATTGATTGGTCTTTCATTTATTTCAATTGAGAAAGACTTGCCAGAAAAGTTAATTTTTTGTAAGGTATCTAACGTGGTGATAACAATACACAACAATAAACAGAAATGTTATCGCCTTAAATTTTTATACTTTTTTTATATACATAGTATGTAGGTATATTTTCAGTTTAGTGTCATCATTTTCTTTAGCGCCCTTATTCAGAATTTGGAGCATATGAAAAAGGGGAAAAGCTTAGCTTTTGTAGTTGTGTACCCATGTTGGGACCTGGTTGTGCACTGTATGATACTTCCTGAAATTCATTTACAATGGTTTTTTGCTCTCTTTCAAAACGCAAGGGGGCGCTCAGTTCAATCAAAGCACAGGGCGCCCAAATATCTAAGACCGGCCCTTTGTTTGGCGTTGGACAATTCCAGAGATTTTTCTATTCTATGTAATGAGTCTTATTTTATATATACATTTTTTATTTTTTTTTGCACATCGATCATAATCCATTCAGTAGAGGGTTAAATGCATAAACTACCGATGCGCTGACGAATCTGTTGGTGAGGATGAGGGCTGAGATTGTAATGAGCCGCCCGCGGCTTTTAAATTCAAAACCCAACGGACATCACCGCAACGCGCGCAGCGCCCGGACCCACGGTGGCGGAGGAGAGAACTACCGCGCACTTGCGAGCGAGACAGACGACGCTCGCCCCAGTCATCCGACAAACGCGATCGCGAACGGATCTTATAAAACAAAAAAAAAGAAACTATCTGGAAGCTACAAAAAGTGTGCTGGGAGTAAAGAAGGTGAAACGGACGACCAACGACAAACCAAAAAAGGAAGTGGAACTCTTGAGGCAGCTAAACGGAGGGTGTACCCAAAAGGACGGAAACAAAGAACCAGCAAGCAAGTTGGGGTAAGTTTGAGAATAAATTTTTTTGTGTTTTGTTCCCTACGGGAAAGTACCGCTCGGGAATAACAGATCTCCCGCATGCCCACCCTATGAAAGTACGGCACGCTCGATTAGATGCCGTTGACTCTCGATTTGATGCATTTGAGGGACGCATCCATCGGATTGAAGAAGCGGTGTTCGGAAGAAATTTCGAAACGCACCGATTTCCGCTTGCGAATTTACAGGAGTTCCATGCCCTTGTATCCAACTTAAGTAACGATACAATTCGGAAAAATACGGTATATTTATTATTGATTACACTATAATGTTATTATTTATAGTAAATACATACATATACATATTGTGGGCTATTTAGACGGACTCCACTGTGTCCAACTAAATTACCCGCGATATTTAAAATCATAAAATTGTAAAATGCACTTAGCATTCGAAATTGACCGTTAGGTCATTTCTCTGTACATAATTGTCGAGATGCACTTAGCATCACAGCATGGACCGTTAGGTCACCTATTGTTTGTACATTCGCAATGTTTGAAATGTAAAATTAATTTTAGAGTAGGACTGAACCAAATATTATTTTTAGTAGTATAAATAGGCTAGGAAAATAGTAATAAATTGGAGTATTGAATTTGAAACCGAAGCGGGCAGACCTTTTATTTGGAGACGATCCAGGCGCAAATAAGTTTCAGTTCTTATTAGAACTGAAACATTAGTAAAGAGTAGAAGGGAATTTAGCATAAGTTTCAGTTCTTATTAGAACTGTCGGGTATTTTCATTCAAAGTGAGAGGTGTTTAATAGTTTAAGTGAATTGTACAGGATAGGTTCATAATTCAAGTTAATTGTGTACGATAGTTTTTTTCAATTGTGAGTAGTAGCTGATACACAATTTAGTAACAAGAGGGGGGGGGGGGGTGAATCATAGGAAGGGATTGGGAGGTAAGTTTATACTATATTGCATACTAGAGTTTTGATTTGTGGTAGATTAATTGTTTTTCATTGTTTTTTATTTGTCTTATTTTTTGTTTGATATCTGTCTGATGTCCTCACAATTATATTGCCGGAGTATTGGCGACTTTTTTAGGTATATGTATTGTCTGTATATTACCATATAACTTGGTAAAAAATGTCTGGTAGTTGTTGAATATTATGCCTTCATATGTGTATCGTCTATACACATATATCAGGATTCGTTACCCAATTTTTTAAAATATTTTTTCAAAGAGCACTGAAGATGATATTGTGGCTGATATCGAAACATGTCTGCTCGGCCAATTAAAGCTGAAAAGTAGTTAAAATCACCCCATTCTTTGATTTTCCCTGTTAACGTCACTAGTGCACCATTTCCTTTTCAGGGAATGAAGAAATTAGAGTAGGCAAATCTTTGCCTTATTAAATGTACTTAATTTTGTGATTATTTGTCACAATCAAACCAAATTAGCGGAGGTAAAGTCCAGACATATGATGGACATGTGATGTATCGGTATGTAGATAATACATACAGGTTCATCCCCCTAGAGTTTCCACAATGGGAACAGCTATGAGTATTATTGTCATACTCCTCCACCGTCGCGATACCATTTATTAGATCATACCTTGATCTACAATACAAGTTTTTTGTCTTGACAATGCTCAAGACAGCAATAAAAGCTTGGTAAAATTATTATCTGTTTTCTGTTCTATGAGGTGGTCCTCCGGAGTGAAAATCGATAACAGCAAAATAGGTTGCCAGTGCGCCCTATCAAAGTAGGGGAATTTCTTTCTTGTGTCTTCAATTTTTGCAGGTTTTTTAACCAGTAAAATGGAAGACGTAGGACTGAATGAACCTGAAACTCTTTAATTTCCTCCATTTTCTTATTTAATTTCAGCTCAATGGCAGTACTCCTTTCCTCCATTTTCCAATTGTATACAATTCCTGCTCTTGTGGCAACACCTGTCAATACAATCAACCTAGAGACCAACCATCCTATTAGAACATGTGTAGATCATCCACCATGGTTTCCCACTGCACCTGATTTAACACAATTTCATGACATTGTGAAATGATCAATCAGCACCGCCCCCGCAGCCATATGCAAGTGCGTCGTTCAAATTTCTTCTTACACTCTCAAACGTATCACATCAAAAACTCCATTTGATAGTTTGTGTGTTCTTTGCATTCTGTCAGAGCCTCCTATATATGAAAGCCGTCGGGTAGGTTCTATGATAGTGTGCGTGGGTGACCATTTGATGTTTGACAGTTTCGTTTTTCGTGTGGAAATAAGAAGTGCGCGGTGAATATCGTGGGTAAGTTTTGTGTAATAATTTTAATTTAGTGATAAGTTACAAGTGACAATGGTAGAAAATGTAAACATTTCAAGTCTGTACTTCATTTTCTCTTTAAATCTATTATGCAACAAGAATGAATTAGGAAAATAGATAGAATTATTATGCAACAAGAATGAATTAGGAAAATAGATAGAATTATTATGCAACAAGAATGAATTAGGAAGATAGATAGAAATATTAGGCAACAAGAATGAATTAGGAAAATAGATAGAATTATTACACAACAAGAATGAAATAGGATACATTAAATTAGAAATATTAGGCAACAAGAATGAATTAGGAAAATAGATAGAAATATTAGGCAACAAGAATGAATTAGGAAGATAGATAGAAATACTACGCAACAAGAATGAGTTAGGATGAAATGGAACAGTAAAGGATGAAACAACACAGATAATGGGGTGAGTCTATTTTTTTGTTATCTTTATATTCTTTTCTTTGATTACACTCCATTTGTTTTGTTGTTATTTTGGTGTATGTTTTTTGCAGATTTTTTTTGCTTGATCGGTTTTTTTCTCTATACCTTGAGTTGATTGGTAAGATGAAGATTAACGGCTAATATGCCAATTATAAAATGAACCCGAGCGGTTAGCTCCTTCGCCCCAAACCTCAATAAGGGGCCACGACGCGAAAAATGTTATAAGGACAGTCGTGGCTGAGGTAGGGTGGGCAGAGCAGGGCGCTATTAACACCAGAGCGCCCTGACAAATCGCGAAGCCGCGCCATCCAACCGCTTCTTGGTCTTTCACGACCAATTGGGAAAATAATCCCAATTTTTACCTACCCTTGGATAAGTCGGCGCTTACAATTTTTGTTGTACAGGCCTAGGGTTTAATGGCCTGAGTTCAAGCAAGTACCCCCCCCACACTGCCGTAGCTAGTCCCGTCTTTTGCGAATTTGCAATTGATTTAGAGGAAACTGATGAAAAGATTTTGCGGCCAAAAAATGTGGTTAGACTAGAAATGTTTACACTGTTCAGAATTTTGTTTTATTTGTATAATTATTAAGTGAAATAATTGAACTAAGTTTTGTTTTCAATATTAATTAATATGTTCAAAAGTGCGTGATGTGAAAAATGTGATTGTGGGTATGTCACATTAATATGAAAGCTTTTTCGATTCACAGGTACACTAGCCTGCAAGTTGTTAATAAATTTAGCAATTTTTGTTCATAATTTGAATATTCGGGTAAAATTTATACTTTCACTCAACAGGAGTTGTTTTTTTTTATATAAAATTGGGAGATATGTACGCACTATTTATTGTCACTTAACAATTAAATGCAATGAAATAAATTTTCTACATTTTGGGCTTGTATCACCCAACTGGTTCAGAATAATATCAAAAGAAACATTATTTGTCTCAAACAGGACACCTGAGGATCCTTGTACGGCACACACGAACTGCAATTGATTTTGCATTATCTTTAGGATAAGTAAGTATGAGTTATTTAAATAGCCAAATCTACCAATCTATAATAGTTTGCCGAGGAAGTGCTGCGTTCCGGGATGCCGATCCAATTATCACGGCACTATTGGAGAGGGAGGGAAAACAATAGTAACGTTCTTCTTTCCAGCCAAGGAAGATCAACGAGCTGCCTGGATGAAGACGATTCCACTTCTGAATGTGACGTAATAAAAACGAAGCATGTTGAAGGGTGAGATCTTGGTCGCCCGTTAAAGTTTTTTAGATTACGTGAAGGTGCCATGCCGAGGATTTTCCCGAATTTGCCGATTTATTTAACTTCAACAGAAGCACAAACTCGGAGAGATCCTCAGGAAAGGCGTGAGGCCCATTTAACGAGAATGGAGCAATTGAAAACGGAAGCACTTTCAGCGGATTTTATGATTAATTTAATTTTTATTTGTTTTGTTTTATTTCCCAATCATTATGGACTTCAATTAATATACGGTTATTTTAATTAAAAGCAATATTTTTATTATTTATTAATAAATTTATTTAAAAATAATAATAAAAAATTTTTTTAATAGAGTCTTTTGTATTATTTCACGCATAAGTTTGTTTCCCTTTCCTCAATCCATTAAAGACTCTTGGGAAGTGACATGAATTACGCAAGCTGCAATTTACGACGTGCTGGAAACTATTGGATTTTTGAGTTTTATATTAGAACTTTCGTAGAATACTTTCTATATAAATTATTCCTAAAACTTATTGGACAGAGTAATTGGATATTTATACAGAAATGTGTATGCCAGACTTCGGATAGAACAACCTCGTAGTTAAAGTGATCCCAAGCAATGGATACTAGTAAATTCAATAGTTTCATACTTTCAAAGGTAATTGGGTAACTATTTTTCTTCCATAAGATTTTAGTAGCCAGAACTACCTACTAAATTTATAAAATATATTAAATCATTAAACATTTTTTTCTGGCATAACGCTAAAAGTTTCTTGGTGCCATCTTCCATAGTCTTCCGAGTGAAAATCTGTGTCGGAATACTGAAAGGCGTCTTAAAACTGTCATTCTATTATGTCTCCAAGATATGTATTTACACTATCTGCAATTATTACTTGATACCGCACAAAATAATTCTTTTAATATTAATTCTATCGTACTAAACATTACCCTATTTAGAACAAAGTGCCTGGTATAGCAGTGAAACAGTCGGCCACCCTTGGCCTATGCATGTGTGAGTGCGAGATTCTACCCGACGGCTTTCATATATAGGAGGCTCTGATTCTGTGCAATTTTTCACATGCACAATTACATGACATTGTGAAATGACTGACCAGCACAACTGCTTGTGATTGTGTGTAGGTGGCAGTTTCTCATATTTTCTTTGTTACCCATAAGCACAAACACATCAACACTGCATGATGATCTGTGTGTCCTATGCATTCAGTACAATTCTTCACCTGAACATCTCACACTTGTTACATCGATCCAACACGAAAGTTCATCCTTCTTGCTCGTGATTTTGGCATTTGACACAAATTCTTTACTTGATCAATGCATTGTATAATTTTAGTGAGTGTTGTTCATATTTAAGTGCTGCTACCACTCAACGAGGCCTGAAACGAGTGTCAAGGTGGCTGAAACAAACGGGCCGCAACATTGATCCCTCTGTATCCGATGTAGGAACTTCATTATCAGCAAAGAATGATTATCCATTGAAGGCTATCACCAAAAATTACATCAATTTGACCCATATCTTAATTCCCAGCTCAGTGAAGGCCATGCTCAGTTTTGGTCCAAATTTTATATGTCCACCAAGTGTGGACCAGATAAATTGGCCAAAGATTTTTTCGATTGTAGTATCTCTCGAAAATACACTCGCGTTATCACATCCAATGCATGATCCCGTTGAGTTACAAAAAAGAGTAGGTGGAGTAGTTAGCTGCATAGATCAGATGAGATCAAGATTCTCGTGTGAATCCGAGCACATAAAAAAAATTTTTGACTACATTATGCACCCACACCAGAACAACTCTAGAATCCAATAGCACATTAATGCTGATGGCCGCAAAGAATCAAAATACAACAGTGATGGTCACTAAACATAGTTATAATAGTAAGTTGCAGGACATAATACACAAAAATGTTGGAGAAGGATTCTACTCCTTGTGTAAAGGAACCAACCTTGTTCTGGCACAAATGGAGAGTAACTATAAGACCATGTTGACAAATACCGGATTGGTAAGCCGCTGCACTTTAAATGTCGATCCTAATGTTTGGGAAAAATTAAAAACCACATCCTATCGTTTGGCAGATCTTTGCTGCAATAAGTTTTTGTGTTGTAACAGTAAATTTATTTGAATGTGACTGGTGCTGTTTTTAATTTAGCACAAATTCAATTTTATTTTTTGAATCACATTTTTTAGCGATGACTGCGATGACTACGTGAATTTCAAGTTCCTGAGAAGCGGTTGTGACGAAACGTCTAATTTTTATTTGGTATATTTGGTTGTTATTTTTGCGATTATTTTTTTTTTTTCTCAGTTCCTTTTTGGTTTTTTTTTTTGTTTTTTTGAGGTTGTTGTGGGCTCGTTTTAGTTAAGAATTGAACTCACTTCGGCCCTTTATCTTCCGTTTTTTTTATTAGTTCTCTTATATATATTGAAGAAAAAAAATGGAAATGTATGAGAAATAAAAATTGAGAACCAGTCCACCTCCAAAAATATTAGTAAGTAATTTATTGACATTTACTGATTTGTAACCACCGGATTGCCCTCTGTGGGAAAAAAAAATTAAATTGAGTTCGCGCCAATTTGCAAGGCGGCCAGAAAAAGTTTTTTTTTTTTTTTTTTGGAGAGTCGGGGAGTCGGAATTGGGCTTTGAAACGAGGAGGACGTTGAGGAAGAAAAGGAAAATATAACAGAAAGTGGAAAGTGTTGAATTCGGGGACAAAGGATCAGTTTTATCTAAATAGAAATAAACTAAAATATTATTCGTTCACGTAAACAGTATCCGGGCACTTAAGTCAGATTTTAAATATTAATATAGTAGACGATAAAGACCCAGTTAAGAATCTTGATATAAATCCAAACCTCAGTTTTAAAAACCAAAATAAATTGATAGCCATAACGGAACAAACTTGGACAACTCGAAAAAATTCCAACGGTGAAAGTTCACTGAATCAACAGATGGAGTTAAGGCTGGCTAAAGAGGACCCTTTTTATTGTAATCCACGAAGGTTACCTTTCGCCCATAAAAGCAAACTGCAGGAAATACTTGATGACCTGCTTGCCAAGAATATCATTCGAGAGAGTAACTCTCCATACGCTTCCCCGATAGTTCTGACTACAAAGAAAAACTCTGAGTTACGACTATGTATAGACTACCGGGAACTCAACAAAATCACCATTCGAGACAACTATCCTCTTCCAATAATCGAAGACCTTCTAGATATATTACTGAATAAACGCTATTTCACCTTACTGGACCTGAGAAGCGGGTTCCACCACGTTAAAATGGTACCACAGTCAATAAAATATACCGCATTCATAACTCCGTTAGGCCACGTAAAGATGCCTTTCGGGCTCAAAAACGCGCCTGCCACTTTCCTACGGTACATTAATAGTATCTTCGAATCGCTTATCGATAGCTACGGAGACTTTAGAGGAACATTTCAATATTTAGCAGCAAGTTGTTCAGTTAGTGCAGCAATTCGCTTTAGACTTACGATACGATAAGTGCAAGTTTGCTCACGAAGAAATAACCTATTTGGGATATGTCGTGAATTACGAAGGCATACGGCCTAATAAAGATAATATACAGGCTATAAGGGACTTTCCTGTTCCAAAAAACGAGAAAAAAAATTCAAAGCTTCTTAGAACTTTGTTCCTACTTCAGAAAATTCGTTAAAGATTTTGCAGTAATCGCCAAGCCACTTTATGACCTTCTTAAAAAAAATTCTGAGTTTCGATTCGGACAGAAGGAATGGGATGCATACGAAACAATGAAGCAGGAACTAATGAAGTCTCCAATCTTAGCGATATACAGCCCAAAACACGAAACAGAATTACACTGTGACGCTAGCAGTCATGGATTTGGTGCCATAGCGAAAGAAGTTGGTTCCTTCACATGGATCGGAACCACGTATATCGCAAACAAGCGGGAAATCAGCTCCATCCACATCGGCTGCCATCAAATTAGGCTCACTCCCGGAAATTACTCATGGTGACGTGGATTCCAAATTTTGGCTGTTGCCCCGGCGCGCTATAACCCCTGCTCCGAGAACATTAACGGCCATTCCACGTGCCCTCTCGCCGCGACCGACATTCATGCCGACAAGGATGCCAATGGTCAAGCTTAACACTACACCAACTATTATCAAACCTGCAGGTGAAGAGATAATAATAGTGCACGACGCTAAGGGATGTCAGGACGCCGCTATCGCGTTAAAAGCGCCTGTAAGAGGTTCGGCTCACATAATAGCCATGGACGGCCAATGGACCTTCCAAGGGACAAGGAAAACGGTCACTTCACTGGTTTTGGCTAGCGAAACCAGTCCTATTTTTGTATTGGAACTGCAAGAGAACCCCCGGTTACTAAAACAAGGGTTCCTGCGCTGCATAATTGAGTCGGAATTACGGACTAAAATAGTGACTAGCTTATCGAAAACCCCAGCCTTGCTGGCAGCCCAGTTTGAACTCCGGCCATAATCGTGCCTTGAGTGGCATATGGCGCACGCAGCCTTCGTCGAACAGACTACGGGGCAGGATTGGGGACAAGTTCCCCAGCTGAGCATAAATACGTTATGTCGTCAATATGGTGTTCCGGTCAACGATTTCAAGAGTGAAATAATTAAAGCAGTGAAGCGAAGTCCGAATTACTGGGCAAAACGCCCCTGGTCCCAAGTAATGATGGCACAGGCTGCAGGCGATGCTAGTCATGATTAGTCCAGCGTTAAGATCGAACTTATTTGACAAAATGAACGACGCAGCTATTGGTACGATGAAGGCCCAAAGCCAAGCATTACGGGAAAAGCTAGCTAGCTCCCGAACGGACCGTCCAGTGCCAGCTCTGATCGACTCGCTCCCACCGCCGCAACAGTAACTGCACGGATGGGTCAATAATAATCTTACGCGCTCCGTAGTCGTAGCACTCTCGCGTAAGCACGCAGCCACTCAGACTGTCGATAGCGAAGGAGATAAGACCGATGAGACTGCTTCGGTTCTTAAACGCAGGAAATCGCAGTAATCGATTCATCTATCGTAAATTTGTCACACTGTGTTTACCGGATTCCAAATTGCTTTTTGTTGTGTTCAGTGTTCAATAAGTAAATACAAATCGAAATTTAAAGAAATGGACAAAAAGAAGAAACTATCTGGTGCCCAATTCAGGAAGAAGAAGAGGAAGAGGGATATGGAAATGGGGCTTAAGGTGACAAATTACAAGATAAGTAATTATGTATCGTAAGATTCATGTCCGAATAGAAATAAAAATCAATCGACCTCAGTGCAAACTTTGACATTGGAAAATGTTTCACTTTGTCCTGGAATTTCTATTCCAACACCACCTCCACTACAAGAAGCTGGTACATCAGTTCAACTTATGTCACCCACAGAAACTTTTGATTTACCATCAATTTCATACCCTTCTGTTGATCGATTGCAAGATCCTGGTATGTGGCCTGTCTTAACACAGGATTTGATTCAAATTCTTGTGGAAAATGGGTCAACCCAGTTAAATGAAACGAACTATTTATTTCCTTCCACAAAAAATAGGAAATTTAGTTCAACAAACTATAACAGAATATTGCCGAATGGATCTTCTATCATACGGAGTTGGTTAGTTTATTCGAAGTCAAAGGATGCGGTATATTGTTTTGCGTGCAAACTGTTTGCCAAATCACCAAAAATCGGGTTAGCTTCTTCTGGGTTTTGTAAATAGAACTACATAAAGCGAATGCTCAAGGAATATGAAATTAGTGGTTACCATTTACAAAATATTCAAAAGTGGAAAAATTTAGAGAAAGGGCTTAAAAATAAATACATCACAGATGCTAATATGTAATTGGTATAACGAAAGAAATCAATCATTGCAGATCAATATTTAGCTTCACAAAATTTAGCGTTAAGGAGATCTTCAGATAGTTTATTCGAAAATGACAATGGCAATTTTTTAAAACTATTGTAGGCTGTAAGCAAATTCGATATGGTTTTGGAAGAACACTTACGTCGGATTACAAAGTGTATCGTACGCAGACGAAATGCCTGATGGGTGGAAGACTTCGATCATGACAGCACAGTTCAGTTCAGTTTAGTAGAGGAGAGGAGAGATTGACATGTAGAAGAAAAGATGTTCAGTCGGAAAGATGAGAAAATAAATGGAGGTTTTTTTTTCCGCTACGGTTTTCCTCCAACAAAATTGGAGTGTGTTTTATTGAGTGCTTTGTGTAGTGAGTTTCATCGGAAACACAAAGAAAGAGACTCAATATTCATATCTCAGTAAAAATATACAGAATGAGGTTATAGAAATAATGTCTAATACTATCAAGTCAAAAATTATAAGTAATGCAAAATTATCTAAATATTTTTCACTAATTGTGGATAGTACGCCCGACATAAGTTGAATTGAGCAGGTGTCAATTATAATACGATTTACGCAGGGAAACACAGAAAATGTGTTATTAAAGAACATTTCAGTGGTTTTATAGAAGCAAATGATACAACTGGCTTAGGTTTGACGAATTTGGTCTTGGGACACTAAGCTAAATCTGGCCTTTCAATTAGTAATTGCAGAGGACAAGGGTATGATAATGGATCCAATATGAAAGGCAAAAATGCTGGAATGCAAGCTAATATCAAAATTTTAGAACCAAGAAATTGTTTGTGCCATGTGCATCGCATACTCTTAATTTGGTAGTAAACGACTCGGCAAGATGTTCACAGGATGCTGTTTTCTTTTTCAGAATTGTACAAAAGTTGTATAATTTTTTTTTTATCCAACAACAAAGTCTGAAAAAGAGTTACTTTTATTATGTTCCACACTCGAAAAGGCACTATCATTTTATAATCAATTTGACATATGAGGCTATCAGTGCAACAGTGGCCTAACCCACCAGCAAAATTATTGGAGATAGATGCAATGTTTTTTCCATAACATTTTATACAAATGTTCCTCAATAATAAGATTTTCTGTCATCTCTCCGCAGTATATAAAACTATTTTTTATATTAATCTAATGACAACAGAATGCAAGTATAGATTCTAGAAAAATCATTTTTTCAGTTTTCATGGTTTTGTGGGTTAGGCCACTGTCATATTATCTAATGAGTTAGTTGGTGAGTTCAAATTCCACTCTGGTCCAACCGATGTTTTAAATTTCATTATGGAACACGGATTAAAAGCTTCAGTGCCGAATACTGTTATTGCAGGAAAGATTGATTGGTCTTTCATTTATTTCAATTGAGAAAGACTTGCCAGAAAAGTTAATTTTTTGTAAGGTATCTAACGTGGTGATAACAATACACAACAATAAACAGAAATGTTATCGCCTTAAATTTTTATACTTTTTTCATATGTAGGTATATTTCCAGTTTAGTGTCATCATTTTCTTTAGCGCCCTTATTCAGAATTAGGAGCATATGAAAACAGGAAAAGGCTTAGCTTTTGTAGTTGTGTACCCATGTTGGGACCTGGTTGTGCACTGTATGATACTTCCTGAAATTCATTTACAATGGTTTTTTGCTCTCTTTCAAAACGCAAGGGAGCGCTCAGTTCAATCAAAGCACAGGGCGCCCAAATATCTAAGACCGGCCCTTTGTTTGGCGTTGGACAATTCCAGAAATTTTTCTATTCTATGTAGTGAGTCTTATTTTATATATACATTTTTTATTTTTTGAATTAAAGGACAGACGGACAGGACAGACGGACAGGACAGACGGACAGGACAGACGGGACGGAATTAAAAATGTAATAAAATATAATTTAACTAAAAAAATAAAACAATCAAAGAAAGTGAGAAACGGAAAATAATACAAATGGGGTAAATTTTTTTTTATTTTGTACCCATATTTTTTTATTTGTTTTGGCCTTATATTGTTTTTTTTTTTTTTTTTTGGTTTAGCCGTATGGTTTTTTTTTGGTGTTTTCCTCTAATTTTGGTTGGTAATTGATGAAAGGCTAAGAGCCAAAATAGAATGAACCCGAGCGTATAAGCTCCTTAAGGTATAAGTCCAATGCACGCTTGCTTTGCTTTATGTACTTTGACAGATGAAATGAACTGTGTGCTACCTCATGAATACAGTTTCAATGATTAAAGTACACAAGGCGAAGCAAGCGCAAAACGCGGCGAAATGGCAAAACTTCATTTCAATGCTTGAGTGACGCGCTTTGACGTTTCACATGCAGCGTTGAGGTGTACGGTTTCCGACTTTCCGAGTTCAATTGACTTAATCCCTTCATGGTTAAGTAAAATGTTTGAAGAAAAAATTATAAATGCGGTTTTTTCTTACAAATGTTGGTGGGAAAAAACAGCTGTATTATATCGAAATAAACTGAGAAAAGAAAAAGCTTGGATGGAAGGATGGAAGTTGCCGCTGCTGTTGGCGAACCATGTGAGTAAAAAACAATTTATAAATGTACTTAAATTGAAAACAGTTTGTTTTTTTTTCAGATGAAGCGTGCAAAAAAAGGTGGAAATCCCTTCGGGATAGATTTGTTTCGTTGGAGCGACACCACACAACGAACTGGAGGACTCCTCAGCTGTCACCATGAGCAGCACCACCAGCAGTGCGAAACGGCAGAGGGTGGACAAGTGCGAGGAAGAGTTTTCCTCCCTATTGAAGCAGGTCGGATCAGTAATTGAAAAGAAAACACGGAAGATTGATCCCATTCTGTACAGCGTCCAAGAGTATATTGACAAAGTCAAAGAGGAGGACAAAGCAGACTTTAAATTTGACATACTAAAGCTGGTGCGAGATAAATTTAAGGAGTACAATGTTTAAGAAAAACTCAATAAATATGAATTAAAATAATAGAGAATTAGTATTACTTTATTTCTTCAATTATAAGTAGTAACATTGTATGAGAAAGCGTTATATCTTGTTGGAGAAGAGATAGTGCCGTAATTTATTTCTCAACTCATAAGTATCATTTCTGCTCCGATTTGCTGATACTCGTCCAACTGATGGCATTGGTATTACTTCCTGGCGCCAAGTCCTTTCTATGACTTGATTGTCTTCATATCTGTTTACGTAGTCCGATGTAATGTAAGAGGCGTCGGTCATCCTCACGAAATTGTGAAGAGCAATAGTTGCTTTTACAATTTTCTCCGCATTTGAAGGAGCCAGGCATAGTGTCGTAGTATTCTCCATTTGGCGGTTAATATTCCGAATGCGTTCTCGATTACACGTCTAGCTCGTGAAAGTCTTCGATTGAAATAATCTGACTGTTCATCTAGAGATACTCCAGGAAACTGCCGCATTAAGTAATTTTTTAGTGGAAAGGCAGCGTCACCAACAAAGTACATTGGGAATGTCGTTCTGCTATTCGGTAAGGGTCTACTGCTCGGTATTTCCAATTTGTTTGTCTTAATTCCTTTTGCCAGATTGGAAAAGAGGAAAACACCGCCGTCGCTTTGGCTTCCAAATGCTCCTATGTCCACTGACGTAAGGATGTAGTTTGCGTCGCAGACTGCCAACAACATTATACTATAAGTACCTTTATGGTGCATTTACTACACTTAACGTTTGCGACGAGCCTCTATCCCAACCAAAAAATCAATCAAAGAAATAGCTCATGCAGTCGCAAGAGTCTTACATTCAGAAACGGTTTGCAATGGCCTGATGGGGGTAGCTTCTCGCCTCGAGGCGAGCCTCAAGGGTGACCGGATTTAGCCGGGCAAGTGATAGCGATGTGCTTGCCGTCTAAAGCACCAATACAGTTCGGCATGTTCCAACTATGGTAAAAATCCGCTGTAACCGAGGTCTGGAGAAAACCCAATCAAGAGATGAACATAAAAAATTTGTGTCCAACTATCAAACATGGAGGTGGACATGTGATGGCTTGGAGCTGCATGGCGTCATCAGGCGTAGGAAACCTGCATTGTATAGATGGTATCATGGATAAATGGAAGTATCTCAACATTTTTAAAGACAATTTATTGAGCTCTGCGAATAAGTTGGGGCTCAACCGCAGATACATTTTTAACAAGACAACGATCCCAAGCATTGTGCACATATTGCGAGGGAGTGGTTACTGTATAATGTACCCAAACAACTACAGCCCCTCCCCAGTCGCCAGATTTAAGCCCCATAGAACATTTATGTGAATTATTAGATAGGCGCTTGTGAAAACATTCCATAACTTCTTTGAGTAGGTTAAGAGCTATTTTGCAAGAAGAATGGGATAAAATAACTGTTAACGAAACTACAAACTTAGTAAAAAGTATGAATAATAGACTAAAGGATGTTATTAAATATAAAGGATTTCCAACTTGATATTAAATAATAGAATTCATTGATTTTTCTAACATTTTGTTAATCTGTACGCAGACTTTTTTGAGAGAAATTTCCGATTATAATTGCTTTTTATTTTTTATAAATATGAAGAACATATTATATTTTTTTAAAGTCTTTGTATCTTGAGAGATCAATAGCTGATGAAAATCAAAATAAATTTAAGTTCGATTTGTTCGTTTTAGTACAATTTTTTGGACTAGAAGATCAAAAGGACCAACGACGAGAGGACGAGATGATTGGCAGATTGAGGACTGAATATTCAACCGCCAGTGAGAAGAATATCAAGCAATTTATTTTATCTGTAAGTCCTGATAAATGGACTAGAAAAAGAACTTGTGAGGAGTTTCCTGGAACATTTTCGTATGCAGTTCGAAAGTCCAAACGGACATCAGATTCTGAAGGAGATGTGCATATCCCGCACCGGAGAAGCCTTACTTCCGATATTATCAAGACAGTGGAAGACTTCTACAGTAAGGATAATATAATTCGAGTCATGCCTGGTAAAAAGGATTTTATTGCAATTAAAATAGACGGCAAGAAAAATCACGTCCAAAAACGTTTGGTTTTGGGGAATTTGAAGGAAGTGTACCAGCACTTTAAGGAAACTTATCCTGAACTGAAGATAGGATTTTTCAAATTTGCTTCCCTACGACCCAAATACTGTGTTTTGGCTGGATCTCCTGGAACACATTCGGTGTGTGTGTGTGTCATCCATCAAAATGTAAGGCTTATGCTGGAAGGTTGCGGTATTAAATATTTTACTGCAAATGAAGATACTCGATTTTACGACTACCGGTCGTGCCTTGCTGTTGGAATATGCAATCCTCCCAATATTGGTTGCTTTTTAAACCAATGTATCGAATGTCCAGGATATGAAAAAGTAAAAGAACTTTTCCAGAATGCTTTCAGTAACAATAATGTAGAAAGTGTTACCTACAACCAATGGACGTCAACAGACCGGTCAACGCTAGAGACTAAAATACAATCTTCAGATGAGTTTATAGATTGCTTTGTTCAACGACTTCCTTCTTTACTTCGGCACGCATTCTTCACTGAACAACAAGCCAAATATTTTGAAGAGAAAAAGAATAAGTTACCAGTAAATGAGGTTGTTGTGGTTATGGATTTTTCAGAAAATTATTCCTTCGTTGTACAAGATGCGGTGCAAGCGTTTCACTGGAATAACTCTAAAGCCACAATCCATCCGTTTGGGATTTATTATAGGGTGGAGGGACAACAGGACGTTCAAACCACAAATTTTGTAATTATTAGCGATTGTTTGCAACATAACACTATAGCCGTTCATCTATTTCAACGCTATTTAATAAAATTCTTTACAGATAAGTGTTTTAATGTAAAGAAAATACATTATTTTTCGGATCTAAATAAAATATCTGCGATGGTCTCGGTGGTACAATAAAGCGACTTGCAGCAAGAGCAAGTTTACAGCGGCCAATAGAAGACCAAATAACAACTCCATTAAAACTTTTCGAATGGGCTAAGGATAATATAGTAAATATTAATTTCCAATTCATCGACTGCGAACAATATAAAAATGAAGAAAATTTATTGAGAGAAGAATACAATCTTATACAAGCAATTCCTTCAACTCAAACAGTACATTGCGTTATACCTGTGAGGAAAGGATGCGTGAAAATTAAAAAGTTTTCTCTATCTTCTGAAGAAGGTGAACATGTTTTGTTTAAATAGATTATGTAACTAGCATGTAAAAATAAAAAAAATGAATGTAATGCATGTAAAGCATGTTTTAATTTTTTATTTTATGTTTTAATTTGTTATGTTTACCATAATAGAATACCATATATATACATTTTGTTGAATCTTTTATTAATTTTTTATGTTTCTACTTGTTCAAATATTATTATTCAATGTCAAATCATTTTAAATTTAGTTACTGTTGCCTGGAATGAATAGCATTAATAAAATACTCCGTAGAAATTGTAATTTTCTAAACCAAATTTAATTTTTTTAATATATTATACATATTATAAAACATTAATATTTTTAATGAAATAGTTGCTCAATTAAATTATTATTGAACTAAACTATCTTAAATTTATGATTTTAATAGCTGGCCATAAATGTAGTATCATAATATTAAATCCTCTTTACATACGAGTACTCGTAAGTAATCAAAATAATTGTAACTTTTCTATGAAATAATTGAGAACCACTGATGTTCTTCTATTTTTTTACCCCGATCCCATTGCGATCCCAAGTTCATTTTTTGATATGTTTTGAAGAACAGTATAATACACAAAATATAAAAAAATAAAAAAAAAAAAATCATCGGCAATTTGAGATATTCAAGGATAAAGGACAAAATCGTTATCCTTGAAAAAAAAAATCAAGGATAAATTTTATTGGTATTTTTCTTATTTTGCGACAACCTTCCCCTTTAAAATAAGTCCTATTTTATTATTCTGTGATAAAAATTAACAGAGATATGAATTTTCAAAGAGGTCTTTGACACCATTTTTGCGAAATCTTTAACATATTATAACTAACAAAAAAAATGAGTTAGAAAAAAAAAATTGAAATTATATTTTTTTTTTCACTAGTTCTTCAAGCAAAAAAAATTTTCAAAAGAATCGGCGATGGTAAGGTCACAAAATTGGCCTTTTTTTGCGATTTTTCATGGAATGACCCTATATGCGAATACTGTGGCCTAAGCTGTTCACGCGGTGATAGTTTGAATAGGCACATCAAAAGTATGCATCTAAGGGATGATAGTAATAAATGCCAATTTTGTTCGAAAATATACACGCGGAAAGATGTATTATTGAAACATCTAAAACAGTGTAATAATAATAATCAAGTGCAACCATTAACATCATCAACAATAGCGCAACCAGCAATACCAACTACATCACCATCAAAGAAATGTAGCTCATGTAAGTTAGAAGTGACGAATAAAGACTGGAACTATCACGTTCGAACAAATTTACATAAAAGAAACACTGCTGTCTCGATTAATGAAAATTTTAAAGTTTTAAAGAGTTCTTTTGAAGAAAGAATCGAAACATTAATTTTGGAAAATAAGAATCTCGAAATAATAGTGCCGAAACAGTTTTTAGTTACATGTGAAAATCTAGTAATTGAAATCTTGAAAGAACATTTAGTGAAGCATACAGCCTTCAAATTCAATCTAGAATTATTTGCTGTATATATAAAATATACTAAAAACAATAATGGCGATAATATTGACGTAGTGTACGATGTAAAATCTTTTCAAACAAGAATGCGTAATGTGCAGAGTGAAGAAGAAATAGTCTCTATCTATAGATCAATGATGGACGAAATTTCTGTTAAAAGTGAAGAGTTTCAAGAGCGTGATAGTGGGTGGACAATAGTGGAAATAACCCACCTTGAAATAAACATTAATCAGTATAAACCGTTAAGAGGTGTTGAGTGCCGCCGGAATTTCGTTTCCGGTGCTTACGGGTGCTTTCGATACCTAATAAAGTACCGAACGCACTTGTAAGCACTGGAACGAACGAAAAAGCAAAACCGGCTTGGCTGGAAAGAGGGTTCCGCTACTCGATAGTAGCCGGGTTGAAACGGGACAGAGAAAAAACGAGGTGACCGTGTGACTGTGCTGGGTGATGCGAGAAACGAAATCCGATGAATTCGACGACAAATCGCTCAAACGTTATTTTTTCGATTCGAAATAAAGTCACGGTAGTCGTGAAATTAAACGAAATACAGCAAAAAGAAAAAAGAAAAGGAGTGATAGTTTGGCGAGATTTTGTTGCCTTGTCATGATTGTGTGCGTTGTTTTTGGTTTGTTTACATCGTTGCGTTCACGCATACACTCGTAATTGTGCGTCGGAGTGCGTCGTCGGTTAACAATGGCCCATAAGAGTTTTGGTCCCAAACCGAATTAAAGCAAGCACAAGCACCTAAATTACATATGTGAGCTCAGAAAGAGGCAAAACGAATTTAAAAAAAAAAGAAAAAGGAAAAAAATATAATACAAATTTAAAAATGTATAAAAAAATGAATTAAAAATTAAAACGAATTCTTTTTTGGAAAAATGAATTAAAAAAAGAATAGTATATAAATATATATTAAAGTTAAATATGACCAGACGGACCGGACAGATGGACTGAATTAAAATAATTAAATAACCAAAATTCCATAAATAAAACATAATGAAATTCTAATGGGTTAAAAATTTGAAGCAGAGTAAAAAGGGGTGAGTCTAATTTATATTTCTTTTCTTTGCATTGCATTCCTTTTTTTTGTGTTATCTTGTTTCATGTTTTTTTTAGGTTTCTTTTTTTTTATTTCTTTTTACGATGAATAAAGGCTAGAAGGCCCGGTAAATGAACCCGAGCGTCTAGCTCCTTAGCCCCGAACCTCAATAAGGGGCTACGACGCGAAATGTTCTAGAGGACAGTCGTGGCTGAGGTAGGGTGGGCAGAGCAGGGCGCTATTAACACCAGAGCGCCCTGACAAATCGCGGAGCCGCGCCATCCAACCGCTTCTTGGTCTTTCACGACCAATTGGGAAAATAATCCCAATTTTTTTTGTATTCCCTTGGATAAGTCGGCGCTGATAATTTTTGTTGTATAGGCCAAGGGTTTAATGGTCTGAGTTGGAGCAAGTACCCCCCCCACACTGCCGTAGCTAGTCCCGGCCGCCAGCAAGAGCGTCGCACCAGCGAAAACTCAGCCACCAATTCGGACGTAGGTGGAATTGGCCCTTCTGTCCCGAACCTTCCTTTTCCTTTCAATTATTTTGACTTTTTTAAGTCAAAATAATTCTTCCAAGGCCTCAAACACAACAGAGGTTCGCAGTACATAGAACTTCCTAAATTTTTAAAAGAAAAACATGCTTGTGTCAATGTGAAGAACTATGACGAGTATTGCTTTAAATGGTGCATAATATCAGCCTTAAGCCCGGTAGATTATGGAGAACATAATGATAGAACCACAAGCTATCAAATTGAAAATATAGAAAAAAGTGACATCATTTTGAAAAACGGAAAAACTGTTAATTTCGGCCAATTACAATTTCCATTAAAAATCGACGAAGTTAAAATATTCGAAGAAATTAATCCGGATATAAGTATTAACGTGTTCGGTTTTGAGAAGGAGGGAAATGCTATAGTTGGACCATACTATACAAGGAAAGAGGAAAGACCTACACATATAAACATGTGTTGAGTCGCCGCAGTAAGAAAAAATAAAATGAACGAATTGAAATTTTAAAAAAATAAAATGAACGAATTGAAAATTAAAAAAATATATAGAATAGCGAAATGAATTTACAATAACCAATTAAAAAAATATATAGAATAGCGAAATGAATTTACAATAACCAATTAAAAAAATATATAGAATAGCGAAATGAATTTACAATAACCAATAAAAAAACAAATCTATAAAAATAATGAATTAGTTAGGGAAAATAAAATGACTAATGACAGGACCGACGAAGAACGGATTTAATAATAAAAAAAAAAAAAATAAACATATAAATTTTGAATAAAACGAGTTACAACCAGCGAATTAAAGGAAAATGGGGTGAGTCGTATTTTTATAATTTTTTTATTTGGCTTATATTGTGTAATGAGCCGCCCGCGGTTTTTAAATTCAAAATCCAACGGACATCACCGCAACGCGCGCAGCGCCCGGACCCACGGTGGCGGAGGAGAGAACTACCGCGCACTTGCGAGCGAGACAGATGACGCTCGCCCCAGTCAACGCCGAACCACAGCCGCATCAAGACGTGCAAGAGCAGCCATCAGAAGCCGAGGCAGCAGTTTAGTTTTTTTTTTGTCTCAAGTGCGCGTGCGTATATATAAAAAACGTGGAAACCATCGCAGGAGGATAAAAAGAAGGACACAGGATCATCACAGGAGGGTACCGTACACGAAGGTGAGTGTCATCGAGGCAGGTACCGTTTTGGCGGTCGTAGCATCTCGTCAGTTTATTTCAAGAAATAACAGTTAAAGTCTGAAGAACTGGTGCGCACTGGTCAAAAAAAACATGTTACCTCTTGGACTATTATTTTTCCAACGACATAAATTAACTTTTGATAGAACACACCGAGATTTCATAGAATGATTCTGTTGGCACTTAAGATTCTGCTTCTGCCAGTCGCTCCGCTATTCGTTGCCTTTGTGATTAGACATAGCAAAACCAAGCAGATCCAGTTTTAGAAAGTTCGGAGTATAGCGTTCTTTTTGGCAATCCTTCCGTTTATTTCCATAAAACTGATAGATTAGACCGATATGTTTTCTGGAGGAAGAAATTTCCAAGTTTCTGGGTGAAGGTTAAGGAATTTAAGGGGGTTAAAAAAAAAAACTTATATAAATTTTCTTGATCAATCTGGTCTTCTTTAACGCGAATACATTAGATCTTTCGATTGTTTTTAAATCATTTTTTTTTTATACATTATTTAATAAAAGAAATTCTTCTTCGAACAGTCATCCTTCAGTATTGAATTGGCGATTATTTCCGCCTTTGGTTTTAACCTGACTGGGCCCCAAGGTACCCGTCCTTGGACGGATTATTCCTTTTATTATACCCTGACAATTCAATACCTACACATAGTGGTTATATTAATTGATCATTCGTCGGATGATCTCACCCTGGATGTTCCCTCCTCATACATAACTTCCTCCACCCTCTTTTCCGCACCCTACGTGCTTCTGGCCCCCTCACCTACAATCCTTTCAAGCCCGCTGACAGATAGAATGGGAGTTCTCAAACCCATTCGTCGGCCCACCGAGCATAATTAATCGGTTCACGGATCGAAACGGCAAATCCACCCCATCCGACGAGCTAGCACGTGCTTTTATGCTAGATGCTCAGCCGTTTCAGTGGTCATCCGTGGGACTAATGTGTCCAATGACGCATAGTCAACGAAAAACACATAGGAAAGTTACCCTTCATTTTGGTGAAGAAATGTCGACTTCTTCCGAGAGATGGAGGGTGACTTTCCGTCCGCCAGGTTTTACGTCCAAATTAAAGACGAAGGCCAAGTCTTCCGGACGTTCTGCGGACCTAATCGTTACAATTGTTTTAGTGATGTTTTTCAGTTTTCTTTTCTTGATGGATTTTTTTTTGGTTTCCTTTTTTTGGTAAAATGTTCAGCGGCTAGTAGAGCCAAGTGAAATGAACCCGAGCGTTTAGCTCCTTCACCCCGAACCTCAACAAGGGGCCACGACGCGAAAAATGTTTTAAGGACAGTCGTGGCTGAGGTAGGGTGGGCAGAGCAGGGCGCTATTAACACCAGAGCGCCCTGACAAATCGCGGAGCCGCGCCATCCAACCGCTTCTTGGTCTTTCACGACCAATTGGGAAAATAATCCCAATTTTTACCTACCCTTGGATAAGTCGGCGCTTACAATTTTTGTTGTACAGGCCTAGGGTTTAATGGCCTGAGTTTAGCAAGTACCCCCCCCCCCCCCACACTGCCGTAGCTAGTCCCGGCCGCCACCAAGAGCGTCGCACCAGCTGAACTCAGACACCAATTCGGACTTAGGTGGAACCTTCTTTTTCCTTTCGACTATTTTGACTTTTTCAAGTCGAAATAGTCCTTCCAAGGCCTTAAGGGGGTAGATGCACTTAGAATTTTTGAAAAATCGATTTTTTTTTTTTTTTCATTTTCTTAAAGTATGATGTTTCAAGAATATTGTCTGAAAATTTCAAGTCAATCCGATGAATAGTTTTCAAGATATTTAGTAATTACTGAAGCAACATTCAACCTCTCGGTTGTGAATAGAGCAGGTAGCGGACGGCAGCTGCAAGCGCCCGGTTTTGTCACGCCTATTATTTTGTATGAATAGAATAATTTCAAGTATAGTTTTCAAGATATTTAGTAATTACTGAAGCAACATTCAACCTCTCGGTTGTGAATAGAGCAGGTAGCGGACGGCAGCTGCAAGCGCCCGGTTTTGTCACGCCTATTATTTTGTATGAATAGAATAATTTCAAGTATAAGATGGAAAATTTTTGGTTAAATTTCATTTTACACTCGACATTGGAAGTGAGTAGTCGATACACGTGTTTTTTGATTTGTGAAAATTGTTTTGAAAATTTTATCATGGATCGTGCGAAAGGTTCAAGAGAACTTCGAAAGTCTAATGGTGTTCGTAAATCGCGTACTGTCAAAAGAAAAAATGTATTCAATCCAAAGACAGCGGAACGTGATCAAAGTGTTCTTAGTTCGTCAGCTAAAAAATTAAAACGTGACCTCGAAGACAGTGCGCCTGAAGATAATGGTGTTGAATACAGAATAATAAACTTTATATCTGTTTTTACTGCTATTGCAAGTATTGTCAAGTGTAAGGAGTGTGATGGAGATGTGAAATTTCAGACAGCTAGTACACGTGGCTTGGGATTTAAAATTGTAGTGGCTTGTAATAATTGCGTTCACGAAAATATTCCCTCATGTTCTTTTATAGGACGTTCCTATGAAATAAATAGACGATTCATATTTGTAAGTAGAGTCCTAGGATTGGGATATGAAGCCATGCGAAAATTTTGTGGTCTGATGGACATGCCACAATTTTTAGATAAACGTACCTTCCAAATGTTATTGAAGCAAATACTAGATAGTAGTAAAAGTGTCGCTGAATCATTATTAAAAAAAGCTGTAGATGAAGAAAAACGAAAAACATCAAATGCTGAAAATAAAGAAACTAATGAATTGACTGTTTCTGGAGATGGAACATGGCAAAAACGTGGCTTTACTTCTTCGTTTGGGGTTTCTACGATTATTGGTTATTTTACGGGAAAAGTTCTGGATTTAAATATCAAGAGTCGTTATTGTAAGCTGTGTGAATACATGAAACCTAAAATAAATACTGTTGAGTATGAAGAGTGGAGCGAGAATCATAAAGAAGTCTGTTCTGCGAATCACGAAGGATCATCAGGCAAAATGGAAGTCGACTCAATTGTCGAGATTTTCACCCAGTCAGAATCAAAGTATGGAGTTAAATATACAAATTACATTGGAGATGGTGATTCAAAAACGTATTCTGGAGTTTTGAAAGCCACTCCTTACAAGGATACTGTAATAAATAAGAAAGAGTGTATAGGTCACGTACAGAAACGTATGGGAACTCGATTGCGCTCATTGAAGAGCAAGGAAGCCGGTCTTGGAGGAAAAGGTAAACTGACAGGGAAAATGATTGACAAATTAACTGTTTACTATGGTTTAGCCATACGTCGGCATTGTGATTCGCTAGAGAACATGAAAAATGCGATATGGGCAACATTTTATCATTACAGCTCAACGGATGAAAAACCACAACACGAGAAGTGTCCAAAAGGTGAAGACTCTTGGTGCTCATATCAACGAGCTGAAGCTAAAGCAGAACTTGATTCTTACGAGCACGATTATAAGCCCTTACCTCCAGTTGTTTTAGATGCTATTAAACCTGTTTATAAAGATTTAAGTAATGATAATTTACTTTTGAGATGTATTGGTGGTTTCAATCAAAATAATAATGAAAGTTTCAACCAGCTCGTGTGGAAAATAAGTCCCAAAACATTGTGGAGTAGTAGCACTATAGTAGAAATTGCTGCATATGTCGCTGCATGTTTGTTCAATGAGGGTTCACATTCATTATTACTGATTATGAATTCACTTGGGATTGATTGCGGACCCAATTCTCACCGTTACACGGAAAAAAGAGATTCAGAACGAATAGATTTAGCGAACAGGCGGGCAAACGAGAATACCCGCGAGGGCAGAATGCGTCGAAGACAACACCAGCTAGATGTTTTAGAAGTTTCAAAATCTGCAGAAGCTCTATTATATGGTCCAGGTATTGATGATTCAATATTAATATCTAAATAATTCTATTAGGCTACAAATTTTATGTGATAAACGAGTCTAAGCTAGTCGGACTAAATTTTTCTAGCAAAAATTTTTCAAAGTTTAATAACTCGATGAATATTGAATTTAACCAAATTTTGTAAAGAATACTTTCGCTTCAAAAATTCTTAAAACATACGAAAATAAAAAATCAATTTAAAAAAATGAAATTTTTCAAAGAAATTATTTAAACAATTAGCTATAAACAATTAAATGTTCAAATTATCAGCAAAAAAATGTGATATTCGGATTTTACAGATAAAATTACGCAAAATTTAACTTTTTCTATTTAATTAGATACTTAACACCAAAATTAAACAAGATCTACTTTTAAAAAACTTTAAACGCGTTTTTATCAAAACTGTGTTTTTACATTCGGTGCCCAATTTAACTCGAAAACCATTGGGTGGATATTGATGAAATTTTAATATTATCTTTTTGGCATTAAGAACTAGTCTTTAATCGAAGGATATTGATTTTTGTTAACAATTACTATATTTTTTAAACAATTAACTTTTAACATTTTATCGAAAATCAGAGTCCAAAGTTTCGAATGCCACCATTTTGTAAATTTTCAAAAAAAAAAAAAAAGCTTCGATTAAAGACTGGATTTATTATTAAACTAAAGGTTTCACCTTGGTTTTTCGAATTCAGATGATCCAGAAGGCTGTTGTGATGGACACCGCGAAGTACTACTCGCGGGAGAGGATCCAACCGATATGGCGATATTTTGATAAATAATATGTATTTTTTTTTTTTTTTTTCATAAATGTTAAGTTAAAGCATTGTATAAAAACTCTGTATAATTTATTTTGTAAAATAAACTTAATTACTGTAAAAAAAAATTTTTTTAAAATAGGCCTTTTTTTACGCTTCTGAGTGCATCTACCCCCTTAAACACAACACATGTTATTACTGCAAGACGAAGAAAAATCACATTACGTATGGATCAAACACATGTCAAGGTAAATTATTATTATATATTCCCTTTAAAAATTATATTAAAAATTTATGTTTCTTCTACAGATTAATCAAAAGTCAACTTACACTACATGAACATCAAATTTATATGTGTAACACCTGTCTGCAGCATTTCTATCAACAAGAAACTCTCGATCTACATAAGCCGGAATGTAGCAGACTTGTAACGAAAATGCCAACACCGGAAAAGTCGTTATTATCATTCACCGAGCATCAACGGAAATTAGATGTCCCGTTCGTGATATATGCAGATTTCGAGTGTATACTGAAAAGTGTAGATACGTGTTCACCAGATCCTTCGACCTCATCAACGACATCAATTCAGGAACATGTATCGTGCGCATTTAGCTATTATATAAAGTGTTCCTACAACAATGCACATAATCAACACCGCATATATAAAGGAATTGATTCAGCTTGTAAGTTTGTAGAATATTTAGTTAAGGATATTAAAAATATTTATTATAATTATGTTTCAAAAGTTGTCCCTATGGGTTTTCTCACATTAGCCGAGCGAAAATTTCAAAACGAGAGTAGTATTTGCCATATATGCAAAAAAGAATTAGATAATAATCGTGTCGCGGATCACTGTCATTTAACGGGAAAATATAGAGGTCCAGCACATTCAGATTGTAATTTAAAGTTTCGAGTTCCTAAATTCTTCCCAATATTCTTCCATAACTTTTCCGGATATGATAGCCATTTGTTTGTGAAAGAACTTTCATCTATTCCCGGCGATATTAACGTAATTCCTCTTAACAAAGAACTGTATGTATCGCTGTCAAAAAGAATTTTTGTAACTGAGACTGATTCAATTGAATTGAGATTTTTAGATTCATTCCGGTTTATGTCCTCTAGTTTAGAATCATTAGCTAAGAACCCATCTTCAGATGACTTTAAAATTGTACGATCAATATTTACAAATGATGAAGAGTTCAAGCTAATTACTAGGAAGGGCGTATTTCCTTATGAATATTTAAATTCGTTTGAACGATTGAATGAGTCTCAGCTTCTATCTCGTGATAAATTTTATAGTCGATTAACCGATACACACTGTTCCGAAGAGGATTACAATCACGCCCTAAACGTTTGGGAAAAGTTCAATTGCAAGACTCTTGAAGATTATCTTGAACTATATTTAAAAACAGATGTGTTGCTGTTAGAATGATATTTAAGGATGATATTTTAGAATGATATTTTTGAGAATTTTAGAAAAGTATGTAAAAGTATTTATGAACTAGATCCGTGCCAATATTATACAGCACCTGGGCTATCATGGGATGCTATGTTAAAAACAACTAAAATAACTCTGGAACTTTTAACGGATATAAATATGCATACTTTCATTCAACGAGGTATTGTTAGTGTCATCTGTGGGGATTTGGTTGAACGAAGTGATTTTGTGTGGATCGCTAAATTTTGATGTTGGTATTATTGTGGACTCACACTAGATCCACACAGAACATAAGTTCGATGGTGGTTTTTTTTGAGGGACAGAGGATGAAAAAGAAGATGGAGGGCGAAGTGGTTGTGCGTTAAAGAAATTAAGTTAAGGTTTTATATAATGAAATAGTTGAGAAAAATAGAGTTAAAATGAATGGCAAAGAAAAAGAATAAAGTATAGGATAAGTGAAGTTGCGTTAATATTGCGAGCGAGGAGAAGCAAATAGGAAATAATATGTTGAGTTAAGCGAGGAGAAAAAAAAGTGAACATGGCGACTTGACGTATTGCGAAGCTTTTAAATCGAATATAGAGAAATAAAAAACCAAACCAAATTACGCGTTATTTAAATATTGTGCGGAACGAGTTGAAGCAACTTTTGGCCAGCAAAGCAAAATGCTGAAAATTTTCGCATGCCAAAGTATTGAAAATTGCAAAGTACAGTGACGCCAAGAAGTTTTCGGTCACAGTAAACAAAGGAAAAGTGTTTAAACAAATAAATTAAATACCTTATTTAAAGTAAAATAAAAACAGATTTAAAAATAATCAACGTAAAATAAATAAAGATAATAAAATATGACCGACATCAAAAGGACAGAAACTGACCAAGACTGAATTTAAAAAAATAAACAAATTATATTACAATAAAAAAAAAGAAAACCGGAAAATGGTGTAGGCGCAGAAATAAGGTAATTCCATTATTATAATTTTTTTATATTGTTTTTTTTTATATTGTTTTTTTTTCTTTTCTTTTTGTTTTTTTTTCTTTTTGTTGCTTATTGTTCGTTTTCTTTGTTTATTGAATTTTGCTAAACATGGCTGAATAGAGAGCCTGTAGGATGGATCTTCTCGTTTGAAAACCTTCCGCCCCACTCATACCTTTCTCTAGGGGCCATATCTAAAGATTTTATTCCAGGACTGATATGGCTATGGTAGGGTGGGCTAGACGGCGCACAACAACCGCGCCTGTCGAGTTGTTAGGAGTTTTCTCGGTCTCTCATGGGAATTTTATCCCATTTTATCACCCGGGTAAGTCGGCGTGAAATTTTTGTTGTACAGGCCAAGGGTTTTATGGCCTGGAACGCGAACAACGTACCCCCCACAGCCGCAGCTAGCCCGGAAGCCAGCAAGCACGTCGCTCCAGTTTGCGTTTCAGCCACCAATTCGGACGTAGGCGGAATTGGACCCCTCTTTCCCAAACCCCTTCGGTTATTTTGACTTTTTTAAGTCGAAATAACCACTCCAAGGCCTCCGTTCACAACAGTATCAGAGGGGGTATAGTTCAATGTTCAAATAGAAATTCCGTAGCTAACAACAAATATATGTCTGACTATGTTGAAAGTAAACCATCAGAATATCTAATGTATTTAGATGCAAACAATATATGGATGGGCAATGTCGCAACCCCTTCCTTACGGTGAATTCACATGGTTAGAATCAGTTTCCGATTTTGAGGTCTTCAATATTCCTTTAAATTCTGAATATGGCTATATATTAGAAGTAGATTTAGAGTATCCAGAAGACATGCACGATCTTCATAACGATTTACCATTTTGAGCAGAGAATAAAAAAAGTCCCGGATCCAATTTTCCAAAATTAATTCCAGATTTGACAAATAAATTAAAATATATTATTCATTACAAAAATCTTCAACAATGTATTCAAAACGGTATGAAATTAACTCAAATACATCGAATTTTAAAATTTAAACAGTGGAATGCGAGAATTTACGCAAATCTATTGGAAGTGTTTTTAACCCCGGAAGATGGAACGAGATGTCTTGTACTACGATAAAGAAATGGGGAAGATTGCAGAAATTTGGACTTTGTATTTTCATTCCAAAATTGGCAGCATGTCAAAAACGAAGTATTCGGTATGTAAACATTTTTTTATTTAAATTAATTGTTGCTAATAGTTTCTTTTACTTTAGGTGGTGAAATTACTATAGCAGGAAATGTTTTACCTGGCTTTAGTGGTTACAGAACAAACAAAATTTTTTCCGAGAGGTTGCCCGTTTGGTGATGATAGTGATTGGAAAACGTCGGCAGATGAGGAGGACCACTTGAAGGAAGTTTTTCGTAGGAATGGAGCTCTTCATCCTTATATATATAAAATAGACAACGAAATCAAACGAGTGGAACGAGAGCTTGCAGATTTAAAAGAAAAAAGAAAAATAACTAAATCTTTGTCTAAGCAGAAAAGAAAAATAACGAAGGAAGAAGAAAATTTTAAAGGTATTGGAGAAATAGATGCCAAAATCCAACGAATAGAAGAAGAGCTTAAAAGCTTTGATAAATCATGCAAAAACGAGTAATGTTTAACGATACGCCTGTCATCAAACACCTTGTTGTATGGAGTTTCGCATATCGCAGTAGTCGAAAAGGAATATGGGAAATGTATGCCCGAGACAGAGCCAGATTTCAAAAAAGAATTTTAGATTTATCGAAAATATTAGATTTAATATTATGTAGTGAGCATAGAGAAAGAATTATTAATAAAAGATTTGAAGTATAAAAAAGAATGTGTTTTCAATTTTACAACCACCTGCAAGAAATATGCTGACTCATCAATAAAACAATATCCTACTACTGAATTTCACAACATTGGGCCACCTGTAAGAAATATGCTGACTCATCACTATGCTTTTTCATAAACATTGTTAGCCTACTGCTCAACTTTGGACCACCTGCAAGAAATATGCTGACTCATCCATAAACATGTTTCAACCTGATGAAATTTGATATGCTTTTTTCCGGTGATTGAAAATATGCTGACTCATACATAAACAAAGAAATATGACGACCACCCACTATGCTTTTTCATGAACAAAAGAAATATGCTGACTCACCACTCACTATGCCTTTTCATAAACATTAGCCTAAGCCCCCCGCTAGCCTAAGTTTCGGATAGCCTAAGCCCCCCGCTAGCCTAAGTTTCATTTAGCCTAAGCCCCCCGCTGGCCTAAGTTTCGGATAGCCTAAGTTTCGGATAGCCTAAGTCCCTCGCTAACCTAAGCCCCCCACTCCCCGCTGGCCTAAACCCCCGCTAGCATAAGTTTCAGATAGCCTAAGTCCCTGGCAACAACCGCGAAAAAAGCTCAAAAAACGCCCAATTTTATGCAACAGAAAACGAAAAAAATCAAAGCTCTCAACAACCGACAAAAAAGCCCCGAAAATAAACGCCCAATTTAATGCAACGGAAAAAATCAAAGCTCCACCGTCAAAAAAGCTTGGCGGTGTAAATTCCTTATCAGCTTCCTACAAGACTATGACGTCATCCATACAAAAGCTTCCACCATCTCCACCATTGGGTCTGAAACGCCATATCTATACTACTGACTTTTTCAAGTCGAAATATTCATTCCAAAGGCCTCAAACACAACATCGCAAGTAAATAACCGCGCGTTGCCGACGCTATTAACAAGGAACAAAGAGCTGCCGAGCGGAAAAGGAATCGTACAGATAATGATCCAGGTAACATAATGCGTCTGAATCGCAAATTAAATACCAAAAAGAAAAAAACAAATACGATGAATTTATAAACCAAATACATTAAAATAAATTTTATAAAAATAAAAATAAATTAAAAATAAAGTGAATGAATCTACGAATAAAAGAGAAAATACAAAACAAAACCAATTAAAATTGTATAAAAAAAAGAAAAAAAAAAAAAAAAGAGGCAAAATGAATTAGAGAAATTAGGAATATAATGAATTTAAATACTTAGATACTTAGAAGAATGAATATGAATTTTTAGGAAGTGATATAGACCGATTAGGAGTTGAAAGTAAAAGTAAGAAGTAATTATTAAACTTAGGAAGAAAGGAAAATACGGACAGCACAGGACGGGAAAAGACAGAGTAACTGGTAACAAATAAGGTAAAATAAAACTAAATTAAATACCGTTAAAGTACCGGTTTATTGATTTGGTTACGTTGTCGCGATGATTCCCCTTTATTGGTATTGATTGCCATTCTTTGATTTTTAAATAATGTCAGGCTAGAAAGAGCCATTTAAAATGAACCCGAGCGTTTAGCTCCTTAGCCCCGAACCTCAATAAGGGGCCATATCGCGAGGTTTTGTTTTAGGACAGATATGGCTGAGGTAGGGTGGGCAGAACAGAGCGCCAACAACACCAGGGCGCCCTGACAAATCGCGAAGCCGCGCCAATCCAACCGGTTCTTGGTCTTTCACGACCTGGTGGGAAAATAACCCCAATTTTTTTGATTCCCTTGGATAAGTCGGCGCTGATAATTCTTTTGTTGTACAGGCCAAAGGTTTAATGGTCTGAGTTGAAGCAAGTACCCCCACACTGCCGTAGCTAGTCCCGGCCGCCAGCAAGTGCGTCGCACCAGCTAACACTCAGCCACCCATTCGGACGTAGGTGGAATTGGCCCTTCTGTCCCGAACCTTCTTTTTCCTTTCGACTATTTTGACTTTTTCAAGTCAAAATAGTTCTCCCAAGGCCTAAAACACAACATGCTTCAATTATTCAGCTAAGTTCACAGAAGTGTGTTAGTGTTATTCTTCGGAAAACTTAACGTGTCGTGAAGTTCAATAGTTTTGAAGGGTCGGTGTATCACCGAACCATCATACGTGAATAAAAGGAACGGATTTGTATCCGATTCCTACTAGTTTTGGTGGGTATGGGTAACAGAAGCTTTTTTCTCAATTTTCTCAAAATAAAACTCAATGTCACACTGACATGACGAGTCAGCTTATTCCAGCTTTTGTATCTCACTAAGTACCGGAATGCCTCTGGCGGGAATAGTTGGAAAACCAGGTTTTCGATATCTGATTTCTGACTTTTTCATCTGACTTGAACCTTTTAAAAATTCATTCGAGCTTTCACGCATACACATTTGAAAAATATATGGGAAGCTCTCATGTACACAGCAGACAGATAAAGACGCCGTGTCCATGTGAGTTGTGCCCAGTGAAAAAACATAGCAAGTGCTTGGGGTGAACCCGACAAGAACTTTCTACTGAACGTTCTGATAAGCAAAAACTATATAAAAGAAAAGGATTGCCTCGAACTCGGGGCTATTCATCAATATATACTTCTTGGCCACGAGCCTACGGATATATCGTTGTTTTAGTCAAAACCACTTTTGGCATTATCGCCTACTAACTTGCGACCAATTGGCCTGCTACGTCGGAAAACTTGGAAAGAAATAGAAAAGAAGACTCTGCGCGAATAAACAAAGAAAATTAAAAATCTTGGGCAATTAGTGCCAGATCAATTAGCGACACGCTGATTCAAAAATTGGTAAGTCTTTTTCCCTTAAATCTTCTCGATCGATTTCTGCCAACACATCGAACTCAACAACCCGTTCGCCCCTTTTTTGAGGTTAAGGGGGTTCATTGTTTTTTCCACGGGGAAAAAACGTAATATTTATAATTTCAACTACTTCTCGCAGCAGTCGGTGGAGGAGCAAGAAGTAGCTCGATGTTCACTCGATGCACTGCACGTTTCCGAGGACAGCGCGATCCAGCAGCAGTAAAGGAATTCTTGACGGCGATTTCGGTTTTTAAGGACATCGAGAAAAAATCCAACGAGGATGCATTGCGCGGCATGCCTCTGGTTTTAGAAGAATATGCTGCTACCTGGTGGATTGGTGCGAGCGAAACCGTGCGTACATTTAAGTCAGCTATTGAACTTATACGGACCAGAGTTTTTCTCCACTCAAATTCCTGACTGGAAATTTTTATAAGCGTATGTAATGGAACGCCCAAATTCAACACCATACACTCGTTACACAACCCACCTTTTAAGTCAAAATAAATATTTACTAAAGTACGCCGACGGTGCACAAATTGTTTGATGGGAGCCACAGGCGCATGCATTGACAGGAAGTTATCAAACCATGCGCAGGGTCATGAAAGGTGATGCCGATCGGCAGTTCGAAGGAGAAAAACTAAAAAATGAGGCAGCGGAGACACAGCTTTGGACCACAACGGTCGACATTTTTTTGTAAGTGGTTGAAAAGTTTTTTTTTTATTTTTGTTGAAAAGAAAACGGAAAAAGTAAAAATAAAGAAAGGAACGGAGTGATGCAGTGAGGAAGGTGGAGGAACAACTTGATCAGGGCCCTGTAATAGGCATCCTAAACCCCCCTTGCAAGAATCCGGGAAAACGCAGGGATTGCGGCTTAGCAGACATGTAAGTCTTGAATAAAAAAAAAAAAAACAAAATTATCTAAAAAATTTATTTTAATTTGTATGCAATGATTTGTGCGTTTAGTTTTCTTTGTTTGTTCGTTCTTTCCTCTCTCTCGCGGTGCCTAACTAATTTAATTTAATTTAGCAACTAACGGGAATGATTGTAGATAATTTTCGTATTTTAGACAAAACAATTCTGTGTGTGATTGGATGCATGCATGCATCTCATTACACACAGTGTTTTTGAATTCTCACGATTTGCGCTTGCCTTCTGCAATTTCAAGATTATACGACACCTGAGGAATGTGCATGAAGACAGCTGCAAACGTGGGAATCATTTCGGCCCGTTTTTACATGATTGCATTTTTTTGTCATTCACATATTGTTCAGATCTGAACACTGCTCATGATCTGAACATGGCCCATGACCTGAACATGGCCGCAGTTAAGGCCGCCGGAAAAAGGCATTCAAAAAGCTCAGGGCGACTATAAAAGTCGTGGCGGGCCACGGCTCAAAAGTTAGTACATACGAGTCAGCTTTCTGCTCAAATACACACCGGCTTTAATTTCAAACGTAAGTATCACATAAACTTGACAGACTGTTTTTAGCTGCAAGGATCGGCCCAAAGTTTCAAGGGACGACCCTCTGCAAACAACAACAAGTCAACCGCGAAATATACAAATCTATACACTGTTTTTCTGTTGTCGGCCCTCTTAACGTTTCGGCGAGAGGACATACAATCGAACAACAGGCTGCGCCAAAGGTTCTAACTCAGCCGAAAACAAAACGACTCCAAACGCATTAAGAAAGGTCGAATAAAGAAAAGGGAGTTCTCACAAAACCGGCATTTTCATTTTTTCATTCCTTTCCCAAATTTCAGGAAAGAAGGGATCGGACGTGAGAGTCCGACCACATATTTTAGTCGTTAAGTTTTATCTAATAATAAAGAGTTAGTTGCTGTTCAACCTTAGGACCGGTCGTTTCATTTTTTGGATAATTGCAAAAGGTTGAATCGTTTGTTTTTGTTGTTCTTTGCTAATATGTTGAGTCGCCGCGAAGAATAAGGGGTCCCTGTGGACTGACACTACGTCGAGCAGGAAAAAAAACCAGAAATTAACCCGAGACTTAGCAACCGGACGACGGTACGTCAATTTACCTTTCCTTTCCTTCAGCTTTGACAGATCTAGGTTCTTGTTGCGGCGTTATTAAAAGGTGTTGAGTCGCCGCAGAAAGCGAAAAAAATAAAAAGTCCCTGTGGAGCTGTTGCGATCATGGTTCAACTCTGCGATGAATTATGATCGCATCAGCTCCACTGTCACCAACTTCACCGTGTACGGACACAGGCAAAAGAAGAGCCGTTGCTTTGGTGATGCCGGAAATGAGGGAGTGAGAGAGATGGGGAGAGAAATAAAGTGACTCGTGGTCGTCGCAAGTCCGTGCGGGAGCAAACGAAAAATTGGATTTTTTTTTTGTTTTTTTGTTTGTTGGACGTCGTCGTCGTCAAGAAATCCGGTTCCAATTGAACGCGTTTTTCTTTCTGGAATAAAAATCAAAAATGAATTAAATTAAATTTACAAAACAACGCACCCAAAAAAAAAAAAAATAATTAGATAAAAATCAAAAATGAATTAAATTAAATTTACAAAACAACGCACCCAAAAAAAAAAAAAATAATTAGATAAAAATCAAAAATGAATTAAATTAAATTTACAAAAAACGCACCCATAAAAAATAATTAGATAAAAATCAAAAATGAATTAAATTAAATTTACAAAACAACGCACCCAAAAAAATAATTAGATAAAAATCAAAAATGAATTAAATTAAATTTACAAAAAACGCACCCATAAAAAATAATTAGATAAAAATCAAAAATGAATTAAATTAAATTTACAAAACAACGAACCCAAAAAAAAAAATAATTAGATAAAAATCAAAAATGAATTAAATTAAATTTACAAAAAAACGCACCCATAAAAAGAATAATTAGATAAAAATCAAAAATGAATTAAATTAAATTTACAAAAAACGCACCCATAAAAAAATAATTAGATAAAAATCAAAAATGAATTAAATTAAATTTACAAAAAACGCACCCATAATTGATAAATTAGATAAAAATCAAAATCAAAAATTAAATTAAAATGACATGACAGGACCGACGGACGTATAAATAATATAAAAATAATAAATAAAATTAACAATAAATAAAAATTTTAAAAAAAAAGGAACGCGATTACATAAATGGGGTGAGTTTTTGAATTGTTTTCTTTTCATTATATTTTGTCATATTTTTTTTCAGCATTTTCTATAGTATTTGTATAGGTTTCCTTTTGGATTTTTTCTTCGTATAATTTTTTTATGATGATTGTAGGCTAGTAGAGCCCATAGAATGAACCCGAGCGTCTAGCTCCTTTGCCCCGAACCTCAATAAGAGGCCACTACGGAAAAAGTTTGAAGGACAGTCGTGGCTGAGGTAGGGTGGGCAGAACAGGGCGCTAATAACACCAGAGCGCCCTGACAAATCGCGAAGCCGCGCCAATCCAACCGCTTCTTGGTCTTTCACGACCTGTTGGGAAACTAATCCCAATTTTGACAATTCCCTTGAATAAGTCGGCGCTGACAATTTTTGTTGTACAGGCCAAGGGTTTATGGTCTGAGTCGGAGCAAGTAACCCCCCCACACTGCCGTAGCTAGTCCCGGCCGCCAGCAAGAGCGTCGCACCAGCAAAGACTCAGCCACCAGTTCAGACGTAGGAGGAATTGGCCCATTCTGTCCCGAACCTTTACCCATCCTTCAATTATTTTGACTTTTTCAAGTCAAAATAATTTTTCCAAGGCCTCAAACACAACAAATATCGATGAGTTCGTTTGTTTTTGTTGTTCTTTGCTAATATCGATGAGTACGGGCTTCTGCGATCAGTGTGTGATCAATGTGTAACAAGTGAATAATATCGCAAACATCATTGCAACATTGCATTCAACAACCTTGTTGTTTCTCATCGATTCCCGTAACTTCGATTTCTTCATTGAACGGATTAGAAACCCCCGGTACAGCTTCTGCCATTTTATTGTTATCACAATTTTTTAAAGAAACGAATTAAAAATAATTATTATACTAAAAGGAATTTACGAGTATCGCGCTCAGGTGTGTTGCCATCTCCGTCATTTATATCTCCATGGTTTAGATGGCCTCTCGTTGTATAACAGTGTTATGGCACATATTGGAATGTATATCCGAAAATCGACAAGTGTTAGTGATAACTAACGATTGTACCTAATTTTGCAATGATTATAAGTCGCGCATTGAGCAGAAAAACAAAAAGAAGTTTCGGGAAATTCCGTCGATCGGATTCTGTATGCCAATGCTCAGTGTTGTGGCTGCTAACGGATTTATTGTGTCTGGTTGTCGCGTTTCTTGTCGGTTGTACCATGAGCTTGGTTTCATTTTCATCGACCCGCAACTCGACATCTTTTGCCGCTGAATCTTACAGGTTACAGCATGCGTCGCAGAGTTGATGGAGCCATCTTCAGATTCGGAGCTATTTGATTCGGCCGATCACGCGAGTTACGAAATCATAATTGTTGGGTTGTCATTGAAAAGGAAAAAACGAAGGCGATACTTAAATTTTGTGCGGCGCTGTGATTTTGGTTATATACCTAACTAGGTGTATAAACAAAACCACGGTGCCCTAGACCTTCAATGTTTTCGCCTTGGCGACGGGAGTTGCGCTTGTCTGCGTGACATCCCGGTTGTTTTCTGAGTACACTATTAGCTGTGTTGCAAAACAACAACAGTGCGGTTACCGTAACCGCACTGTTGTTGTTTTACCATGCAATTTTTTCGAGCGTTATGGTTAACCGGGAATAAAAAACACAGCTATTGTGTACATAGAGAGCGGCGTTGATGGCAGCAGGAGACAATACGACGGCACCAATCCGCTGCAGCCACGACCTTGCGATTTTGGAAGAGATTGATTACCATTTTTGGTAATCAACGCGGATCGTGTCGGGGCGGTTGTATTGGTGCGAGAGGGCTACGGATTGAGGTTTTTTGGGGAGTTGGTCGATGGATGGTCGGGGCGAAGGTTGATAGGGAAAAGTTAAAATTTTAAATGTGTCGTGGAATCTAAGAAAAAAAAATTTAAGATTTGAAATGTGGCGTGGAATCGAAAAATGCAATGAAGAGTTTTAAAATTTAAACGTGGCGTGGAATCAAAAAAAAAGAAAAAAAAGAAATGAAAAGAATTAGGAATTTAAATGCAATGAATAAGGAAAGGATTTAGAAGTAGCTAAATTAGGAATTTAAATGCAATGAATAAGGAAAGGATTTAGAAGTAGCTAAATTAGGAATTTAAATGCAATGAATATAAGGAAAGGATTTAGAAGTAGCTGAATTAGAAATTAAATATGGGATAAGGAAGACCAAGTAATCTGCGGCAGAGGAAAAAAACAAAAAACAACATAATTCATGGGGTGAGTTAAATTTTTTTGCATTAATTTGTCATATTCTTGGTATATGTTTTCCAGATTTTTTTTTTTTCTTTGATGAATTTTTTTGTTTCTCTCTTTGATGATGAGTAAAGGCTAGAAGGCCATTTTTATAGAATGAACCCGAGCGTCTAGCTCCTTCGCCCCGAACCTCTATAACGGGCCACGACGCTGAAATGTTTTAAGGACAGTCGTGGCTGAGGTAGGGTGGGCAGAGCAGGGCGCTAACAACACCAGAGCGCCCTGACAAGTCGAGCAACTCCACCGCTTCTTGGTCTTTCACGACCTATTGGGAAGATATTCCGATTTTAAATACCCTGGAGTAAGCCGACACGAAAATTTTGTTGTCCAGGCCTAGGGTTTATGGTCTGAAGTCAGAACAAGAACCACCCCACACTGCCGTAGCTAGTCCCGGCCGCCAGCAAGCGTGTCGGTTCCGTTCTACTTCAGCCACCAATTCAGACGTAGGAGGAATTGGCCCATTCTGTCCCGAACCTTTACCCATCCTTCAATTATTTTGACTTTTTCAAGTCAGAATAATTTTTCCAAGGCTTCAAACACAACAGGGTTTCGTATAGTTTTTCCGCGGGAAAACGGTATTATTTACTTTAAAAATTAGTGTTTTTTTTTTTCATTACTAGTTTTCTCAAAAACATAAGTCGCTCCATCATCTTCCATTGCTGCCATTGCCATTGATTGCACCCATATACCAATCAATGCCCCAAGAGAGCAGAAGGAATGTTGTTTTAACCGCAAGAGGTACTATAGCATCCATCTCCAAGCAGTGGTTGATGTCGACAAAAGATTTCGCGACATGTACGTTGGAGAACCGGGATCATTACATGACTACCGAGTACTACGAAGGAGCGAATTATTCTCGGACTCCTGTACAGGGGCGGATAGCATCTTCGTTCAGAGCAACTGCTTTCTGCTCGGTGATTTGGCGTATCCATTAACTGACAGCAACCATCTGATCGAACTGTCACTTGTTTGTACATTTGTAGGGTTGCAAATGCACCAAACGGCGAAGCTTTAAATATCGTAAATGTTGTAACAATAATTTTACTTAACAGGAGCTTCCCGAAGCTCAGGTTAAGATAACTACGGTTGAATTGTTGGTAACCGCACTTTTATTGTTATGCCGTCCAATTTTTTCGAGCTTTATAGTTAACCGGGAATAAAAAACACACCTAAAGTTGCCATGAAAAGCTTTAAGCTTTTTAGTGACTATTTTTTCGGTCAGCTAATTTAATCATTAGTATTTAATCGTATACGAGAATATATAATATCTATAGAAGTAAGTTACTATTATTTAACTTTGCAGAGGCAGTTAAAAGTACGGAATATGTTCGGAATAGTCTCTGCTATCTCTACACATAAAAAACAAATTCCGGACGAACGCAAATCATCATACAAAAATATGTAAATGTATATGTATGCCATGTGTCCATGTGTTTTGATTTCCGTTCGTCCGGAATTTTTTTTATGTATAAAGATAGGGATGTATATGGATATGTATGGCCATGTGTTTTCCTACAGGCGAGGTACATTTGTCCGTGCGAGAAGCACGCCATTGTTGAGTTGATCGAGTTCGTTTGTAATTCAATTTTTCGGTGATTTGTTAAACAGTGAAAACAACAACAGTGAAACAGTGAATCCAAGTGGATTTTTAGAATTCTCCACAATTTTTTCCAGCAAGCGGTCTTCGGATTGATTTATTGGCAATATGCCGCCGATCAGGAGATCAAACATTGCACAACGGAGTCGTAATGCAAAAAGAGTTGCGAATATTCGTGCGAGTCAAACTGTTGAAGAGCGCGCACGAGATGCTCAGCACAGACGCATACATATTTCACAAGTTCGAGCAGAACGAACGTGGATGGGGAATGGAGAATTTTAGATGGAGGATGGTGGATGAAGATAAATGATGGAGGATGGTGGATGTTGGATATGGGATGGTGAATGGTGGATAGAGGGTGGAAGATGGAGGATGGAGAATGATGAATGGTGGATGGTTGACAGAGGATGGTGGAAAAGGGATGGTGGATGGTAGATGATGAATAGATGATAATGGATGAAGTAGGGTTGGAGGGTGTTGGATAGAAGATTGTTGATAACGGATGGAGTAACAGAAGCAACGGGAGAAATGGGAGCAACGGGATCAACGGGAGGAACAGGACCAATCGATCAACCGGCGAAACGGGATTAACGGGAAAGACGGGAGTAACAGGGACGGTAGAACAACGTGAGCGTAGCGAGCGAAGCCGCGGTACGCGGCTAGTTTCATACAAAAAGACTAAATTATTAATATTTTTATTTATATATTACAATATAACTTATTTATGCACTTTCAAGCTTTGGTACGGTTCAATAATTGTCCATAGTACATATGAGGCCATAATTGTTTTTTACTCTCGTTGGACCTCGAGAGAGAGAGAATATTAATGTCTAACGTAATTTTTTTTTTAAATAAACCACACCTCTTTCATTGTAGATCAGATTCTATTTCCAAAACAGGAGAAAAGAAGCACAAAGTGAGGTGTTTTAGCCTCTCTAAGGACGTGCGAAAGAGATTGTTTTAAGCTACCGGTTCAAGGTATTTTTGAATGTTTTCTTGGGAGGTATAGTGGAGATCTGATTTCAGCGGATATGCTCTCGCAAAAAGGAGTACAAATGGAGGATCTCCTTCGGACTGGCCTTTGTACGGAGCAGTCCATGCCATTATTGGCAACTTCAAAATCAACAATTTGCAGTGTATTAGTGGAAGAGAGTATCATACCAGGTAAAAGAAATTACAATTAACCTTTTGTGAATAGTAATCATTTATTTCGAATGTCTATATTTTCCTCAGATTCGTTTTCGCAATGTTCTGGCGATTCATCATTTGCGGAATTGAGTTCTCCTTCCCCAGATATTGAAGAAAGTCCCACGTCTCCAGTTGCTTGCATAGATGAGCCTCCAACGAAAATAGCAAAAATTAATCCTTTCCAGCGAGCTGTTTTAAAACATTTTGAACATGCGAACAAACAACTTGATGCGGAAATAGGCAGAATGACGAGAATGGATGAGGAGATGCTAGCATTGGAAAAGAGAGTGGTCCAATCAGAGGACACGCGGACGGAGTTTCAGAAGGAATTGTTACAGATGCTGAATAATAGCAGTGCAGAGTAAAAAAGATATTTTCCTTTAAATTCGCGTTTATTTTTATTTTTTGACAGATTCATGTATTTCTGACACAACTGATGCCCGTCATCAGTGCAACTCTAATAGTTTCAAAAATTATCCATAATTTTATTTTTCAGGTGACCAGGAGGGTAGATATCATGACGACCGCGACACGGATTTTTTTCCCGCCATTAGTTCAACGACGCATAACTTGCTGAAATTTTAATATTTTTATTTTTTTAATTGATAGCAAATATATCAATTGCTTTTTTTATGAAACCTCAAAAAACGCTCGAAATTCGGGCTTCTGGACTAGTATACCCCCTTAAACGTGGCTTTAGGTACGTACGATGCATCTGCCTTGACTCCATATCAAATAACATCTGACAGTCAACCAACACCAGTCAACAAAATCAGACGCCGAGGACGTCCTAAGAAGAATACTTAATCGTCTGATACTTCCTCGGGACGATTTCAATATCAGACGGGGAGGCTGAAACAACTTCGTATGTTGTACACATTTGTATTACATACACTGTAAACTCGTGATATCCATTGGAAATGTTTGGCGTAATGGTTGGCAGATTTTGTAAACAAAATCCACCCACGAATAATAATGCGCTGTCAGCATTTTGCGATATGTAAAATGTGAGACTAATTAAGTTCAGTTAAACGAGAACCAGAAAGGCGTCCAGTTGGGACAATAGTAACCAATAATACAATCGTTAAGTCAAAGTGTTCATTTTTTCAAGAATAACAATACATTCGTAAAGAAGTGTGTTCGTTTATTTATTTAATCTACTTTGTGACGAGCCGCTGTTGAATTTTTAAATTCAAAATATTCCACTGACATCGCACTCACCACAACGCGCGCAGCGCCGAATTTTAGGCGGTGTCAAACACCTGAATAACAAGCCACTTGCGAGCAAGAGTAAATTACGCTCGCCCCAGTCAACCGACAGCAGCCAAACCAACCAGACGTTGTATGTGAGACATGCAGTTACCGTTGTTTGCAGCATCAATTTTTTTTTCGGACGGACATTGCAATTAGCAGCCTGACCGCGGAACCATTGTAAGTGCGGAGATAACACTTGAACCAGCGTCGTCTAATGACGACATAGTCAACGAAACCATAGGAAAGTTATTCTACATTTTGGGTGAAGAAATGACGATTTCTTCCGCCAGATGGAAAATGACTTTCCGTCCGCCAGGTTTGCGTCCAAATTTAAGACAAAGGCCTAGTCTTCCGGACGTTCTGCCGACCTATTCGTTACATCTATGAAAAAGCGGTCGAATCTCGAGAAAAAACAATTTATTGATTCAGCAGCCGGAACAAGTGCGAAAAGTCACTTGTCATACCGATTTTGATTTTTTTTTTTTTTTTTTTTTTTTCAGTGGAGTTTTTATCCTGTTCAGATATTAAAATTTTTGGTAAATAAGTAAATGCGACATACAGTTCTTGTCAAATATCCGGAGCGATAAGATGCAAAGTATAGTGCGCTTTCTCTTTCCTGATCAAGTGTTCAAATGAGTTCAAATATTTGATATATACCCACTAAAAGACTTGAGGAAGATCAAGGCTGTCACCGGAAATATTACAGTACGTGTTGGAGCTATGATAATTTGCATTTAGCTAATAATGAATATTGTCATTTAGCTAATAAGAAATACTGAAATATTTTGAACCAGATAAGATAATCGCCTCGAAAATCGGGGAATCTTTTACGAAATCGGTGACGACGAATAACAGATTGCAAATCGTTGTACTTCATAGTGCGGACAATCGATTGAAGGGTAGCATCTCCCAAATAGCCCAAATCTTATATTAAAATTCAAAATAAAAACGTCAAATTTTAAAAGAATGGGAAAACGCTAAGTTGTTTGGTACAAAGCTAATGATAATATCGAATGACAGGTGAGATGGCCAAAAAATGCGTAAGATGTTTACTTATTGTTCTTTCAAAGACAATAATTATAAACTGACATGTCTCGTGATATGCTTCAGGCTTTACTCTCGTGGAGAAATTTTTGATATTGATCCTGTTATCAACATAACATAATAAGTATAATGCTCGAGATAGAGGGGCAACAAAAAGAAGTGATAACCTTAGACGTCGGTTGATCGATACACCTACAGGTGAACTTATTGTCTAGCTAGATCGATAGATTCTTCCTACTACTTAGCACGAAATGATTCGATCCCGTCGTGGCAAAAAAAGATGAAGTGCAAAGTTTACTTTTTGGTTGCTTTTAATGTGGAAAATTGGGGGAGGGGTGGGGGGGAGGTGATGTTTCTTCAAACGATTGTCGAGTTTCTCGGAAAAATGAATATATCACAAATTTGTATACAAGCGTAAGTGGAAATATTCAATTGAAAGAAAACCGACTCTGTGATCTCTTTTTGTTGAACCCGACACCTTTTTTTACATATTTTGTTTTTTTTTTATTGCAGCCAAATATAGTTTTTCTTAATACCTGGGGGGTGTAGTTATAAGTTATATGGGATAAGTCTATTTCCTTTTGTTGATAGTTTATATTTAGTAAATTTGTTTATAGTTGTTTGTTGTCTTTTTATTTTAATTTGGTGTCTTATTCTCATTCACAATGTGAATGATATTTATCGTATTATTCCATCACATAGGTGGAAAGTATTCACTTCTGTTTGTGCATATTACCATCGGATATGGTAACCTGTGTCTGATAGATTGTGTTTGAACCTCAAACATAAAGTTTGAGATTCAAACATATCGGTTACGTGAACCTAACGTAATTTCACCTCAATCAAGTCCATGTACAATAAAGTGCAAAAGTTCGTGGGCCGCGTTGTGGGCAATAAGCTTATATCAGCTGTTGTTGGAAGGACCAACGGTTTTGCAAGCTGCGCGGCCCTATAAATGGCCCGATCACTCGGACTCGGACCCCTTTTTTCTTTTCTTGATATCGATTCAGTTTATCGACCTAGCAGCAATAAGCTCAAAGCCAATTTGGCGTTCGATCAACTTGAATTGACATCAAAGGTAAATTATTATTGTTCGTACATTTTTGCAATAAATTCAACGGAAGTTTACTACTTGTTCGCTGTACTCAGCTGTGGGCAATTCTTCGTAGGCAATACGTTGCTCCAAAAAAAAGGTATCACCAACAAACGCTTGTGAAGAACGGTTTCGCGCATCCCACAATTGCACTCTTCAAAAAAAAAAAAATCATTTTGATCAAAGTTTTGGTAGTCGATTCGTTTCGACCTACGCCTAAACTCGGGGAACTTCATTTTCTATTGTCTTTCCTACCATTCCTCCTACCTCAAAGGGCTCATATCTCTGACGAGCATCGTATTCAAAATACAATTTCATTTCCGAAACCTCGTTGAATCCAACCCCCTTCGCAAGTTCATTCTTGCCCACGATCCCCTGATCGTGAACATTGGTCCGTCGATCCGTTAGCTTCATTAGTGTGCCACTTCCTTTTCAGGGAGTGAGGAAATTGATTGAATGCAGTTTATAATTTTACCAAGTGTACGTGAATAATGCTCAGCGCACAAACCAAATCCAGACATCGGAGGAAAAGAGTCCAGACATTTGATGGACAAAATTATGTAGGGGTATGCAGATAAACATACTTGTGCATTCCATTCTTTCCTTAGGGAAACCCAACGACGAAGGTCGTTCAATACCTCCATCGCCGCGATACCGTTTACCAAGATCACCTCCTGATCAGTAAAATCAAAAACCTGACTTATCCATACATAAGAAAACAGGAACCGACATATTTTTTCTCTTTTCGTAATTCACGGTTGACCGGGGCTAAAATCATTCTCAGGAAAGTGTTTGCCAGTGCATTCACCCCTATAGTGGGATATCTGGACTGGTGTCTTGATTCCTTTCAAGGTTGCTTAAACCGGGTAAGGTGAGAGGTATGAGGAAGGATTGACCACATTTTTATATTTTTATAGTTTTTTGACTTATCTATGTTCAAGTCAATAATAAAACTTGTAAAGTTTTCCGTCTTAGATACATTCAAAATGAGGCGGTCTTTCCGGAGTGAAAATGGTCCTCGGTGAGGTAGTAGGCGTAGTGCATACTATCAGTTTGTGAGTTCTCTTTTTTTGTGTTTTGACTTCTTTGCAAGGTTTATAAAACTGGAAAGGAGTGGAGGCATGAATGAGGATTGAGCGCCAACAAATTTAAATTTCGATTTACGGAACAGGGGATAGAGGTATGAAAACTGCCAATCTGAAGCCAGCCATATGTCTTCAGGAGCAGCCCCTCACTGCACCTGATTACTGGCCAAGAAGCAGAAAAAGGTCTCATCTCGACCACATTGCTATACCCCGACGTCCAAACTGAGACATTAGTAACAAGTAATATTGGTTCTCACCAATGGTTCCTACATTAATTACCGGTTAACCAAATTTTAAATTTATTAACAAACCCTTTTGGTTGTTATAATAATGGATTCCTGACAAAATGAAGTTAATTTCTGAACTCAAGTTAAGACTACCCCTACAGAATACATTCAAGAAACACGTAGTGTTTACCATAAGTCCTAAAACAAAAAAGATTAATATAACGTCACGACTACCAATAATAATAATTTTTAGAAATTTTATGTCCTTTTGATAGATGGCTAAAGTGGTGTATGGTGTCTGAATGCTGGAAGTGTAGAGGGACATCCCGCTCTAATTTCCCATCAAAGTAATAAGTGCCTGATGTAATAAGCATCAACATGATATTGCTTGTTTTTCCGTCCATCACAATGAATATTGTTGTGATTACTGTTTAAGTGCAGTCAACAATTTCATGTGTAAACTCCTCTCCAGCCTGAACTAAACTGATTTATCAGTTGTGCCCTCAAACCTTTGATAGCCTTCGTGGCGAGTCATAATCCACTATCAAAGTGATGTGAAATTGCAGTACTAGTAGTACAAGTCAATCTAATCGAAGTCGAAATTGAAGTACTCACAAACGAGCCAATAGATCTTCACTTGCTATTCGTCTTTCCTAATGTATCTAAAGTAGTATGATGTCGAGACACTTTATTGTGTACCCGTGACAGAAATACTGCTTGCATGTTAAAAAATTCACTCTAATAAGAAAACTGTCGTTAACAATCTACGGTTAACTATGTTGGGTTGCCGCCAGAATTTTGTTTCCGGTGCTTACAAGTGCGTTTGCTGAGTAGCGTAATAACGAACGCAGTTGTGAGCACTGGAGGCGAACGAAAATCGCGGCCATGTTGAACAAGAAGAACTCGTTTTCTGGGGCGAAGTTTGAGCATCGTCGGTTTTCTCGATGATCGAATTTTTTTGGGACGGCTGTTGGATGAATTCGACGGCAAACCGCTCGAAAACGCGTTTTTAACCGATTGAAATTAATTCCCGGTAGTGTTGATTGCGTGCGTCGTGAAACTTAAACGAGGCGACAAAAGGAGTGCCTTCCGAAGTTGAGTGTGCGGCCAGCCTTATAGTTTGTCTTCATTCCTTTCGAATTAATCAATCCTATTATGCAAAATCCGGTTCGTGAATAATCCATTTGAATTCGAGTCGCGGATAAATATGTGTCATCGTTAAGAAAACGGAAGAATGAAGAAATGAATGAATTTATCTTATTGAAAATAAATGCGAACGAATGAACGAAATAAAAATTTAAAACTAAATTTAAAATTGAATTTAAAATAAAAACAAAATCGGAATTTCATATGAATTAAAAAAAAAAGAAAAAAGAAAAAAAACTAAAACAAATTAAAACTTGAAATCTACTTAAAATTTTGAAAAGGAATTAATTTGAAGCTAAATTAAAACAACATGAATTAAAATATAATAATTATGACAAGACGACAGGACAGACGTACGGAATAAAAAAATAACTAAAATTAATTAACAATGAATCAAAATTAAAAAGGTGAACGCGATTACATAAATGGGGTGAGTTTGGTTTTTTTTTGTTATTTTTTCTTACATAATTTGATTTCCTTTTTCTTTGGGTTTTTTATTTAGGTTCCTTTTTTTTCCTTTCGCGCTATTGGTTTTTTTTTTGAATTTTGTTTCCTTTCGACCAAAAAAATTCTGAAAGGCTAGTAGAGCCAGTTTGATATGAACCCGAGCGTTTAGCTCCTTAGCCCCGAACCTCAATAAGGGGCCACGACGAAAAATGTTTGAAGGACAGTCGTGGCTGAGGTAGGGTGGGCAGAACAGGGAGCCAACTGGCTGAGGTAGGGTGGGCAGAACAGGGAGCCAACAACACCAGAGCGCCCTGACAAATCGCGAAGCCGCGCCAATCCAACCGCTTCTTGGTCTTTCACGACCTGTTGGGAAAATAATCCCAATTTTTACGAATCCCTTGGATAAGTCGGCGCTGATAATATTTTGTTGTACAGGCCAAGGGTTTATTGTCTGAGTCGGAGCAAGTACCACCCCCCACACTGCCGTAGCTAGTCCCGGCCGCCAGCAAGAGCGTCGCACCAGCAAAGACTCAGCCACCAATTCGGACTTAGGTGGAATTGGCCCTTCTGTCCCGAACCTTCCTTTTCCTTTCGACTATTTTGACTTTTTCAAGTCGAAATAGTCCTTCCAAGGCCTAAAACACAACAAATACGCGGGAATTTGGTGTCGCGAAAAATAAAACATTTTGGTAGCCCCGACGTGATATAAGTATAGCTAATTTTGGTTTTGGTTTGAACAGTCCTCAGCAAGACCTCAGCAAGTGCAGTGTTAAGCCTTGTATCCAACAAGATTGTCCGCGAGCACAGCTCGCGCGAGTTACGGAATCATAATCCCATCGAGTCAGCACATTCCCAGACGCTACTTCTTCCCACACTAAATGCATTGCATAGATATGTATCATGTTACAATAATGTCTTGCTTCTCAAATTAATTATGCACCGAGAAATTATCTCGAATGTAAAATTTTGTCACTTACCAGTTGAAGCTATAATAAAGTGGTTGTCGTTTTAAATCGTTCTAAATATTTGTTTTTTTTTTATAACAAGTGTTTTTAAAGTTCATAAGTCGCGCTTTGCACGTGTAGTGAAACGAAATTCATCCAAATTACATTTTTATTATTTTTATATTGAATTTGAATTCGCAACCGCTGTAATGGAACAGACTAAATTAGTGTATAAATATTGTATAAGAGTAGAATTATAAGTATTTTGTATATGTTAAAAAAATAAAGAACAAGACTCGTTCTTGTGCTGTCAACCTCCAAGTCGTGCGGACGTATATTTTATTTTCTGCTCCCTTAAAAATAATAAGTTGGATTTCCACGGATAATAGAGGATCCAACACACGTGATTGATGTATCCACCAAAAATTGCATTCAACGTTCAGCTCGTCACTAGCGCGCCGGCATCACGCTCAGCTCGCACGCTGTGAATGTCAACTGTACCCATAGCGCGTTTTATAACGAGCTCGTGAATAAAACGGCAAGAACCTAGTAACGCACAGCCATGCTTGATGGATACGGTTTTAAAGCAAGAACGCGCATGTTTTTGAACGGCGCCGATCTGCTTGTTTGTTTTTCATTTGATTTGGAAAGCTACGTAGCGCGTTTCGTTTGATTTTATAAGTTTTGATTGTCATCTTAAAAGAAATGGAGTGGTCCAACGAAAAAGTGAAGGATTTAATTTCCGAAATTGAATTAAACCCCCTCGGAATCAAAAACCCAAGTTAAAAAAGAGATATATTCAGTAAAATAAAAAAAAAAATTAATTTCGATGGCCCGGAAATAGAACGTAAATGGTAAGTACCTAATTCGTGGCCAGTACAGAAGGGAAAGGGAGAAAACAAAGAAAACCGTAGCTGGTGCAGATGACATATTGAAATCAGGATGGTTTGCGTTCCCTTTCCTATCATTTCTGAATAAAGCATTCACGCCGACCACAACAATCGATACTTCCAAGCCAAAGAAAGACCGGGTAATTTTATTTTATTCGGCTTCCAAAAAACTCGAAAAACCGTTGCCATAATTCCAAAAGCATTTTCGGAATAACATCGACGAACTGTCGAGCGTCCCACGTTCAGAACGAATTTTGTTTTTCTGGTGCAATTGGTTTGTGAGATATCATAATATAAAGTTTTTTTTCCCCCACCCCCGTACGCCACTACCCCCACCCAAAAATTTTATTTCAATTTACTCTCCTAGTAAAACTACAGATATTTGTCAATTTTGAATTGCTTGCCATTAACGGTTTAGGAGATATAGATTTTAAAATGTGTCGATCTCGACTTTTTTGCGTTTTGGACTCATTATTTCTCCCTCCACTCCCACACCCCTTCACCCATATCAGTAATTTTCTTGCAAATTGGTTCACTATCAAAGCTCTATAGAAATTCCAAGTTTCAGCCTCCTAACACAAGCGGTTGCTGAGATCTAGAAACCAAAATTTTTCGTCTAAAACACTTCCCCCACCTTCCCTTTCACACCCCCTTCCCTGAAAATAATGTCAATTCAAGCGGTCCACTCAGTCTATTCATAGAAAAAATTTTAATTTAATAGCTCCACGGGTTTGAGAGCTACGAGCCTTCAAAGGATTTTGCATGGGGCGGTCGACGTACGGCGGACAGACGGAGTGAAAATTTTTATTGCCTTTTTCGTGTCTACTAGTCATGAAACGTGGAAGAAAAATTTTGAGGGTAGCAAATTTTTTGTTTTTAAAAATCGATAACAATACTGTATTATTAATAATAAAGTAATTCGTAGTTTTTTCAGTGCAGTGTCCAGTCCTTTTATTAGACAAAGGCCATTTATTGCCTTTGCAAAAACTCGTCAAAAATACTGTTCGGCTACAATCCGTGGTTTTCGCAAACCCTATGAGGTAAGAATTTCGCAAAATTTTTTGCCTTTGCAAAAAACTCGTCAAAAATACTGTTCGGCTACAATCTCATGACCAGGAACCAGGGGCCGTGTTCCCTCTTCACTTAAAATTCGGTTAAAGTCGACGCTTTGCAGATGCAAACCGAACACACACACACACACCAAAAACCATGCAGTGGGAGAGCTCAAAAAAAGAAACTTTCTCACTTCCGTTCTGAACGCGGTAAGGTACAAATGACTCCAGAGTTTTGTTTTAAAAACATCTAAAAACATTGTTCCGCACTAGCCTCATCAGCTGATGGTTTTTGAACTTGTACGATCAGATCATCGGGCTCGCCGTGTTCGCCGCGTATAACTTTGGCGAGTCATCGTTTGTCATTTTTCGTTCTCTTCTATTGCAACCACTGACTGAGTCGGACGACATTAATAAATAGCTGTCGGAAAAAGTTGAATTCTAATTTCTTATTTTCATTCACCTGCAATTGGAGTTCAGTTTCCTTTGTCATTCTGTTCGTTCGTTGTGTAGTTTAAGCCAAAATTCCAGGCTTAACCCAAAAAGTCTCGTTGATTCGTCAAAGCCCGTCACGGGGCTTAACAAACATCGTTCGTAGTTTGTACGTTAAAATAAAAAAAAAACTATTTTTAGTCAATAAGTGAATTAAAAATAAACATGTCCACAATAAAATAACTGAATTTGATGCAAATAATAAAATGTGTTATGATATAACCAAGTGTAAATTTCATTGTTTAAAAATTAGATCAAGCAGTTATAAGCTTCGCTCCCCAAAAGAGTCTGTTTATGTTTTTCCACACGCACACACTCTCTCGCTTCTTCCAATTTCATGTGTGCTTTGTTCGAGAGTGTTTAATTGTTGTTAAAGTCATTTATTTATGATCGAAAGTGTTTTCTTTGTGAATTATTTTTCACCGTCACATGTATCTTATGATTGATCTAACCATAATATTATAAAAGAAGATTGCGTGAACCATACACCAAGGTTCTGAAATCAGCCAAAAGGCTGAATTATCAGGAGAGCGATTGATTGATTGTGCGCGTTAATAAATATACGAACCATGAACGAATAAAAAAATTTATACATACGGATTAATTAAAATATAAATATACAAACCATGAACGAATAAAAAAATTTATACATACGGATTAATTAAAAATATAAATATACAAACCAAGAATAAATAAAAATATATTACGGGATACATAAATTATACCTAAAAGATGTATAATATAACGAATAAATAGGTATTAAAACGACATAACGACAGGACAAAACGGACAGGTAATAAGCTAAAATGAAACTAAAGAATCATTATAATAAATAAATTAAAAGAATCCAAAAATCTGAATACCTATAAGCAGAGAGAGCGGGAAAACAACAAAAAAAAATGAGGTGAGTGTTGCCGAATTTTTTTTTTATTTATTTGCCAAATTTAATTTAATTTTTTTTTCCTGCATATTCTCATTTCCTCGCCCGGGTTTTTTTTTGTTTGGTATCATGGTTTTTATTATAATTGTTTCTAAAATGCGGATTAGCGGCTAGAAGATCAGGTAGGATGAACCCGAGCGTTTAGCTCCCTTCTGCCCCGAACCTCAATAAGGGGCCACGACGCGAAAAATGTTTTAAGGACAGTCGTGGCTGAGGTAGGGTGGGCAGAGCAGGGCGCCATTGACACCAGAGCGCCCTGACAAATCGCGGAGCCGCGCCATCCAACCGCTTCTTGGTCTTTCACGACCAATTGGGAAAATAATCCCAATTTTTACCTACCCTTGGATAAGTCGGCGCTTACAATTTTTGTTGTACAGGCCTAGGGTTTAATGGCCTGAGTTCAAGCAAGTACCCCCCCCCCCCCCCACACTGCCGTAGCTAGTCCCGGCCGCCAGCAAGAGCGTCGCACCAGCTGAACTCAGACACCAATTCGGACTTAGGTGGAATTGGCCCTTCTGTCCCGAACCTTCTTTTTCCTTTCGACTATTTTGACTTTTTCAAGTCGAAATAGTCCTTCCAAGGCCTCAAACACAACACTATGATTCAAGCCACCATGTCACATAAATTTTATGATTGACCCAACCATTATATTATTAAAGAAGGTTGCGTAAATCACACCAAGGTTTACACAATCATAATTTTGTTTGAGCTAAACATGTTACATTTTGTAACATAGTTGTGGCAACTATAACCTCAATCATAGTAAGGTTCTCCCAAAATATGGTTGTCACAATCATATTTTTTCTTTGAGTGAAGGGAATAAAAATGGAATCCCATCCAATTGGTACACAAGGAAATTTGGCGGGAAGCGATCCCTATGTAAATAATCCTTCCTTTGAATGTATGAGTGTTTATTGCAAACCCCATTTCCAGCCTAATTTGGGCGTCGGACCGCATTTAAGTGTGAATCTTCATCGAGGTCGGACAAAATTTTTTTTTCATCGTCCTGAGACAGTTCTAGAGTTCAGTTTTACGTTTAATTAAAAAAAAAAAAAATTTCATCGGCTTTAGCTATTTCTTAAATCTAGCTTTTCATTCAATTAATCTACAAAGTTTAATCACAAATAATTTTCTCTCGAGGCAATATTTTTCAAACCAAAATATTTTTAAATGTGAGTTATAATTACAATTTAATTTAATTTTAATATAAATTTATCAGAAACCCCCCCCCCCCCCCAACCTTCTCTAGAATTAAAACCACCCTTTACTTCAAGTGATTAACGAGTTAGTTTGTCAGAACAGAGTTTTTCAAGAGTGCCTACGGAAAATCAAGCCAAAAAACTGATGATGGTTAATTTGGAAGATAATTCACGGTTAAAAATGCCTACTTAGTATTTTCCAAAGTGAGTAGTAAGACATACACTTTTGACACATTTCTCAGCACGTGCGGCTAAACTAGTACACTTCTCACCCTACAATACATGACCAAAGTGTCGGTGGCTGAAAGCAAAAAACCGTGTGCAGATAGCTCACTCGCTAGTGTGTGGGTGTGCGAGGAGAGTGCGCTAAGTAGTAAGACACTTTTGCATCATTTCTCAACACGTGCGGTAAGGACGGGCTATACCACTACATGTCCAAAGTGTCGGGCGCTGGAGTGCTAAAAGTGTATGACAAAACCGGGGGTTTTTTGTACGGGGATCCGGTTTTAGCGATGACGGGGTGCCTGTAGCGATGTGCGCGGGCTAGTGTGTGTGCGGGATTGCGTGAGCATGAGGGCTTGGAGCGGGGTTTCGGTGTGGGGGACGGCCAGGGGCTTGTTTTTTGCGGGACATGGATCAGTTTTTTCAGTGGTGGTGATTGGTCGGTGGCTGGTTTTCTGTGTGATGACGTGATCGGAGTGAGGAGTTTGATTGTTTATTTTGGAGAGAGAGGAGTATATGGACGGATGTCGAAAGTGTCGTTCTATTGTATGAAGACTATTCTGAAAAAACAGCTGACGTGCATGCAGGTACGTCGGATTAATGTTCCTTCTTGATGCAACTTTAATGCAGTGTGTATTTTTTCTTTTTTATGCGATCTTTTCCGTTCTTCTGAACTTGTAAGACGACTGTTATCGGTTTTATTTTTGCATGATAATGGTAATGAGTTGCAGTGTGGATATTTTCTAGTACGTTGGTTTGGCGTCGTATGAAATGCATGTAGATATGTTAATTTTTCGTATCGAACAGAGTTGCATGTTTTGATTTCGGTAATTGCTTATTCCCTTTTAGACTCTGATCTTCTTTTTACATCTGATGCATGAAATGTTTTTCTGAGTGAGGTTCGCCATGATACTTTCTTATGATGATTTTTATATGGGTGAATTACCGTGGGAATATTAAAAACAAGTTCTCAGCTTGTTTGTTGTCGATCGTCTTGCTTTGTGATTATCGATCGTCTTGCTGTGTGAGTATCGTTGTGTATGGGTAAGGTGCTGGATGGTAATGATGGAAATGAAAGTAAAAGTTCTCATTTTTTAAAATTTATTCAAAGCGATATAGAAGTTTTACAATGTGCCCAGTTTGATGGAATTATTCTACAAGAGCTTAACTTTATTTTGGTTACTACTAAATTGATTATATTTATTGAGTAAAAAAGGTTTTAGTATGGTAATGAAGGGTATGAAAGTACAAGTTCTCATTTTTTCTTTAAATTTATTCAAAGTTATATACAGGTTTTACAATGTGCACATTTAGATCCCAATTTTATTTTTTTGTGAATCTTAGTTTTAGGAAACCGCCGCGGGACTCGTCCACCCCATCAAAAACCAAGTATTGCGTTTGTGACTGGTTCAGGTCGTCGACCTGGCGCTGCGTCTTCACCCTCTCCAAGAAAACAAAATACTCCGATGTGTTAATATAGAATTAGCCCAAATTCAGAAAACTTAGTGCACTGGATACACCATATTTGCGTCGATATTGTAGTGAGTCGATTATGATTTTCGTTCTGACGATCGCCTGCTTATATACCAGTCGCGAGATAGGAGAAACAGACTAGGAATGCAATTATTCAGAGTGGGGGGAAAGATCTAGAAAATATCACAATCCCGACATTCTATAATTAATTTGGTAGGAGTAATGATCTGCTTCAGGAATATACAAGAAAAATCGAAGGCAATCTGCTTCGAGACAGATAATTCGAATCTTAATATATGCAACATTACGGATACCATTATCATGGACAGCCTATAGCTAATTTGATAGGCGTAATAATTTCTTGCAAGAATATATGAAATAGAGTCTATGACAGTCTACTTCTGCGAAGGAAATTCGAATCTTAATGGGTGCAACAATGTGGATACTATTATTTTCTATAATTAATATGGTAGATGCAATAATTTCTTGGAGGAAAATATGAATTGCTTCGACGAAGATAATTCGAATCTTAATATGTGCAACAATGTAGGTGCCATTATCGTGGCAGTTGGCAATCTATAATTAATTTGTTAGGAGTAATAATTTCTTGCAAGAAGCAATGAATTGATTCGGCGAGGATAATTCGAATCATAATATACGCAGCATTGTAGATACCATTATCATGGTACTAAGCGTTCTATAATAAATACGGTAGGTGCAATGATCTGTTTCAAGAATATAAGGAGTAACCTTGGGGATAGTATAAAAATCACGTCTCAGCATACTAGGGAATATTATATCCCTGACTTCGATCACTACCCGAGGTAGTAAAGAATTTCGCTGGTAAGTAAAAATATTGCTCAAAGAATCTTATAACTAAATATTATATTTTTTCAGATTACAGGAGGGAAATAGAAGTACATTTTACCTTACTCAGTTTATGTAAGCAGGCGAAGAGAATAACGGGGGTACTTGGAGAAGATCGTCGGCATCACCTCATTTCCCACTGTAGCAACATCATTGAAGTTGCGCGTGGTGAGTCCGGATCTAGCCGAAAGTACTGTCAAGTACAGGGAGTCAACGCTGACGAATCGACTTCGTTAAAGTTGCGCGTGGTGAGTCAGGATCTAGCCGAAAGTACTGTCTGAGGGAGTCAACGCTGTAGAATCGACTTCGTTCAAGTTGCGCGTGGTGAGTCCGGATCTAGCCGAAAGTACTGTCTGAGGGAGTCAACACTGTAGAATCGACTTCGTTAAAGTTGCGCGTGGTGAGTCAGGATCTAGCCGAAAGTACTGTCTGAGGGAGTCAACGCTGACGAATCGACTTCATTGAAGTTACACGTGGTGAGTACGGATCTAGGGACGGGACTTGTTGAGTGCCGCTGGAATTTCGTTTGCTTTTGCTTACGGGTGCTTCGATACTTAATAAAGTACCGAACGCACTTGTAAGCACTGGAACGGACAAAAAGAAGCCGGCTTGGCAACGAAAGTCCCGCTGCTCGATAGATGCCGGCTCGGGAACGAAAAAGGTCAGCAGCATCAACGAGCAGCGGTACGATTTTTTTTACATCGAGTGCGGGAGCGAATTCAAAAATTAAAAGGAAAAATGAAATAGAAAAATTATGAAAAAATGAAATAGAAAATATTGAGGAAAAATGAAATAGAAAAATTATAAAAAAATGAAATAGAAAATATTGAGGAAAAATGAAATAGAAAAATTATAAAAAATGAAATAGAAAATATTGAGGAAAAATGAAATAGAAAATATTGAGGAGAATGAATTAGGAAATATTGAGGAGAATGAATTAGGAAATATTGAGGAGAATGAATTAGGAAATATTGAGGAGAATGAATTAGGAAATATTGAGGAGAATGAATTAGTAGTGAACAAGAATTGTTAGGATATAAAAAAAAAAAAAAAAAGAAAAAAAATAAATTAGGAGCTCAGGTACTGGGAGATATAAAAGGGGCAAGGAAAAAACCAAAAAGGCGGCCGCATTAAAGGAAAATGGGGTAAGTCGTTTTTGTTATATATAAATTTTTTTATTTAAATTGGCTTATATTGTTTTGGTGATGTTTTTTTTTTGTTTCCTTTCTTGATGGTTTTTTTTTTTGTTTTGTTTTTTTTTTTAAAATGATGATAGGCTAAAGGCCATTTTTTTTAAATGAACCCGAGCGTCTAGCTCCTTCGCCCCGAACCTCAATAAGGGGCCACGACGCGAAATGTTTTAGAGGACAGTCGTGGCTGAGGTAGGGTGGGCAGAGCAGGGCGCTACTTACACCTAAGCGCCCTGACAAATCGCGAAGTCGCGCAACTCCACCGCTTCTTGGTCTTTCACGACCTATTGGGAAGATAGTCCCAATTTTAATCACCCTGGAGTAAGCCGACACGAAATTTTGTTGTCCAGGCCTAGGGTTTATGGTCTGAGGTAGAGCAAGAACCACCCCCACACTGCCGTAGCTAGTCCCGGCCGCCAGCAAGCGTGTCGCTTCCGTTCTACTTCAGCCACCAATTCGGACGTAGGCGGAATTGGCCCTTCTGTCCCGAACCTTTCCTATCCTTCAATTATTTTGACTTTTTTAAGTCAAAATAATTCTTCCAAGGCCTTAAACACAACAAATGGCGCCCAACGTGGGGCTAGCCTAAGCTACGCTACGTGCACAGAGCGTAGCCCATCAACACGCGCGAGCTCTGAAAAATTCCGTGCAAAAAGTTGATGGGCAAAAAGGTCTTAAATTTCGTCGTTCTGCGACAGTATTTTCGCCTGAACGGCTACAAAAGCCTAAGTGTACAAACTTTTCTGAGTTTTATCAGCAAACCATCTTAGTGATCTTGGATGGAGACAATGTGGAACGATCCTATCGACGAACCGTTTTGGCAACCTTTAGGCGCCAACTCGGTTCCATAGGAAAGGGAAACATTGTCTGTATGCAAGACTGATTTGATGTAAGTTGGGTCAGACTTTATTTTTTTTTGCCATTCCACTTTTGGTTCGTGAGTACCCAACTGAGTGCTGGGCATGCCCTGACTTAGCGGGCGTGTCGTCAGACAGTTGGGAATCATGCTTGCGAAAAATTGGTGAGTTTGGTTGGAAAAGGTATCGTCGAAAATTTGCTAAGTACCTTATTTCCTTATCCATCCTTTTAGAGTTCCTTTTTAACGTAGAATATTTTTTTTTTGAAATAACGTAGAGTTCTTTTTTTATATACTTAAATTTTTTTGATAAGTCTTTTGACTAAAATTTTAACGTAGATTTTTTTTTCTTATTGCTGATTTTGATTTTTGTTTGCTAGATTTCCCCAAATTTTTTTTTGTTGAAAATTTTTTTTATCGCGTTCCAGATTTTCCCGAGGGGTCGGAAAAGATCAAGTTCGGCTTCGCGATTTGTTCTGCATAGAGGGGAGGGGAAAAGTTGCGAAGCGCGAGGGTTCATTTTTTTTGAATTCACACAAAATTTAAATACAACATATATTGGTTTTTTTTTTATATACACACAATCATTCAATTTTTTTTGTACTACATACATTCATTCTTATACATACATCATTCATACATACTTATTTTGCGATTCACTCGATTCACTCATTTTTTTGACATACATTCATCTTTCACTCGTTCATTCGGTTGGCATTCATTCGACACTTCACACAGTCACTCAATTAAACATAATCAGCCATCCAATCGATAATTTTTTCCTCTTCTCGAACTCGACCATTAACCATGTCTCTGCACACTCACCAACGACGGGAGCAAATGGCATGTGCACAACGTGTCGAGAGCGATAGACGCAGAAAGTGAGGTGCGTACAAAATGTGGCCACCGATTCCACAAGGAATGTCTGGAGTTGTGGATCGTGGACAACCACAATTGTCCGAATTGTCGGGGATATTTGGGTCCTCAGGACTATTGGTCCACCTTGGGCGTAGAGGGCGCGTCCGCTAATCCAGGCCCATTGACTCGCGGCAAAAAGAAGTCACAGGCGAATACTCAAAGAGATGGTATGTCGCCTAGAAGGTTAAATTTAGATGTACCACCCGAGACAGGTGGCGGACGAGCCTTGTATGCCCCGGATGGATCAATAGTACCTGAATCCGACCTGATAGTTACATTGGAGACGGAGACAGACAGGGTGTCGAGAGAAGAAAGAGTGAGGTGGGCAGAAGTGAGAGACGAACCGCGGCCAGCGTCAGTATCCGCGCCGCCGGTGTCAGTAAATTCTTTGGGGGTGGATGATTTGGTGCGGCTAATACGCACAGTGTTGCGGGAGGAATTGGTTCAGCAACAACCACGAGCCAATTTAAACGCAGGGTTGCCACCACCACCACCACCATCTCGTCGAGAAGCACAGGATGAATACGTGCGAATTCGGGGTCGACCGGCCCATGCGACCGCCCAGATTGGCGATCGCAATGGCAACGGCCCTAATACAAGATACCGCAACTCTGGTAGTCCAATCCGGCACTGGCGACTACGCTTCAATGGAGACAGCCATTCATTGCGAGCGGAAGAACTCGTTTTTAGGGCCGAAGCTTTAGCGATGGGAGATCTGGGCGGGCGAATGGACCTGTTAGCCCAGAATTTTCACCTATTGTTGGACGGGCGTCCCAACCAGTGGTACTGGCTCTGGAGGCGTTCTATCACGGATATTAATTGGTCAGTCCTGAGATCTGCCTTCCTTCAAGCCTGGGGCGAGCGCAGTTCAGACTGGGAAGTGCGCAGGCGGATGCTGGGGCGACGCCAAACGCCGAACGAGCCGTTCCTGTTATTTGAACAGGATATGACGGAACTCCGAACGTTGTTGCGTAATCCCATGTTGGAGGGCGAATTCGTCGATCTGGTGCGCGGGAACTTGCTGGCGAGTACGCAGCAACAGATGTGCTTCTACGAGGTTCACAATATGACACAGTTGCGTCATCTTGTGAACCGCGTAGAGGAGGTGCGGAAGGCTACGCGGGCAAGTTCTTGGCAGCAGGGAAGAATACATGAGATTGGCGATCCCCAGGCTGAAGTGATGGCGGAGACCGAATCCGACGAAGTGGCCGGCCTATCCAAGTCTTTGACCTGCTGGAACTGCGGGAAGGATGGTCACGGCTACCGTGAGTGTGAAGAAGCACCGAAAGGCATCTTCTGCTATGGATGTGGGCGGGCTGACGTTCTAAAGCCCAACTGCATCCATTGCAAGGCGGGAAACGGCCGACGGGACGGAAGGACAGCGGGTCCCTCCCGTCCGAACACTGCATCCCGACAGCAGTAGTTACACTCAGTCAACACCCTAATTCCAATTCCCAATTTCATTCAGAACTCCCAAATAAAAAAACTTTACCCAATTATTCAACCCCTACAAATACCCCTCCAAATTTTAATACCCTACCTACAACATTTTCTGAACCCAATTCCCATCCTTGTAGCGTAAAATCATCCCTACCCAATTCCTCTGCATTAAATACTCCGCACGTCAAATTATTAACGAGACCAAGCGATAAAACGGAGCCGGCTGTTTCCCGGCCTGAAGAAGCACTTATCGCAAAAGAACATCCAAGACGACATTCCCACCATCCTCTCAAGCCATACCACCTTCGGCTAAAGGAATATATGGAGGCTCGAGAGCGAATTTTTGCGCCTACTTCAATCGCAAGTGTTGATCAGGTATCAGCACTAACGAGTGGATCCGGTCGCAGTAAATCAATCTTGCGCCTTCGTACATTCTGGAGGATGGTGCGTGAAAAAAAGAAAGCGATCCTCTCTACCATCATTACCAATCCGTTGGACATACGTCCGTACGCCATGGTATCCTTGTACGGAGTGGACGTTGAAGGACTCCTCGATAGTGGGGCGAGCATCAGTTGCCTGGGGGCAAACGCTTTACAACGCCTCCAAGATGCACAGGTGAATTATCGACCGGTCTGTCAAGAGGTGAAGACCGCTGATGGTGCTGCACAGAAAGTTTTGGGAACGGTAAACACCGATATTACTTTCCGTGGTATTACCAAACCCATTACCTTGTATATAGTGCCGAGCCTGTCGCAGAAATTGTACCTAGGGGTAGATTTCTGGCGATCATTCCAACTAGCTCCGAGCATTATCAGCGCGGTCGATACTCCCGATACTGCATCGCAACTGATAGCTCCGGATGCCCATCATTTAACGCCCACAGATGTAAAGAGGTTGGAAATGGTAAAGTCCAAATTTCCATCATACGAAGTATACGGACTCGGTGTGACCAACGTCGAACAACACAGTATAGACGTTGGTGATGCAAGTCCCATCAAACAGCGACATTATCCTGTGTCTCCTGCGATCCAAAAACTCTTATATGACGAGATCGATCGCATGAGGGCACTTGGCGTTATAGAGACCAGCCAGAGTGCATGGAGCTCGCCTGTGGTTCTCGTGAGGAAGCCAGGCAAGGTCAGGTTATGTTTGGACTCGCGCAAAGTCAATAGTGTGACGAAGAAGGATGCTTATCCATTACCACACATTGATGGTATCTTAAGTCGGTTGCCGCGAGCCAATTTTATTACTAGCCTGGACCTCAAAGACGCCTTTTGGCAGATTCCTCTCGAGAACAAATCCAGGGAGTATACAGCGTTTACCATTCCTGGCCGGCCTCTATATCACTACACTCGCATGCCTTTTGGGTTATGCAACGCGCCGCAAAGGATGTGTCGTTTGATGGACAAAGTCATCCTACCCGAGCTGAAGGAGCAGGTATTCGTATATTTGGACGATCTGCTGTTAATTTCTGAGGATTTCGATTCACATCTGGTTTTATTGGCAGAAGTCGCAGAATGTTTGCGAAAGGCTGGCCTGACCATTAACGTCAACAAGAGCAAGTTTTGTCTGAAAGAGGTGAAATACCTCGGTTACATCGTTGGAGAAGGAGGCTTGAAAACTGATCCCAACAAAGTTTCAGCCATCGTCGATTACCCTTCGCCTAAGTCCGCACGTCAAGTTCGACGCTTTCTTGGTATGGCAGGCTGGTATCGACGATTCGTTCCCAACTTTGCTGCGACTGTTTCACCGATTTCAGACACTCTAAAGAAGTCCAACCAGTTTGCTTGGACTACAGAGGCACAAACTTCCTTCCTATTAGTGAAAGACTTGTTGACGAAAGCCCCCTTACTAATCAATCCTGATTTTAAGAGGTCTTTCGTAATCCAGTGCGACGCCAGTAAATCAGGGGTGGGTAGCGTTCTCTTTCAGGAAAACGACGACGGATCGGAATCTCCAGTGGCGTATATGTCACAGAAGCTCACTTCCGCTCAACGCAACTACAGCGTAACCGAACTCGAGTGTTATGCAGCTGTGTTGAGCGTGAAAAAATTTCGAGCCTATGTAGAAGGGACTGCGTTCAAAATCATTACGGATCACGCAAGTCTCAAATGGCTCATGTCGCAGAAAGACCTACAAGGACGGTTGGCAAGATGGAGTTTAAAACTCCAAGGTTACGACTTCACAATCGAGCACCGAAGAGGGAGCCTGAACGTTGTACCCGACGCTCTCTCTCGTGTATACGAAGAGGGATTAAATGCGCTGATCGACGTGGCACCGATGGTGGACATGGATTCTCCAGAATTCTCTGGCAAAGAATACAAAGAATTAGTGTCCACTGTCGATGCGAACGCCGATCGGCTTCCTGACGTATGCGTGAGAGACGGCTTCGTGTATAAGCGCACAGAGCCTCACAACGGTGACCCGATTGCTGAAGACAGAGCCTGGAAATTATGGATTCCATCAAGTCTCACGTCAGCTGCGATCGCTCAGGCCCACGAGGCAGACACCACGGTCCATGGTGGTTATGCCAAAACGCTAGAGCGAGTCAGGCGATTTTTGTACTGGCCCGGAATGGCTACACAAGTACGCACCTACGTTCTGGCGTGCGACACTTGTAAAGAGACAAAGTCCCCGAACAGACCTCTACGAGCGCCAATGGGAGAACCTTTCCAGACAGATCAGCCATTCCAGCACCTTTACATCGACGTGCTTGGACCATATCCGCGTACCAAACGGGGTAAGATCGCTATCTTGATCGTCTTGGATCATTTTACCAAATTTCCCCTGTTACATCCTTTGGGGCGGATCACTGCTGAAGAGATCACAAACTACTTGGAGGGGCAGGTCTTCCATACGTTTGGAACACCTGAGACAATCCTCTCCGATAACGGCTCTCAATTTAGGTCGAATGTGTTTAATACCATGCTGAACAAATACGGAGTTAAACACCTGTACACCCCGAGCTACTCACCGCAAGCGAATGCTTCGGAGCGTGTCAATCAGTCCATCCTGGCCGGAATTCGAGCATTCATCACTGATGACCAAACACGATGGGATGAGAGTCTAAGCAAAATTGGATGTGCTCTTCGTAGCTCACTCCACCAAGCCACTGGATTTTCTCCTTATCAGGTTTTGTTTGGGAATCACATGATGTTGCACGGGAAGGACTACGAACTGCTGAAGCATTTGCGAGCGTTGGGAGAGTCAAATGTACAGCTTCGACCTCGAGAGGGAATTCCTATCGTGAGACAACTGGCGCAGACGAAAATAAGGGTCGCACATGAGGACAGCAGCAGGCGTTATAATCTGCGTGCTGCTAAAACACAATTTTGTGTAGGACAGGAGGTATTTCGTAGAAACTTTTCCTTGTCCACAGCCGCGCAGAATTATAATGCCAAGCTGGCGAAGAAGTTCCTCAAGTGCAGGATTCGTCGTGTGCTAGGCAACTCACGATACGAATTGGAGGATCTAGGAGGCAAACGTTTGGGGACTTACCACTCCAAGGATCTGAGGCAGTGATCCTAGGGGTACAACACCGATTGCCCGGCACTCAGTCGTGCGCACGAGACTCTTCTACGCGGCCACTTTCTGTAGTCGTTTCGGCGATGAAAATCATCGGCGAATCGCCTATGTTGTTGAGTGCCGCTGGAATTTCGTTTGCTTTTGCTTACGGGTGCTTCGATACTTAATAAAGTACCGAACGCACTTGTAAGCACTGGAACGGACAAAAAGAAGCCGGCTTGGCAACGAAAGTCCCGCTGCTCGATAGATGCCGGCTCAGGAACGAAAAAGGTCAGCAGCATCAACGAGCAGCGGTACGATTTTTTTTACATCGAGTGCGGAAGCGAATTCAAAAATTAAAAGGAAAAATGAAATAGAAAAATTATGAAAAAATGAAATAGAAAATATTGAGGAAAAATGAAATAGAAAAATTATAAAAAAATGAAATAGAAAATATTGAGGAAAAATGAAATAGAAAAATTATAAAAAATGAAATAGAAAATATTGAGGAAAAATGAAATAGAAAATATTGAGGAGAATGAATTAGGAAATATTGAGGAGAATGAATTAGGAAATATTGAGGAGAATGAATTAGGAAATATTGAGGAGAATGAATTAGGAAATATTGAGGAGAATGAATTAGTAGTGAACAAGAATTGTTAGGATATAAAAAAAAAAAAAAAAAGAAAAAAAATAAATTAGGAGCTCAGGTACTGGGAGATATAAAAGGGGCAAGGAAAAAACCAAAAAGGCGGCCGCATTAAAGGAAAATGGGGTAAGTCGTTTTTGTTATATATAAATTTTTTTATTTAAATTGGCTTATATTGTTTTGGTGATGTTTTTTTTTTGTTTCCTTTCTTGATGGTTTTTTTTTTTTGTTTTGTTTTTTTTTTTAAATGATGATAGGCTAAAGGCCATTTTTTTTAAATGAACCCGAGCGTCTAGCTCCTTCGCCCCGAACCTCAATAAGGGGCCACGACGCGAAATGTTTTAGAGGACAGTCGTGGCTGAGGTAGGGTGGGCAGAGCAGGGCGCTACTTACACCTAAGCGCCCTGACAAATCGCGAAGTCGCGCAACTCCACCGCTTCTTGGTCTTTCACGACCTATTGGGAAGATAGTCCCAATTTTAATCACCCTGGAGTAAGCCGACACGAAATTTTGTTGTCCAGGCCTAGGGTTTATGGTCTGAGGTAGAGCAAGAACCACCCCCACACTGCCGTAGCTAGTCCCGGCCGCCAGCAAGCGTGTCGCTTCCGTTCTACTTCAGCCACCAATTCGGACGTAGGCGGAATTGGCCCTTCTGTCCCGAACCTTTCCTATCCTTCAATTATTTTGACTTTTTTAAGTCAAAATAATTCTTCCAAGGCCTTAAACACAACAGACTTTCAGCCAGCCTAAAGTATTGTTTGAGGGAATCAGCGCTGTAGAATCGACATCATCGAGATTGGTCATAAAGAGAAGTAAGTCGAGAAAATTTTTACATAGCTTTAAGAGTATACTTTTTTAAGGCCGAATTAAGTACTAAAAGTGAAGATGAATACCCACGGCATAATTAGTCATTTAAGTAGTTCTTTAAGTTTAGGATATAATATATTTGTAGGTACTGTTGTACCTTGGACTCCTTCCTGAGCGGAAATTACGTCGTCCCGGTACAAAAATCATCTAACGTTCATGTAACATTCTAACTACATCACATTTCCACACACAGTATTTTCCGCATTGGTAATAAACATACGAATGCAAGTCTATGTTTATTTACAATGATCATATTTATTTCCCTGTCAAAAGATTCTTCTTTCCGCGTTGTAAACAAACAGGTAAACGCGAGTCAGTGTTTGTTTACAACGCATCAGCCTCCAAATTCAACGACCTTCTTGTGCGAAATGCAAGTTGGCCTTACCGCCCGGTCAGCAGTACCCAGGGAATGCCGGTTTGAATTTCGTACACAACACACAATAATACTACCGGATGACGTAATGACCAGAAGTGCAATCGACTCATAATATGTTGACCCAATGCCTACCGGCATAACATAACAAGGACAGCGTTATGGGTCGAATGCACTTTTTAAGAATATAAAAGTGTGTCGCGACCGAGATCTAGAATTAGTATTTTCTCTTAACCCGACGTAGTAATTTTTGTAAGTCAAGTAATGTAAACCAGGTCGAGTTGGTGATGTTCCATTATAAAAAGTTTTATGTGTAATAAAGTGATTGAACTACAACAAACAAGGTAATTTCTAAACGAAACCACCCATCCTGACTAACAGGCTTCCTTAGGGTCGCTAGGTCTTCCAGCTAAATAGCTTCGAAAGAAGCTAGGCACATCCCCTCCTCTTTTCAGACATCATATAAGAAGATGCACACATTTTGGTACATCGTCGGAGTTGATATAACATATTTGGCGCAGCCGGTTCTAACTCGTTAATATTTATATTAACGAGTAGACTCTACATTTCTTTTCAAATTTTAATCTTTCATTAGGCATTAGCAACAGCAAAACAAAATGCACAGGTATAATACAAAGTGCAATCGTCGTTGTTAAATTCAATTAAATTTCATAAACGCAATGGAATTATTTATAGTAGGCAAATTTTTGTTTTCGGTTTGGGTACTCGACTCGAATGTTTACCACGTACTACAATTAAAATTTTATTTCAATTAGAGTTCAATAGGGTCGTGGTATTATTTTATAGTAAGCAACTTTTTTGTTTTCTGTTGGGGTACTCGACTCGAATGTTTTTCTTCTTTCTTTTCTTTGGAAAGATTTTCGCTTGATTTTCAAGTTCAGTTTTCGGCAAAAAAAAAAAAAATGGCGCCCCCGGGTGGACATTTTTTCCTACTTGTTAATACTAACAAGTGTGATATTAACAAGTGTGATATTCATTATCGTCTTCGTTGACCGAACACACCATTTCTAACCAATTGTCCATAGCTAGCTCGTTCGATTTGTTACCGGTAAATATCTTGATCATTTCGTTTTCAGTTGGGTATTGCATAGTGCCATTAAAGTCGGGAAATTAAAAATGCGACGAACAGCGCACCAATTTCTCAATCGCGACTGAACTAAATATTTAGCAAGCTTTGTTTTGTGTTTACTTTTAACCAAATCCATTAAATTTAGATCAATATCGATTTGAAACCGTCAAATAGTGCTGTTCGTAGTACTTTTCGTGCAGACTTGTGCTTGGTCTTTTTGAGAGATAAGTTAAACTTCTGATAATTTTTCCTTGATTTTCGGCCAGTTGTGGGCGTACCAAATTTTTTCCCTTTTTCAGTTGAAGAGAAGCTTGACAATGGATAGCGTTCAACGTGAGATTCAGAGGAATCCAAGTTATGGACCAAAACCTCTGACTATCGACGAGTATAAACGTCGGCAGAAGTCTAGGAACGAGGTCAGGAAGAATCAGGAGGCTACAACATCAACTCAAGTAAAGGCGAGGGAGACTAAATGCAACAACGCTCCGCAAACCAAAAAGAAAAAACGAGCAGGGCGAAAAGAGAAAATCAGAAGAGCCCGTGGCGAACTCCATAAACGAATTAATTTCGAACCGAACTATGTCAAAAAACAAGCGTTAATGTGGCCCAATTAAAGGCATTATCCTATAGTGATAAGAATTTTAATAAAAAACCTTCCAAACCTTAAAAACTTTTCTCTCTATCTTTGTAAGACTTAGTGAGTTATAAGACATCATTAACGGACTTAAAAAAGCTGTTCTTGACGTCACAGACTAATACGACCACTAGATTTACCAATTATGCCAAACAACACTTACCACAACAACGCTTGAGCTCAAGCGAGACGAAAGAGCGCTAAGGCCACCCGCACACGATCCGCAAAGTTCCAGGACGAACTGGTTATCCAGCCATCAACTCCGAGAGGAAGTTCACACCCTAATGTCCACTTATCAACAAATGCGGGAAGATGTCCACATATCAATCCCTAGTGGAGATAGTTACGTATTAACCCCCAGTCAAGATACCTTCCAGAAGACGTGCCTTCAGATGGTGAAGGAGACTGCAGTTCTCGTTAAAACTATCCGCCAAAACAGCGAGCACGTCCGACACATCTCCAAAATAAAAAAAAATACTACGAGATGATTCGATGGCAACAAAGGAGGTGAACCAGTAAAGGAAATCGAAGTCCACCGTTACTCGATGTTTGCCGTCGGTATATTTTTGGTAATACTGTTAGCGGTCTGTCTTATTGGTCTAAGATGTCTTGACACACGCCGAGCAAAGGGTCACAGCATGCTACCAGCCAGCAATTCAGTTCCTCATGTGGCAGGAGATGTCCAACCTCGAACGCCACGGGATACCAGAGCCGGAGTGCCACTGTGGGTGCAGAAACCAACAAAGCTACTACCGCAAATTCCAGCAGAGTACGAAGTTCCGGCGGGATTAGATAGCATAACGTTCGCGTATTGTTAGGTTTTCATTATATTTGTTCTTTTTATTTCTTTTTTATTTAGCGTAGTACTAGATAAATATTTTAAAGTAAAGCAGTATTTCTAGTATTTGTACTTAGCTTTTTTTTTTTTTTTTAGCATATAAGTTAAATATGTATTGTAAAATAAAACGTCGCGCACACTAAGTGTTATAAATATAGTAAATTAAGGTGCCAAGTAGAGGAGGGGGAGTCCAAGTCCCCGGAGGGGGAGTCCAAGTCCCCGGAGGGGGAGGAATGTTGTACTCCTTGGACTCCTTCCTGAGCGGAAATTACGTCGTCCCGGTACATAAATCATCTAACGTTCATGTAACATTCTAACTACATCACATTTCCACACACAGTATTTTCCGCATTGTAAATAAACATACGAATGCAAGTCTATGTTTATTTATTTGGCCTACAACTTAATAATGAGACTTTTTTTAGAGATGGCAACACCGATAAACCAATGGTAGTCCATCTTTGACATACATACCATTTGAAGGTTGTATTCATAAGCTGTCAATGTCAGTATAAACATTTCTTGTTGATTGTTGACAACGTATTTTACCGGACCATGGAAAGTTTCGAAAATTCACGAAAAAAACAACATTTGCGGGAAGTTTTACTTGGACATTATTTTGCTAAGAAGACTGCAGCTCAGAGTCATAAATTGCTCGTGGAAGTTTACGGTGACGATGCTTTTTCGCGTGCACAGTGTTTTCGGTGGTTTCATCGGTTCAAAAATGATAATTTCGACATTACCGACGAAGAGCGACCTGGCCAGCCAAAAAAGTTTGAAGACGAAGAATTGACGAAATTACTCGAAGAAGATTCGTGCCAAACTCAAAAAGAGTTGGCAATTTCGTTGGAAGTGACTCAGCAAGCCATATCGAAGCGGTTAAAATCACTGGGAATGATCCAAAAGCAAGGCCACTGGGTTCCGTACGATTTGAAGCCAAGAGATGTTGAGAGGCGCTTTTGCATGTGCGAACAACTGCTTCAAAGGCAAAGACGGAAGGGTTTTTTGCATCGTATTGTGACCGGCGATGAAAAGTGGATTCATTATGATAACCCAAAGCGAAAGAAATCATGGGGACCGCCCGGGCACCAATCAACATCGACCGCGAAGCCAAATATTCATGGTTCCGCTCCCACGACATTTTTCTACTCGCATGATAGCTTCGTACAGACTTCCAGCATTCCATTCGGGTATCTAGCCGAGATTCATACCATTTTTCATATTTCAGTTCGTCGTCGTATTGAATTCGCTCGCTCAGTGACTGATCGCCAAATGACAGTTTGGTTTGTTTACCTCTGAATTTGTTTACTTTTTGTATATCGTGAATCCGTGTGCGCGTTCCGTGTTGTTTCCGCTCGGGGGACTTCCGCTCCGTTTATGTTTGCCCAACGGTTAGTGGTGTTATACGTATAGGTATAATAAACTAACCTTGTTTGTAATTCAGAGAAAGAAAACGATAATTCTAACACTAATCTTAATTTATAACTAATCTAACCTATCGTAACATATTGTACATATACAACTAATCAATTCCATTATTGAATTTTCAGCCTTTCCTCCAATTCAGTGACTCTTATTAATTCGTTACTTTACGTTTACTTTTAGGAAGCTAGTATTACCGTGTGTAACCAGGCTGAGAGGCGTCGCCAGCGCATCGGAGGAATTCACTGCGCATAAAATTCTTTCTACGCTTTGATTTCTATCAATCCCGAAATTGTTGAGTCGTCGCAACTTGCGATCACAATAATGTCACGACGTAGTGTAAACACCTCTACAAATTACACCAACCGCGGCGCGTCAAAATTGGGATCGCATGAACCACCGCGACCAACTTCACAGCATACCAATACAGGAAAAAAAAAAAGAGCGAGATTGTGTGCAGTTCTTACGCTAGCTTGAACAAAAATTTAAAAATGAATTTAAATGCCAAAAAAATAAATTAAATAAAAATTTAAAAATGAATTTAAATACCAAAAAAAATAAATTAAATAAAAATTTAAAAATGAATTTAAAATTAAAAAATGATTGACTGACCAGGACTGACGGACAGAAATAAAAAAATAAATAATTTTAAAAATAAAAAAATAAATAATTTTAAAAATAAAAAAAAATGAATTAAAAGAAATAAATGTCAAAATCTAATTTAAAAATGGAAATTTCAACAAAAAAAATGGGGTGAGTGATTTTCTTTTATTTAATTTTCTTTATACATATATTGCTTTTCCCCTGTTTTTTTCTTTTTTTTTTAGGCATTTATTTTGGTTGTTTTTTTTTTTTTTTCTTGTTTTGGAAAGATGATTAAAGGCTAAAGGCCAAATATAAAATGAACCCGATCGTCTAAGCCCCAATCCCCGAACCTCAATAAGGGGCCACGACGCGAAAAATGTTTTCAGGACAGTCGTGGCTGAGGTAGGGTGGGCAGAGCAGGGCGCTATTAACACCAGAGCGCCCTGACAAATCGCGGAGCCGCACCATCCAACCGCTTCTTGGTCTTTCACGACCAATTGGGAAAATAATCCCAATTTTTACCTACCCTTGGATAAGTCGGCGCTTACAATTTTTGTTGTACAGGCCTAGGGTTTAATGGCCTGAGTTTTAGCAAGTACCCCCCCACTGCCGTAGCTAGTCCCGGCCGCCAGCAAGAGCGTCGCACCAGCTGAACTCAGCCACCAATTCGGACTTAGGTGGAATTGGCCCTTCTGTCCCGAACCTTCCTTTTCCTTTCGACTATTTTGACTTTCTCAAGTCGAAATAGTCCTTCCAAGGCCTAAATCACACCAAAATTAACGATTGTTCTCTCTTGTCTTTTTAGAAAATATACAAATTATGAGTTAAACTCGTAATACTCCCCCCTTAAGAGGAAAAGAATTTTACGAAATTCTTAGTGGGTTGAGTTGGATGGAAGAGATTCGGACCAGGAGTAAGTTTAGGTGAATATTTTCATTGTGTTATTTAAAAATTCCGGGTCGCCCTGTTAAGTCCTATCGAAGTAGCACACTCACGTTTCGTCTTGAGCTCCTATATAGAGTTTTAGGTCTTTTGCGTGCCACACACCATCGCGCTACCCCCCTTCGTCCTCCAGCTCGTAAGGGTTCTCCAAAGGGTTCTGGCAGGTTATCGACATTTCGTCCGGTCTCTCTAGAGGATCTATCCCAACGGACATATTTCTTCCGAAATTCACGAAGTATGGAGATACCTGCATTATACCTGCGCACGCAATTTTATCTTATGTTCGTCCCACTTCCGGTGATTTTCGGCAACATATGCTCATAGCATAGTCTTGATAGATTGGTTGATCCGCTCTGCCGGATTCGCTTGAAGGTGGTAAAAAGCCGTGAATTTAATTTGCGTCCCATACGACTCTACCATTCCCTGGAACTCCTTCGATCGCAATTGAACGCCATTGTCGCAAACAACCCATTTTGGAACACCGAAAAGTAGAAATACTTTGTTTTCCAGAGCCCGCGTTACCGCGGTTGCTGTAGCCGCCCTCAACGGAAACAAAAGCGGAAGTTTTGAAGAATAGTCCACAACTGTAAGGATGAACGTAAAACCTCGCGTTGAGCGTGGAAGGGGTTCTATCAGATCCACACACACCATCTCCCACGGTTGCTTTGCCTCTCCACTTCTCGAAGCCATCAAGCCCGATGGCAATCTGAGCTCAGGTTTAACTGCTTGGCAAGTCTTACATGCTTGAACACACTTCTTTATGTCCCCTGCATTTTCGACCAATAAAAAACTCAGTCACCGATTCGGACGTAGGTGGAATTGGCCCTTCTGTCCCGAACCTTATCCTATCCTTCGAATATTTTGACTTTTTCAAGTCGAAATATTCATTCCAAAGGCCTCAAACACAACAGTTTAGCGTCACGTTTTTGCGTCATCATCATCATTTAAATACATTGTAATAAATGTATTGTGTGTCACAAACATTCTTCTTGCGGAAACATGAGTATCAATCGTGTCCGGTTTCCAAAGACAATCCACAAGAGGAATGTTTGTAGACAGACGAGGTGTCAGCATTTCTCAAACACGCGCATGTGTTTTTACCGTGAGATAGTGCTGACACCTCAAAATTCAAATAATTGTAAAACGAATCTTCTTAGTTGTTAAGTTATAAATTATTATTTGAGTCTGGATTAAACGTTAAAGCAGTCAACATCGGTGTTTTCTTGTTAGCGCGATTGTTTATTTTATTCTTGTGGTGCGTTGTTTCGGCATATCCCTTGCGATTCCTACCTGATTATGCGCTATTGTGCGGCTTAGTTGTGCTTGAGCGTGGTTGTGCGGCCTACTATTTTTATTCCCACTGGTGAATCGATATTGAATCGGTACACCACCCATAGAGACCGGATAGATTTTGCATCTAGACGACTTTCTAATCGCGGGGAAATAAACTAATTTCTTCGCGCAATAAACACACGTGGTGCCTCATTTTTATAGAAAATAACCTTTCCGTCATTTTGTGAATTTTTATTTACTATTAATATTTAACGTAACGGTCGGTCATTTTATAGAATCACGTGGTGCCAATTTCACTAGAGCATAATATTGGAAATCATTGTTGCTAGAAAGCTTACAATTGGTAGGTTATTAACCCTAGATTCTAGATATCCTCCTTTACCATACTATAACATCCGAATTTATTTGGAAATTTCTTATCGTTGGGGAACTATACACATTACTGCACCATGCAAAGCACTATACACATTACAATAATTACTGCACCATGTACACATAGCAGGCATTGACCGAAAATGTTGCTCGCGATCTGCTTGCGAGCTGCAGTGGATACGAGGCTTTATAAAGCGTTTTGACGAGCTTAAATACGTCAAAGTGTAATAAAGTGTGTTTGAACCTCAAACGTAAAGTTTGAGATTCAAACACATCGTTTACGCAAACCCAATGTAAAGTAATTCACCACAGTCAAAGTTCATGTACAGTATGGTACAAAGTATGTGGGTCACGCTGTGGACAACAAGCTAGCGCCGGCTCTCATTGGAATACCAACGGTAGCGCATGCTGCGTGACCCTATAAATGGCCCGGTCATTTTGACTCGGGCTCTCTTTCAAGTTTTGATCTTGGTACAAGAACCGTCCTAGCAGCAATCAGCTCGAGGCCTAGTGGGCGTTCGGTCATTGAACCAATATCAAAGGTAAAAACATTATATTCATTCTTTTCACTTTCACATCCAACGGAAGTTTATCAGAAATCGTCTGTACGCTGTACTCGGCTGGGGACGATTTTCATAAGCAGTACGTTGCTCCCAACAAACACAAAAAAAGGTATCACCAGCAAACGCTCGTGAAGAATGGTTCGTGCATCCCACAATTGCGCCTTTCAAAAAAAACAATCCCTTTTTTTGTGTGATCAAAGTTTTGGTAGTCGATTCGCTTCGACCTACGCATAAACCTGGTATTTTTTCCCACCATTCCCCTACCTCAAAAGGGTCGTGTTTTCTGGCGAGCATCGTGCTTGATCTAACATCCTATTTCCGTAACCCCGTCAAAATCCAACCCCCTTGCAAGTGTATTCTTGCCCACGATCCACTGATCGTACACAAAGTGTATTGTCGAGCTGCAATACGTCAAAGTGTGAAAAAGTGTTACGACGAGCTTGAATAAGTCAAGCAGTGAAGATAAGTGAAACTTTTGACGAAGGCAGAATGCCCGAATCACTAATTGATCGTCAGTACTTTATGCAATATATTGCGTGCGGAGATCTCGAGGAAAATAAAATGAATTTTACAAATTAAAAACCGCCAAAATTTTAAAATCAAAAAATTAATTTTACAAATTAAGAACCGCTAGAATTAAAAATCAAAAAAATGAATATGAATATTGAATATTCAAATGGATCTCGAGGAGCGTCCAGAGCGTACAGAGCCTCTACAGGAAATTCAAATGGCGGTCGACAGAGCCGTGCAAGTGGCGATGAGGCCAATCTTGGAACTTATGCAGGCTCATCATCAACAGCAATCGCAACAGGAACAGAAACAGGAACAGGAGGCCGAGTTTCTTACCTAGGATGAGTTTAAAACTATCTATCTTCTTCTATATTTACAGTAGGTCGTATGCGGCAAAGAAATAGATTATATCAGCAGAGAAATAGATTTATGGCTGCCTTGTGGCAGTTCTCAGGGTGAGGTCGAAACAAGCCAAGAGGAGCCGAGACGAGCCGAATGCAGCCGAAAACCTGATTGGCATAAAAAAAAAATGTTTAGGACAATATCTCACCGGGATGTCGTAGCCTGGCATCCCAGTGAGATATTGCCCTAAACATAATTTTTTTTTAATAATAATATTTTTATGTTTCTTTATTATTCTTATTATTCTTTATTAAATGAAAATGTTTATGTTAAGAGTTTGTTGTTCTTTCCAGTGTCAGTGGAGTGAAGCTCCAATACGAAATCCCCGACTGTTGATTGACCGTAGTACTTGACGAATTTTTGGAAAGAACTTTCACTGGAGAGGCCAGTTTATCATAAGATTTTGTGTTGGACTAGGTCCGAAGGAGCTGTTTCGTCATCGGAATGCAGAAGACTCTTCAGAGGGTGTATTCTAGCCAACTTCCGAAACACCCTGACAGCTGGTGGAATTGCTGAGGCAAATTCTATATAGCCACATCGTAATCCAAGTTCATTTCCACGAATAATGTAATCGGGAACTCGCCGGACATCTACCTTATACTAAAGGCGGGACGTATATGGCTATGAAATGGTTGTAACCTTGGATAACCATATGGCTATGAATCTTGAAAATCTGTTGTTAAGTCCGGGGCCCAGTGGGTCCAACGCAAAACTTATTTTTACCAATACTTTTATGTTACTAGTTTTTCATGGTCATGCTACCATTGAAGCTATTAAATGTTAAGAGTTTGTTGTTCTTTCCAGTGTCAGTGGAGTGAAGCTCCAATACGAAATCCCCGACTGTTGATTGACCGTAGTACTTGACGAATTTTTGGAAAGAACTTTCACTGGAGAGGCCAGTTTATCATAAGATTTTGTGTTGGACTAGGTCCGAAGGAGCTGTTTCGTCATCGGAATGCAGAAGACTCTTCAGAGGGTGTATTCTAGCCAACTTCCGAAACACCCTGACAGCTGGTGGAATTGCTGAGGCAAATTCTATATAGCCACATCGTAATCCAAGTTCATTTCCACGAATAATGTAATCGGGAACTCGCCGGACATCTACCTTATACTAAAGGCGGGACGTATATGGCTATGAAATGGTTGTAACCTTGGATAACCATATGGCTATGAATCTTGAAAATCTGTTGTTAAGTCCGGGGCCCAGTGGGTCCAACGCAAAACTTATTTTACCAATACTTTTATGTTACTAGTTTTTCATGGTCATGCTACCATTGAAGCTATTAAATGTTAAGAGTTTGTTGTTCTTTCCAGTGTCAGTGGAGTGAAGCTCCAATACGAAATCCCCGACTGTTGATTGACCGTAGTACTTGACGAATTTTTGGAAAGAACTTTCACTGGAGAGGCCAGTTTATCATAAGATTTTGTGTTGGACTAGGTCCGAAGGAGCTGTTTCGTCATCGGAATGCAGAAGACTCTTCAGAGGGTGTATTCTAGCCAACTTCCGAAACACCCTGACAGCTGGTGGAATTGCTGAGGCAAATTCTATATAGCCACATCGTAATCCAAGTTCATTTCCACGAATAATGTAATCGGGAACTCGCCGGACATCTACCTTATACTAAAGGCGGGACGTATATGGCTATGAAATGGTTGTAACCTTGGATAACCATATGGCTATGAATCTTGAAAATCTGTTGTTAAGTCCGGGGCCCAGTGGGTCCAACGCAAAACTTATTTTTACCAATACTTTTATGTTACTAGTTTTTCATGGTCATGCTACCATTGAAGCTATTAAATGTTAAGAGTTTGTTGTTCTTTCCAGTGTCAGTGGAGTGAAGCTCCAATACGAAATCCCCGACTGTTGATTGACCGTAGTACTTGACGAATTTTTGGAAAGAACTTTCACTGGAGAGGCCAGTTTATCATAAGATTTTGTGTTGGACTAGGTCCGAAGGAGCTGTTTCGTCATCGGAATGCAGAAGACTCTTCAGAGGGTGTATTCTAGCCAACTTCCGAAACACCCTGACAGCTGGTGGAATTGCTGAGGCAAATTCTATATAGCCACATCGTAATCCAAGTTCATTTCCACGAATAATGTAATCGGGAACTCGCCGGACATCTACCTTATACTAAAGGCGGGACGTATATGGCTATGAAATGGTTGTAACCTTGGATAACCATATGGCTATGAATCTTGAAAATCTGTTGTTAAGTCCGGGGCCCAGTGGGTCCAACGCAAAACTTATTTTTACCAATACTTTTATGTTACTAGTTTTTCATGGTCATGCTACCATTGAAGCTATTAAATGTTAAGAGTTTGTTGTTCTTTCCAGTGTCAGTGGAGTGAAGCTCCAATACGAAATCCCCGACTGTTGATTGACCGTAGTACTTGACGAATTTTTGGAAAGAACTTTCACTGGAGAGGCCAGTTTATCATAAGATTTTGTGTTGGACTAGGTCCGAAGGAGCTGTTTCGTCATCGGAATGCAGAAGACTCTTCAGAGGGTGTATTCTAGCCAACTTCCGAAACACCCTGACAGCTGGTGGAATTGCTGAGGCAAATTCTATATAGCCACATCGTAATCCAAGTTCATTTCCACGAATAATGTAATCGGGAACTCGCCGGACATCTACCTTATACTAAAGGCGGGACGTATATGGCTATGAAATGGTTGTAACCTTGGATAACCATATGGCTATGAATCTTGAAAGTTGGCTAGAATACACCCTCTGAAGAGTCTTCTGCATTCCGATGACGAAACAGCTCCTTCGGACCTAGTCCAACACAAAATCTTATGATAAACTGGCCTCTCCAGTGAAAGTTCTTTCCAAAAATTCGTCAAGTACTACGGTCAATCAACAGTCGGGGATTTCGTATTGGAGCTTCACTCCACTGACACTGGAAAGAACAACAAACTCTTAACATTTAATAGCTTCAATGGTAGCATGACCATGAAAAACTAGTAACATAAAAGTATTGGTAAAAATAAGTTTTGCGTTGGACCCACTGGGCCCCGGACTTAACAACAGATTTTCAAGATTCATAGCCATATGGTTATCCAAGGTTACAACCATTTCATAGCCATATACGTCCCGCCTTTAGTATAAGGTAGATGTCCGGCGAGTTCCCGATTACATTATTCGTGGAAATGAACTTGGATTACGATGTGGCTATATAGAATTTGCCTCAGCAATTCCACCAGCTGTCAGGGTGTTTCGGAAGTTGGCTAGAATACACCCTCTGAAGAGTCTTCTGCATTCCGATGACGAAACAGCTCCTTCGGACCTAGTCCAACACAAAATCTTATGATAAACTGGCCTCTCCAGTGAAAGTTCTTTCCAAAAATTCGTCAAGTACTACGGTCAATCAACAGTCGGGGATTTCGTATTGGAGCTTCACTCCACTGACACTGGAAAGAACAACAAACTCTTAACATTTAATAGCTTCAATGGTAGCATGACCATGAAAAACTAGTAACATAAAAGTATTGGTAAAAATAAGTTTTGCGTTGGACCCACTGGGCCCCGGACTTAACAACAGATTTTCAAGATTCATAGCCATATGGTTATCCAAGGTTACAACCATTTCATAGCCATATACGTCCCGCCTTTAGTATAAGGTAGATGTCCGGCGAGTTCCCGATTACATTATTCGTGGAAATGAACTTGGATTACGATGTGGCTATATAGAATTTGCCTCAGCAATTCCACCAGCTGTCAGGGTGTTTCGGAAGTTGGCTAGAATACACCCTCTGAAGAGTCTTCTGCATTCCGATGACGAAACAGCTCCTTCGGACCTAGTCCAACACAAAATCTTATGATAAACTGGCCTCTCCAGTGAAAGTTCTTTCCAAAAATTCGTCAAGTACTACGGTCAATCAACAGTCGGGGATTTCGTATTGGAGCTTCACTCCACTGACACTGGAAAGAACAACAAACTCTTAACATTTAATAGCTTCAATGGTAGCATGACCATGAAAAACTAGTAACATAAAAGTATTGGTAAAAATAAGTTTTGCGTTGGACCCACTGGGCCCCGGACTTAACAACAGATTTTCAAGATTCATAGCCATATGGTTATCCAAGGTTACAACCATTTCATAGCCATATACGTCCCGCCTTTAGTATAAGGTAGATGTCCGGCGAGTTCCCGATTACATTATTCGTGGAAATGAACTTGGATTACGATGTGGCTATATAGAATTTGCCTCAGCAATTCCACCAGCTGTCAGGGTGTTTCGGAAGTTGGCTAGAATACACCCTCTGAAGAGTCTTCTGCATTCCGATGACGAAACAGCTCCTTCGGACCTAGTCCAACACAAAATCTTATGATAAACTGGCCTCTCCAGTGAAAGTTCTTTCCAAAAATTCGTCAAGTACTACGGTCAATCAACAGTCGGGGATTTCGTATTGGAGCTTCACTCCACTGACACTGGAAAGAACAACAAACTCTTAACATTTAATAGCTTCAATGGTAGCATGACCATGAAAAACTAGTAACATAAAAGTATTGGTAAAAATAAGTTTTGCGTTGGACCCACTGGGCCCCGGACTTAACAACAGATTTTCAAGATTCATAGCCATATGGTTATCCAAGGTTACAACCATTTCATAGCCATATACGTCCCGCCTTTAGTATAAGGTAGATGTCCGGCGAGTTCCCGATTACATTATTCGTGGAAATGAACTTGGATTACGATGTGGCTATATAGAATTTGCCTCAGCAATTCCACCAGCTGTCAGGGTGTTTCGGAAGTTGGCTAGAATACACCCTCTGAAGAGTCTTCTGCATTCCGATGACGAAACAGCTCCTTCGGACCTAGTCCAACACAAAATCTTATGATAAACTGGCCTCTCCAGTGAAAGTTCTTTCCAAAAATTCGTCAAGTACTACGGTCAATCAACAGTCGGGGATTTCGTATTGGAGCTTCACTCCACTGACACTGGAAAGAACAACAAACTCTTAACATTTAATAGCTTCAATGGTAGCATGACCATGAAAAACTAGTAACATAAAAGTATTGGTAAAAATAAGTTTTGCGTTGGACCCACTGGGCCCCGGACTTAACAACAGATTTTCAAGATTCATAGCCATATGGTTATCCAAGGTTACAACCATTTCATAGCCATATACGTCCCGCCTTTAGTATAAGGTAGATGTCCGGCGAGTTCCCGATTACATTATTCGTGGAAATGAACTTGGATTACGATGTGGCTATATAGAATTTGCCTCAGCAATTCCACCAGCTGTCAGGGTGTTTCGGAAGTTGGCTAGAATACACCCTCTGAAGAGTCTTCTGCATTCCGATGACGAAACAGCTCCTTCGGACCTAGTCCAACACAAAATCTTATGATAAACTGGCCTCTCCAGTGAAAGTTCTTTCCAAAAATTCGTCAAGTACTACGGTCAATCAACAGTCGGGGATTTCGTATTGGAGCTTCACTCCACTGACACTGGAAAGAACAACAAACTCTTAACATTTAATAGCTTCAATGGTAGCATGACCATGAAAAACTAGTAACATAAAAGTATTGGTAAAAATAAGTTTTGCGTTGGACCCACTGGGCCCCGGACTTAACAACAGATTTTCAAGATTCATAGCCATATGGTTATCCAAGGTTACAACCATTTCATAGCCATATACGTCCCGCCTTTAGTATAAGGTAGATGTCCGGCGAGTTCCCGATTACATTATTCGTGGAAATGAACTTGGATTACGATGTGGCTATATAGAATTTGCCTCAGCAATTCCACCAGCTGTCAGGGTGTTTCGGAAGTTGGCTAGAATACACCCTCTGAAGAGTCTTCTGCATTCCGATGACGAAACAGCTCCTTCGGACCTAGTCCAACACAAAATCTTATGATAAACTGGCCTCTCCAGTGAAAGTTCTTTCCAAAAATTCGTCAAGTACTACGGTCAATCAACAGTCGGGGATTTCGTATTGGAGCTTCACTCCACTGACACTGGAAAGAACAACAAACTCTTAACATTTAATAGCTTCAATGGTAGCATGACCATGAAAAACTAGTAACATAAAAGTATTGGTAAAAATAAGTTTTGCGTTGGACCCACTGGGCCCCGGACTTAACAACAGATTTTCAAGATTCATAGCCATATGGTTATCCAAGGTTACAACCATTTCATAGCCATATACGTCCCGCCTTTAGTATAAGGTAGATGTCCGGCGAGTTCCCGATTACATTATTCGTGGAAATGAACTTGGATTACGATGTGGCTATATAGAATTTGCCTCAGCAATTCCACCAGCTGTCAGGGTGTTTCGGAAGTTGGCTAGAATACACCCTCTGAAGAGTCTTCTGCATTCCGATGACGAAACAGCTCCTTCGGACCTAGTCCAACACAAAATCTTATGATAAACTGGCCTCTCCAGTGAAAGTTCTTTCCAAAAATTCGTCAAGTACTACGGTCAATCAACAGTCGGGGATTTCGTATTGGAGCTTCACTCCACTGACACTGGAAAGAACAACAAACTCTTAACATTTAATAGCTTCAATGGTAGCATGACCATGAAAAACTAGTAACATAAAAGTATTGGTAAAAATAAGTTTTGCGTTGGACCCACTGGGCCCCGGACTTAACAACAGATTTTCAAGATTCATAGCCATATGGTTATCCAAGGTTACAACCATTTCATAGCCATATACGTCCCGCCTTTAGTATAAGGTAGATGTCCGGCGAGTTCCCGATTACATTATTCGTGGAAATGAACTTGGATTACGATGTGGCTATATAGAATTTGCCTCAGCAATTCCACCAGCTGTCAGGGTGTTTCGGAAGTTGGCTAGAATACACCCTCTGAAGAGTCTTCTGCATTCCGATGACGAAACAGCTCCTTCGGACCTAGTCCAACACAAAATCTTATGATAAACTGGCCTCTCCAGTGAAAGTTCTTTCCAAAAATTCGTCAAGTACTACGGTCAATCAACAGTCGGGGATTTCGTATTGGAGCTTCACTCCACTGACACTGGAAAGAACAACAAACTCTTAACATTTAATAGCTTCAATGGTAGCATGACCATGAAAAACTAGTAACATAAAAGTATTGGTAAAAATAAGTTTTGCGTTGGACCCACTGGGCCCCGGACTTAACAACAGATTTTCAAGATTCATAGCCATATGGTTATCCAAGGTTACAACCATTTCATAGCCATATACGTCCCGCCTTTAGTATAAGGTAGATGTCCGGCGAGTTCCCGATTACATTATTCGTGGAAATGAACTTGGATTACGATGTGGCTATATAGAATTTGCCTCAGCAATTCCACCAGCTGTCAGGGTGTTTCGGAAGTTGGCTAGAATACACCCTCTGAAGAGTCTTCTGCATTCCGATGACGAAACAGCTCCTTCGGACCTAGTCCAACACAAAATCTTATGATAAACTGGCCTCTCCAGTGAAAGTTCTTTCCAAAAATTCGTCAAGTACTACGGTCAATCAACAGTCGGGGATTTCGTATTGGAGCTTCACTCCACTGACACTGGAAAGAACAACAAACTCTTAACATTTAATAGCTTCAATGGTAGCATGACCATGAAAAACTAGTAACAGAAAATGTTTATGTTTATATTATTCTTATTATTCTTTATTAAATGAAAATGTTTATGTTTATATAAAATTTGTCGTTTTTATTTCAAATTTTAATATAAGATAAGGAGCTCGTACACGAAATTATTTTTCAGCAATTAATTGCCCGACGACTGTTGCCAAAGCTAGTTGAGCGATTAATGCAGCAATACCGGGCAACATCGTGTTAGTTGCGACAATATTGCAGAAATTTGACAATGCTTTCACATTTTGCTTGTATTCCTCTCCCTATAGCAGCTGTATTTCCACTAGATTGGAAAATTTCGAGCAATTGTCATCGTTCGATGATTCAGTTATCAAGTTTTGTTTTAAGTTTTTATTATTATTTAATTTTTTATTATTTATTATAATTCAAAAATTTCAAGTTTTATTCTAAGTTTTAGATTTATTTTTCAAATTTCCTTTCGTGTTGTTCATATACTGAGTTGTCCGTGCTCCATATCGCTAGTTGCGAACGATTCGAGTTATGACATACTGACATATCGAGTCAGCTGATTCCAGCTAAGTACCGCAGTGCCTCTGGCGGGAATATTTAGAAAGCAGGCATTTTTCAAAACTGACTTGAAATTTTCATCCGAGCTTTCACGCACACACATCTAAACACAACTGAAAATCGTATGGGAAACTCTCATGTACACACGCAAACAGATAAAGACGCCGTGTCCATGTGAGTTGTGCCCAGTAAAAGAACATAGCAAGTGCTTGGGGGTGAGCCCGACAAGCACTTTCTATTGAAAGTTCTGATGAACAAATTAAATATTTTCAAAGATCTTGAAGGTGTAATCAACAGCTACCTAACAAAGATTTGTGTCATTGTGTCTTTGCAACAATATCGTAATAATACAATTAAATTTTTAGCTGTGCTCAATCGACATGGCCTGTTCAGAGGAACGTTTTACGTGTAGTCGAAGCTGTCCGGAATCGGTTTTTGCCCCCGGAACAAAGTACCCGGTTTTGTTTTTCAAAATAACCGAAGTACCCGGTTTTGTTTTTTAAAATAATCAATGTTTTCATTGTCATATTTCCATTTCTATCGGCGGCAACACTGCGCCAGGCCTGAAACTCATTCAGCCCAACGCGCACAGCGCCAGATTTATCCGCGGCAGTAGGACAAACCAACCTCCGGGCAGCGAGAAAAATTTTTCGCCTCAGTCGTCGACCATCACTAAAGTCCGCAGCACAGTCAACGGGAATATCATAAAACTAAGGAAAACACAAGCGAACAGCGGCGCTTCAACAGTAGCAGCAGGGTGCACCGTCAAATTTGATCAAAGTAAAGAGAAAAAAAGGTTAGGTTTTTCTTTCCTTTTGGAATTGATATTGTTATGTTTCTGCATGACTCATAACAATTCAATATACCATCAGTATTAAAATAACATTTACATGTTCCCTAATTTTGTATCATAAAGATAAGGTAGCTCTTTGTAGAGGATACAATCTGTAAGATAAGACAATCAATGCAACTTGTTACAGATTGGCATGACTCATTTTAAAGTCATTAGCATGTAAAGTAATTAGTGTGAAGTTTACATTGTTATTACTTAGTCATAAGCCAACTAGTGATAAGGAAAATGTATAAATTAAGCAAAATTTGGAAAATAAAGTCAGTTCATTACGAACAGTGTTTGAAAGGCCAAGTAATCTCTTCTTCGTCCAAAAACATCGCCAAGACAAAATTCTAACGGTTTAAGTGCCCTTAGAATTGCGTCCAAAATAATATATATTTTTTAACGGTTTATTACAAATTCAAAGCAAAATAGTTTTGAACAGATATACATGTGGGATTGGGTTGGCAATGCCTATCCATCGGGCCACACCACCTTTGAGTCGGCAACTAACAACTTGCGGCAGCTGGCTCATTCTCTTTGAAAAGTAACCGTGGACGAGAACAGACGTAACCGTGGCCGTCGAACATCATCTGATAAATATCATTTCATTTCTGAATTCGAATTATTTAATTTTCATTTCTCAATTTGTATTATTTCATTTCTTTAAATTATATCACCATTGGATTATCATTATACATATTCGTGTTTAATTCTACATACATATATATCAAAATAAACGTACGTGTGTCACACTTCAATTTCCAATTGAAGCTTTTGATTTAATACATATTAAACTGCCACGTACAAAAGAGTTCAATGATGAAGAAAAGGATACAAATGCAACGTATTACGCCAACGGTTTATCTAATCGTCAAAAAGCTAGTAAGTTAAGCAGATCGAACTGTGTCATCCATATCATTAAAATGGGGAAAAAACAAACGTCATCAAAGTGCGACCAGGAAGGACACCAACGGTCTCCATAAGAAAGAAACCAAATTGAGTCTTCTATATGATAACTAATGTGGTAGACCTTCATTAACACCAAGTCACAAGAAGGCTAGATTACGATTTGCCAATAAAAAAAATAGTTTTTGGTACGAAGAATGTGATTCTATATACATATGTCCTGACTAACTTGGGACCATTGATTAAGGAGACTTACTCCAATCGATTGTTCTAAGGCAGGGTAATGAGCATATACGCGTATGCTGACGGCTAAGAGGATTACTTGGGTTGTGATGTTGAGTGATGGTTTGGATGGACGGATACTATGTTGTGATCTAGGTCATAATATAGCGCCCCAAATCTCTACAGCATTACGGCTTCAAAAACATGCTTGTGTACATTATAAAGTTTAAGAATTAAATAAAAAAAAAAAGGAAGCATGAACAGAAAAGGCGAAACATCAAAAATGGTGGAATTTTAAAAGTAGAAAAGGCGAAAAATCAAAAATGGTGGAATTTTAAAAGTAGAAAAGGCGAAAAATCAAAAATGGTGGAATTTTAAAAGTAGAAAAGGCGAAAAATCAAAAATGGTGGAATTTTAAAAGGAAAAAAAAAAAAAAATCAGAAAAAAAAATGAATTAGGATAAAATAAAATTAGAAATAGGGCACAACAGCAGGAAATATTAGGATAAAATAGAATTAGAAATAGGGCACAACAGCAGAAAATATTAGGATAAAATAAAAATTAGAAATAGTGCACAAAAATAGGTAGAATTAGGACAAAACGAAACAGAAAAGGTTGAGACAACACAGATAAATGGGGTGAGTCCATATATTTTTATTTTTTTTCTATATTTCTTTATATATATTTTTTTTATACATATTTTTTTGCTCGATTTTTTTTTTGTTGTTCCTTGATCCTTTTGACCTTTCTTCCAGCATGTTTCTTTTCGGTTTTTTTTTTATGGTTTTAGGGAGATAATGATGCAAGGCTAAAGGCCTTTATAATTAAAGTGAACACGAGCGGTTAGCTCCTTCGCCCCGAACCTCAACAAGGGGCCACGACGCTAAAATGTTTTAAGGACAGTCGTGGCTGAGGTAGGGTGGGCAGAGCAGGGCGCCAACAACACCAGAGCGCCCTGACAAGTCGCGAAGTCGCGCAACTCCACCGCTTCATGATCTTTCACGATCTATTGGGAAAATAGTCCAATTTTAAATACCCTGGAGTAAGCCGACACGAAATTTTTGTTGTCTAGGGCTAGGGTTTATGGTCTGAAGACAGAACAAGAACCACCCTACACTGCCGTAGCTAGTCCCGGCCGCCAGCAAGCGTGTCGCTTCAGCCACCAATTCAGACGCTAGAAAATTAATACCACCCTGACCAGATTAACCATCAAGTTAATTTGGATCCAAAAGAAACCTTAAAATTCAGTTTTTAAGTTATAAACCTACTGAAGATCCTCTGTAGCGGGAGGTGAAACGCGTATAGGGTGCTAGTCACTAAATTTTATATTAATCTGGTCTACGTTCCGACTACAAATAACTGTAGTCAAATTTTCTCATTTAGGTCTAGTCTCTCTAACACATCCCCTTTGGCCTAACATAGTGGTAGAGTGACTATTAGTGTGAAGTTGACCAGTACTTGAACTGCACTCAATATTTTTTATTAATAATCTTTTTTATTAACCCTAATCACCCTGGGATGAGTCTCGGAGACTCATTTGAAATTGGTTCTTACAAAACTGTGACAGAATCATTTTTTATTGTCTACGGCGGTATATGTATTCTAATATTTATTATTTACGAACCTATATGTAGAAAAAAAAATGTTTTATTTCAACTAACACAATCCCGATAGGGTCATTCTCAAAAAAGTAACGTTAACGCCTGCGATGAGTCTCACAGTCTCACTCACTTGCTCTACCAGACTGCTTCGTATTCGTACCGCTACATCTCTCGTGTAATTAACATCGCACACAGACGTGTTCGATTTATAGATAAAATGCACGGAATAGAAGTAAAAAAGAACAGAAACGGGTCATTTTTTCTTCTCTATTTCTATGGACAACTGCTAATTTTGAATTATTACATTCTAATCGGTTGTGATTGTTATCAATAAGTGAACTGAACGAATATTACTGATATAATCATAAAAATACAGTGCTGAGTTTTTTGTGCAAGGTGAATTTTGTAAAGAAAGGTAAACAGAAATTGAATTAGTTTATTCATATTCTTATTATATGTAGAATGACTGCCCGGAAACGACCATTGACGGATGATGAAATTCGAATGGCAATGCAGGAAAGTGATGAAGATTCTGAAAACAACTCGCAACAGGATATTGAAAGTGATTTTTCCGATAGTGATCTGGACATATTGGAAAATGAATCCGATATCGCTGATGAGCAACTAATGTCAGAATCGGATAATGAGGTAGCGGAGCCAGCTGCGGAAGCAATGTGTTTTACTGGTAAGGATGGCACCCAATGGCAATCAATCCCCTATCCACTCGGTAGGACTCCCGCACATAATATCATAAAAGGTGGGGTTCACAAAGTCAGACTAGTACCGGGAAAACAAGTTGATTCGCCAATTGATGCTTTTTCTCTTATCATAAGTGATAACGTTATCGATATAATTGTCAAATGTACCAATTTGCATGGTTTGCAATTACACAAAGAAAAGTGGAAGAACACAGATGAAACTGAGATTCGTTGTTATATCGGACTGCTGATTCATGCTGGGACCAATAAACAAGGATGTTCAGATATGCGAGAATTTTGGCATCCTTTGTTTGGTAATATTTTATTCAAAGCAAGTATGGCCCGCGATCGCTTTGAAGTACTTAGTCAGTGCCTCCGGTTTGATGACAAAACCACGCGCTCAGTAAGAAGGAGCCACGACAAATTTGCGCCCATTCGTGAGGTTTGGGATTTAATAAATTCCAATTTATTAAAACGTTACATTCCTGGAGAAAACCTGACAATTGATGAGCAACTAGTGCCTTTTCGAGGTAGAGTATCTTTTCGGCAATATATTCCTTCTAAGCCAGATAAATACGGAATGAAAATCTGGTGGATTTGTGACAGCAAGAATAGCTATCCACTTCATGGAATTCCATATTTAGGAAAAGAGGGTCCGGATAGGTCTTTCAATCTTGGAACCAAAGTGGTAGAAGAACTGTGCATCCCATTTCACAGAACAAACAGAAACATCACGTTTGATAACCTTTTCACTAGTTTTGAGCTAGCGCAAAAATTATTGAGCGTCGGACTGACTAGCGTTGGGACTCTGCGCAAAAACAAAAGGTGCATTCCACCAAATTTTCTCCCCCATCGCCATAGACCTATAGAGTCAAATGTTTTTGGTTTTCGAAAAAATATGACATTGGTAAGCTATGTACCAAAGAAAACCCGAGCCGTGATATTGTTATCGACGATGCATCACGACAACAGTATTGATGCCGAGAATAAAAACAAATCTGCTATCAATTTATTTTATAATGCTACAAAAGGTGGAGTAGATACATTGGATCAGCAATGTCATGCTTTTTCCGCAAGACGGAAAACAAAACGATGGCCAATGGCACAGTTTTACAACATAATTGACGTGGCCGGAGTAGCAGCTAAGATCCTGTGGCTAAATATGTATCCAGACTGGAATGCTGCGAAACCAAATACGCGTCGTAAGATTTTTCTTCAAGAATTGGTGTTGGAATTAGTAACACCAAACATCGAGAGGCGCAGTTCTGCATATCTCTCAAAATCGACAGTTGATGCTATGAACAGGGTTACAGGCAATAATACCGAAGAGCAGCTCCAGAATCCGCCAAATCTAAAGACAACAAAGCGAAGGTGCTATATGTGTCCAGCAGCACTTGATCGCATGAACAAACAAATATGCAGTGGCTGCAAGAAAAACGTTTGCAGTGAGCATGCAGAGAAAATCGTAGTTTGTAAGAACTGTATTAATAAATAATAAATTTAATTTTGTATTACATATTTTTCGAACTCTAATTATTTGTACTATTTCTATCTTTCATAATGACTAATAAAATAACTAGTCTAACATAATAAAGTACTTTCTGTATAAACTCTCTATATGAGTCCAAGAGACTCATCGCAGGCATTAATGTAAGTGAAATAACCTAGGGTGATTAGGGTTAATTAAATTTTTAGTGGAATTCCTTTTCGGTCATTGATGATTGTCCGGGTTTTTAATTGATGGCTCATACCTTGAAGCCATCAATCGTCATTCCGATATTATTCAATGGTAAACCAAAACCTTTTTATATTTTTTAATTTTTTCTTCGGTTGGATATCACAGTTATGGGGAAATGCATAATAGGAATTAGTAAGAAGAATCATCCTACTGATAAATGATGAGGAGTTTTTTCCAATAATTAATATATGATACCTGTAAATATTTCCCTCTAAAACTTATTCCCAGGCATTCAGGATGAGATGAAGTATGCATATCCCTCTTATATTAATCTATTTCACATATATTTCTTTCCTACCATTTTTAATGAATGAGAAACAGTTACTCAGCCCTTGTATTTAAGTATTTTCAATTTTTTCTTTTATTATTTATCACACATTTATCAAAGCGACTCACCAGTGTTCCATTTCACCATCAACATGAGCGAAAATAAACAAGAAGTCCAATCCAGTCTTGATGAGGAGATGAGGGCGTACTGGGAGTTTGAGTCTCAACTAGAGAGGGAGTCTTTCGACGATGAATTAGAGGAGTCTTTTAGATGGTCCCAGATTGTGGAACTTGAAAGGTCGTTAGAGGAGGATTTGGTAACGGAAATCGAGCATTTATTGGACACTCAAGACGAATTACTTAAACAAGAAGGGGAGTCAAGGAGGGAAGCAGAGGAATACAGAGCTCACATGGAGGACATGGAGATGGAGAAAGAATTTTGGAAGGAATTCTTTGACGATTTCTAATTCATCTGCTGTCTTGTTCAATTTAAATAAATGGATTTTATTGTTTTCTTATAATTTGGAATATTCTTCCTTTTTTCTATAAATTGGTTTTTCCTTTTTCTTGCTTCTTTCTCAAGTTGATCACTTCCTCCCCATTATCAACAACCCCTTAAATTTTTAAAAAAAAATTTTAAAAAAATTTTTAACAACGACAATTCCAATAAATTTCTCACCCACAAATCTTCCTTTTTTCTTCTTTTTTATTCCAAATTGTTAAGCTGGGAGATGGGATACATGCCACTCAGGAACTGGAATGTGAACGAGTTGGAGCTGGATAGTGATTCGGATGATTCTCCATCTTACAGCGACGGAGAGGATGAAAGCCTTTCAGTAACAACTGAGGACCTCTCCAATGAGTATTATTGGAACCACATGAGGAGTTCCTGATGGATGAGGAGATGGATGAGTTGGAGGAGGAGTGGTACTGGACGAGTGAAGGGAGAAGACGGGAGGAAATGATGGAGGAGTGGAATGAGAGAGTGGAGGAGTGGTGGAGCGATATGGAATTGTAGTGCACTTACACGGTGTTCAATCTAGTACAATAAATTTAACAACCAATTAGAAACAGATTGAACACCGTACTCCATTTTAAGAATTGTGCTTGGAGTTAGCCACACCTACCCAAATCAAATAGCTCGCAACGTGTGTAGCCCGAGTGACATTAATGTACGTGTAATGTGAGACATCTGTTTCACATTCACGAGTCCAACTCGGTGTTGCTGCTAGAGTAATGCAAGTGGTGACCGACATGTAATTTATTTGGGTCACTGCTTGCATTTTTCGTTATGTCATAGTGTAAGCAATAAATTATGATCTAGGTCAGGCATGCATAGTCATCTATGTCATATGTTTGTAATTTGGATCATGATTTATTGGCTTTGTCTTTAGCGTTAAGAATTAGTATTTAAGGAGGTCTTTGGAAATAAACAGGACAGTCGAATATCATGACTTAAACTATACACTACGTTGTTTTCATTCTATTAGATACGAAGTTACTCTGACTTAGCTGAGTCGTGCTTAATTGCAATCTCGCTAATCAGAGTTTCCTAGTAAAATAATTCAATACAAAAGGTTACTCAAGTCATCAGTGTGCTTGACCGATCACTCCCAGAAGATTTAAAAGGATAATAGGAGTGATCTTTTTACAGAATATTAATATATTAAATAATTTAAATCTTGTGTTGATATTGAGTGTAGTGGGATCTTTATTATACTAATCAGTACAGGAATATTTGTAATTACATTTGACTTGGAAATATGGATTGGTATTAATGAATTAGTGATTTATCGGATTACGTTTTTACTTTTTAAATTTTTTACCCTTTTTTCTTTCCTTTTTACTTCTTTCCTTTTTCTTTCTTTTTTATTATCCAATTTTTATTATTTATTTTTATGGCAATAGGATGGAAAGAACCATTGACTTCCTCAGATTCTGTAAAGGAAAGTGTATAAAAATATGTTTTGGATCAATTGTATGGGTGAAGACCATTCCCTTTTTAACCCGTGTAGTTGATCTAAGGCATATTTTATAGAATAATTTAAATCTAGTGTTTCTTTTTGATTGAGTTCTAGTATCTAAATTTAAACAAAGGGCCCTCTTATCGACAGGATCCCGTTTGGTTCAGATCAATTAAGGGAGTGAGAAATGCAGGGAATAGTAGATTTATTTTTTGGGAAATTTGAAGTTCTTGAATTTTTTTAAATTTCAAAATTTATTTCTTTTTACATTCATCACCCTGTGATGTAAAAATGAATTCTTAGCATATGAGAATTGTTCCAGTCTTTTTCTTAATGAGATGATCTCAGTACAAGGGATACTGAAAAATCATCACTTGGTTAACTTTCTGTATTTATAATCAAATACAATTTCTTACGATGAGGAATAGTTCGTGGGTGAAACTGCAGACTGGTCATAAAGTCTCGCAACATCCTGTCAGAACAGGTGGTCGAGCAACAACCTGATTTCATTCTTGAACCACAGGAAGGATTTTTCATGAGACATCAACCAGTGGAATTATGATCTTTTCCAAGGTTTTACACCTTTTTTAAGTAATATTCAACAGACCTTTAGGATCTGGAAAAGAATTCCTATGGTTCTCTGATTGTCGATTTCTTGTAGGTGTCCAGTTGGACAACCAAACCCACTAATAATATTAATGGAAGTAAAATTTAAATTGTTCATTTATTGATGTATTTTTTTATCGATCTGACACTTTTTATCTCAAGCGTAAAAATCATAAATTATGCATGATCCAGACAGGATCATATTACTCAACAGGTGAACTCTATTGTATAGAGATAGTTTAGTAAGAAGTCATCCATATTTTTTTTATTAGAATATTTTGTCGCATCAGCGAAAATTTAGTATTTAAGCGAACCGATTATGTTAAATAAATTTAATTGTGTCTTGACAATCTAAAAGTGCATTTCAATCAAAATCTCTCGGCTCTTCTTTAGCCTTCTCCTACTTTTTCCAGAATACTGAAGATAACTTTTCATCTCTTCCATACTACGCGACGATAAAAACATCATTACACCGGCTTCGTATGCTCTTAATCAGACGACGAATGAAGTACCAGCGACAGAAAAACCAAGGATTGTTGGCCACGAGAAGGCAAATGATTCTAAGCGTTCAACAAACAATTGCCGATACAAGCCATGCATGGAGGAAAGGTCAGGGTCAGACCGGCCCACGACAAGCCAATATAAAAAGTCTAACGCTGTGTTAGTTCAATAATAATTAGCCTCATATTATTCAAAAATTATATTAGCTTTTCAATGTTATTATAGCTAAAACGACAATTAAAAAATGTAAGATAAAAAAATTGGAAATAACATTTATATTTCTTCTCTATCAAAGAAGTTCAGATACCTTTACATTTACTTCGTGAAGTGTAATCTTAACAACATGTCAAAATCAGTGAAAATAAAAGCTACCGAACATCACGACAACTGTGCCATTCGGATGTCATCTCGACCAGCAACCAATACTCGATCTCGTCCATCAATAATTTATTTTCAAGTGCGCGTGTAAGTTGTAGTGTCGGTACTTGCCAGTTCCAACAGCAGATACCCGATCTTTAGACTTAGAACACTGTTTTTTTTTTTTTTAATTGGAAATCCCTGTTGCACTCTACCAAACAAGGCAATTTGTTCGTCTATCGCCTGCTGCATGGCTGGTTTCTTGTGCAATACAGGCAAACGATAGAGAATGTGCTCGGTACGAGATTATTCGAATCTCGGCTTGGTTTGAGAATTATGTGTGCTAGAGTGCCGACAGAATTGCTTGGTGCGAAATTATTGAAATCTCAGTTTGGTTTGCGAATGCAGTGAACCGTTCAGAAAGACGGAAAATTGAAAAAAGCAATAATTTTGCCTTTTGTCAACTATCCGGCTCGACGGACCAATGTTTGAACTTCCATATGTTGAACTTCAAACGCAACAAAAAATTAAAAATTATAGTTTTCACCGCGGGCCTTTTCTATGACGTTAACTGAGGAACTTGAGCAAATAACGATAGCTAGAGCTACGCAGTCCTATAAAACGTCCACCGTCAATATGTCCTTTTTTGGTTAGTGTACTTATCAAGTGAAAATATCGAGCTGCGATTCGCATTAACGCTGGTTCAGCTATATTCGTGTAAGAGAAGGTTTGTACTGATGTTCTTGAAGCCATCGCGGGTGGTTAAATTTTGTGTAACGCCATTGTTTTAAACGCTTCAGCACGTCAGCTCACACAAAAAGGCTAGAGCCGGTAATTCAGACGGACTGGCCCACCAGCCCGCCGTTCCAGTTCCCGCGTAAACACAAGGCGCCGATTGCGTCCACGTCCGCAGAAGCAGTTGGCGAAGAGTATTCCCATCCCGAGATGTCCGTATTTGCGGCGCGGGATGAAATCGGGACTCGATTTACGGTGACTGCCGTGAGGGCATTTTTTTGGCATGGTCAACTTCACGAGACTCTCAATGGCAGATTTGTTGATATTTTCGTTTAAAATTTTCACAGAATGTTGTTTAACTATAGTACTTTTATATACAATAAATTAAATTTGTACAATTCTTGCAGTATCTTTTAAAAAAGCTCAAGAAAACATGAATCTTTTTGGCCTTCTAGACCCGCATAAGCCCTTAAACACGATTCGAACTTCTACCCATAAAATAATAAATTTCGCCCAGACTGTTGGCCGACTTTTTATAATAAAGAAGAAGTGAAAGGAATCTGTAAAAAAGGTTAATTCGGAAGTGTGGGTTTCTTTTCGCCGAATTCAGTACTAAGAATAAATATCTATTCGCCACAGTTCAAATTTTGGAATTTGGGTTATATTTTATTAATCAATTAGTTAAAGAAAATATGTTGTTTATTTTTAACTCTAATAAGTAAAAATTTTTGTGAGTCATCAGGCGATAATCAAAGGTATTGAAAAAGAGGTATCAACTGCACAAAAAGCGCTCACACACACTTCTACGTTGCTAGTTTCGCTCCAACACGTAATAGGTGAGAAAATACTAAAAACAAATTTCATGTTTTCCGTTGAAAAATACGAATTTCTTAATTTAACTGAAAAAATATTTTATTTTCTTTCAAAAAGGACAAGGACCAGGGCAAGGATAAGAGCAAGGACAAGGACCAGGGCAAGGAGAAGAGCAAGGACAAAGGAAACGACTACGAGTGAGAGCAGCGTGGCAGGTAATTTAAAAAAAAAATTGGTCAAACAAATTTTCAGGGTACCTAGGAACCTCGATAACAGTACTGTATTAAAATAATAAAATAAAAATCAATCGCGAGCCACCAACTGTTAAACGATTTTGCTAACGCAGAAAGCATCGCGGACGTGCCCTCAACAAATCAACAAAGTTTCATCGCAACCGAATGAGTGGTTTGTTTAGGAGCCTATACAGGACAGACAGACAAACAAACAAACAATCCGTCGTACGACTAACGGCTGCTTTTTAAATAAACTTATATTCTCGAGGCTACGTTCTCCGTTCGATTTAATCTAAACATCGGATAACTTAAATACTAAAAGCAAGCAATTTTACTAATATTTTCAAATAGGCTAGTCGTTCAACTTATTGAACAAGCAAAAAAAACCCTAACGAAAAGCTCGGCACTTTATTGTCGACCCACAAATAGCGCAAGCACGTTAAGTGCAATGCACCTACTTGTGGGCAGCGATCATTGCATAAAAATTGCCATTGCACGGCCGTAAGCAAAATCAAAACTTTACAAGTCGAAATATTTTTTCCAAGGCCTCAAACACAACATCGTAGTGGACCGATTTAATGCACTTCTCCTCGTAGCTCAGCAATACGGATTGCGGTCCAAAATTGTGCTGCGAGGTACAATTGGCGCACGCAAACTTGTTGCGACAGAAGACAGGAGAGAGTATAGAGCACGTGAACCGTAAATCATTAAACGTCATCTGCCGTAGGTATCACACCCCGATAAATGGGATCAAAGACGTGGTCAAGAGATGCCGAAAAAAACTCGACTTGTGGGCTCCAAAGGAAATAACAAGATACGTGGATCAAACAACAGCTATATGGTTGGTATCACCCATGTCGGTGTAACCATGCCATTAAGATTTGTTGAGTCGCTGCGGAAAGCGGTAAAGAAAAAAAAAAAAAAAAAAAAAAAAAAAAAAAAAAAAAAAAAAAAAAAATTGAAAATGAATTAAAACAAAAAATATCTAAATCAATCATAAATTTAAAAAAATGAGAAAATGCACTTAAAAATCTAAGTCACTCATAAATTTAAAAATAACGTAAAATATAAAAACTATAAAAAAAATGACAAGACGGACAGGACGAGACGTAAATTAAAAATAAAAATAAATAGAAATTTAAAACAAATAAAAAAAAAATGTGAATGAAACAACAAAGAAATATTATGAGGTGAGTTTAGATTTTTTTTTTACTATATTTTACAAATATTTTTTTTTCTTCTTTCATCAATATGGGTTTTTGTGTTGGTTTTCCCTTTTCGTGAATAATTTTTTTTAAATGTTTAACGGCTAAAGCGCCTAATTAAAATGAACCCGAGCGTCTAGCTCCTTTCGCCCCGAACCTCAACAAGGGGCCACGACGCGGAAGTATTGAAAGGACAGTCGTGGCTGAGGTAGGGTGGGCAGAGCAGGGCGCTATTAACACCAGAGCGCCCTGACAAATCGCGGAGCCGCGCCATCCAACCGCTTCTTGGTCTTTCACGACCAATTGGGAAAATAGTCCCAAATTTTACCTACCCTTGGATAAGTCGGTGCTTACAATTTTTGTTGTACAGGCCTAGGGTTTAATGGCCTGAGTTTTAGCAAGTACCCCCCACACTGCCGTAGCTAGTCCCGGCCGCCAGCAAGAGCGTCGCACCAGCTGAACTCAGCCACCAATTCGGACTTAGGTGGAATTGGCCCTTCTGTCCCGAACCTTCATTCTCCTTTCAATTGTCAAAAGTCTCGTTCTGACCGTCGTCTCGTTCTGACCGTCATCAAATATTGAGCTTTCCTAGTATAAAATAGCAAAAGTAAAATTCAATAGAAAAATTTAATAACAGTTTGCAAATTCAGTTTAAAATTCAGTTAAATTCGGTTTAAATTCAGTCTTAAATATCAATCAAACTAATCCAAGACAATAGAGATAAAGTATAATTTGATTTTCTGAAAAATGGTTAACTGTGCTGAATGTAATCTAACCGCCGCGAGAGACAATAAATCCACAATATTGTGAACCGCCTGCAATAACATTTTCCATATAAAGTGCTGTGGACTTGGGGTCACTGACCTTACATTTTTACGAGAGCAAAACAAAATTAACGTATGGAAATGCAAAAAGTGTTTCAAGAAACTACGTTCCGAACAAAGATCGGAAAGCACCCCAATCAAGCTGGACAAGCTGGATGAACACACATCGCAGAAACCTGATGACAAGTCACAAGATTACCTTGCTCTCGTCTCCAAATTAAATGACCTTCTAGAAAGTAATAACTTCCTTGCACTGCAACAACAAGAAGCCACAAAACAATTATCAGAAACAACACGCGAGATTAAAATGCTTAACAACAGGATCACGGAACTACAAGACGACAACATAGCCAAAGAAAGACGTATAACATCTTTAGAAGCTCGTGTAAAAATTATTTTGACTTTCTCAAGTCAAAATAATTCTTCCAAGGCCTCGAACACAACAGATTTCAACGTAGGAGTGCGTAATTGTTTTTTTTTTAGATAGGATTTAACAAAAATATATGTATGTAATATACCGATATATGGAAATTTCATGAAAAAAAAAATTTATATATATATGACATGACATGAAAGTAAAGAAATCACAGAATAAAAGATGGACCAAATATGTGATATTTGGCTTTCGCCGGAAAATGTTAATTACATACAAGAACAAGTAAACATAATCCGAACCGACGGATCTAATTTTTTTTTTGACGGCAGCGAGGGAGCAACATGACAGCAGCGTGGGAGAACCGGCATAAGCGTCTCCTTTCTCAGCCTCCTGTGCGTCGGACGGGCCTAGCAAATGAGCCTGTGGGGATTTGTAACGAGCCGCCCTGCAGTACTGCGTCAGGTCTGAATCGGATTCACCCCAAAGTGCGAAGCGCCGGATTTATCGGCGGCGGTAGGAAAAGCAACCATCCTCCTGCGAGCGAAAAAACTGACGCTCGCCCCAGTCAATCATCAGACGCCGACGCATCAGTACCGGACCCCTTGACGTGCCAGGCCACATTCCGAGCAAGACACTGTGAACGAACCAGTTTATATTTTTTCAATTGCGGGTTCGAGCTATTAGTACGCGTGGTTAAATTAAATTCGCCATTCTGTTTTCTATGTCTCGTTTTTAATGATATTACTTCCAATAGTAAAAGTGAATGGACTGATAATGGAGTTACCGAATTGTCCCATTTATCTACGAAGAATAAAAAAAATGTTGCATCACAACTTCGTTTAAAAAATGAAATGTGTTTGTCAGATATAGGTAATAAGCACATTCGGCAACTTTTGGATTCAGCGTACGAAAAGTTCGTCTGATGTCGGGTGGGTGTTGCATTCCGGTGAAAAATCAGGCGAAAAGCCGTCCGTGGAGGTCTTTGGAAGCGATAATTCGTCAAAATGAGTGCGGTGCGCATTGAGAAGACGGATAACATTCCGGCTTCATCGAAAAAATCGTACAAAGTAATGGGATTTTTCGGCCAGGGCGGCTTCGCAAAATGTTACGAGATCTTGGAGGAGGTCGGTTGGAGACCTCGTTTTGGTAATATCGAAAAAAACCGAGAGTAAACCATTTTTTAAATAACATTTTTATTAGTGGGAAGGACAAGAGTGAGACATAGAAAAAGTGAAATTTAATATCAAAAGCGGCCACTATCAACATCGGAAAAAAAAAACCTTAAAAGTGAATAAATTATATCGTAATACACCAGTGACTAGTGACATAGAGAAAAATTCCGAAAGAACCAACATATTTTTATCAATAAAAATCCCCATAAGTTGCCCCCCCTCCCCCCGTAACACGTAACGAAAAACCATAATAACCAAAACAATTTACGAAAAAAATCTTCGCCGAACACCGACAGCCGCAGGACGTATGGGCTATATCAGGTACCTTTAGCTGAAGCATGTTATGTATGTAAATAATAGAAGAAGAAAAACAGTATAATGATCGCAAACCTCTTATTTAAAATTTAAATTTTCTTTAATATCAATAACAATCAATAATTCAGAGCAGAATGGTAGTAGAGTACTTTGTTAATGCTTCTTTTTATTGATTTCCTTCTAGAGAATTTTGTTTAGCCACACCTAAGAAAGATGACGGGAGAGTAGGGTCCCCATTTGAGGATCTTGGAAGATCGACGCTGTAAGGTAAGTAAATCAGGTCTCTTGAAGCGTAGATATGAAAAGTATCCGTATGGAAGGGTCATTGCTCCAGAGATACCGCCCACTGCACTTTATTTGAGACCCAGCGCAGCCAACTGCAAGAACATGAAGTTTCATTCTTTCTTTTTGGTCTCAACCACGGCAGAAGTCAGACGTGTTAACTAAAGCGAGTGAATTAAATGTTAATATTCTAAGTTAAACACAAATAAGTATTTATTTTATTTACGGAGTAAGTTTGATGAGCGTGTTATCTCAAGAAATGGACCAGTCGATTGGCCGCCTCGTTCGTGCGATTTAACGCCTCTGGACTTTTTTCTTTGGGGCCACGTCAAGTCGTTGGTCTATGCCAACAAGCCGACGACGTTGGAAGAGCTCAGAGCCAACATTGAACACGAAATAGCAGCCGTTTCGGCCGAAATGTGTGGCCGAGTCATCGAAAATTGGGTCCAACGAATCGACCGCTGCAAACGTGCCCGCGGTGGCCATATGAACGAAGTCGAGTTCCATTCATAAATGTTTTGATTGTACTTCAACCCGATAATAAAGTTTTTGAAATATCTCAAATGGTTTGCATTTTATTTTGAAAAAAAGTTGTCAAGTCCTTATTGGAAAACCCTTTAGTTTTTCGCGATTTAAATACAATTTGTGAATATTTCGCAATTTATCTTGTTTTTGTACGATTTGAGATAACTTCGCAGTATGATTAGTGGCGAATAATTTTTTGTCGCTATTCGTGCACGAATTGTGTTTAGTTATTAATGTGAATAATATAATTTTATCAACTTCTTACTTCGATTTTTTGCCAGTTAATTTGTGTGTATTGCAAACTTTCAAAAGGCTAAATATTCATAGAAGTGTTAAAATGGAAGCGTTTTCTGTGGAATATATTAGATAGAGTAGAAATGAAAAGGCGAGGACCGCCACACCTCGTATGAAATCTCTCGAGAAAAAACAATTCATTGATTCAGCAGCCCGAACAAGTGTCCGCAAATAAGCGATGGGGACTGTTCAAAAATCCAAAAGAGGATTTTTTCTATGGTAAGGAAATAATTCTCTCTTTTTCAGGTGCCAAAGCGCGAGCAGTAAAGGCGCTCTAATAAGAAAACTGTCGCTAACAATCTACGGTTAACTACGCGGCAATTTGGTGTCGCGAAAAATAAAACATTTTGGTGACCCCGACGTGATATAAGTATAGCTAATTTTGGTTTTGGTTTGAACAGTCCTCAGCAAGATTCAGTAAAGTGTTATAAAGCGTTTTAACGAGCTGCAATACGTCAAAGTGTAGTAAAGTGTTACGACGAGCTTGAATAAGTCAAGCAGTGAAGATAAGTAAAGTGTTGTGATTTAGTAAGTGAAACTTTTGACGAAGGTAGCAGAATGGCCGAATCACTAATTAATCGTCAGTGCTCCATAAAAGAGGAGTTTGAACGGTGTAAAACCCGATTTCAAACGTACATCAAAACGGGTAAGGTAAGCCATTTTTATTGCTATAAATTAAGAGGCGATTTAGATAGCCTTTGGAAGGAATTCCAAGAGAACGACAGGGCGCTATTAGCTAGCGCGGATAGATCAAAAGTAACTGGTCATAAGTACTTTACGGACGGGTTCAGGAATACTGAAACTTATTACAATGAATTCGTAAAGGAGATTCTGCTTCAATTGGAAGCAATAACAACTTCAAAACCGGTAGAATCAATTGTCAGTGATCCTTTTAAACCGGATATGGAACAAAAGGTTGAAATTAGTTCTTTAACTCCTCTCTTACAGTGGAAATAACGATGTCTGAATAAAGCAATTCAGAATGCTAAAACTCGTAATGACATTACCGATGAGGGATTTAGCGGAATGGAGGCTAATAAGGACAATCCGGTGATTCGAAATAGGCGCGGTTATTGCCGCTTGCCCAATGATTCAAAACATTTCCTCAAGAAATGGTTCGACGAACATCTTAACAATCCCTATCCTAGCGAGGATAAAAAAAAAAGACTTTCACAGAAAGCGAACATAACGTACGTACAGGTAAATGATATACTAATATTAGTACGCAAGATTCTGGATCGGACCGCGACAATTAGGTGATTCTAAATAGGCGCGGTTATAAAGTTAGAAAGAGAAAAAAAGGGTAAGTTTTTTTTCCTTTTGGTATTGATATACCTCGGCGTCACCACGCGGTTTCGCCCGTGAAATGTTGAGTTGCCGCCGGAAATCGAAAGTTCCGTCCGGTAATTGTGAGTGCTTTCGATGTGCGAAAATTTGTCGGGCATCGGACGCATTCACCATTACCTGCAAACAACTCGTAACCGATGAAATAAAATTGAATTAAATTTCAAAACAAAGAAAAAAATGAATTTAAAATTAAATTAAAATATAATATAATATGACAGACGACAGGACAGACGACAGGACAGACGAACAGAAAATAAAATAAATAGTAATTTAAAATAAAATCAAAAAAATAAAAAAAAAAAAAAAAATAAATACAAAATAATGAAATTTAAACGAATTAAATTATTCGGCGGAACAAAACAATAAAACAAAATTAATGAGGTGTGTTTTTTTTTTTATTTTAAATTTTTTATTTATATATATTGGTTTCCCTAGGATTTTCTTTTCCGTTGCACTTTGTTGGGTTGTCGCAGGAAGCGATGCATAAATTTTGCGCGGCACTGTGATTTCGTGTATGAACCTAGTTAGGTGCATAAACGAGATCACGGTGCCCTCAACCTTCAACTGTTCTCGCTGTGGCTGCGAGAGATGCACCAGTCTGTATGGCGCGTAGGTTTCTATGTACTCAAGCATGTGCATGGAATAGGGCTACGGCGACATCAAATACAACGACAAGCACAACTCGGAACGATCGAAGGGGAGAACCAAAAATGAAACACCAAGGTATGAAGGGAAATTAGCCATATTTGGTGATCTTTGGACAAGAAAAAACGGAGGGGAAAAGATCGGGGAGGGTGCGGGTCGGAGTTCGGTCGACGGCAGGACAGTTGTGTTTTGAGTTGCGTTGCAGAACGAAGAAAATTGAGCGGTGTGCTTCTTGTGGTGTTTAATGGTGCAGAAAGGAGTCGAGCGCTTGATAAGTCCGTGGTACATGATTTTCGACGAGTATACAAAAAAATGAATTGAACAAAAAAACAAAAAAATGAATTAAACAAAAAAAAAAAAAAAAAAAAAAAATGAATTAAACAAAAAACAAAAAAAATGAATTAAAAAAACTTAAATATATAAATAAATATAAAAATTATTAAAATCGAAAATAAATAAATGACAGACATGACAAAATTTTAAAAATACAATAAAAATAAACAAAAATTTAAACAAATAAAATTTTAAAAGAAAAATTAAAATAACTAACACAAAACAAAAATCAAAAAAACCGCGAGAAAAAAAATAATGGGGTAAGTTTGGTTTTTTTTTTCATCCACTTATTTATTTGCAGTTATGATTTTGATTATTCTCTGATTACTGTTTTTCTAAGAGTTCAAAAACGCCATCAAAGACGCTTGGAAGGACGACATAAGCATCGATTACTGTCAAATTTTGATAAAATCTATGCCTCGAAGGATTGACGCTGTCATCAAGGCTCGCGGAGGATACACAAAATATTAGTTTTAGCTATTCATTAAAAAATATTGTTCCTACCTACCTACTAGTAATGTAAGTAGGTGAGGCGACACTTGGGCCAGACAGTTTGGCCTCAAGTGCTGCGGGGGTCAATGACCTAAAAGGGGCGGGGCTACTGACAAAACGACCTCGGATGGGGGGCTAGTGACCTTGGGTGGGAGCTAATGACCTTGGGTGGGGGCTAATGCCCTCTGGCGGGGACTAGTGACCTTGGGTGGGGGCTAATGAGCTTATACAGTAGGCCAAGCTCACAGCCACTAGTGCAGGTAGTTGACCATAAGCAAAGGGGCGGGGCTAACAACCTAGACAACTGGCCAAGGACACAGAGCTTAGTATAAGTAGATGACTTTATACAGTAGGTAGATAGCTTTATGTAGCAGGTAGATGGCCATAAGTAAAAGGACAGGGCAAGAGCAATCAAGGAACTTTGAGTCTGGAACTGTATTTAGCTTACACTAAATGGGCGGAGCCGTGATGTTGTCAGTGAGACCGAGTACTCTAGTTAGCATGGAGTATACCTTTGTATCTATGTAAAAGGGGCAGAATAGACAGATGTTTACATCCAAGAAGAATGAAGAGCATGTCTTGATGCAATTATAGTGCAGCGTTTTCTTTTTATGCAGCCTTTTAATCTTGCGAGATGATGAAGGTTGTTTATTATTTGTTTTGTACGAGCTGAATTTATAGTATGACGATTATGCACTTGTACGTGCATTTTTCCTGGGCCGATCAGGTTTTGCGTAATTTTTTTTGTTATCAAGACTGGCATTGGGTCAAGTTCGAGGCGGAACAAGTGTATATCTGAGAGATATTATCAGTTCTGTTTATTCTTCGATTTTTGAGCGTTTTTTTTTGATATATCATTATGTTGCGGCAACACTACATGTTTTCCGCTAGATGCTCAGCCTAAGTCAGTGACTCAGTCAGTCTACCTCTAACTCTCGTAACAAGCTGACGCGTATCGAAGAAATAAAATTAGTCTAAAGTAACCGTACAGCGCATTTCATTTAAAACCCAAAAGTCTTTCCCATCCTGCAGCAACAATCATAGGATTGTTGGAGTTCGCCAAAACACATTAAGATTGGCATTGGGTCAAGTTCGAGGTGATACAAGTGTATATCTGAGAGGGTTATTAGCAATTTTGCTTATGCCTTAATTTTCGTGCGATTATTTTTGTTTTGATTGAGTTGATTCATCTTTTTTTCAATAATACTGCGTAATATTGTGAAACTGCGTCTGAAAACTTCAAAAAGTATTGAATGAAACAAGTTTCTTCGCATTTTTTGTGACTCAAGCGTCAATTTTCTCCCGTTTTATTATTTTTTGACTGAGATGTTGCACCTTTTTTATCCGAAATTATTGCGAAGTAGTGCCTGAAAACTACAAAAGTATTAAATGAAGCAGGTTTTACGTTTTAAGCAATCAGAAATAACTACCGATACAGTTTAAACAACTACTTTTTAGATTATGTAATGAGTTGCTGCAGGTTTTTACACGCATTTTTTCGGTTCATGTGTCAATTTTTGCGTATTTATTAGTTTTGATGGCAGTGATGCATCATCTTAGCCAATATTATTGTGTAATAATGCCTGAAAACTTCAAAAGTAGTAAAGGATTTTTTCGGATTTTTACGGCTCATGCGTTAATTTTCGCGCGTTTTATTGTTTTTCTGGTTGAGGAGGTGCATCACTTCAACCAGAATTATTTCTTAATGTTGTGAAATTGTAGCTGAAAACTTCAAAAAGTATTGAACGAAACGATATTTTTGCCTGAAAACTTCAAAGGTAGTAAATGAAACAGGTTTTTACTACAAAAAGAATTGAATGAAAAAGGTTTTTCGCATTTTTTGTGACTCATGTGTCAATTTTCGAGCGTTTTATTGTTTTGTAGGGTGCGATGCAAAACTTTTGCAGATATTTTTTTTTTTAAATTTGACCTGTAGTCTTACCTCGTGAAGCTGGGTATGTCCAGTGATAATCGATAATTATTTGTCATGCTGGCTCTATAAGAACCGACACTATAGCTATGGTTACTGTTAGATGTGAACATCCTCGTCTGTAGCCTTTTGCGTTTACGAGCCAGATTCAGGGTCATACTGTGCCAGGACCCCTTTTATATGAAGTGTTTAAAGCAAGTTCACAACTTGTTTGTTGTCGGTTGTTTTGCTTTGTGATTATTGTTGTTATTATGGGTAAGGTATAGGTACTTGGTGGTACCATAATTAATATGGCAGGTGCAATGATCTGCTTCAGGAATATACGACAAAAATTGATAACAATCTGCTTCGACGAAGATAATTCGAATCTTAATAGGTGCAACAATGTAGACACCATTATCACAATTCCGGTGTCCTATAAATAATATGGTAGATGCAATAATTTCTTGCAAAAAAGTATGAATTGCTTCGAAGAAGATAATTCGAATTTTAATATATGCAACATTGTGGATACCATTATCATCGTACTAGGCACTCAATAATTCGTTGCAATGAACTGCTTCAAGAATATACGATATACTCTTATCACGGTGCTTGCTATTCTATAATTAATTTAGCTGACAAAAATAAATTAGTATAGGAATATACATATGAAGTGACCTTGACGACGGGATATTTCGAGGGTTTATACTGCAACATTGTAGAATAGTAATTGGCAATCCATAATTAATTTGGCAAATGCAGTTAATTATCTGATGTAGTATTATAGCATGTAACAGTCCTGAGATTTTGATATAAAAGTTGTGCTCCAGCATACTAGGGTGTATTATCAACCAAGTCTTTAAGCAGGGTAAATATGGGTAAGCTAAAATATTTTTTTAATTTTTAAAAAGCTTATTTTTAATTTTAAACTATTTCAGCTAATACTACCGTTTTCGAAGTGATCGAGAATTGCATGAAGGGTCTAAGCGACGTCCTTAAATGGAAACGCACAGAGTGTGTTTCCGTGGCCACACAGACGGACGAGAGAGATCATTTAATATCTGAGGACCCCGATGCGGACGCCAACACTGATGAGAAAGACGTAACTGCGTCACTTAGAGAGGAAGATGAGCGCTGGAGACGGTGGGGTAGAATAGCAAAGAGAGCTAAACTACCCAATAGGAAATCCAGCTATCGATGAATTATGTAATCGAATAATTCATCAATGAATATGTGTCCGCAGAATTACTAACATACTAGGTAAAGAGAAATCGGGAAGAAAGCCACTGATGAAGTTTGTAAGCGAATATTTCGTTCATAAATACTGGACCGAAGAATTACTGAAGTACTCGGTAAGGCAAAAAGTAATGCGCGACAGTTGAAACTTTAGGAAGAAACACGATGAATTTTGTTTTCTGTTGAATTCCTGATTTTGTCTTGTTCATTTTGTTAGTTGAAGTTCGAATTTCGAATGATAAGCGCGCATTGTGCAGTATTAAAATAAAGTGGTTTTTGTAGTTTTTTCGTAAAAATGGAAACAGGAGTAAGTAAACGACATTTAAAAAGATTAATTAGTAAAGAAAGAACGGAACGTGTAGAAATTCTAAATAAATGTATTGGTGGTGAAGATCACATTGATGAAACACTATGCTTCGAAGAAACTGGTAACCAATCTTCAGCAACTTCGGCTGTTATCGAAGAAAAAAATACATTAAATGAGAAATTAAAAAAGTGGTATGTAAAATACAACCCCACAAGGGAAAGTTTTGATGCGCTGCTTAAAATTCTTAAATCTGAAAATATGGATGTACCAGTTTCTTCGAAAACTATATTAAAAACCAATAGTAGTGAATTAATTATAAGAACAGTTTCACCAGGACATTATAGCCATTTCGGATTGGAAAAACAATTGTTAAAAATTCAACATATTTTAAGACAGTACGAAGAAGTAATCTTAGATATTGGAATCGACGGATTGCCACTTTTTAAAAGTTCTAACTTATCGGTATGGCCAATATTAGGCAAATTAGTAAACATTAATAATACCAATATCATTTTAATAGGTGCATACGTTGGTACAAAAAAGCCAGCTAACGTTGACTCCTACCTTCATGAGTTTGTCAATGAAATAAATAATTTATTTAAGTATGGTATTCAACTTACAGAAAAGAGATTAAGTTTCAAAATTCGAGCCTTTACTTGTGATGCACCAGCTAGGGCATTTATTACTGGTTCAGTTGGCCATAATTCATATCATGGGTGTAGTAAATGTAAGCAAATGGGGAAAATGATATCAAAAGTGGTTTGTTACTCTACATCTATTGGAGATATTCGCACTGATGAGGATTTTTTTCGTAGAAGTGATGTAACTTTTCATGTACCATATTTTCGAAATCGTGTTAGCGGCTTAGAAGAAGCAGGAGTACAAATGGTAACACAATTTCCATTAAATGCTTGTTTCGAACTGGTCTCGTGAAAATGTTATGTCAATTAGTTTAGTTTTTTTATGTGAATAGTATAATACTTAGTTCAATTAGTTCAATTATTCATCGCATTTAGTGTTTTTTTATTTAATTGACCGCAGCGAATACAGCATTCGCGAGTGTTTATGTTAATTCATTCTGCGTGCATAGGGGTCAACCATAGTCCAGCTATACGACATCCATCAGGTCCCAGTTCCAAGCTAAGTTTTTAGTGCCGGCTAGCGGACTGTGATCTTAACGAGTACCAATACCTTTGTTAAAGGCCTAGTACTGGCATGGGTGTTGTGCTCGGGCGGATCACGGTTCGTTTGTTGTGCCTGAATTGTTGTTGTGTCGTACTTTGATGTGCATGATTGTTGTTGTCGATGCGTTTCGGCCTGTACCACCTTTTATTTATTTTTAAATTTCAATGGTTAATTTTGTTATTCACCAAATAAATATTCGGGGCCTAAGCACTGCCTATCTTTCTGTGTATATTCACACCCAAACCTCAAGACCGGATATTCTTGCAATTAGCGAATGCAAGGTGTTGCCAGGTAATGAACAATTCTATGTCTTACCTGGATATCACATTATACCAACTTTTTTCCGTCAGCGGGGTCTCGCAATATATATCCGCGATGATGTAGCTTTTCATTTAGTTCCACATTTAGGAACTTGCTCCAATCCAGAATTCAACTTTAGCTGGATAAAAATTCATACCCAAAAGCACATCATATTCTTTTGTTATGTTTACAGAAGCCCGGCACTGAATGCATTAAATACCACCTTTGAATTGGATAAGTTGTCTGACTCTATTCAATCCATATATACTGCAAATCCAGACGCTGAAATCGTTGTCGCGGGCGATTTCAATGTTCATAACACTGCCTGGCTTAAACATTCTACCCATACGGATCAGCAGGGTCGGGATACTGAGCTTTTTGCTTCCATTAACGGATTAGTACAGTTGGTAGACAATCCCACCCGTCTACCTGACATTGCAGGTCAATCATCAAATCTACTTGATCTTTTTTTAACTAATCAGCCAGTCAAATACAACGTCTCAATTTTGCCACCAATTGGAACGACCGACCATTTATTGGTTCGTGCACAATTTCCAATTTCGACATTAAAATCGCCAGCTTCCAAAGCACCTCGAAGACAGGTTTGGCACTTCAAGAGAGCTGATTGGGGAGCCCTTGAAGAGTTTTTTCGTGCTTTCAACTGGAAGTTGTGCTTTGAATCTGGAAATTGTGACTTGGCATGTCAACTAGTAACAGAGACAGTCCTTAAAGGAATGAGTCTTTTTGTTCCTTCCAACCGCAAAAGAATCAGGCCGTCGAGGGATTCTTGGTTCAATAAGGACTGTCTTGGAGCAATAAAAGCCAAAAAGAACACGTTCCAAATATTTAAAGACAACCCGACTGCTGAAAATAAGATCGCACTAAAATTATCAAGAAATTCCTGCAATAGTATCTTAAAACGTGCTAAGTTTGCATATGATCAAAATCTTCGGCGGAAGATCGTCGACAACCCTAAGAGCTCGAGATCTTTTTGGTCATTTGTTAAATCGGTCAATAACAACTTTGTAAAAACTTCTACACCACCTCTTCTCGATGGTGACCGAACCGTAGTAGATCCTGTGGAAAAAGCTAACCTCTTGGCGGCAAGTTTCGCTAGAAATTCTAGACTTCCACCTTCGAATCAGAATCTCCCCAACCCCCCCATCACTGATTCCTTGTTGCCACCCATTCGTTTTCGAACAAGGGTTATTTCCAAGATCTTGCAAGGGCTCAGTATTCACAAGTCTGCTGGACCTGATGGTATCCCCCCCATAGTCCTCAAGAAATGCTTTTCCTCTCTGGCTAAACCGCTTCGCAATCTCTTTTACCTTTCATACTCTTCAGGGTGCTTTCCTCAGATGTGGAAAGTTGCGAATGTTCAACCAATTCCCAAGAAAGGAAGCAAAGCGGATCCCGCTAATTACCGCCCAATAGCCATTACATCCGTGCTCGCAAAAGTAATGGAAACTGCTGTCAATCGCAAAATAGTCAAATACCTGATGGACAGAGATCTGATCCACGATCGCCAATATGGGTTCCGTTCCGGTCGTTCTACAGGTGACCTTTTAGTTTACCTAACGGAACGCTGGAACTCGTGCATTCACAAATTTGGTGAAGGTCAAGTGCTTGCCCTTGACATTGCTAAAGCATTTGACAGAGTTTGGCACCAATGTCTCTTAGTAAAACTTAAAGCCTTCGGCTTTAGTTCAACCTTTCTTAAATGGATTGAGAGTTTTCTCTGCAAACGTTCAATACGAGTCGTATTAGACGGAATAACTTCATCCTCATTTCCAATTGATTCCGGCGTACCCCAGGGCTCTGTTTTATCTCCCACCCTATTTCTCATCTTTATAAACGACCTTCTGTCGTCAACTCTCAATCCAATCCATAGTTTTGCAGATGATAGTACGTTAGACAATGTCTTTAATTTCGACTCGGCTGCAGAGGCACGTCCGACTTCGGTGGCCTTACAACGCACTGAGTTATTCGGCTCATTGAACTCAGACCTCAATCTCATCTTGGACTGGGGCAAGAAAAATAGAGTAGAGTTCAATGCCTCCAAAACACAGTCCTGTCATCTATCCCTTAAACGAGATGTTCCGACGTCGGTCCCAAGTATATCCTTTGGTGGCGTACAAATTTCTTCTTCTGATGACTTCCAATTACTAGGCGTAAAAATCAACAACCACCTAAACTGGAGCCAGCACATCTATGATGTCGCTATTGATGCTTCTAAACGCCTTGGAATTCTACGGAAGTGTAAGAAATACTTCTCAGCGTCCGATTTAGCTACAATCTACAAGGCATATATCAGACCACGTCTTGAGTACAATTCGCATATCTGGGCTGGGGCCCCTAAATCCCATTTAGCCTTGCTCAATCGTGTTCAAAAACATGCGTTCCGACTAATTGGAGACGAAGCCATTTCAGCTTCTATAGACTCCCTTGAGCATCGCCGTAATGTCGGAGTACTCAGTATTTACTACCGATATTTTCATGGTAAATGTAGTAAGGAACTAAAAGAACTTATTCCCCCACTCTTAGTCGCCCCCCGTAACACTCGCCAAGCTTCACGCGCCCACGAGTATACCGTTCAGCCCCATTCGTGGAGAACAGTGAAATTTAGGCAGTCCTTTATCCCCCGAACATCAGTAATGTGGAACGCGTTGCCATCCGATCTATTCCCTGATAAGTATGACCTTCAGCGGTTCAAAAACAACGTCCACCGACACTTTAGACGTTTCCCTCCTGTTCCACCGACCTAAATCTCCTACCACACCATTTTATTCCCACCCTATGTCGTTATAGCTGTGCAATCGCATTAAAGGGTGACCCCCTAAGTTATAACGACGGCCGTAAAAAAAAAAAAAAAAAATGCCATGCATCTTATTGACTTAGGAGTAACGCGAAAAATGATACTACTACTACTAAATGGGAAAAACACTCAAAAAAAATTATCTAAGTCAGAAAAAGAATTAATTTCTGTAAAACTAATTTCATTAGTTGCTTTCATACCCCGAGAATTTTCAAGGAAACCAAGATCGTTGGAGGAAGTTTTAAAGTGGAAAGCCACAGAATTTAGACAATTCATACTCTATACTGGCATACTTGTTCTAAAAAGACATTGTTGACGAAAATACTTACTATCATTTTCTACTGTTGCATTGCGCATACCGTATTCTATGCTGTCGAAGAACCTACCAATCTCATACAGATACTGCACAAGAAATAATAGAACTTTTTGTTGAACGATTTTCTACAATTTATCCGGAGAATTCCTTAACGTACAATGTGCACTCGCTCTTACATATGTGCAAATGCGTAGAGGAAATTGGATTTATACATGACTTCAGTGCTTACCGTTTTGAAAATTATCTGTATGAATTGAAACGTAAAATAAAAAAGAAAAATAAAATACTAGAACAAATTAGTAAGAAATTGGAAGCAGAAGATTTGGTTCTGGAACAGCCTGTCAATCATTTTAAAAGACTTTCCTGTGAACAAATAAAAAGTTATAAGACAAATGAATACTTTTTAAGTTATATTTCACCAGACAACTACTGCTGTGTTAATCCTTCGATAGCAATAAAGATAACAGGCTTTACAGAAACACATATTGTTGGTAGGAGGCTAACTAACCGTAAAAACTTCTTCTCAGAACCTTTGCAATCAATGCCCGATTTAGGAATATTTGCCGCAAATCAGATACCGGCTGACGACGAAGAAATATTTCCATATAATTTAATATCTAATAAATATATGTGCCTGCCTTATGATGACAATTTACTGGTAATACCAGTTCTTCACAGTTTCACATAAATTATTATTATTATTGCTTTATTATTATATTAATAAAGTATTTAACACAGCAGGTATCTTATATGAAATTCTTGTCTTTGGTTCTAAAGTATGCCAATCTATACATTATTTTAATTAACTTCATAGAAAAAAAAAATTTATTTTATTGTTTTGTTATAAATTATAATATATCTGCCGCGAAAATGTCAATAATTTTCAGAAGGAAATCGTAGGAAGCAAAGAAAATCGCCCAGTACTTGGCCAATTAAAACGTTGTAATGCAACAGTAGGATTAAATGAATTGTTACCAGGTAACATTACATTATTATGTATGTATGTACTTTTAGTTTATAATAAGTATACTTTTTACGAAATAGCTTCGGAACATAGCATAACATCAGAAATCCGATACTTAAAAGGTATATTTTGTTATTTATTCAGAAAAATGTTAGACGACTTGATCTTAATAAACCTCTTTCTTTTCAGACTTTGTCAGAAATGAAATTAACGGCTTAAAAGGTACTTACAATGCCTTATTTTAAATATTTTCAGTTATTATTAGTTGAATTTCAATAATTTAACTCTTTTCAGATATTATTCACAAACAGAATGTGGAAATTATGAAGGTCCAAGCTGAAAACTCAGTTTTACTGAAAGCTCTTCACCAGGAAAAAAAATTGTTCAACAAATTTTTGACAATTTTCCAGTTAATTCGATGGAAGAGTTGTCCATTTTGGACGAAAATATAAAAGAAAAAGAAAATGATTTTGTAAGGTTATTGTAAGGTTTCATAGTTCGCATATTTAATATTTTTTCCATTATTTAGGCTGCTGTTTTGAAAAGTTTTATTGGAACTGCAGGTTTGAGCAAAAATTTATATAAAATTTTTGGACCCGACGTAGTACTCAACTGCAACTATAATGGAATACAAGGCAAAAAAGCATTCAAAGAATATAAGAATATTAATGATGTCCTTTTTAGTAAGTTATCTTCTCGCTCATTGTGAAACTTAAGAAATAATAAAACCTTTATAAAATTCCAGTGTCTCTAAGAAAGGATGGTTACACCGAAAAGGATTATGTATCAGATCTTCAAAAAGCCTTCAAGAAATTCAAAAACAGGCATTTCAAAAATGAAAGCCTTAAAAAAAAGAAAAATATTTAATTTAAAAAGGAAATCATTCAAAAAAGAAAAATATTTAATTTAAAAAGGAAATGATTCAAAAAGGAAATGATTCAAAAAGGAAAAATAACTAATTTTTGGTTCAACTTAATTTTTCAATAAAATAATTAAAAAAAAATACAATTTATTGTTATATTTTATATTAGTATATAAAAAAATCTTTCACAAAAGCTGTTTTTTGTTGATTTTTTTCCTGTCACCTTGAATCCAAGAAGCTTAACCCTAATCACCCTGGGATGAGTCTCGGAGACTCATTTGAAATTGGTTCTTACAAAACTGTGACAGAATCATTTTTTATTGTCTACGGCGGTATATGTATTCTAATATTTATTATTTACGAACCTATATGTAGAAAAAAAAATGTTTTATTTCAACTAACACAATCCCGATAGGGTCATTCTCAAAAAAGTAACGTTAACGCCTGCGATGAGTCTCACAGTCTCACTCACTTGCTCTACCAGACTGCTTCGTATTCGTACCGCTACATCTCTCGTGTAATTAACATCGCACACAGACGTGTTCGATTTATAGATAAAATGCACGGAATAGAAGTAAAAAAGAACAGAAACGGGTCATTTTTTCTTCTCTATTTCTATGGACAACTGCTAATTTTGAATTATTACATTCTAATCGGTTGTGATTGTTATCAATAAGTGAACTGAACGAATATTACTGATATAATCATAAAAATACAGTGCTGAGTTTTTTGTGCAAGGTGAATTTTGTAAAGAAAGGTAAACAGAAATTGAATTAGTTTATTCATATTCTTATTATATGTAGAATGGCTGCCCGGAAACGACCATTGACGGATGATGAAATTCGAATGGCAATGCAGGAAAGTGATGAAGATTCTGAAAACAACTCGCAACAGGATATTGAAAGTGATTTTTCCGATAGTGATCTGGACATATTGGAAAATGAATCCGATATCGCTGATGAGCAACTAATGTCAGAATCGGATAATGAGGTAGCGGAGCCAGCTGCGGAAGCAATGTGTTTTACTGGTAAGGATGGCACCCAATGGCAATCAATCCCCTATCCACTCGGTAGGACTCCCGCACATAATATCATAAAAATTGGGGTTCACAAAGTTAGACTAGTACCGGGAAAACAAGTTGATTCGCCAATTGATGCTTTTTCTCTTATCATAAGTGATAACGTTATCGATATAATTGTCAAATGTACCAATTTGCATGGTTTGCAATTACACAAAGAAAAGTGGAAGAACACAGATGAAACTGAGATTCGTTGTTATATCGGACTGCTGATTCATGCTGGGACCAATAAACAAGGATGTTCAGATATGCGAGAATTTTGGCATCCTTTGTTTGGTAATATTTTATTCAAAGCAAGTATGGCCCGCGATCGCTTTGAAGTACTTAGTCAGTGCCTCCGGTTTGATGACAAAACCACGCGCTCAGTAAGAAGGAGCCACGACAAATTTGCGCCCATTCGTGAGGTTTGGGATTTAATAAATTCCAATTTATTAAAACGTTACATTCCTGGAGAAAACCTGACAATTGATGAGCAACTAGTGCCTTTTCGAGGTAGAGTATCTTTTCGGCAATATATTCCTTCTAAGCCAGATAAATACGGAATGAAAATCTGGTGGATTTGTGACAGCAAGAATAGCTATCCACTTCATGGAATTCCATATTTAGGAAAAGAGGGTCCGGATAGGTCTTTCAATCTTGGAACCAAAGTGGTAGAAGAACTGTGCATCCCATTTCACAGAACAAACAGAAACATCACGTTTGATAACTTTTTCACTAGTTTTGAGCTAGCGCAAAAATTATTGAGCGTCGGACTGACTAGCGTTGGGACTCTGCGCAAAAACAAAAGGTGCATTCCACCAAATTTTCTCCCCCATCGCCATAGACCTATAGAGTCAAATGTTTTTGGTTTTCGAAAAAATATGACATTGGTAAGCTATGTACCAAAGAAAACCCGAGCCGTGATATTGTTATCGACGATGCATCACGACAACAGTATTGATGCCGAGAATAAAAACAAATCTGCTATCAATTTATTTTATAATGCTACAAAAGGTGGAGTAGATACATTGGATCAGCAATGTCATGCTTTTTCCGCAAGACGGAAAACAAAACGATGGCCAATGGCACAGTTTTACAACATAATTGACGTGGCCGGAGTAGCAGCTAAGATCCTGTGGCTAAATATGTATCCAGACTGGAATGCTGCGAAACCAAATACGCGTCGTAAGATTTTTCTTCAAGAATTGGTGTTGGAATTAGTAACACCAAACATCGAGAGGCGCAGTTCTGCATATCTCTCAAAATCGACAGTTGATGCTATGAACAGGGTTACAGGCAATAATACCGAAGAGCAGCTCCAGAATCCGCCAAATCTAAAGACAACAAAGCGAAGGTGCTATATGTGTCCAGCAGCACTTGGTCGCATGAACAAACAAATATGCAGTGGCTGCAAGAAAAACGTTTGCAGTGAGCATGCAGAGAAAATCGTAGTTTGTAAGAACTGTATTAATAAATAATAAATTTAATTTTGTATTACATATTTTTCGAACTCTAATTATTTGTACTATTTCTATCTTTCATAATGACTAATAAAATAACTAGTCTAACATAATAAAGTACTTTCTGTATAAACTCTCTATATGAGTCCAAGAGACTCATCGCAGGCATTAATGTAAGTGAAATAACCTAGGGTGATTAGGGTTAAATTTGACATTTTTATGTAAAAACTTACGTGTCACGAGCATAGTGGAGATGACTCATGACTCGGGTATGATTCTAGGGAATTTAAAGTTTGGGGAAAAGATTGAACAAATTCAGGATTATCGAATTCCCTAATTCAATTACCTTCCGCATAAATGAAATAGTGCAATGCTAAAGTTTTGAACAGTTCATCGATGATATTCCTCAATGAAGTAATGCAATTTGGGTATTCCACAAAGTAGCCAAAAGCCATTACCGCCAATGACATCGTGTGTAAAATTCATCGATAATTTCAGTGGGAAAGTAGCTAAAGGTGCCTACATGAGTGCATTACTTCATTGATACGGTAGTTAGTAAATTTCCGATTGGGTATTGTCACGTGCGCGTCTTCGCACTGAGACCAGATTTTGTGGATGTGTTCGAGTCGGCCGCTGGCGTAGCCAACGGTTCTCCGTACTTCGCTAGTCTTCTTGAAATTCGAGATCGCTTGTCGTACGAGGGCAAAAAAACCTGTTTGTTTCTCTATCGCTTGCTCCATGGCCTGTGAATAGTGCAATGCACGTGCAACACAGACAAACGATCGAAAATGTGCGAGGTTCTATGAGAGAACGTGGGCCGGTTTGTTTTGAGGTTACAAGGAATCGGCCGACAACGCGCGATGTAGTTCGAAATACCTCGATTGCTTGTTTACTTAAAAATTTTTGCCGCTTGATTGTCGACAATTTTTTTTGCGTGCCGGATCGAAGGTCGACAAAATTGCTTGTTGGGAGCAAGTTTTGTTGTTCTACTGGTGGCGTGCCGCTAGACAACGTTTACGCGAAATCACGGAAATTTCAGGCCGTGGCTAGTGAATTCCGTGCAATAAATTGTGACGGAATTGTGACGGAATTGTGCGGAATTGTTGTAGTTTCGTGGAATACGAATGCGCTTTCGTTTTGTTGTGTGTCTTGTGCAATTTCCTGGTGAATTGCTGACGGAAATGGTTTTGTTTTAAATCGCGGAGATTTCGGTTGGTTTTTCTTGATTCCGCTCGATAAATTGTCGGCGGAATTGCGTGAAATTGTCGCAGATGCGACTTATGTGTTCCGTGCGATGGTGTGTCGTCGGAAGCTATTTTTTCGAGATCACGGAGATTTCGAATTGATGGTTTGCGAGTTCCGTACGGTGGGATTCCGACGGAATTGGTTTGATTTTGTTGTGAATTCCGTACGGCGATGTACCGACGGAATTACGGTGCACAAATTCGCGGAGATTTCGGCTCAATTTTATGTTTTGTGCTTTCCGTGCGGCAAAGTGCCGAACGGAGTTAAATTTGCGAAACCACAGGGATTTCAGCGTGTGGTTTAATTGTTAGTTCCGTACAGTGAGATGCCGACGGGACTTGAATTGCGCAAAATCACGGAGATTTCGGGTTGTTTGTTAGTGAATTCCGTGCGGCGGTGTTCCGACGGAATTGCTATGAGCTAAATCACGTAGATTTGAGCTTGAATTTTGGCTGGATTCCGTACGGTGGTGTGCCGACGGAGTTGCTGTTGCGAGTTTACCAAAACTTCGGCTTTTTGATTGTGAATTCCGTACGCTAGATGTCGACGGAATTACTTGTGCGAATTAATGAGAAATTCGGCTTTTGTGTGTAACTTCCGTACGCTAGATGTCGACGGAATTACTTGTGCGAATTTATGAAAAAATCGGCTTTTGTGTGTAACTTCCGTACGCTAGATGTCGACGGAATTACTTGTGCGAATTTATGAAAAATTCGGCTTTTGTATGTAAATTCCGTACTCTAGATGTCGACGGAATTACTTGTGCGAATTTATGAGAAATTCGGCTGTTGTGTGTAACTTCCGTACGCTAGATGTCGACGGAATTACTTGTGCGAATTTATGAGAAATTCGGCTGTTGTGTGTAACTTCCGTACGCTAGATGTCGACGGAATTACTTGTGCGAATTTATGAAAAATTCGGCTTTTGTATGTAAATTCCGTACGCTAGATGTCGACGGAATTACTTGTGCGAATTTATGAAAATTCGGCTTTTGTGTGTAACTTCCGTACGCTAGATGTCGACGGAATTACTTGTGCGAATTTATGAAAAATTCGGCTTTGTGTGTAACTTCCGTACGCTAGATGTCGACGGAATTACTTGTGCGAATTTATGAAAAATTCGGCTTTGTGTGTAAATTCCGTACGAGAGATGCCGACGGAATTACTTGTGCGAATTTATGAGAAATTCGGCTTGTTTTTGTGTTTTGTGATATCCATACGACGATGTGCCGACGGAGTTGAGCTTACGAAAACACGGAAACTTCGGGCTGAATTTCTTACCTTCGTACGGCTAGGAGTCGACAAAATTGAGTTCGATAACTTGCCGACGGGAATTTCAGCTGATTTGTTTACAAGTTCCATACGGTGCTGTGCCGTCGGAACAAATTTTGCAAGTTTTTGTGAAGCACTTGATTTGTGCTTTGTGAATTCTGTACGGCGATATGCAAACAGAACTGTGTTATTCAAAATGCCGAGAATTTCGTTTTTGAATTTTTGATAAGTTCCGTTCGGTGATGTGTCGACGGACTTGATTTGCGAATTTACAGGAAATTCGATTTGATGTGAAAAAACGGATTTTCAGCTTTGAATGTAAATTCCGTACGCTAGATGTCGACGGAATTACTTTGTGCAAATGTACGGAACATTTGGCTTAGTGCGAAAATAGGAAATTTTCGCTTCATGTGAAATTACGAAGAATTTCAGTTTTGGTGCATGTGAAAAATGAACCACATAAATGATATTTATGGGGTGAGTGTTCTGCTTTAATTATTTTTATTTCCGCATTATATTTCCTTTCTCGTTGTTTTTTTTGGTTTTATGTGTTCCAGCTATGTTGTCTTTTGCTAGTTTTTTTTTTTGCTAGTATCTCACGGATAAATTATGGTTTTTTTTATTTTTGCTAAAATGATGCGAGGCTAGTTAGCCCGTTGAAAATAAACCCGAGCGCTTAGCACCTTCGCCCCAAACCTCTACAAGGGGCCACGACGCGGAAATTCATTTGAGGAATGTCCTGGCTGAGGTAGGGTGGGCAGAACAGGGCGCTACTTACACCTAAGCGCCGCCAGCAAGCGTGTCGCTTCCGTTCTGCTTCAGCCACCAATTCGGACGAAGGTGGAATTGGCCCTTCTGTCCCGAACCTTTACCCATCCTTCGACTATTTTGACTTTTTCAAGTCAAAATAGTTCTTCCAAGGCCTCAAACACAACAAGGTAAATAAAGATGTCTCTTGGACTCCAACTCTCGACCAGCACGGTCGATTTTTCATTTTGCTAGTGGCTGAATCACTACACCACACCACTACAACTTCAACAAAGAGTTTTGAGTTCTTATTTGAACCCCTCGGAAGGCGGCGGAATCGTGGCGGAGCGCCACAACAATATCATTAATAAAATTGCTACCAGTCGACGGGATGTTTTCATACAAAACGTAGCTCAATGCGATAACCGGCTAATTATCAAAGAGCTAAGTGAAGCAGCTAAGAAAGCAGCGCAGTACTTGGATGGAGGACCGAATTTGGATGTTGGCCCGGATTCGGATGTTTTTTTTCAATGAGCGCTACGTGATTGGTTGGATTAGGGGTGGAGATAAGCACCCGCCCATCCACAAGCACTTTAATGCACTCTCGTTATGATACGTGCCACGGCGGGTATATTTTGTATGGAGCAGACGTCGAAAAATGAGTCGGATTTTTCATGTTTGCATGCCGTACCGAGTCAATTTTAACGAAATTTCGATTCTGTTAATTTTGCTGGGTAGGTGGCAGTCTCACATGCAACACGTACAAATCTGAGGATATGTTTCTTCAGGAAACTGTTTTTTCACATAAAATCGGAATAAAACGTGAAAAATGATGCCGATTTTGCACACTTGCATGCCGTACAGCGGTATTTTCGATCGGATTTTAATTTGATTTTTTTTTGTTGAGTAGGTGATTGAGTTCCCTTGACGTTTTCCATGCGAGTCGTGGATATTTCTAAACAGGGGTGGGCTAATGGACTGTTTTTCACTCATTTTGGGACATATTAGTGTGTGTGGGACAAGATTTCTATTTTTAGACAGACTTTTAGTTGTTACTGTTTTACGCAAGTATTCAATATTTTCTTTAAAACGTTTTATATCTTTAATATTCAATTTGTAGAGGACTTGAGTTTATTTTTCCGATTTTTTGAAGTTTATATATATATGAAATACCAGAAATTACTACAACACCAAGAATAATTGATATTTGGACTTCATTAAATAATCTATCTAATGATGAGAATACTGATTTAAATAACTTACTCTCTCTGAATTCTCTCTCTTATTTGAACCCCTCGAAAGGCGGCGGAATCGTGGCGGAGCGCCACAACAATATCATTAACAAAATTGCTACCATCACCCCCGGGACAAAACTTGAAATCTAGATGTAGTTTCGTTCAAACGGTAGACAAATTTATAGCCTTTCACGATATTAACCTTCCTCTGGATGATATCAACATAAATACGTCACAAACACTGATAATAGCAGCTGGTATCGAAAAGCAAAGTGTGCAACAATACATCATTAATACATTTTTTTTGAATCGGTCGACGGGATGTTTCATACAAAACCTAGCTCAATGCGAGAACCAACTAATTATCAAAGAGCTAAGTGAACCGGCTAATTATCAAAGAGCTAAGTGAAGCAGCTAAGAAGGCAGCGCAGTACTTGGATGGTGGACCGGATTCAGATGTTGGCCCGGATTCGGATGTTGGCCCGGATTCGGATGTTGGCCCGGATTCGGATGTTTTTTTTCAATGAGCGCTACGTGATTGGTTGGATTAGGGGTGGAGATAAGCACCCGCCCATCCACAAGCACTTTAATGCACTCTCGTTTTGATACGTGCCACGGCGGGTATATTTTGTATGGAGCAGACGTCGAAAAATGAGTCGGATTTTTCATGTTTGCATGCCGTACCGAGTCAATTTTAACGAAATTTCGATTCTGTTAATTTTGCTGGGTAGGTGGCAGTCTCACATGCAACACGTACAAATCTGAGGATATGTTTCTTCAGGAAACTGTTTTTTCACATAAAATCGGAATAAAACGTGAAAAATGATGCCGATTTTGCACAGTTGCATGCCGTACAGCGGTATTTTCGATCGGATTTTGATTTGGTTTTTTTTTTGCTGAGTAGGTGATTGAGTTCCCTTGACGTTTTCCATGCGACGCGTGGATATTTCTAAACAGGGGTGGGCTAGTGGACTGTTTTTCACTCATTTTGGGACATATTAGTGTGTGTGGGACAAGATGTCTATTTTTAGACAGACTTTTAGTTGTTACTGTTTTACGCAAGTATTCGATATTTTTTTAAAACGTTTTATACCATATACAAACAGCACGATTGACTCATTCATTGAGTTCTTTCAGTATGATTTCAGGGTACACCTATTACCATCGGGTAAGTACCTGAAAACAATGCAAAGTCTATGCTAGGGCAATGCACCATGTGCTGACCACTTTGAACTCTTGCGTATGCACATTTTTTTTCTTTTGTAGAAATACAAAGTGCACTACTAACGATTTATTATCGATGAGCAGTATGGGCACGGCTATTTTTTTTGTGTATGAAGATCTGCCAATTGGGCAATTAGCCTTAAGACAGTTTTATGTATTTTAGATGTAAGAAAAATTGTATAAAAAGAAATGTCTTACCATTACTCGGGGCTAATTCAATAATATACTTTGTCGGTTACGGGCCTCTCGTAAACTATTGTTTTATGCTTTAATTCTTTTATTTCGGGCTATATCGCTTACTAATCTGCGACTCCAGAAGAGTCAGCTACGTCGACCATCATTTAAAATACAACACTTGGGCCACTCGGGCCATCACAATTAGCGAGGCCAAACGCTACCCAAACAAAATTGGTAAGTCTCCGTAAAGTTTCTTCGCGTTCGATCTTCGACCCAACATCGAACTTAACAACATAAGCATCGATTACTGTCAAACTTTGATAAAATCTATGCCTCGAAGGATTGACGCTGTCATCAAGGCTCGCGGAGGATACACAAAATATTAGTTTTAGCTATTCAATAAAGAATATTGTTCCTACCTACCTACTAGTAACTTTCCATACAAATTCCCTGTTAAGAATCCAAAATAGTTGGTAATTTTCAATTTAAAAACTTTTATTGCGAAAATGCTCATTTTGCTGATAAAACATAAAAGTGGCTGTACCTTCAAGATAAATAAATGTTTTGTTTTTAAGTTTTACAAATTTCAAGTATAACACTAAAATTAAATAAATTAAGACCAGTTCGTTTTATTTATAATCAGATATCATTATGTAGAGGCAATATCACCACATATTTATAGGTGTTAACTTTTATTTGGCCACCACGGTAAGTGATAAGATACAGTGCTGTGGATGTGCGAGGATGACAGGCAATTTTTTGAGAAATTCGCCACTTCGGATCGTTAGCGAAGTCATTGGACAACAACACCAAAAATTTTAATCAACTGCTAAAAAGCGTTGATCAAAACACAAAAAAACTAAGTGCATTGAGTGAAAGGATTGAGACAATATCAAAACAAGTTTCCGCCAATAATCCGCGAAATTTGCGGAGATCGTAAGCAGAGGTAACAAACAACCGAACAAAGCACCACAGTCAGAGGTAACCAAGTTCAATAAAGTTGTCGTGGGCCGGTCTGACCCCGACCTTTCCCATTCAGGCATGAATCGTATCGGCAATTGTTTTCAATATGCTATCTATGTTATAGTTTCCGATACGAGGTGATGCACTTTATTTAGTACAAGGGTCGAACACCTGTGTCCAACGGTCAGGAAGAAAAGTCGATTCGAGAGTTGTTGAGTTGTCGCCGGAATGTTTTTTCCGGTGCTTGCAAATACGTTTGGTGGGCGAAAATTGATCGAATGACGACAAATGACAGACGAAGACAAGAACGGGACGGAATAAAAATAAAATAAAATGAGAATTACATAAAAATAAAATAAAATGAGAATTACATAAAAATAAAATAAAATGAGAATTACATAAAAATAAAATAAAATGAGAATTACATAAAAATAAAATAAAATGAGAATTACGTTAAGTAAGTAAAAACAGAAGTTAACATAGAAGGAGAATAAAAAAAAATGGGGTAAGTTTTTTTTTAGCTTTTTATTTTTTTTGAGTTTCCTTGTATTTTTTTTTTTCCAACACAGTTTTTTTTCAGCATAGACTTTGAGTATTTTGGGGCGTTTTGATCTTTAAAGACTAGAAGGCCACCAGTAAAATTAACCCGAGCGTCTAGCTCCTTCGCCCCGAACCTCAACAAGGGAACACGACGCGATATTTATTTGAGGAATGTCGTGGCTGAGGTAGGGTGGGCAGACAGGGCGCTAGAACACCTGAGCGCCCAGACAAATCGCGAAGTCAGAGAATTTAACGCACGACTTTCTCTCCAAACCTAGTTGCTAAAATTGAAATATCCTGTGATATTTTCCAGCAACTTAAAACAGATAATGTCCAGTTGACAAAGCAACTCACGCCAGAAAATCTAGACTATTACCATACTTTTTGGTCGCGAGCCTGAATTGAATAGGCTAAAATGTTGTGCTAGTAAAGGGAATAGTGCTTTAAGTTATACAAGTTAAGCGTATTAACTAAAGTAATAATTGACTAAGTGATATTGTGAGTTGAGGAAAGTAACGTTTTAGAAGTTAAGTGTATTAACTAATGTAAGAATTGATAAGTGAATTTGTGTAAACATTAATAAACGATGTAAAATAAAATTGTTTTTTCGGGGAGTTCTTGGAAGGAGACACGGCCAGGGATATTTGGCCACGACAAAGGGATTTTGGTAAAACCAAAAGCCACCCAGAAGTCCGAAGAAACTATGCGCGACATACAAAATAAAATCTAACCGCACAAGCTAGGGACACCGGTCATCTTCAAAAAGCCGATTCCAAACGGCGGAATGTTATTAAAAACGGACTCTGAAGAAAATACAAAAAAGTTAATGACTGACATAAGAAAAAAACTTGGAGAAACGTACTCGATTGAGGACACAAAGCATTTTTTATTACATATCCGAACCAGACAACTTGAAAGAAATAAAGAAGTTATCGGGAACAGTTCGATTGAATTAGTGAAGTGAAGTTTAAAGGCACGACAATTATTTCGAATAGGTACATAATTATCGTCAATTACGATTTTTTAACATTAACCAACAAGTCTTTTTACTATTTGTTACAGGCAAGAGGACCGAATAATCAACATTATCTTTTTTCAGGAATATTTTACACAAACCTGTGTAAGAGACCACTGTCCCCTACCAGCGTCAACTGGAAGAGAACACTGTCCCCTACCAGCGTCGGTGATCAGGAGAGACAGTCGTGAAGCAGCAGCCAAAGTTAAAAGACGGACAATAAAGTGGTTAAAGAAGAAAGTCAGTTTTGTTTTTCTGAACGATTCCTTCCAGATCCTTGACCCTTATTTTCATGTTAAGATCTTTGCCCCTTACACCTGGCTAGTCGCTCCACATTGGTATCCTTTGGTGCCATAGACTAGCCAGGAACTCTGTAGACATCGACACTCATGTGCCATTAGTAAACAGAACCAATCTTCCAACTTATCAAACAGGCGCTGCTCGTAGGGCAGGACCACGAGTGTTCAGTAGCAGAACAAGAGGCAGCATAAACAAATTGGTTTTTTATGACACAATTGGGCGAATGATCGCACATAATTACCAATCAAAGGTAAATAACTTTCATGTGCTATCATTCACCCAATTGACCCACTTTTTAGTGTAAAATGATCGCACAATGCATTTTTTATACGTGTGTATTTTTCTAGGTAAATTTTCCGTATGCATTGTGCGATCATTAAACTTATAATATTTTTTTTACCATGTTAAGCGTTTTGTCATTATATCATTTTGACTAGGTTAAGCATTTTAATAATTATAAATAGATGTTAAGTGAATTGAATAAACGCACTCCACCTTAAATTGGCAAGTAAAACGTATTTTTATTTTGTCACTCCTAGTTTCCCAAAACCTTCAAACTTTGTAGCAACGGCTGGTGTGGTCAATGTCTACAAATCCTTCCATTTACTTAACCTGCTTCACTCGAGTTCCGAATCCCCGTTCTCGACTGAAGGTACTTCATCGGCTGCAACTTACGATTAAAACAGCTGGTGTGGCTGTGTTTAAAAGTTCCCTGCCGCCGAAACATTGGTCCGTCGAGCCGGACCATGCGTTGACCACAACACAAGCAATGGAAGCGAATATTTAACTGATAGAACTGAACATGGTTTCTTTAAAGATTATCTTTGAAAACATAAAAACAGTAAAGGAACTGAAAGAATTGATAGAATTGTTGTTACAAATTCAAACCAATGAAGACATAGGTAGGTGAGAAAATACCAAAAATAAAATTCATGTATTCCGTTGAAAAATACAGATTTCTTATTATTACTCCGTAACGTGGAGATTTTAACTGAAAAAAATTTTTTTTCCATGCAGAGAGCAGGTCAGTAGCATTTTATTTTCAGAAGTGGTCGGGCGGTGAAATTTTTTTTGCAACGCTGGTGTTAACAATTTGTCATAAACGACATGTTTTCGACCCCAAACTAAACTTTGAATGGGACTACCGGGACAGTACCAACTGTCAAATAAAAAATAATAAAAACTTGACACGGGCAATGGAGAATATTTTTTGAGAGGCCACGCTAAACAGAAATAAAAACTACAGAGTAAGCAGGGTCCGTAGCACGTAAAGTGTTTCGACTCAGTCGTTTCGTTCGATTCGCGAGTCGAAACAAATTATGCGCGGTAGCACGGACGGCGTGACGACTAGCGATTTAGCATTGCAATGTGGGAGATCAAGAAATATATACAAGAATCCTGTAATTTATACCATTCAAATATGTCAAATGTCTTGGTGACAGTTCTCTTTATTTTTGACTTCGATTTTTGTGTATAATTTCTGGTGTTTTTGTGACTATTGATAAGAGATTTTTCGTAATATTGACGAAAATGACTTTTTTGTGAGTGCGAAGACTCCGAAAAATCGGAAGTAAACCTACAAAGGAAGTTCTTGCGAGATAGGAGCAATCCTCTGGATTTAAGAGAGTCCGAGTAAGAATTGTTTTTATTTCGAAAAACCACAACATTGATTACTTTTTTTCAGGTTCCGGAAGATGTTTAGGGTTAGTAGAAAAGGATTCAGTCTAATACTGAACTCGATTGAATTCCCTAAGCAAGTCCAATGTTCGGCAATACCGAACCAACTGAAATTAGCGACTTGTCTACGAATTCTTGCTAGTGGCAATTATCAGCTATGCGTGGGTAGCAATTTCCTGCTGGCAATGGGGCAAACAGCGACATCGAAAGTATTCCGACAAATTATTTCTTTATTGGAGGACCAATTCTGTTCGAAGTGGATCAAATTAGAAGAAAACAATTTCGATCGAAGCCAGCAACATTTCTACGAGAAATACAAACTGCCCGGCATAGTGGAATGCATTGATGGTACGCATATAGGTTTGTTGAAGCCTAATCAAAATGAACATATGTTCTTCAACAGAAAAGGTTTCCATAGTATTAACGTTATGGTGGTAAGAATTAAATACAATTCTATTAATTTTCAATCTTAACGTTCAGATTGCAGTGATCATGCTGAGGGACGTTTTGGGTAATGGGACCATCTGGACCAACTACTACCAGATCTTGCCAGTTATTTGATGCTTACGAGCCCCAGGTCAACCATACTTCATCACTACCACTATCTTGATCAACTGATAGTGTTTGCTGAAAAAAAAAGAAGATACATCATACGAATTGATGTCTATGCTATGCAGCTACGATAGTTGCATCACGTTAAGTCATTCCGACGTTGCAAGTAGGTTACAGGAATCATTAAAGTTTTCCGATAACCATTAAAAGATTGTTGTGCATCGCAATCGTTTTGACTCGTTTTAATTTTGAGTTTCATTTAAAATCAAATTTAACTTAATTTCACTTTTTATTTACATTTAAGGATTTAGTTTAGTTTTAGTTTCCCTTTCCCATCGCAATCGTCGAGCCGAGTGGTCGCAAACATTTTTTCAGCCATTGTAAATTAAAATCAAAGCACATTAAACTAAAATCAAATCGCAAACATTAACTTTTTGAACTTAAATTTAAAATCAATTTTAACCATATGGTGACCCCGACGTGATTAATCGTTGCGTAGTGTAGCTTCGTAGTTTAATAAATTCCTATCAATGTTTGAAGAATATTTTCACTTGCATATATGGGGGATTGTAAACGCACCTGATCTTGAATGGTACCACTGCTTCCGGCAGAAATGGAGTATAAAAGCGTGGCACAAGATGCGCTCGCGCTCTCGACCAACAACGACGTACGACAAACGACGACAACGCGCAATTATAATTTTCAATCATTTATTTTATATTACCTACATTATTACATTTTTTGAATTATACTCTAACTATTATAACGTTTAAATAGGTCTTTGATTGCAGTGTCCTTCCACTCCACATATACATATATAGTAGTAAAGGAAAGTAGGTAATTGGTTATTTCGCGTATAAAAATATTAATATTTTTGCAGTGCAGCTGCAGTGTAATGAAATGAAAACTGTTGTGTCGCCGCTGTCAAGCGGATAAAGTCTCTGTGGAGCTGTGCGATCATAATTCAACCTTCGATGAATGATCGCACACGAGGACCGCGAGCAACTTCACGGCGGTGAAAGAGAAAGAAAAGAGGGGTGGGTGCTAGAGGAGCTGTCAGAAATTGGGCACGCGGTTTTTTTTTTTGCTGGGTTTTTGAGGGAGAAGATTGTCCGGAAGATTTGATTAGGAGGGAAAGAAAAATCCTTCGTCGTCCATTTTATTTTTACGCTAGAAAAAAAAAATTGTGATCGCGTGAAAAAAAAGCGAATTTATATACCATTTTAACTAATTTAAAATATACACGCGAAATGAAGAGCGACGCAATGAATTAAAATTACATTTAAAACAAACCAATGGAAACATAAAACAAAAATAAACGAATTAATAATATTTAAAAATATTGAATGACATGACGAAGACAGGACGGGACAGATCATAAAATAATAATAATAATCTACGAGTAATTCAAGAAATTTTAATTTAATTTGGAATTAAAAATAACTACAAAAAAAACATGGGGTGAGTCTCTTTATTTTATTTTTTTTACTTTTTTTTTTTGTATTATTTCTTTTGTTGTTTTTTTTTTTTTGCTTGTTTGGATTTTTTTTTTTTTTTTGGTATAAAAATGTTGGAAGCCTAGAAAGAGCCATTTAAAATGAACCCGAGCGTTTAGCTCCTTCGCCCCGAACCTCTATGAGGGGCCACGACGCGAAATGTTTAAAAGGACAGTCGTGGCTGAGGTAGGGTGGGCAGAGCAGGGCGCCAACAACACCAGAGCGCCCTGACAGATCGCGAAGTCGCGCAACTCCATTGCTTCTTGGTCTTTTACGACCTATTGGGAAGATAGTCCCAATTTTAAATACCCTCGAGTAAACCGACACGAAATTTTGGTTGTCCAGGCCTAGGGTTTGTTGTGTTTGAGGCCTTGGAAAAACTATTTTGACTTGAGATCATTTTAATTCAATTATTTTTTTTTTCTATTTAAATTTTTAATTCATTTCGTTTAGTTTTTTTTTTATTATTTCTTTTTTTTTTATAATTTATGCTATGATTCTCTTCGATTAATAATTTATTAAACAAAAATTGTTATGGTCGTTCCGTTTTTTTTTTAATATAACTATTATACACAAATATGACCCACAAAATGACTAGTATGGGACCATGGAAGAGACACTTAAATCATCGAAAGGCATGTGACAAGGCCATAATTTGAAGAAAAAATACACGCCGAAAATGTTACAATAAATAAATTTCGTGGATTACCTTTGGTTCATTTTCGATCATTTGGTTAATTAATCTTTTTTTTTTTTTTTTTTTTTTCTCTTTTTGCACTTCGTATTATTCATTAAAAAAAAACAGGAAAGTAATAACGAGAACAAAAGTAATGTTATGGCGGACGTCTAGTGATTTCACCGTTCAAATTTAATTCGGATTTTTTTTTTTTTTTGCAATTCCGTTTGGCGGAGCACCTCGCGCGAACGCAACCCCACAAACTATCAATCGTGAATTTCCCAACAGTTTTTCCCCTCCGTACGACCGGGACATGAAAACTCTCCGAAACAAAGATTTCAACGATTAACCGAAGACGAAAAAAAAATCTTTTCTCTTGGGGCGGGCGCACCCCAACGACAAGGCGACCGATGAAAATAAAAAAATCGAAAACGGTCCGCTTTGCAAATCAAAATTTCGCGACCGTCTCAAGAAACTCCATGTAAATTTCGATCGATACGAAAACTCGAAAAAAAAACAACGCGTCGCAATTCACCAATATCGCAATAAATTTCCGTCAATTTCGACAATTCCTTCCAACTTTTCGTTTCACAATTCGCCCTCGTCGCACTTTCGACAGATTAAAATCGGTCGTGGGCGTCCGTACAACTTGAATTCTAGGCAAAACAAAGAACAGGTTCACTTGCGGTTTATGCACGGCAATTTTACAATTTCGTGGTGCACACACGTCAGGTAAAAAAAATTCGGGAAATTCGACGCTATTTTTGGATTTCGTTCGCGGATCTTTTCTTTCAACCTCCATTGAACGACGCGCTTTTTGCGCCAAGAAAAACTCTTAACTCCACGCACACCAACTCAAAACCATCTCTCTTCCCGTGAAGTTAGTCGCAGCCGAGCTGATGCGATCACAATTCATCGCAGGGTTGAATCGTAATCGCAACAGCTCCACATGGACCTTTTAACTTTCTGACAGCGCGACACCACTCTGGGTCACGATTGTGCCACGAAATTTCCGGAATCGTAAATTTCATTACCGCCCAAAATTATTGTTAAAATTTAGTTTTTTAAAGAATACAACAATTGGAGTCGAGCGAGCCCTCAAAGTTTATTCACCACTAATTTCACTGTCAACTCAACGAAATTATGCCAATTTACCAAGAAATCCCATCCCTGCACCCGAACGAAGTTCGAAAATTTTAATGCCAACCGGCTGTCAAAATTTGTGTTTTGTTTTCTCGAACCCCTGACTGAAACGTCAAACGAATGATTTTTGTTGTTTTGAAAGAATTCCGATTACGTTTCAACGTTGGAAGTGAACTTAGATGTAATTAAAGTAAAGCTTAAATCCTGCCGACAATACTAGCATCAGACGTTTCGCTATCCATGACCCGTACGGTTCCAAATAAAAAGTTGCGTGCAACAGCTACGATTACATAATCTACCAAGAAATTACAACCGAATTAGATCGTGCAACTGCACAGCAGTACAGTAGTGCACCATCCGTAGTCCTGCACCTTGTGTTGAGTCGTCGCAACTTGCGATCACAATAATGTCACGACATAGTGTAAACACCTCTACAAATTAAACCAACCTCGGCGCGTCAAAATTGGGATCGCATGAACGATCAGAACCATTAAAACGAGTGAATTTAAAAAGATTGAATGCATCCTGAAAGAAATGAAACGACGAATGAGTTCTGAAGTTGCCGAATAATGAAATGAATTTTCAAAACAAAAAAATTAAACTTAAATATGCAAAGCTAGAATAAATAACAAATGAATTTTAAAATAAAAATTAAAACTTAAATTTAAATACTACATAAAATATAACATTAAAAATAGAATTAAAATATAAAATTAAAGAAAAAAAAAATTTACAAGACATGACAAGGACGGGACGGAATAAATTAAAATAATCAATCATAAAATAAATAAAATAAAAGATAATTCAAAAATTTAGCAGAAAAAATTATGGGGTAAGTTTGTTATTTTTTTTCATTATATTTGGCTATTTTCTTTTGTTTTTCAGCAATTTCTTTTTGGGTTGGGTTTTTTGTTGTGCATAATTTTTACGATGCTTAGAGGCTAAGTAGAGCTCCTTAGCCCCGAACCTCAATAAGGGGCCACGACGCGAAATATTTAAAGGACAGTCGTGGCTGAGGTAGGGTGGGCAGAGCAGGGCGCTATTAACACCAGAGCGCCCTGACAAATCGCGGAGCCGCGCCATCCAACCGCTTCTTGGTCTTTCACGACCAATTGGGAAAATAATCCCAATTTTTACCTACCCTTGGATAAGTCGGCGCTTACAATTTTTGTTGTACAGGCCTAGGGTTTAATGGCCTGAGTTTTAGCAAGTACCCCCCCCCCCCCACACTGCCGTAGCTAGTCCCGGCCGCCAGCAAGGGCGTCGCACCAGCTGAACTCAGCCACCAATTCGGACTTAGGTGGAATTGGCCCTTCTGTCCCGAACCTTCATTCTCCTATCAATTATTTTGACTTTCTCAAGTCAAAATAATTCTTCCAAGGCCTCGAACTCAACACTTGTTAGACGATTATTTGGAGCATTTTGTTGAGTCGCCGCTGGCTGGTAACACCAATCTCGTTAACATTTCTGTGGATCCACTCGATCCTCGAAAAATGTCATTCGAGTATCGTGTGGATCCACAGAAAGTGCCGACAACCCTGCCACCAAAAAAACGTAGAGGAGGAGACCGTGCAAATGGCGGACTCTAAGTTTTTGAAGGTTCGCGGTGTCCAGAACGTCCGGAGCGTTTAAACTAGCGAGGAAAAAAAAAAAAAACAGTGAATTTAAACGCGCATTTTACCCGCCTCCCGTGGAATTGGTATTTTACCAAGCATATTGAGAATTACATCGATTGTCGTTTAATCGAGCCGCACGACGAATTTTTACAAGAAAAGAATGAAGGATGAAATTTGAAGAAAAGAAATAGGAAATTTGAAGTAAAGAAATAGGAAATTTGAAGAAAAGAAATAGGAAATTTGAAGAAAAGAAGGATGAAATTTGAAGAAAAGAAATAGGAAATTTGAAGAAAAGAAATAGGAAATTTGAAGTAAAGAAATAGGAAATTTGAAGAAAGGAAATAGGAAATTTGAAGAAAGGAATTAGTAGGGAACAAGAACTGCTAGGGAAAAACAAAAAACAAAAAACGGGGGGGCAAGACAAACCAAAAGGCGGCCGCATTAAGGAAAATGGGGTAAGTCGTTTTTTTTTTGTTTTATATAAATTTTTTTTTCTTTTCATTCAAATTTGCTTATATTGTGTTGGTGATGTTTTTCTTTGTTTCCTTCCTTGATGGTTTTTTCTTTTTTTGTTTAAAATGATGATAGGCTAAAGGCCAATTTTTTTAAGTGAACCCGAGCGTCTAGCTCCTTAGCCCCGAACCTCAATAAGGGGCCACGACGCGAAATGTTCTAGAGGACAGTCGTGGCTGAGGTAGGGTGGGCAGAACACCTAAGCGCCCTGACAAATCGCGAAGTCGCGCAACTCCACCGCTTCTTGGTCTTTCACGACCTATTGGGAAGATAGTCCCAATTTTAATCACCCTGGAGTAAGCCGACACGAAATTTTGTTGTCTAGGCCTAGGGTTTATGGTCTGAAGTCAGAACAAGAACCACCCCACACTGCCGTAGCTAGTCCCGGCCGCCAGCAAGCGTGTCGCTTCCGTTCTACTTCAGCCACCAATTCGGACGTAGGCGGAATTGGCCCATTCTGTCCCGAACCATTCCTATCCTTCAATTATTTTGACTTTTCTAAGTCAAAATAATTCTTCCAAGGCCTCAAACACAACAAATGGCGCCCAACGTGGGGCTAGCCACCGCTACGCTTAGTGCACAAAGCGTAGCTCATCAACACGTGCGAGTCAGAAAAATTCCGTACAAAAAAGTTGGTGAGCAAAAGGACTAAAAACTTAGTCGTTTTGCGACAGAATTTTCGCCTGAACGGCAATCAAAGTCCAAGTGTACAAGCTTTTCAGATTTTCAACAGCAGAACATTTCATCGAACCTGTATGGAGGCAATATGGAACGATCCTATTGACGAACCGTTTTGGCAACCTTTAGGCGCCAATTCGGTTCCATAGGAAAGGGAAATATTGTCTGCATACGAAATTGATGTGATGCAAGTTGGATAAACGTATTCTTTCTGATTCTTTCCACTTTTGTTTTGCAAGTACCCTTTTGAGTGCTGGGCATGCCCTGTCTTGGCGGGCGTGTCGTCAGACAATTGGGAAAAATACTTGTAAAATATTGGTGAGTTAGATGATAGGAAATTTCGTCGAAAATTTGTTAAGTACCTTATATCCTTATCCATCCTTTTAGAGTTCCCCTTTTAACGTAGAATTTTTTTTTGAAATAACGTAGAGTTTTTTTTTAATACCTAATTTTTTTATAAGTCCTTTGGACGATAAATTTTTAACGTGGATTTTTTTTTTTTTGCGCTTTATTTTGATTTTTTTTTTGATTGCTATTTTTTTCCCATTTTTTTTTTTTTTTTGTTGAAATGTTATCGCGTTCCGAATTTTCTCAGTGGGCGAGGAAGATCAAGATCGGCTTCGCGATTTGCTGCATATGAGGGGAGGGGAAAGGTTGCGACGACGTGAGGGTTCATTTTTTTTTAATTCAATAACACATAACTATTCATACAAACATTCAAACACAAAATTCATTTCACTCGTTCATTCGTTTCGACGTACCGCATTCAGTCATTCGATTCGTAATTTTTTTTTCTTACATTCACTCATTCATTCATTTGTTTGTTGGTCATATTCGCGAAGTACACAGGAAATTTACCATTCGTTCGATAAATAGTTTGTTTTATCAGTCAACTCTATCTTTTGGTTTTCATTCGATCGCACACTCAGTCAATCGCCTTCAATCACATTATTCGACTCACTCAATACTACATTCACCAGGTCATTCACTTTAGTCATGCCACTGCCAAGGTCGCCGTTGGGGCGAAATGACGAGATATGCACGATGTGCCAACATGTCGTGGGGGGCGAGGACGAAGCGCGGACGAAATGTGGGCACACTTTCCACCTGCATTGTGTGGAGGAGTGGGTGCTGAGCCACAAAACGTGTCCCAATTGTCGCCAGGCACTGGAGCCGCAGGACTATTGGACCGTTAGGGGCGTGGAGGGCGCCACAGCGAGAACCGGAGCCGTGACACGCAGCAGAGCGAAGTCAGCGGCCGGCGGACTTTCACCAAGGCGGTTAAATCTCGATTTTCCGCTGGAAACGGTCGGCGGTGGGGTCTTTTACGCCCCTGACGGTTCAATTGGCCAAGAGCAGGGGGTGAACCAGCTTGTGCATCCAATCCCACAATCACCGGAAAGGGTAGTAGGCGAACGACCACGCTGGTCCGATATCCGTGACACAGGTATCCCAGCTACGACGAATCCAGCGCCAGGGCGTACACGTTCGCCAGTGGTACGAACTGAGCTGGGAGTAGATCAGCTGATAGAGTTGATGAGACGGGTTTTTCGGGAAGAGCAGGCGTCTCAGAGACCGGTGGGGGCCCATTATTCGGCAGCAGAGGGAGACTCGCGTGCTGGGAGGGCAGATCAGCGGACCGGAGCGGCCGCGTTGGTCAGCGATCGCGTTAGCCACGGCCCTAATCATCGTGTAAGAAATTCCTACAGCCCATTGAGGCATTGGCGTTTGCGTTTTAACGGGGATAGCCAACTCCTACGTGCAGAGGAGCTGATTTTTCGGGCCGAGACTCTCGCGATGAGCGACTTGCGCGGCAATTTAGATCTGCTGACGCAGGGCTTCCATCTGCTGCTGGATGGTAGGCCCAACAAGTGGTATTGGTTGTGGCGTCGGTCCAATAACAACTCGTCTTGGGATACTCTGAAGGTAGCATTCTTGCAGGTCTGGGGAGAGCGCAGCACGGATTGGGAGCTACGGAAGCAGATGCTTGGTAGACGACAAGCGCCACACGAGCCCTTCATGTCCTTCGAACAAGACATGACGGAGCTTCGTTCACTGCTGAACGCTCCCATGATTGAGTCCGAATTCGTGGCTCTGGTGCGCGGAAATCTGGTGGGCAGCACACAGCAACAGTTGTGCTTCCACTCTGTACACACTATGGACGAGTTACGTCGGCTTGTAGTGCAGGTGGAAGACACGCGAAAAGCCACCAGACCATCCCCTTGGAACCAGGCCAGAGTCCACGAGATACATGAGCCAATCGTGGAAGAACATCAGGATACGACTTCTTCCGTCGATTTGGCCGGACTATCGAACCCCTGGATCTGCTGGAATTGCAGGAAAGAAGGTCACGGCTATCGTGAGTGTGCGGAGCCTGCGAAAGGCATCTTCTGCTATGGATGTGGTCGGGCTGACGTTCTAAAGCCCAACTGCGTCCATTGCAAGGCGGGAAACGGCCGAAGGGACGGAAGGACAGCGGGTCCCTCCCGTCCGAACACTGCATCCCGACAGCAGTAGGAAAATCTGTTCACCACTCCAATTCCACGTCCCAATTTCAATTAGACAGCCCAAATGAAACAACTTTACCCAAATTTTCAACCCCTAACAATACCCTTCCAAATTTTAATACCCTACCTACAACATTCTCTGAACCCAATTCCCATCCTTTTAACGTAAAAGCATCCAAACCCATTTCATCGACGATCAACACTCCGCACGTCAAATTATTAACGAGACCAAGCGATAAGACGGAGCCGGCTGTTTCCCGGCCTGAAGAAGCCCTTATCGCAAAAGAACATCCAAGACGACATTCCCACCATCCTCTCAAGCCATACCACCTCCGGCTAAAGGAATATATGGAGGCTCGAGAGCGAATTTTTGCGCCTACTTCAATCGCAAGTGGTGATCAGGTATCATCACTAACGAGTGGATCCGGTCGCAGTAAATCAATCTTGCGCCTTCGTACATTCTGGAGGATGGTGCGTGAAAAAAAGAAAGCGATCCTCTCTACCATCATTACCAATCCGTTGGACATACGTCCGTACGCCATGGTATCCTTGTACGGAGTGGACGTAGAAGGACTCCTCGATAGTGGGGCGAGCATCAGTTGCCTGGGGGCAAACGCTTTACAACGTCTCCATGATGCACAGGTGAATTATCGACCGGTCTGTCAAGAGGTGAAGACCGCTGATGGTGCTGCACAGAAAGTTTTGGGCACGGTAAACACCGATATTACTTTTCGTGGTATTACCAAACCCATTACCTTGTATATAGTGCCGAGCCTGTCGCAGAAATTGTACCTAGGGGTAGATTTCTGGCGATCATTCCAACTAGCTCCCAGCATTATCAGCGCGGTCGATACTCCCGATACTGCATCGCAACTGATAGCTCCGGATGCCCACCATTTAACGCCCACAGATGTAAAGAGGTTGGAAATGGTAAAGTCCAAATTTCCATCATACGAAGTATACGGACTCGGTGTGACCAACGTCGAACAACACAGTATAGACGTTGGTGATGCAAGTCCCATCAAACAGCGACATTATCCAGTGTCTCCTGCGATCCAAAAACTTTTATATGACGAGATCGATCGCATGAGGGCACTTGGCGTTATAGAGACCAGCCAGAGTGCATGGAGCTCGCCTGTGGTTCTCGTGAGGAAGCCAGGCAAGGTCAGGTTATGTTTGGACTCGCGCAAAGTCAATAGTGTGACGAAGAAGGATGCTTATCCATTACCACACATTGATGGTATCTTAAGTCGTTTGCCGCGAGCCAATTTTATTACTAGCCTGGACCTCAAAGACGCCTTTTGGCAGATTCCTCTCGAGAACAAATCCAGGGAGTATACAGCGTTTACCATTCCTGGCCGGCCTCTATATCACTACACTCGCATGCCTTTTGGGTTATGCAACGCGCCGCAAAGGATGTGTCGTTTGATGGACAAAGTCATCCTACCCGAGCTGAAGGAGCAGGTATTCGTATATTTGGACGATCTGCTGTTAATTTCTGAGGATTTCGATTCACATCTGGTTTTATTGGCAGAAGTCGCAGAATGTTTGCGAAAGGCTGGCCTGACCATTAACGTCAACAAGAGCAAGTTTTGTCTGAAAGAGGTGAAATACCTCGGTTACATCGTTGGAGAAGGAGGCTTGAAAACTGATCCCAACAAAGTTTCAGCCATCGTCGATTACCCTTCGCCTAAGTCCGCACGTCAAGTTCGACGCTTTCTTGGTATGGCAGGCTGGTATCGACGATTCGTTCCCAACTTTGCTGCGACTGTTTCACCGATTTCAGACACTCTAAAGAAGTCCAACCAGTTTGCTTGGACTACAGAGGCACAAACTTCCTTCCTATTAGTGAAAGACTTGTTGACGAGAGCCCCCTTATTAATCAATCCTGATTTTAAGAGGTCTTTCGTAATCCAGTGCGACGCCAGTAAATCAGGGGTGGGTAGCGTTCTCTTTCAGGAAAACGACGACGGATCGGAATCTCCAGTGGCGTATATGTCACAGAAGCTCACTTCCGCTCAACGCAACTACAGCGTAACCGAACTCGAGTGTTATGCAGCTGTGTTGAGCGTGAAAAAATTTCGAGCCTATGTAGAAGGGACTGCGTTCAAAATCATTACGGATCACGCAAGTCTCAAATGGCTCATGTCGCAGAAAGACCTACAAGGACGGTTGGCAAGATGGAGTTTAAAACTCCAAGGTTACGACTTCACAATCGAGTACCGAAGAGGGAGCCTGAACGTTGTACCCGACGCTCTCTCTCGTGTATACGAAGAGGGATTAAATGCGCTGATCGACGTGGCACCGATGGTGGACATGGATTCTCCAGAATTCTCTGGCAAAGAATACAAAGAATTAGTGTCCACTGTCGATGCGAACGCCGATCGGCTTCCTGACGTATGCGTGAGAGACGGCTTCGTGTATAAGCGCACAGAGCCTCACAACGGTGACCCGATTGCCGAAGACAGGGCCTGGAAATTATGGATTCCATCGAGCCTTACGTCAGCTGCGATCGCTCAGGCGCACGAGGCAGACACCACGGTCCATGGTGGTTATGCCAAAACGCTAGAGCGAGTCAGGCGATTTTTGTACTGGCCCGGAATGGCTACACAAGTACGCACCTACGTTCTGGCGTGCGACACTTGCAAAGAGACAAAGTCCCCGAACAGACCTCTACGAGCGCCTATGGGAGAACCGTTCCAGACTGATCAGCCATTCCAACATCTGTACATCGACGTACTTGGACCATATCCACGTACCAAACGGGGTAAAATCGCTATCTTGATCGTCTTGGATCACTTCACCAAGTTCCCGCTTCTACATCCTTTGGGGCGGATCACTGCTGAAGAGATCACAAACTACTTGGAGGGGCAGGTCTTCCATACGTTTGGAACACCTGAGACAATCCTCTCCGATAACGGCTCTCAATTTAGGTCGAATGTGTTTAACACCATGCTGAACAAATACGGAGTTAAACACCTGTACACCCCGAGCTACTCACCGCAAGCGAATGCTTCGGAGCGTGTCAATCAGTCCATCCTGGCCGGAATTCGAGCATTCATCACTGATGACCAAACACGATGGGATGAGAGTCTAAGCAAAATTGGATGTGCTCTTCGTAGCTCACTCCACCAAGCCACTGGATTTTCTCCTTATCAGGTTTTGTTTGGGAATCACATGATGTTGCACGGGAAGGACTACGAACTGCTGAAGCATTTGCGAGCGTTGGGAGAGTCAAATGTACAGCTTCGACCTCGAGAGGGAATTCCTATCGTGAGACAACTGGCGCAGACGAAAATAAGGGTCGCACATGAGGACAGCAGCAGGCGTTATAATCTGCGTGCTGCTAAAACACAATTTTGTGTAGGACAGGAGGTATTTCGTAGAAACTTTTCCTTGTCCACAGCCGCGCAGAATTATAATGCCAAGCTGGCGAAGAAGTTCCTCAAGTGCAGAATTCGTCGTGTGCTAGGCAACTCACGATATGAATTGGAGGATCTAGGAGGCAAACGTCTGGGGACTTACCACTCCAAGGATCTGAGGCAGTGATCCGAGGGAGTACACCGATTGCCCGGCACTCAGTCGTGCGCATGAGACCGACCAAAAGCGACGACTTTCTTTAGTCGGTTCGGCGCTGGGAAACCAACGGCGAGCCGCCTATGTTGTTGAGTCGCCGCTGGCTGGTAACACCAATCTCGTTAACATTTCTGTGGATCCACTCGATCCTCGAAAAATGTCATTCGAGTATCGTGTGGATCCACAGAAAGTGCCGACAACCCTGCCACCAAAAAAACGTAGAGGAGGAGACCGTGCAAATGGCGGACTCTAAGTTTTTGAAGGTTCGCGGTGTCCAGAACGTCCGGAGCGTTTAAACTAGCGAGGAAAAAAAAAAAAAACAGTGAATTTAAACGCGCATTTTACCCGCCTCCCGTGGAATTGGTATTTTACCAAGCATATTGAGAATTACATCGATTGTCGTTTAATCGAGCCGCACGACGAATTTTTACAAGAAAAGAATGAAGGATGAAATTTGAAGAAAAGAAATAGGAAATTTGAAGTAAAGAAATAGGAAATTTGAAGAAAAGAAATAGGAAATTTGAAGAAAAGAAGGATGAAATTTGAAGAAAAGAAATAGGAAATTTGAAGAAAAGAAATAGGAAATTTGAAGTAAAGAAATAGGAAATTTGAAGAAAGGAAATAGGAAATTTGAAGAAAGGAATTAGTAGGGAACAAGAACTGCTAGGGAAAAACAAAAAACAAAAAACGGGGGGGCAAGACAAACCAAAAGGCGGCCGCATTAAGGAAAATGGGGTAAGTCGTTTTTTTTTTGTTTTATATAAATTTTTTTTTCTTTTCATTCAAATTTGCTTATATTGTGTTGGTGATGTTTTTCTTTGTTTCCTTCCTTGATGGTTTTTTCTTTTTTTGTTTAAAATGATGATAGGCTAAAGGCCAATTTTTTTAAGTGAACCCGAGCGTCTAGCTCCTTAGCCCCGAACCTCAATAAGGGGCCACGACGCGAAATGTTCTAGAGGACAGTCGTGGCTGAGGTAGGGTGGGCAGAGCAGGGCGCTACTTACACCTAAGCGCCCTGACAAATCGCGAAGTCGCGCAACTCCACCGCTTCTTGGTCTTTCACGACCTATTGGGAAGATAGTCCCAATTTTAATCACCCTGGAGTAAGCCGACACGAAATTTTGTTGTCTAGGCCTAGGGTTTATGGTCTGAAGTCAGAACAAGAACCACCCCACACTGCCGTAGCTAGTCCCGGCCGCCAGCAAGCGTGTCGCTTCCGTTCTACTTCAGCCACCAATTCGGACGTAGGCGGAATTGGCCCATTCTGTCCCGAACCATTCCTATCCTTCAATTATTTTGACTTTTCTAAGTCAAAATAATTCTTCCAAGGCCTCAAACACAACAATTTCGTTATCTATTTTTCAATAGTTATTACATTTGTTTCTAGGTTGTGCGTTTGATCCATTCTTGTTTGTAACAATCCACCCTTATTATCGAAACGAGAAATTTCAAAGAAACGCAAGGGACTCGCTATGTCCATTGCTCTGATGAAGCTATAAAACCATCGACCACAGTAGATAAGTTGTGGAAAATAAGACCGCTTACAACTGCCTAAAAGACCGTTTAATAGCGAGGATGAACAAATAAGACTTTCGCAGAAAGCGAACTTAACTTTCGTACAAGTTAATAACTGGTTTAGCAATGAGCGAAGAAGGGTACAGAAAATGTTTTTCCATGGAATAGGCACCGCATTGACTAATTCTTGGCTAGAGTACCGTCAAGATTGTAACAACTAGTAAATTCCTGCTAAGGATATTCTGGACTTGGTGCATTTTAGACAAAGAAATGGTGAAGCACTTATAATATCGAATCAACTTTTCCTCACTCGAAAGAGGGGAAGACCTTCGTCATCATCAATAACTGCAGCTTTTGCATCAAGCGCCCGGAGCTCTTCGACTACTGAAGTTCGACCAATACCGGAAATTCAATTTGATTTTATGGATCACATGCCAGAGCATACCAGCGGTTTATCCATGCACTGTAAAAATAAAAATTGCAGTGGAAAATCAAGCAAGGTGGAAATGTGATAAATGTAATGTTCACACTTATGCCTACAAAAAGATCTATCATAATGCAAATTCCGATATCAAAACTCATAGTTTTACGAATCGCCTCCGGACAGAATTTCGAATAATGACCAATCTTAAATCGTCATTTACTTCCGATTTTGAGTTGCTGGCAACTTCATTTAATAAATTCAAGATTTCCAAAATATTACCAAGGAAATAAATGTCAGGATCCCGATTCGAAAGGACCGCAAAGTTAAAGTAAGTTTATAACAAAAAATAAATTTCGTTTCCATTTATCATAGGCCATGGCCCGATTCGATTGCGATTAAGAAGAACGTGCATCGCCGCGGAAAGAGGTCAGACAGGAGCGACTTGAACAGAAGAATGTTAAAAAAAAACTTCGAGGGACGACGCACCAGAGGCGCCCTAATTTTAAGACTAACGAATTCAGAGTCAGGTAGCTAGAGTAGGGTATGATAAGGACATTCACGAGGTATGCAATTTTAATAAAACTCATTATTTAAGAACGAAAATCCAATCTGTTTTTCATCAGTTAAGTGTGATTACATATGTGCCGTGTTTCAGCTCGCTTTCTGTGCTAGTTCAATCGGTGCTTGCGCGTGTGAAGCCTTTCCTCGAAATTGTGATTCGATTGGGGAAAAGACTAGAACGGTGCCTTAAAAATAGAGAAAAAACAATCCGCTCTCAGAACTTCTTTCGGACACCGAGTGGTTAGGGAAACTGGCGTATTTGGCCGATATATTTGGACTATTAAATGACCTCAACTTAAGTTTACAAGGACCGATGGCCAATCAATTTAAAATGGCAAACAAAATTGAGGCATTTAAGAGGAAACTCAAAGTTTGGGAAATGCGCACCAAAGACGGAAATTTCGACATGTTCCCTTCACTTGACAGCTTCATCGCCGACCAGAATGCTGATAATGTCGAATTTTGCGCTGAGGACGTAAACAAGTCGGTGTTGATTCACATTGAAAAACTCGGACTACAATTCGAAAAATATTTCCCAGCCGCAGACGATCCGCGAAAGGGAAATATGTGGATAGTGAATCCGTTTTCAACAGAGGCCGCCGCCGACTAGAATACCATTCCTGTACCTGGCTATGTAATGAGTATCATAAAATCTTTTACTCGAGGGTAGGAAGACAGTAGTTTTATGGACTAAGTAGAACGGTTGGTATTCGACTGTTTTGCACTGCTTGCATTAGTTGAACGCGTCGATTTGTATTTAGTGTGTTGTCTTGAATAATTTAATTTAAAAAAAAAAGAAAAAAATCTAGTGACATCGAGCGTTTGTGTTGGTGTTTTGTTTGAACACAGTTTTTTGTAGAATGGGTCGCAAAAAGGACATAAGCAGTGAAAAAAAGGAAGTGATTTCGTCCTTGCTTACGAAAGGTGGACTAAGCCAACGAGAAATAGCCCAAATAGCAAAGGTTTCTTGTGCCACGGTGTCCAAAATATCAAAAAATATTAAGGAAAATATCCCTCCACGCATGAGTTGTCGCCAAAGCTGCCGAGGGAAAAGAAAAACTAAATTATTGCAACAGCTGTATTACATCGCAGAGCATCACATAAAGTACTAAAAAATATTCTCACCGAGCAAGGAGTGGAGATATCGGGTAGGACCTTACGTCGCCGCTTGTACGAAGCAAATTTAAAATGCAGGCGTCCGGCGAAAAAACCAAAATTGACAGAAAAAATGAAAATGGCTCGATTGCAGTGGGCGAAACAACATAAGAACTTCACAGTTGACGATTGGAAAAAAGGTAGGTTCACCAATTTAGTCGAAAAACAAGTTGTTGTGCCTTTTTGAAAATTGATAAAAAATATTGAAAATTTATTAAACGTTTAGGTGATCTTCAGTGATGAATGCCGTTTAGAAGCTGTAACGGAGGGGAATCTTTATGTCAGAAGAAGAACTTCAGAGAAGTACGAGGAGAAATGTTTGCTCAGAACAGTCAAGCATCCACCAGCAGTCATGATTTGGAGCTGCATATCAGAAAAGGGTCGGGGTCCTCTCTATTTTGTTACGGGAACAATGCGGCAAGATTAGTACAAAATGGTTTTGGATACGGCTCTCCGACCGCATATTGCATATTTGAACACCCAGGAAGCGTCATATACTTTTATGCAAGATGGCGCTCCATGCCACACCGCAAAATCCATTAGAAAGTATCTCGCAGAGCAGGAAATTCCTTTACTTCCCTGGTGTGGGAACTCACCGGACTTAAACCCAATAGAGAACTGTTGGTCTATGCTAAAAACGAAAGTTTATAGCTTTTCTAATCCAACAGTTCAAGTATTGAAAAAGAGAATCGAAGATATCTGGAGAAATGACAAAGATATTGAGTCCATGATTCAGAAATGCATTGAAAGTATGCCCGACCGTATAAAAGCAGTAATCACAGCGAAGAGGGGAGTTACAAAATATTAATTATAAAGACGCATTTTGCACGAACATGTTTTAAACTATCAATAAATATAAATGTTTATTCTCAAGTCCTTTTTTTTAATGTAAAATGTACCAAAGTATTGATATTTCACAAAGTTTCTAATTCAATGGCCACCTACTGTAGTACTTCTATATACAATAAATTAAATTTGTACAATTCTTGTAGTATCTTTTAAAAAAATTCAAGAAAACATGCTTCTTTTTGGCCTTCTATAGACCCGCATAAGCCTTTAAACACGATTCGAACTTCTACCCATAAAATAATAAATTTCTCCCAGACTGTTGGCCGACTTTTTATAATAAAGAAGTGAAAGGAATCTGTAAAAAAGGTTAATTCGGAAATGTGGGTTTCTTTTCGCCGAATTCAGTACTAAAAATAAATATCTATTCGCCACAGATTCGAGATGAACTCTTAAAATCAATAACAAACCTTTCAGAAACAGAACAGCTTAAAATTAAAAATACATTTAAATCTCTACATTCAGAACTTCATGAAATAATAACAGAAAATCTTAATAAGAGACAACCAACCATGGCAACCTCAAATATCTTTTCAAGTTTAAAAACAATCCCAAACTTTTCAGGAGAGAATTTGGACCTCGAAATTCACATTTAAGTATAGTTCAAGAAATAAATATGAGTTTATTGAATTTCGCAGTAGTAAGTTTTCATAAAAATGACGAATTAGTGAATTTATACAAAATGGCTTAAATCGAGAAGTTTTCTATAAAATTGAAATATGGTGGAATTTATAAAAAAATCGATAAGATGATAAATAAAATTATACACGGAACAATTATTGGTCAAAAGGATGAAAAATTGAGTTGAAAATGAAATTTTAAAAAAAGGAGGATGGAATTTAGGAAAAGAAAGATTTAGTTTATTATTAAGGGAATTATAAGATGCACATGAGGAATAGATCAGGTTTTGCATATAAATAATGGAATTATAAGAGGCACATGAGGAATAGATCAGGTTTTTGCATATTCTGAATGGAATTATAATAATAAGTTTATTATTAATGGAATTATAAGAGGCACATGAGGAATAGATCAGATTTTTGCATATTAGTAATGGAATTATAAGAGGCACATGAGGAGTAAATTAGGAACCATCCGTCGACAAATTCAATAATAACTACACCAACGGACCATCGCTGAACAAGCGCATTTTGATGGGGTGAGTCCTGTTTTTTTTTGTTTTTTTCTTTTACTCATGCTTGCATAATTTTCTTTTATTTGCATGAATTCTTTTCAGTTTTTTTTTTCTAAGTACGTTGTAATGTCGCAACGCGCGTAAGCGTATTATAAAGTGAACCCGAGCGTGTAAGCTCCTTCGCCCGAACCTTAATAAGGGGTCACGACGAATATTCGTTTTTATTTGGAATGTCGTGACTGAGGTAGGGTGGGCAGAACAGGGTGCCAACAACACCAGGGCGCCCTGACAAATCGTGGAGCCGCGCCATACAACCGCTTCTTGGTCTTTCACGACCTGTTGCGAAAATAATCCCAATTTTTTTTTGATTCCCTTGGATAAGTCGGCGCTGATAAATTTTGTTGTACAGGCCAAGGGTCTAATGGTCTGAGTTGTAGCAAGTACCCCCCACACTGCCGTAGCTAGTCCCGGCCGCCAGCAAGAGCGTCGCACCAGCGAAAACTCAGCCACCAATTCGGACGTAGGTGGAATTGGCCCTTCTGTCCCGAACCTTCCTTTTCCTTTCGACTATTTTGACTTTTTCAAGTCAAAATAATTAGTCCAAAGGCCTAAAACACATTTACTGGTGGCTCCTTGGCCGTCTATGGCCCATAGACGGCCAAGGAGCCACCCAACAACCATCAGTCCTTCTTAGGGCTTTCCCGCGGTCATTACGGCAAACATCAGCCCTTCCTAGGGCTTTCCAGCGACTCTGCGGCAAACCGCCGCCTCGTACAACTCTCGCCCCCGGACGCAGGCGACACCTTTACATAGGAACTATCAGCCCTTCTTAGGGCTTCTAGCGACAAGCGGCAACCTTGTACACCCTCGCCCCCGGATGCAGGCGACGCCTTGGCAAGGCTATAGCAAGCTTGTTCTCCTCGGTTCAACTCTCGCCCCCGGACGCAGGTGACGCTCTTTCGAGGCTGCTACAGCCTTTGGTCTCGACCACATACGCTCGCCCCCGGACGCTGGCGACCCCCGTTTACGGCACCATTAGTGCCGCTCGTGTGGCGGTCTGACCTCTAGGCCGCTACAGCAATCAAGAATTTAAAACTGTAGCCCAAAATTTTACGACCGAAAGAAGTTTAAAAGTTTAGACCGCCCGCCTTTGCGTCATTAAACAAGCTATCGACGTGACGGCCATTTGTCGGACACTGTTAAGGATTGATGTTTCAAAAGGTGAAGGGAGCGACGTCAGCGGTAATCTTGTATATTGTTGGGTTGTCGCAAGACTTATACTTCTTCCGGTGGTTGTAGGTGCGCTCAATGTGCGACATCTGTCGGGCATTGGGCGCATTTGCAAACACTTGGTCTGTTCTTTTGTCGGTTTTTAGTGTACACCGAGTGCATCTTGTCCACTGGGCCGCGAGCTAGTGCAGAAGATTGCAAAAGGGAGTGGTGGGAAAGGAACAAGAACACCATTTGAGGTTGAGTTTGTGTCATTGATTTGACGTCAAAGGCTGTTTTGGTAATCAAGTGTAAAAAGTGCAGAAATTTCATGCAAAAAGAACAGACCAACTGTTTTTTGAACGCAGCCCAAAACACCTGCACCAATCGAGCGACACAAAAATTGAAGGAAGTTTTTTGACAGGTGTGCGTGCGGTTGGATTTTGGCGCCAAAAAGCGCGTCGTTGGGTATGAGAGAGAGAGAGGGAGTCGAGCGCTTGGAAAAAAAGATTTTGGTGTCTGGGTCGAGTAGCGGGTTGGGGTTGTTTGCGTAGCGTGGTACGACTCGCGTTCTTATTTTTCCTAATCGTCCCGCTTTGAACGTTAGCTTTTTTTCGGAAAAACCGAAGTGGAAAAAAACAAAACTCACCAAGATTTTTAAACAAAAAAAAAAAAAAATTTATATACAATTAAACGCGTAATGAAATATAATTAAATTTTTAAACGAAAAAAAAATATATACAAATGAACGAGCAATGAAATATAATTAAATTTTTAAACGAAAAAAAAATATACAAATGAACGCAGAATGAAATATAATTAGATTTTTAAACAAAAAAAAAATAATTATTATCGTAATATTTGAATAAATAATTGAATTAAAAATGACAGACGTAGACAAGGACGGGACGAAATAAAAATATATAATAAAATAATAATTTAAACATAAAAAGCCTACCAGAAATTTCAATGGGGTGAGTTATATTTATATATTTACTATTTTCTATGCTTTTATATATTTGCTATTTTCTATATTTTTTTGTTGTTTTGGATTTCTTTTGCACATACTTTCTTTCTTGGTTTTAGGAAGTTTTTAGGGTAGTTGCGGGTCTCTTTTTTTGAAACTTCATAATGATGCTAGGCTAAAGGCCAATACTATATAAATGAACCCGAGCGTATAAGCTCCTTCGCCCCGAACCTCTACAAGGGGCCACGACGAAAATGTATGAAGGACAGTCGTGGCTCAGGTAGGGTGGGCAGAACAGGGCGCTATTAACACCAGAGCGCCCTGACAAATCGCGAAGCCGCGCCATCCAACCGCTTCTTGGTCTTTCACGACCTCTTGGGAAAATAATCCCAATTTTTTTTCAATTCCCTTGGATAAGTCGGTGCTGACAATTTTTGTTGTATAGGCCAAGGGTTTATGGTCTGAGTCGGAGCAAGTACCCCCCCCCCCCACACTGCCGTAGCTAGTCCCGGCCGCCAGCAAGAGCGTCGCACCAGCAAAGACTCAGCCACCAATTCGGACTTAGGTGGAATTGGCCCTTCTGTCCCGAACCTTTACCCATCCTTCGACTATTTTGACTTTCTCAAGTCAAAATAGTTTTTCCAAGGCCTCAAACACAACAATATCATCATATCAAAACTGCAACATCATATCAAAACTGCAACATCATCTATGTAAAAGCGAAGGAATGTTCCTAAGGTCCGTGTATGTTCACATGCACGCGAAGGTGTCGCAGTACAAGACACAACGACTTGGTGACATACGATATCACCAAACGCGATAACTTTAACGAATGTGTGAAAAAGTGTATTGTGAAATATTGTATGAAGTGTAGTATTGGAATAAACAATAAACAATTCTTGAATTATACTGGGCTAAAAAAGAACCTAAGAGTTTATAATTTTATATTTTACATAAAATTAGTATGGTGCTATTAATTTCAGTGCGATGAATACCGACCAATTCTGCGAGTAATTACTAAATAATAACATACATATAAGTAAAGTTGATATCAAGAGAATTAAAATGTCCGGAGACAACAGAGAAAACCGACTGTTAAGTTTAAGTTGCTACTGAACCGCCGCCGCGCCAGTATCGGTATTTTAAAACTACCTTAATAAACTTAATAATCCTTACTCGCACTACAGCAGGGGATTTTCTTCCGTTCCTTTGTACGTAATTTATTAATTTCAGTGCCCACAGTTAACGTATATTCGTTCAAAAGTGTTACTGATATGGTTTACATTCATATTTGAGAGTCACTGTGTTCAGACTCCTACTGAACACGGCCGTTTTTGCGCACGGCCACTGTGTCAACGGGCGGTCAACTTATGTCAACGACGGCTGTATGATCTTTATCCGGAGGAAATCAAAAGCTCACGTGCGGGCTATATAAGCCGTCGCGAGCCACGGCTCGCGGGTTCTGCATTACAACAATCGATAAGTCCACTTTGTTGATTTCAACAATTTCAACCGTAGATTATATTCACTTAGTAAATAAGAGTTGATCTCAACGAAACCAAAAAGAAGGTGAGTATAATCAAGCGGCCGGCACTTAGGCAGATACCACTTCAATAAAAACTCGAATTAAATCTATCTTCACGGTCCCTCCTTGGATTACTGCTTCGGTTTTCAAGTGGGACATTGAAGAAAGGATACGCGACATATCAACGACGAAGGAGCGCAAGTCATCGCCGAAGCAAACGACGAGGATTATTTTCAATAAACTAATCACTGAGAATTCACAAATCGGCAATTTCATTTTATTACCTTTCCTTTTCAGGAAAGAAGGGTTCGGACGTGAGAGTTCGAACACACTGGTTTGCTTGGTTTCGTGAGTGTTAGAATAATTGCATTTTCTTGTTATTGTCGATGATTCTGCGAAGATCACCGTTAGTGCTGTTTATCGAAAACTATTGTAGTGTTTAAACTGCCAGAGAACTTGTCTGGACATCATTTTACTCTTAGCACATTTATTAACCATTTCGTTTGTGGACTGTGTTGAACTATAAAAATTGATCCTATGCATATGCAATTTTATCGTAACATTAAGAGTGTTTTGAAAGTGAATGTGATTTTACTCTAATTTACTTACTTAAAAAAAAAAAAATTTGTTTTCATCGTTCGTTCTTATCTACGAAAAATTCCGAAAGGTTGACTTGATTTTTCGTAGTATTTCTGCCGGTCTTCCTACGACAATGTCACGCTCAGTCAATTTTTGTGGCACCTGCATGCTCGAATTTACTGATAATCATCGGGTTTCTTGTGATGGAATTTGTGGAAGGGAATTCCATCTAGATTGTTCTAACATTAAATCTAATTTGACAAATTACAGTGGTTTCACATGTGTAGAATGTACTGCCGTGAAGCCATGTCACATCTTGAGGCTACTAAAGATTACATTCTCTCGTCTTGATACGGCCAATAATCCGTTGGAAGATTTGAAAAGTGACTACACTTTCATTGCCAATAAAGTGAATAATATGAGTGATGCTTTAGTGAACATTACCAATTAATTTTTGATGAATGTTTTCACAGTACATTTTGAATTGAAAATACAAGGTTTTCCGGTAAATACTGTTAAATTTATTATGTGTGACGTTTCGGACTGTTTGATAAAGGACTCAGTCGAGTCCGAAACGTCACACATAATAAATTTAACAGTATTTACCGGAAAACCTTGTATTTTCATTACCAATTACATTGACAACTTCTGGGATTATGGAATCTAACTTGACAAAATTTATTCCAACTGCAACATGGTACATGGTCGGTGCGAATAATTTTGTTGTACAGGCCAAGGGTTTAATGGTCTGAGTTTTATGCAAGTACCCCTCCACACAGCCGTAGCTAATCCCGGCCGCCAGCAAGCGCGTCGCTCCAGCAGAAACTCAGCCACCAATTCAGACGTAGGAGGAATTGGCCCATTCTGTCCCGAACCTTTCCTATCCTTCGATTATTTTGTCTTTTTCAAGTCAAAATAATCTTCCAAAGGCCTTAAACACAACATAATATATACCGAAGATTCAACAGAAAGTCGAGACAGTCATAGCAAACTGTATAGCTTGTATCCTCTCCACACGAAAATAAGGTAAAAAGGAAGGATTTTTAAATCTAATCGAAAAATACGACCTTCCTCTAAATACGTTCAATATGAACCACGTAGAATGTCTAGCTACAACATCAAAGAACTATAAACATCGTTTTATAGTTGTCGACGCATTTAGCAAATTTACTTGGATTTACCCCGTAAAAATTACGACTACAGAAGAAGTATTGAAGAAGCTAGAGCTGCAGGAAAACGTTTTCGGCTATCCGAATCACAGACAAAGCCAAGATGTCCGTGGAAGATCCCTTAAAAGGGTTTAAACACGTCACACAGTTGCAACGAATTATAAACTCGCTTACGAATAGAAGTATAAACAAAACCCCTTTCGAAGTTATGTTTGACGTTAAATTGAAAAACAACGAGAATCTTCAACCAGCTAAACAATTAGAACAAAGCCTCCTCGAACTGTTTGAGGATGACAAAAACGATATTCGCAGTGACGCAAGGCAGAACATTCTACAAGTACAACAAGAAAATGTAAAAACGTACAACAGAAAAAAGAAAACAGTAACGAGATATAACATTAATGACCTTCTGGCAATTCAACGTACGCAATTCGGCAGTGGCCTTAAATTATGGCTTAAGTTTTTAGGGCCATATAAAGTGACGAAGATAAAAGGCAACGATCGACATGAGGTTCAAAAGATTGGTAATCATGAGGGACCAAATACAACTTCAACTGCAGCAGACCTTATTGTAAGAGACCATTGTCCCCTACCAGCGTCAACTGTAAGAGACCACTGTCCCCTACCAGGGTCGGTGATCGGGAGAGTCAGTCGTGAACTAGCAGTAAAAGCGAAAAGACGAAAAATAAAGTTACGACGAAATAAGTTCGAATACAAAACTTTGTGTTTTTAGGAAAAAAAAATATATTATTCGTATAATGAAGCATAGTTTACATATAATATAATGAAACTGTAAAAAATAGAATGATAGTGTAGTTTTTTAGTACAAACTGGTTTTTGATATTAAAATGAAAAATGCGATTTTTTTTGTTCTGTCTAATTTGAGAAAAATGGAATGAAATAAATGTCCCTTTAGTTAAGTACTAAAAGAAATAAATGATGCTATCAAAATACATTCCATTAAACTACTGCGTTATTAGCATTGTGGTAACAATTGTTTAATGGATGCTTTTGTCATTAGTTTTTCGGTGGCCATTGAGTCCTTTGCGAGCTTCTTACTCTTTCGTGCGTTTTACGTTAAATACGTTTTATGGAAGAATCGCGCAAACCATGCGAAGTAGCTAAAGTACATGGCAATTGACAATTTAATATTCATTGGCGATATATTACACGATGAATGGCCGGCCGTTTTAAGGAAACCATGCGCCCATACAGTTATAGCACAGCCAACAATCATTTGCGTCGATTGCAGCGATGTGATAACCATTGCAAGGAAACGTGGTGGATTAACTCTAGCCGCTTTAACAATAGTAGGCTTTGCGTTTCGGATCCAGGAGCTCATTTGTCAACTGACTGTTTCTGTGAACGACGCGCGTTTGGACAAAAAAATGAAACCGATGTGGTTGGAACTGGTGATTCCGTCGGCGATGACGTTCGATCGATTTTATCAGCGCCTCCTCCCCAAGTTTAACCCATCAACCAGTGCCTCTAATTAATTTATACTATTCTAACTAAATTAAGTTAAAGTATATTGTATTAATTTTAAATTAATTTATGTTAATATTGAATCTGTATTTAGGTATATCTTGTTTGATAAATAAATAAATAAATAAATAATGCATAATACGAATACATTACGGAATGAACACAATAGTTCATCACAATAAACCATCGAGCTGATGCGGTGTACTCGGTGTAGGAGAACCATGAGTAAATTAGTACGGTGATATGATGATACCAATGTAAAAATATCAATGGCTGTTTTCGAAGCACTATGAAGAGCGTATCACCCAGTTTCGCACGACGCGTGTAACCGGTATGCGGAGGAGTAGGCGGTACGGTAGCCGGCAAAAGTGGCGCCGCCGGTGAATTAGTGGTCGTATTTATCGAAGACGTTGTTATAGTGGACGTATGAATTGTAACAACATGACCGTCAACAGTCGATGAGCTTCCTCCGTTCATTTGAGCTGCAGTTTGACTCGCTATTGTCGATTATTTCGTAGCGGAGATTGTTCCTAGTCCGGCCACAGGACTCGTTGATGGCGAATTTAATTTGACGATTGTAACGCCGCCCGATGTCTTATTACCGTTGTTGGTATTAACTTGAGTGGAGGATGACTTAGTGAGTTTTTCTGTCGTACACATGCCAGTACTTTATCAGTAAATAGGACTGGATACGATGAACATAACTTAGTGGCTTCATGCAGTAATACGGTTTGTGATGTACGATCGGCATGTAGCAAATGTTCAAGAACAAAATCTAATGCAAATTGTGCTTTATCTTTACTGCTTTTACCCGATGTTGCTAAAACTTGTGCCGCTAAAGAAACGGTTGACGGTGCCTCATCAGCGGCTATCTTAATCTTATCAAAATAATTTACAATTAAATTCGGACGGTTTTCCGCTAATTTTAGTAGGACTGACATTGTAGCCGATGCGGTAGCCGCGTCCGATAAAAATTCACATAATTGTGGAACACTTGATTCGAGGCAGCAGGTTAATTTTTTCAAGTGCGCGTGTTTCGAAGGAAAAAAAAGAAACGAGGAAATTATCGAAGGAAGAAAAAAAAAAAAAAACAATAAACATAAACTGGATCCATCCACGGACCTTCATAATTATCGTTGACGATCCTAAAAGGACAGACGAACAACAGGATCGCCGAGATGTAGGAACGCATACAGCACAGCACAATAACCACTGTGTGTCTAAAGAACTCGGTCCTAACGGCAAAAAAGAGACCCGCTACAATTTTGTAACTTTTTTCGATTTGTTCCGAGTCGAGTCAGAACAGTTTGCTGCTGTGTGTACAGAAATAAAGTTCTCATACCACACCAAGATTGTTTCACTTTTATTCATTGAGTAGGCTTGAACAAATTCCCACAGATATGGCTGAGGTAGGGTGGGCAGACAGGGCGCTATAGCTCCAGAGCGCCCTGACAAATCGCGAAGTCGCGCAATCCAACCGCTTCATGGTCTTTCACGACCTGTTGGGAAAATAATCCCAATGTTCACCTACCCTGGAATAAGCCGACACGAAACTTTTGTTGTACAGAGTAGGGTTTATGGTCTGAAATCGGAAGAAGAACCCTCCCACACTTCCGTAGCTAGTCCCGGCCGCCAGCAAGCATGTCGCTTTCGTACCGACTCAGCCACCAATTCGGACGTAGTGTCGAGGCCCCATTTGGCCCATCATTTTTCTATTGCGGACAACATGTGCAGGTCATCAACTCGGCATAATGCCCACACGACATTATGATTGACCGGATACGAGTTCCGTTCGAGGTTGATTGCATACTACCGATCAAAGGTGAAATTCACCGTCGGCACAATTAATCCAATGGTCATCAAGTTGATCAAACCCGGGTCAATAGTCACGGCGCGTGTAGTCAAACGAGATATGCATGCTAGCAGATATCGGCTGGGAGTGATTGCCATCCGCGACGAAAAGTTAGTTAGTGAAAACGACTTGAGTGTATAACTTACATTGAATAAAATAACGGTTGTTAAGTTCGCGAAACAGTAGTGTTTTTTGTAAATCTTTTTCAGGATCGAACCTGACCACGACAAATGGCGCAGCCGGTATATTTATTAAAAAAAAAAAAAAACAGTAACAATTAGTGACAAAAAATGACCTTATAGATCTAAATAAAGTTTATAGATGTGAATAAAGTTTAATGGTGTCAAGTAGACAAGTCAAGTAAAAATATGGACTGTGTGTGGACTGACTAACAAGTGTGTTGGATAAAGAAAAAAAAAACAGCAGAAAGAAAACTAAATTCCCGGATCCTGTTCTACAAAACAAGATGAGCTTCTGCGACATAAGACCCCTTGGGATAAGCAAAAACCCCACCGTCACAGGTTCCTTCACAGAGGAGCAAGTGAGAGAACTATGCGAGCAATTCTGGGAATATCTACAAAACCTGCCAAACAACGAAAGTGAAAGAATATGGAAAGTAATAAGGAAGGACATGAAAGAAAGAAGAAAGAGGGAAAAGCATTGAACGTGTGGAGCTCATGAAGAATAAATCGGCGTACATCGTGGGAGACACCAGTGGTACCCTAGAAATAAGCTAAGCGGAAATATTCTTTTAATTAAAACGAGAAACTTTTTCTTACGTAGAAGTCAAATACTAAATGGCATTAAAATATTTGGAATTATATTGAACAAAATTTGTGTTCTCATTTGTGAAGATTGTTGGAACGTTCTCCTTTTCCAGAGTCTATCGCGCACCGGTGCCAGTTAATCAGTCCGCGCGAAATTTCTGAGTAATTAAATTCGGGAAAGACATCCCACCGGATCTCACGGCTGAACCGGTAGGACGAGAACGACGACGTAAATTCAGTCGTGTGGCGCCCACCCCGTCTCGACGGGTTAGTCGGCTCGTCGTCGTTCGCCCCTTAGGCGGAAAGGGGACTCGGTAGTTGAAATCGTACGTAAAACAGAGGATGAAAAAACTAAGAGGAGTCCGAAGAAGTAGATACGGTACAACATAGTGAAGAGACCTACAAGATACCGAAGGAAGAAGATTGGGAAACAGCAATGGTAGATTTTTAAATAGGAACACTAAAGAGTAACTAAGAGCTATTATTTTTTTTTTTTTAAATTTTCAATATGAACTAATAAAGACAAAGGAAATAAGTGTGTAAATTAAGATAGATAACTTCACAAATATTAATAGATAAAAGCAAGGATAGTATAGAATTAAAGAAGTTAATAATAACCAATAAAGTAATGATGATACGCTGTATATTGAACATTATTGGGGCGGTGGTAGTAGGGGTCGCCGAAGTATCTTCCTTCTGTGGTGAGGTGGGTCTCACACTACGTATTATTTTCGTCTGGTCTGTACGAATCGGTTCCGCCTTCCGCTTCATTTCCGTCCGGTCTGTACGGATCGGTTCCGCCTTCCACTTCATTTCCGTCTGGTCTGTACGGATCGGTTCCGCCTTCCCAGTTCGCGAAACAGTAGTGTTTTTTGTAAATCTTTTTCAGGATCGAACCTGACCACGACAGTAGGCGGAATTGGCCCTTCTGTCCCGACCTTCTCTATCCTATTTTGACTTTTTCAGGTCGAAATATTCATTGCTTGGCCTAAACCACAACAAAGGTTGGACTTTGTTGAGTGCCGCCAGAATTTCGTTTCCGGTGCTTACAAGTGCTTTCGATATTTAACAAAATATCGAACGCATTTGTGAGCACTGGAACGAACAAGCGAAACCGGCTGGCTGAGAAAAGCACCGCGAGTTGCGAGATGCCGGCTGGAGAGGCGAGTGAGAGCTTGTTGTTGGTATTTGAAATGTTCCCGAGTCGCCAACGAGAAAACAAATAAATGAATGAATTTTGAGTCAAGAAGTTTAATGGATGATTGTTCGTGTTGACAAACCCCGGTTATGTCATTAGAACTATTACACCAAATAGAAAATTTAATTTCAAGTCCATAAAAAAAAATATAAGAATTGGCACGTGGGAAAAAAAAATTTGAGCAGCGGCTCCTCTAACTCGTTTTACGCGTCGTATATCGATAATGAATTAAAAAACAAAGAAAAATTAAGAAAGATTGAAAAAAAAAGAAGCAAATTAATAATTAAAGAAATCCTATGAATAAAATGATTTTTTTTTAAAAAAGACCGACGGACGGATTTTTAAAGAATAAAATATAATAAAAAGTAAATTCAAATGGTTTTAAAAAAATTTTTGAAGCAGCATTAAATGGGGTGAGTCTTTTTTTTTACTTATTTTCTTTTCCTTTCCTTATACTCCATTTGTTTTTGTTGTTATTTTGGTTCTATACCTTTGAGTTGGTTTGGTAAGATGATTGGCTAAAGGCCAAGATTTTGAAAGTGAACCCGAGCGTCTAGCTCCTTCGCCCCGAACCTCAAAAAGGGGCCATATCGAAATTTGTTGTTTTAGGACAGATATGGCTGAGGTAGGGTGGGCAGAACAGGGCGCTACTTACACCTAAGCGCCCTGACAAATTGCGAAGCCACGCCAATCCAACCGCTTCTTGGTCTTTCACGACCTGTTGGGAAAATAATCCCAATTTTTTTGATTCCCTTGGATAAGTCGGCGCTGATAATTCTTTTGTTGTACAGGCCAAGGGTTTAATGGTCTGAGTTGAAGCAAGTACCCACCACACTGCTGTAGCTAGTCCCGGCCGCCAGCAAGAGCGTCGCACCAGCTAAAACTCAGCCACCAATTCGGACGTAGGTGGAATTGGCCCTTCTGTCCCGAGCCTTCCTTTTCCTTTCGACTATTTTGACTTTTTCAAGTCGAAGTAGTCCTTCCAAGGCCTCAAACACAACAACTTATCAGGGAACAAATCGGACGGCAATTCATATTTTCGTCAAAATTAAAAAATTTGGCTGCTAATCGGCCAATTTTAATCGCTCGTGTAAGAGTACCATTAGGTCTATCAGGCCTATTCAGGACCGAATCGCAATTTTGTATAAATTTTGAATTAATTGTGACTTTCCACCTACTTTGTGACTTGTGACTCTGATCCTGAATAGGCCGGCATATGTGTTTTGAAAAGTTGTGGAAGGGTTCTCTAATTTTACAATGCAATAAATTTTTTTTTATGGGATTGTGCCAAGCACAAAACATGCGTGTTGAGCAGATTTTCTTTTGTGCAGTGAATGCTGCACATTTTCTTTTCTTCATCCGAATGAGGTGATCACATCAAAAATATCGTCCCCAATTTTAACATCCTACTTCTTTTTAGAATGTCGGTTTTATATTTTGCAGCTATTGCCACACATGTTTTGAAAATGTTTTTATTAACACTATAACGCTCTTTCCAAAATGTTGTGTTTCGGTAAAAGGAAACGATTCGCTGCGATTATAAATTTCCGTTAAAATTGAACGGATTCAAACTCAATAAAATTTCATGGAATTATTTCCACTACGCTTTGGACTAAAATCTACAATTAAACGCCAGAAGGATACCAAGAGTTGATCACTTCAAATGCAATTACATTGTTGGGTTTTTTTTCAATAAAAATCAAAATTATAGAACAGAATGTTGAATTTCTTACTTGTAACTAGATTTTGTTGATGTTGTGTCTTTTCGCTGGCGGAAGGGCAACTGTTGGAAACGCTGTCATGGCTGGAAGTTCTTCTGGTTCTCTACAACTATTGTTGCCGTGTTATGTTGAGTGTTTTTCTTCATAATAAATTTTTTCGTCCTTTTGTTTTAAATAATTTATTTTTTCTTTTTTATGTATTTTCAAAAAAAAAAACATCTTTTTTTTTATTAACTACTTTACCACTTTCACACATTCTTGCTTCCACACAAAACCTTTCACTCATTTAATGATTGTTAAGCATTTTTATTGTTTACTTTTGCTTTTTTTTCTGTTTTTTTTTTTACTTTGTTTTTATAAACGACAATATTGTTTTTCTTTTCTTAAAAAACACTATATTTATCAATTGAACCTCACCATCTGTATGACCTTGGAAGACAAACACTTGTCACAACACCATTCCGCATAGGGTTCTTTGCTTATAAGTTGAAAGGCGGCTTCTGTTAAGCCACCGCATGTTCTGTTGAAAATTAATTGAGAAAATTTCACGTTAGCGATGGAATGGGCAGTTATGTAAAGAATCGTTTCAAGTACTCACCTATGATAAAAGAATCTACAACCTGACTCGCAAAATAGAGCTTCATCGTTGTCGTTCACTTCCTTGTGACAATGTCCACAAGGATAGATAGGCGGGGCATTAGGATTTTGTGGATTAAAAACCATGGGTTGTCCGGGTGGATACATTTTACCCGCACTAACTGGCATTGGTTTCGGACCGAACATACTTCCAATTTGATTTGGCGGACCATTCATAGGACCGCCGCCCGGTCCGCCCATATGTCCCATATGGACTAAATGGCTGGGACCCATTGGTCCCATCGACATTCCATGCGACATGCCCGAATTAATTGGATTACCTAAGTGGCCGCTATTCATAGGTCCACTGCCTTGTGTCATAGGAACGTTTTGGTGATTCATCGGTGAATGCGAGTGAGGATGTCCGCCCATTGATCCCACCATTGTGTTCATACTATTCGTTGTCGTCATTTGAGCTGAGGATGTCATTGGATTATTGCCGCCGCCGCCGCCCATCATTTGACTCATTTGATGTGGTATTGGTCCGCCCGTTGATGGCATAGCACCGTTTGGAACATTTATTCGAGGTCCGGGCATGTGGCTGGGACCATTACCTAAGGGACTATGCATCGGTGGACCCATTTGTCCATTATTCATATGGCCGGGACCGCCGCCTAGTGGACTACCCATTGCGTTTCCCATCGGCGAACCCATCGGTAATGAATTCATGGGACTTCCTATCGGTCCGCCACTCATCGGACTTCCTATCGATCTATTGCCATTTGGACCCATATTCGGGTTCATTCCCATGTGTGAGTTAGGCGGTCCGCCCATTGGTGATAGGCCGCCCATTGGACCCATTGGTGATATACTGGGTCCCATATTTCCCATGGGACTCATTCCTCCCATTGTAGCACCAGGCATTCCTCCCATGGGACTCATTCCACCGCCTCTACTGTTCATATGTGGCATAGGTCCGCCGCATTGCATACCGCCGGGACCCATTGGGCCCATATTTCCCATCGGGCTCATATTTCCCATGCCTAAAGGGCTCATTCCACGCATTGGCGGTCCGCCCATGTGATGGTGCATGTGTGGATTCATACCACCCCCGTGCATTCCCATGTGTCCTAGAGCGTGGCTCATTGGTGGATTCGTCGGTGTATCGTCGAAAGGATTTGATGCTACTATTGTATCGCCATATCCTGTCAGTGGGGGCGGTAAAAGATCTTGCGGCGAGGGAGGTGGTTGTGAAGGCATTTGATTCGCTGCTGCACTGGATGTTTTTCGTCTTTTCTTCGGATTACTAGGCGCCGAGGTTATTTGCGATGATTCTGAAGGCGGTTTAAAATCAGGCGGGCATATCCCTGGCCCTGGTAATCTGTATGGAGCCATTCCTAAATTGTGAGTCATATCTCAGAAGTAACTACTGTGATGGTTTATTTCTCTGCGTTTGCTTTGTCGTTACTGATCGCTCTTATTTTCTAGTACTAATATTACAGGTCAAGTACTTCTATCTAACACGTTTCGGTCTCTTGAGGAGCATGCGGCTTTCTTCTTGTGAGCGCACACGAAGCCGTTTGGTCCTAAAAAATTTAAAAAAAAGTTGTTTATGTCATTGCTGAAATTAATTAATTTCTATAGATAAAGCCTGGATAATTCAAAAAATTAAGGTCGAAGAAACGCAATGCGCAGACGACTATATTATTATGTAAAGTTAAAAGCAGTGATACACTATTGAAACTCATCATGCCATGGTAGCTTAGTAAATGCAAATTATTGTTTTTTTTTACAATTGCAACCGACTGAATTTCGAATAAAAAACAATTATCTAAAATTGACAAATCAATTGGGTCTTTAAGGGGGAACATCCTAACAGATTTGTCGGCGTACCTCAACACTCATACCTTTAAATAAAACTAACTTGGGTAAAATCGAGTAAATAGCTTTAGAGATAATACCAAAAGTTCATCAATTTTTTCCGCTGTCTACTCGGACGTACCCCCTTAAATGGTGCGATAAACAAACTGTGAAACTGTGTCAATAATTACAATCAAATGAAACGTTACAAATACGGCTTCAAGACATGAGTAAATAAGCCCTTTTATAAATGGTAAGTATGGTTTTTCTATAATAAATCTGTTGTTAAAACTTTAAAATCGATTTACACGAAACAAGGTTTTTTCGACCTTCCAGCTTTTCTATCTGACCGATCGGGCTGCAATTTGGATAAATTACTCCACACATAAATGGCTATCGCAGGAACCTCCAACTTTTCCATTCGTCACTAACTTTCCATTTTACAGCCCGATTACCGCTAAAAAAAAGGTAAATTTTTTTTCCAAGTCCGCCATTTTTTTTATTTTTCGACCAATTTTTTTTATCCTGGTTCCGACCAAAATTACAAGCCTACAGAAAAATAATATATATGATTTTTTTTTTTTCAGATGTCCAGAAGCCTAGGAATGTGGTGGGCCAGCCACCCACCTTTTTTAAAAAGCGCTAACTTTCGTGTTAAATAAACTGCAATAAACAATTTGAAATGCCCTTAATCTAATATATAAAAATACAACAGTTTTTTGGTCGGGTTCGATGGAAATCTACACCTGTGAACCGTTCCCTCCCAAATTTTGCATGGACATTCTCGAGACTACCGGACAGGTCGAGAACATAATTATATATTCCCGAAATTGCCGGTTCGCGAGTTATTTCAACATTTGAGTTTTTTTCATAGGATTTAGCAGCAGTTTGTTCGTATTCGGTGTATTAGTTACGCGTTCCTATTACTAAATGGTAAAGTTGAACTATGGATGGTGGATAGAGGATAGTGAATGAAGTATGGAGGATGGTCGATAGAGAATGGAGGATGGTGGATGGAGAATGGTGAATGGGTGATGGAGAAAAATGAAAAATGGTATTAATGTCTCCAGTTCCTTGAGCTGAGAAAGTGTACCCGAAACGGGCGTAATATATCAACGAGAGAAACAGGACTAATGGATAAACGAGAGTAACAGGGGCGATGGAACAACGCAAGCGTAGCCGCGGTACGCGGCTATAACATATAAAAACTCAAATCGGTAGGATTTTATTTTCTTCTATTGAAAACTTCCCGAATAAAAGCCTACAAAGACGTGAGTTATCAGAGTAATACCTTAAGGAAACGGTAACACAGCAAATTTATAGGCAGGTTGTCTAAGGTGAGAAGAAAGGTGGATTTCCACTGTCGTTCAATTTCTGCGCCTTTCTGTCGGACGCAACAATCTGGTTTAAATGACATGCTGCGTCTTAGTCGCGGTCTTTTTTCTGTCATCGCCCCTCGGTTGGCTATATTTTTGAATTGATTTCGTCTTGGGTGGCGCCAATTGAAATAATGTTTTTTTTTGTTAACACTTTTGTTTCGAGTAAAATTATATTTGAACGGATTTCGGAAAATTCAAAATGGCTCAGACATGAGTTCCGCCTCAAGCTATTACCCTGCTTTTTAGAAATTGTACTGCAATTCGCCTGAATCTAGTCACTGCATGCGCACAGAATGTCAGCAGGATAACTGGATTCTCGAAATTTAAAATATTTACTGAAGTTCTTTGCATGCTTATGGAAAGACAGAATCCTCGGAAAGAGAAATTAAGAAACCTCTGGTCTCCGTTGTACGTCTTGAGAGTGAGTGCCGAGAGGTACAGTCCCTGGATAAATTATTAGACGTACTTAAAAAAAATTTACCAAGAACTGGATTCAGATCCTTCTAAAGCGGTTTATTTGATGTTTGGGATGCGTAAACCGCTCTACCTAGATTATTTTTTCTGTTATCTATTTGGTATCACCGAAGTCTCCCCAGGACTCGCTTGTCTGCAAAAAACAAAACAAATGGGACCGCTACTGGCTCAGTCTCCGCGACGGCTTTGATCAAGAAGGATGTATTTCGGTTTTAGCCTAAGTATTCCAGGATTTTTGAATGCTTATGAACTGTGTTGTAATTTAGAAGTGTTTCTTATTATTTTCAAAGACATTTAAGTCTTGTGTTAAGTTTGTTAAATGGGTAGAGCCAGAAACCTCACAAAAGAGAAAATTCACGAATTTTAGGCATTGATCGATGACAAAACTTTTTGGAATCGAGAAATTTAGACGAATTAAAGGAAAAGTTCAAAATAATGAAGATTTGGGACGTCAGAGGAACAATAACTGTGGCTGCAAAACAATGTTTTCACCACGGGGCGAACGATTCCTCAAGAAAATATGGCGGAAAATCATTTTGCTTCCACGAATGAAAACACAGCTCAATTAAATGAGAGTAATGTATTAGCCAGTGAAATAACTGTTCGCCGTAAGCTTCTTTAGCTCGGAATGAACGCCTGTATAACCGGCTTGTAAGCCTGACTACTACGATGAAGGCAAAACGTTTGCTTTCGGCAAGGAACCATCAGAACAAAGATTTGAACTTTTTAAAATCGGTATGTAAATATATTTTATTTTTATAGTTGAATCTATCGATCTATATATATAAGAGAGGATGTATGTATGTATGTACATATGTGCCTATGTTCCCTATGAACTCCTAAACCGCTCAATCGATTTTGATCAAATTTGTATAGTTTGAATAGTCCTGTGGTGGTTCCTGTGAAGTTTGGTACGGACCGAATCAAAAACAATTGTTTTTTCTGACATTTTACAAATTTTTCCGCGATTTTAGTACTACTCTAATTGTTTGTTTGTTTGTCCCGTACGCTTTCATATACTATTCATACGATTACGATGAAATTTCGCTGATATATTGAGCACAGGTTTCTGCGTTAACAAAATTATTTTACAATTGGTGGTACGAGAGTTTTTCCACATTTGAGAGTATTTCATATGTTTAGCGGCAGTTTGTTCGTTCGGGATGATGGATAGAAGATGGAGGATGGTGGATAGAGGGTAGAGAATAGAAGATGGAGAAACGAGTGAAATGGAAGCAACGGGAGCAACAGGAGAAATGGAAGCAACGGAAGAAAGGGGGGCAACGAAATAGGAGCAACGGAAGCAACGAAAGTAACAGGAGAAATAGAAGCAACGGGAGTAACTGAAGTAACGGGAGAAATTGGAGTAACGGGACCAACGGGAGTAATGATAGTATATCACAAACAAACAAACAACAGAGTAGCCGCGGTACGAGGCTAGTACTTTGCAAACAGCGTTTGGTCGCAACTTAATTAAAATTACGTAAATTTTCATAATAATGATTATTTTAGGTGTGCTTTAAGCTACCCAACAGGCAGATCATATCCGTAGAAAACTAATCGAAATTCTATACCTTTTTTACAGCCATAGAGCTCTGTGTGTAAGAAAGTGATACGGAATGAAAACCGTCTCCAGTTCACTGAACTAGTTCCTTGAAGTTAGTAAGTCGGACTTAACTCACTCACTAAAAGGAACTGCTTTGCCCATCTTTAATTTCACCACATTGCCGAACAGTGTTGTTGTTGTTGTTTGGTGTGGGGAAGACACACTGAAAGACTCAACACTCGCCTTTCAGTGTGTCTCCACTAAAAGGCTCAAGACTCGCCTTTCAGTGTGTCTCCACTGAAAGGCTCAAGACTCGCCCTTCAGTGTGTCTCAAGACTCGCCTTTCAGTGTGTCGTCAGGCCACCAGGCCCATTATACTCGAATCCCCAGTCTCTACCCGAACTTTTTCGTCCTCCTCACGAATTTCAAAAGCTCAGGTAGGGAGCGAGTTCGGCGTTCCGCCATCCTCATAACATCGACGCCGTATACAAGCATTCTTGTAAAAGAGTAAGCTGGACACTCGAGAAGAAAATGTTCCGTTGTGTCGTCGCTTTTGTCAGTGCACATGGAATCGTCAATTGTTCTCAATCTGACCATAATGAACAGTGTAATACTAGCTTTAGTGATGACAGCACTTTTGAAATTCTTTCCAATAAAGCACAATAATACACCAGAAGACGTCCAGGAGAGAGGTTTCATCCAGACTGCGTCAAACCAACAGGGAGGCGTTCGGAAATTAGCTCGAGTTAGAGTAGAGTTAAAAAAAAAATCGTTCGAAAATGTAGAGTAGAGTCAATTTTACTCTAATGACTTAAAAGAGTTGCGTTCGAAAATGCCAGAGTAGAATAAGAAGAGGTAACTCTATTAACTCTAGCCATGGGCAGGGTAACAAGGGCTTAGAAACGTCACATGTCACCCGAATCATCAAGTGGCCAGTATTTTTGAATAAATTGCGTGTCAGTTAAAAGTTTTGACGAAAATCTTTAGTTGCAGCTATAAAAAACATACATCAAATTAAATTTTAAAGCTCCAATCTTATGTTAACTCAGATTGTGACACTCGAGTAACTCTATCCGTTCTGAAATATTGGAGTAGAGTTTACTCTCACTTGAATGTGTTAGTTAACTCTGAAGGTAACTCAAAGGCCCCGTGTATTTCAATGTAGAGTTAACTTGTAAGTCTGGTATTTCCGTATAAAGTTAACTCGAGTGGTTTTGATTAACTGACAACTTACAAGTTAACTCTACATTGAAATACCGGGCCTAACTCAACCGGAGTTAATTTCCGAACGCATTCCAGCGAAGCACCCTACAAGGGTGATAATTTAGGTAGTCATCTCTGCAAAAGAACTGGACGTCTGTACATTGTAAAGGGTACAATGAAACAAGACCAATACAACGATGTCTTCCCGACAAAATTGCTTCTCCAGTTGAGAGACTGTTTTCGAAGTGGAGAACATTTTATCTTCATGCAGGATGGTGCTCCCTGCCCCACGGCAAGGTCTGTCCAAACTTTTCTGAGCGAAGAAATGAATTGGCCAGTCAATTTTCCGAGTATGAATCCAATGGAGAATGTCTGGGCAGTAATCAAAAGATAGGTAGCGAAGGAAGTCATTACAACAAAAAACCCCGCTGATAGAAAAAAATAATAGATGTTTTAAACCATAGTCCGGGCCATAGAACTACTGGAGCCGATAAGCCACCGGTTTTGTATAAAGCGCTTTGAAGCCAAGAACACGGTGAGAAGTGAGACAAGCCAGGGTCGTTGTTGTTATTTTAGCGTGAGAGTGAGTGAGACAAAACAGGTTCCTTATGTCAATTGTTGTTGTTTTGCGTGCAAGTGAATGCAACGACGTCCGCCTTCAACTCTATGGTTCGGACCTTCAGGCAACTCTGTGCAGTCATGCATAAATAGTATGCCGAGGAGAATACAGGCTTCAATTGCTGCTAAAGGAGGAAATACTAAATACCAAGCAGACAAAAAACTTTGCGAGTTTTTTCCCTTGCTTAATTTAAAAAAAAATACATCTTCTAAAAAATTTTATCGCAGTTATGAGGTTTATTTACGTAATAACTGGCAAAATCGAAAAATATTTATTTGAATAGAAACCTTCTAAAGAAAGTCTTAATTTTAAAAAAAATTCTGGTTGCGTCTAATAATATGGACAGCATAGAGCTAGTGGAGACGACTAGACACCATTTTTGTATAAAGCGCTTTGAAGCCAAAATCGCGATGAGAATAGAGACAAAACATGGTCGTTATACCAAATTGTTGTTGTCTTCGCGTGTGAGTTAGTAAGACAGAACAGGTACGTTATGTCAATTTGTTGTTGTTTTGCGTTCAAGTGAATGCGACGACGTCCGCCTTCAACTCAACGGCTGCTTGTCATCTCCATTATATATAACTCTATGATGGACAGGGACTGTATTTGCAAAAAACTTCGTAAGGTCTTGAAATGCTCTACAGAAACATTTTGGGCGTACATCCGACATTACAGGTATTCGAGCGGAGTTGGTTTATTGTTTCTGCGAGGAATCATTACGGAAAACAGCGACCATAGACAGAAGTGCATAGAGGAAGCATTGGCTATTACAGTTGTTGCCTTAGGCCCGGACTACATGGTCCGTGTTTTTTTCGACTCCGGAGAAAATAGGCTTCGCCTTTCGGAAAGCATAAAAACCATGTCTCATAGAAATGTATGAGATTTTAGCTCGTCGACTACATGACTCCGGAAAACCGCGTGTGCGGAAAAAAACCTGAGCACGCACAGGTTTCTCCGGACGGTTGATCAGGAATTTTTCGGCCGATCCGGAATTAAATATGAAGAACATATAGAGTTGTATGAGCTCGACTACAAGTGGGTGTCTGGAATTTTTCCAATCGACATGGCCGGTTCAGAATCGTGTAGTCGAAGCTGTCCGGAATCGGTTTTTTCCGGAGTGGAAAAAAACGGACCATGTAGTCCGGGCCTTAAGCAGGTTGCAGCTGATTCAGTCATATTTTTTTTTTTTTTAGATTTAGCTAAGCAATCAAACGTTCAGCGTTTCAAATTTATTCGGGAAGGATCTAAAAATCTAGCACCGTAGCAGAAGCGTCTAAACTCTGGTTAGAGCGACTTAATGCTTCTTGAGAAGGGAATACTTTTCTGTCTATGGTTTCTACTCGTTTTGTTTCATTCTTGGTTGCCATAAAATGGTTTGTTTCTCGTACAAGAGACTGTAAACAAATTAACTTTTTACACGCTCGTTCTTCGTTATTATTATCCCGAATCGAGTTGAAGCCAAATAAATTTGCGAGTCGATGAAAATTCTCACCATTTACAACTGGCCACAACTCAAAAACAACAGAAAACTGGAGACTTTGGCCGACAGTACGTTAAGCGAAAACCTCTGCATTTTCTCAAGTGACATTTCAACTCGAAATTACTTCAATTTCGCACCAACGGAACGTCAAACGCGCCCGTTTTTAACAGTTTTCTCGTGTTGAAAAAAGCCCCCGAGGCACCACACACGCTGCACCGTGTAGCGCGATTCCATCTGACAACCGTCTTGCCAACTCGAGAAATGTCAACCACACACGGCGACAGCGACGACAAGAACGGAACGTCGGAGGCTGACGGCGAGGTCCGAACTGAAGATGCAAGGCGGCAGAACGACGGCCTTCCGAAGAAGCGCGGCCAGACCCGTCCCGTCGTCCATCGCGCGTTTATCACTCTTCGACACCTTGCATACCTTGTAGCCCCCCGCCAAAAAAAAAAACGAAAAAAAAAAAACATCCGAAAAAAACGACCAATCAAAAAGAAAATAAAGCAAAACGAACGCATCGCCGTGCCTCTGCCCGGGTGCTCTACTAACCTGAACATTATCTCGAATTTTGTGTGATTCCCATCAGACCGTGATCCATGCAAAGGCGACCGGAAAGTTTCTCTGGTGGGGAAAAAATGTGGACGGACGGACGACGTCTGTCGGGCCGCTTGTTATCCTGGGTCCGTTTCGATTTAAGGCCGCCCCGTGTCGATTATTTCGCGGATATTTTTGTTTCTTTCTTCTTTCTTTTTTTATTATTTCTTTTCGTTCGTCGATGCGCTTTTGTCTAGTGTATGTACGTGTTGAGTATTTTTATAGCCGCGCGTGTGAATGTATGGCCCGAAATGAAAACACCGCACAATCACTCGAAACGGACGCGATTTCCACGCATTCGCGACTATTAAACGGCTTTTAGAAAACGCGAAATTGTATTAAACTGTTAACTGGATTCGAATTATTGCATTCGAACGGGAAATATGCGCGTTAAACGTGCATCGAATTCTCCATCAAAATTTTTGTACACAACCAAACGCACGCCATTCATGATGGATGCTTCTAGTACGGATGTAGGTCCGCAAGATGGCCATTCGATCGTCCGGTGGCTGGTCGAAATTGTCTGTTTTCGAAATTCGAACTGGTCGAAAATGGCCTTTGGTCGCGCGGATACTATTCGAAACTTCGAAATTATATCAAATACAGATCTTTATTCCCCGGAATTAAAAATTAATTCATTATAAATATATACGTGCAAAATCCATTGCAAAAGATAATTAGTTGAGTGGAAAAAAAATCCAAAATAGTTTTTGAAGTACAGGTAGTCTAGAAATTTTGAAAAACGGTGCTGCCACATTTAAATTAGACGAAGAAATATATTTGAAAGTGGAAAGTACATTTTTTCATACAATGGAATATTTAAGGTTTTACGTTTGAAATAATTTAAAAATATTGGTATACGTTAATATAATTCGAGTGATGTATTAACACTATAAACCTGTTAAATTTTTATTATGTAATAGTAATTAAAATTGTTGAAGAAAACAAACGATTTTTTTAGCTCCAAATGGACTTATACCACTTTCAAAAATAACAACTTATAAAAAATAAAAGTAAAAGTGAGCATTTTTATTGGTATTGACTTTATTAAAATTGACTTTTTAATGTAAAAACAATAATAAAAAATTTAACTTTTCTTGTCCGGTGAACTTATTCCACTTTCAAAAAAGACGGCTCAAATATCGTTTTTTAAAAGTTTTTATTCAAGAAATGTTTTAAAAGAAAAAACATCCTTTTTGTATAACTTTATTATATTACTATCCTAGGGGGCCCAGAGGTGATTTCGGACCACTGAATTCATATAGATTCATTTCGGTACAGCAGTGTTTTATAATAATAAAAATTGAAAAACAAATACACGAAAGAAACACAAAACAAAATAAAGAATTTAATTTAAATACAGACAGCAGTTGACAGAGAAAATAAACTACATATTTAGTAGCTTAGAAAATTAATCTTTATATATATAAAAGAGGATGTTCCCTATGAACTGCTAAGCCGCTGAACCGATTTTGATAAAATTTTCAGGGAACGTGTAGAATAGTACCGGGATGGTTCCTGTGAAGTTTGGTGATGGTGGATGGATAGAAGATGGAGGATGGTGGATAAAGGATGGATAATAGAGGATGATGGATAAGGGATGGAGAATAGAGGATGGAGGAACGAGAGCAACGAAAGTAACGGGAGAAATGAAAGGAACGGAAGAAATGGTAATAAAGGGAGAGATGGGAGCAACGGGAGAAATGGAAGTAACGGGAGAACTGGAGGCAACGGGAGAAATGGGAGCAACAGAGAAAATGGGAGCAACAGAGAAAATGGGAGCAACGGGATCAACGAAAGTAACGGGATAAATGGAAGCAACGGGAGAAATGGGAGCAACGGAAGCAACGGGAGTAACAATAGTATAGCACCAAAAAACGTAAGCGTAGCCGCGGTACGCGGCTAGTAGTAAATAAAAAAACCTAACGTAGTCACGATCGACTGCAAGCCATTCGTATCCCAACAGGTAGATCATACCCGTAGAAAACTAATCGAAATTCTACACCTTTTCTACAGCCATAGAGCTCCATGTGTAAGAATGGGACAGCGAACGAAAACCGTCTCCGCAGAAATGTGAGCAAGGCTCTCCAGAGTCAACCATGGCCATCGAATAGTCGTGAAATTTCCACACATTTTTAACGTTTGAACCCCCAAAACCACCCCCTGCGTTCGCGCCTGTTTGTATGTGTTCACTATTACTAAATTTTATACTAGTCGTCCAGATCCACCAGTTCTTTAATAATAGGTGTGTTTTTTCAACTGAATCAAGATCAAGATCATTCGTTTTACATTAAAAACAACAAAAAAGAGATGATCCAAAATCAAAATGGAATCAAATGTTGGATCAGATTTCTCTCCTCTAAAGCTTATTTAAATTGTCACTATTTCAATATTTTCAGAGATGGCGCCCTGCAACTCAGCACCATTTATAGCAGATACTTGTACCCAGCAGATATAACAGGTTCATTCGATGGGGTAGCAAGATACAGGAGTGGGGTAGTTTTTCATATCTCGTAGCCAAAAACTATACATGATGTTATAGGACCTTTATACAGTTCCGCTTCGTCGTATAGTATACGAAACTTTTCCTGCTAGCAATTTATCTCAGGCATTACCAACAGAATTGTTAACCCTGCTAAATTAGCTTTTGGGATGATCCACATCGTTTTTTTCAATCGTGATCTGATCCAGTTGAAAAAAACACACCTAATGTAAGCGTCCTTAAAATAAGTGGAGATAGTGCAGCACTGAAGGTCGGCCATTTGTATCTACATATCCCCCACTGTTCCTGCTTGGTTTCATTTAAATTACTTTTAGAACACTTTCAGGAGCTAGATCAAGCATTGGAAGGGAAACAGACATATCTTATCTCTTCAGCATTTTTTTGTAGGAGCAACTGAAAATAGTCGATCGATTTTAGTCTCAAAGCATTAAAAAACCAATCGCATGATTATGCTACGGACATAAATATCACCTACAATTCGTTATGAATCAAAAAATTCTCCTTTTCACTTACGCGACCTATCGTCCATTTCCGTAACTCCGTCCGATGTCCCAGTTTTCACTTTCGTCCTCGAAATTTACGGGCACATTATTTAAATAAGTGTACACAGCAGTTTACAAGTGACATAAAAACAATGACACGAAAAAGGCATTGGGTCCGCGGCATATATGGCTCCACAGTCCAAGATTCCGTTGTATACACTAAAATCAATAGGACTTCAAAAGGCGTGCAATTTGCATGCCTGCAAGAAATCACCAACATCATTCTCGGTAGACAAAAACAGTCTCGTCCAAATGCATGTGTGCCATTTTACAGGATTTTCATACTGCAATACTTGTGCCTCAATTGCCGTTCAACATGCATGTCGCCAACGGATAAATATGGAACGTTGAGATTTCGAGGCTTGGAGGACAATAAAAGTAGCCGAGTCAAGAGGAACTCTACTATCAGTCGTTCCGAATCAAATAGAATTTGCACGGTGCAGTATTTTCTGAATGGAAAAGTGCAAATCGTAAGAGCTTCCAATTGTAATAGGCGTTGTCTACTACAACTCATCTCAAATGTTTCAAAAATTGAATTCCGACAATAGTGCTTATGAAATTTTTTGTGGTTTTAGTTCCGTTCTTATGGGAAATTAATTTTTGTGTCTACTAGTGGTGAATACGAAGAATTTGCAGAGTTTAGTGCATCAAGTTGTTTCCGTCCATTTTCCTCTAATACCCCTTGTTGCCTTTCTGAGGGCGTAGTTAATTTAATTGTGTTCTTTCCGTTTTGTCAACTAAAATCGGAAACGTTAAATTGGTATTTAAATTGCAAATGACCATGAAAACCAAATTGAAAAAGTTTACAACGCCGCGCGAAAATGTGCGTCTTTTGATTCAGCCACGGAATCGTAAGGATGAGGATCTTGAAGACGAGTCAAGTTCTAGCGATTCCGCATCGACGCCATCGGTTCCGTCACTCGTTAGTTCGGGCCCATCGAATTCCTCGGTTGTTGAAGTTCCGCTTATTATTCGTAACGAGCAGCATCCGGACTATCAGAGTAGTTTGGGCGATGGTTTTCGAGCGCTACTTAAAGTCAACGATAATTGCTATGAAGTCGATATCGGTGATGATATACCTACAACTGTGATCAATGAATATCCTGCCGATGAGGATGATTTGGATTTCAGGTAACGATTCGTTTTAATAAGATCTTGAACGGATTAATTGGAAATGTATGTATAGTGCGAGATTTTCTCAGAGCGAAAAGGAATCAAACGTTAAAACCGCTTACGGAAGAAACAACAAGAAAAAGTAAGACAATTTGAATAGTCTTCGATTATCTGTTAAACCAATTCAGTTTTAGAAACTGTCCGACTATTTGCCTGACTAGTACTCGCTATGCAGCCGTGTCCCGTATCGCTAAATCAATGGGCTGGAAATTGGTACGTGATTCCGACCTATGGAATATTTATTGGACCGATTCGATACAAGGTGTCGACATGTACAAGGATATGAAACGATTTCAAAAGGTCAATCATTTTCCGGGAATGATAGAAATCTGTCGAAAAGATCTCTTGGCTCGGAATTTAATTAGAATGTTGCGATTATTTCCAGTTGATTATAATTTCTTTCCAAAGACGTGGTGCTTTCCAGCAGAGTAAGTTATTTTTACTGTAAAATTTTGGATTTTTTTTTTTTTTTTCGTTTCCCTTTATTTTGTTGTAATTAGTTTAGGCGATGCAATCAGCTACAGTAGACAATATAAAAACAAGACGTACATCCTAAAACCGGATACAGGAGCCCAGGGAAGAGGAATTTGGTTGACAAAGAACTTAAAAGAAATTAAACCCAATGAAAGGATGATATGTCAAGTGTACATAAATAAGGTGAGTTTATTAAATTATGCTTCAACTGTGTAATGTAGACTTGTGTAGTTCGTGAACGAACTAGTTCGGAAGAGCGTTCCCATAAGTAAAATGAACGAACTAGTTCGCAGTGAATTCCGGTCGTAGTTTGTTTGTAGGAAGTAGTTCGTCATCACATTTGCATAGCACGTATCATTTTGCGAAGTGGGAACTGAAAGAAGGAACTAGTTCAGTTCGCGAGGGAAGTAGTTCCTTGGCGAGTAGGGACCTTTTTTTTCCTCACATTCACTCGGAACTGAATCGAAATTATAAATTTAATTGTTTTCAATTAATCTGTTACTTTCAATAAGAAAGAAATAAATCCATTTCCTCAATAATGTAAAGCTTAAAATGCAATCCGCAGTAGTAGGGATCATACCTTAGCAAAGCGTGGAGGGATTGCGATCGAACGCGTGCTCAGTTGGCGGATAAAGGAACATTATTAATGCATTAGTACATTAATTACTTCGATTAAGGTTGAATTCGATTTACGGGCCTCCATTCTACGTTTTGAATGAGTCCCGAGTAACATACCATTTCTTCGCTGATCAGTAAACGTCCAGTAGACGGTAACTGTGGCTTAGGTTCGCGATCCTTGTGCTCCTGATGAATTTTGTAGAATATTAAAAATTTAATACAAGCCGAAAAGTCTTCAACTCATAGAATGGAGCCTTGGATGAAAAACAGTTCGTTTGTGGCTAAAAATCACAGATCCAGTTGCTATCCGAACGTTCGCGGCATTACCTCAAGAAAGAGCTGATTGTTAAAGTTGAATTCTCTCCATTGGAACATTAAATTTTTCAAGACTAAGACGCTAAGGTCTAACATCTTTTTATTCCTTCGGAGCCCGTCAGGAAAAAATGTCTTAAAGATGACCACTACAGCTACCCAATTCGTGGAAACGTTTCAAGCCGATAGCTAAAATTCAATAGTCATTAATTTTAAAGTAGTTTTAGGAAAGACTAATGAATTCGTATCAGTAGTATAGCGATGCCCAACATTTGCGACTGGCGAAAGGTTAATGGCACAGTGACAACAATTTTGGGCTCTTCTGCCTAAGGTTCAAGTCAGACTTTTCAGTCGGGTAACTTCTATTGCAAGCAGTTTAGTTGGTACCAGTGCACACACCACTTTGTGTCCAACTTAACAATTTAGTCGGCGTCAATGCGCGCACCATTCAAACTAGTCGGTCGATAGTTACAATCAGATAGTTATGTGCGTGAATAATCGACAAATATTTGTATAAGCATTTATTGCGCTCCAATACCTAATTTTAATAGATGTCTCTTTTCACAGCCATTGCTTATAGACAGCTATAAATTTGATCTGCGAGTTTACACCCTGGTAACTTCAGTGGATCCACTAAGGGTTTTTGTTTATAACGAAGGCTTGGCTCGGTAAGCATACTGAAATAATAATTAGTTGTATTTCTAATGCTCATCTGGACTATGATATTGTAGATTTGCAACGAGTAAGTACAAAGAACCGACTGGCCATAATACGTCCAATGTATACATGCATCTAACCAACTATTCAGTCAATAAACACAGTCGAACGTTCTCGAAGGACGACGAAGCTGGAAGTAAGCGAAAATTTTCCACATTGAATCGAATTCTAATGACCGAAGGATACGATGTGGAAAAGCTCTGGAACAGTATTGACGAAATCATAGTGAAAACTTTGCTCAGTGCATGGCCAATGCTTAAACATAATTATCATGCGTGCTTTCCATGTCATGACGTTGTTCAGGCATGTTTTGAAATTCTCGGTTTTGATATTTTGGTTGATAGTAAAATGAAACCGTTATTACTGGAAGTAAATCATTCGCCGAGTTTTCATACGGACGAACAAATCGATAAGGAAGTTAAGGAAGCCTTAATTGGTGATACTTTTAATATTCTAAATATATCGGTAGTGGATAAGAAGAAAATTTTGAAGGAAGATAAACGCAGAGTACAAACGCGATTGCTACAAAAAATGCGAGAAAATACGAAAGCAGCTTGTGTTGAAACTGAAACAATGTAAAAAAAAATTTGTTTTTGAATTTCTTAAATCGGTTTTTATTTTAGGAATTTTGATGCGCTGCCCAAAAAGGTTCTTTTAAGCCCGAACACCCAACAAATAGCCTGGGAAGAGAGTCATTTGGGTGGTTTTCGTCGTGTTATGCCGGCCCCAAATAATCCCAACAAATATACAGCTTTTTTAATTCTACAAAATCAATCGTCGATTTATTCGGACACAGCGGCCAGTAAGCGTCGCGAAGAGGCGGCCAAACAACTTCGAAGCGAAATAATTCAACGAGCTCTCAAGGACCAACGATTTCTAGCTTCAAATATAAAGAAGGCGCTTAATGATAAAGTCAATAGCGAATTAGGTTTAGAACAGAAACGTAAGAAATTGAAAAATATAGCGAAGAAAAAATGGCCAATGATGAACACGATCAACGACGTTGAAGAACGCGAACGTGTAATGATGCTATCGCAGCGTGACTTTTTAATCCGAAGTAGTGGACTAGTGCAAATTGTAAGTTTTTCGAACCGTACATAATTTCCGACTTATTCTTAAATCCCCCCATCAAATAGATCTTTGAAAATTTCTACCGTAATGAACTTCTTAGCGATTCGGATCGAAAGAAATTCCAGGAACTTCACGACAAAATTCGATTAGAGGATCGGAACGTTCGCCATGAACATCAAGAACATTGTCTCGTTCATAATAAGACGGTCAGATCGAATCATACAAACGTAATATTAAATGAAACAACGACCGGGTATAGATTGCCAAATATTAAAAGCAGTGACTATGCCGGCAGTGAAAAAATCCTTTCGAGCTACATATCATCGATGCCTATTGTTAATCCGTAATTATTCAGGATCAAACGATTTTACCATGATTAATTGGCTTCAATTTATATTATAGATCGATGATGTTAGAGCGCTTGCAAAGAGTTCGTGGTAAATATTCTGAATTGTATAGAAAGACATTGCCAAACGACAAATTTATTTCCTAAAAAGTTTGCTGCTTTTCTTGGGTACCTCCTTTGAACATAATAAACTTAAGATGTTGTTTAATTGCCTAGCATATATATTTCTTAATTTTCTTGTATTTGTTATTCAATTTTTAAATAAAAATAAAAAAGTATTGGCCTGCATTACTATATACCATATTTTATCATAGCGCACAAGGTCAAAACATCTAATACATATCAACGCCGTTTTACCACCTTGATCAAAAATCCCGGAATAACCACCGTGTGACGCTTTTATTGTTCCCATTTGAATTCTGTTTTTTTTGGATGTTGGAAAAGTGTTTCGGCAACGGTTCTCTAAAGAAAAGTGAATGGGAATGGACCAAATGAGCCGAGACCAAAAAAACCACGTCGTTTTCAGTCAAAAAAGAAGACAATGCTCACGGTTTTCATGGATTACAACGGTGTAGTGCATCATGAGTAATGGAAAAATCGCAGGGAGCACTGATGGTCATACCGAAAACCGAATATAAAAAATGTTTCGAGGATTGGATCAAGCGCTGGCATAAGTGTGTTGCAGTCGATGGGGATTACTTTGAAGGGGACAATATAGATTTAGATGAATAAACTTGTATTTTTATTTTTTTCAATAAATTCCGGGAACTTTTTCGGAAGGGGGACAACATTTTTTTTCAGTGAAAATAGATTGCATATATTTTCACGATTTTCGTCATATCTACTAGGTCTTCCCAAATATTGAATTCGTTTTTATCCCACGGATTCTTCATAGAATTCCTAGAAAGTGTTTTTAAGATATTTTGAAATTCGACCCCTAAGGGGGTGTAAGGTGGTTGTCTACTTTTTCATGAATTCTTCCATATCTCTCAGATCTGATCAGTAGCTCAGTTCTGTAACTTATGAGTGAGAAATTTTTCACCATAAAGTCAAAACGAGGACGAATTAATGCAGTTTTCTCTCTGTATTCTCACTAAATGAGAAAGCACCGTACTTGACTACGCATTTGGCAATCTTTCATTTCTCATTTGGTGAGAATACAGAGAGAAAACTGCATTAATTCGTCCTCATTTTGTCTTTTTGGTGAGAAATTTCTCACTCATAAGTTACAGAACTGAACTACAGATATCAAATATCTCTTCCACGGACTTGTAACAATCAACTATTTTAGGTTTTTTTCTTTTTTCAACCCCCTAGACCACAATATGTAATTCATATGTTATTCTAACCGCTTCCCGAAGTTTTTGTTTGGTTTTCAGTCACATAGTAACCTACACCGCATATCAGAATTGAACGCGTTTCAAACTTCTACCATTGACAGATTTTTAATTACTCTACTACTTTTTTTGCATGTTTTTGTTTGTTTTAAATAATAAAGTACCTATATATTGTGATGTAAATAAAATTAAAAAAATTATAATAATTGTATGCCCCTTAAAGATCACTATGAACCCTCGTGGGTCTATGTGAGGCCTTTGACCGCCACTGCAACCTAACCATGCCCCCTAAAGTAATATATTCACGGGCAGGATAGACTAAAGATCCCAGAGGTCGTAAGGTGGAGTTCCACTCCTTAAATGCAGTTTTATCTTACTTTTACCGATCATTCCAAGTATTTCGTAGCCGAGCCTAATCTTTTTCAATCATTTCACTCTTCTAGGTTTTTGCGATAGGCGCTAGGCTAATAAAACTCAAGAACTCTGATCGGTTTGCCTAAAAAAGAGTGAAGTGAATTCATCTAGAAGGTCAAGGCTGGGATTGGTTCGCAGCATCATAGAACACGAACTAAAAACAATAAAAATCGTTGCTTTATACTTAGCATTTTATCCATACCTTTCCTGGCTAGTTTCATCATAACCCAAATTTGTAGAAATTTTATAACTTTGGTAGAGTTGTTTTTTGGTATTAAAGCACACTTATCGCTAAATCACGCACTTTTCGTCACAGAAATTCACAGCTCGCGCGGTTCTGGAGGGCGAGAAAAAATACCAGAACGTCGCGCCGAAAAACACTTTTTAAGACGGGAATATGAACTACGCGTTTTTTTTCCCGACTGAAGGCGAAATTTTTTATGTTTTTTCCGTTTGGGTCCTTCGTCGTTTTACATTTTAACCAAAAAAAAAAAAAAAAATCTCCATGAAATGGAAACAAGCTACCCAAAAAGAACTTCGCACCACGCCGTGGACGTCTCCGTGGTTATATTTAAAATGAATACAGTAAAACCTGTCTAAGACGGAATGCTCTGGTACCCAGCTTTTCGTTCCGTTTTAGCAGGTTTCCGTTTTACACAGTATTGTTTTAGTATAATTCTTGATTTTCGTTCCCACTTTTTTTTTTCCGTTATGGCAGGTTTCCGGTTTATACAGAGTCCGTCTTAGACAGGTTTTACTGTATCACAAATTTGTATACTAGTGTAAGTGGAAATATTAATAGAAAGGAAACCGACTCTGTGAATATCATCCGTTTTTGTTGGACCCGACACCTTCTTTTACATTTTTCAAAATGTATTACCATACTTTGAACAACAAACGCGTTAGTAACAAACACCTAGAACAATTTCGTATGTGATCGTATGAAATATAATAATATCCGTAGTTTTTCCCTTTTTAATTTATGGCATTAGTAAAATTATATTAAAAGAAAAAAATCTCTTAAATTTTATATTGTTTCAATTTCAAGTTTATATTTCATTTATGTCTTTGGTTTTTTTATTTCATTTACAAATTCTACATCATCGTCCGAACTTTCTGTAATTTGAACGGAAATTTTCAAAGTTTTTACTGCTACTACCAAAAATTTTCGGATATTTTTCGAAGTACTCACCTATTTCTATATGCTTTCGATTCTGAATATTTTTCTCTTGGTTTACGAGCGTAGTTAGGAAATTATTGGAGTCATCTTTTGCATCTTTCAATGATATCAAGAGGTCCTCTATTGTATCGCCATTAATCGGTACTTTCAGTTCCTCTAGAGGAGTTTCACCTTTCCGTATGTCGATTGTTATTAGGGTGCTCATCTGGAAATAAAATATCAATACTGTTATAATTTTTACAAAAATTAAAGTAAAAGTGATGAAATTTGAAGCATTCTTTTTTAACTTAGACTTAGATTTGTGAACAGAGGCCTTGGAGTGAATATTTTGACTTGAGGAAGAGTCGAAATATTCGAAAGGGAAATGTAGGGTACGGAAAACAGTCGGCCGATTCCGCCTACGTCCGAATTGGTGGCTGACGTCGAGCTGGAGCGACACCCTTGCTGTCCGGCCGGGACTAGCTACGGCAATGTGAAGGGGTATTTTGCTCTGACATCAGACCATAAACCCTAGGCCTGTACAAGAAAAATGAATAACGTCGACTTATCCAGGATATTAAAATTTGGGATATCCTTTCCAATAGGTCATGAAAGACCGAGAAGCGTTGGATTACGTGACTTGTCAGAGCGCTCTGGGGTGTAGTGCCCTGTCAACCCACCCTGTTAGGGCGCTCTGGTGTTGCAGTGCCCTGTCTGCCCACCCTAAATGGGGCTATGACGTGAACATTTTCAGGAATGCCGTGGCTGAGGCAGGGTGATAGTTTTCTTGCTTCTTGCATGTACGGACGGTGATTTTTATTTTTTACATATCTTCTTCCTTTTCCTTACGTTTATATGGAGACTTTATCTCGTATCGTACATATGGACTTAAAGGTTCGTTGAAAATCTGTAGAAATTTTGTGACTATTCAACGACTATGGTCTCCCTGCTGGGTAGCAAATCAAAAGGCTACTGCACCGCGATTTTCACATATCGAACTAAGCCCGATAAATAACGAGGTTGCGGCCAGACAGACAGCTTTTTTTTGTTACACAGTAGGACCAACATTTAAACTGTTCAATTTTTGTTGAAATAAACAAAGTATGTAGTTTGTACGTACGTGATCAGGACTCAAAATGCCAAGAACTCAGGAGTCATCACCACCAGTTAGATTTTGCTATATTTAGGCTTTTTCCTTACGTTCACCAGAGATACAAGCCCTTAACCCAGTAACCAGTTCATTTATCTTTAAGAATGAACCTATGCTATTTCCCGACCAACAAAACAAAAGTGGGTAGAATTTATACTAGGATCAGGGAGGCATGGAAATCGCAATAAGGTTAAGATCTTGACCAAATAAAGTGGTCTGCCGAATGTGATTGCTTTTGTACTACCAAGAGGGACAGTAATGAAATAAACACATTACCTTTTATCTTGTAAAGTACTTTTTAAATTAATTCAATCAACCAAAAACAAAACAAAAATATTAGCGCCTTTTTCACTTCACACTTTCCAATAACTATAATAAGAAACCTAACCTTAAATTAGTGTGGTGAGTTATTAAAATTAAAAAAAGCGGCATCCAGCAAGCAAACCGTTGTCGTTAGAGTGTTCTATTGACAAATATACCATATGCTCTGGTGACAAATTTCGGAACTATATATGGTAGACAGAAAGTGGCAGTTGCATGTTATTTTCAGACAAAATTGAGATTGAGCTCAAGTAAGACGGTCCTACTACAAAATATTACTTCAAGTGAACTTAAATTATTGTTATAATTGAATAAGAAGGACATATGTATCATAACATAACAAAAACAAAATTTTTTTTTTTTTTTGAAATTAATTTAAAGTACTAAAATAAAGAATAAAGTATTGAAGCAGCGGTCTACGTTCCTTTCAAATAATTTAATAATTATTTCATATTTCTTTTTCCTGGAATATTAAACATTTGAGAAGTTATTTCCTCCCATTCATATGGAAAAAATTGTTTATTTTCTGACTTCGTTGTGCGCGACTGAGCCCATGATTTTCAAAATGTAGAACCGGAAATGAGCACCTTATGATCAACCAAACCGATTGCCATCAATCTTTATCATGTCTTTCATAATGAAATTAAGAGAGAATTGAAAATTCACTGAGCTCCGAATCGTTAAAATACACACGACCGCCCTACAACAGTCAGCTGACGAAAATGTGCCTACCATATCTGGTATTGTTTTCCCACCAGGTGGAGATTTCCAACTTTACCATTCGTCAATTGATTAAAAAACCTCATTCCAAAAGCGAAAAGTTATCTATAAAAATAATCAGCCTGACATGAAATTGCTATTGTCAGTGATAGAGTCGCTGTAGTTGTTGTAGACCTAAGGAGCCGCGATTTTGGAATTGTACCAAACACAGATGAATTTTCCTAAGCTCTTAACCGACACAGAAACCTTTTTATTGCGACATTGCTCATCAGACTTAAAGCTGTAGTTCAGTTCTTGTTCCTCTCAACATCAAGTATATCCACAGGCGTACCACAAGGCTCCTGTCTTAGTCCTACGCACTTTAATATATATACAGCTGATATCCCCCACCACCCCAGCAGCGATTTAGCTATGTATGCCGATGATACTGGAATTCTCGCTAGTTCGGCCAATCCCTGTACGATAGTGCAGCATCTTCAATCTCAGATGGAATTACTGAAATCATTTTTCAACAAATGGAAAATCAAAATTAATCCGTAAAAAACACAAGTTATTTATTTTACAAAAAAATGGGCAATGCGCAATCTTCCGAATCCCTCTATTAACATTCTTGTTGAACCCATTAACTGGTCGCAAACAATAAAATACCTTGGTATAACTTTGGACAAAAAATTAACTTTTCATGAGCATACCGAACAAACCTGCTTAAAAATCTCCAAAACTATTCACACCTTGTATCCATTAATTAACAGGAACTTACAGCTATCAGTCAAAAACAAGCTTTTGATTTTCAAAATGGTCATGCAACCAATAATCCTTTATGGTGCACCTATGTGCTGGCGTTCACAGGAAAAGACTGCAAAATCCTGTAAAAAAGGTTTCTAAGGATTATTCTGAATAAACCTTTCTTCTGTTCTACGCGTATCATACACGAGTTAGACAATACTCTATTACTAGCGGAAAAGGCAGCGAATTTCAATTTAAGATTCTACGAAAAATGTCGAAACTCAACCAACCCTCTAGTTACGAGTTTTTTATGTTAGCCTATATTATCAATTTTACTCTTTCCTCTTTCATTTTCATTAATTTTATTTTTTGTTCCTTTTTTCTGCTCACCCAATTAAATTTAGATCATTAGTTAGGTTAGGCTGGAATCGTTAGGTTTTTGAGAGTTTTCCCCTAAAAAGAATTGAACTAGCTCTAAGGCATTTCTTAACTATTTGTAAACAAGCAAATTGTATTCAACATTGAAGTTGTAAAGACGGTAGTAGTCTAATCACTTGAATATTTCTTAACAGCATCAAAGCTATGTAATAATTAACAGATCAATAAATATATATATATGTATGTATGTACATCAAGTACCAATAATTCTTCATTAGACGCCGTTCTGGGCTTGAACCGAAGAACTTACAAGTCTTTTCCTCCATCTATTGAGCCCGATCATAGAGCTAGTGGAGACGACAAGCTACCGGTTTTGTATAAAGCGCTTTAAAGTCAAAAACACGATGAGAATTGAGACAAAACATGGTCGTTATATCAATTGTTGTTGTCTTAGCATGTGAGTGAGTGAGATGGAACAGGTGCTTTATGTAAATTTGTTGCTGTTTTGCGTGCCAGTGAATGCGACGAAGTCCGCCTTCAACTTAACCGCTGCCTTGTCATTTCCAGTTTATAAATCTCTATGAGTCCGAAGAATCTTTATCATGTAAATACTACAATTAAATGATTTAATTCCCTTAAAACCGTACGATAAAATTACTTGAAAATGTCTCCACATGAATTATGAAATCGTCTTTACAAATATCCACCACGAACTCAAAGAAGTTCCCCACACTCCGAATTAAGCAAATACCACCCTGTATGACGCATCGTTCAAAAACAACAACATCTGTCATCGCATGGTTTCAGTTTGAGAGTTTTGGGTGTGACATTTAATTATTTACGTACGTGTGGTTGCACAGTGTCTGATCGAGAAAAAGAAAATATTCGCTTTTACAATGGGAGCGAGTAACAAAAACGGACGAATTGCCATAGGATTTTTCGCGCTTGCTTTTATTTTTATTGTGGTTGCGTTCGTGTCGCCGTATTGGCTCGAAACCGATGGAAAACTCGAAAGCCCGAAATTCCTGAATCTAGGTACGAAAATTTCTCGCGAAAAATATTTTTGTTATTAATTTGTTCGGTTTGCTTTCAGGATTGTGGCAAGTTTGTCTGAATAACTTCCGGGATATCCATCGATTTTACGACACACATTTCACGGGCTGCATGTGGGTATTCGAGGAAGAGTACTATATAATTCACGATTACCTTTTGCCCGGATTTTACATTGCGACCCAGTTTTTCTTCACGGTGTGCTTCACGCTACTGTTGGTCGCTGGCCTAATGACACTGGCATTTATTGGATGCTCGCGAGACGACGACCGCTACGTTGTCCTTTTACTGTCGAATGGAACGACGCAGATTTTGGCAGGTATGCGCTGATTAATCCCAATTTGTTTCCGATATTTCGACTTAAGTTGGCTTTCTTTGATCGATAGCTGCGTCCGGTTTAATTGCCATAATTATTTTTGGAGCTCGCGGCGATGGACGTGATTGGATGCCGGATTGGGCTAACAACAACATGGGATGGTCCTATGCACTGGCTGTGGTTGGTGTTGTCTGCCTGATTCCGTCGGGAGTCTTGTTTATGGTCGAGGCACGACGCGAACGCTACAAGCGATTAAACGAAATTGGAACGAGAGAAGCGAGTGCTTACAGTGCCGATGAAGGAAGCAGAAAATTCCGTGGTGGCGGCGGCGTACACACCGAAATCTAATTTATTCTCAATTTTTTTCCGTTACATTTTAAGATTTAACGAGGGTTTGCTGTGCAATTCGCGAACCACAGCAAATGTAACATTCCGTCCATTCGGGTTTTTAACGATTTTCGTATTATTTTAGATCTTTACAAATTTTACAAGATGCATACGTTTGTCCCAATCTAGGATTAATTAAAAATTAAGCAGATTGTGTAGAGTTAAGCGCATATCAATAATTGTATCATGTTTTTATCGAATATCGACGAAAATGAAGTAGGAAAGTCATTTAATAAATCTCTTTTTTAATTACATGCGCGTAGTATTTGTTTTTGTGTGGATTTGCCAATGTTTGAATTTGGAAAACATTTTCTAAACGGATATTGTCCTCGCTTAGGTTTAGGGTTAAGAAGGGGCGCAGTGCTAGTATCACCGCGCTCACTAGGCGCCATGCGGGGTCATTGTGATCCCTTCAGATTCTCGTGGGCTGTTTCATCCACTCAAACACACTCCAATTCCCTGCAGAGTCTGACCAGTTTGTCAACCCCTAATGACTGCAAATCCTTGATGCTATCGAAGAAAAGACTATCCAGCCATCTCAGTCGCCTTCTTGCGGTCCCTGGGCACACAAGATGTGAGTGATGTCCTACCCCAGCGTACAGATTATGGGAGAACCTGCATATGTCCGTCTCCGCTAGCCCTAACCGGAAATCTGCGACTGAGGCTCGTCAGATGATTAGAGAAACTTATGGCGAGTTTGCTATTAGCCAATCAACGTGTTTTGAATGGTTTCATCGCTTCAAAATGGGTGATTTCGGCGTGGAAGATAAGGTGCCTTCCGCCCGACCAACAAATTACGAAGAAACAGAATTGGAAGCATTACTGGCTGCAAATGAACGCGAATCGCAACAAAGTCTTGCGAATTCATGGATGTGACTCAACAAGTCATAGGCCTTGGGAACCGGTGGAAAACAAGGAAATTGGGTGCCGCATGAATCGGTGCCAACGGCAGAACAAGAAATGTTTTTGCAACGAATTGTGATTGCCGATGAAAGTGGATACACGACGACAACCCAAAAAACACCGTGGGTATATCCTGGTCAGTAGTCTGGGTGGCTTAGTGGCTAGAGCACTTGCCTTTGGTGCACCTGGTACCAGGTTCGAATCTTCTTGGCGACAAGTTATTTTCGATAATGGGATTGGGTGCCGGACTACCAGTTCACTCAGCTGTAAATGAGTACCTGAGTTAAAATCGGGGTAATAATCACGGAAAGCATGTAGCTGACCACTTCACCTCCTAGTGTTCCGTTGGTCTCGTAATAAAGTAAGTCTTACTTCAAGGCCTAGACCCGATTTGGGCTGTTGCGCCATTGATTATTATTATCCTGGCCATGCATCAACATGGACGGCAAAGCCAAATATCCATGGTTCCAAGCTCATGCAATGTTTTTGAAGGGGTCAGCTCGGCGTAGTGTATTTTGAGCTGCTGCAACCGAGTGAAACCATCACAGGACCTCTTTATGGAAGCCAAACAATCCGTTTGAGCCGAGCATAGAAAGAAAAGCGACCGTAATATGAGGAGAGACACTACAAAGTTATTTTGCTGCACAACATCGCTCGGCCACATGTTGCTCAGTACAGCGGCGGCTCGCCGCAAAAAGCTAGTTAGGCTGAGCTTTAAGCTTGAGTTACACTGTATGATCAATGAGAGCTTTCTACAAGCTCGCCATACATTTCACGAAAATATATGCAAAAAACTGGGAAAATACGAACAGTGTAACACAAGCTTAAAGCTCAGCCTCACTAGCTTTTTGCGGCGAGCCGCAACTGACTCAGTTGCTGAAAACCTACCTGGAAACACTGAAATGGGAGGTCCTACCCCACCCGCTGTATTGAACAGACATCCCTCCTTCCGAATACCACCTATTCCGTTCGATGGCGCATGGCTTGGCTGAGCAGCGCTTCCGTTCTTTTGAAAATGTCAAAAATTGGGTCGACTCAAGGATCGCTTCAAAGGACGAGGAGCTTTTTCGACGCGGTAAACCCTTTGATCTTCTCTTCGCTTCGATCATAGCAAGAACTTTTACGTTAAGTTTTTATGTACTAGTTAAGTAGATTTAAGTTAGTTTAGTTATCCGCAGGAAGGTTTTGCTCCATTTTCCTTCAGAACTTCACAATCATTATTAGAGACAGCAGCCTACGTGCTATAATGTAATAACATTTGATGTAGAGACGAAAGTCTGAGCACTGTTTAATTATAAGTTAGCTTAAGCCCTAAATGTTAATAATATGGAAAATATACCATATACTATATCTATCTTACATTTTATTAATCGGCGATTCCTGATCATACAATCCGTCTTCGGTTACTTCAAAATCAAAGTTGTCTGCTGTTCTTTGTGCTAGACGAGCAGTGCGAGCTTCCTTGGAAGTATTAGAAGTCCGAAGTTCAGAGAGGTGAATCCGCTCTTTAGTTTAGTTTCCACCTCACTTACATTGCTGTAACTCCACAAATAATTGGAATTTTAAAATTTCCTTTGGAGGGTATATTCTTGAAAAACCAGACATTGAAAATATGCAAAAAAAAAATTCTAGACCAGAAGACGGCCTTAAAGGACTCATCTTATGTTTTGACAAAACGGTTCAGTACACTATGGCAGAAGCGAATAAAAAATGTTGTTTGACCAGATCTGATTGCTTTAAGATTTTACGGATCAAACCAAATAATATTTGCCGCTGCAAATTATTAAAAGCAACGCGGGAAGGCAGGGTATTTCCTGTTGCTCTATACACGGCGCTTATGAAAAGCTTCGTCATGTTAAAAATAAATTGATTTTTGTTATACATCACAAACGTATTTGATGAGTAACTAATGCAACAGAACTTGATATAAATCAATACCTAGAAGAAACACCACTGCGAAACATTTCCTTAGCAACGCAAAGGTAATAAAAGACAATTCGGGGCGTCGATATCAAATATGTGTAATTATTGTTAATACTCACAGGACGTGAAATGGATCAGTTACAAAGTGCCCTAGTTGCTTCAGTTCTAAAAGAAACTCTCGACGAATTAACGATCGCGAACCGTGGACGAAAAGTTTCATGCCCGAATCTAATTAGAGGTCCTTTAAACAATCGATTTCAAAATAAAATGCATAAATCCGTTTGTCAAGAACTTGATCCATTCAAACTGGCCGTACAGAATCTCAACGAAATAAAACTACAAAAAGATATGTAAGTGGACTTGACTCTATCTGGCATTTTGTATTATTTTGAACTGTTCTTGTAGAAACTTCCTGGAAACTTTTGTCTCTAAAACAATTGAAGATTTGATTTCATCAAATAGCTTCAAACATTTAGAGAACATTTTGCGAACGGAAAATTTGCGTACTGAAGAAGAAACACAACTACTAGTTGACCATGAATGCAATTTGGTCAGCATGAAGGGAGCTAAGAAGAAACTGACGAAGAAATTGACCAAATCGGAAATGCGACTTCGTATGGCTGATGAAATTTTTGCCGATGTTAAAAATGATTTGAAAGTAGGTATTCTCTTTTTTTGATTAATCGGACGAAGTACGATTAACATCCGTTTCAGAATGTTAAACAGTTGAATGAAATGGAAATGTCGCTTGTACAGAAATGGGAACAAACTCGTTTCGATCAGGCACAAATATCAATTGAAAAGGAAGAAAGGGACCTAAAAAAGCAAACGGAAAAGTTCACCTGTAAAACGGAAAATGAACAGCGAACTATTTATGATGTTGAAAGTGAGTATCTAGTAGAATTCTGCAATAATCAGAGCTATGTACAATGTGCCTTGTTTCTACCCTCTAGATTACATTGAGCTTCAAATAAAGCAATTCGAAACGCAAATAGAATTTTGGAAACGAAAATACACAACGGAATTGTGTGACTTAAACGAGAAAATAAAAACAACCTCAAACGGCATAATGAAATTGACTAAGAAGCACGAACGGCACAGTGATATTTCGGAAAAACGTCAGCAATCGATTGACGATTACAAGGAACAAAAGGACAGAGAACGTCGAGAATACGAAATCCAACAAAATCGAATTAAGGCGGCAATAAAAATTGAAGCCTGGTGGCGTGGCGTTATGGTACGACGACATCTAGGACCGTATCGGCGAAAAAAGAGAGGAAAGAAGGGCGGCAAAAAGGGAAAATGATTGACTTATAAATGCAACAGGAATATATTTATCATTTCTTACTTACTTAGTCTAATAAATTCGTATCAATTCCTCGTCCAGTTCAACATCATAACGCATTAGTTTCGAGTAATCTAAAAGTAATTTCTCCCAATAGCATTCAACATCCTTTAATTTCAGCTGCTTTCGAATAAATCGATATCCTCGTTCGGCGATTTGTTGCGCTAGATCGTCATGCTGCCGAAAGAACTCCATTATACTCCGTAATTCATCAATCGATGGATACGATTTCACCGGAACATAATGAACCCATGGCTTAAGCGAATCGTAGAAAAACTCTTGCCATTCATTGCCCACATGAAAGACCAGTGATTTGCACAAAAATAAATGCTTAAAACGAAAACTGGCTGCAACTCCGCGAAAATTAAACAAATACTTGTACTGACAGTGATCTTCGAGACGAACTTCGGTAGCTGCATCGGCATTTAGAGTATCTTTCAGTGATTTCCATGCTTGATTTTTTGTATACTGAGCGTCGACTAGTTCGGGTTGTTCGCGCGAAAGTAGAACTAGCGGGTCACGTTCGTCCGAAGTTCGCGATCCACGAAAGAAATATTTCGCAAGTTTTGCACTCCATGGCCACTTTTTCGATGCTTCGGTAATCGTTTGTCGGTGCTTGTCCCACCGACCCAGACCAGTTGGATAGAGCGTTATTGCTGGACCGCCTTCCCAAAATCCCCAAGTTGGATACATTATATCTAAGTAGTCGTCGGTTCTGCTAAACGAGAAGACCGGACCTCGGACACCGTAGCTGCTGCTGATTTGTGGCCAATCGCGACAATTGATCACCATTTCTATGTTGGGTAATTTTTCAAGGACGGGCTTAATAAAGTGTTCGATGCCGGAACATCGGGACGGAAACATACAGTCTTTTTGCCGATATAATTTATGGTCTATTATCTGGTATTTTGTTCCGCGTGAAAGTACAGATGTTATCATGTCTTTTGTGATTCCATCGTTAAATGGTTTTAGGTCCTTTTCGATCGTTGGAAAGTAACAAGTACAGTTTTGTGCCGCACAGGGCTCGTAAGACTCGACAGCTTCATTGATTGCGGTGATATACTTGTTAGAGGCTGAAATAAAATAGATATATTTAATTACTTTATTATTTTAATAATAAAGTATTGTAATCGATTCTGCTGACATTGGGCTCAATGTCTAATTAATATGTACCTTAATCCCAAGAGTACTCTCCAGTCAGTGCTACGCACTGGTATAAGGGGTAGTAGAAATAATTTTGTTAGCAAAAATATAAAAAAGAAACAAAAAAAAAAAAAAATAAAAAAAAAACGTATACTTAGTTATCAAAAAAATAAAAATAATTATAGTTACATAAATATTACAACTAATAATAAAAAAAAGCGTGTGCAGCACCGTGTACATGATAGAAGTGAAACTTCTTGAAAAATAAAGAAAAAGAATAAGAGAGATTTAATGTGAGAAACAGAGAGAAAGAGCATTTCAAAATAAATACAATAATACAAAATTAGCATTTTCTGAGTTTTTCAATGTGTTGTAGGAGGAGGTAGGGGGTAGAGAGGAGGGTGGGAGTGAAGGGATACAGAAAGTAGATGAGGGGAACAATATGTAGGGTGAGAGGTAGAATGATAAGGGTATACAGTGGGGGTGAAGGGTTGAAGTTAGGAGAAAGAGGTGTAAGAAGAAAAGTAAGGGGTAAGAGAGGGGTGAGGGAAATCAGTTAGTTAAAAAAGGATAGGTGAAGAGGGGGAAGAGATAGGAGTAGTATTCCAAATAAATTTTCTGAGTTTTTCAATGTGTTTTAGGAGGGGGTAGGGGGTAAAGAGGAGGGTGAGGGGATAGAGAAAGTAGATGAGGGGGAACAATATGTAGGGTGAGGGGTAGAATGTTAAGGGTATACAGAGGGGGTATACAGTTGGGGGGGGGGGGGGGGGTGAAGGGTTGTCATCGTTTTGTCTCTACATAATATCTTTCTTCTCTATCGTGTAACGAAATGTGCTTAAACGTGACGCGACCTTGAAATTTTACTCGCCGCTAAAGAAGTTTCACTTCAAAAACATTTAAAAAAATAATCAAATCATGCAAAGCATGAAACAACAGCACAAACACGCAACAACATCATAAACCACAACCCATAGATATATGTACATATATACTGGAGATGCAGCGGTTGAGTTGAAGGCGGACGTCGTCGCATTCACTTGCACGCAAAACAACAACAAATTGACATAACGCACCTGTTCTGTCTCACTCGACCATGTTTTGTCTCAATTCTCATCGTGTTTTTGGCTTCAAAGCGCTTTATATAAAACCGTTGGCTTGTCGTCTCCACTAGCTCTACGCCACAACCATACGGTTAAGTGTCAGACTGATCTGGTAGCTAGAAAGCCAGGTCTTCGATAAGTAGGTGAAACCGCCTGACTAAATTATCTATATCAGGTCGTCTATAATTGCAACAATTCAAAAATCGCATTCCTAGCTTCGACAAAGAAGATGCTTCTTTGCAAGTTGCTTTAGCTGAAAGACATTCCTTGCCATTTGTATTACTGAAGGTAATGAGGAATATTCACAAACTGCCTCAAATACAGGATCTTTTCTGAGTCGATCAGTCCTAGGACAATGTTATTGTTTAATAAAATCTGCACTTCTTGTGTTAAAGTTGTGTATATCGTGTTTGTGGATCAGTTTCATTGAGGATTTTAGTCTATCGTTTTTAATATTGTAAATTAGTTTAATACGCTCTAGGCTTATGTGCTGTTGTAAGGTAAGTTTTCTATAAGTATAATAAAGTTCCGCCGATGGCGTTAAATGGGGTAAATTATGAATAGCTTTAATGCCCCTATTCATAAGTCTCGCAATTTTATCTAGGTTTCTTTCCGAGTTTTGACACCATAGCAGAAGTCCATAACTTATGTTGGTTAGAATAAATGCGTTATAGAGCATATTCTTTATTGGCACGTGTAGATAGTCGTTAAGTCTTATTACTCCAATAATAGGGGCAATTTTGTTTCTAAGTTTAGTAATGTGAGGAGTCCAAGTAAGTTTGTCGTCAATTGTCAGCCCTAAATATTTTGTTTCATGTGCTCTCGTTAGTTGAATTTCATATATTTCTTGTTTCAAGTCAATATCCAGTTTATTAATTTGTCTAAAAATCATATAATTTGTCTTTAATGTATTTAATGTCAACATATTACCTAAGAGCCAATGCTGAAATAGCTTTAGATCAGAATTAATCAACAACTCCAGTTGATCCGGATTTGTATCTTTATAAAGAAGTAACGTGTTGTCCGTAAAGGTAATATATATTACTTTAAGGACCGCGAACAGCAGGTTGTGTATATATAACAGATACAAAGTAGGACCGAGAATCAAACCTTGAGGGACCCTTATACTGACTGCCTTAGGACAGCTTAGTTCGTCAAAGTTTTTGGTAATGTACTGTCGATTAATTAAAAAGTTTTTTATTAAGTCATTGGCCTTTCCCCTAATTCCAATTTCCTTCATTGGTTCGAGCAACAATAAATGGTTCACCGTGTCGAAAGCTTTTTTTAAGTCTGCAAAAATCGCAGCGACGTAAGAACCCTCGTCGACACTTTCATTTATAAAATTCATTGCATCTAATAAGGCTGATGTATTGCTGCCTTCCTGAAATCCATATTGTTGTTTATCAAAACCAATATTTTTCTTTATAAAATTCCATAACATCCTGTTTATTACTTTTTCAAATATTTCACTTACTACGCTAGTTAAAGCAATTGGTCGATAGTTGTTAGGATCTTTGATTGAACCTCCTTTATGAATGGGAGAAATCAGTACTGTTTTCAAACAAGAGGGAAATGTGCCACTGTTGAGGTTGAGATGGTTATTTATGGCAGTGCTAAGTGCTGAAGAGATGACTGTCGTAAGTGTCTTCAGATCATTTGTTGAGAGGCCATCGAAACCGGGGGCTATGTTCGATTTTAGTTCGTCTATAATATTTTTAATTTCCATATAATCTGTTGGGAAAAGAACCATAGCCTCTGTTACTGAAGGACAGCAGAACCTTTGAAAATTCTCCGCAGTACTATTGTTTATTAGATTCTCTACAAGGGTGGAGCCAATCGTTCCGAAGTTTTCATTTGAATCATTGGCGACTAACACATGATCTTTGATCGGACCATATAGGGAATCTAGCTCATTAATTCCTTTTTTTTCAACTTCGTAATTAGCTTTCTCGGATTTCAATCCGTCGTAGCGAATCGGTCACTAAAGTACTGCTCCTTAGTCATACGGATCATATTTGTTGTCTGGTTTTTGATCCGCTTATAATCTTTACGTATTTTCTGGTCCTTAGGATTCATCTACATTTTTGTGTAACTTTTTTTTATTATCAATTTGCCTTAATATCTTATATGTATGAGATCCAAGTATAAAGTATTTTTTGATCGTCTCATTTTAGATGTTGTCGCTACTGATTTGGCGGATTTTATTATATCAATTAAGGATTCAATTGTTTGCCTTTCTTGGCTTCATGCCCTTACTTCATTCATTAAGATCTCTTAAGATTTAGTCTTTTTCCTAACTACTTTTCTTTTCATTCCGAACAATTGGATTTCTTACCTTCGCTGTATTTATTTGATGCATCATCCTTTGAGCACTTACTTTCCAGCGAGCACTGGTCTTGCAAACTTAAATTTAATACAAAAAATAATAAAAACAGAACAGACCTCATTGCCACTAATTTTTTCGATCTCATGTAAACAGCAACATGTCAAAGGTGTCAAAACACCGGCAAAAGTTTCCAACAGCACTGCCAGGTTGACCGAAATTTTTTGAAAGTGGCGCTAAAATATCGTAAAATTGCAATCATCTGTGCACTGACAGTTTCCGCAAATCGTAAATGGATTCAAGTTTACGATCAAAGTAATTTACTTTTTTTCGCGAACTATTTGTAAGTGCGTTTAAAACAATTAAATGGTGACATAATTAAGAAAATATTAGTTTCAGGTGTGACGTTCCAGCTAGATATAAAGTAACTGAAATCATTTAAAAATAATGCTTTTTCCCGGGTCAGAAACTTAACCTTAATTTGTCGGTGTCGCGCCAGGAGCTCTTTGCTTAAGAATTCCAATTGGTTAATTTAACCGAATAAAATGACAATAACCGAGTACATATCCGCGCTATCCGACAACCCGTATTTCGGCGCGGGATTCGGATTGTTCGGTCTAGGTGCAGGTGCCGCAATATTACGTAAAGGGCTCCAAGGTGGATTGATATTCTTCCGCCGGAACTACATGATCACACTGGAAGTTCCGTGTCGCGATAAGTCGTATCAGTGGCTGCTGCAATGGATAACAAAGAAAGGAGCCCGACACACACAACATCTCAGTGTCGAGACATCGTTCGTACAAAAGGACACGGGACACGTGAAGACGACATACGACTTCATACCGAGCATCGGTACACACATCATGCGATATAACGGAATGTGGATCAAGGTCGAGCGTACCCGCGAACAACAAACTCTCGACCTACACATGGGCGTACCGTGGGAATCGGTAACTCTTACAGCATTCGGCCGCAACAAGGAAATGTACTTTGAGATTCTCGAAGAAGGTAAGTGCTTTCGAACTTAATTGTCCGCAATTCGAGTAATTTTTCTGCGCTTAGCTAGACACTTGGCGCTCAAGGAGACCGAAGGCAAGACGATTATGTACACCGCAATGGGTTCCGAATGGCGACCGTTCGGTCATCCGCGAAAACGTCGACCTATCGAATCGGTTGTACTCGAGGAGGGAATGTCGCGACGAATAGCAAACGATTGTCGCGACTTTATCAGCAATCCGAAATGGTATTCAGATCGTGGAATACCGTATCGTCGGGGCTACCTGCTGTACGGACCGCCCGGTTGTGGGAAGTCAAGCTTTATTACTGCCCTAGCTGGCGAATTGGAGTACGGAATTTGTCTGTTGAATTTATCGGAACGCGGATTGACCGATGATCGGCTGAATCACTTGTTAAAGTTGGTTTTTTGCTCGCGCTAGCAATGCACTTGTTTACTAATATTTGGATTATCCGGTTTCTAGTGTTGCACCGGAACAGTCGATTATTCTTCTGGAAGATATCGACGCTGCATTTCTATCACGCGAGGACACACATCAGCAGAAAGGCGCATACGAAGGATTGAATCGTGTCACGTTCAGTGGACTTTTAAATTGTTTGGATGGCGTTGCATCGACTGAGGCCCGAATTGTTTTTATGACGACAAATTATTTAGAAAGGTAGGTGGATGTATTTTGCTGTTAAAGCCTAGAACGGTTCTATTTTATGGTGGCTTTGCTGGGATCTGGACGAGATAAATATTTGAAAAGAAAATACGCTAAAATACAATTCATTAATATTGGTATCTGAGGAACTTCAAAGAGCGAAGATACTACTGAAGACGAACATCCATTGAGAATAACATGCAATCGGCATAGTGGGACATTAACCATTCAAAAGGTTCAAAGCTGATCAGCCAGTTTAAATAGAAGCAAACAGTACTGGACTGTGTCCAGGACTTTGGATAAAGCCTTCGACTATTTCGCGTTTTCGTAATTATAAACTGCAAAATATTTGAAAAAGTAAATAGAACGGCCTTCAAAGAAACTGCTTTTCTCGTAGGATGTGGTCATCTTTGAGTATTTTTAAGAAGTAACTTGAAAATTGAACGATAATTAGATGGGAGTAATAGAGGGTTGCTTTCACAATGTTGGGAACATGCCCCCAGAAAGACTTTAAAGAGAATCGAGAGTAGATTATAAATTGGTTTAACAAATAAATAACGAAGAGAATAAAAATGAGGTGCTAAGGGGAACGTAGGGAAAAACAAAACAGACGAAAAGTATTGTGCAAAAAAATTGCAAAACCCTTGTGAATTTTCAGCGGTGTAGTCGTTTGGATAAGGAAAAATGCCACAAGTTACGAAACAAAAGCTTTGAGTCTCTCTGCGATTGACTGAGCATTTAACTTTTGCTGTTTAAAATATGATTTAGTTGTAGATTTTGCGCCTTCACATACGAGAAGACGAAGAGAGCAAGAGGGATCATGTAGAACTTACATCTTAATAGGTGATCATGTTTAAGATATACATAGAAATATCGATTTTTTTATTTGTTCTTGCGCAATTGGATAAAACTAGTTCGGAAAAAAGCAAGCAATATTAGCTGCGATGATAAACCAATTAACACGTTGAATGGGAGTGACCGGCACAGAAATGTTGACCCTTTAAATAGCATTGTCAAAATTTTTGACTAAAAGTGTGGCACGCAAAGTGTTAAACGGCAACCCATCTAAAGTTAAAAGTTGACCTAATAATCTATCCAGACTTAGAAGTAGCATTCAAATGCTAGACATGCTTGTGTATGTATATCATATGATAAAGATATAGCGCTTCGAAATCCTTTTCAACTCTATAGTCTGCGATAGAGAGAACCGGGCGAGAGACCCACAGCATTTTACCGGATAGCGTTGTATGGAATACTGATGGATCTCAGACGACTGAAGGCAATGGAGCTGGCAGAAGTGGACCACGCAGCAGGATAACAGAATCCCTCCCACTGTTTTCCAAACAACGGTTCATGCTATATCCACGTCCATAGAAATAAATCTTAAAAAGAAGAACATATGTAGTCATTCTTACAGATACTCAGACAGCGATAAAAGCCTTGATTGCACACACGTTAAGCTCTAAACTGTTGTGGGGTGGGAATGCCAAGAAAAATGATGTATACTTAGTATCAACATCAGACAACATCCTCTTGCACTGGGTGGGTGCGCGGTCATGAGGTCTTTATTTATTTTTTTTTTTAATTCTTTATTTCTTTGAATTTTTATTCTTTTTAAATTTAAATTTGTTTTTTTACATATTTTTTTTTGAAATTTTTTTTTTTAAAAATTTTTTTTCTTAAATTTTTTTTTCAAATTTTTAATTTTTGTTTCAAATTTAACTACAGTATTGTTATCGATTTTAAAAAAAAAAATTTGCTACCCTGAAAATTTTTATTTACACGTTTTATGACTAGCAGACACGAAAAAAGCAATAAAAAATTTCAGTCCGTCTGTCCGCCGTACGTCGTTTGAAGGCTCCTAGCTCTCAAACCCATTACGCTTTCAAATTAAATTTTTTTGTTATGAATAGATTGGATTCGCACCTTGAAGTGACCATATTTTGAAGGGTGGGGGTGTTAGGGGGGAGGTGTTCTAGACCGAAAATTTTGGTTTCTATGCCTCAGCAACCCCTACAGCTAGGAAGCTGAAATTTGGAATTTGTATAGAACTTTGATAGTGGATTCATTTGCAAAAAAATTACCGATATGGGTGAAGGGGTTTGAGAGTGGGGGCAAAAATAATTCGTCCGAAACGCAAAAAAGGCGAGATCGATACATTCTAAAATCCATATCTCCTAAACAGTTAATGCTACAAAATTGAAACTTAATGAGCATCTGTAGGTACACTAGGAGAATAGATCGAAATTTTTGAGTGGGGGCAGTGACGTACGCGGGTGGGGGGGGGGGGGTGAAAAACTTTAGATTAGGATATCTCACGAACCAATTGCACTAGAATAACAAAATTTGTTTTTTGAGGAAAGGTCGATAAAGTAAAAGTAGTAAGTAAAAAGTAAAGTAAAGTAAGTAAAATTTTTTATGGGGGCGGTGGAGCATGAAAGTGGAGGGGATACGAATTTTTCTAAAAATTTACGTCTCATATCTGAAGAACAGTGTAAGATAAATTCTTAACATTTTTACCAAACGTAGGGCTAATAGAACCCTAGTAGAAAAAAAAATTTTGATGTTGTGGATGTAGAGGGTGAGAGTGGGGGAGGGTGAAAACGAAAAGGTTTTGATTTGTATTTCTCGAGAACCCATAACGACATAAAGCTAAGACTTAGTATTCAGATAGAGTATATTGGAAAAATATAATTTTGTGTAAGGGTAGTATGGTACGGGGGTGGGGGTGTTTTTCCTAACTTTAGAACGGCTTATGCTAGAAAGTTGAAACTCGGTACGTCTATGTAAATCGACTAGAAAAGTGATTCTGTTAAAAAATTCTGTAAAAAAAAATACGAATATCCATTGGCGTTAAGCTAGTATTATACTGTATGCCAGGCGGTCAAATATTTGACCATTTTCCCTGTCAAATGCTGTCAGATAGTGTAATGGTCAAATGCTGTTTGACAAAATTTTTCATTTCACCACATTTGACCGTTTGCGATTTATGGAAAAACAATTGTGTCAAATAGGAAATGTCACTCGTGAAATTTTTTTGTGGCAATCAGTTAAACAAATAGCAATTATTATATAATTACTGTAATTCGGTTTTTTGTTTGTGTGATGTCTGCCAACACGTCGATTTAGATTTGAACAATCTAGTCAGAATTTCGTTCCGACCCGATAGCGTTTGACCGTTTGACACGATTTTGTCAAATGTGTCAGATAGTGTAATATCGCAATCGGGCAGCGTGCCAAATGGTTATATGACACGAAATTCAGTCAAATTTTTATGGTCAAATAGTTGACCGCCTGGCATACAGTGTAATACTAGTTTTAGAAAGGAAGGGCAAGAAAATGATCAGTGAAAATTAAATGCCTATATTTTCACGATTTTCGTCATATCTAGGTACTAGGCCTCTCCAAATATTAAATTCATTTTTATTCTACGGGTTCTTCATATGAATACCTAGAAAGTGTTTTCAAGATTTTTTGAAAATTACACCCCCTTAGGGGTTAATTTTCGTGAAATTCAAGCGAATTCGGCAGGGCGAACGGGAGCTCCTCCGTTGCTTTCCGTACCCGTCGGCGAGGCGACGATTTAAAAAAAATTTACGTGTCGTATTAATAATACGACACTAAAGTCAGCTTCAACATAAAGCCAACTTTATGATGACTGCGAATAGCGGCCAATGATTAAAGTTATTCAATATTAAGAATGCTAAACAGAGCTGTAGTTTTTCGCATTTACATTTTTAAAGCGCAGAACCGTGGATCAATTGAGTAGAGGAAACGTTTAGATCGTTTCACCATTAAATTAGCAATAAACACAAACGAATCGAATCATTTTCAATATAAAACTAAAACAACAATAATTTGTATTTCTTCATTCCAGACTTGATCCAGCTCTAATACGACCCGGTCGTGTTGACATGAAAGAATATATCGGCCATTGTACAAACTATCAACTCGTCGAGATGTTTAAACGTTTCTATAACGGACCTGAATATAATGAGAACGCATCAATATTTGCCGAAAAGGTTAAGTCATTTAATAAGCCCGTTAGTCCGGCACAAATTCAAGGATACTTTATGATACACAAAATGTCCGATCAAAAACATGTACTCGACAATATAAATGATATTTGGAACGATGGTTCGGTTCGTTAAATAAATTTTTTATTATTAATATTTAAACGTGAGTATTCGTATATTTGTTTTTAATTCTTTTGTTTCTTAATTCTTTTACTTTTCTGTTGTTTCTTTACCTTTTGAGGTACTGACGAATTTTTATTTATTTTACGTTTTCCCGACAATATTTTCCGCGGTCTCTTGCGTGGACTTCGTTTGACTTGTACTAGTAAAATTTGACGCCACCATCGTTGGATTTTTTTAGCACATGCAATCCGGGCTCGTTTTTTCAAAAAGCTTTCGACGTCTTCTTTATATGTAAAGTACTGATTTTGTTGTCCTTCAATTTTTCGCTCTAATTCATGGATCCACTCTTTCGTTAAGTGAATGTCGGTTGAAATATTTTCCATTTGACGCTCATATTCGTCATTCCAATGTTCGAGACTTTTTTCGAGATGATCTATTTTCGTTTGATAGCAATCTAAAATTTTTTATTTACATAATGAGTTGCGATTATTGTTGATCTATTGTTACCGATTAAATTAGCAGCAGCTTCTTCCTCGGTGCTTAATAGAACTTTAAATCGATCGTATTGCTTGTAGTTTTCATGCTCATCTTTCGTTATTGCATAATTCAATTGATCTAATCGGCCAGATTCCCATCCTGTTACGTAACGATTTTCGATTTCGACATTCGTAATTGTATTCTATAGAAATGACGAATAAACATTTTGGCTATAAGTTCGTTTTCGCGTCATCGGTTGCTAACTTACCAAACTCATTTCGTTCAGTTTTGCTTCATTTAATCGCATTGTTTGTTCAGCTAATTCTATCGATTCAACAACTTCGGGCATTTTCTTTTCGAGATATTCAACTTTTGATTTATTGATCGCATAATTTCGTAAGAAATTTTTTTCCATCGTCTCTGGACTTTGATTCTCCGTCACAAATTTGGATAACTTTTCGAATGTACCATAGGATTCGATTTCACTACATAATTCCACTAAACTTTCTTTGATTTTCTCGCTGTAAGAGAAGAAAAGAAAATACCATCTTTACATTCAACGTTTGAGGCAAGCCTATATCCCCATCAAAAAATTAACCAATCAGATGGCTCGTGCAGTCGCACAAGTCCGTCAGCTCTTGACTTTTTTTCGATGCACGCTTCCATATGTGTACACCCATACAATGAAGCTGTAGTACCAAAAAATTCGCAGCGTACCGTATTGTTGCGCCACAGGGGCAAGTTAAGTGTAAATTGCACAGCAAAGAGCACTGTCAACAAGAACCGGTTTGGAATAGCCAGATGGGGTAGAGGCTCGCCTCTCAAGGGTGAGTGTAAACGCACCATCAAGGGTGAGTGTAAACGCACCATAAATTGCGTTAAACACAGCAAAGAATGAAAACCGGTTTGCAATGGCCTGATGGGGGTAGAGGCTCGCCTTGAGTCTAGCCTCAAGTCTTAGTGTAAAAGCAACATTAAATTGCTTTCAACACAGCCAAGAACACAGCCGACGAGAACCGATTTGCAATGGCCTGATGGGGTAGTGGCTCACCTCAAGGGTGAGTATGAACACATCATAAGGCCTTGTATAAAAGTTGCCGTTCTTTTTGTTCTACTATCTATTGTACTTAAGATCTCTTTATTTACGAAAATATGAAATGCGCTTTCTCATATCTCTAATAGACTGAAGATAACTTAATAATTTGCCTTATAAAAAAAAACTTAAATTAAAGAGACATGAACTTATCTGTGACGCGCTTATTATTTGAAAAAAAAGAAGAAAACTAATAAGAAAAAGAATACAAACGTGTTATTCTCTAAATCTATTTCAGTTGCAAAATCTTGATAGCTTTCCTTATGTAATGAAACATCGTTTAATTTCCTCTTTCGTCCAAAACTCAATATAAGCAATTTCTCGATTGCACATCGAATTGTATACTTTAAAACTAAACAGTCCAATTGCCCAAGTTGAGAATCTTAGAAGAAAAAAATATACCTTAAATTTGTTAAGTTCTGCTAAAAACTACAATCAAAAAATTTTACAAACCACTTCTTACCTTCATCGAAAAAATTTCCAATACTATTTTCCGACATCGATTAAGAGTTTGAACGAAGAAAGATATGAAAATAGTTTTAAAATCGCTCTATAAAAATATTCGTCTAAATCATGTAGAAAATGAAACTTGAATCCAATTGACATAATTGTAAACAAATTGGGATGTTTTATAAAGGTAACTTTGATGAGCTGGCGAGAGTGGGATCCGCGTCATCCGAATTGGTGCGAGAAGGTGGTTAGTCCGCCGCTAAGCGGCGTCAAAGCGCTTATCAGGGAGCGGGCCATAGACTCAAGGTGGGAGCAGCTATGTAGGATCTGTAGTGCATTCTGGCCAAGGATGGACAAACTAAGGTCCAGAGAAATACTAACATGGAATAGGGAAAGATTGCGGTTACTCATCGGAATACTGACGGGGCACTGCTTGCTAGAGAAGCATGCCATTCGGATGGGGCTAGCTGACTCTGACGTGTGTAGGTACTGCTTTGACCTATATGCTGAGGAGGATATTACCCATATTTTATGCGAATGTCAGGCGGTTGTAAGAAGGCGCTTGAAGTGGTTGGGCAGTCTCTTCTTCGATAGTTTGGAAGATCTTAAGTTGAAAGGGTATGACAAGTTGGTCAAGTTTACTAGGGATTTGGGATGTTTTGGGGTGATTAACTGTAGTCTGGGTGGCTTAGTGGCTAGAGCACTTGCCTTCGGTGTACGTTCGAATCTGCTTGGCGACAAGTAATTTTCGAGAATGGGATTGGGTGCCGGACTACCAGTTCAATCAGCTGTAAATGAGTACCTGAGTTAAAATTGGGGTAATAATCACGGACGAGCGTGTGCCTGACCACTTCACCTCCTAGTGTTCCGTTGGTCTAGTAATGAAGTAACTCTAGTTTTACTTCAAGGCCTAGGTCCGATTTGGACTGTTGCGCCATTGATTATTATTATTTAACAGTTAAACAGTTAAATTTTAACTGATTAGTTCCACGATTTTTATTCGAACGGATCGCTATGGGCCCTCTTTTGGTGCCTAGTGTGCGCTGCAGCTCAGTCTGGCGCCCCTTCCTAAAACTAAAACAACACGTAGCTTTGTCTAAAATTATAGCACCTACAGGTGTAGGTGCTTTTAAAAAATCGAAGTTTTAAGGACAGAATTTCCACATCCTCCCTTAAAATGCAAGTCGTTGGTGAAATTGATTTAAAATTTCATTCATTAGTTTAAGTGGGATCCGAGATTCGAAGAAAATTAAATGATTAAATAAGCCTGCGCGAGCTATGAAAAAATTTACTACGAGCCAACTAACCGTTTATCAATTAGAATTATCTGGTAGATAATATAGTCTCCTGTCCGGCAGCATATGCTGATATTATAATCAGCCTATGCATTCTGATATCTTCATCAAGTCAATGTGAAATGCTCTCATTTTACAGAAGAAATGGAAAAAAGATGATGAAAAGAAAAACCATCATTTTTGTATTTAAATCAATAAAACAACACACACTTAGCTTCTATGACTGAACTAAAAGAACGAAATAATACATAGACATTCTCCCTGGTCATGTCTTCCTTTAAATCTAATCGCACTCATTTGAACTGTCGTAGTTAGTATTTTCCTCATTTTTTACTAAATACTGCGTACACATTGTATCAATTGTTGGTTGTACATTTTCTCGATTCAACGTGCCCAGACAGCCTTCGAAAAGAATATCAGAAATTGCTTTCCGTGCGAAAATTTTCTGCGTATCCGACATTTGTTTGTACTGAAGAGCCCAACTTTTCGATAAAATCTCTGCTTCATCGTTGTCCCTAATTCGTTTCGCTTCTGTCTCTTCTTTTGAAACTTTATTTTGATGATTCTCGATTGAGATTCGTTTTCGTTTTTTCGGTATTGTAATCATGGTTGTATCCTATCAGGTGAATTAAAAAAATAGTTCATGAAATAATTAAATTTTTGTTTTTTGCTTGAAGTTGAACATACGATTGGCATCATAATGTGGTCTTCTTCTGCTCCAGAATCTATATATGATCCGCGCTCTTGATCTAAGCTTGCTAGAAAGTATAATTTATCGTAATACCATAATGACGAATTGTGACCGTTTCCAATGGTAATTTTCTTTTTTAATTCTCGTCGAAAATTTGTCCGAAACGTATTGATTTTTCGTCGGGCCTCGTCGCGATCTGCGGATGGATTTAGTTCTTTTAATTTCATAACTAATTTATCGTAGCCGTCCTTTTTTAGTATTCGATCTTTGTAAATTTCCAATCGTGTGTCCCAAAGTTCTGGTAAATTTTTGTACATGTCTAAGAACTCGGACCAGAATTCTTTATTTTCAACTTTAAATGACATTGTCAACGCGGAGTCGGTCATTGTTTTTTTTCTGTAAAGAAAAAATTAAAACGATTATTCTCAAATTTATTACTTACTGTTTTTTTTACGGCCGTCGTTATAACTTAGGGGGTCACCCTTTAATGCGATTGCACAGCTATAACGACATAGGGTGGGGATAAAATGGTGTGGTAGGATTTAGGGCGGTGGAATAGGAGGGAAGCGGCTAAAGTGTCGGTGAACGTTGTTTTTGAACTGCTGAAGGTTATACTTATCAGGGAATAGATCGGCTGGCATGCGTTTCACATTACTGATGTTCGGGGAATAAAGGACTCCCTAAATTTCACTGTTCTCCACGAATGGGGCTGAACGGTATACTCGTGTGCGCGTAAAGCTTGGCGAGTGTTACGGGGGGCGACTAAAGAGTGGGGGAATAAGTTCTTTTAGTTCCTTACTACATTTACCATGAAAATATCAGTAGTAAATACTGAGTACTCCGACATTACGGCGATGCTCAAGCGAGTCTATAGAAGCTGAAACGCCTTTGTCGCCAATTAGTCGGAACGCATGTTTTTTAACACCATTGAGCCCCAGAACCAGCCCAGATATGCGAATTGTACTCAAGTCGTGGTCTGATATAAGCCTTTTGTAAATTGTAACTAAATCAGACGCTGAAAAGTATTTCTTACACTTTCGTAGAATTTCAAGGCGTTTAGAAGCATCAATTGTGACATCAAAGATGTGCTGGCTCCAGTTTAGGTGGTTGTTGATTTTTACACCTAGTAATTTGAAGTCATCAGAAGAAGAAATTTGTACACCACCAAAGGATATACATATTTTGACGTCCCCCCGGGTTGCCTACGATTCCTCTTCAATCCCTGCACTTTCAACGAAGCCTAGTATTTTGCGAAGAGGAATGGTCAGGAATTTCGATGGTTTTTGTGAACTTAACCCGCACATTAACAGAGGATATGCTCTGGTGTTTCATATTCGTCATTGCATATTCTGCAAATTTTAGTCTCAGAGAGACCAATCCTATTGAGTGGCTTTCTCATGTGACAATGTCCAGTTAGAGCTCCCACTAGGGGTTGGATCTGATATCTGCTTAATTTTATATAACCTGATGTCCTATTTTTACGAATGTTTTGGCATAAAAAGCTTTGAGTGCTTGTTGCTTGCTGCCCGGTGCCAAGTACCAGTGAATAGTACTTTGCGATTTTTGACACATTCAGATTTTTATTCGACCATTGCACTAATGAGGTTAACTCTGTTCTTATTTCCAAGTTCAATCAGGCATTGGATGCAATTTCAATCAAGTTTGGAGTAGATTTGAACTGACTGAATGGCCATTATTGTTGCCTTGCTGTCCAAGAGAATATATATTTGTTGGTTCTTATAGCCTCGGCTAATACTTTCTCTAATGCATATTTCAATAGCATGAGTCTCCCCCTTAAAAACTGTGGATGTTATATGCATGCTCTTTTTCAATGCGTTAAGGAGCTGTACTGTTTCCTTGTGGCTTCAGCTTAGAGACTGTGCTGCCTCCGAATCATGAACTGGGGAAAACTTGCTTATGAGGTATTAAATCAGTTTTTTAATAAATAATTTTACCTCAGCGATTCCACCAGCTGTCAAGGTGTTTCGGTTAGTAGGCAAGAATACACCTTCTGAAGAGTCTATGCCCTCCGATGACGAAACAGCTCCTTCGGACCTAGTCCAACACAATCTTATGATGAACTGGCTTCTCCAGTGAAGTTTCTTTCCAAATTTGTCATATCTTCAGGGATGGCGGTTAGTTCACAGTCGGGGACTCCGTGTTGGAATTTCACTCCACTGACACCGGAAACCATCAAATAATTTTGTGTTTTACCAGAACGCAAGCCGGTGATAAAACCTAGAACTAAACTCCAACATCGTTCCTATATGTAAGTATCGACTTCATGTAGAATTTCAACACCATTCCCAATAGGTCAGAAATAAGTAGAGCTGTTACATATCTTTGTTTAGTACATTAAGTTTATTTGCAATTTGTGAGCTATGCGTGTGGTTACGTTTACGGTTGCCGGTCGGTGGGCTTGTGTACGAATTGCAAGCTGACCCACCGATAATTGGCGAATGAGAGGGAATACTTTTACCCCTACCTGAGCTCGAATAACTTTATGCGCAGTCCTGCGTGGCTGAGGGATTAAAACTCCCTTTTTGCGTCCATGTTTAGCTGACGTACGCTTCGCCCCAACTTCCTTTTTCGCTGCCCTGTGGGGCTCATGCATTAAAACTCCATTTTTTTTCATTTTCAGGTAGGGGCTCAAAGGGTAAAAGTTTTCCTGAAGCGTCTTTTATACTTCTTACTGATTTCGATTGGAAGCTTTAAAGGATTTCTATATTGGAGCTGTAGGCAATTACTAAAGCGAGATCTTGAGTTACCACGGAAGAGGAATAAAAAAAACTTCAACTTTTATTTTGCAGTATTCCAAGGCAAGAGGATGTATCGTCAAGGCCCCTGGCTCCTTTCGCCAGTAAATAGCTTGTAACACAGCCACATAAAGTCCGACTTACCGTGACTTTAGTAATAATAGATTTAGTCCCTTCATGCAAAATGGGCGCTTCCTTCCCAACTCGAGAGTTGTAGAAGAAATTCCCATTTGGGCGCTTTTTCTCAGCTTAGAGGTGAAAATGCTGTCACTCAGCTCAATGAACTGGAAATTTCTTTTTCCTAAATCATGCTGAATAACGAATTACAAATGAAATTAAAGTTATATACAATTTGTTAACCTCTTTTGCGGAACTGAAGCCGGCCGGATCATTTCAATGAAATGCACCCACTCTTTGGAATTTGTTGAACACTTTGATCCGCGCTCGGTACTACTTGATTTCATGCTATTGCCATCTATGCCGCCGTTTTAAGCAATTAAAAATTGTGTAAATAAACAAACTAGCGAATTAAGCGGCGTGAATTGACAGACAGAAGCCGAACTATCGCAAAAAAACAACAACAACAATTTGTATGAATGAAAAACCAGAACCAAAACAAAGTGCTGGCTGCGCCTCTACCGATCGTTCCACAAAACACAACAGCATCCACAGTGAGGAGCACCGAGAATTGAACGCCTCCACCATTCACACCATCTCCAATCTTTTTCCATACCATCGAAATGTCAAAGTTGTTATTATGCTAATCGCCTGCGATTGTTCAACGATGAGGCAAATGTTCCACTTTATATAACCGAAAATGCTCTTTACGAAGCGCAAGATGAAACAGTTTTGCTTCGTTGGAGTTGCCCTGATTCTGGGTGAGTAAAATACAAGTGATTTTAAACGAAATTCTGCCTGTTCTAACCTTAAAACTTGTCTTCTTGTTTTCGCCGTTCCGTTTCGATTACTAACCGGGCGCAGTTGTCTTACTTTACAAATCGCTGGCCACATCGGAAATTATCGAAATAAATGAGCTGCCCGTCGAGCCAAGAGGTCAACGTAAACGTGTCGAAGTTCATGCAGCTACGTTGTATAAATCGGACGATGCAGCAATGACCATCGAACAGCAGCGCAGAGAACTGGCCGAAGCCAAGGCCAGAATTCGGGAAATCGAGTACAAATTGAAGCAGCTCGAAATCAGTATTCCACGGAAATATCCGGACGTACGATTTCTCAACTATAAGAATCGCAAACGGATTTTGGTAAAGTAAATTTTGTTCAATGTGTTGTTGTTTACTTGCGATAGCGTTAATCGGAGTGCCCCGATTGCAGTTTGCTATCTTGTTTGCATCGTAATCGTTAGAACAAATGTAACGGTAATGTCAATTGCGATAAGGGAAAGTTATCGTGTTACGAAGTGTACAGTTCTTCCTACCGGCTGTTTTAATCAATCATTTCCAGTTCAATTAACTTTTTTACGATATGAGCTTGATTTTTATTAGATCATCAATTGATTGCGTTGATGTTTTTATTTTTTAATTCTGTTGATGAGTGAGCTCCTATGGGACGCAACTGTGCTCCACAAAATATAATTCAGGAGCAAATGTGCTTCTTGTACGACCCAATAACACCTTGCGGACTCTAGTACTGTTCGTGTTTAAAAATAGTTTTCTGGCTTCGTCATGATATTAGGCTCGGACTATATGGTCCGTTTTTTCGACTCCGGAGAAAATAAACTCCGCTTTCCGGAAAGGATGAATTTTTTGGCTTGTCACAGTCTGGACAGTGTGGCCCAGTGTTGGCATTTCTTGTGTTCCTCCCAAACCCTTATGCTCATTTCAATGGAGCAGGTTGAGATACCACAGAACGGCTCTGGTCCAGTAGGGCGGACCGCTGGTCCCTTTCTTACAAGTTGATTTGCTATTTCGTTACCCTCATGACTGGACACATCCAGTGCAAGATGACTCTGTTGTTGGTACTAAGAAATGTTTGAGATTTTAGGTCGTCGACTATGTACATGACTCCGGGAAAACCGCGCGTCCGAAAAAAAACCTGAGCATGCACAGATTTCTCCGGACTGTTGATCTGGAATTTTTCGACCGATCCGGAATTAAATTTCAAGAAGCTGTATGAGTTCGACTACAAGAGGGTGTCCGGAATTTTTTTCAGTGTGATTTTGTCATTCGAATAGCTGTGCTCAATTGACATGGCCGGTTCAGAGGAACGTTTCACGTGTAGTCGAAGCTGTCCGGGATCCGTTTTTTTCCGGAGTGGAAAAAAATTTAATCCGGACCTTACCGATCCATTTCCACTTTCGTCCCTGTCCCTCAATCAATGTCATATTTTCTACTAGACAGAGTAGACTCTGGTCTGAAAAATGCAACACAAGATTTTTTATTCCGGTTGAATAAAATTCTAAAGTCCTGGAGGAGACAAACCTGTTGAATGCTGTTTCAGGATCTCTCTTGCAATTTTGTTGTTTTGTTTTTTGTTGCTTACGAGTCGTTCGAGTTTGAAACAATTCAACTCTGAAAGATAATTTGTAAATCTTTTGTAGAACATCGATGTGTATGTCAAAACTTTGATTTTTTAGTTCCATATTTAATTTCACATATTTCGAATCCGAGCGTGTATTTACCTCGAGATAGACAAGTTTGTAACATCTCTCGAATTTAAATAAAAAAGTTCTTTAATTGTTTTTGTCGTTGCAAAAATGTAATACCTGATATTTCGTAAGCACACTATAAATGTTAATTAATAGAAAGGTCACAAGTACTAAGATATGTTTCACTGTAAACATTTTTTTTCTTTAGCTGTAGACTTTTGTGGCACTTTATTTAGGTAGGTATAGCTTTTATCAGATCTGCACTCGTTCTATTCAGTGGTCAACCGAATAATGAAGCATTTTAAGATATGTATATTAAAAATGCATTACTGGCTACTGAATATCAGGTGTATAATTCTGATGGGATTAAAAACATTTTTAATTTCTTTTTTTATTATTCGAACAATATAGTACATACTGCAATTAACTTTAAAAAAAAATACCTTAGAGAATTTTGTTTATGTTCTTATACTCTACTAGATAAAATCATACAGAGTATTATAAGTTTAATCCAGTCAAAAAGTTTGTAGCGCATAGAACCAAGTCTCGGACGGAAAAAAAAGGTATACATTATTTTTTGTTTATTTGTGGGCAAAAACCTCAAATGCGTCCGTTTGACCGTCCGTCTGTCTGTCCGTGAAAACGATAACTGAAGAACGCCTTCACCTAGGATCTTGAAATTTTGAATCTGGTTGTTTGGTTGAATTTGTAAGGCTAAGTTCGTTAACGGGCAAAATCGTTCTACTCTTTCGGGTAGCTGCCATACAAAATGTCCTTAAAATGCGTATTCAAGAACATTGGTCGATAACTTCAGAAGGGCTTAAGCTACGTATTTAAAATTTTGTACGTATTATTTTTTTCCAATAGTTGGAGCTAAATGTATGATTATGTAAAAAAAATCATATTAGTTCTTCGTGTAGCTGCCATACAAATATCCTGTTAAAATGTTTTCACTTAATTTATGGAAACTCAAGTAATCTTTTAGCTACGAATTCGGAATTTTGTACAAATTAATTTTGAGTGAAAAAGAACTTCGAGGTTACTAGTCGGAGAAATCTTTTTACTCCTTCTGGTTATCTTCTATACAAAAAATTCTAAAGACACGCATTCAACAATATTTTCCGATAACTTTTGAACGCATCAAGCTACGAATTTGAAATTTTGTACACATTAATTTTTGAATGGTTCCAAGAAAAAGAATGAATATGTAAAAGATAGAGTGAGTTCTTCCTGCACCTGCCATGTGAAAGTCCTTGAAGAAGGAAATTTTTTTTCGGTGATTTACCCAGTTCAAAATATGAAATTAAACGCTGAACATTGTCACCTAATCGTCTATACATCGTACGCCTGCAGCAAACAAGTTTGCACCTAAACTCATGGAGTTGTTAAATTCAAATTTTGTTTAGTACCTATATAAATTAAGTAACTTCTTCAAAAGGGGACTAGTAAAGGCGTGAGGGGGTATTTTATACTAGGAACCGCTTGTGCTGGGAGCCTGAATCTTGCAATTTACATAGAGCTTGAATGGTGGAGCTATTTGGAAATGGTTGTAAAGGTTTAAGGAGTCTTTCCATCCTGTTTTGTGTAAAACATTCAAAAGGAAAACAAGAGGAATATAATTTTTATTTAATCACAATATTTTAAGCAGTAAAATTTTTTGTCTAAGAATCTAGAGTAGAGTAGTATATGAGTAGGGGAAGGTGGGGCAAAGTGGGCTAGCAAGGTAAAGTGGGCCCCCTTAAAATTTCTAGTTTGTAATAGCGCAATCTCTTAGCAAAATAAATTAAACGATAAAGTTTCAAGCATTGACCACAATGCCATCCACTTTAATTATAGTTCCTCGAATTTTCTCAAATTACGATTTTGGCACTATTTCGTGTAAACATCAGTGTTTAATAATTTGATTAAAAAAACTTGTTAGCGACTGAGAATTGTTTGAAACAGTATCCTTGAGATCGGGGTACGGATTGTGAAACTTGGAAAGTAAGATTTGATGATTATTTAAAAAGTATATAAATTTTAACATATGCTTACTGTTTAGTGCTCATTCGGGGTAAAGTGAGCCCCGGGCGAATTTTACCCCATACCAATATAATTTTATTTGATAATTAAAAATAACAATTTTAACATGGCTAGAATATACAACAAATGCAAATGGAACAACAGTGGGCTCAAGTTGCGATGAAAAATGCAATAGCTTCTGTTGCTGAAAAAAAATTGACCTAAAGAACGCCAGTAAATATTACTCCTCAAAGCAGAGCACGCTCTCAACACTCTTAATTTCATTTCAATTTATTAAGATCATATTGTTTGTCTTAATTGATCCATTGCCATATTCTTTTGCTACAGTTTTGGATGAAATTATACTATACCCCTTGGAAGGACTCACTTTACTCCAGTAGTGGGGCAAAGTGGACACTTTGAAGTATGTATAGAAAGATGTAGATAACTTTTTTATCAGCATCAATAATTTAATTTTACGAATACATAACTAAACTAACATCCTAAGCTATCGATTTTGCATGAAAAGAATTTTATAACTATTTTCCATTTCACAGAATCTCGATACAAACCTAAGGGGCCTTACTTTACCCCACCTCCCCCTATATTTCGATCTGTTTCTTTAAGGGGAGCTTGTAGGGTAAAAAAAAATAAAAATTGTTTGTTATCGATTGATTATTAATATTTATATTTTTCCTGATAAAACAAGACCAAAATCGCAACATTTGGCGGCCGGGAAGTGCCAAAAAAAAAATTCTAAGCTATGCAGAGTTTTAGCGATCAAAAAAATTTTTTCGCTTCAGTCGAACGAACAAATTACCAAAAAAAACCTCGGAACCTGTGCTCGGTTTACTTTTTATAACTTTTCTATTTTTTTAGATTACAGGAGGTGCGGGCTTTGTAGGATCTCATCTTGTTGATTATCTTATGATGCGAGGCCACGAGGTGATAGTCGTTGATAATTTTTTTACGGGACGTAAACGTAACGTCGAACATTGGTTAGGACATGAAAATTTCGAATTAATACATCACGATATTGTAAATTCGTTATTTATCGAAGTCGATGAAATCTATCATTTGGCCAGTCCAGCGTCCCCACCGCACTACATGTATAATCCAGTTAAGACAATAAAAACAAACACAATGGGTATAGGAACACATTTAAGCTTTTGGAAAAGTCAGACAAATGATTGACTTGTTTTCAGGTACAATTAATGTTCTGGGCCTAGCAAAACGTGTTGGCGCTAAAGTTCTAATAGCAAGCACTTCAGAAGTCTACGGTGATCCGACCGTACATCCACAGCCCGAAACATATTGGGGACATGTTAATCCAATTGGTAAAACATTATTTTTCCAATTTTATAGTATTAAAAATAATATTGGTAAACAAATTTATATAGGACCACGAGCTTGCTATGACGAAGGCAAAAGAGTATCAGAAACACTGAGCTATGCTTATGCAAAACAAGAAAATGTTAAAGTACGTGTTGCAAGAATTTTTAATACATACGGTCCCAGAATGCATATGAACGATGGTCGTGTCGTGTCGAATTTCATTTTACAAGCTCTACAAAACGAAACAATTACGATTTACGGTAATGGCAAACAGACTCGATCATTTCAATATGTATCCGATTTGGTGGACGGATTAGTATCCCTGATGGAATCGAATTATTCTCAACCGGTTAATATTGGCAATCCAGTCGAGCATACAATCGAAGGTGAAAAAAGGCGATGATTATCTTCGACAATTGAAACTAAATTAATTTCTTTTTTCATTGTCTCTACACAGAATTCGCTGTGATTATAAAAGATCTGGTTGGTGGAACAAGCATAATATCACAGGGTGCAGCCGTTGAGGACGATCCGCAACGACGAAAACCCGACATTACTCGGGCTAAGAAATATCTGAATTGGGAACCAAGAGTAAGTTGTACAGAAATTAATTTATAGTACATTGATTTTACAATTGAAACGTAAACTATTGTAGGTGCCACTGAAAGTAGGCTTGGATAAGACCATAGAATACTTTCGTAAGGAATTAGAACGATCAAATCATTCGCAGCGCAATGTTTTTGTGCCGGTCAACACGTCAGAGAAATTAGGAAAAATTCTAGTCTAAATAAACAAGATGCTGTTTTAGTTTATAAGCAAGGGATCTATATTTTAAAATAAGACAAACAATATTGAAATAGACTTTTGTATATTGATTAGAAAATAACTGCGATTCTCACTTTTATATAAAAAAGATTTTTTATACTAATAATTAAATTTAATTTCACAGATTTCTACTTTATTTTCATTAGTTTGTTTTATGTGATGTACATTTTGTATATACTGAATAAGGTACTTTTATTTTTTGTTATTTTCTGTTTTCTTGGAAAGTTATAATAATGATTTGTTTATAAAAAAAATTAATTACTTTGTAGTTTCATTTCAATGAAGAAAATTTAAAAGGATTCCTCTTAACACCACTCTTAACCATGTTTATTTTCAGAATACTCACAGTTTCAGATTTCTTGCGTGCGTTTTTTATTTCAAGACCCCTATATTCCCCATCCCCGTCTATCCATGGTGAAAATTAACAAGCATAAATCTTTAGGACCTCAAACCCTACAACACGACAAAGATAATTTCGACTAGGCAATTTCAATGGCTGTAGCCGGAAGAGTTCAAACAGGAAAGCAAGGACGAAAAGTTATCAACGAACTTCCCAATAGTTTAGTTGCACAAATTTTATTTCTCAACAATTTGATCATTACAAATACAAAGGCATCCTAAGGATTTTCTATTTCTCGCTCGTAACTCCAACCATCGTTTTTGATTAGGAACAAACATTTCGGGTGGCAATTTGGCTTTGTCTTCTGGATCGTCATCTGTAATAATATTCTCATTATATTTTTATCGACTATTTATAAGGTTGATGCCACAGTCCTGACAACACCGACTTACCATCATTCGGTTTTCTATATTTTGGTGTCGGCAATATCGAAACAATCTCATCAGGTTTTCGCAATAAAATTTTCCCGACACCTTCACACATTCGTAGCACTTCGTGTCTTGATAATTTTTCTAAATGTTCCGGCGCTACTGTCGGACATTCGGCTATCCATTTCGAAACACCATCGAAATCCTTAAGTAAATTTATAGCACCGCATCTACTGAACTTTACTCGTTTCAAATAGATATGATCAAGCCACGCTTCGCATATAATTTTCAAAGTAAGACTTAAGATTTCCGGATCTTTGGTGGCATTAACAATCGGTAGATAGATCTGTTTCATAAAGTAGCCAACATATTCGCCGCAGGTTTCCTGTAGAAGATCACATTGCCAGATTTTCGCCGATGGAAAGCAAAGGCTTAATGTTGCTAAAGTATACGTTCGACATGTCGATGATAGGATTTCGATAGATGCCGCACAGGTATTCTGAAATTTTGAAAAGAGAAGTTTCCTGTTCGGAACTCTTAGAACGTCTCTGACTTGAACAAACCTTCAATTTTAAAATATTCGCCTTAATTTCGGATATAAGTTTCGATCGTAGCGCGACACAAACTTGAATTAAAACTTCTAGAGGATCGGCTGGTACGAGTTCTGGAACGCGCAGATAGAGCAAATGATCAAGACAATTTCCGATATCGTTGTGTACCACCTTGAAGAACATTTCCATATTCCAATCGGAACAAAAAAACTTCGATTTTGATGTAGCCCAAAGTCGCATACTATGGACAGAGTGATCTACACAAATAATTAGTAATCTTTAAAAACAAAAACTCTACGAAGCTAAAATTTTTAACTTACCTAGTCTATGAAGGATTGGTATTTGCTCAACTATAGGCAATTGATTTGGTATAGTTGCGCTTTGATCGCAGCTATTGCAGAGGGTAGTTAATGTATTAAGCAGTTCACACCATAATTCTCCAGTTACTGTTCCTGGAACCTATAGTAAACATTTGTGAATATGTATTTTTTTATATCTTAATCAAATGATTTTTTTCCCATAGTACACTTATTGATAAATATTAAAGGAATCCTCCATCAGCAGTCTCCTAATCCAAGTATCTCGTATAGATTTAAGGGACTGAAGCTAGTTGTTCATCAGGAGGCAAAGGTCCGATTTCTATACAGGCGTCAACCCTTAGCTATCTTTCTTTATAGCAGTTCTCCAAGAATAAATATTAACTTTTCGCTTATCATCCCTTCTCGTGCTGCATCCTGAGATACATCTTTGTCTAAAACGCCCCCGACCTCCATCTTCACTACTGACCCCTTCATTAAGGTGAACACTTGAACATATTAAGTTAATCTACCATCCAAATGAGAAAGCACCGTACTTGACTATGCATTCGGCAATCTTTCATTTATCATTTGGTGAGAATACAGAGAGAAAACTGCATTAAGTCGTCCTCATAAGTAACAGAACTGAGCTACTGATCAGACTTGAGAGATATGGAAGAATTCGTGAAAAGTATACATCCTTTTTACACCCTCTTAGGTTTTGAATTTCAAAAAATCTTGAAAACACTTTCTAGGTATTCATATGAGGAATCAATGGAATAAAAACGAATTTAATATTTGGGAAAACCTAGTAAATATGACAAAAATTGTGAAAATATATGCATTCTTTTTTCACAAAACATTTTTTTTGCCCCCCTTCCGAACGCAAATGGATATTCGAATATTTTTTTAATCAGAATTACTTCCCTAATTGACTAACAAATACACACCGAGTTTCAACTTTCTAGCATAAGCCGTTCAATAGTTAGGAAAAACACCCCACCCCCGTACCATACTACCCCTAAAAAAAATGTATTTTTCCAACATTCCACTACTATAGCTCTATCTAAATACCAAGTTACAGCTTTATATCATTATAGGTTCTTAAGATATAAACATCGGAACTGCGTAAAAACAATGAAAAAAGAAATTAATTTAGTTTCAATTGTCAAAGATAATCATCGCCTTTTTTCACCTTCCCCCACCGTCACCCTCTACACCGATTTTTCACCCACACTCCCGTACACCACTGCCCCACCAAAAATTTTTTTCAATCTGTTCTCCTAGTATAACTACAGATATCTTTTAAGTTTGAATTGTGTGCCCTTACCGGTTTAGCAGATATAGGTAGATTTTAGAATGTGTCAATCTCGGCTTTTTAGCGTCTTGGACGCACTATTTTACCCCCCACTCCCACACCCCTTTATCTATATTGACAATTTTTATGCAAATAGGTCTACTATCAGAGCTCTACATAAATTCCATGTTTCAGCTTCCTAGCATAAGCGGTTGCTGAGATATAGAAACCAAAATATTTCGTCTAAAACGCTTCTCCCTCCTCCTCCTCCTTCCTTCTCCCTCATACCCCACCCCCTTACAATTTGGTCACTTCAAGGAGCCTACCCAGTCTATTCGTAAAAAATTCAATTTAATATCTCAAAGCGTTTGGGTGCTACGAGCCTTCAAACGATTTTGCATACGGCGTTCGGCGGACAGACGGACTGAAAATTTTTATTGCTTTTTTCGTGTCTACTAGTTATGAAGGTAAACAAATAATTTTTCAGGGTAGCAAATCTTTTTTTTAAAAAAATCTATCACAATACTATATTATTAAAATAATAAAGTGATTAATATCTCAACGATCTTATGACCTACGAGCCATCAAACAGGAGTACATGGCGGACAGACGGACATGTTTGCTTTCTTGGTGTTTTCTACATACATACTTCTAAAATGTCTAATTACAAAATTTTATTTTTAATGAACGAATGTTGTTTAAAAAATTTGTTTTTAGTGTTACTTTAAACAGTACGTTTTCACTTCTTATGGGCGTAATTTCAATTCGCTACGATTCGAATTTAGGGGATTATCCCTTTAACACATAGATGGATGGATAAAGCATCAATTTAAAACCCATCAAAAAAATTTGGCAGCGGTGGGATTCGAACCCACGCCTCCGAGGAGACTGGTGCCTTAAACCAGCGCCTTAGACCGCTCGGCCACGCTACCGCGACGAAATTAACGACACAAAAATCCGTTGTGGACGACGTCCAAACTAATTTCAAATGTGAATAAAATTTAAAATTAGATATACGCACCTCAAGTGATAATCCGCTGAACGATTGCTCGGTGACCACACCATCCGAACAGTTTAGTGACGACGCAACCAGGGCCACTCGAAATTGCCGATCCCACAAGGTGCTGGTGACATGGGTAGTGAGTGTCTCGCCGAGACCCTTTAGAGTTGAGTAGATAGGTTCAGGTGCATCTATAGAAACAGAGTCATTAGCACAATATTGTTGCACTTGGAGTGCATTGACTCAATGGTTACCTTCCGGTTGAATTAGCATAAGCCAATCGCGTAGCTGTTTTGCACACATTGCAGGTCGACATGCAAGTGGTGCATCGCTCCACCACAGCACTATATGATCTAAGGTGCTTCCGATTTGTGTCCAGAGGCTTCTTGTTCCGCGATTTATCCATTTCTGGAAGTCTTGGGTATTCGATGTGGTTTCTGCGTTGGAAGAAATTCATGAATAATGCGGTAGGAAGGCCGTAGGTATTTGAATTTAATTGGACGCACCGAAAGCTGTTGGGCATAGTTTGTAGCATTTTGCGATTATGCCAGCGATAAACGTCTCTTCGTCGAGTATTAGGTTTTCTAAAAGTTCATCTCGAATCGATATACGTTCGTCTATGATTAGTTTTGGGTCTTTCTCTGATAAGAAATTGTCGTTGCTTTCGGGAAATCTTTTATCGGCTTCCTAATCGAAAAGAGATTTAACTATCTGATTTTTTACGATTGTATTAATTGATAAATTTACTTTAATATTTATTAATAATAAAGTATTGTGATCGACCTGATATTTTTGGAAGCCAGCACACACAGCCATAGATGTACTTTTGGCTACTTAACTTTTGTGCAAATGTCAAGCTATGACGCTAAGATTTAGAGGGAATGGCAACAACAGATGTACCAACTTAACAAAAAAAAACAGAACTGAAATCGGAACAATAAAAGCGCCACACGGTGGTTACTCCGGGAACTTTTTGATCAAGGTGGTATATCTCAAAAATGGTACGAAAACGGTCATACATTTGATTGTATGGCTGAAAACGGTCCTACATAAGTTTGTATGGCGTAAATAAAAAAAATTAATAAAATTAAAGTTAGCGTTCAATTACATGATTCGTTTCCTTATTGAGTCGAACTTGAATGGCTTCTTTTTCGGTGGGCGACGTTAGATGAGATGTAAGAGCTCGCAAAATTTCAACACTAGAACTATCCGACTGAGCATCACCAGGACTTAATTCCAATTTACATGTGGCTAATAAACACGAGATGAGCGACAAACAACATTGTTCACTTCGATTTTTCGATACGATCTGTGAAGAAACTACACGTTAAATTCGAATTTCTTTTTTTTAAACGGAATTTTTGAAATTGCAACAATCGACCTGCATAATTATACCAATATCAATCTTTTTCTGCTGTAATAGAAGCGATGGAAACGTATTGCTACAGATTTTAGCGCCATACGATTTTTTCTCCGTTTTCAATTTAATTTCAATACTTTCGTTGTATAAGTTGCATAAAAGAAGAGCTGCATCTAATAAAAATTCGGAATGTTGATCAAAATCTAACATAGATTTTATCTGAAATTTACCGGTAAAATAGTAGTTATTTTGAATATAAGTAATTTTTTGAGCTTACCATTTTATAAATAACAAAAATTAATTGATAGTGTTTGCGATTTAAATTTTCGGCCATTATAAGGGCTTTCTTTTGTAGTAAGATTTTATATGGGCTGCGCTGCAACTTTTTACTAGCTGACGATGTTATCTGGCTTTTTAGATTTAACTGAAGTTCTTCGCTAATTGAAAAACACTTTCTGCTTTCATCAACCAGTTGTTGGAACTCCTATGACGAATGAAAAACAAATATTGATTGAACTAATTGTTACAATTTTTTGCTCATCTCGTTATTAGTTTTCAAAAGTTAATATAAACTATGTTGAATTCGGCGTGGGAGTAAATTTGTATATCAAAAAATTTAGCAGCAGTTTTTTCGTCCAATCTAATTGAACTGCAATATTTTTTTTAAATTTGGCGTCAGTAGTGTAGTATGCTATTCTATCAACCCAGGAACCTAGGATAGCGTATTTTAGTTCACTATAGTGACCGATGATTTGAAGTAGAGATGGGCAAAGCAGTTCCTTTTAGTGAGTGAGTGAACTCCGACTCACTCACTGAAATGATCTAGTTCAGTGAACTAGTTCCAGTTCTTTTCGAAGATCACTTACCCGGTGAAGGAACTAGGAACTAGTTCTTTTAAAATTCGGGTTGAATGCTAGGACCTAAAAAAAAAGCCTTCACTCACGAAGGAACTAGTACTTCTTTTCAACTTCCGATTCAATGTGAGGACCTTTCTTGAATGACACGAAGATACCCGCGAGAAACATCTTTGTAGTGTGAGATCCACCCCCATTAAAAACACTTCCCTTTTGTGTATTAAACTAGTCTGAAGACTAACCAATTTTCAACTGAATTCTTAACAGTATTCAAATTAGTAGGTCATCCATTGATGCTCTACATATAAATGTAACACACACATATAAATATGACTACTTCTTTTCAAGTTCCGATTCAATGTGAGGACCTAAAAAAAAAAAGGTCCTCACTCACGAAAGACCTACTTCTATTCATCAACTTCATTTTATGTTCGCAGTGAATGTGAGGCCCTAAAAAAAAGGTCATCACTGAAGAAGGAACTAGTTCTTTTCTAGCTGTATCACGGGGCGAAACGAACTACAGTTCCCCAAGTGTTAGATAGTGAGTTAATTCACTCACTCACTTCAAGGAACTGCTATTTTGGAACAGTTCACTCATGAACAACCCATCTCTAATTTGAAGCTCGCGAACTAGTTCGTGCTTTTAGTTCACTAGTTCGCGGGAGTTCAGTGAAAAATCGTGTAGTGTAAATGCCATTCAGTCGCAAACCAGTTCGTTATTTTAGTTCACTACACTAGTGACAATAATTTAGATTTACCCAGAGACTTCTATCTCTTGGGATATGATCTGCAATATACACCTCAATCGGTATCAATATATCTTTATAGAATAACCGCAGAGATATCTAAACGTCTTGGTTTTCTTGGAGAATGTTTGAAGATTTTTACGGCAGTCGAATTGGATACGAATCTACTAGGGATGAAACATGAAAATCATTTTTTTACACTAATTGGAGGAGCTGTGAAGAAAATTCAAATTTTTAAAATAAGAGTTTCCCCAAGGGTCGCAGTTTTGTGTAAGAGCTTCCTAAAGGATAAGGAAAAACGATTTGATTTATTAACGAATCCATGCTTTTCGAATTCTAATGGAGCTGATGCGAATTTGAACAGACAAACAGATGGACAGAGAGCCACAGATTTGCAGATATAAACCGTATTTGTGACTCGAAGCCATCATTCATCCAAAAATACAAAACATCATACACCACTATGTTTTTGACCAAAATAATCAACATGGGTCACGAAAAAACTAAACAACTATATTTCATAGATTAAATAGTTGTTTAGAAACTAAAAGAGATTTAGTTCCTTAATTTTCTGTTACTAATTTAACAAGTAAGACACATACGTAATAATCAACTAAATCCAAATTAATGCCAATTGAAAACTTTCTAGCTAATGTTCGAAATTCGCACTCAAGTTCTTTACTAGTTTGAAATAATTTTGCAATATCAGCACTATGTTTCGGTATCCATTTTGGAGTATTGTTCATGATGATACCAACAAAATAAACCGCACAATTTCACAATTTAATAGACGATAAAACTATTTACGATACGGAAATCATATGAACAATTGTCTGACTGCTAAGCTACAAAATTGAGCACTGACTAAAATACTGCAGAGTAGACCTGTAAACACGCTAACCTTGCTCCGTAAATGTCCTTCATTGCTTCGGTGTCCTTTAACCCTGATTTGGGGAATCACAGTCTTGATTCCGATTATAAATCAATGGCTAGGTTCTATAACCTTGCTCTATACCTTCTATACCTTGTTCTGTACATTGCTCATATCGAATTTCGAATTATAGAGTTGGTATGGTAACTATTAGACTACAGTATAGTCTAGTGTATCTTTTATTTAAAAGCATAGTTACTGTCATTATTGTGATTTTTTGCACATATTTCTTAAATAGTCAAAAAATAGAAGTCATTATTCACTGCAAAAAGATACTAAAGGAAAGTATGTAATTACTCTTTACAGTAGTTTTGTAATAAAAGTTCGTAACTGGCACATGAAGGATACTAAAGATATAATGGTGAAATGAAGTGAAGGTGTACGTTGCTAGTCTGCAGTAAAACCAGGCAAATTTAAAACTTTTTTATTAATTAGAAAAAAAAAGTCACGATAGATCTGAAATCAAACTGCTTTTTGTTCTAAATTAACTCAATTACTCAACTATACGATTTAAATAAAAAGATTGTATCATATTATCTACTGACATACGATTTTAATTGTAATTGGTGTATACAGTTAACTTAATTTCTTAAAGAAATGGTAAGATCAATACATTGACGTGTAACAAGTCGCACGTACTCTTGTTAATACGTGTGACTTGTCGCACGTACTTTTATGTGACTTGTTGCACGTACATTTTTTTAATACGTATGACTTATTCCACGTCCAATCTTCCCAATAGGGCCATACGTACCAGTCATTGTGTAGGGTGAACAAATGCTTCTTTATCTTCTTATCAGAACTGGATTCTGTAAACCGGAGCCGAGGACTAAAAAAAATATAGGAAAATTATTAAACAAATTGACCATTTTACATTCAGTAGACTCCATTGAAAATTCTATGTACATAAACTTAATTTTATCTTCCTGGCACAATTGAGCCCTCCTCCACACCTCACCACCCTTCTTAACCTGTTTAATCCTTTTCTAGTATCCCTTAAGACAACTACGAAGTTTCAGCCATTTGACATCAATTGTTCAGGAGATCTGAATTTTAGAATGTTTCAATCCCACACTCAGAAAAATCGATGTAATAAATTTAACGAAATTGCTTTGTAATTCCTATTTCAACAAAATTTTATTGATACTACGATTTTTCAATATTTTTAACGAAAATGTCATTAAAATCGTATCTTAAATATTATGAAACACATTTCGTAGAAAATGTCTTCTTATTCCAATGCGACGGTTTCGTTATTTCTACGTTGACTTTATTAAATCTTAGCGGCGGTATCGTTATATTTACGATAACTTTTGTAATTCGATGCGATCAATTTTATTTGCATTTTACCTAATCACTCCAGTACTCTGGGTGGCTTATTGGCTAGAGGACTTGCCTTCGGTGCATCTGGTACCAGGTTCAAATCTGATTGTCGACAAATAATTTTCGAGAATGGGATTGGGTGCCGGACTACCAGTTCACTCAGCTGTAAATTGAGTTAAAATCGGGGTAATAATCACGGACGAGCCTGTAGCTGACCACTTCACCTCCTAGTGGTCCCGTTGGTCTCGTAATGAAGTAACTTCAAAGCCTAGGCCGAGTGGGGCTGTTGGGCGCAACAGCATAAAGTCACACTTTTAATTTTTTATTTTTAAATAACGGAATTAGTTTCGTTATAATTTACTAAGCGCATCGTAAATTATAATTGATTTATTGGACTCCATTTCGTTGTATCTACAATACTTTTCATTAATTTAACAAAATCTCGATGTAGATTTAATAATACGCTTTTTATAAACTTACATAAGACTTCGTCTAATCAATGAAAAAGTTCTACAACAATCAAATCGTTCTTTTTACGAATATTTTCGATAGCTCGAAATTAATGTAAAAATTCGTAGATTTTATGGAAATTTTCGTTTATATTCTATTTAACATTTTTCTGAGTTCAGCTTTCAAGCGTTTTGGACGCATTGTTCACCCCCTACTCGCACACTACTAAATAGGTTCCAACTTTCAGCCTTCGAGCATAAGGGGTTGCTGAGATCTTGAAACCAAAATTTTTCATCTAAAACACTCTCCCTCCTTCTTCGAAATCATCCCGAAGATACATTACGAACGATTATTTCCGTTCCAATTCTTAGAGGGGCAAGCATTTTTAACATAGTACATATTCGATAATCCGCCGCCGTAAGTATATCTACTAAGAATAGAGTATTTTTACACTAAGTCATCCTTTTCTTTCTCGCATGTACACACTATAATCCACCGCTTCTTTTAATTTGCTGGGTATTATGGTGGCAGATGAGCAAACTTGTTCTCTTTTTCTAAATTTAATTTTAACTAATTCATAAAAAAAAAACTGTTGAGATTTTCAGGAGGTCAACGCAAATGTTGTAAAAGTTGCGCTAAATTAATATTTTCTATGTAAATGGAAATTAAACACCCATTTTGGTTTTGTATTAAATGCTTATTTTTTATTCACTTCTCGAAGTACAATTTATTAGTTATTATGAAACAAATTAATCAAAAATTTATAATATCCTTCTTACTACAGAGAACTGTAATTTCATTCCAATTGGAATATGAAACTCATCTGTCTAATAATTAATAAATTTTAACATTGTTCTTTTTGTATGTATCCTTTTTTTATACCATAATCTAAAGATTCATATTATAAAAATTCCAATTAACTAATATAGGTAGTGGATTATAATTATAATATAGGTACACAATAATTTTTAGTTTTTGTTATTATTGAATTTTGACTATTTACTGACTAACTAAACTTAGTTATAAAAAAAATTCTTGTATCAAAAGAACATTTAGAACAATCATAATATTTTCTTTTTTGTTTTGTTTGAAACTTCGTTAAACTATTGGCAATAGAACAATACAATTTTTTTTTTTTTTTCAAATTTGTTTTACATATGTCCATAAATGTAGTAATATTATAGCCAAGCATAAGCAATAGTCAACAAAAATGGAACTGCATAAAATGAGCCTATATAGCTTTTTAGTACTAATGCTGTAGTAAATTAATAATAATTTTAATAGATAACTTATGTATAAAGTTGTTCTAAAGATTGAACCTTTTCTTTAAAAATTTTCATTAAAACAATATTTAAAGCGCCTTAAATTAAAACTGGTAGCAATAAAATATATTTTACATTTATGCATGCTTTTTCTTATTGTATATATATTACGTATATATATGTATTTGAAGTCGGTAACCAATTTTAAAATAAAATAATTAATATTATATTAGAATCCAAAAAAGTTTTTATGTTCTTAATATTAAAGGATTTGAAAGATAATAACAATTACGGTACAGTATCTTCAAAGTATCTTAGATGAATTGTCACCCATTCCATCAGAGTTCCATTTCATCCAGATACAGGTAAAGTTAGATTCCAAAATCAACAAGGAGGAGGATCATAAAGGTATGAAAATCATTGGAAGTGAAATCGGATTGAAAAAAAGAAGATTTCTTAAAAAGGTTTACGTTTATACCCTGTACAGACTTTGCGTTTTAAACGCGTTTAAGTAAACGAAACGAACGAGTTAAAAAAGTAGTATTCACACTAATAATCAATGGCACAACAGCCCAAATTGGGTCTAGACCTTAAAGTAATGCTAGAGTAGAGTTACTTCATTACGAGACCAACGGAACACTAGAAGGTGAAGTGGTTAGCCACACGCTCGTCCGTGATTATTACCCCGATTTTAACTCTGGTACTCATTTACAGCAGAGTGAACTGGTAGTCCGGCACCCAATCCCATTCCAAGCAGATTCGAAACTGGTACCAGCTGCACCGAAAGCAAGTGCTCTAGCCACTAAGCTACCCAGACTAGTACTAGTATTCACACTAGGCAACTCGTTTTATTTTGATACATGGAAACTTGACGTGATTTGTTTTGATCAGTAGATATTCAGCTGTGTTTCATTATCAAATTAATGGTTTATAAATTATTTAAATCTATAGATAATGCAGTCGTTGCACAAGCACACAATTCAATTTCTGCGGCAATAAATAATTTCATTCAAAGTTTACTTCAATTTCCGCCAGGGTCGCGGTACATGTTTTCGGTTAAACGCGTTGTAGCTACGTTTATTCGTAAACGCTTTTAAACGCTACTATTATTTTTGCTTTACTGACTTTATTTTAATGATAAAGTTTTGTGGTGGCTGTATTAAAAAAAAAAACTACATACGCCCTAATTTTATGTATTCACATTTTAGAGGTAGTAGACCCTCAAACTCTAAAAGGTCTGTCTGTCCGCCGTATATGTTGTTCACAAACTGCATTGACATTCAATTGCTTGAAAGCACGTGTCGATAGTTTCTTCGAATTTTCACAAAAGGAAAATTGGACCAATCCTTATCAGGCTTAAACTTTCTGCAGAGTGAGATGTGACGGAAGAAGTAGAGGATTTTAGTTATATTTCAAGAACAGCTTATGCTAGAAAGTTGAAACATAGGACTTGGATAGACGTACGGTACTGGAGAAGTAGATTTGATATTACCAGATTGTGACCTACACGAATTTTCATATTATGAAAATACGATATCGTAAAAAAACAAATCGAATTATAATTGGCCTGATCGTTTTCCTGAAAAAGAACAAATTCCAGGCAGCAGATAAAGCTGAATTCCTCAGAATCACATTTTAAAGCGCAATTACCATTCAAAACCTTAATTTGCTTACTCTCGATCGCGAAAATAAAACCATCTTTAAAGCGTCTTAAAAATAAATTCAGTTAAATTAATCGATTTAAAAGCACTTATCTTCTCTATGAATATGTGGATATCTAAAATATTGATTATCATTACTGTTATTATTTAAATTTCTTTTCTAAATTGTGCCAAAAATATGCCTTTCGTATTATTTTAACTTTGTTCTTGGAATAGTAAAGTTTTGTTCAGATTTTACATTTTACTGTATTATTTTATTAATAGTGTATTTATTATTTATATTTAAATAATAAACTATTTATTTATGTTTCTCAATTTTGAAAATATTATTCATGCTTTTCCTATCTTATTCTTTCGGGTTTAATTTCCTTTTTGGCTCAAAAATGTTCGTTCCTTGTATTGTTTCTTTGAGCTTCGTTATTTGCTGATAATTATTTGATTTTTTTGATAATCTTTTTATAGTTTTGTCCAAAAGAATTAAGTTCCTTCATTACTCGGTAAGCATAGAAAAATTTTATACACATGTATTGAATTTTTGTGAGTATATTTTTCTAGATGCAATTAGTTGGTACTTAAAGTTTATATTTTATTTATTTTTTTATTATTATACTGATGTTTTTTGTAAGATTACTTGAGTTTCTAATTATTACTTTATTTTTTGACTATTTCGATTTGTTCTCTGTTTTTTTTTTATATTATTAGTCTTAAAATACTACACGCTAGTTTAATTAGTTGTTATGCTATTAATTATCATAATTCTTGTTTAGTTTATTTCTTTAAATTAGTTAGTAGTTCCACAGCACGTTTTTATATATATATATATATTTATTTAAAAGACTTATTTCTTTTATTGTTATTGTTAATAATCATACTATTCAGTATTCTATTTACATACCTAAGGTAACAATTCCCTATTCAATTCAAACATAGTGAAGATAAAAAAAGATTTTATCTTCTTCTGTCGAGAATCTTAATTACAGTTTTGATAATAATAATTAATGAAATAATAATATTTTGTATAACGTGTTGATAAATTACACTTGTCAGAGAGAGAGAGAAAGGGAGCCTAAATAAAAAATAATTATTAAAAAATACTAGGTAATTAATTTTGAATATAAACGCAATTAAAACTATTAGGGATTGTTTCAAAAGTTGTAAATAGGGTCGCAATGTAAGAAATTGTATAATATAATAAAATGCGTTATAATAGTTGGAGTATAATTTGATTTGAACTAGAAATCATAAATTCAAGAGCTTCATCAACTGGTGAGTTTAAACTATCGACACAAGCTTTAAACATTATTATTCAGAATTTATGAAGGAAGTAAATCGGTCGTTACTAAGAACCTCTTGAAGCGTTTTTCACAATCAGGTTGACGGAAAAAGGAGGGGTTTGGCTAAGAGCATGGTACAAAGAATTAAATAAAATCAGGAATGAGATTAGACAAAATAACCTAAAGACGAGATCGAGATGCTGCAAAATCTCTTGTTAAAAAAAACTGAAAAACTATAATTTTGTAAATTTGATTTTCTATTTCAGAAAATAAGAAATTCTGCTTTGATAATTTTATGATTTTGGTCAGAAAACCAGCACAGTTTGGATTTTGTGATTTTTCATAACTTGAAGACTTCATGAATCTCAAGAAGAGAGCATTTTGTGGATGGGTGAAAGAGAGTTGAGAAGGGAAAATTTTAGTTTCATATATTTGAGGCATCGGTCATAGTAGAATGTTGAAACTTGTGATTTATATATATGTATTATAAATATTATTTGATAGAAACACGAAATACCATATGAATTTGATTTTTGTGTTGAAATTTAGAGGACGAGATTTGAACCGGGGGAAATGGTAAACTTCTGTTTATGATATCTCAAGAACCATTCACGTTGCTGTGAGCTGAAATTCAGTGGTCCAGTATGTGTACGAAGTAGGTAAATGTCGATAAGTAAATTTGGAACGTATTGTTACATCCACCCTGGGAGTGGGAACCTACTCATCGCAATGACATCAGTTCCTGTAAGAAAACTACGCCTCCCAATATCCAACAGGGAAACGCAATGACATGAGTTCCATGAGGACTCCATATATCCAACTGGAAGAAGCAATGATTTTAAACGAACTGTGTTTTACTTGAAATCCTGGCAAACCCCTAGCTAGTATAATATGTTAAATTGTGGCTGAGAATTTTGTTCTATTAATGAGATATATAACAAAAATAATTACAAGATTTGATTTGGCAGTGGTGGTACACTGAGGTAGACAGCTGTAATATCTCAAGAAATATGCCTGATATCTATTTTTTGGTAGTATTAAAAGTATTTGCGCAGAGATTGGTTCTTAACGCACTATTGCGGAATCTGTTGGTGGTCTCATTGGTGTGTAAACTTCACGAAACAGGGTATCCGTCCCAGATGTTTGTGGTTGATGCAAATGTTTTTATCCAAGGAAGCAATCTTCTTGCAATATGTGAGCTAATGACTACGGATCTACATGGTGCAGAAAGTTGGTGTAATGACCAGAATCTTTCAGTGAATCCTGGTACTGAGATGATACTGTTCAATAAAAGGAGAAAAGTAACTTAGGTAAGTTGGCCAAAATTCTATCACGAGCGGTTATAGCTCTCAACTGAGGTGATGTATGTGCGGGTGGTCTTGGACCCGAAGCTTACCTTCAAATCTCATTTGAACTCTAGGTTCAGGAGCCTTAAGGATTTTCTAACAATGCCAAAAGAACCTGGGGACTTAGTCCCAAAATAGTGAACTGGATCTCTACAAGTATTGTCCGCGTATTGATCATATCCAGTTGATACTAGGAAGGATTTGCAGATTGTTCAACTCGATATTGCTTGGATGGAAATAGACACGATGACACCGAAGCTCAATTTTGAGTGGGGATTTCAGAATTTTATACCAGAAGTCACCAATTGGGTGTAGACAAATCTACTGAACTGTGAGCCGGTAAAGTGTTTTACACGGATGGGTCTCTAAAAGAGGATATTTCTGGAAGACTCAACTGCTGGGAAGTCGTTCATTTTGCTCAGCACAATTCAGACATACACAGGAATCTCACCGAATGGCGCACAGGCCGTTGGAACAATCTGGACCACTACAGACAATCATGTTCCTAATTGTGCCATATCTTAGAAGGAGGACGTTCCTGAAGGGATCTCGCTAACTCTCAGATATTGTCCTTTCCAAGTATTAAATTTCATGAAGAAGTCGAACCAGCTTGAGAAAACTAAAAAAAAAACTAGGAGGTAGGAGTTCACAGTCAGGAAGGTACGGTATTTTAACAACCGCCAAAATATGACACCTACCAAATATTTAGACTGGATATCGATTTGAATACAACTCACGTATTTGGGTGAATCCTCTCAATGAGCTTTGGATACCCTGGACAGAATATAAAGTAGTAGATGATATTCAATTACTGCAGCTACTGGCTCTCTGAAGGATAGTTGTACATAGTATTAATATATTACACGTCTTTTCATTGTTTTAATGATAATTGTTGCAAAAATCGTCAGTTTCGTTCCTTTACAGTATGAAATGCTCTTCATGTACCTACAGATCGTCTTGAACTTTTCGGCCATACATTAAAATGATATTATATTTTTTCTTCATCAACCAACGTATGCAATTCAACTTGATGCAGTTGTGTTTCACTTACCACTTACATTTTTATGCGAAATTTAAATCTCTTTTTTTTCATCTTCCAAACACTTTATGTCGAAATTTCGTAAATAATTGTCACATTTAAAGATAATAGTAAAAACGTATTTAATAAATAAAATAATAAGAAATAGTTGAAAAAAGCAAGAATTTTCGTGGCCATGTCCAAGACAAGAAATCAGCGAGTATTCCAAGTATGGTAAAGCAGTTCCTTTCAGTGAAATACTTCACTTTGAGTCACTCACTTGAAGGAACGAGTTCATTGAACCAGTTCCAGAACTGTTCATTCACTCGTCCCGTCAGTAGATGTACTAAGGACCAAAAAAAGGGATAGTGGCATTAAGTAGTTTATTCCCTCGTTCTGATGTAAAATATTAGGACCTAAAAAAAGGTCTGCGCAGTTCCGTGAAGTAGTTCCGGAACTCGTAAATGGTCGTCAGTACATTTTTTGTCACATGTCCACTGGAACTACAGTTCACAAAAAGGAGTCAGTTAATTCAATCACTCACTTCAATGAAGTGTTCTTTTGGAACAGTTCACTCCTGAACGACCCATCTCTAATTCCAGGGGATGTAATCTTAATATTTTACATTGAAGGGCGAGTGGAAGAACGAGGCCCGATAAGCAAGTTTTGTTTGGGCTTTCAAACCTAATTTTACTTAAAAATTAAAATAAAACAAAAATGAACATTAAAAACTTAAAAAAATTTTACGATTTCTCAAATCGAAAAATATACTATACAAACAAAACACTTTTATAAATATTTAATATTCGTTTTTGTTTATATTTTATTTTTAATAAGTTTATTGTTCTTTTTAAAAAATAAGCAGGAATAATAATAATGCAAAATGAAAAACAAAACATATAATGTGTCAAAAACAATTTTTTTTATCATTCTTTCATCAATAATTTTTTAAACATTCATTTTTTTTTTAATAATAATTCTGACTAAAGTCATTTCAAATTTGTCGAAATTTACTTTCTTCGTTATCTGCCAACAATAATTAATATTTTATATTAATATTTTATTTATTATAAATAATAATTATTTCCTTTACTTTTAGAAAAAGATAAAAAGAAAATACATTCTTTTAATTTTACAGTGAATTAATTAAAATATCATGTTGCTGTTTTTCGTTTTTCTTACTTTTCTACAATAAAATTTAATGTAAAGCACCTCAAACAAAAAGAGAAAAAAAAACAAAAAAATAATGTTAAAATTCTGAGCATAATTTATGTTTTTTGTTTGTTTATTCTTTCATTTTATTCAATTTTTTTTTTTGTTTAAATATAAATAATAATTAATTAGATATTCGAGCAATAATATAATGTAAAAGTGTCATCCCTTATACTCTCAAACTTAATTTGCTAAAATAGAAAAAGAAATCGTACAAAAGTGGACATCATTGACTAAAAATTCACAATTTTCTGTGTTTTTCTTTCGGGTTTTCTTCATTATTTTTCTTTCAGTTTATTTTTTTTAATTTTTATTTTTATATTTATATGACTAAATCGTTAAGCGTCGCTCTACCATTCATTTATCATATTGGACATATCGTCCAGTTGAGACTCAAGGATGTCTATGTTGGATTCGTAGTCGTCGTCTTCATCGTATGATCTAAAGGAGAAAATAGAACGGAAATAAAAGATTTATTAAATAAAAATATTTTTATTATATTTTTGTATGTTAATTTTCATAATCCTGCTGAAGAAAGTAATCAAGCTTGAGCCCAGAATGATCAATGAATTTTTTTAGCATATTTTTAATGTACAAATGTTTAGAGTATATATGGTTAGTTGTGATTCCCCAGGCTTAGAAAGTCTTAAAACAAAATGTCTACAATTAGTTTCATCCCTCCAGCTTGATCTGAATTACATAATACGGATCCCATCAAGCTGTTAGGATCATCTAAGTAGTCATTTTGATCAAAGGATTCGATTTCAGCATATTGGAACTCGACCTGTTAGAATCGTGAAGTGAACTGAAGTGAATATAACATGAAATTTGAGCAATGTAATTGTTTTAAATGTGGCATAATTAAGTTTAAATGTTTTTTAAATGGTTATGTTTATTAAGTGATGTGAAATTTAACTGAAAATTCTTGGCTTCAAGTAAGTGAAATCGATAAACAGCCTCCATTGTTGAGACTCTATGCACGCAAAATAATTTTTCCCTCAATTCTATAGAATGACACATATTCCTTTCATCAGATGCTGCAGGTTTTAGGTAAGATTTGAATTCATGAGCTCTAGATTCCTCGTCACCATACACAATGGATTTGAATAATGACCTGCTCTGTAGCTCCCAAGTCGGTACTCTATTAATTAGAGAATTCTGTCACTAACCTGATTTGGTTCGCTGTTAAGGATTAAACAATAAACTTCAACTATTTAGCATTAGTTGATCATAGATTAAAAAAAAATCAGAAATAGTATCTATGTTGTTACTCTTCCTCCACCTAAGTTATGTTACACCTCCATCATCAAAAATACATAGTTGACCCAGTGTAACTATAATATATCAACAATTTTAAGGCCTTATCTGAAGCTATCTGCAGATATGAAAGCTGCTTTCGACAAAAAGAACCAATGCAAAAAATAAAAACAGAAACTTGTCAAAATTTTCATGGTTTGTAAGATTTGGAAATCTTAAGTTTTTTGTTCCACCGAATCTCGCTAAAAATATTTAGTTTTAAACCAATAAACTTCAATTAGGGTACTTATGTACTGTCAACTCTAAAAAGTTTATCTTACCCTCTTTCCTTTTGCACAATATTTTGAAGTGTTTTAAGACCATGGGTGGAAGATAGTTCTGATGAGGACCTTAAACTTTGCTCGTATCTATCACAAAAGTAACTTGTCCGAAAGGAAGATGGAAGAAGTTAGCTATACTTATACATACCATATTTTCATATTTAAATTTTTTTTTTTAAAAAAAACTTTCCAGGGTACCGATTTGAGTGATTTTGCATTTCTTAAATAAGCCATTGTGTCATATATTTAACAAAAAAAAAATTCAGTAAGATTTTGTACAAGACAAATAAATTAATATGACAAACAAAATTTTGACGAACCACCAGGGAAAATAGTCAAATATTTGACATCGTGTCATACAGTGAAATACTAACTTCAGTACCGTCCGAATCATGATTGAGGAATTAAATTTGATAGTGTGGAAACCACCAGGGAAAATAGTCAAATATTTGACATCGTGTCATACAGAAATACTAATTTCAGTACCGTCCGATTTCTGATCGAGGAATTAGACTAAAAAAGTATGGATAAAAGGAAGGACTCTTTTTGCTTTGTGATTGATCTAAAAAGTCATAATTTTTGTCAATGATGTTATTTTTTTCAGTTAAAGGCTACCTCATATATACAGAGTAAACAATTCGCATTCCTTTACTTATGGAAGTATAACTATATTTTCAAAGTATCAGTGGATGTGGTATATTTTTTCAGACCGTCGTCCGCTGCGTTCTTGCACTGTAGTTCCTCAATTTCGAATATCAGTCAATTTATTCTACATACGTCGTGGATAAACAATTTTCTTCGGAAACGTCTCACAACAAAATCAGGGATATTTTTCATACATCAATAGAGACATTTTCGAATATATTTATATAAGCTTTACTATTGCTCACAACTGTTTCTTATTCTTCAAATCTAATTCATCATTTTTTAAGTTTTTCTTAACTTAACTGCTGCACACCCTGAATCTTCGAAATAAACAATTTGTCATAGTCGGAATGTTTTTAAGGTGCGTCTTTTATACGATTTTAATCATTAGTTTTACCAAATTCTTCTATGACACTACACTAGACTGGAGCAGTGATTCAGCTAAAATATTTTTCGTAATAATTTTGCCTGCTAATTACATACGTTCGGTGCTTAAGTATAATCCAATTATCTCACATGAGGTCATAAATGACATGGCACAATAGGAACATACTATCCAGACTATCTATAATCAGCATAATGTACATACTCGTTCATCATCACTATTTTGTATTTTCAATAATAACCACATCTAGCTTCGAAGCACAATACAGAGGGAGTATGTCTTAAGCCTACTCGCATTATAATCCGAATAATATACATACTCACATACTCGTATGATGTAGAGGAAGAGGTTATTCCCGGATAGAATTTCTAAATGAAATTTTTAAATGAGAATAAAATCGAGTGTTTATGCAATCCATACAGGCTTTAATAAATCTGACCTCAGAATATTGTTGTATTCAAATTTAGATGACCTCAGTTTCGTTCTAGCGATGATGTGGTCATTTTAGAGCGCAGTGCATTTTAATTTGTCAGTAAGAATTGGCCTTTTCTACTAGCTAATAATTTTTGAAAAGCGAGTCAATTTTGATCGCGATTTAAGACCCCAAAACAATTCGACTTCTTCAAATATTTACGATTGATTTTGTTTGTAATTTGTAGGTGCTAGTACCCAATGAAATAAATAAATAAATATTTAGTCCATGATTTTATTTGGGAAACCCTTTTTTTTGGTAGTCAGAAAGAAAGTAGAAAATGTTTTAAATCTTTCAAGTCACTGAGACGAATATTTTAAAAATGCAATAGCCTGATCATTGAGTTCAAATAATGCGGAAAATAAAATGGTAGCATTCTGGGTAGTTCAGTGGTAAACTATTGGGTATAGATAACGCAGGAGGCCAAGTCCAGACTTGGGCTGTCGCACCATTGATGATGATGATCGATAACGCAAAATAAAGAATTCGACAATATTTAAGGAGAGAGGTATTATGTTATGTATTTGTTAAGTTTGAAACTGTAAATGACTTAATACTTCTTACTCCATTATCTGAATCATATTTTGTGCCAGGCTCTTAGGACCTTCCTGGGCCATACCCATTTTCTTGAGGAAGGATATATGTAATTTAATACAGGAAAGTCTTTGAAAAGTTTTTAGAGATCAACGTAAGTTTACTATACAGACCAAAGGTAATCTGCATACACCAAAGTTCACCTCATATTTAAACCAATTTGGTTGTTCACTAGGATGTTTATGCCAATGAATGTAAAATGCAAAAACCAATTTCGGTTGTAATATTTTCTTTAAAAGTAAATACATGAAAAGGTAAACGATTCCGTTAATAATATAAAAAAAATCTTGTGAAAATACGTGTAGTAACATTATTTTCTGATTTTCTAATGGTAAAATTACAACTTATAGGCAATTTTGCTACGGGTAGTGTAAATTTACAACATTTTCATGTATATTTGTAATCGATTTTTACTTCATTTTCACCAATGTCTTTGAAATTTAACTACTTAACGTTGCACATTTTACAATGATAAATATTGTAAAAACTGTGTAAATGGTTCCACTTGCATGGATGATATGTTCTTGTAAAAAAATTTACCAGATATTTCGGCTTTGACTCTTCCCGGTACTAGAATGTGGTTTTCTATTTCTAGAAATGAAGGGTTATAGATTTTTAGGGGCGTTCAATTGTCTGAGATGCTAATTGAAATTTAATTGATTGATATTTCAATTAAATTAAGTCATGTTATAAGTTAACAAATATTTTCAACAATAGAATACAACTTTATTATTTTGATTTACAGTACGAAAGAAGTACCTATGAATAACATCTATAATACATGATGAAAATAATGCGATATAATAGATAAATATATTAAAAAGCATATTAGATAAAATAAAAAAAAATTAAAATTAGCAAACAATTAAAAAGTACAAAACAATTCATTCCAATTTTTATACGCTTACCCATCAAAGATGCTCTCATCCGATTTTTATATCAAATAATATCTTCCACCACCACCACCATAATAAATAAGTATAAATATTTTTTTTTTTTGCGAAAAAACCAGAGGTTAAAATTAACTAAAAATATATAATAAAAAAAATAAAATAAAAATAAAATATAAAAATAAATAAAACAAATAAACAGTCAACACATTTTTTTTTGTTAGATTGAATAAAGATGATTTTTGGCTCCAATCAAAAAAAAAAGGTTTGCATAAAGCTTTGTTCGATTCAAGAAAGTGGAAGAATATTGAAGATTTTTAAAAAAAAATTTCCGGTCAGATTTAGGATGTAAAAATTGGATTTTCTACAATTTTTGTTAATAAAAATTCAGTTCTGATGCGCCTGCGTCAATTTGAATTTTGAACTTGCGTTTCTGCAGCAGCATGAAATTAAACACCCCATCAAGTTGAACTTCAAATCAGATACCTAATCTGAACAAAACAAAATTAAAAGTCAACGCAGAAAGATCGCAGTCCAGCGATCTAAAGATCGTGGGTATATTTTTCATCGAGCAATGGAATTATCTTTATTAAGACGAACAATTTTGATCAGTGATTGATCGAAGTAGTCATTTAATGACAAATAAAAACACTGCAGGCGCTAATTTATTGTAAACTGAATATTCCAGAAGACAAGATTCACATACTCGAATACTCGGGCTTCCATTGAGACTGAGTCATTTTAATTTTGATACTCTATCCATTCCAAAAGCTAGTGAGTTGTACCCCTATGTCATCTTAATGACTGTCTCGAAACCCATACTATTTGTTTGCGTCAATGGCCGAAGAATGACCGAAGCCCGTCTGCAACATTCATAAATTTGTAGAGAAAATTATTAATTCCGGAAGTAGTAAAATCGGTTTTGTATGGGTTTTGTATGAGTTCAACTATTCACTTTAACTCGGGACAATTTTTTGAAAGGGATTTTCATCTGGAAAAATTCAAATACCTAGCTACTAACCAAAAATTTCTTGTAAATACTTTATTATTAAAAAATAGTAAAGTAAAATTGCCCTCACTTTTTTTAATTTTAAATTTATATATGTACATTATGTAGTCCATGGGCAGGCGCAAAAACTGGCAAATCAATAAAACTTAATCATATAATTTAAATTAATATAAGTCTACACAGTAAAAAATGTCGCAATCTTTACAATAATAATTATCACATTAAAATCTGTTACGTAAAGCATGTAAATTTAAATCAGAGTGTAAATTTAGACGGAAATCTATGTAAAATGGACTATTACATTTAAGTTATTGTAAATTTACTTCGACTGTATGAAATATACCTCTAAATGGTAATGTTACTATGAAAAAGTCTGAAAAATATATTGCAATTTGTAGTTTTACAATTAATTCCGATATAAGTAAACTTCTGAGGAAAAACTACTCGAAATGTATCGAAGGGCTTGAGTGCATGTGTGGATTAGCAATTGAAATGTAAAACCAAATTCGGTTTTAATTTTATCCTTTTTTGATTGGCAAAAAATCGCCAACGGTAAAGGTTGTAAAAGTTTTTTACTGTGTAGGTACTTAAAGTTTTAGATTGTAGTTATAATGGATTGTCCAAGGTTCTCAGACATTTTCGTTCAGCTTTGTTCGCCATTTGATTACTTTTGTCCCAGCAATGTACCTTGTTTTATTTCGAACAATTCATAGATTAAACTTAGTTTTTTGAAAGTCCTAATTTTACCAAAATTGAGCAGAGAAAATACATAATCAAACGTGATCTGATTTAGTCTGAAGTTCCACTGGCATTTTGTTAGTTTAATTTGAGAACAGAAGCTTCCGTATGAATGGAACGTAGTTCCAGCCTTTATAGAGTTGTCTATATCAATCCATTTCGTTATTTATGTCCATTCCGAAGAGGCAAGTTACAAGAGGAGTTACGAGTACCATCCATCATACCTGCCATAATCCCCAGCTTCAGCGTCTCTCTCTTTGTTTCTGAAATTCCTTCTCGATTGTTTCAATATATTTCGTGCTAGATTCATAGAATTTTTTTTAATATTAATTCCAAAGCCACAGGTAAGTTTAACCGTTTCATATTTTAATTTTTCAGGACTCTAGATATAACGATAGACTAGAATATCCCCAAAAAGTCTCGAAGATATTGCTTCAAGAGAGTTGGTGATTTTCTGCATTTTTTTCAGTCAATATTTGCACTGGTGTCCGTTGCACTATTTTTATTTTTCATTATTTACCATTTCTTATTCCAGTTTCATTTATTGCTAGTTTTTCTACTGTGCTATTAATTGCTCAGTAGGTGGCTTAGTGGCTAGAGGACTTGCCTTCGGTACATCTGGTACCAGGTTCGAATCTGCTTGGCGACAAGGAATTTTCGAGAATGGGATTGGGTGCCGGACTACCAGTTCACTCAGCTGTAAATGAGTACATGAGTTAAAATCGGGGTAATAATCACGGACGAGCGTGTGGCGGACCACTTCACCTCCTAGTGTTCCGTCGGACAAGTAATGAAGTAACTCTATCATTACTTCAAGGCCTAGGCACGATTTGGGCTGTTGCTTATTATTATTAATTGCTTAACTACATGAATTTTCGTTCCAATGTATTAGAGTGGCCTATAACCCATTTTATTAAATTAGTTACATCACCTATAAAAGACCCGAGTTGGTCTAGACTGAGCTGACTTAGTGTCTCTATAAACTCATACTGATACTGAACGGAAACAGCAATAAACTTTTACAAAAGATACTCCACTTTATATTATAAGTTTCAGACAATAGTGCAATTCCAGAAACCTTTTAAAGTTATGAGGGCATAAACATACATGCAAACAAAAAATTATCAATCCGATTTATTATGATATTATGATTCTATGCGAACCCATTGAATGCCGATTTTTAAGCTAACCCATGGACTACAAAAAATATTATTAATAAAATTAAACAACAGAACAGAATTAAAGACCAAATATTATGCCGGGGTTGTTTGTATTAGAAGCGAACAGATGGCATCAATTCAAAGCAACTTCCTAAAATATTGACTACTTTTAAAGTTATTATTTTCAAATGTTGATTATTATCGAGCAAAAATTGCAATTGTTGTCTAAATTAGCAAAGCCAAATGATGTAATATGCGCGATAGATTGATTCTAATTGCACTCTGGCCTAGGCGGCTAAGCAATGTACAAAGTTTTTTATTCCCGTGTTTTAATTAGCGGATACCGACAATTTCGTTATTGCCTTGCGATAAATAATTTAGATAGATATGGAAGGTACCATATTCCGGATGCAAATTATCTTTCAATGAACATTTTTTTTTATGCTGGGTATTCTCCAGAGTATAATTCGGTCAAGTTAAGGTTTAAAAGTATTTTTCAAATTTATTAATTATAAACATATTAGTAGTAGTTTTGAATTCTTGTGACGGTATGACGGTATGAAATTAATTATTTTTAATTTATCAATAAATTGATGCCATGTTGTTCGCAAAAAAAAAAAAAAAATGCAGGACAAAAACGGCAAAATTTCCCAAAATACCACACCATGTTTGTAACGATAAAGATTCTTGTCGGTTTTATTTCGTACACAAGGAAACACGCTATACGTTCGATTCAATATTTAAGACAAAATACCATAAATAAGTAATTTCTACGTAAACAAGAACATACGAGTAATAAGTACATACCCTTGAGTATCTCCACCTTCTTCGGCGACAAGCAGCTCATATTCCTGAGCGGCAAATCGATCCCAGTCTGTCATCTATAATGCAAGTGAATGTGAAAGAGACGAAATTAAAGTTAATTATTTAAAATTCATGGGACAAGAAGGAAATTAATGGTCACATCACATATAGTAAAAATAAATTACGTACATCGTCATTATCACGTTGCGTTGCAAATGGATCTCTTTGTTCATGTTCCAAGTATTTCTCTAAGTTAAAGAATGTGTCGAAGAAGATTGGTGTCATTCGACATCGTTTTAGGTCGCTCAGTGTTACACAACCAGGCCGGACTGGTTTAATCATATCTAACATCTGAAAAGTAACACAAATTTAAAAAATTAATTACAGTTTTATCGATAGTCTCAAAAGTTATTGTTGTTTGTTATTTTACATGTGCAAACTCTCAACTGCGATCATAGAGCTACTGGAAACGAGAAGCCACCGATTTTGTAGCTTTGAAGCCAAAAACACGATGAAAAGTGAGATAAAACAGGGTCGTTATATCAAATCGTTGTGTTTTTAGCGTGTGAGTGAGTGAGACAAAACAGAAGCGTTATGTCAATTTCTTGTTGTTTTGCGTCCAAGTGAATGCGACTACTTCCTCCACCTTCAACTCAATCGCTGCCTGTATCTCTATGACAGCGATACACTACATTTTTTACAATATCAAAACATAAGCTCTCCCATTTTTACGAATTAGCTACTGGGACAAATTTCATTCGGATATAATTCGTTGATCCTTTGATAACAACATATTCACCCTCCGATGAGTGAAAACATTCTACCACTGAACGAAAAGCTTGCTTCCGAAACAGTGAATACACGCTAGTGTACCAATGTATGAGAATTTTTCGGATGCGGACGCAATCGCCAGAGCGTGCTATAGCTTGAAAAAATACCGATGCTGAAAGGTTTTTGTATTTGATACACGAAGAGGCTAATTTATAGAATTTCTTCATATTTTTTATTAATTGAAATATTATGCAGGAAAATTTAAATTAGTTTTTAGGAACGTGGTCAAAACTTAGTTTCAGTTTATAACTTATCTCTTTCGTCTCGCTTCTCTAAGTACATATAATTACAACGCAATAATCGGAAATTCGGTGGGCCAATATTGAGGTTCTTATAATGCCCCACGCTGGGCGCATTTATCTTGACCCACGCTGGGCGCCCTTATTATGGGTTACGCATTCTATCAATGAACGAAAAGCTTCCTTTCAAAACAGTGATTACACGCTAGTGTACCAATGTATAAGAATTTTTCGGTTGCGGAACACGAAGCGGCTAATTTAGAGAATTTCTTTATTTTTTTTAATAATTAAAATATTATGGCGAAAAATTCAAATTTGTTTTAGAAATGTGGTTGAACCGTAGTTCGAGTTTATTACTTATTTTTTTCGTCGTGTTTCTCATAGTACATATAATTACAATGCAGTAATCGGCAATATGGTAGGCCAATTTCGGGCCTTTATTACGCCCCACGCTGGGCGCCCTGATTATAGGCCACGCAAACAATGACATTCTACCACTGAACAAAAAGCTTGCTTGCGAAACAGTGAATACACGCTAGTGTACTATTGTACGTACTCCGCCATAGCCGGTCACAAGCCCAGGTTGAAATAAGGAGGAACGAGTGAACACATCCTGAATGGCCAGTAACACCAGTGCGTCTCAAGAAGTAGGTCTGAAACCAGTATAGTTAGACTCGTGGCATAGCTGTGAGAACTCCAACACACCATAACACACTGAAAGTTTTTCACACGTCTATGTACTATAGACCGGGCCCTCCCGGTTGGGGGTTGGGCGATGGGCTAACAACCCATTCCAGGAAAAAAACCTATTGTTCCGAAAGCAGGACTAAAGCCTCTGAAAAGATTGGATCAACGGCAACGACTCTGGCAACGCATTATTCTGCAGGCCCTGGCCCGATTTGGGCTGTAGCGCCATTCATGATGATTACTAACATAATGTACGAGAATTTTTTGGTTGCGGACGCAATAACCAGAGAGTACTAAAGCTTGAATTAGTCGAATAACACTTCCTGTAGCAGAAGTGAACATGATGTGATCCCAATACGGAAAAAGAAAGCAATACCTTATAATGGAAATTAAACTTAAGTAGAATTTAGGATTGATCGCGCTATCTACAACCATTGCTAAATTCGAGGTTTTTCATAATGGCGTCGCTCGCTCAAATCGACACTTTAAAGACCCATAGACGCTCACGCATGTTGTCATTCTTCCATGACTGTATGGATCTGAAACTTGAATGTGTGGGTCTGCCATCATAGAAATCAAAAAATTTTGATTTTTGTAGGCGGAGCAAAAATGTATCGCGACATGCATGAATGACACTCATGCGTGCGCGTCTATGGGCCCTTTAAAGCACGTTCAGATCGCAAATAATTTCACTTACTTGACAAAGGCAGTCTTCAAAAGGCAAAGTCTCAATTCCGATTGATTCCATACGTTGCTGCTGTTCCTCGTAGAAATATTCAAGTTCGTACATTGAAATAATACCATCGCCATCTAGATCCATACAACGGAACCAATACTCGATGGCTGTAATATTTGTTTTATCCTCTTCGGATAGTAGAAACCACACGAAATCTGTATAGGACATTTTTGGTCCGCTCGGACCGCTAACGCGTGCCTTACCGCCACGCGTAACACATCCCGAAAATATCCGCTCAATAATTCGTGTCGAAAGCGCATGATCGTTATGACGGGCCAGATCGTTCTGATCAATAAACAGATCATGATCACGATCAAGTTCCCAAAATTTACAGTAGATAACGTAAAAGTGTTCGTAACTAAAGAAGGCCATAATTTGATTGATATCCTCCTCTTCTTCGAGCAGTTGGATAACCTGGAAAATTAAAAATTGTTTTTTTTTTAACAATATCATTTTGAATAAGGATCGCTTTCGTGTTCAAATTTAAGCCTTACCTGTAACAAATTCGATCTTCTTAATTCAGGTACTGTGATTTTTCCCGACCAACATCGATTGACCGAATAAAATATTCTAGCGATAACTGTATGTACATATCTCGAATGGAACTCCGACGCTTCCTTAAGGAATGCCAGTCCTGGATGTGTGTCGACAACGTCCTGTACGAGTGAGGCTAAGTCTTCGTGGAGTATGTAGGGCCGTGACCGTTGGCCGCGTGATAGTATATAAATAAAACGAGATGCTGTTTCGTGACAGTACACCGACATTCTGCAATTTAAGGAAATTAATTTTTTTCTCACAGGGAATAACGACCAGTTTAATGCTTCTAATATTATTTGACTTAAAACATTATTTTAATTTGTATAGAAAATTTAGAGTTGCTGTCTGTATAGAGCAAATATAGGGAGGTTGTTTTTTGTATTTCAAGACCGGCTTGTGCTACAAAGTTTAAACTTAGTATATACATATATGCACCTACTCTAAAATCAATCTATGAGAAACACAGAAAAATTGTCAGTGAAAAGGCACTGTTCGAAGAAATCCTATGGGAGTTTCCTAAGGCCCATGGTGGTAGGTCGTTCATATTTATAGGTGGCTCGAAGAACACGCATGGGTTTTGCGTGAAACTCCGAATGGTGTACAACACTAGACGTCGCAACCATGTGTTTCACCCTTGACTCTTTGGGTGTCATGGGACCCACAAATGGGTGTTTAGGTTGCATCCATGATAATAGAGGAACTTGCATGGATGTACAATCTTATTGGATTGTCGCAAGAACTACCATTGGTGTACACTTTTTTGAATACCAATGGAATTTGTTTGACCAGTGGAGTGTAAGGGTGTATACATTTTAACGAATTTCGTCATATCTCTTTGGTCAATCTAGAAATCGAATTAATTTTTTTGCGGGTTCTACAAAGAAGCGCCCAGAGTTTTTCTTCCAGAATTTATCGATGTTCAATCCTAAGTAATTCTGTTGTGTATGTTTTCACGAATTCCGACATATCTCTTAGGTCTAATGATGTATACTATAATACTACTATGGGCTCTATATATTATTGCCTATAAATTAAATTCAGGATTTTGCTATATTGAACCCCTTAGGTAATTTGAAGTAGTAGTGCACGTTTTTATGAATTCCAACGTTTCTCTTAGGTCTGATGAGATGTTGTATTTTTTTTTTTTTTTTTTAAATTACAGTCCGTCTGAACGCCGTCCGACGTAGTCAAAATTGATTGAAGGTTCTCAAACTTTTTGAGCTATTTAATTGAAATTTTGTTTCTAAACTGAGTAGACCATTAGACCACTTAGGTGGGTGTAATGGGGAGATGGGACGAATATGTAGACAAGAAATTGATTTCCAGTTCTTGGCGTTCGTTTACGCTTGGCAGAAATGAGTATTGAAATGGGGAGGATAAGAATTTTTGTGAAAAATTAGGTTTCATATCTCCAGAGCTGTTTATGATAACAGACCCTTAGCTAAGAAAAAATATCTTAGTAGTAGGAAGAACAATAGCTGCATATATTCCAAAATAAAATTATTAATAGCTGCAGCTTGGTATGAAGGTGCTAAAAACTTGAAACTTAGTGAGTATATGCAAATTTACATAGAAGAGTAATTTGTGAAAATGGGGTGCATTCATTTTCACGAATTTCATCATGTTTCCTAGGCTTGCTAAAATATTGAGTTGATTTTTCTTCTACGCGTTCTTCAAATAAAGCATATAATGTTCTTTCGGAATTTTTTTTAAATTCCGACCCCTTGTGTAAAGTGGTTGAATAGATTTTGACGAATTCAGCCATATCTCTCGAGTTTGACAAGATATTGATTAACTTTTCACTTCGTCCGTATTTTTATACATTGACCTGAAATCGCTTTCAGGTTTTTACCTTTTCAATCTCTAGAACATAGCGTACTAGTTTTCATGAATTCTTTCATATCTCGTAGGAGTGATAGAACATCGAATCAGTTTTTACCTTTTAGGCCTTTCTTTATCATCATCTAAAAACTAATTTCAGGATTTTTGGAATTTAACACCCAAAAAGGATTTAAGAGGATTGCACATGATTGCACAAGTTACGAAATAAATCTCCGGTTTGGTGAGATACAAAATTGTGCAGAGTCCACAAATAACGCCTACAAACATGATTTTCTGATATCCAACCACCTGATGCGATATGGAAGTAATTTTTACTTCCAAAGCCTTCCTATGTAAAAGTTAGTTTAACGTTTTTTTTTTTTGATATTCAACCCCAATAGTGTGTTTTCACAGTGCACGACATATTTGTCAGGTTGGATAAAATATCAGACTGGTTTTTATTTCTACGGACTTTTTATACAATCGCTTACAAACTCATATCACGTTTTCGATATTCAACCCCCAAGGTGGTGTAGAGTTCGCATATGTTTTTACAAATTTCAACATACCATCTTGATCAAAAAGTTCCCGGAATAACCACCGTGTGGCGCTTTTATTGTTCCGATTTAAGTTCTGTTTTTTTTTTATTAAGTTGGTACATCTGTTGTTAACATTTCCTCTAAATCTTAGCGTCATAGCTTGACATTTGCGTCATAGCTTGACATTTGCGTCATAGCTTGACATTTGACATTTTTGATCAAGGTGGCTGATGAGATATCGAATTATGTTCTCATTACAGAGTCAATTAAAACTTAGCGGGCTTTTATTAGTATCTATCTAAAAATAGTTAGACACAGTCATGATCAGAGTGTAATTGTTATAATAAGAAAAGGTTCTGGACAAGCTACAATTTTCTATAAGTAAAATAGATATGTACCGAACTGTTAGCCGACTTCTAGTTTTCAAAATTTATTTTCAAGATATGGTTGCTCTATTTCTTAAAGGACACTTCAGTTCGTGTGTCACCACCCTCTGGAGAAAAGAAGGACACCGTGGCTCTAATCGAGATGTTGTTTTCATGAAATGTGTAGTATTCTAATTTACTACCCTTAGATTAGACTACTACCGTGACTATCATTACGCAGTCGAATTTCGTTTTATTTTTTTCTTTGGCGCGACAGCCCCAATTTCGCCATGGCTATATTTCTCCGGATGAATTTCGGACGGGTCCTCGATAGATCTGGGGTTTCTCCCCAATTTCTGTAACATAGTATCTAACAATAAACTTCTTTCTTCCGGAGATAGGTTGTATGTTTATTGCACACCCACCGAGGGGTTGGGTTGAGATATACAAGAAGAATTGAGAAGAGTAGAATAGGACCTACAGAGCACCACCCTTACGGAAGTTAAGATTGTCCTAGATTCAGATAAGGTTTGTTCATCAAGAGAAAAGCATAAAAATATGTAAGTATACCTACTATATGAAATCAAATAATCTTATAATGTCAAGAAAATAAAATACCAGCTACTAATTAACTTACTGTTTCCAGAAATCGATAAAACGATATCCGTCCACTAATCCAGAGGTTGCATGTTGTGTACAGGCCATCAACGGCATTCGCCAATAAAATGGAAGTCCACAAATCTTAAGGATATGATGAAAGTCATCTTTCGAGACTTGGTTATTTGGAAATGAATCAAATGCGGATACGAGTCGTTGAAGTGTTGTCTCCATTGTAATGGTTGGCAAAGGTTTGCCATGTGGAAAGTGAAACCTGCAAAGATAAATAAGAACATAATGAAATTTCCTTCTTGGCTACGATATGATTATACATGAGTATGTTACATTTTATAAAGGTCCTTATCGAAAAATGATTGAGTTTATTTAGAGTGTAACTGATTTTATTACTGAATTGATTTCGAACGGATACTACATAAAATACAGATGTGCGCATTATTTTGTTTGTGAGCTGGGCTCTTGTTAATAAATCGAATAAATTTTTCGATCCTGATATTATAAACCAATTTAGTGTTCTTCAAGATGGGAGTTAAAAGCTGTTCTTTCGAACAATTTTCGAATGCCTATATGTTTTTTAAATTAAGAATTTCAGAGACAGATGATGAACATGACGACACTACATAAATTCTGTGTTATTAATAATTACGATTTTAAATGGTATTTTAGTGTCGAATGAAATGAGACACAACATTTTCTTCATTAGCCGATTTACTTTGCACATTACTCACCTGAACACAGGCTATTTTTGATTGAGCGTAGGATGTTGGTGCAATCAAACGCCCTAACACTCTTCAATTAATCAAATCAAACTTACATGTACGAGTAGGTGTGCCTACTATCAATATTCATTACCAAAATAAAGGTCCTGAAGTGTTGCTTTCTGATATACTCAATAGAAAATTTACAAAGGGGCTTTAGGTGATTCGTTAAGTCAACAACAAAAGTAATAGTAACTATTGTGTCTATAGCCTGAATATTACTTCTTCTTTGGAATAACACAAACTTTAGTATTCAATTAATTAATTAGGAAGTAGTTAAGTCATCAAATAGACATATGCCTATATAAGGACGCTTGAAAGGGATTTGATTCATTAATAGGAAATAAAATAAATAAAGGTATTTGTAAATGTATTTAATATTAGGAGGATATTTAATGTACATCGTCAGAAATTGAGATCTGGTAAGTAGAAATTTCACAAGACAGATTATGGATTAAGCTGTAATTGAGGCTATAATTTGGGGAAAGTTGTCATCAGGTGCTCTAATCAAAAACAAATGAAATATGTCCAGAAAAACACATAGATATGTAGCTATTAAGGCAGCAGCAGGTCTATTGTCCAATGCGGCAATAATTCACACAATTTCGATCAATTTATGTTGATGTAAATCGAGTGCTAACAAATCAACAACATTTTATTGAGTCAATAGAATACCCTTTGTGATTTTTACGCGAATGACCTTTTGAAACGAAAGTAATGTCTTTCACGAAATGGAAAAAATTCGTGCAACCAAAGAAGGGAAACTATTTCAGGTAATAGTTCGAAGTGTGGTGTTGCTATCGACACAAAACTCACCTGAAAAAAAACACTTAAATGACCTTTAGCATATTCAATGACTGGGTCACAGACTCATTTAGCTGGCATTAGGAACTAAATTCCGAAATATGCACTATAGCCCAGTCTAGTGCAGATCAGGAAAACACCAAGTCCACCATTAAAACTTTTTATCGGCCAACTATTTAGTTGGTCAACTTTAGTGTACATACCAAATTTGCCCAACTAAATAGTTGAAGTGCTTGCTTATTCCCTTCTGATTAACAACTTTGCCAGCTCTCGTTTGACTGTTCTATCAGTACAGAATATTATGAGAGTGCGCACACCACCAATCGATTCAATGAAAAAAGGCTGTAGATGCGGTTGGTTCTTCGCGCGTATCATTCTCAATGTGATTCCATCTTTACTATTCAATTTATTGCAGACATTTGGTGTTTGGTATTTATTTTCTTTATTATTCCATTCATTTTCTATTCGTTGGCAATCAAAAAAGAGCTACAACAGGAAGAACACTTCATCTTTAATTTTCATTTAAATTAGGTGTAAAACCACACGACACAAAATTTCTCTATCGTATTTAAATCGGATTGCCATTTCCATTCACTGCCCTTAAGTTGGTTTGCTCCTTTGTTCTGGCATAATCTGGAGGGGAACAATCATACAGTTCCCTGGAATATCCCAGTGTCCTGGTACTCAGAACAGAACAATATTGAACTGTTCTGTCATGTCCTTAAGAGATTATTGACATTCTACGACGACCTTTGATGTTGTCGAGGCCGATCCCAAGGATATTATTGCCAAACTTTATTTTACATTACACCTCAGCCAGGACAAAGCCTTTTTGATTACCATGAGCTCCTCCTGATGGACACTACAGTAGTCTGGGAGATGGAAGGAGCTGCCAATGTTAAGCATGCCAGAGAAAACACCTTCACAAAGAAAGAAATCATAGGTAAAAATGCCTAAGTGCTTCGGCATTTAACCGTCAACTAAGGCTTTTAGGTAAAATACCTAAAATAAATAAGGTAATATTACATTTTTCGTTCGAATTTACCTAATTTATTAGGTAATATTACATTTATTTTAGGTATATTACCTAAAAGTCTTAGTTGACGGTTAAATGCCGAAGCACTTAGGCATTTTTACCTATGAATTTCATTCTGTGAGGTACCCTGCCTTCAGTTTGGGAAACGCCGTATGTGGACGGACTATTCCATCTGTACCGAATCCCTTTCCCATTTTAGACGGGTGGGGATGATTGTTTGGAAATTTTTTATCCAAATCATAACTGGGGTGTAGTCGGTGCTTTCAGGAATATTGTTGAAGTGATTCAAAATTTTTTGAGTGACCTGCTTGTATGCCAGTCCACTGTGAAGAGTTTCTAGGTCGAATGGCTGCTATTCACTTGCCAAAAATGTTTAGGGGTGGAAGATTAAATAGCATGTCTAATGCTGCATAGTGAGTTGTTCTCAGAGCTAGGTTTCCAGTGAAGTTTCTTGTTCAAAATAAAATCCAAATTAGAGATGGGAAAAGCAGCTGCTTTTAGTGAGTTAGTTAACTGCGACTCACTCACTTGAAGGAACAAGTTCAGTGAACTAGTTACAGTTCATTTTGAAGCTCAGAGTGAACGTGATGACCTAAAAAAAGGTCCTCACTTCCCCGTCGAAGAGGAAGTAGTTCCATTTCAAGGTGGCAGTGAATGTGACGACCTAAAAAAAATAATGTCCTCACTCACGAAGGAACTACTTTTCAAGAGCTTCACATCGCAAAAGAACTAGTTCCTTTTGAAGCTGTGTCACGTGTCATCAAAAGGAGTTAGATCACTTACTCAAAGCGTGAATGTGATGACCTAAGAAAAAAAGCGGTTCTCACTTCCCCGGCGAAGAGCAAGTAGTTCTGAAATTCAAAGAAAAAAAGGGTCATCACTTTCCCAGCAATGAACTAGATCCTTTTCAAGTTCGGAGTTAATGTGAGGACCTAAAAAAAAGTCGTCACTTCCCCTGGAAAGGAACTCATTCCTTTTCAAGATGTGTCACATGGCGAAATGAACTACAGTTCACTAGAAGGAGTGACTTAGTTCACTCACTCACTTCAGTGAACTATCAGAACTTCAAAATGGGTACTATTTTTGAAACATAGACTTTCCGTGACCTTTCACAGTGTAAAACTACCCCTAGTGACTCGGCTACAGGATATTAGAATTTTCTTCCTGCTTCTATTCTATCTCTTTACAACTGCATCCCTATTAAGGACAATTTCCTTGATAAAAATATACTCAAATTTCCTGGCTCTTACATCCTGCTTTTCTGTCTGGTTACAGCCTTTCAGAGTAGCTCTGATGGCACAACTCCTAAGCCGCTTAAGTATTTGTAATAGTCTTGAAAAGTCTGACTGTGGTGAAGCGGTAGTAGCTGTCCTCAACACTCATGTCAAGGAACTTCACATCTATTCTCCTTTTTTAAAAAAAGGACGTGTAGGTACTAGGAAAACATGCGAAAAATTCTTCATATTATTCTCGAAATGTCTGCGCTACAACAATTCTAATAGATTGTGAGTATGCAGTTTTTTCCTTATTGTGTTTTCTTATGAACAGATGATAAAACCTACTAAGTGGGTACACCTCGACCATATAGAGAAGTACCTACTATACGGGAAGTAGCGAAATAATTCAACTTAAAAGTGTAGACATAAGATGGAATTTAAAAAAACTCACCTTGGAATATAAACATTTTTGGAGGAGCTCCGTATGTGTCGCTGAAGTGTCGTATGAGTTTGTTGCGTTGGTTTTGCAATTGGTTTTGTCTGAAAGAAGACCGAAAATAAAATGACAAACATTAGTTTTGTTAAAAAAATATTTTTTGTTTTTTTTATGGTTTTATTAAGATCATTACGCTAATATCAATATCAAAACATACGCGAATAGTTAATACGTTAAAAGAAAATTCCAAAATGAAAATTAATTGAAACGCCCCATCATAGCCCCGTAATGGTGCTGTTATTATGGCACATATGAAAGTTATGGGTGCAGTTTTCAAATAAATCTATACCAATCAAGTTTCTATCTACCTGGCGAAATCGATTTTTCATTCAATTTCGCGATATTTTCTGGCTCCGACGAACACCTAATGGCACATGCCATGCATATCATCTGATTTTGTCGTTTACTGAAATTGATCCGTAACATCACAGATTGAATGCACGGGAAATTTGAATGCGAGGTTCATCAATTATTTTGCTTATAAGGTCACAGGTACGATACGTGAGACTAAATGTCTAGGCCAATTTTATTACAACTTGTTCATGAATAAAATTATATGCAGTTGGATAAAAATCGGAAATATAAATAAAAGTTAGCAAAATTATTATAGATTGGTCAATTAGTTTTATTATATTATAATTTAATAATAAAGTAAAATAAAATAAAAATAATTTCCGGATTTTCACTAAATATTTTGCATTTTGTATTTATAAGATTTTTTATCTGAGTTTTTGAGCAGTTATGACTTTAAAAGTTTTTCATTAAATTGTTTGTACAATGTATGAAAATGCATTTATATTGTGATGTCCTCAATGGCAGTGGCCAGGACAGTAGTTGAGCCCAGCTCGTGTTGGTGTTTTGCCCCAGAAACTACTCTGACGCCGAAAAACAACCAACAAAATTAGCATTTATGGAAGCTCCAGCATAGAAGAATTCAATTTACATTAATATACTCGTATTTCACTTAAAATATTGACTATTAAAATCGTCAGTAATTGACGAATTGAAATCTAACATTAAGCGTTCAAATTTTTTTTTTTAGAGCCACGTACAGAAATGAATTGTTCTCATAAATTCACCGACTATTCTTTCCAAATTGATTTGCTCTTTGTTTCTCGGATATTACCGCTACACTTTATTGTTACGAAAAAATGTTGTTCACATAAAAAAGTTCTTATGCTTATTCTAGACTGTATTCCATTTCATCATGAGCCGTTGTTTTTGAAAGTGGAATAAGTCCATTTCGTTTTTAAACCGACATGCTTAAGGGCTTGCGTTTTAATATGATTAAAAATATTTATGCCAACTTCGGGAAAAATTTACTTGTATTTGTTAAAAGTGCGATGAAACAATTGCATGTTGCGTGGTGTTGTATAAAACAACGTTACAATATCACAAAAAATATTTTTTTTGAAATGGACTTATTCCACTTTCAAAAACAACGGCTCATATGGTTGCAGTCATATATCTGACAGCGCATCATATAGATTAACGTTGTATTAGTCTGTATGTCATACTATCAAATAAAAATTTACTTAAAATGAAGTAAATTGAAATGAATTAAATTTTTCATTAAAAATAAGACTTTTAGACATAGATATACGACAATTTGGCAACATAAATTCAAGGATTACAGAATCTAACTGCATTTGCTAGCAAAAATGGCCAAATATTTGTCATACTAACAAACAGTTTAATACCGAGATCTTAGCCATTTTAATCTATAAGGGTTGAACTAGCTTCTGAACTAGGATTTTCAAAAAATATTGAACAGTTTTTGGCAACTTGTTGAACTTTTATCGTCAATTTTGGTGTGTTTTTGCGACTTCTTCATGTTACCAAAAAAACGGCTTGATGAATCACAATTATTCTAGTTTGAAAAAAGTCTACATGAGTACGGAATAAGTTTACCAAATTTCAAAGAAATTCGTTCGATAGATTTCGAGATATCGTGTCAACCGATTTCAAAACTACCGTTTTGAGAAAAACGCGACTAAACTTTTCATTATATTCGAAGCAACTAAGGAGCTTAGTGAGTATAACGGCCTGTAACTTCCAAACGGCTGCGAATATCGGAATATCACTTCGCCCACATACTCTACACTATATTTGGATGTAATTTAAGCAGAAAAAATCGATTTTTGGAAACCGTCACACGGGATGACCCCCTTAAGAAAATAAACTTCGCATTGACGTATGGAGGTTGGACAACAAAAATCAGATTCGCATTGATGAAAAGAATGTACATTTATTTTCACGAATTTCGTCATATCTCTTGTGTTTGCTACGACATCGATTTAATTTTATTGCTACGAGCCAGAAAGTAGGGGTGTAAGTTCTTTCCGAAATTTGAATTTAGAATTTTAAATTTTTTCGCACTATATTCATATCAATTTGAACACGTATTTGAAAAAGAACAATTAAAATCACTACCCTGATTTTAATTTTTTTTTTTTAATTATTCAAGAATATGTGGCATTACCTACAATCGCTTAAACAGGAGATAATTTGAGAATGCGTTGGGCTATAAAGCTAACAAAAAGATTTAGTTTGGGTAACGAAAAGAATTATAACAAGCGAAATCGATCTAGTTTCCATACAAATACAACCGTCTCTAAATTATAATCGCATAGTTATTTCAGAGCATATGTTAAGAAAGAGTTCCAGTTGGGTATTCCGGCTTAGTGTACTCGACAAAGGAAAGTCCTTAAAAATGGCTAGGTAGGTTTGTGAAATTTCTAAGTCAAACGCAGTGATCCACTTCTCACTCAGAGCATAGAAAATTCAACGTTAAGTAATTTGTTGTGCAAATTCGATTTTGTAGTTCAAAGCAATTTGAAAGTTAAGCTCAAATAAAATTAATTTAAGATTGTAAGAGAAAATAATTTTTTTTTTACTTCAAATCCCATCGAATACAGTATTACAGTAGCAATATAAAATAGCAACGTGCTTAGTAAATAAAACCTTAGTTTCATTCTTCCAAGAAATATATTTATCAAGAAAATCTTATTCAGGATACTATGGTAAAGTAGAAAAAAGTTTTCTTTCTTGGATAATCCGGAAAATGAGAACAACTTTTTATAGCATTTTCCCTAGCATTCCACTTAACCTAAGAGCTCCCTTCTAAACATAATGCGAAAAGTTCTTCAATCTTTCAATAGAAAAAAAAAAAAAATGATAGACGAAAGAAGCCTTGAAAACTAATAATTATATTGCCTTTCTCCTTGTGAAATCCTCTTTCTTTTTACTATCATATTGCCGTCGTATATATGAAGTGCAGTTGTTAAATTTTGAGCTTTACTATTTCCACTATTAAGACAAGAATGGAATATGTATCTAAAAGTTAATTCAGATAATGCAGAAAAATTCTTAAAGAGTTCTTTAGGTTCAGATCTGTTGACTCCAGAACAGGAACAATAATGTATTAGTTGGAATACGTCCAGGACATTTGAAACAGAAATCGAGATTATTTGTAAGCAATTTTAAATCCGTATCCGAGAATTCTAGGTTACAATAACAAATAAATCAACAAATTTTATAATTCAGTTTTTTTCCTAATAAATTACCAAACAAAAAACTTTTCCCATAAAACAATTTTCATATTGAGTTCATTGACTTAGTCAGTCAAATAGACCGAAAATAATTGGCACTTGCTTCGAAAATTTCGACTCGGATAGTTGCAAATGCTAAAAGAATTTTCCTCTGGCGCCCATTTCTATTTTAAATAAAATCAAACAATATACGGGAAAATTTTAGTTTTGACCGCAGCAGTTTCGAAAGACTATGGTCTTAAGACAACAACAAAAAAAAGGTCAGAGAAATTTTCCGAAAAATGATAATACTTTTATCTAATGAGCAATAAAAAATAATAGGTATCTAAGAAATACATACATAATTAAACGTTTTAGGATAAACCTGAATAATCTAAGCCAGTAATATATGTACGTATTCAAAATTGTTCATACAAAACATTAACTTGAAATTGTGTGAATAGTGCAGTTGATATTCCGGTTTAATCCGAAAATAGCTTAAGCCGCTTCTTAATCTCTGGCTTTAAATATTTGGGGCATATTTTATGCAAATGAAAATGACACTAGTACGTGTATTCGTCTGAAATTGGGATTGCTATGACGACAAGAAATTCCCTATCATGAGTTGGACATGTACATACGTAAAATGAAAGGAATCTTTTTTGCTATTCCATTCGAGTTTCGAATAGATGCAAAATTTTTGGAGTTTAAAGAAGTTGTGGTATACTCTAATGACAATGACGGAGAGAAGGAATGAGGATCAGATGAAATGTTGGATGACAAACAAGACCCTTTTTTCGTGACTGCCAATATTTTAACAAAAATTGTGTCAGATCACTCAAATTTTACCAAACTATTTTAAGCTTTAAATTATAAAATCTTTTGGGAAATAAACGATTTATGAGTTAAACAGAATTGATGGGAGTTGATACGCGAATCAAAGGTGCTGCCATAAAAGTAGCACATCGGCGTTGTTTCGATACTTAAATATGCAGATCTCGTGCTGTACATTTCTAGTGCTGACTGAACTTTGTCAAGCTTAATTCGTTCAGTACTGAACTCAGATACCACTTCAGTATTACCGTATTGGTAATATTATGGTTATATTTCTATATTAAGAAAAAACAAATAAGATAGTTTTCTATAGTAAATCTTTTCTTGTATCTTATTATTTTTGTTCTACTTATAGGGGTTTCTCTATGTAGACTAACGAATAGATACCTAGATAATGTGTTTCTATTAATAAATAAAACTTGAACCGAGGACCGCGTCATTTTGAACACAAAATATGTGTGTTGCAGTAAATATTGATATACTACTACCCAAACTTTTACGAATTTGGAATCGCTGAGAATACACAGTAAATAGGCAAGAAGAATGCCAGGGATTCCAAAGTTTTATTCAATTTGTTTGTACACTTTATTTGTTTTAGCTTCTATTAAATACATACTATGATACTTAATTTACAAATTGTTATGAACTCATCACAAATTTAAAGAATAATTCAGTCTTGTTGCAGTACTGACAAAAATAAATTGGTATTACTTGTACAGTTTTGCTTCGGAATTCAGTGTTGGTTCAGATCTTGTTTGTTAATGTAGAAAAATATAAAATTTGGGTTTTTTCAGATGATATTCAGTACTGAAAACTTGTAATTACAAACCAATGGCTGAATTCTGTTTAACGGTACTCAATCAGTAATTAGATATAGGTACTAGAAGAAATTTTGAATACTACACCGGCAGTTCCTAAAAATGTTAAGCGGGAGAACCGAAATACTGTTTATTTTTCACATAATCAATAATAACATTGATTAAATCGTTATTTATCAGCAAAGCCTATAATAAAGTCAAAGATGATTGAGAGGCTTCTGTCGAAATATGAGACTTATTATCACGTAAGAGACGAATATGTGTACTAAATCCGGAGAAGTGCCTCTTTTTTTTATTTATATCTAAAGAAATCTTAGGCACTGCATTGCGCTTCTCAGTTCTCTATGATATTATGTTTGATTTTATCTACGATGACGAAGTCTTTTCAAGCTAAACTAAATTACAGGGACACTCGTCTTGGGCTAGGAATCGAAAAATTGCAGAATCTACATTATTAATTCTTACAAAATTCTTGTTACATAAATGGCTTGGTAACAAAATGGTTGTCACTTTCATACAGGATCAGATAATTGATGAAGAGACACAAAATAGTGTGGATGAATAGAATACACCCTAGTTTGGATGATAAGTGCCCAATCGATTTTAATGATGTAAAATCGTAAAAGGAATACAAGAAGCGGTATAAGTGGTATAAGCGGTATAATTTCCATAACGATATTTAGATGCATCGTCCAGTAAAGTTTATAAATGTGTCCTTTTCACATTGTAAAATTCATAGATCCAAAAACGGACGAAATTGAAAAAAAAACAACATACGGCAATATCTTTCACCTTACTAAACGAGTGCACGCCTGCATACCATGCCACAATTTGCGTTGAAAATAAAAGAACAGTGTTTCTAAATTACTTTTCAAATACGTCTGAGCAATTTTCTATACTATGGAAAATAAACGCGCGAAGATGCATTAGATTGCACCAAAGCGCCAGAGAATCTGGAATGTGATTTTAAAGCGTTAATTTTTCTCTACACTTGTTTGCAACAAGTCAATTTTATAAAAAATCAACTTTAAAGCAAGCCTAGGCTATTCTTGAAATGAAAACAAAAACCCCCTCTAATTTACCACCCACTAAAAAAAATGTTTCTTAGAAGCTATCTGGAATTTAGTTCCTCCCTTTCTGGACTCCAAGAATGTCTGTAAGGACAAAACCATTCGCGCTGCTGTCATCTACCGATTCGAAAGGCAGGGTCAATCTAATCAGAACTTCAAAAAAAAAACCACATCAATCCTTTCTGCAAAAACAGGAACTAGATTTGAAGCAAAAATTACTGAACAAAAGAGTAAAATAAAAACAAATTTCATTCAAGGCTTCTTTGGGTGTACTCGTAGAGATATATACACTGAAGAAGACAAGCAGCGATTGAGTTGAAGGCGGACGTCGTACCATTCACTTGCACCCAAAACAACAACAATTGACATAACGACCCTGTTTTATTTCACTCACTCACACGCTAAGACAACAACAACGACCCTGTTTTGTCTCACTTCTCTCGCTTCAAAGATCTTTATACAAAACCGGTGGTTTATCGTCTCCATTAGCTCATTGGGTGTACTTAATACATAGTATTGCGTCTGAATTATACCTCAAGTGCGTCCTTTAGTCTAGTACTATTCAGTTGAACCAATTTTTTATGGATTGTTGTATGAAAGTTATCGAAAGGACTGGCAGAATTTCGTTTATTATTATAAATTTAGAAATGTTATTAGCTTTTTCAAATCTGATGGTTGCTCGAATTTTTCAAAAACTTTTGTATGGTAACGAATTGATACTTGAAGCTATTACGGAAATTTTCAAACAAAACATTTTAGATAACTTCAAGCGAAACTGTAATAATCGCAAAAGGATCGTTGTTTCGTGTCTTAAGGACTCGATTTAAAAAAAACAACTATGTATATTTTCACCCTATCTTAAATCATGTAAAAAATAACTCAACTAATTTCTTTTCATTTTCTACTAAAAAAAAAACTTTAAAAAAATTTAGTAAGCTATGTAAATCTCTTTATCATTTTTCCCTATCGAACGAACTCAATTGTTTGTTAAGTTAATTTTACACCAGCTAACTTTAGATAACACTTCAAAAATGTCACGGAAGAAAAGGCAAGGCCGTTTTCTTGTCACGTTATGAAAACGCTTCATTTACCTACTTACAATACATGAATGTAGCCATTTTCTATAGCAGTCAGATTGTATCTTTTGCTACTTTATAATAATAGAGATTGCTTCCAGCTGATTCTATTTTCAGATTTGAGAGCTGTTCACACATTTAATAAATCTGCCTACAATCGGATTTTTTTTAAATCGGAAATTTTAAGTTGGCGTCGTGGATTATATTCTTTCGCTTTCTCATTTAACTTTATAATTGATTTCGTCATTTTATTTAATGATGTTTAAGAATGCTATATGAGTTCAGAAGAAAGATAGTGTAGGTGGAATTATAGATTTAAAAAATTGTAAATAGATACAATAACAACGCCTTGATGGCATTGATGCCGCTACTGCATCGTTGGCCACTATATTAACATAGTATGTATTGCAGTTAGCATGAACTTTTTAAAACTGAATGCGGGCAGCAGTAAGCTGCAGAGATATGACGTCAATGATTTTAAATTACCTCAAATTGGGCAGGACATTCTTAGTTCGCACCAGGTAAAAGATAAAATTGAATTTTCATGGCGGGCAAGTCAAACCTGACTTTATGTTAGCCAATTCCCGAAATCTTCAGACAAACAACTTTATACGGTGCTTAGTTATTAGCTTTATAAGACTATATGGTCCAATCAATGCAGCGCTACATGCAGTCGTCTGGCAACTACAAGTAAGTCGGAATGCAGCAAAGGTCGTTACATGCTTACTGAACACATTTAACATCGAGCTATATTTCACAATAGGAACTTTATTGCTCATGAAATTTCATTAAAAATCAAAAACTTATCGTGTTACATAGGTGGATTTACACTGAACTTATTGAAGCGCGCCTCTATGGAGGCCATTACAAACCGGTTTTCGTCGGCTGTGGCATTTGTTGTGTTGATAGCGATTTACAACAAATATACCTGCGGCACGACTTGTGCGAAACTAACACAGTTCATTCTATGTGTTTGCATGCATTGGGTGCTTTCTGATTGGGTGCTTTTATGGTGTGGATAGAGGCGCGTCTGAAAGGTTCAGTGTAAATCCGCAATGAATCGTGCAATATTGGTTCTACGTGTATTGTTATGTATTCGTGCTGCGTGGGTATTCCCATTAACGTCACTACGATAGACGTGTTTTTTACTCCCTATCCAGTGCAGAGCAGGTTAGAAAATGTGAAAACAACAACAAAACGGAAAGCGAGAAGAGCAACTACACCACCTCGAACAGTGGTGCAGCTATTCTGGTTCATGAAAAGTTCAAAGTTTAAAGCTTCTACTGCTACTCTGCTCTAGACAGAGTCAAAAAAGAACATGCTTTATCTTTATTCCCTCGAGAGGAAAATAAAGCTTAGAGTCAATTAACAAACAATGCAGCGCCATAAACAACACTCTTAAGCCGGCTACAGACTTATCGCGTTTCGCCTATTTCACGTCTTTCTCGTGAATAGTGTGTATGAGTTCACGTCTTTCTCGTGAATAGTGTGTAGAGGTTTCTCGTAAGTTTCTCGCGTTTCGTTGTTTGCGATTTGTTCGATTTCTCTGCTTGAGGCGGTTTTTTCACGACATCAAAGGGTTTTGCTAGACGAGAAAGTAACGGGAAATTCGCAAGACGATTTTTCGTGACTTTCTCGTGAGTTTTGGATTTTTCGTGGTTAATGTCAAAATTTTGGACTTGCAGGAGTTCAGAAATTGAAAATAAGTGAACTGTGGCAGCAGCTTTTAGAAGTCTAATGGCAGAATTTAACGAGTTTCTAATAAAGCTTGGACAAATACAACGAAACTGGTACAAGGGTTAAAGTCCGAATATCATGAAGACCTTCTCTTTTTCTTTAAATCTTTAGGAATTAAAAGTTTGGAGGACTAATCAATCTGACGTGGATGTAGTCCCAAAGAACGAAGTCGTTCGAAGTTAAGGAAAAGTCCTTAATATATCCACACCTAGAAAAAAACTTGTCAACAATTTACAAACCACTGATACGAGTTTACCCTGCATATGGCGCTATTTTTATATAATTCACACGATAACTAACTTTATTCCGCCTGTAGATTATTAAAAAGAAATAAAACTCACGGTCAGACTGGTAATTTTCTGGTCAGCTATTTTTTCCATATTATTTTCGATCGTAAATATTTTCAACGATATAGTAAACAGCGACTTGTTTTGCGGTTATTAAACACTATACAAAAACATTTTAATTCGCATTCCTGTTAGATAATTTAAAATAGTTTTGTCATTCATGCGCGAATTAAAGCTTAATGTACCGTAAATACGTGCTTTATAGCGTTGGTACGATTATTTTTAATAATCTTTGAATAATGCACGTAAATATAGGGTTAACTGATTTAAAGCTATAGAACCGCAGCACGAAATAAAAAAAAATCTACCAATAGTCTGAGCGCAGCTTTATTATTTTTCCGGCAGAAGTTCGGAACGCGTTTAATTCTGAGATGCGGTGTAGGTTACTATGTGACTGACAATCTAGCAAAAAGTTTGGGAAGCTGTTAGAATAACATATCAATTATATAATTGTGTTATATTCCGGGATGCAGTCTAGGGGTTGAAAAAGGAAAAAAATGCAAAATAAGTGATTATTAAACAAGCCCGTGGAAGTGAAAAGATATTCGATATCTGATCAGATCCGAGATATATGGCAGAATTCATGAAAAAGTATACAACCCTACTTTACACCCTCTTAGGGGTCGAATTTAAAAAAATCTTGAAAACATTTTCTAGGTATTCATATGAAGAATCCATGGAATAAAAACGAATTCAATATTTGGGAAGACCTAGTAAATATGACGAAAATCGTGAAAATGTAAGCATTCTATTTTCACTGATAATTTTTTTTGCCTCCCTTCCGAACGCCAATGGATATTCGAATTTTTTTTTATCAACATTTCTTTTCTAGTTGATTTACATATACACACCGAGTTTCAACTTTCTAGCATAAACCGTTCTATAGTTAGGAAAAACTTTCGTACGAGAATCGATAAACTATAAAATTACATTGCTTTCATTACTAGTGCAAAATGTGATGATGCATTTACGTTACCTTTCTGTATTAGAAAACATATTTAGGACCTGTGGTTTACAGCTGATGCGAAATTTTTCAATGATCGTGATGATCGCCAACAAATTTCGCACCAGTGGTCAACCTAACTTAACTAACCAACAACAACTCACACAACCTCCTTACCTATACTTTAAAATTTGATGGTGCACCTAAATCATGTGCGAAATTTGACAATGCCCGGGTTTCGAGCAGATCTTCTCAATGAAACGCCTTTATTAGTGCAATGAAAGATCGTATTCTCGAATGGGGGTATAGAGGGCTTTAATATTGTCCTCCAGATTAAAGTTCTTTATCTGGTCCTCCAATAAATGTAAGAACCTACTACAACGTAGAAAAATAGTATATCTTTAATTAAATGAAAACACGTTGATTCAATGTCGACTACTGTGTACTATCTCCTACCAAACTAATGGTACTATAAAATAAGGTCGGTTGCAAAAATTTCAGACCACACTGAGTACGAGTACCTCTATCTATCGTAAAAGAATTGCAAATATCTCATCAAATATGGAAATGTTAGTTCACAACAATGTCAGGCTTGCCCATAAAAAGTACTTGGGCTGTTGCTATAGAAAAGTGAAATGAACCGCGGTATAAATTATTTAATTAGTGATACCTAGTCAGAAATTTCTCATGAAAATCACATTATTAAAAACACGACAGGTGATAATATCGGCCACTGAATTAGCAACATATTTACCATAAACTTTTGAACCTGATCTGTAACCAGTAGTTCGCTTGAATAGGCCTAATCAAATCGACTAAATGGCAGGTTGAAGCCAGCACCTTACACTTGATATTCACTCAAAACCATGTCGTTTTAAATTGGACTTGATTGGATTAAGATTAAAAAAAAAATATACTCGACAAAATATACTAGTATGTACAATTTTAGATTGCGGACAAGATACTGAAAGTTTAATGGAGTTTTAGGTCTTTTAAGTGCCCGTAGGGTATAGAACTTTTTTTTTACTGTCGCTTTACTTTGATGCAATAAATAAAATACAAAACCGACTTGCAGTTGGAAACATTTTAAAACTTGTTGTGTGTACCAGATATACGCGGATTACACGAGCTTCAATAAGATAATTCCGACAGCTTCGCGCACAGCATGAAAGTGGTCCATATAGTGTTTTCTTGCTTAATAATGTGCCTAGCGCATGCTGAGAAATTTAAATTAACCTCGTTTATTGAATAATATTTTTAATTGAACAATTAGAATAAGTTCCTCGAATGAGTTATAGTGCTTCAATGCATTGACGAAAATAGGGCTTTTTTAACGTTCAAAATATACATATTTTGTCCTACAGCATAAAATTCATGTTTGCTTCCAGTTCCTGAATATCTCATTGATCTTTCAGAGTGGATGATCCACACCGTGAAAAGAAATCTTAGAACGAACGCATAACAGAAGTATAGAGCGATCAAAATCAAAAGGACCAAATCTCATCATAAGACTGGGCGTTTAATATCGATTGACAAACCTAAAAAAACGTTAGTCTCCTGGACCTAGTTTACCTTAGGCAATTTCTTTCAATGGCGCACCTGACGTGTGTATAAAACACCTGAAGAGAACGCAGTAGTGTCGGCGTCAAAATCAATCTACACTATCTGAATGAGGAGAAACCTAAACTATTGAAAATTCTGAGCTATAGTTCGAGCAAGGAGTTATGCAGAAAAGTCGAAATCTGCTAGGATGCAACAAATCTTGTATGTGTAACATATTTTAAAGAGAAGAAAACAGGTCATTTGAGCACTTATCATAGAACAGAAGATGTGTTCTCATGAGCCATTATCCAATGCAGAGCAAGGTAGCAACATGTAAATGAAACAACAAAGCTAAACCTTTGTTTGCTATTTTTGTTAACTTTCTAATGAAGTGTCTAATGTTACTAATCAATAAAAATACTTTTTCAAACAATACAGCGTAATAGAACATTCCTTCAATAGTTTGCTACTACGGATATATTGATAAAGATATTTAGACAAAGTTCGTTATATATTTGAGTAAGCCGAAAAATGCCAAATACTCTGTGCATTCCACATATACCTACATTATCTACATACCCCATACAAATTTGAATATACATAAATAAAAACACATTTTAGAAGAGTAATTCAAAATTTCAGACGAAAAATTTCAGTCAAAATTTGACAATATTTTTTTAGCTTAAAAATTTTGTCATATCTTTTGCCAGAAGAAATTTTACTACTATTTTATTTTTTTTTATTATTATAGTTTAATAAAATGTAACCATCAGCTTGATTTTATTTAAAATATTTCACTGATTTCTTAAATACTCATACAAATCTCAAAGTATCGTTCTTAATTTTACTTTATTACTTTTTATTTGACCCGGAATTTTAAAAAAAAATTGCCTTCCTGAAATTGATTTCACGTTTTAGAGCTAATAGACCCAAAAAAAGCAAAACATAAAATGTCCGTCTGTCCACCGTAGACGCTGTACATAGTCCGCCGTACGCAAAACTGTTTGAAACTCGCAGAATCCTTAAGATGTTACTTTGAAATTTTTATGATACATGGGTAGAATGGGTGAACCAACCATATACGAGTGGAATCCTATAGAGGGGTGAGAGTGTATGTCGGGAGGAGCGTTTTAGATGAAAAATTTTTACCTCTAGATCTCAGTAACCGCTTATAGGCTGAAAAAAAATACTACAAAAAAAATTTTTACCTCTAGATCTTAGTAACCGCTAGTAGGCTGAAAAGTGGATCTTATGTAGTACTAGGATTGTGGACCCATTTGCATGGTCGATAGGGGTTGAGCTGTGTGTGAGTGGAGGGAGGGGGGGGGGGGGTTACAATGCGTTCAAAACACGCTTGAAAGCTGGGATTGAAACATTCTAAAATCCATATATCCTGAAGGATTGATGTCAGATGATTAAAAACTTCGTAGTTGTCTTATTCTATACTATAAGACTAGAAAAGGGTTACAATTTTTAAGGGCGGTGGTGAGGTGTGAGCGTGATGGTTAATAAACATTAAACTACAGTATTTTTCGACTCAATTGTGCCAGGATGATGAAATTTGGTTTCTGTATATAGAAATACCAGTGGAGTCTACTGGATGTAAACTTTTTGAGATTGAGATAAAGCGCGAAAGGTGAAGGGACAGCCATTTTTCAAAAAATTTAATTTTTATGTCTAATGAACGGTATCAGATATGACATTGAAATTTGTACAGCAAATAGGACCAGTAGACCTCCAGCGAAGAAAACAACCTAAGTAATAACCATGAGACTATTTGGAACGTTACTTTTCTTCAATTGAAGAAAGTAAAAAAATTAAAAAATTAACTTTCCAAAAAGAACCGACTTTAGCCACTTTAAACTTTTTAAATTGCGTCTAGACTATTTTTAAATTTTTTTTTTCAATTTCAATAAAAACATAGAGGATTAAATATAACCTTGCGACTATTCGGTATAATCACCGGTTAAAGTAAAAAAACCGTCCGATGTATCATCAAACCTAAGAGATATGTCGAAATTCGTAAAAAAGTTAATTTACATTTTACTTAAGAAACAAATTTTTAAACGATTGTATAATACATATACCTACATATATAAAGCTCATAAAAGTCAAACCAATTCTACATCTCATTAGACCTAAAAGATTTGTCGGAATTCGTGAAAACTTACAGAACCATCAGATACTCTCTTAAGAGTTGAACATCGAAAAGGGTTATGACAGAAAGTTGAAAGTTATTAGTAGTGTATCGAAAAGTATTTGAAGCAAAAAAGTTTTGAGACTTAAATTGGCAAGCAAATTATAGTTTACATGCTTTCACGAATTTCGTCATATCTCTTAGCACTTCTGATATATTGATTTTATTCTACTTTCACGAGCTTCTCAGATAAAGGTATACTAAATTTTCATGACTTTGTGATATTTCACGTCTTTGAGGGAGAAAAAAGGATTGTATCCGTTTTCATGAATTCTGGTATATCTGTTATTTCTGATGAGATTTTAAAATTTTTACTTTGACTTTAATCATTGTTGAAAGCTCATTTTATAAACAGCTATTCTAGTGCCAAAATTAACTATACAAATAGCCCCCGTGGTTAGATTTTTAAGAGTACCTTAATCGAACCTAATCGTAAATTGCGTTTGCGGCAGTGGCGGCCTCCCACAGAGACTTCAATCATCTGCCAGATTTTCTTCAACCAGTTCCGGATTTTGCGTCCAAACTGTTGAGAAATTTTTATAAATAAAATCAATGGTCCTTTCAAAAAATATGGATGCCAATTTGTTTATTTTTCTTCATGCCCTTCACCCAATCCAAGACTCATTTTCATAACAATGTTGTTTTTCCGTAATCACACTTTAATCTTAAACCTAAACATATTTGGAATTTAATACGATAAATTATTAAGCGCGGAGGAGAATCACAATTTCATCTTTTTGCTGTAAATTGCCTGGGTTGATAGATTTTTACATTACTTACATGAATCCAATATTAACTCTTTTACGATTCTTTTGAAGTACTTGTGCATTAAATTTATTAGGTCGTGTTGAAAGTTGCATTATAAATTGCCTTTGTTGCGAAAGAAGTAAAAGTAAGTACAAATTTGAAATTGTAATTTTATTAAAAAAAAAGTGTGGGAATCTGAAAGTATAGCACTTAAGCTAAGACTAAAATGGGTGCACTTTTTTCCAGTAGCACCTATGGATTGTCTTAATCTCGATTAAATTAATATACAAAATACACAGAAAATTACCAACAGTTCAATGACTAAATACGCATTATTATGCGATGTACAGCGTGAACGTGAAGCCTTTTTCAAACCAACAAGTTCAACCAAAGTGTTTAATTAAATAATTCAGAAAAAGGCTTGAATACGTACGGAACTACTTGTATTATAAATTCTTATGAATCAACTTGGGTTGCATAATTCCAAGCATATGAGCATACATCACATAAGTACTTTGTGGAACCACTTAATATTCTACTCAATGCCAAGATGAAATTTATGCGCAAAAAAAAAAGGTAAGGCGTGGTTCATTTGGAATCGACCATAAAAATGAACAAAATATAGGAACATCAAATTTGTGTATATTTATGAACCTTACGAACTTGAAACTTCAAGACAAATATGTAATTGAATTTCTCGAATTATTTTTAAGAGTCATTAAAAAAGTATTCGGGAAAAAAATTCAATTTGCAGAATCGTTAAAATCCCCAGAGAATCAAGTAAGCGAAATGGAAATGTTCTTTCTTACAATATCCAGTTTCATGGTTGCTCCTTCTAAGGAACTTCATTACTTAATTGAGCTGTTGGCATTCTACCCGATGGATCCGTTCTTGAGCTCGAACCGTTTCAACTACTCGAACATACTACACTCATGAGCATGAAGCATAAAATTTTCTTGGATTTTTCTTCTATACAACTAAGGTATGACGAAATATAGGTCAAGGCTCACGAGTCTTGTACTTGCTTTGATGTTTACATTACTTAAGATTTTTTGGTGAAGATCTTTCGACATTTCTTCGAGATAAACGTTCGAAATGTTGAAGTGGTTTACCGATAAATTGAATTCAGTTCGGTGTATGTATAGCAAGTCGCGAAATAAATTTAAGAAAAAACACGTACATCGAGTTTGGTATTTTTGTTTTTAATTACGCACTATTATGACGGGCAAGTATAGCTATTTAAATCAAGCGTTGTTCATAATCAAGATCACAATGGATGTCCAGACTATATTCATTTATTCTGAATCAATTTTGATTCACTTTCGCTCAAGTTGCTTCGATAAGATTTTCGTCAAGGATTTGATCATGAGTTTCTTGATGAATTTCATCAGAAATCTCATGAGATATAAAGGATAAGACAGGACATCGATTAATCAAAAATCAGGGTTTTACTCCACTGACGCCGGAAAACAACAAATATTTTCTTCAAAAATTATGTTCAAACCGGAATTATTGATATTATTTTAACATTTAGATGAAATTGATCTCTCTTAAAAATTAACTTTGAAACTGAGATTTCTTTAATACTTCGCTGTATGGGTGAGTGAAATTTTAAAAAAAAATCGTACTTAGTTATATACTTGAATATTATGAGCAGATTATGCTAGAAAGTTGAAAAGTGAAAATTTAGTAACCGTGGCGTCTGGAAGTGAATATACAGAACATAGTGTCAATAAAGTATGAATACTTTAATTACAATTTTTATTTGCAAATCTAATGAAACAATAATAAGAATATACGTTTTGAGGATTAAAATATGGTCGAACAAATCCCATAGGTGATTCCTAACACCAAAGGAGGTAGCCATATTTATGGGTATTTCAAGAACAACTCATTGTTGTCGTATAAACAATGGGTGTAAAGGACGTACCCATGCGTCGCACTTATGGGTGTTCCTAAGGCGAAACCGTGGGTGTGTTAAAAAAACATACACCCATTGTAGTTTACGGGACAATCCCACAGATCAGTTCCTCAACTAACCACTGGCGTTCATTCGGTGTACTGCCATGAAGATTTCTCAACTAACACGGGTGTTTGATTTGAATAGGCATCAACTTTGTGTCCTTTGATGAACAGTACAAACAAATTATTAATTTAAAACAAAATATAGTAGATGTTATTAATTACTAATACCCATGGGTACGATGCTAACAATACCCATGGATGAGGAGCTCAGACCTATGGGTACAGCGCTAACTTCGACAGATACTGTGCTAACACCCATGGGTTCGGCGTATTTCACTCAACATCCATGGGTGCTCTCACGAAAACGATGGGTGTTCTTACGAAAACGATGGGTGTTCTTACGAAAACGATGGGTGTTCTTGCGAAAACGATGGGTGTTTCTCAAAACACCAAGAAAAAATACGTCTAATTATTGTTTGTCAGCCACAGTAATTATTTCAACATCAAATAAGTAACCGCTGTAATATGCAACATTAAATCACCTAACTTGTGATAGAGGAAAACTGCAACTGCTCGTTTGAGTAGTAGTCTTTTCTTCGATAGCATCGAGGATTTGAGGTCATGAGGGGTGACAAACTGGTCAGTTTCTGCAGGGATCTAGAGCGCTTTTAAGGGGATGGAGCAGCACACGAGGATCTGAAGGGATCACAATGGGCCAGTACGCTGTCTAGTGAGCGAGGTGGTTCTAGCGCTCCGCTCCTTCTTGAAACTGAAATTGAAATCACCTGCAATCCACTTAAGTGCTAATTATGGCATCTACTTCAAATACTTCAATCTTCCAGTTTCCGGTCTGTTTATTTTTACCAGACGGTGACCCGTATAATAAGTAAAATTATTTGTGCGGAAATGATATTATTATCGGGCATCGGGGTCACCATTTTACAGTTAAGCTGAGTGCAGATGATATAAGGTGGCATGTTACAACGGTACAATGATTTTAATTTATTATTTCAGTCTATATTTTCCGATACTGTGCTGATACTACACAGCATTGTAATAAATTCTCTTTGGTTTATTATTCTAAAGTTCGCTTTTGTTGAATTCCCTATCAGAAATTAGTTATCAAAAACATGAATTATTTTCGTAGAAAACTATTTCCTCTATACAATCGCTCCGATATACCACCGAGAACATATCCCATGGCAATCTTCCCATCTGATAGCTACACAAGTACTTAGTATCTATACTAGGCGCTATGAAGCCCGCCAGTTACTATATTGGTCCATATTTTCGGTTTAGTGTATTAGTTGCGCGGCAAATAGTAGGATGCAAAATAATGTTGCGCTATAGCACAGACAGCAATAATAGAATTTGGTCAGATGCCAGATTTTCATCTGGTTCTAGCAGAGATCTAGAAATGTTGAGGGTATTTTTGTAGGATGTAAAAGCGGAGCGTATAACTTGGAACTTTACAGTGTCAATAAACTGCGGCCATTACCTCGATGAGAGGTGGTGCAGCCAAATGAAAATTTCATCTGATCTTTTTCACCACAGAAAATTGTGAACATTAGTCTTTCTTTTACTCGAATATTATAATCTCATAAACCATATGCTTATTTAGATCAGCGTTACTTGCAGAAGATCGTCGCATAGAAATTTTTTACGGCTATCGAGAGCTTGGGCGGGCCTGTGAATAATTTCGATTTAGACGTTAGTGCCAAGTTGAATATTATGTCATTATTTATACCAACAAAAAGGTGTGTAATATCGGATTTTTCATACGATATGATACATCTTTATATGCGAAACACGTTTCGACGGATCATCCGATTTAAGCGGCACTGAGTTTATTCGCATGGAAGACGGTCGATAAAGTGCATTTTCTTACAGAATCGCTTCCAAAGATCAGGTAGCTAATGAGGGTAATAAATCTAAAGAAACTTTAATGTTCCGCGATAGGTAAAAGTACATGTATGTAAATATACATAGGTGTGTTCTGTATCTGATTTATTATAAGAAAAAATTAAGTGTGTCATTCTTTTCTGGTCTGCGATGGTATAGACTTGCTGACGTCAGCGACTTGATTGAGGTGGGTGGGTGCGTCTGACACGTGTTTCAAAATATATTTTAGGATGATCAATAAACTTGAGACCGACGGTTACGTTACGTGTAAGGAATAATTAGAGTTCTGTAATGGCCACTTACGATGGCACTTCTGCAATCGAAGGTAGTTACTCCCATTATTATTGGGTCGAGACTAAAAACAATGTTTGGGGCAAAATTGTGACTGAAACGAGGAGGAAATAAAAAAAAAAAAATTTCATTTGTTATTGTATGTACTATATACTGACGGAAATAAGTGTTTTTTTCAAAATATATATTACGCAAATATATGAAATAAACAAAACAATTCAAAAAAATGAAATCTTACATCACATAATTATTGGGTCGAACGAATCTTTTGTACTTTTTTCAATTTAAACTACTAAATTAATATTTGGTGGGATCTCCTTTCTTATTCAGGATCCACTTACATCTATTTCGCATTAATTCAATAAGTTTCCGGTTAGCTGATTCGAAGATTTCTGTCCACTTTGTGACACTAGTAGTGTAGGAATTCTCGAATGATATGTGCTGAATGTTTAGAATCTTATCTTGATAGAATTGAAATGTTTCTAGAATTCACATTTCCTCTGAAGAAGTTTTCCATTTATTTCTTGAAAATGTGTAGCAATACATTATTGGTCATAGTGCCATCAATAAAAACCATGTTTTCAACTGTTGAGAACGATATACAGCCCAAACCATTACTGATCCCATGCTATGCTATACAGTCATATGAGTGGATTTTCTTTATTTAGTTCAACATCAGTCTTGCGCAGCACCATGGTGCATCCAACTGACCCAAAAACATTAAAACTACTCTCATCTGTAAAAATCTCCTGATTCCAAAAGTTTTGATCCTCTTTTAGATGGAGTTCACTAAACTCCATCATGTCTTTTTATTGACGCCGCTTACAATTTTTTTCTTTGTGAGATCAGTAGGTTATGGGTTGGGCTGTATATCGTTCTCAGCAGTTGAAAACATGGTTTTTATTGATGGCATTATGACCAAAAATGTATTGCTACACATTTTCAAGAAATAAATGGAAAACTTCTTCAGGGGAAATGTGAATTCTAGAAACATTTCAATTCTATCAAGATAAGATTCCAAACATTCGGTACAGATCATTCGAGAATTCCTACACTACATGTGTCACAAAGTGGAAAAAACCGACCACCACTCTTCCACCTTCCACCAATCTGCTCCCAGAAGACATCTTCAGGAGGAGCTTGATGATAGAAGCAGGATTCACCCAATTAGCAGTACACCGGAGTTCAAAAGGGTTCCATAAGATGAATGGACAGAAATCTTCGAATCAGCTAACCGGAAACTTATTGAATTAATGCGAAATAGATGTAAGTGGATCCTGAATAAGAAAGGAGATCCCACCAAATATTAATTTAGTAGTTTAAATTGAAAAAAGTACAAAAAATTCGTTCGACCCAATAATTATGTGATGTAAGATTTCATTTTTTTGAATTGTTTTGTTTATTTCATATATTTGCGTAATATATATTTTGAAAAAAACACTTATTTCCGTCAGTATATAGTACATACAATAACAAATGAAATTTTTTTGTTTTTATTTCCTCCTCGTTTCAGTCACAATTTTGCCCCAAACATTCTTTTTGGTCTCGACCCAATAATTATGGGAGTAACTGTATGTCCAACATGGCTCCTACTACAGATTACAGAAGCCAATAGAATACAGGTGTACGTGAAATCTTCGACTGGCGAACTAGACGATATGTAGTCACAGTACCCAGCCAGCATACTGATACAGGGTGTGCAGTTTTTTCTTTGTCATATATTAATTGCAGATGAAAATTGTATTCACTTTTAACTAATCTGGGACAGCTAAAAGGTCATTCCGGAATTTTTGCAAAAGTAGGTACCTATTCCGGCGAAAAACACTTTTATCGCTTATAAAGAAATGTAGGAAGCGGATCATCACATCGCACAAAAACGAAAACACGCTCAAACAATCTTAACTGACGGAAGAATACAAAAATTCACAACTGTCAGTCAAAGGAAAATCAGTTGATTTCAATTTTAGATGGCGCTCATGGCAGTTAAAAGAAGGCTATATCAGATAAAATCATCGAATTTATATACTAGAAAAGAGGTTGGATATTATGTAGATATCATCCGGTGATATTGACGATATTAAGATTTATATACGAGCTGTATACCCAAGGTTTAGGAAATCATTTATAATCATTGTACTCTTGATTGTACTCTTAATTGTTCTAACTATTCACTTTTATCATTAAAGATACAACTAATATCGAATCATTAATGGTTTATAAATAATAATTCATTAATGATCCTTCAAAAACGATTCATAAAGGGTGAACCATTTTGGAACGATCAGTATATCGATAAAAAACATTTTCCTTCAGAAAGAGGCAATCATTATAAGAAACACCAGTCTCCGTGCTATAATGTAATAACATTTGATGTAGAGACGAAAGTTCGAGCACTGATTAATTATAAGTTAGCTTAAGCACTAAATGTTAATAATATGGAAAATATATATCTATCTAAATCGATAAAGTATCATATGGCATAATAAATTTGTAATTAATTCTTTTTAGATAGAATTAAGCTTATAGACAGATGTTATGCCTTGCTGTTAAATAGAAATTTTCCAAAAAATACGTAAAATTGTTTTGGCAAAATTGGCTTTGTGTAGTGCAAATTACACAATTTAATACATGAACATACTGCAATTGACTGCGAAAATATTTATATATTTGGCATACTAGTTTTCAACTTAATACAGTCTTTAGTTTTTATTTAGAAAAAAAAAAATTGTCCATCTGTCTCTCCTAAAAACGTACAGATGGTATCTATATCAAATTCTATAGACTATTAGGCTACGTTATGTCAGATTATATATTTATTATCACCATATATTATCACCAGACATAAAGCGTTCAAGTTCTTTCCAGGGCCAATGTAGCTGTAAATAAATGCGATTTGTTTACATAAATTCTAATAATGATTCCATAATCAGCAGTTACCTCTTATTTTCACTTTATTATTTTTTAATGTGCCCACATAAATCTTATTTTTTGTTTAACTGAAGTCGGTGGCACAACTTGATATGGGTTATATCGGTTACCCTGAGGCTAAGACTATGTTACGTTGGTAATTTAATCATTTCTTGTATGATTGAAAGGAGCATCCTCAATTTGCTTGGTAACCATTTTAGACGGGGGTCTTATAAGCAATCAGGGATAGAGGGTAGATATTCTCAAATGTGGGCGTAGCTAGTTTAGATTATACTTCGAAAAAGCACTACATCCCTTATCTTAGGTATTCTGTTCTTAGCATGTATTTATCCCAGAAGACGAACTGAAGAAAGTGTAGGAATCTAATAATAATCAAAAAACTAGTCAAGATGATTTGTAAAATATCGAAGTTGGAAGCGGATCTCGAAACTTTTTATGTTTACTCCACAAGAAGCGAATAGGACTACAAGTTCTAGCCAAGGTGAGAATTTTGCTGAAAGAATGGAAGCAACAAAAAGGAAGTGAAGGAACTTCACGGCCGACCACTTCATAGATAGATTGGAAGGGAGTGGTAGTTTCTTAGTATGAGTCCAGTTAAGACCAAAATCACTTAAGAATTCGAGCTAACTTTGCGAAAAGAAGAGGACTAACTAAAATTTTGTACACTTAAGCCTATTAAGTATAGTACAGAAGAATACCGATTTACCAATGTCCGTTTATTAGATGTTTTGATTAACTGAGGTAGTCTATAGGCTTCCGATGTTTTGGTTAACCGAGCTTATTGCCTCGCATAATATTTCTTTATACAACTTTTAACATTTTGAACTGTCAAATATACCGTATACTGTATACTGTACCGTACACTTGGAAAAAAAATTTAACTGAACCGAGCGTCATCTATTAGTGACTACTGCAAAAGCCCATTTCGTTTATGAACACAGAAAAACACAGAAAAACGAACGAAATATTTCGTCGCGAAAAATGAGCGAAATTTTTAATTTTTTTTGTATGGAATTTGACAGTTTATTTCGTTTCGCTCGGAACACAGTGCTAGGCTTTCGTACGATCTTCAGTTGAACTCTAATCGAAACTTTAACTGGAGGTTTTGTATGAAAATCTGTCAGTTAAAGTTCCAGTTAGAGCTTAACTGAATGGAACGCGCCTTACTTTACGAGAAGCGAAGGATTCGTAGACTTGGAGCTTGGACTCGAACTGGTCTGGGAATTCGAAGTAGCCTTATAGCATTTACCTATGCTTAATTCTTGTCAATGGCCTCGTATATACCGCAATCGTTAATACGTATTAAACTGTTCTCGGTATTAAGTTAATACGATTGCCGTTTATATCGCCTGAGCGTACTAAGTTAATCCACTTTGCTTTAAACGTCATATGTGAAGTTGACATGCAGGTGAAATGCCACATGCCGAACAGATATTCCAACTGAGTTTAGCAGGATTAATAATCCTATTGGTAAACACCTTGGATAAACTGTATGATTTCCTACGACTATTCTAGACTATTGGGTGCAAATACCTGCTAAAAATTGAAATAAACGCAGGACGCCATCTGTGAAAATGCTAAAATAGTGGAAGCTTAGTGTTGCCATAATGCCATTTCAACTGTGCTTGGTTTAATTTAGTCTAGTTCTAGTCCACATGCGGAACTGGACTAACTTAATACTACACGTTTACACCGCTTCTTAATACGCGAAGTTAAAAAGTTAGGCCAGGATCTCGCTGCTCCCACTGTACAGATATAATCTTGGGGGTGTTTTTTTAATTGAAGATAAAGAAATTTGATTGAAAATTTTGATAAGGAATTCCAATGCTGAAAACCTTTTATCATTATGTACGAGTACTAGCAAAATAGAGAATTCGAAATCGGAATGTCTGACAAGAACACGAAATGATTGATAAGCAAATCGGTTATCGCGCAATTCATTACCTAATTGTTTACAATGTTTAGATTGCATGAAATCAATGGTGACCTCGCCAAATCAAGATATAAAAAATATCAGACACAATTAAGTACTTCGAGTACTATGCGAAATCAAAACAAAGCCGTGTAACAATGGAAATATGTCACGCATTTTACCGCAAAACGTATCGCACATTTCCACGATAGTCTATCATTTTTATCGAAACGATGATATTGAAAGATTAAATTAATTTGGTCAATGACTTTAATTGGATCATTCGAGATGAATTCAATGTTTCTCTTTATGCTGCTGCCTGGTTACATTGAATTTTGTACAACAATTTAATTGATGCATCTGATGAACTGATCGCTGCAATCAACAATTACGCAAAAAAAAAAACCCCATCACAGTCACAATTGACGTTCGAAAGGACAAATTTATATCTAATGCCGAAAATATCTATTTTTGGATCTTTCCCAATTAGCCATTCTTTCTATCTATAACATTTCTATTGTGGTTTTTTTTTCGTTTAAATCAGACTATACAATACGCACAAAGTCACGGGCCCCATCTGATTAATCGGAATTATTCGCCGATTAGCAATTAAAAACAAATTGACTTTGAAGATTGTTGTCTCAATGCAATCGTGCAGTTAGGGAATAACGAAGTATTCGAAACGACATTGAAAATGACAAGATGAAACAATTTAGAACAAGACTTAAAATAGATCAACCATATAATTAAATATTTTATGTTTAATTGGTGAATTAAAACTAATGGGGAATTAGTTGGACTATTGTTGAGTCTGAAGTATACATACGTTTTGGAAAGGAGTTCTAATTGATTCTATAAACAACAACAGAACAATGTAATTGAAATGTTTACAGACTGCCTTATTGGTGAAACGTATTTTCTTCTTGGGAACCTAGTGGGTAACGCCGCTGTCCCACCAAAATTGGAAGCATCAAGCATGGCTCGGTTGATAGTATTGGCGCATATTATTTCAGAAGAGAAGATCAAAACTAGGGGTTGGTGTGCTTCCGATCGGTTTGATCTGACTTAATCTTTCAAAAGGATTGGTGAAAATAGTTTTTTGGCGGGCATCTGGTGGGCATAGTAGCCAGTAGTCTGGGTGGCTAGAGCACTTGCCTTCGGTGCATTTGGTACCAGGTTCGAATCTGCTTGGCGACAAGTAATTTTCGAGAATGGGATTGGATTCCGGACTACCAGTTCACTAAGCTGTAAATGTGTACCTGCGCTAAAATCGGTGTTAATAATCACGGATGAGCGTGTAGCTGACCACTTCACCTCCTAGTGTTCCGTTGGACAAGTAATGAAGTATGTAACACTAGCATTACTTCAAGGCCTAGGCTGTTGCGCCATTGATTATTATTATCGGGTGGGCATCTGTTTGAACATTGGTGAAAATGGTGATGCTAATAAGTTATTGTTGAAACTTGAACCAGTGACCTCTGAACCGGTTCAGCACATTAGACTACTACCCTATTTCCGCCTGTAATATTTTGCTATGACTTTTACGATACCCTGTGGCAGCATTCTTTGCTTCACCAATTTCGAACTTTTAGAACTTCCTTTCACGCGTAAATATAATTTTGAAAACAACCCTAGAAGCGTCGTCTCCAATCGAAGAATAGTCCTCATGGACTACTCCAACACCAAACAAAAAAAAAACTTTTGGTGGGTATCTGTTTGTGAAAATGGTGATGAATAAGCTATTATTGAAAGTTGAACCAATATACCTCAGAACCGGTTCAGTACATTAGGCAGTAGCCTTCTGTTGCCGACTATAATATTTTATTTATTATTTAGTATGACTTTTACGACACCCTGTGGCAACATTCTTTGCTTCATCAATTTCGAACTTCTTTTCACGCGTAAATATCATTTCGAAAAAAAACCATAGGAGCGTCGTTTTCAGTCGGAAAATCCGGAAAACTCCGACACCGAACTAAAAAAACCAAAAACTTTTCAACGTTGGTGAAATCACTCAAAAACTACAAAAATAAATCGTTTATAAAAAGGAGTACAACTTACCGCTGCCTTAGCCGCATCGCGATTTATATTCCGTAATGGCGCCTTGACATCGGGACATTTTTCGAACATAAGGACACGTTCAGCGACAGAGCCACGTGTTAAAAATGGCCTAACTGGATTTAGATTGTTAGTCCTACTATTCACATGATTATTATTATGATTCGTATTATTACTATTCATTTTAGCTTCGGGATGTGGTACGGCAGCATCGTTCTTTGGCCGTAATTTCATTTTTGTTGGAGCTGGTGCCGGTGCCATTGTATCCGTTTTTATTAATATTTGCGATGATTGTTGCTGTTGATTCGTTGGTGTTGTTGATAAAATTGATATTGGTGAATTTGTTGTTGTTATTGTTGTAAGAATTGCGGTTGGCTGATTCGTATCATTCTTCCATGAAATTAAATTCGACTTATTTACACCGGACGACGGAAGTGTTGGTGAAATAGTTGCCAGAGCTGTTGCTTCTTCAATAGTCGGTGAATTGGTTGACGAAGCCACTATGGAACCTGATTGCGATAACTTAACCGATCCGATCAAAGACGTAGTCGATACGTCTGGCTTATTCCAACTATTTTTATTAATACTGCGATCCGACAGCGATACCGTTTTTTTATCGTTTAACGTTGATGTAATCACTTCCGGAAGTTTATTAATATGATGATGTTGATGATGATTATCATTGCTATTTAACACAATGCCCGTTTTTAATGCGTTTATAAGACGTTCCTCTTCCCGTGATACTTCATCCAAGAGGTCGGCCGACGAATTTTTTCCCAATTCAATTGTTTTAATTGTTTTAATCGTATCGTAATCGTCACTATTTTTATTAACACCACCATTCTTAATTATAGCACCAATACTACTTCCAACGTTTCCACCACTACTACCGCTACTGATTGTAGTATTTCCGATAGTACCAACCGTGCCACTATTACCGATTGTAAGACGATTTTTTAATGGCCACGACGGTGTATGATTTATCAAATTGGCAGGCTTAGCAGGTGTTTGAGGCTTACGAGTATTCGATGATAACGGACTAACACTTATACTATTAGCACTATTATTTAAGCTTTTTGTTGACGAAATACTGTTGATGCAAGACGACGTCGATAGCGTACTACTCGAATCGATCAAATCGATCGATCCCGAGCAAGATTGCGATAGAGGAGATGTTGATGTAACCGACGAACTCGAAGACGATTTTAGATTTGTCTTAGTTTCGCTAGTTTTTGGCAACTGTTTCCCCTGTCCGATAGTATCCATCAGAACATCGGGAACATTTTTACTAAGTTGTGTTGTATTGGTTGGTGACGACAACGTCGGCGCCGACGACGACGACGTTGGCGTCGTCGGTGAGCTTTTCTGTTTCGAAGAAACTTTCATAGGCGTACCGCCGGGCTCCGGTACAGGACCACTGCTGTTTGTTGTAATTTTTTGATAGCTAGGTTTCGAACTAGCCGGCGTATTTCGTACTAAGAAGTTGGGCTTAACGTAGCCGCTAGGACTTGTATTGGTCTCGAATTTTCGCAGTGCATCCTTAATTGTGCCGGACGTTAAAATACTGCTGGTTGTCGTGGTGCTCTTGCGAGCGGCCTGCTGTCGGGCCTTGTCCTCGTTCACGAACGAATTGACCAATTTCTCCAGGTTATTGTTGGACATGTCGGGCGTTTGTGATAGAAATTCGGAAACTGGTGATGATGCGTCGAGACTATTGCGACCCGATGCAGTTAATACCTTGCCGAATGCATCACTGGTTCCAGTATGGCAATTAAGGATTTCGGTCGGTGCTAGTCCTCGAGCTTTCCACGTCTGATAAATCGCTTCAGCATGATCCGAAATTTGTTTGGCTATCGTTGCAATATCCTCTTCGGTTTCCAAATAGTTCGACGATTGATCCAATTGTGATGAGGGTGAAAGAACCGGGCTGGTTGGCGATTTGGTTGATTTCGAGGTTGTTGTTGATGATGATGATGATGAAGATGATCCACGTACTTGTTGCTGTTGTTGTTTAGCAGTAGTTGCCATGACGATTCAAACGGAACAAAAAAAAATGTAATTTAAATTTTGGTGAATTCAAATTTTGATTGTTCTTGACGCCTGTTTTCGTGGCTTTTATTTCCGATATTTTTATTTAGTTTTTTAAAACTTCGTCCTACTCAAGGACTATTTCACCACCATTTCTATGCTTTTTTTGGTTTTATTTTAACTTTTATAAGGCTGGCGGTCACGCATTTTATGGCACTTGATTTTTTTCTAATTTATTTCTTTTTTTAAATCACAAATTCCTTAAATATTTTATTAAAGTTAATGTGCGTGTTTGAGTTTTATAGTTGTATCTAATTTAATTTTTTATGTATAAGGATATGTTGCAGGTTTATTTTATTTTTATTTATTTTTTTGGTTAGTTAAGGTACAATAAAAATAACATGGAATTTAGCGTCGGTATAAAAACAAACTCAACATAGTAATGAGGTAAAAGTTAATTAAATAAACAGATATTATATGGTATGTTTACATTAAATAAAAGAACATTTCCTTCTCGTTTCATAAATTAGTAAGCTCTCAACATTATTAATAATAATAGAAATAACAAATATTAGTAAAATTAAAATCTTTGGTTAAAATTGCGTATTTTTGTTATTATATTTGTATTTAATATTAAGTTGTTGGTTTTTTCAGTTTTTTTTTATTAAATCATACAAAAAATTTGTACTAAATTATTTACTGAGTGTGTATTATGATTATTTTTTTTATTTTATTATTATTATTATTTTATTTTATCACTGGTTCACAATTGCATTAAAATACATTCCGATTATGCCCATGTTCATATTTCACCAAAATTCATTTAAAACCAAACAAAAAACTTCATAATTATGTTCAATTAAATTTTTGACCGATTTTCAAAAATTATCAAAATTTTTTTTTTTTTTTTATAAACACAAAGCACCAATATATTTAAAAAAAAATATTGTTCAGGTTTGTCACAAATATAACCGTGTCAAAAACACATTTTTTTTTACAAAAAAAAAGCAGAAAATGTCTTTTTGAACCGAGGCAATTTAGATTTTCAAAAAAACCGAAATGGACGTCGTTTTCCTATAATTTTCTTGCTGACGTCGATAATTTTATCATAGTATTGTCGTTATGAACTTAACACGCTGCTGATAAAAACCCAGTCTGAACTAGACTAACACTATCGCATTTTAACATCTATCTTACTAATTCCGACGTATATATATATATATGAAGAAGAAAAAACAGATCTATGCATTTATTTCACACCGGTGCAGTAGTAGTAGTTTCTAGTATTTCGCGCATGCGTATCAGATATCAAAATGAAAATTTTTTACAGTGCAGTCGTATTGGTGTCATCATCACAAATCACGAAAATTTAATTTTAGAAAATTCGAAATCGGCGAATATCCGAAACTCGACGAATTATTTTACAGTCTGAAATGAGAGAGAGAAAAGAAAATAAATTTAAACAAAAAGAAAATCAAAAAATTTAATTTTAAAAAGAACTTTCAGAAGAAGGCAATGAAAAATCGAGAACATTCAGGGGAAAATATTATGGTTACTTTTTTCGTTTTTCGGAGGTAAAATTAGACTTTGGTTTTAGATGGCGAAGAAAGTGCAGATGAGAAACTAGAGATCTACTTGATGTTTTTAATTTGTAACAGATTCGATGTATGGCTTAACATAAACACAAAAAAAAGATTTAGGATACAGTGCCAGACACTTTCATCCCACTTTATTGGTCGTAAATTTGGAACATAATTGCGTGGCAGTTTTAATAACAGAAAAGGGTATTGATAGTTTATTCATGTCTTACATTATTTTTAAAAATAGACAATCTAATTCTGCTGTGTAACCTGTGTGTCCACGGTGATCTATAGGGTCATAGAAATAAAGGTATACCTATACTGCGGACGACAAGACGCCGTGTTTGTATGAAGCACATTGAAGCATTTTGAAGCAAAATTAAACGTTTCTGTATGGAGCGTTTCTTGCCAGGTGTCAGTCTAATGCAAATAGTAGCCTAGTAGCCCCTGGTAATGGTAGCCTAGTATTCAAAGGTTTTTTTTTTTTTTTAATGCCGGAGTATAACACACTTTTGAGTAAGGTGACGAGGTCATCCATAGAGAAAAAATTCAAAAATGTATTTGGAAAAAATGCTATTAGTACAACAACCCTTGAACATTTTTTAAAATGCGTAAATTTGAGTTTTTCAAACGCATATTACCTATTTCTTGAATAATTAACATGTCATTTTCATTAATATAATGATAGAAAAAATCTTAAAGAAGGTCCTCCATTGATAAAGTTTTAAAAAATTTTCATTTTTGTTAATAATATATGAAGCCAAACTAAAGCAATTTTTCACGATTTTCATGGCAAGAATTACATAAGAAGACCGCATTTCATTGAAAAGTATCATAGATACATAGTATAATTAATTGGTATTTCTAGAAAACAAATCAATGAAAAAATTATTGATTTTTAATAGTTATGCGTTTCAAATAATTTGAACACCTATAACACTATTTTTTTCTCTTAAATCAAAATTAGTTCGATGATAGACAGCGAATGATGCGCCAAATTACATGAACGAAAAATGATTTCAATCGATTAAAATCCTCTAAAGAAAGAAAAATCAAACAGGGATAAAAAATTGTCGTACCGGACTCATGGGGCCTTATTGCCGGTCCTTTGCGAGAACGTGTATAGGGTATATTATTTCCATTAATCTCAATAACAGAAGACGATCCTGCAGCAATATTTCCCCAATGCCGTTTGCCAAGGGTTGTTTCTAAACGTCTTAACGTTTCTTTACTCACCATCGAGAAATAAGTTTAAGTGTTGACACTCATACTTTTTCCCCAAAATATACCAAAATTCTGCACCAATCATCAACTATTATTTGTCGTCTATTGTTGGCATATCAATCCAAGGCAAACTTTCTACAATAAGCTTTCCCTAAGATTGAAAATCATGTTGTAAGCTAACTATAACAACTGTTTAACTTGTAACTTGGCCACTTACCAATGAAAACCCTGATCTAAGAAATCTCGTGAGTGTGCCAAAAAGGTGTACATCCATAGTAGTTTTTGAAACAATCGCATGAGTGTTCCTTAACTACACTCATGGGTGTTTTTGCGATAACCATGGGTGTTTCTGGAAACACCATAAATACAAGTGTACAATCATGGGTGTTTCTCAAAACACTGAAATATATGGGTGCATTTCCATGGGTGGTACGAAACACCCATATATTTGTTCGACCAGAATTATTACAATGCGTCTTGTTATGGAGTGGTATTTTTTCAATATTGATGAAACCTTGGCTTCAAACATTCGTTCAGTCAGTTTTTAATTTTAATTTACTTAAGAGCTCCCCCAAAATTTAAAAAAAATTGATTTTCTTTTAAAGATTTTTATTTTTTATACATACTTTTAAGAATTTAAAACAAATTTCGAATTTCGGAAATTCCTCCATTACAAAGTTATAGCAATAAATGTGACTTTACATCGGCTTGGAGCGGCTTCCTGGCTATTTGCCGCGCCACTCTCAACAGCAGCGTTTAGCATTTTTTTTCTTCACAAAAGCCGGGTATAACAATGTCATTTATAGGACCATCTGTGAAAAGCACGCACGTACAAGAGGAAGAAGGTGTACAGTACGAGACTGGAATGGAGTTCACGTTGTACCTACAACCAACCATAAACTTTAAACGATAATTCTTGAAACTATGTTTTTACACATGGTCGGCACGATAACTCAGTCAATTTTAAATATTTTTCAAAAATGTTTTTTTTTTAAATTTTGAAAACTATTTTCTCTATAGTCTGACGAGAGGTTTTTATTAATTTTATGCTTGGATTTTTTTTAATAACCATAGAGCACAATTTAAAAAAAAAACTGATTACTAAATTTTAAGTATACTGCTAGTTATTTATTTTGAAAAAAAAAAAAAAAAAAAAAATCCCTTCAACAGACTATAGCTACTGTATTTTTTTACAAGATTCTCGTGTAATAACAGTTTCAAGAAAAATGTTTAACGGTTGAGCAACGTAAACGTAACGTGGTTTACATGACGAACGCAAAACAATTTTGACTGAAATTGTGAGGGAGAAAGAAAATCTCTACTGAGAAACTGATCAGGAGTGAAACGAACAGATATTATATCCAGCAAAAAATATTGACGTTTTTTGTAGTAGTTGCTTTCGACTCCTTTGAAAATTCGATAAGCTAGCTCTCTCAAAATCGCAGTAAATACAATACAATACAAATAGAATTTATTGAGACTTTCAAAAACTAATGATATATACAACGAAATATAGAAAATGTATGACAGCGACTTTAATAAAGTCAAACAACAAATATTACATTAAAGTTTGACCGAAGTCAATCAATGGTGGCAATTAACAACAATAATTTTAAATGTAATCGCCATCTGCTCACATGGCTTAATCAGCTTGAAAATATTTAAACTTTAATTAATAAAATATCTTAAACTGAAACTAATAAATCTCAGTAAAAAAATTTGCATTCGTCATGTAAACCAGCCTTAATACGTTATTTTTAAATTCCAAGTAGCCAATATTACCTGTAAAATTTACACAGCTTAGTTGCAATTTTATGAACTTATTTTCTTTCAATACCTTGTATTGTTTATCCAAAAAAGCATTTATCAAATTCAAACTATTTGGTAATTTTTCAATTCGAAATTACACCCAAAAATTCGAATTTAATTTCTTATGTTGCCTAATCTGATGGTGCTCTCATTGTTTTTCTTCTCGCCTTAATACATAAGATACCGTGCTACTAACTCCGACTTCCTTCTTTAGATTCGAGTCATCCGTTGCTCAATCTTAACTTGTAGCCCGGATAACTTTCGCAGTTTCTCTAAACTTAAAATGAATTGAATTTTTGAAAGAAACATAAGAAAATTTTTTATCAAAAAATAATTTTATTTGCATTATCTACCAATTTTAAATCTAATGAATGTTAAAAATCATTAGAATTTTGCTCAACAATGGAGAACCTCGGCTTATCATGGAAACCTTTTTCGAACTCCATATTGATATTTTAAAAACGTCGGACACGTGAGATAGCAAATCGAAGTCTCCATTTGATATCAGTGGAATTAATGTTAATTTATATATTATTTAAAGGCATCTGTATATCACCTACATATAAGAATTAGCTGCTAGTAGAGTAGAATTTACACGATCTCGTCCATTCACTATTATAAAGTACTTTGTATGGAAGTTAACGAAGTTAAGCTACAAAATTGTGCTTATTTATTAATCAAAATTTCGGATTCAAAGCAAGAGCAGCTATTATTCAGGGATTTTTGTACGGGAGCTACCCGAAGAATGAAACATTCTATAAGACGAGTATATGTATAGGCTCCAGTTGTTCGTAAATTTCTTTCATAGAAGCTAATGTTAAGGAGTTTTTCGGTTGTTGTAGCGTCAGAAGAGTTTCTTGTGTGAAAGACCCACCCCTATCGTAAGATTTTATGAGAATGAAGCATTTCGCTCAAGTCAGAAAGGACTAGACTAGTCTTATGTAAAAAGTGGTTCAAATAAAGCTGGTTCTTAACTAGATCCTAACAATGGAGTCTCTTAATGACTGGCGAACTGAGTAGTGAGTGGAACTACTGTTGCCTTCACATCTAGTAGTACTAGTAGTAATTGTCCATTCTAGATCTCATCTATTTCATCTAATGTTGAGTAAATCCATCTTGTCGAGGTATAAGAGTGCACTAGTACATAAATTTTAAACAGACGAACGAAAAAGTATTGATAACGACTTGTGAATTCACAGAATCCATAAAAAAACTCTGGAAAATTTTGACGAAAATTTAAAAAGCAGTATTTATCACTGCCAAATATTGAGGTCTTCTTCAGAAGGCCAATATGATAGAAGAACTCGCCTTTTCTAACAAATCGGACTTAAATGATGTGAAACAAAAACCGTGGTTCGACCACACCCTCATCCCCATTATCGGTCGGTTCCATAAAAAATAAAATAATGTTTTCTGTTTACGAAGTATTTTTGTAATAATTCTCGTCTTTATAACAAACAAATTGTGAAAATGATTACAAGTCGGCCATAAGATTACAATGCCTAATCGTCCGCGCTTGAAATACCCACAACATAGTCTGAAAGCGAGTGTTTCTGGCGTTTTTCTGGCCCGTTTCGGATCTCGAATGTTTTATTGCCTCAATTAATAATTTTCTTGGATTGGGGCCAAACTGAGGATGCTCTCGTTCATTGAGCCTTCGGACTCCGATGACGGATCAAAAAAAATCAAGAAAAAAAAATTCCCGCAAAAGTGTATACAACAAAAGGCTCTCTTATATGACGACGGCTCCAATTGTTCGTAAGTTTCTTTAGCAACTGCTTTGAATCGTCTTGTCAGACGACGACGTCTTCGTCTTCTTGCCCTCTTGTGAAACATTATTTCAGTTAAGATGTTCAAAAAAAAAGACGCGAAACGTCGACTGCTAGTAATTGCATTTGTGCCAAGAGGATTAACATTTCATCAAATTTAAGTAGACGCGAACTCGCAAATTTTTTCTTTTATTTTTAGATTTTTTTCAGTATTTCCTTTGGTGTTGATATTGTGAAGAAAGGCGCGATGATTGAGGGAGGTCCGATTAATTTAGATACGCATCGAGCAGGTTAATCAAATGAACTCTAAATGAATTTATTTCATTTTCGTTAATTTGAATGAAATTTATACGGAGCTCAGCAATTATTCAAAGACCATCAATTTCAACAATACACCCGCAACTTGAAGTGATTAAGCACACCGAGGCCGTTTACGAAGTCCTTGACCGTTGTTATAAGCTAGTTGCTAGTAGCTAGGTAAGCGTATTTTTTCTTTATAATTTTCTAATCGAAAACCATGATAGAATGGTGGTGCAGGTGACACATCAACGGGGTGTTTGCATTGCTTTGATGGATTTCTTTTTAATTGACATCGATCTAAAATTATAATAGGGAAGCCGGACAAAGTCGGTACTGCCATTGACTATTTTTTTAATATCGTTCTTAACAGCTTCACTCGTCTAATCAAATTAGCGACCTTGTTGTTACTGGTGGCGATTCATGTCCCCTTTCTTATAAAACCGATTCAATGTTTGATTGTCATTTGGTTATTGATGTTAACCGATTTATGAATACTATTTTCTTTTGGCTTAACCAAGGTCGGAAAAGTCCACATCTATCGTCAGAATTAAGGTCATTAAAAGCAAAGAACTTAAATGAAGAGAATATAGGATTTGCCAAAATAATCCAAGGATGGTTAGATGATCGAGAGAAACAGTGGGTCGATTTCACCAACGTTTGAATTACTATTGGCAGTGCCCGTCAGTATTCCGATGAGATAAAGCAAACTTTTCCCTCCTGGTTAGAGATGAAAATTTCTCGTCTACTCGTAAAACGATTAAGTACTAAACAGAACACAGACTTCGACTTCGATTTTGCTTACCTTGCGGCAGTCGCAGGCCATTTGCCTAGTTTACCGCAGTCGAAGGCGAAGTCGGTGTTGTGGGCATCACCATACAATTCTGTGTACCTACTCTAAAAGACAGGGACTGCGCGGTCGAAGTCGAAGTCCGTGTTCTATTTGGGACTATACTCTTACCTACCCCGCCCCATCATCTCACACAAACTTATCACTCTTAGCAGTCCACCCAATCTACTAAACAAAAAATAGTTAACTTAAATCTCAACGGGTTTGTGAGATACGCACATTCAAACTAGTGTACTGCGTCTACGGTTGACGAACGGACACTTTTTTTACCAGTTCTAAACCGTTAAAATACAAAATTTCAGGTTATACCATCGATACACAGCTAGTATACAAACCATGGAATTGAAATCATAGTATTGAAACTAGCTGCACATGATACACTGCACATATGGTATGATTTGACAGTATCTGGTATAAGCAAACAAAGAACTTGAGTTGCGATGGTACGGTATGGTAATATACCATTAGTTGCGATACTCGCCACACAATTGAGGAATGGCACAACTAGCAGTAAAATGCATCGTACACTAGGTAAAATTATCGAACTTGTATACCATGAAACTGGTTGAATACTAAATACATATATACCAGTTCGTTTATCTCGTATATGCTTAGTATTGGGTGATACACTGCTGGTATTAACGATATTATGATATCAATACCAGCAGTGATACACTATCCAAGGTATTAGCAAACATTTTTGAAATTTTAGGTCAATCACAATACTTTATTATTAAAAAAATAAAGAGAGCTATGACTATGAGAGATATGTCGCTTTTAAGAATTTTTGCGTGCATATTTTATCATTTCTGCTATTATTTTTAATAAGTTTCGTAAGTTGCTGTTCAAGTAATTCTTTCACCGTTAATGGAAAATATATTTTACATACATATACATATATACATAATATTTTAAAAAATATTTTGATTTTTCTATAGTTTATAGCTTGTTTTAGAACGTTCCAAATCAATTTTTTTATTAACGGAAATTTACCTAAAAACGCATTGACCCAATTTTTTTTTTCTGCAGCTAAAATATGGTATATTTTGTCACCTTTCATACGACCGGATATTATTGCTTTACTTTCACCACTTTCTAAGTTATCTTCCTTTATTGCAAACTATATCACCAATTGATCAATTCTTTTTTCTTAATAAAGTACATACAACAAAGAAGGCAAAATCTCCTAGCAAAACGTTCCATCCCAATACAACTAATATCTTTCTGGATCTGTTCTCTTAAGCATTCGACCTTCAAATTTGAGTGCTTTGAAAATACCCTCTTCCCAATACGATGTTGAAATGATATGTTCAAAGAAAAGTAGAAGATAACATGATTCGGTCCTTCCAGGAATCTGTTAGGATTTTTCGCGTCTTCTATATGTACATATATGTAAATCAAACTCAGTCTTTTTCTTCCAAGAAAATTTACAGGCTGTGAATTTAATTAACTAGATAATTGTTTTCTCGGGAATCTTCTAATTACATAATAATTTCACCTAACCTATTCCAATTTTATTTATGTGTTCAAATTTGAGCTATGTATGTATATACATATAATGAAATTTTCAAAACAAGTATTTTTAGAAAGCAAAGTACTTTTAATTCAGATTTTAACAAAACGACTTCTTCCGACTGAATTTTAATTAAAAATGGTACAGGTGTCGATTTAATAAATTTCTGTCGAGCTTAGCAAATTATGGATAATGAAAGTAATGAACGATATGAATTACAGTTTAATGAAAAAAATAATTCATCAAGTATTGATTGCCGTTAAGTGAAGATAGCTTACTTCTGAACTTATTATGCTGGAGCTATATACTTGCATAAGAATTAAAGGTGACAAAAAAGGTTTTTAATAACAAAAAAAACGATACCGTTTTTTCAATAGATGGTAATAAAGGGTTTTCCAATAAGGACTTGACGACTTTGAATTCAATTTGTGAACGCACCCTTTCACTAATCATCAAACTGTCACTGTCAATTTATTCAGTAAACTAAACATTTTTATCATGGTAAAGTACACGAAGGAACAACGTCTGCAAATTATATTATATTATTTTGAAAAAAAGTTGTCAAGTTCTTATTGGAAAACCCTTTAGAATAATTTTTTACTTTGTATTTTTTAAAAATGGTTTTAAAAAATCTTCTTTAAATCAAATATTTCCTTCCAACTGATAGGTATATAAACAAATTATTGTTTTAAGAATACAGTGTTTTAAAAAGCATTACTGTTTCGGAAGTTATTGATATAAATAAATATAATCAATAAATATAAAATATATAATCAGAAACAGGTAATATATTTATGAATAAATATCTCAAATACGGTACAAAATTAATCTCATATTTGTATGAGTGGTATTTTAGTTTTTCGTTTAACTAGGTATTAGCGCTGTGCATGGATATTGTGTGTTTGCTTTAATTCATCGAGAATGCAATTTTCTCATGTTCATAACAGAAGTTACATTTTAAGAACTATTGGTGATCGTTTGGAGTCAGAAAGTTCAATAGTTCTAGGTAAAAATCTTAGTCTGGAAAAAATTGAGTTAGTCTTTCGTGCAGTTTCCGTACAAAAAACACAGATTTAAATGTGCATTCTGCGTGTGCAACCTACTCTAATAAAGTTTAACGTCGTTTAGCGAGAACTAAGCATTTTACTGGACTCCGTTTTGAATAAAAAGTAATGTTCATTTCGTAAGTGATCCAAATTTCTTAACTCTTCCGAGCTTCCATACAAAGGTTTAGTTTTTTTTAAAGTTTTAGGTAAAAGAATCTACAAGACGTTAATGTAATGAGTCATTTAATGACTCACATATGAAAGCCCTTAATTCACGTGATTACTCTTATTGCACAGTAAACAAAGATCAGGCTTCATACTTTTAAATATGACATACTCTAGGTAAGCTGCTACTCTTTTCTTCTTTAAACACGATGTCCCTCCATTGACAGATCTCCTTGATCCTTCTCAACACTTTAACTCTCCCCTATTCCAACTCCTAAACAACCTTATCCTTCTTAAACAAATAATAAGCATACCTTCCTTCTACATATATCATGTCCCAAATTAATTATTGTATAAGCTCATTCATTCTCGATTTATTGTTAAAATGTAAAATGTATAAACGCCATATGGGCTCCTAAGTCTCGAGGGCGACTACCATAGGCTCTCCCAAATTCATTTGGCAGTAGTCCGACACAATAAATAAATAAAAAATAATCTGTAATCCAAAATTCAAAGTATCAATCAGTGATTATCACTATCATCCTGAAAAATTAAATTTTTTCACATGTGGGTACTTCACGCGTAGATATCATAGAATCACCAAAGTTTTAACTTTGTGGTATAAGCCTTCCAGAAGATATGATCTATACAAGTTTCAAGTTTCAAATTTCTAGAGTAAGCCGTTCCTGAGAAGTAAAAACCAAAATTTATCACCTTTACTCTTACAAGTATCCCCCAGACACTAACTTGACAGGAACATAGATTCAATACTCTTCTACATACGAGTATTTCTGACTTTGAAAACCAAGTAGGTTAACAACTAGTGTCGACACCTCAGAGGGTGGCAATCTCCCTAATCAGGACAGGTCAAGGGTTTATTTTTCAGAATGTAACTCACAAGTGCAACTTATTCAATTACGACATATCGCTTTTCTTTGACATGATTCAACTAAATACAAACGGCACAAAAAAATAAATCGATTCAAAATCAATGACGCACAATGAAAGCCGCCTAAGTGTAGATATTTTTAAAAATCATAAGTGCAACTTAGTATACGCTTATAAAATCGTTTCTCATACGATGACCTTGAGCTGACTATGCCATAACTCTTGAGCGTGCTGATGTTTCATTTAATAAGCCCTCATTAGAATTCTGTTCGGGCAATTATCGTTAATAAAACCATTCGACTGTGAAAAAAAGTGCTAAGAGTTTGATCCGATCTATGGCCTAACATCGAAAAAACGATAAAAACCAATCGATTGTGGTCGCGGAAGATAGTGGAAAATCGATTTGTTTTTTTCAATTTTCATGCGGTTTTATCGATGATTGCCTCTGAGAAATGAAAACTACTTTTGTAGTGATTGTTATTAATCCTGGAAATGGCAGGTTAGTTATGCATACTAGTTGGAGGCTAAAGATTCATTCACTTACTATAATTTAATAAATTACATTTTCAGGCTAGAAATATTTTTTTGTCGTGCGTTAGGACGGATGAACAAATGTAAACAACTGGAATTACAACATTGAGCATTTGGGGAACAAAAAATAGTTGAAACATTTTTTCTCGTCCGGGACCTCATTACAAATTACAAATAGTTGAACTTTCATACTCGACCGATATCTTCGGCGAAAAAATACTTTGTACATAAATACATACTAGCAAAATAGTACAGCAAAATATAAACAAATAAATTAAAAAAAATCGAATGAACTGTTATAGCCTCAGGCTATTTAATCCAATCCAGAATACCAACCGTATACACAATCAATCAAGCCTTATGAAAATTTTCGGACGTACAATAAGCAAATATAATTTTTAAAGTTCAATTATTCATTGAAACCCAAAAGTTACAGGTTCAGAAAATAAACAATATCTCCATTTTTCTGTTGTAAAACACTTGCTTATGATAAATGCAGTAGACCCGGCAATAATATGATCAAAATCCAAGAAAATTGCTTGCATCTCATTTAGTAAAATACCGACTATAATAGTCTAATCTATCGATTATGGAGCATTAACGTACTTAACGTACATTTCAATAGTTTTCTTATGATACGTACTCCTTAAAAGCCTTAAAAGTTTCATAAAAAGTAAACAAAAATCGATTACAGTAACAAATCCGGAATTTATTTAATTGGAGAAACAAACAAACAAACTTTGAGATAGACAACACCTGACACTATGGACTTTGCGAATTCAAGCCACTTGGAAAAAAAAGACATCCTGCTGTTTGCGCTGACCCGATTTATTTTCTTTTCCAAGTGGAAATGTGATAGCAAAAGAAAGTCAGCTTTAAGATATTAAAGAAGAAAAGTTTGTTTCGAATGCAAAGGGTTACGTTAGGAAAGAAATCGTATGCACGATAAACTTTAGAATAAAATTTCTTTAAGCAGGATATGAACATTGCGTTGCTAATTATCCTGGTATGTAGAATTATCGTAACCTGTGAAAAGTAATTTCATAATTCATTTTCAGAATCGTTAGTTGTAGAATTTTTTTCCCTAGAAGAGGTACAGGGTAACGAATCTTACTAGGTCAGTGTTGCTCCTTCTCAGAATAGTATTTTCTAGAGCCACGGGTGATGTAATTGGATGGGATTTTATCTTGGAACTTCGGCATTTGTGCCCTGTAGTAAATGCCACTAGGATGCAAAAACCGAATAAAACCATACCGCGTTTAGATTCTCTTCGCTATAATACTTTAAAACTACGACGTACACGAATAAGTACTTAAATACTCAAGACGTGCAACGTGTCACAAAATCACAAGAAAAGGGAAATTCAAAGTTCGTTAAGTATGTAGACATGATGACTCTGCACGTAATAATTGTCCTCAATTATGGGAAAAAATAGAAAACTGGATCTCATGCATGGTAAAAAGTGAGAGGTTCTTTCAGATAGGTACCAACAGTATGACCAAAGCGCAAAATATTTAACGCACTAGATCTTAGTACATTTCTGCACCATTTTCAAAGTTTTGAAGAACATGAAGCAAGTACCATCCTTTGGGAGACGGTCTGAAGAATAAATTGCATCAACTCATTGCTTATCACAAAATAAAAGAGATATGTACATACTTCCTAGGACACAGATAGATTTAACAAGAACCGATTTTGACTATTAAACCCTCTCCCAATTTTGCACTAATAACATAGTATTGGGTTTTCTCGTTTCCATTTTTCCTTAGTTTTTAACAATAACTATTTTCGGAAATTCAAATATCAAGTATCTTTCCATAAGGCTCGCATACTGGTCAATTATTCTGATGAAGATAAAAAAAAAGTCTGTATTCGATTCGAAAAATTTTACCGAAGAAGCCAAAGAAGGAACCAAAATAGTTGAAGGCATTATCCAGCGAACAAAAGTAATCATGCATTGATCATAGATCATTGCATTACCTTATCATTGATAGAAAGATAAAGATGGGGCTTACATGTTTACTCACTACTTACCGATGCATTACCAGTAAGGCTTACGGAAGCGAATGCATATCAGGAGAAGTGAGTATGAAATATAAGATAAGGCGGTTTCTAAAAGTATATATGAATTATCTTGATACATAGATACATAGATACATAGTTTGTTATTGTTTCAATTCAATGATGCATCAAAGGAAACTTGGACTGAAACTATTATGCTCATATGTAAACAATTTTACTTATTAAATATTTCTTGAAATTTATTTTAAATTTTAAATCCGGAAAAAAACGAAGAAATTACTCCCTCAATTTTGCTGTTCTATGAAATTGTCGCGTTGTTAATCTTCATTCAAGACGTTCTCTCTTATTTCTTATTCTTATGTATAGTGCATGTATGAAAATCATTGATTACACATCCCTTCTCTCGTTCATTTTCCTTTTATTTATATGCTTGAACTTCGACTTCAAAATACCTTGCCTCCATGAATCATAAAATGCATTACCAATACTTTTTTAATAAAGTTCTTGGCAATGCCTTACTCGAACGTGAAATGGTTAATCGAGATGTTAGGTTTAGGTGAAGTCAAGTCGATTCAAACGGAAGCATCATCTAGATGTTAGTCCTGAATTTGAACAAGAAGTCCAGAACATGTTTAACGTTGACATACAGTGAAGGATACAATGCAACAGATAACAACCTTCAGCCAGTGAAAGTATCTTATTAGACCTAAGAAATATACCGAAATTCGTAAAAATGTACACAATCCCTTTACGCCCCCTTAAGGGTTGGATATCGAAGAGTTTGGAAAAGATTTTCTAGGCAATTGTATAAGAAGCCCCCAGTAATAAAATTAATTTTCATATTATAACTTAAAAGAATATAACGAAATTCGTGAAAATGTAGAAAACCTTTTCAAGTACACTTTTTTTTATTCCACCTTAGAACGACTTAAAGTCTGGGAAGGCAATATTACCAATGATAGTGAACGATGACTGGGAAGATAGTTGAAGATAGGCGCAGGAGTTATAAGCAATGGTCAACATATTTCAAATTGACTTTTTAGTGAAGACTTGGTAGAATATCAGGTACGTATTGGTAGAATATCAGGTACGTCTGATTCTATACTGTGACATCGAAAAAAGGCAATAAATAAAATTCTAGGACATTGTTTTTAAACAATCATCAGAATCAATTATGAATCTAATTCTGTGTTAGTATTAAGAAGCTGTCAAATATATTTACCTGTATTTTTATTCTGGAAGCACAGCATTCTGAAAAGAAACAATGTAAATTTCAATTTCAATAAACTTATTATAAAAACAACAATTTAAATACAGTTTTCCTTTATGGTTGAAACTTCAAATCGATAATATGTAGGTACGTTAATTTTTAAGGTGCATAATGAAGAGTAATTTTAAAATGTAAACTAAAAAGAGGAAATACTGAATTGTATGATAGATCCACAACTGTATTCTCTCTATGTTTAATTTCTGATAAATACCACACCTAATTTAACGAAATCAGAAGAATTTCTCCGTATAAACCATAGACAAACGGCCCCCAAATAACAGGCTTCAATTGATAAGTTAATTGCCAAACGATTGCTTCAACTTACATATCATTTCAAGTAAATTTCATATCAGATTGACAGATCATCGTAAGTATTTGATATAAATTGTTGAGCTCTGGTACGTTTTTTAGCATTTATTTCCTAATGACAAATCTAAATTGATAATTTAGATCTGATCGAAAACAATTTTTGTAGAACTTTCATAAGATCATCAATTTTTTCGGCGATAAGTTGCCACAGCTCCAGTCAAGTTTGAAACGGAAATTGTAGGCAATCAAAAAGAAAAAGCCCAAAAAGTGCAAAAGTTCGAACCCAAGAAATTAAATGAGGCTATTGTTGCCACTTAAGTCTAGAGTGGACAGAATATGAACAGAACTCTCCAGCAGACTATGCAATTCTTATATACCTGATACCTTTCCGATCAAGAAATTCTTTATTGCTAGAAGTTGGCAATATTTCATATTTGTATTGAGAGTAAGTGGAGTTGTAAGGTCTCTAGACTGAGCTAAATCAAACAATACCGATGAAAAAACTAAGAGTATATACGACAGCTACTATGGAAGGAGAATAAGGACAAAGTGCTATAACTAAGTGCGACATGACCTACAGGTCTCAAGTAGTTCGAGGAGTTCTAGTGATCCCAATATCCAATATCCTTTTTGACCCAGATTCAACGATACTGAATACACCAGGTTACCTTATGCCCAATTGTTAACTATAAGGGGAGTTTTTAACAACAGTATGGTAGCATATAACATACACCTTCTCGAACTAAAGTATATATACTCAATTCATTAATTTTTTTCCGTTCAATGTACTCTCGAATCCGATAAAGCAATCTCGTCTAAATTCAACACCTCAGCATTTAATCTACAAGGAAGTACAGGAAATATTTGCGCACTTAATGGAATGCAAACATTCTATCAATTTATTATAAAATTCATTTCTGTTCACTTCCTGTGCACAGCATTACGACTTCTATTTGATTTCTAAATTAGTCGGACTAATTCGCGTATCTATACAGTTTTCATTCTTGCAATTTAAATTTGCAAATCCATAATTGTCGCTACGTATGTATGGACATAATGCATAATTTCAATTGCAGTCAGTTACAGTAGCGCGAACTTTTGAAATAGTCTGTGACATGGTCTGCAGAATTTCTGTATGTATAGAAACATGCCACTTTTCATCCATACGAAAATTTGTTCGACTATGGCTCGATGGAATGACATAAAGAATTTAACACTCCAGTGAACCTTGAGCGAACATACCATACCATAAACGTTGGGTGCTCTACGTGTGAGGAAAGAAAAGGGTTAATAGATTTTCCATTGATTTTTTTTATTGACCCAAAATTCTCGAAGGACTTTACACGCGACATTTACTTTATGGAATTGTGTGGTTTTGAGGATTGAACAATTCGAATCTGGGATATTCGGCAAACAATTGCGGTGGGACTATTCTATTTGCCATTGACCACAACATCGATGGCATACACCAAATTCCAGAATTTAATTAAATTTCCATGTCCTCCCATGTTGTTATATTCAGATAAAAAAATCGTTATACGTTTGTTATCTTTGATTTAAGCCAGTTTCAATAATATTCATTTAATAAATATAAATAAGAAAAAAATAATTGTTAATCTAAAATTATAAGGTCTACTCAAAACTGCAAAAACAAATTCAGTCCGTTTCTCCGCCGTACGCACACGCGTTTGAAAACGTGTCTTCCAAACCCTTTTAGCTATTTAATTCAAATTTTTTGAGTCGTTTGATTGGGTTTGAATTTGAATTATATGGGAGTGGAGGAGTGATTTTCCATATTTTGAAGAACTTATGCAAAAAATTGAAGCCTGAGTATATGCACTAGTAAAGTAACATGAGGAAATGAGACGATTGTATGATTTTTAGAAAATCTGCTAAACTAAGAAATTAAAAGTACATATTAGCACCTCGGCAGGTTACACCTTCTTAGCTACCATAGCAAATATCCTTTGCCCATACTAACGATAACCCGAACTCCGTGATTTATGGAGTGAAAGTACTTGAATAGTTAATTGTTATCTTCCTTAAAGCAAAATGGAAGAAAAACGAATTCGTTCATATAATAACAATAACAAGAATATAAGAGGAGCATTCTAAAAATAGTGCACACATTGGCAACACTGATTATTGGAGGATGCAATCTTGTATCCCATTTTGATTTTTCTTTCTTGAGAGGGAAAAAGTCAATTTAAATCGTTTTTCGTTCTATCAGCGAACTAATTTTGAATTTAAAGAAAAAAATAGTGCTATAGGTTTTCAAATTATTTGAAACGCTGCATAACTATTAAAAATCAATAATTTTTTTTATTGATTTATCTCCTAATTAATTATCTGTGATATTTTTCAATGAAATGCGGTTTTCTTATGTAGTTTCTCCCATGAAAATCGTGAAAAATTACTTCAGTTTGACTTCATATACTATTATCAAAAAAAATGAAAATTTTTTGTAATTTGCTTTATGGAAGATATTCTTTAAGATTTTTTCTACCATTGAATTAATGAAAATGACTTGTTAACCATTCAAGAAATAGGTAAGAAATTAACACAAAGAACTCGGATTTACATATTTTAAAAAAAGTTTAAGGGTTGCTCCTCTAAAAACTACTTTTTTAAATACAATTTTGAATTTTTTCTTAATGGGCGACCTAGTTTACATATGAGCCGTTGTATTTGAAAGTGGAATAAGTCCATTTTGAAAAAAATATTTTTTGTGACATTGTAACATTATTCTATACAACACGAAGCAACTTTCTGAGAATCTATTGATGCAATTGTTTCATCACACTTTTAACAAATACAAGTAAATTTTTTCTGAAATAATATTAATATTTTTAAACATGTTAAAATGTAAACCGTTAAGCATGTCGATTTAAAAACGAAATGGACTTATTCCACTTTCAAAATCAACGGCTCATATATAGATGTCACGTCGACGTAATCAAAAATTACAATGTCCCCGGTGCAAGCTTCATCTGCTTTTTATACCGTTTGGTGAAAGTCGAGAATCTACGTTAAGATTCGATCGGGTGAATTTTCTCGAACGCTTCAGATCGTTCGATTTTCGATCGGGTGAACTTTCTCGAACGCTTCAGATCGTTCGATTTTTGGTTGGGGTCTTCGATGTGTTCCACTCTTAACGAAGCTCTGATTAATTGAGTTTTTCCGCTAGGTGTCTGGTTGTTGTTGTTCCCATGATTCGTAACAGATCAAGTTGCGGTGCTGCCAAGCTTGTACGTATTTTATTTTGTTTTTTTATTGCTATTAAAGTAGAAAATTCAAATGAAAACAGCCATAAATCAACAAAATCGCATTTAACGTGCTCATGGAGCCTTAATACAAATTGACTTAGTTGTTGTTCAACATTAAGAGTGAGGAGTGAGCACGCCGTTGCTTAAATGTGGGCCCTAACAGTTTTTGTTGTGTGTAACAGATAGAAATGGTGTATGCACGTGTCTCGGGTACTTTGACAGTTAATTATCAACAATCTTTCATTAAAATTGAATTCACGTGGCTGAAATTGTATAGAAATTCATCAGTCTCTAAGTGAGCAGACAGTAGACTGCAGTTCAGTGCTCCATTAGGTTAGACGCTTCTATGAAAGCCATGTAAGCACAATGAAAGACCCACGCCCAGGAATGCAAAGAACATCAACTAATGAGTCAAGTGGAAAGCTTGTTTCGGATTTTCTTTATTAACGTGAATGTGTGAGAAAATATCCTGTGATACTGGAGTTCAAACAACATTGGTTGCATGCACAAAAAAACGTCCTGACTTGATCACTTGTAATACCATGGATACAAATTACTTTATTCAAATAATGATGTGCGATACAAGATAGCATGATACATAGCAAATACATGTTATACTTTGACATTTAGCTATAAAACAAAAATTTCAAGTGTCTATCAATCGTAGCTTTGTGCTTATATTGTGATAATTTAAAATTAATATAAATTCAGCGCAACAACAAAATTTAATTGAGCTTTTAATTAATATGGGACAGCTAAGAATATATTTCGAAATTTTAGCATTGAAGAAAAAAGGGCTTCGACGACTAGCTCTTCGTGCTAAACAGTATGATGTTCCGGCGAAAAACCTCTTTCATTGCTAATAAACAAATGTACAAAGTGAACAATAACATCACACACAAAAATTAAAACTTTTAACTGACGGAAGAATACAAAAATCCGTAACTGTCATTCATTAAAACTTCAATTGATTTTAGTAACAGATGGCGCTGATGGCAGTTAAAAGAAGGCTACATCAGATAAAATCAGCGAATTTATATACAAGATTACAGGCTGAATATTACGTACATATCAGCTCGTTGACGTACTATATGCAGATTATTGACGTACTATATGCAGATTATTGAGCTGTGTATCCAAAGTATTAACCACTGATTTTGCATGACATTGCATATCAGGAACATTGTTGTTGATTTGCTGATTCAGAAATCCAGAAATGAGCCTACCAGACCATTATACTCGTTCCTAAAATTAAAGAAGCCAATGCGTGGGCTACGTTTTCTCCCTCTAAAAGACCTTTTAATGCCAATATCCAGCGTGTTCCGGAGTTGGGCAGAGGTGGAGCGCTACTGTCATATCAAACCTTCCAAAACGTGGGGTCATCAGTGATTAAGAAGCAAGGGGACTACATTGAACGGCTGTAAAGTAATACTGCATTAAAATGAATATTAGGTTTGTACCCATATTCAAATAGTGTGCGTTAATTTGAAAATACCCCTTGTACCAAACAATAAATGAGATATTTAAAGATCAAAACAACTTTCTAAATTTAATAATAATGCTAATTTTCGCAGCCAGAAAACAGCATATCTCTGCAGGTACTCAAAACTTTAAAAAAAAATTCAATTACTATAAACTAAGAATAGCTGCACTAACAGTTCTAGTGTATTAAGCAGAGAACTTATATTGCAGTCGTGGCCGAGTGGTTAAGGCGTCTGACTCGAAATCAGATTCCCTCTGGGAGCGTAGGTTCGAATCCTACCGGCTGCGCAAAATTTTTGCCACTCAATAAGATTGCTCATTCGTCTTACAGAGAGGGTATTAGTAGGATAGTGCGTAAGAAAACACACAATTTCACTATCTGCCCAATGTTTATTATTTTTTAAAACTTACTCACCACGAGAGATAAAAGTTACTCATGCAGCTAAAAATACGTTACATAAAAATCTTAGAACTTCTCACATCGCGTCACACTCGTAATAAAACCGCAAGTTATTAATAAAATACCATAGCAGTACCCATTATCGCAACAATTCCACTAACGAAGTGTGAGAAGGTTTTTCACTCGTTATCAGCATTGACATGTTTTGTGATTGATGGATGCGGGCTATAACAAAATAATGTTTCCGCTTTGCGTGTAAAGACACCCCCACGTTTGTTGAAGAAAACCTCGTCCGGGTTGTAGGTGGTGTACTGCGTCTCTTTGGTACGTTGGCTCGACGAAGTCTAGAAGATAATTTTTGCAAATTGAAAAAACCAGCTCGCATCCAACTTAGCTGGCATACAAAACGATTCTATCGATTGCGTTCGCAATAAAAAGCAAACAAATTAAATTGTTTCGAACAACATTGTTTACCAATCCGCGATGCCAAGAAAACGTATGTAAATCGAGCCGCATATGAATGAAATGTGTGCACTTATCAGGTCGTACAGAGTATTGTAAACAGGTAGCACAATGAGACCCCCTGCCTCTACCGCAACAACTAGCGAACCTCTGGTATTGATTTCGCAATGAACGTCAATCAGAACTTGTAGTATCCACCACTGAGCACGAAGCTTGTGGGGAAGACTGACTGTGACTTTGGCTTTCATACAGTGTCATATGGGGGAGAATTTGTCGGTACTGTGAAATAGTACCCAACATTTGGCGCTGTTCCGACAGGCCAGACAATTTACTTAAAAGTAAATTGTATTGACAATGAGGCTTTAATTAATAATAAAGACACGCAATGTGCACCTTCCGTTGAATTTCATAAATAGCCGCAACAGTACACAGGTGGAGATAGAATACTCACGCCGCTCCCACATATAACATACATACATATGAATTACATAATTGGGTCATGCTACGTGATTATTTATTTATTTATCAAACAAGATATATACAGATTCAACAAGATTAACTCAAATTCGTAATCTAATTTATTAATACAATACTACAATAGAATATCTTTTATTTTTAATAAAAAAGGTCCAAAAGTTTAAAAAACTGGGACAATCTCCTGATTTTTTACACTTTACGCTTATTATTAGCAATAAAAAATGATTTTACAAAAAAGTTGTTTAGGTGAAAAAGATAGAGAATTTAATTCTCTATAAATTTGGTTCTAACAATTTTTAGCGAGAAATGCAAAATACGACTACAAATCGACAAAACAGAAAATTCAAAATTTCGGTCACACCCCATATCAAATTTTGATCTAAAACTGTGATTCTTTATTCTACTCCATCATTGGAACCTAACCACGTCAAAACATTTGGCCTCATTCCATTTAATTCCGATATTTACTGAAATTTTGTCTGCGGTGACCGGCCTATTCTTCAGAAGCCTTCTTCCCGCTGGGGTAGTGTCTTCATGCAAAGGCGCCTGTGGAAATGGCACATCCCTTTGAAACGCGTCCAAACAGTGCCAGACAGACAAATGTACGCACATCTCGATTTCATGCGCGCACTGACGCGAATGTGCCCCTTTCACATGCGCATGCGCGCTAATGTGCCTCGGCCAATGGACATGGAGCCGCATATGGAAATGCATTAGGAAGTAAAAACGAATTCTATATCTCATCAGTAGCTCAGTTCTGTAACTTACGAGTGAGAAATTTCTCACCAAAAAGTCAAAATGAAGACAAATTAATGTTTATTTATTTATTTAGTTTCTCTCTGTATTCTCATCAAATGAGAAAGCACCGTACTTGACTATGCATTTGGCAATCTTTCATTTCTCATTTGGTGAAAATACAGAGAGAAAACTGCATTAATTCGTCCTAATTTTGACTTTTTGGTGAGAAATTTCTCACTCATAAGTTACAGAACTGAGCTACAGATCTAAGAAATATGTAGGAATTTCTGAAAACGTATGTAACCCCCTTGCACCCACTTAGCGGTTGAATATCAAAAAATTGGTTCTTAGATATACGTAAATTAATCACATGTCTTATTACTCCTAAGAGATATAACGGAATTCGTGAAAAAGTGTTAAACCGGATTATACCCACTTAGCGGTTGAAAAAGGAAAAAACTTGAAAACCTGTTTTTAGTGATTATTAAACAAGCCAGTGGAAGTAAAAAGTTATTCGATATTTAATCACACCTGAGGGATACGGCTGAATTAGTTAAAATGTATACAACACAATTACACAATCTTGGGGGTCGAATTTCAAAAAATCCTGAAAGAACTTTCAAGATATTTGTATGAAGAATCCGTAGAATAAAAATAAATTCAATATTTGGAAATACCTAAGAGATATGATGAAAATCGTGAAAATAAATTGATGTGCATTCCATTTTCTCTGATCATTGCTTTTTTGCCCTCCTTCCGAACGCCAATGGATATTTGGATTTATTTTTTAATCAATATTACTTTTCTTGTTGATTTACATATACGAGTACAAACCGAGTTTTAACTTTCTAGTATAAGCCGTTCAACAGTAAGAAAACACCCCCACCAGAGCACCATACTACGACTATACAAAATTATATTTGTTCAACATGCTGCTATTATAACTCTATCTATATACCACGTTTCAACTTTATATCATTACAGGTTCACGAGAGATACACATTGGAACTTTTTCCGATTCACCCTCCCCACTCTTACCCTTTGCACCCACACCATCAAGTTTTTTTGAAAATCCATTCATCGATAGTGGACCCATGGGTCCACTATCGAACATCTATATCAACTCCAAGTTTCAACCTTCTTACATAAGCTGCTGCTGAGACCTGGAAATCCGTCTAAAACTCTTAAGGCCGGGTGTAGTCCAGTGGTAGCGTACTAGGCTTGTAAATGCGATGTCGTGGGTTCAATTCCCGCATAAATTATTTATAAAAAATTTCCAGTTGCTATTGGCTTTGAAATTATTAATATAAATAGTGAACAGTGCGGAATTTTTAATATGATCACTACTAAAGGATTTAACACGGAGCAGATGAGTTCTGTTTACATTCTTATCAGATTCACTAACACCATCAGAGATACCAGCCACTAGTTGATTTGTTATAGGCAACATTGCTGTTCTGATAGATCACATCATAGCCTAACAGCACTCAAAAATTATTAACACCAACTAGTACACTGCCCGATTTCTGACCTCCCATCCCTAAGCTGACTCGATTGTACACTACAGGGTATCAAAGGCTAACCACCTACATAAGTCCAGTTCAGTATCCTTAAAAAAAAAAACCCAGTCTATCCAGAAAAATATTTAATTTGATAGCACTCGTTTGAGTCGAATCGTGTATTTGAACAGTACAAAGTGCATCGCTCCAAGCCTCATTAAGACTCTCCAGACAGAGCTCTTATCTCTAAATAATACTAACAAAAGGTTCTTACCCGGAAAATAATAAAAAAGAAAACCTGAAAAAAAAATTCCTGTGGTGACTATGGGATGAAAATAAATGTGTACAAATTTTTTTCCGGGAAACCCCTAAGTTGCAGTAGCTATAAAAAATAGTCGCTAAAAAAATAATTACTTATACGTCTTGCTCGATAAAGTAAAAATTTAACTGTGTGTCCGAATTTCAAAGTTGTAAAAGGCAAAAGGTTGCTTATTGTCATAATTCCCATACAAATGTCGTTCAAAAATTTGTTGTATTCACTTTAATTTGCCGAGCTATAAATAGAGAATACATAAACGTAAATATTTGGGTGTCATTCGATTCAGAAAGATTGGGTAGACAGAATTCATCAGCTCCTTTAAGTATGTAATACAAAACTGTTTATAACCTGTGCTTATAGCCTGTGAAGTGGTGTGCAATTGCTAAGAAAAGAAGTGCGAATCTATACAAATCTAATGTTTACGACTTTCGTTTTAATACCTTTCCAGGCACAAGAATGCTTATATACACGTATTAAAAACTCTTCCATACAAATGTCCTTGCAAAATTGGTGTGTCCATCTCCAGATCGAGAACACCTTGACGAATGTGATTGAAATTTTTTGTAGGTTGTTTCATCATTGGAATGCATTTGAATCATCAGAGTATACCACTGACTATGCAATTTCGATGCAAATATGAGTTCACCGAATGAGCAATATTGTGAAATTACAATATTTTTCCCCGAGTTTGATTGATTGCTTCGTAATGACAAAACAAACTTACAAATTCGTCCGGAACGCGAATGAGCAATATTGTGCAACGCAACATTTGCAACATGACTATTCCGCGTATCGTAACATTCCTTTAATATGACGGCAAAAATCCGTCAAATAACCGATCGGGTTCGTTGCGTTTCTCTGTATCAGTTTTGAACGGAGATACGTATCCACTGATACGTAACGAGAATACGATACGTAGAAATGCAACAAATGGATACCAGTCGTAAGATGTTAATTTTAATCGTAGTTTGCTTCCACTAAATATAATAGAATTAAACACTAAGTTCATTTCTCAATTCCTTGCTTCGTCTACGTCTATGTTGACGTCACAGCATAGCATTGCTATTATAACAGTTTAGAAAAAGCTCGGCTAAATTGTTAAAATGGATCAGCTGATGCTTATTTGACACTTCAAAAATCAAAAATTAATTAAATTCCATAGAAAAATTTGAATTTTTTTACGTTTGCTTAGATTGACTGATAGCTAAGACACGAACCGAAAATGAATTTAGACACAGCTTTGCTACGTCTGACGTCATAACTGTTATAACTAGACGTAGACGAACCGAGGGAATTGGGAAACGACCTAAACGATCAAATTTAAATTAAATTCGTGTTTTAAAAGTAAAATTCTTGAAAGGTAACCCCGTTGCGCCTAGATTAAAGATCAAGAAAAACTCAGAGCTACTACTGGACCCACATATTTCAAATCGTTTCTTTCGTTATTTCAAGGACGAACATTCTTTCATTTCGATTTTTTCCACCCCAACACTCGACAAAAAGTGCTGATATAACCGGAAGGAGCCTCATTATAAATCTGTGACGTGATAAAAAAAAATGCCTCTGTGCAAGTCCTATTTCCTACATGCTATACATACCCCCCAAAAAAATGCCTATTTCAGGACTTAATCTAATTTATTATTTTCAGTAGATGGCAAAATACGCCTAATGATGACATTTTTGCCTTCGAAAATCGAACTAAGTTTCTCTAGCTGAAAATAGAAAGAAGCCATAGTCCCTAATATGGAAAATGTTTTTCGTTTATGTACCGGAACTTGTAATAAATCAACATACCTATACCAACAACAAACCTTTAGGGGTCGTCTTCGTGAGCCATGTGGCAAATAAGAAGAAAATACCCCCGAAGAATAACTTTTTCTATTTGCTTATCGCATTCGCATCTATATATTATCGCATATATTTGTCCCGGCTTCAAATTTATTACGAAGGTGTGGTCGACATTTTCTTAGAAAATAAAAATGGATTTTCTCGCCCCAAAAGCTAATGTAGATACTACTATCTAATAAATTCCCAAATAAGTAAAACGCCGACTCGTCTATAGTATAGTTTTTGGCAATAGTTAGGTGATATAAAAAGAGGCTGAGGTTTTAATTAAAATAAAAGATGATTGCCTACATTCTACATCGATTTCTTTGAATAGCTAAGAAAGGTAACGACGAAGTAAGCAACAAAATTTATATTATAAAGAGTTATTGAATAGGTGCACCCTTAAATGCTAAAACGTAAGTCAAGGTTTACATTTTTATCATGGTTTAGTTCACGAAAGAGCAACGCTTGGAAATTATCTCAATTATCATGTACTTTATTTTAAAACAGAATTTTTATGTCTCTTTTGAAGAGTTATTCAAAAGCCATGAAATCATAGTATTGAAACTAGCTGTACATGATACACTGCACATATGGTATGATTTGACAGTATCTGATATAAGCAAACAAAAACCTTTAGTTGCGATACTGCCTACAAAATTGGGCAATGGCACAACTAGCAGTAAAATGCATAGCATACTACGTAAAATTATCGAATTTGTATACCATGAAACAGGTTCAATACTTGATATATAAATACTTGTTCGTTTCGCGTATATGCTTAGTATTGGGTGACACACTGCTGGTATTGATGATATTATAATATCAGTACCAGCAGTGTATAACTTGAATAATATAAAAAGTATTACCTTGATTTGATTTATGGTTGAAAGCTGGCACCGAGTATAGTTAAAAGGCTATACAAAAAATTTGATCTAATAATATTTTTAATTTCTATATATTCGTGTCAGTTTTTGGTCAATTTTGGCTCGACGGAAGTTACATAACGACTTCAACAGAATAAATATTTTTGTGGAAAAATCCAGGAAATAAAAAAAGTATTTCGCGTTTTGTTATCGTACAATGGCACACAATCTACTCGTTTTCGCTGGTATTTAATCTTATTTCTATGCAAAATCATAAAACAGAACTACTCTAAGTTCTAAGAATGGAGTACCTTAAAGAATATGTTTTTATCACAAAGCAACATTTCTTGCAAATCGGTCAAGTCAAAAAGAAAATGAAAATAAAAAAGATGCAGCCATAACGAACAATGTCTGGCGTATCGGTAGTCCTTTCACAGAAGGACTTTCCTTTTTGATTAAGAAAAATTGGGTCAGAACATGATAATTATCCGAAGCTCATAAAATGATGAATACAGAGTTCTTGCGAAGACTAGACCTCAAAGAAAAAGAAATCGTGAAGGAGTTGAAAGGTATGAAGTAGCAGTACCACCCACAAAATCTCCTTCGGATCAAAGTGTGCGGCAAACTGAGAAAAAAAATTGCTTAGCGGGAAACAAAAGAGCAAACTCGGTATACATAGTTGAAAAATATTAACAATTGCTATAAAAGAATATCTTAAGCTTGATTTAGTTTTTCCAAATCTCAAATGGAATATACAAGATTTTGAATTTACATTTAGAAGATTTTGAAATCCCGTGTGACTTTATTATGAGGATATTTAGTTAGAATTCTAATCAAACCGCATTGCCCATTCGTGAGACATTATAAAGGTGCTTTTACACGAGCGATTAAAATGGCTCAATTTGCAGCAATTTCATACAATTCTGACGCCACAAAAATACACAGCAACGTTCAGCAACGTTCAGCAACATCAGCAATTGACGATATGGATCAATTGGTTGTCAACTCGTTGATCAACAGTGACTAGCGATTAGGAGCAATACTCATTAATTTTGCAATGACATTATACACGGACAATTCAGTCTATACACAACACGAAAGAAAATTTGAAAAATTAATCTAAAACTTAAAATATTTTAAATACAGCAACTATAAGGCGAGCAATACCAGCAACCTGTGTAAACATTGCTAAATTGCCGAAATGTTGCCGCAACTACATATCATGATGTTCCCCGTGATTGATTTATTGATTGCTCCACTAGTTTTGGCAATAGTCGCCGGGCAATCAATTCCTTGAACAATTGTTCGTGTACAAGCTGGTGCTGGTGCTTTTACACGAGCGGTTAAAATTGCTCAACTTGCAGCAATTCCAGACAATTCTGACGTCACAAAAACATACAGCAATATTCAGTAACATCAGCAATTAACGATATGTATGTACATATATCAACTGGTTGCCAACTCGTTGATCAACTGTGACTAGTGATATGGAGCAATACTCAGAAATTTTGCAATGACCATACACGGACAATTCAGTATATGAACAACACGAAAGAAAATTTAAAAAATAAATCTAACTTAACCCGTTATCACACGAAACTGTACAAATAAAACCAAAACTTAAAACAATACTTGACAACTGAATCATCGAACGATGACAATTGCTCGGAATTTTCAAATCTAGTGGAAATATAGCAACCGTAGGGCGAGCCATACCAACAATCAGTCAAATCATTGCCAAATTTCTGAAATATTGCCTATAACTAGCATGATATTGCCCGGTATTGCTCCATGAATTGCTCCACTAGTTTTGGCAATAGTCGCCAGGCAATTAATTGCTTGAAAAATTGCTCATGTACAAGCTCCTTAAGTATTCCCATATTTTTACAAAAAAAATCAAATTTTTTTGTCAAAAATTTTTACATATTAAATGTTATAAATGCGAACACTTGACAAGATACCATTGAGATAAAAGAGTCAGAATTGAAAATGTTGACGAAATAAAAAATAAAAGAGCCGTTGACGAAACAGCTTAACTTTGGACAAAGAGCCGAATATAACAAATGCAGTAAATTGCTAAAAAAAATCCCTAAAATTTATATTATCCCTACCAGAAATTTTGTATGTTCATTTGTCCGATGTGTCTTCAAAAAGATCCTTTAGTTCTCAGCGTGATTAATTTCACCTTTAAGTACCGGGTATATTCAGTGGTAGTTTTTCTAAATTACGCATGGGTTATTTAGTAGTTAACTATATCAGGTATCATTATCGAGGAGTGAAAAAGATGGCAGTACTGAGAGACAGAGGTAGATATTTCATGCATGGACATTGTACAACGATATAAAGTATAGAACTGGATTTTGAGGTGAATATATTTTAACTAAAAGATGCACCGTAAGGGATACGTCGCAGCTTCCACGGATGTAACTGATGAAGCACATTTTTAAAAGACCGAGATATCTGCGAAACGTTGAAAGTAGAGCAAGAAAGCCAATTCTACTTGTACGTTATATGATAGACCCGCGTAAGAAGGTAAAAGAAGATGCAGTCGTTGGTTCTTCACAGCTATCTCAAAATGTTGACATAATAGTCTGTGTATCCAGTCTTGCCTGATAGCAATGCCAAGTTAATAATCAACTATATGGTATATTCACTGATACAATTTTGGAGAACGTTTCTACTATTATATTAAAAAAATGGAGTATTATTAATTTAGCAGTCACCTATCGAGTACATTCCCTGGTAGTATTCTGGGTAATCTAGTAGTTAAGTATCCGATATCGCTAAGAAGGAATGTTGCGTTCACTGATAGTATGTAGGTACCTACTATATACACAGTAAAAAATGTTGCAATCCTTACAATAATTAACACATTAAAATCTGTTACGTAAAGCATGTAAATTTAAATCAGAGTGTAAATTTAGACGAAAATCTATGTAAAATGGACTATTACATTTAAGTTATTGTGAATTTACTTCGACCGTATGAAATATACCTCTGAATTGTAATGTTACTATTAAAAAGTTTGAAAAACATATTGCAATTTGTACTTTTACAGTTTTTAATTGTGATATAAGCAAACTTCTTAGGAAAAATTGCTCGAAATGTATCAAAGGCCTTGAGTGCGTGTGTGTGGATTACCAATTGAAATGTAAAACTAAATTCGGTTTTAATTGAACCCTTTTTTGATTGGCAACAAATCGCCAACGATAAATGTTGGAAATTTTTTTACTGTGTAGGTAGTTTTCTTTGAGGAAAAATTATAAATTATATACGACAAGATACCACAATCATAATAACGTATATGCTTTATTACAAAGAGAATACAATCTACAAGTAGAGATAAAGTTGTAAAGTATGTTAAACAACTTTCGAAACGAAAAGTGTAGTACATACTTTTAATTTTACTGTTATATTTAAAAAAAATGTAAAATAACACGTTCTGAATGATATTCAAAACAAAAAAGTCTTTAATTTAAATTCCTCATGAATCAGAACAAATCGATATTCGCAAAAAAATAATATTCTCAACGTGTCGGTCAAAAGAACAAATCGCCATTCCCGATATATAATTAGGTGTCCTGGATAACAAGAAATTCATTGCCGTGCACATAAATTATTGAAATGCGATTTCTATTTGGGATGGTTAAAAGGTTTTTGCTTTAAATTTGGCCGGTATCGAAATAAGAAGTGAATATGTACGAGTAGCTATTTAATATTCAGTCCACACAACCGCTTAAAGAAAAGTTAAGACTTTCGATATTCCTAAATATAGACGGTACGTGGGTTCGATTTTATATGTAGCCGGTTGCTGGATAAACTAAGAGGACAAACATATTATGTAGGCACAGAACAAACTGTCTTGAAACAACGAAATGAACCCGATGGTATTCGATATCAAGAGTACCTGCAATATAAAGTGGGTATTACAGGAATAAACCTTATATTATTAAGGCTTGTAGGTTCAAGTATATCTGTAATTCTTGGGAATTACTAATTGAATGGGGTGGCTGACCACAGTTATTCGTTAGGGCGAAGTCATGAAATTGTATCGCCAAATTACAAATATTTCGAAATAACCAGAAAATCTTTTAGTCAATTTCCTCATTTCGGTAATTCAGAAATTGGTGTCCAAACCCTTGCGTATACTGGAGTACAGTTCAGTAATAGTGCCCTTCTTCAAAAAATATTATAGTTCCCAACATAATTTTTACCAGGAGTGATTGGCCGCTGTGCCGTAGGACTGCTATTCATGATTTCTTTGCTTTAAATTCATTGAACCATAATCAATTACTAGGTAATGTTCAGGTAATGCGAAAAGTAATCATTGTAGTCTGGGTGGCTTAGTAGACAAGGCACTTGCCTCCGGTGCACCTCGTACCAGGTTCGAATCTGCTTGGCGACAAGTAATTTTCGAGAATTGGATTGGGTGCCGGACTACCAGTTCACTCAGATGTAAATGAGTACCTAAGCTAAAATCGGGGTAATAATCACGGACGAGCATGTGGCTGACCACATCACCTCCAAGTGTTCCGTTGGTCTAGTAATGAAATAACACTATCATTACTTCAAGGCTCAATTTGGGCTGTTGTGCAATTGATTATGTCTATTAATAATTAAAAAGAGGAAATCTGTTTCCAATTTTCACTAATTGCTACAGTTTACCAAGAAATTCAAATTTCAATTGATAGTAATGTTTGGCTACTAAAGGCTTCAAAAACAAAACCTAATGCTATTTGGTTCTCAAAAGGTTTTTTTTGGAACGTTTGCCTTTCCAACTTTTTTTGTGTTACTAGATTTTAATTTAGAGCATGGGTCTTAACAATTCTAATCGGAATCTTAGTATTCGACCTAACAATACATTCCAGGTATTGACTTAGGAAACATAGCATCAATTACTCCGCCCATTCCAAAGCATCAATGCTATAACCACTACATGGTAATGTAAAATGGATCGAGTAAGGCTGTCACCTAGAACATCGCAATGAAAAAATCATGTAAACAATCGTAGTGCAAAAACGATGCACTATTGTCTACTAATAATGATTACAGAATTGATTATGTAAGCATTACTGATCCTTCTTGGTAACTAGATGGAATTTTAGCCTATGACCTTAGTGCTAGTATATTGCTGAGTCCTACCTAGGCACAATACATTATGGTAAAATTTTGAAGGATTAAAATGACTGAGACAGAAGTTAAGACAGCCTTGGGCTTTTAAAGTTAAAAACATAAAAACATCATTTGCAACTTTCTGGAAAAATAAAATACGTTATCAAGTCGTTCTTGATCTGCGTGTAAAATTCTTTTAATATGTTTAGAGACCTATACGAGCTATGATGAAATAATGCGCATCTTTTCAAAATATGTCTTTTTTTGCATTCAAATATCACGTGAAACCAGTTTACATAAACTACCAAATATTTGCTGACCTTTAATGGACTCCGAAAATTCTAAAACGTAAATCATCAAAATCAATAACAATCCTTCCAAGGCAATCGCTATTTTCCCCAATCTTTGTTTATATTATGGTAAAAGATATCTCAATAATTCGACCGTTTTAATGAATATTTTGCATTTAACAGGCTAAGAAGAGTGATGGTGAATAATTAACCGATGAATTTATTAGACCTTCCTTCGGCATTTGTAAATAAATTGTAATTAATGCCGTGCAAAAGAAATAGGAGAGGATTTCTTGAATAAAACCAACTCGGTGGCATTCTAATTGACAATGGCGTCGCTTGTTTTGTTGCCCGCTCCTTATATTGGAAACTTCGGCAAATAAATCTTCAGCTCAATTCGTACCGAGTTCCGATGGATTACAAATTGGAATATATAGTGCATACCCAGCTGGACGGACGTTGAGTAAGTGAGATTTGTGTCCAAGCGGACAGAGCGATTCATTGTTATGAGGACAAACGGATAAATTATGTTCCGTTTTAAACAATAACCAATCAAAGCTCATCCAACGATTGATTGACTATTATTTATTTATATTTTTTTTTTTTAATTTTCAATAATAACTACCTTGGCGGGAATCGAAGTCCTTCAACAATTAGACCTTAAATCAAACTGTTGTGATCATGCATTTGATTTTTAATCACGTGCTTTGTTTTAGTTAAGTCATAAATTGAGGATTTATTTATGGAGAGTGTTTGAATTTATATTGGATCTGCGTTGTTATTTTACCAACTCGTATACAAATTTTTTGTTTAAAGTATTGCCAATGCCAAGTTCGATATACCAACTTAATATACATAAATTGACAAATAAGGAAGTGAAGTTCTTTAAATGACAAAATTAAGAGAGCATCGACCAACGATATGGTGCAACTTTATTATTTGAAACGTGTTTTGCAACTTTGAGCTCTTTAAACATATTATTATTATTATGCCCTTACTCCTGTACCTCCCCATCCAATTTATGAACTTTTTTGTAAATGGCTACTCCATCAAATCGTTATACAATATACCTATATATAAATTTCAAGTTTCAACTTTCTAATATAATTGGTTTATGGAAAATATATGTAGGTATACAGAAACCAGAATTGTTCTTTTAGAATCTTATACCTCACGCCCAAAAGGCAATAATAGAGTGCTATTCAGTCTACAGACTTTAAAGACTTCGAGACCATAGCTCTAGTGGTTCTTGGCATGTGAGACGCTGAAACAAATTGCATACTGTGGCGGACAGACGGACTTTTTTTTGTTTTTAGACTACAACCCCAGAATTCTAAAAGACAAAATTTCAAGATAGGAAATTTGTAATCAGCACCACCATTCTTACTCTGTATGTAATTTTGTTATAAGAAAAAAATTGATCGTGATCAGACAGTACACTTTAAAAATTCCAAAAACTATTCTCCGAAAAATGTCTTCACTCCCCTCTTCGAATTATTAATAACAAAAGGCAATCTTGTAATTCATCAAGTTCTTATCGCTTAATTGATTTACTCTAAAACCACGTTTTAAAGACCATTAAAAATGGCACCCAACGCAGGGCAGGTCAGCAGTACCCTGGAATTAACAGGTATACCCGTAGAAAGGTGATTCAGATTTGATATAACAGACTTAGACTTAGACTTAGACCGTCGTAAGATAGGTTAGTTTTACCCTACTGATGGCTAAGTAAGTAAGTACCTTGGATGAAATAGTAAAGCTAATTGTTCTCGACAGGTTTTTGAATGTAGCACGTCTCATAAAAAAACGATGTAACTTCAAAAGTTACGAACTAGATAGATAGAGTCAAAAAGGGTTGGTATGGTTAACCTCTTCCACTCAAGCCACAGTTAGGCCTATTATGACGTTCCCGCGAATTCACTATGATTCCTCTGCAATCCCTGCGCTTTCAATGAAGCTTACTGTTGTTGGAATAGGAATGGTCAGGAATTCCGATGGTTCCATGAAACCCTGACCAAAGTGACAAGTCTTTTGTGAGCTAAACCCTCATATTCACAGAGGATATGCTCTGGTGTTTCGTCTTCGTCATTGCATATTCTGAAAATTTTAGTTTCAGAGAGAACATCCCTATTGAGAAGCTTCTTCATGTTACAATGTCCAGTCAGAGCTCCCACTAGATTTGATATCTGCTTGATTTCAGATACTCAGATGTTCTTTTTTATGAATGCTTTGGCATAAGCTTTGAGTGCCTGTTGCCCGGTTCCAAGTCCCAGTGAATTCTACTTTACGATTTTTGCCACATTTGGATGTTCATTCTGGCTGTGCGTAACGGTGTGCCTATGAACTAGAGTAAAAGTTTAAATTGTTCACATGAAATGAATCGCCTACACTTTTCAACTGATCAATCAAATTTATAAGAGGAACAGTCCAAGAAAAATGCGTTTCTTTAACTTTAATTCACAGTGGATCGATTACTCAAAAATATTGTACATTTCATTCAATTACGCTAAATTGTTTTGCATTTAAAAATGCGTACCCTATTACAAAAAGCAGTAATAAAAACGTACATTGATTTTAACGGAAAATATTCAAGCATCTGAATGAAGCAACCTTTTTCTTATTCGACCTTAGCTACGTGTTAAGTTTGTTGTAACGAATATGAGTCACTGAGAATGTTTTTCCATATTAAATTTTATATATGAGACAGCCGTATACTTCCAAAGATATATCAAACATTTATTTTTACTGAAGAGTTTACACAAATTTGATAACAAATCGCTTTATCCAAAAAGGGACATAATTGATGTCTTTTATTATATTTTTGAAAAGCCCATAAATTGTCACTATAAGAAGCGATATTTTTGTTCGATATTGTCATTGATTGAAGAGTTACTGAAGTACCTATGTATATTTCGAATACACCAACGCAAAATTTTAGTAAAAATAAAAATTTACCATAAATAAAAGTAATAAATGATAAAAGAAATAAATGTAATATGACACGATGAATTTTCGGTTTGGCTTAAGGTGCTTTTACACGAGCGATTAAAATTGCTCAATTTGCAGCAATTTCAGACAATTTTCACGTCATGAAAGCATACAGCAACATCAGCAATTGACGATATGGATCAATTAGTGGTAAACTCGTTGATCAACAGTAACTAGCGATATGGAGCATTAATCAGCAATTTGGAAATGGCATCATACACGGACAATTCTGTCTATAAACAACACGAAAGCAAATTTGAAAAATAAATCTAAAACTTAAAATAAAACTTGAAATATTTGATCCAAGCTGTTATCATACGAAACTTGTCTAATAAATCTAAAACTTGACAACAGAATCATCAAACGAGGACAATTGCTCGGAATTTTCCAAGCTAGTGGAAATACAGCAACTATAGTCCGAGCAATACCGGTAATTTGCGAAAACCTTGCCAAATTGCCGAAATGTTGCCGAAACTAGTATGAAATTGCCCGATATTGCTCCACTAGTTTTGGCCATGTTTCGTTGGTCTCGTAATAAAGTAACTCTAGCATTACTTCAAGGCCTAGGCCCGATTTGGGCTGTTGTGCCATTGATTATTATTAGTTTTGGCAATAGTTACCGGGCAATTGCTTGAAAAATTGCTCGTGTACAAGCTCATTTACACTTGATATTAGCACCTAAAAAACGATCCATAAGTCAGAAAAAGGGATGTTTATTCACGATTTTTATTTACTATTTTTAAATAATAAAAAAAATGTTATTGACCCGAAATTTCGAAAACAGAAAATCTGTGTAGAGTGTGTGCATTTTCATGAATTCGGATTTATTTCTTAGGTCTGAAAAGATATCGAATTCAAATTTAATCGAAGAAAACCCCGATTTGAGTATTTTTCGGTATTAAGACACCTGGCGATGTAAAGTATTGTCAAAGGTTTCACGAATTCCGGCAATGAGATCGAATTCACTTTTACTTTGCTGCTTTATATGTAATGACCTCAAAATTAATTTCAAAATTTTATTCAACCTCTAAAAGGGTGGAAGATTGTTGTGTACGTTCTTACGAATTCCGACACATCAATTAGATCTGTTTGAGATATCGAGACAATGCCCTAAAAGCGGTTGCAATATTTCTTATATTCAACCATTAAAGGAACATGTCAAAATTTTATTTATAATTTTAAGTTCATATCTCCAAGTTCTCTTGAGTTTCGTCGCATTAAAACGTTTTCTCGTGGCATAGGTATACGGCGAACGAACAGACAATTTTATTAAAAATAAAAATTATATATTACTTTTGGTGTTATTCGACTGTTTGTTGAAAGTTTTGTGTTCTGATCAAACTTAAAAATAGAAAAATTGTTTTCTATTTTTTTTAGGTTGATAAGAACACTTTACAATACTATCAACAATTATTCGTACCTACTATACATACATATGTATATAAAATTAACAATGTTAATTGTTTTAATGTACCATCATGACATCACTTAATTGTGGTCTAAATCAAAGTACTTTTTTAACTTTTGGAATACTAACTTTTTTCGTGCCAAAACCAAGCTCCGTAGCTACTTAGGTCAAGCTACAATAAATCAAGATACACTGACATGAAACTCATTACACCGAGAAAGTAATCTGTTTTGAAATTACATTTTTTTGTTATCTAACTGTAATTTAAAAACAAAAAAAAACAATAATAATAATAATCTCTGAAATTTCCAATTTCGTATGTTATCAATCTGAAAAACGCCATCGGATAAAATGAGTTTTCTTTTACCAACGACATGAATTTTCATTTACAGCAGCACCACTCATCCCGTCGTACATCAGTGAACAGGCAGAAAAATGTGGAAAACCTGCCATTCACTTGTAATACCGGAAAATTGATAACAAAAAGAAAATTGAATGATTTTTCGAGAACATTACGGATGATATATCGCAAAAAACTTCGCATTATATTCTCTTTATGGCAGCCACTTAAATGCCAACATTCTGAGAACAAATCCTGTCCTCCTCAGTTCATTTATTTGACCGTAAACCTTTTTTTTATATTTTCTGTTTGTTTCAAAGTTGATTAGGTCATATGCCAAACGATTTGAATTTCGAAAAATTTAAAAGGTACCGACCGAGTACGGACAAAATATGAAAGATGAAGGCAGAGCTGCTCCGATTAAGATATCATTTCAGACATGTGAAGAAAATTCTTGTTTGTTTTGCGTGGGTCTATAACAAAGTGTTTCCGTGACTTTTCTGCAAAACGGCGACAATATAACGCAGTGCAGACTCCGTCATAAACCAGTTTTAACTTTTAATAATATTTTCATGCTTTGTCACTTTGGGGGTTTGGTGGCATCTTCGAAATTTACTACGTGCGGAGGTGGTGACATGATGTTAAGCTTTACGACACTCGCGCCAAATTTAATTTTACAGAATGATGTATCATTTTTTTTTTGGGTACCTGCTTAGGTACAAATTCGCGGTATTATTAAATTTTTGTGTATGGATCAACAGGTAACAAAGACTCGATGATCTGCAAGTTCAAATTGATTTTTTTGCAGACAAAATTGAATGGTGTGTTATTATATTCAGCCTTGATTTGCAGCACGTGTAGGTGGACATACGTGAATAATCTGACAGCTGTCTGGGTGAAACTTTATTATTCCATGGGTAGAAGTCCAGAACGCGTTAAATGCTAGATTACAAAGAAGCTGACAACCTAAAAAATTACGTTCGAAATAGCCTTCTGGTTTTCCTATCGCTCACTATACTCTTCTTTACAAAAATTAAATTTCATCTATCTGGCAAAGTCTTAAATACCCAGCTGGACCACGTAACCAACCCCCTTAAAATATCGTTTCTAGCATACGCTCCAATCATTGCAAGTTTCAACTTCTTAAAATTAGCCCTTCTTGAGACATATAATAGAAAACAAAATTTTTCGTCTAAAACGTTGCCCCCCTCACAGTTCCAGTCCCAAAAAATCAGACGTCCACTATAAAAAAAATTTAACTTATTATTTCATTGGTTTTGTGAGATACGATCCTTTAAACGCGAAGTTGTAATGTATACGGCGGACTGACGGACCTTTTTGTTTCCTGTTTCACTTTTATGGCTAGAACTTTTAATTTTTTAAAATTTAAATTTAAACTCATTTTTTTTTTAATTTCTGGTCAATCACAATACTTTTATTATTAAAAAAAAAATTGTGATTGCAAAAAATTTTAACAGTATGTCTCTAGATAAATCTACAAAATAATTTTTAGAACAAACCATATTCTAATCAGAATATTATAGGCTCCATGTGGACGTTAAATGCGATTTTGATGATTAGTATGACTGTTTTCTTTGCCAATATTTCACGTTAATGGCAACAAGAAAACAAAATAAAATTACACGACTTTATTAGCTGGTATGTAAACTAGGTCATCCATAGAGAAAAAATTCAAAACTATATTTGGAAAAAATGATATTAGAACAACAACCCTTAACCATTTTTTAAAATGTTTAAATTCGTTTTTTAAACGCATATTACCTATTTCTTGAATAATTAACATGTCATTTTCATTAATATAATGCTAGAAAAAAGCTTAAAGAAGGTCCTCCATAGATAAAATTTCATTTTTGTTAATAATATATGAAGTCAAACTGAAGCAATTTTTCACGATTTTCATGGCAAGAATTACATAAGAAGACCGCATTTCATTGAAAAGTATCATAGATAGTATAATTAATTAGTATTTCTAGAAGATAAATCTATGAAAGAATATTGATTTTTAATAGTTATGCGTTTCAACTAATTTGAAAGCCTATAACACTATTTTTTCTGTAAAATCAAAATTAGTTAGCCAGACAGCGACCGATGCAGACGTATTGTCTACGCCAAATTACACGAACGAAAAACGATTTCAATCGATTAAAATCGTCTCAAGAAAGAAAAATCAGACTGGGATAAAAAAATTCGTACTGTACTCATGGGACCTTAAGGAAGAATGAGTATCAGATAAGAAACGTTAAGTGTTTCGCTTGAATTGCTCCGAGTTATATTCTAATTCGAAGAATACCAATGATTGAATCGTGATCCACAAAATTATATAAATAATATAAGATATGGCTGGCTAAGATAATGCGTGGATGAATGTGGGTATCATAGATTAATCAAGATAAACCAATCCAGACAGAAAACAAAACACCTGGCATCACAACATCTATTATAGAGGAATCCAAAACATTTTATGGCGCTGTAAGCTTAATGCTAATGGGGAATTCATTTGAATTTAATACGATTATATCACGGATGTTATATAGGCTATTGTTTCGCGAAATTTCTCCATCGGAAGTTGTTAGGAAGGTGTACGATTTTCTTTTACTTTATTATTTTTTAATAATTATCGATCTGAAATTTAAAAAAAAAATTCTTCCCTTAAAAATTTTGTATTTTTACGTTTTAGGACCCAATAAAAGTACAAAAAATGTCCGTCTGTCCGCCGAGATGCCATCCGCCGTACCCAAAACCGATTGAATGTGCGTAACTCAGAAACCCTTGGAAATATTACCTTGAAATTTTTATGGTGCATAGAATGGGTGAAACACTACGAGTGGTATCTTTTGGATGGATGGGGTGTGAGGGGGAGGAGTAGAAAGTGTGTTAGACGAAAAATTTTAGTCTCTAGATCTCAGGAACCGCGGTAGTACGAGTAATGTACGGGAGTGAGGGTTAGGTGCTTATATCTCAATGGTTTATGCCAGAAAGTTGAAAATACATAGTACATACATATATAGGTATGTTGATGCGCTACTAGAGTAATTAAAGCAAACAAACTTTAGATTTTTATTTGTGTTCAGAGCTTGAGTAAGTAAAATGCACGCGAAACCCATATTTTGACGAACTTCGTGACAGGTATGGACAGGTATTGCAACACCACAAGTCGGTACAACCGTTGTATCGTATTTACCGTTTAAAACGCACTACATAAAAAAAAATACTCATCAAACTATAGGTACATTAATAAAATAAGGAACCTTAGAAAAATTACGTGATACCTATACATATGTGTAAAATGTGTTGGGTTAATCAATGTGTCTATTGAAGCTATCCCAAAAAAAAAGAGAAAAATTTCTTTTTTACACCGAAATTATCCTTCATAAGTCATATTTTAATTTTAAAACATAATCCAAATTATCGCAATTGCGCGATTGCAAACAATTACCTACCTATTATTTAAGTTCATTTGTATGGTAGCTTTTATGAGGAGAACCTTTTTTCAACTTATTCTTACACCTTCCAATGGTGATAAATATGATGAAAAAAAAAATTGCTTATACTGTAAATTGATTTAAATAAATTGACTCTATTAGGCATCATCTCTCAAAACCAGGAAAATACATTTTAAGTAAGTATTTGCATTCATCGGATTAATACCATAAATTACAGACCCGTTATTTGTGTGACACGAAACAAAGATGTAGTGTTGTTGACCCATTCCACTAATCCCCAAGAAATACGCAACTTAGGTTTTTAGACAACATTTGAACAGTGCCCTCTTCAGCACTCTGTGAATGCATTCACAACAGATCATGGTTTAGACAATATAAACAAACAACATTTAATTAACTCTTTTTTTCATTCAGTTAACCCACTTTATTATTCAGAGATTAATTTTTTTCTTCAAATCTACCATCTCGCACAGAAGGTACAACAACTAAAAAGTTATACATTTTCTGACTCTATGTGTCATAACCATAACGCTTAATTCCTCGCGAGACTACTTCTTCCGCAGCTTAATTATTAATTACCATACAATTTAAAATTTCATTCACAATTTAACATTATCATTCTTATGAATTTCTCAGAGTTGTTCAAGTGGTAATTAAAAAAACCTTTCAACACTAGAACGAAATTTGACCCCATCTATTTCCCATAATTAATATTTTAGAAATACGAGCTAATTTTCAAGGTAAATCATTTACAAAAAAAAAAAAATTAAGCTATATTATATTTGTCTAATTAAAATTCACCTTGTCAGTCAATTTGATTTACGTTCAATGTCGGTTTTTTTTCACTTTAGCTAATGTTGCCGGCCTTTTTTTTCGAGATTCTTGGATTATAATTGAATTAAGGTAAAAAATTTGACCAAATTAATTTTTTGGAAATTGGTTGGTAGTTTTCAATGAATAATGCCGGTAGGTAGGTAGGTACTTGTATAATCGAACTTTTGTTTTAACTTTTTTTTTTGGTACAGGAAGCAAACAATCTTAATGATATTTTTATTATGGTGAATGCAGTGATTTTAACATTTTGACATTGCCGATTTCGTCACTCTCATATGACTTCATCGCTCCATCTTATAAGTAACAACCTATAAAAAGATTTTGGTAAATTGAACTGGGTTTTATTTAAGTTGTTCGAATGAGATTTTTTTTTATTGACTAGCTATTAAATGTAAGAAATTACATATTTTTATGGCAGCTTATGGCAGTAACTTGAACACTCTATGGAATGGATCGGAATCTTAAAATATATACAACACTGAGATGATATGGATAAAATTATTATTTATTTTTTTAAAACTAAATTCAGTAGAAAAACAAATGTAACGAGTACATGGTATAAAGAAAAGGTGTATGCTCCATCATTTTATTAAAGTATCTTTTATATTTTTTTATATCATTAAATTTCAACATTATTTTTGAAATATATTTAAATCACTGAATACCTAAAGCAAAATTGATTCAAAAAAATTTTCCAGCATCATTTGAAATGTGCGCTTATAAACTATTATACCTTGACCCTTGAATTAGTGTTTTGATCCGTTGTGGCTACTATCAGCTATAACGTTCCAGATGATGTGGTCCTGAGAATTATAATGAGGTTATGTATATCAACCAAATTTTTACTTTCTAGCTTAGACCGTTCCCGAGATATGAGAAATAATAATAATAATAATAAGATGCAATTTTGTTTAAGGTTTAACCCTAGAGTTCTAAAAAATAGAATATTATCCCCACTGCGGATCAAGTCTACGTGAAGATTGTCTACTACAAAAATTACATCGTAAGGAGTGGAGTCCAGCAAGTTACAAAAATGCTAAATGTAGCCACCATCAACAAAATTTTGAATCTTCGTTGTCCGCAATATTATATCAGTGTGCAGAAGTACCTGGGAGAAAAATTATCGAAATTCTTTTTACAAAGTTCTATCGATAAAAGTAGAAAAAGATATTTCCATTTTTAATTAAAATTTTGAGATTTTTCTATTGACTGAGTTTCAGCAAAGCTCGTTTTTAACAATTGATTTTTTTAAATTTTAAAATTACATATATGAATTAATGGAGTTTATGTGATATGCTAAATAGACAAGTCTAAATTTTTTTTATGAATCCACAGCGTAGCAGCATATTTTTCATCTTTTGTGAATAAAAGATGTTAATTTGAAGTTTATCTCTGCACTGTTTTCGGTTTTCTTCAATTTTAAAGAACAATGTATTCGATTAAACATCACCTGGAGTAGTTACGATTATGTATAGATATCATTACATTATATTAAAATTTTTAGGATATTGAATGTTTCAAATTTCTCTCTAATACAATTTTCGTTTCCATTAATTTTAAACAACGTTGTAAACAATTAGACCGGCATTGGTACGTGAATTGTTTTAGATGTAATTAAAGATGCAGAATTTGAAAAATGGTATAACTCGGTTTTGAGTTTATGGTCTTAAAAAATAAGTTAACTTTCGATACAGAGCTCACTATGAAAAAATCCCAAAAAGGAGACAACCATCTACTACAGCTTGCCGCATAATTAATAGCTTAAAAATACATATTAAAATTATGTGAAAGTAGTTTTTTAGCAACTATTTACCTTATACAATCATTTATTATATATCTTCACCAGGCAAATTATTGTAGCTATGACTTTTATGTTTTTTTTTTCAATTTAAAAAAATAAAGAAATAAAAAATTATAAAATATAATTTTTATATTTTTATATTTTTATACACAATAAAGCTATAAAATTAAAAATAAATTGTTGTTTCAATGGGTAATGAAGTAAAAACCAAAAAACTTTAATATAATTTTTATAAATTTTTTGTTAAATTTGGCCGCTATTCACAGTCGTCATAAAGTAGGCTTAAGTTAGAGCTGACTTTAGTGTCATATAAATTATACGACACTAAAGTCAGCTTTTACTTAGAGCCAACTTTATGACGACTGTGAATAGCGGCCATTGTTTTTATAAAAATAAATATAATTTAAAAAAAAATATGTTTACAAACTTGTTTAAAAAAAAGGTTCAAATATTTAAAAAAAAAATTTTTATTAAGTAAAATAAAATAAAATAAAATCATTTAATTAAAAAAAATTTTATTTTTAATATATAAAAAAATTCAAAGTTCTTTTTTGAAATACGTTTCTGAAGATATATTTTTATAATAAAAATATTAATGTAAGGCGCGTAGCATGAAACTTTGTGGGGCTAGCGCATTGACATCATTATCATGAAATTCATAGAAAATTTTGATTGCTAAATTCCAGGAGGTAATCAAAAAATTCTGTGAAATTCAGCGTTCGTATCGCTAGTTCTACGAAGATTTACGCTACACGCCTTACATTTACCCATATTTTTATTGTATATCTTCAGGAAAGAAATTAGTTGACTTTAAAAAAGAGTTATGTAGTCTTTTTCCAAAATTTCTTATATTCTATAATTCTTTAATTCTTTCTATAATTTTCACGTATTCTTTAAGTTAGTTTTAGTTTCACGAGCCAATTTCTAAATTTTTGATCATACCATCGTAATTTTTTTTTAAATTTCTACGGACAACTCGATCAATTCCCAGTGAGAAAAACAACAACTTCCCAAAACTTAAATGTAAAACGGATAGAAAAACATCCAATCAGCCGCCTTGCAATTTACTCGCTGAGAAAGAAGTGGAAAATTCTCCAAAATCCAGCAATCTACTCGAACACTTTTCCCCTTATCGGTTCTTTTTACATTACCGGAACATTCCACATGGACCACCGAATATGCGAGATAGATCTCGACTCAACACATGAAGTATATAAGCGCCGGAATATTTGAAGCCAAACACAGTTCCTACTACTGTAAAACGAAAGTATCTGTAAAGCGATTTGGATTGGTAGCAGCATTCGAGCAGCGATCATGTTATATATAAAATCGGGCAATGTTAAAAGTAATGCGAACATTAGTGCGATTATTGATTGCGAATAAAAAAAAATATTGTCTCTTTCGCTTTTATAGGAATTATGTTTTATTTGAAATCTCGGTGAACCTCCAGCTTGCAATAATATTAATCAGAACAAAAATTTAAGTAAGTTTTTTTTATAAAATTAAAAAAAATCAGTACAATTCTCTCAATGAATTTCAACATACATATTCGCAAATATCGTAATATCGATAAATTTATCTACATTAATTAGAGCTTAATCAACTGAGATCAACCTTGATTAATTAGTTTAAATTAGTTCTTGCTCGTTTAATTTAATCCTAATTTGATTTTTTAAATATTATTTAGTTGTAATTTATTTGTTGTTGTATTTTTTGCCTTCATATACCAATTGAAGAATTCAAATTCAAAAGGATGTAAGTACTAAAAATATCATTCCTAGGAAAGTGAGAAAAATGTAAACACACCTGTGAATTGAGCCTGAAGATTCTGTTTTTGCATTAAATGCTTAAGTTTTTCTAGAAACTACAACATCAAGCTTTTTCTCATAAACTTTTTGGAAGGCGATTGTGGGTTGCTTATAGAGCACTTTGAAAGGATATACTCAAAAAACAAACTATTTTGGCACTTAGACCCTTTTGAATTTCAACTCTTCAATTTATAAGCAAATTTGTTAATTTATTTTATTTTTTAATTTATTGTTTCGAATTTAATATTTTCGTTAAATAGATAATAATTTCATTTGCCCGATTTAATTAATTTGTTTGCCACAGTTGTTATTAGTTGTATAAGTTAATAATAACTTAATTGAACTCCGGAATGAATTTTTGACAGAGTTCAGATTCTGGCTATCAAAGTTTTATATTTGGTAGAAAGCCCCAATACTTATATAGAAATGCATTTGTGGAGTAGGCAAGTATAAAGTGGTTTTTATAACAGGTTGATGATATTGAAAATGTATTACTAATGAATGTATTTTATATAAAAGAGATCTCTTCAACATGAAAATATCACATAAATCGGTAGCATGATTCCTATCTAAACTATTTTGATGCATAATTTAAGAAGTTCAACATTTAAAATATTCAATTATCGTCTCAAATTATGCTCTTATGTAAATATTAGACCTTAGAGAGAACCGTTAAGACCGAAATCACTAAACTCTATCCGAAAAAACCCGAACTAAGCATACAAAATTATTGGCGCCCAATGCGAAATTTGATACACCGAATGCCAACCTATCAATTATTTAAATGAAAATCAGATTAGATATGCTAAGGTGTTTTTTTTTTATTTCTTTTCTCATCTCTTTTCCACGTCTTCTGAAAAGATGAATTCTTCGAAATATTTTCTTTTACCTACGCGTAGGCTAATAATTTCTGTTCCGTTCTAATAATTCGGTCGAAATAACCGAAAAAGAAACACCTTTTAGTAGGCACGACACGCAGATATTACTAAGTTCAAGCAAACTTGGAAAACGTTGATTTCCTTTCACTCAAGAGCCGTATTTAGGATTGAAATCGAACCAAAAACAGCTTCAAGCAGTTTCATACAAGCTCACATGTAATATCTGGCCGTGTTGGTTTGAAGGTACTTAAAAATTCACAAGCTAACATCGGTCAAGGCCTCGGCATAACAATAAGTTCCGCTTGCTACTAACTGCTGCTTTTTCCATTAAATTTATTGTCACTCGTTTCTGGTATACGAGTACCACCCGCTCAAATGTTCCATGTCCACTTTTTAAATAGCCACCATATGACCACCATATGACCACTTCTTGTGTTTGATTAGTCCATTTAAGGCCGAGTATACTGGTGGGTTTTTCTTCGGCCATTAGAACGATTTCGTTTTAGGTAAAAATAAACTGTTTCGCTTAAGATATACATAGATAATAGTTAGCAATCTGCTTAAGCTTATAGTTTTTAACAGTCTTTGGCGCTTACCAAAATGGGTAGAGAAAATAAAACGAGGCTCCTGCCTGTGATTTATTGCCTCAATTCTGAATAGTCCACGCGAAAAAACTAGGAAAAGTCGGAAAACTTTTCAGTTGGCATAGATCCAATAATTCTTGTTGAGTCTAAGAGTCGTAGACAATTTGTGGAATTTATAGCTGAGATGTTTTGTTGCTTGCTTGCAGTAATTTTCATACATACTTTCAGTGCAGTAATTTAAAAAAAAAAACTTTATTGCCTACTTGATGGTAGCTCGTTTTAAGTTTCATTTCGGTACTTAGTTGCTGCTGTTTTCGGAATTCAAGGATACCACACATAAAACCAATTTTCCGAAAAGTTTAATATCTATTACATCAGCAACGAGCTTGATTTAATTTAAACTACTTCTTAACTTTTCGAATTGAAATGCAATGCATGTATGGTAGATTAAAAAGTTTAGGCCATAGAAACATTAAACACATAAAAGGGATATCTAGCACATATACGAGAAGTATACACGATTCAGGACTTTTAAGAAAAGTTTTTAATATTATTATTTTTTAATCAACAATTTACACATGGTTAACTCGCTCTGTTGATAACTGAAAGTGGATCGGCAAAATTACAAGCGGAACGATTAGTGGTCCGATTGAATTGTTCTAAACAAGTTTGTTAGGAATAAAGCAGAATTTTCAGTAAAAGTCGATTGTTGGCCGACAACTTTTTATCGCTTCAACCTAGAAATTATTATAAAGTATTACGTCGGCATAAAATTTCCACAAAAAAAAAAAATGTTCTACTCTCAAATTTTGGATTTTCACGTTTTAGCACTAGTAAGACTCAAAAAAGCTAAAAAAAATGTCTGTCTGTCCGCTGTAGACGCCGGCCGTCCACCATATTCAAAAGCGTTTGAAGCTGCGTAGCCTGAAACGCGTAGATATTAAATTGAAATTTAGTGGGTACATGGGGTGAACCCCTACGAGTGGTATCTTTAGGGTGGACGGAAGGTGTGAGGAGAAGGTAGAGGAAGTTCTTTAGTCGAAACATTTTGGTTTCTACATCTCAGAGACCGATTATGTTAGGAGGCTGAAAATTGGAATTGTGGTTGATTTAAAGTATTGAGATATACACTGCTGAAGATGAGAAGCAGTGGTTGAGTTGAGTGCGGACGTCGTGGCATTCTCTTGCACACAAAACAACAATAAATTGACATAACAAACCTGTTTTGTCTCACTCACTCACACGCTAAACCAACAACAATTTGATGACGACCATTGACGACCATGTTTTGTCTCAATTCTCATCGTGTTTTTGGCATCAAAGCACTTTATACAAAACCGGTGACTTGTCGTCTCCACTAGTTCTATTTGATTTAAAGGCATACTACCTATAGAACATTAGACAAGAGATAACCAATTTAAGCGCAGTCGTTTGAAAGTAAAATTTTTGTGAAGCGGGGGGAGGGGGGGGGGGGAACCCACCACCACAGCAGTGGGTGCTGGGATATTTCATCAACAATGATTTTTTTTTCAAGAATAACAATTTTATCCTTGAATATCTCAAAATAGTTTCCAAAACATAATAAAAAATTAACTTGTGATCTCTTCTATGGGATTGGGGTCAAGAAGCTATGAATTTTTAAAGAGGATTTGGACACCATTTTTGAGCAAGCTTTAATATACTATAACTAACAAAAAATAAGATAGCAACAAATAATTGAATTTCAATTAATTTTTTTTTGTTAGTTCTTCAAGTATCAAATTTTTCAAAAGAATCGGAGATCACAACTTTTTTGAATAATAAATTTATAGGAGTTAGGCCCAGTAGTCCCCTTCGACATTCAACCGCTAAGGTCCGGTATTTAAATGTTAAGTAAGTGAGTATACTTAACAGTTTATCGATAATAAATAAATTCAATAAACAGAAACATTCACAGCCAATTTAGAAATTACTTAAACATTTTTAGGTTATCAACAGACAACTGTCAGTAAAATATAAGCAAAACTTAACTGATACCTGATGAAGTGTGAGTTAACTTCAAACTCACTTTTACTAACACTTTGTAGGTTATCTGATATTGAAATACGGAAAATCATTTTAACTATCAGTTAACCAAAACCACTCGAGTTAGCTTTATATTAAATTACCGAACCTAAGAGGGTGAAACGAGGAAGTGTACATTTTCACGAACTCCGATACATATCTTAGATCTAACGAGATATCAAATTCACTTCTAATGGCTTAGAATATAATTTCAAAAAAAAAAACCGATTTAAGCCTTTTCGAGATTAAGCCTCTTGGTGTGTAAAGTATTGTTCAAGTAACTTCTATGGGCCTTATATATAATGATTTAAGAATTAGTTTCGATATTCAGAGTTTTTACGAATTCCGACATATAACTTAGGTCTGATGAATAGTAACTATAGTATAATCGCCTAAAAATCGACAGATTGGCAGATTTAACTTTATTAATTAATAATATTTATTCATTGATAATTTCGATTATAAACTTGTGTTATAAATAGCCAGAGATGAAACAGTAGTCTTTACATCTTCGCTTTGCGGGGTATTTTGATTACATATAAGTATTCCGAATTTTTTTTGAAATTGGTGTAACGGTGTGATAGGAAAATTATTATTAAAATAATTTAACTTTATTATTTTATATTATTTGTTATCGATTTAAAAAAAAAAAAATTCTTCCCTCCAATTTTTTTTCCCACGTTTCATGACTATTAGACACAAAAAAGCAAAAAAAAAAATATCAATCCGTCTGTGAGTCGTACGCCGTGGACCCATTTGCAAAAAATTGCTGATATGGATGCAGGGGTGTGGGAGTGGGGAATAAATAATATATAATAATAACGGAATTATATAATAATAGTAATAATAATAATAATAATAAAAATAATAATAATAATGCGTCCGAAACGCTCAAAAGCCGGGATCGAGACATTGTAAAATCTATATCTCCTAAACGGTTAATGTCACGAAATTAAAACTTATTGAACATCTGTAGGTAGGAGAATAGATTGAAAACAGATTTTTGAATTTTTGGAAAGTGTCGTACGTTGGGGGGGAGGGGGGGGGGGGGTGAAAAACTTTAGATTACAATATCTCACAAACCAATTGTATACTACAAAAATAAAACTCGCTTTCTTTATAAAGGTTGATGAATAACGTTTGCTAAAAGTAACATTTTTTAAGGGGGCAGTGGAGCATGGACGTGAAGGGGAGGAATTTTTTTTTAAGAAATCACTTTTTATATCTCAAGAAAAGTGTAAGATAGATTTTTTACCAGAAATATACCTAAAAGACTTCTAGCAGGAAAAAATTTTGTGGATGAGGGAGGAGGGCGAAATGAAAATGTTCCGATGTTTATACTTCAAGAACCTATAATGATATAAAGCTGAAACTTGGTATTTAGATAGAGCTATAGTAGTGGCATGTTGGAAAAATATAATTTGTATAATTAGGGGTAGTATGGCACGGGGGTAGGGGATGTTTTCCTAACTATAGTACGGCTTATGCTAGAAAGTAGAAACTCGGTGTGTATATGTAAATGAAGAAGAAAAGAAATATTGATTACAAAAAATCGAATATTTATTGGCGTTGGGAAGGGCTAAAAAAAAAATTATCAATAAAAATAGAATACATATATTTTCACGATTTTCGTCATATCTTCTAGGTCTTCCCAAATACTGAATTCGTTTTTATTTTACGGATTCTTCATAAGAATATCTAGAAAGTCTTTTCAAGATTTTTTGAAATTCGACCCCTAGTGGTTTTATACTTTTTCATGAATTCTGCCATATCTCTCAGGTCTGATCAGATATCGAATATCTTTTCACTTCCACGGACTTGTTTAATAATCACATATTTTAAAGTTTTTTTCATTTTGCGTTTCACTTTCGAGGAGCAACTAAACAGGAGTCCTTAAAAATGAGCAAACTACATGCACACTTCTTATTCTGCATTAACCCAATAGATACTATACTATCATACGTTTGGCTCACAGCGGTATGCTCTGTTTAATACTTCATTATTTTTTCTGGAGAAGGGTGCGGGAGCGGGGTCGGGAGCGGAGGCGGGGGAATGTGTGCCCAAACACCCTTTCGCTACTATACTATCCGAACACACTGCCAATCCTTTTTCATAATTATAATTTCCGATTTTATCGGCGATTCTAAAAAGCGTTGACCTCAACGCCAGTGAAAACCAAACAAACTTCTAACCTCGTTTGAAGGTTATCGTGAAAGGGAAAGTTCTTGTAGAAACAAAACGATGGAACCTGAAACCTAGCGTGCTGCCTTGCCCTACAAAAAACCCTTGAATTTCAAACATATAGTCATAAGACCCAATCAGTGAACTTCAGTTACAAGAATCATTTCCATTACGTGCTCATATGCCATAGTGCCGCACGGCCGGGCTCCATATAAAAGAAGGATGTGGCATTTCTAATGCAAAACATTTGGCAAGTGACACGAATTAAACATCTGACAGAGCCCATAAGGCAGCCAAACAAATAATCCCAGGATGACCGTGTAATTATGCTAATCTTCGAAATCTGGCATCACAATATGCCGTTCGTGACTGGTCATAGAAATTTCGGAACGTCGCAATTTCAGCAACGAAAGTTTGACCAATTGCAAGAATCTTAAAGACATTGGGGCAGACAAACAGAAAAAAATGGATAAAGAAAAAAAAAAATTTCATCATTTAAACAAAAAAAAAACTCACCATCGAAACAATGTTAAACGTAGTTACGACGATTAGCATTATTCCATCGAGCATTTCGACGACAACACAATAATCCAAAACGACAATCCAAAAGCGTGAGCTCAATCATCTGACACACATTCTAAGGTGTGTTCGATGAACAAACGAAACGAACGTGAATCGCACACGTAGCAAACGCCGTATTCAATTTAAAAAAAAAAAACAGCACGGCAAACGCAAAGCCTAGCCTGTGGCTTAAGAGCAAGAGTAACCCGCGCGCGCAAACGCTTAACAATTTCACACACAAAATAATTCCGACTTGTTACCAACTATTCGAGATAATCAGGCGTAAGATGAAGGCTGTAAGTCGCGCTTAATTTACTTATTTTTTCTTATTATTTTTCAAGCCACATAAGATTGCAGATAGAGGTACATATCATGCATAGACGCACTCACTAGAGGCACTTATGGACTCCACACTGACCCCATTACTTAATCCACACTAAACATGTTGCAGCTCATAAGTTGTCACCGGATTGCAGTGATTCTGTCGCCAAATTCAACACTAATCACAACTGTAACGTGTAATTTTCGACTATGAGTCGTGTAATTTTCGACAATGAATCGTTTAATTCTCAACGTACGAATCTTGTGAACAGTAGCAACTAGACAATATTATGATTATTTTTTCTTCAGATTCGGTGTACTGAGCACAGGTTGGCGACGTCCACGATGACGTCGATCACAATTCACAACTTTACTAAAAACCACAAAGGCATAAAACACACAGAGATAGAGAAAAACTTGCACTGGCCACTGCACAACAGACAATAAATTGGCAATAACAATAAGAGTGAAGAACAAAAAAAAAACCACACACGAGATCCTAATAACAAAACATTAACAGGGACAACAAAAGCAGAAGCAATAACAACAAAAGTTAAAGGTAGGCGGTAGTTTGGTTTAGTTGTTTTTTTTTTCCTGATATTCTGTTTGTTTGTTGGGAATCATTTCTCAATAGCTTGGACTCTTGGAAGCTTCTGACATGTAGAGAACACAAAAAATACCGGTTACGACGATACATGCAAATTTAACCAGCGACCGTCCCATATGTGCTGCACGAAGCCGTCCGCTCTACGTACTGACGGCGGACTTGATGCGGTCGTACTACGAACAGTTGAAGTGGAAAAGCCCCCCAATAAACGCTATTACAAAAATATAAGACCAGCTGGTTTCCATATGAGAGATTCGATTTTTTGAGTTGTGTGGAGACTTTATCTGGCCAGAGTGAAAAATCATGGAGCTAGGCCACAAACAGCGGTTTGCTATAGCTTGCTAGCATCGCACATGACCATTCACGGAAGAGGAGAAATCTTGGAGCCGACACTAAACTAAACACAGCGCCTACATGCTTCTATAGAGACGCTATGCTAAGCTATCTATAGTCTAGCCTATAGCTCTGCTAATGCTATAACAAACGCGGCCGCGCAGACCGTCCCAACCGATTGGATCCGAATGGAATAGCACAACAAGCTGAAAAGCTCCGTGGCTGGCTCCACTAGCTTCCTTGAGAAATACACGGCACACTGCATACTTCTTCAACTCCCCAGATTCCAGATACACTTCGAATTCAAGATACAAGATACGACCCCACGTAGTGTTCCAATCTTGCTTGAAGGCTTACTGCGCTTACTACCAAGGCCCCAAGTGGATTTGCATTTCCACATCTTTTCCAAGAGCAATAATATCCAACAGTGAACTATGAAATCGCGTTAAAGCTCCAATACTGGAAATAAGACTGTTGAAACAAGAAGCCAGAACGACGGAAAGCTGGATTAGGAGTTGATCTCAACATCACTTTGTGTCTTAATAACATCTCAACGAGTGCATGTCTATTGCAGTTGCATCTCCACGTCAAGCGGCTTTCTTATTTAACTGGACAAGGTGACAAGCTAAGTTTTGAAGTTGATAGGTGATGATTCAATTACCGATATTCGAGCTGTGGAGTTAAATAGCGACGCAATACATTGTGATGCCATGTTTTTTTCTTCAATAAGAACTTCCTAGGTCAGTAGTTGACCCGCATACTTCTACATATGACAAGTGCATAGGTACGTGCATTCAAACATGTTCTTCAGCTGAGTGGCACATATTAGAAGTTGACGAGCGGCATTGACTATAGAGTATCGTTTACAACAATTACCACCCACTGTTATTTCAAGCTATTTTATTTAAAACCGGTAAACAGACGTTTGAAAGTACTACATATCATTGCGATTGAAAAAAAAATCGGCCACTAGTCTAGTCGCAACTTTAATATTGTTTGGAGTCCGCAATGTGTTTAATATCGATATGTGATGCCTGAAATCAGTTTGTAGGCGATGTATTTTAAGACCCAATTCGACATCTCATCAAACCTACGAGATATGGAAAAAATAGTGAACCGTAAAGTCAACTTGGGGTTGAATATCCAAAAATCTTGTGACGAGTTTTTAGGCAACTATGCTGGTAAAATGCAATCCAATTTCTTATAGACTTGCGAAAAAGGCCGAAATTCGTGAAAACATGTACAACTCTGGTGACTCGTCTGAGTTTGAAAAAAATAATTCTGAAAACGGTTTTTAGAGGATTATATACAAATACAGGACTAGCTTAAGACTTACTCTATATCTATTCAGACCTAAATGGTTGAATTCATGACAACGTATTATTCAGTAGGAGGAGTATTTTGATATCATTCAATTGATGATGCTAATTGAATAGGGAAAACAACTGTTCGTTGAGAAATTATACCTACTTTCTCAAATCTAATATATAAAAATAAGTCGGTTTTTTGGTCGGGTTCGATGGAAATATACACCTGTGAACCGTTCCCTCCCAAATTTTGCATGGACATTCTCGAGACTACCGGGCAGGTCGAGAACATAATTATATATTCTCAAAATTGGTGGTTCGCGAGTTATTTAAACATTTGAGTGTTTTTCTTATGATTTAGCGGCAGTTTGTTCGTTTTCGGTGTATTAGTTACGCGTTCCTATTATTAAATGGTAAAGTTGGGTAGGGATGGTGCATAGAGGATAGTGAATGAAGTATGGAGGATGGTGGATAGAGAATGGATGATGGTGGGTGGATGGAGGATGGTGGATAGGGGATGGAGAAAAATTAAAAGTGAAAAATTAAAAAAATTAAAATTGAAAAATTAAAAATTAAAAATAAAAAATGGCTTTAATGTCTCCAGTTCTTTGAGCTGAGAAAGTGTACCCGAAACGGGAGTAATGTATCAACGGGAGTAACAGGGGCGATGGAACAATGTGAGCGTAGCCGCGGTACGCGTCTAGTAATATATAAAAAATATAAAATCCCGAATAATGAGATTGTAGATCCTTCAATAGAAACAATGTTTCAAGCATTATAAGCATCAGGACAATCAGAATATCGTCGAAGTATTCCGGTTAATCCAAGGAAATGATGAGGAAAAAAAGTTAAATTTACACCAATAAATATAATAATAAATTCTCTCTTTAATCATGTCACTAACTAAAACCTTTTAAAAAAATCCTAAGAATAATTTCCCCTCATTTTTCTGAAGAGCCCGTAGAAGCAAAACTAATTCCATACTTAAAACACCTAAGAGATTTCATGAAATTCGTGAAAATATATGAACATTGTTTTTCACTGACTCCAAACTTCAGTTTATATGTACATATATGCAATTTTTTTTATCTGAATTACTTTTCTAGTAGGTACACTACTACATATATAATATTTATATAAATTTCTAGCACATGCTGAGCAGTTAGCAAAAACACCAAACCATTTCTATCAAAAATTATGTTTTCAGATTATTCCCTACTATGGCTCTACGTAACTTCCAAATTTGAAATGTGCACCATTAGCTGTTCTCGAGATATAAAAATCGGGCTTTTAGCCTTTTTAACCCTCACCCTTTTGATTCCAAAATCTTTTTCTCGGTAAAAATTGTACTGTGAAAACATTCTCCAGGAAAAAAAAATCTGTTGGAATTCGTTGAGAAAAGATATAAGTTGTACTTCAACCTTATTGGAGGCGCTATTCTACTCTTAAATATCATCGTAATGAAGGTTGTCGGTTTCTCTTTTTCTGTTATTTGCTTATAAAGAAGCTTATACACGAGCAATTTTTCAAGCTTTTAATTTTCACTCGCGACTATTGCCAAAACTAGTGGAGCAATTAATGGAGCAATACCGGGCAATATCATTCTTGTTGCGGAAATATTTCGGCAATTTAGCAATGTTTTCACAGATTGCTGTATTGCTCGGCCTATAGTTGCTGTATTTCCACTAGCTTGGTAAACTCGGAGCAATTGTCCTCGTTTGATGATTCAGTTGTCAAGTTTTGTTTGAGTTTTGGATTTATTTGTCATGTTTCGCGTGGAATTCAAATATTTCAAGTTTTTTTTTATGTTTTAGATTTATAGACTGAACTGTCCTTTTATGATATCATTATCAAATTGCTGAGTATTGCTCCATATCGCTAGTTGATAGCCAATTGATCCATATCTTCAATTGCTGATGTTGCTGAATGTTGCTGTATATTTTTGTGACGTCTAAATTGTCTGAAATTGCTGCAAATTAAGCAATTTTAATCGCTCGTGTAAAAGCACCTTAAGTGCTCCGAGAAGCTCGTCAATTTGATACCGTAGCGAGATGTATTTATCCCGGGTTCGCAGCGTGAAGCGAATACCGTACACTCATACTATATATAATTCTACCAATATCAGCCGATTGTTACGTATGTATGTAGAATAATCTCCCATCATCAGTGTTTTCAAGCTCGTACAACCAACTGACCCATTATCTTCCATTTAACCCTATATCTATGCCCACCTTCATTGCCAAAGGAATAGCTCCTTTGTAATGAAAGATACTATTATAAGAACAATAGATATCGTAAATTGCAAAAAAATGGTTTTCAGTCGATTTTATATGTGTCCATAGAAGGAGAAACAAATTCGATATCTCATTTGACCCAACAGATAAGGTGAAATTCGTGAAAACGTTTAAAACTATTTAATAGGCCCATCGAAGTTGAATATTGGAAAAGGTGGTTTTTATTAGAATAACGAATACAAATAAATTTAGTTTTGTTCCTAAACTCAAACGCCACTACAGGAATATTTTTGTTTTTACATTCATTATATAAATTTAAATTCCAGTGTCAGTTCATCAGTTCTGAAAACGAATGTTTGGGCAATTGCTACTTAGTTAGTAGACACACTTTTATTATTATCTCTTAGGAATTTTTAGCTTTAGTCCATTAAACTCCTAACAACATACGTATATCGGTTAAAACTTCAAAATCCGATATAATCCTAAGTATGAGTATTGAAATTAAATCTAAACATGGAATGTATGTTTATTGTTTTCGTATTTCATGAACTAAATTAGGGAGTCCTTTGCCATTATCTTACAAAACAACGGCGGCCTATCTTGGCTCGTGTATCTTATTTATTACTCGTATCCACTAGACTGTTATTTCAATTGTTCAGTTTTAATTAAATGTTCCTTCGTTTCAGTGAATCCCTTGTAAACAGAATGTTACAATATAAATTTAATTAGTTTCTATTCTATTGCAAATTTTCTCGAGAATTCGATTTTGATAAAGAGTACTCCAACTCGTATTTGCATTATTAAACGCTTCTAGTTTCGGTGTATGCAGTATTTCCTAAACCCCATAATAAATAAAGTATATTTTTCCATGTGGAAGGGTGAAGTAGTTGTTTTCTGAACTTTGCCAAATAGGGTTCAGCTCTTTATGTTCCTGCTTGAAAACAACTTGATATTTTCACGAATAAATTATTACTCGACTCTGTACGTAAATAATATGGCAAGCTTGTCTAGCGTTTGGAACTATGGAAATTATATTTTTTTTTGGCAATAGGGAAATATGTATGTAAGTTCACGGAGTTTGTTTGCATTAATGGGCAAATGGGTTTTATTTTTGTCGAATTGAATTCGATTTTATTCAACCTTAAATATTTCTCGGAATTTGTGAAAACTTGAACAATATTATTCATCATCATCAATGGCGCGACAGCCCAAATCGGGCCAGAGCCTGCAGGAGTACCTCCTTATTCCCTGACGATATTTCAATCCTTTATAAGTAAAAGTCAATTATATATCTCATTAGACCTAAAAAATATGTCTGAATGGATGTAATATCGAAACATGTGGAAAAATATTTGTAGACGCTTATATAAAAACACGCAGGACTAAAATTCCTTTGGGTACTCGACATCACTATGGTACGAGTGTACATAGTGCAACAAATAAGTTCCGAGACTCGACCCATATCTGAGTAACTGGTAGGATCATCGACGTGTGCAGACCAGCTTTTGAAAGCTGTGAGCTGTGACATTCCTCTTCACGATTTAAATACATTAATAGTATTATTAATACTATGTATTTAAATCGATCTATAGATCGTAAAGTTATGACAGTTCTCCCAAAACAACTTTTTTGTCGATATTGAAAATTCCATCAAAAATCAACACAATGTTCATTACAGTCTTCGATAGCAAAGGAATTGTACACAGGGAATTCATTCCAACTGGCTAAACAATCACTGGCGCATTTTATCTCGAAATTTTGAAGTGTGTGATGGCCAAAATCCGTCGTATTCGACCCGAATATCGTCATCCAGTAAACACGATAATGCATCGAGTTACACCTTACTCACTATTCGTCAATTGTTGGCTCGGAATCAAGTCCCTGTGTTGAATCATCCATCTGATTTGGCTTCATGCAATTCCTCTCTATTCCCAAAATTGAAATTGAAGTTGAAAGGATATTTGTTTTTTTAATAATATTTCGGCCATCAAAACAGCTTCAACACGAGCACTAGAGGCAATTCCACAAAATGAGCTAGAACACACATTTGAATCACTGTTGAATCGCTGTATTGAAACTGTAGTAGAATATTATATATCCCGATTTTTTCTTTTAGTGAAGTTTTCCATACCGAAACTTGTTGGTCGCACTATGTATAACGAAATTCGTGAAAATGTGGAGAAAAAAAAAGAAACTCATTAGCGGATATTTTTTTACTTCACCTCCGTACGCCAATGAAAATCTGAACTTATTTTTGATTCATTTATTCCTGTGGTACATCTATATATAGGTACGTACTTTGTTTCAACTTTCTAACATAAACTATATACGAGCTACATAAAACCACCCATACCCCGTACCTTGCAATCACTTTCAAAAATGTTATTTTTCTAGAATGCTTCGTTGTAGTAGCTTTATACAGCAGGTGTTCATTTTTAGCTTTCTGTCCTTTGGGGTTCTTGAGATATAAAAATCAGAAATTTGTCCACCTCCTCCTACCATCACCTCCTATACCGTCACCCCAAAAAGTCTACTGCTTCTAACTCCTTTAAAATTGTTAGATCATGTGGCCAGAGGGAATAAGTAGGCAAGTCTAAAAACGAAATTATCGTATTTAAGGCAGCACTTTTTTGCTATTGTTACTATTGAACTATTCCTGTAAATCCAGTTTTTGTGAAATAATTAAATTTGTTGACATCTCAGTAATCAAATAACGTATAGCAAAAATTTCTTCACAGTGCGTATAGGTCTTGGGAGATGACCACAATTATGTCATTTTACTATTTTTCGACTTACGAAGTTATTTCCTGTGAACACAGATATCTCTATATTGCGGTAGCAAATTAATCTAATTTTTTTTTTTTGCAATTAAGTACCAATAAATTTAATCAAACCCTCAGGAAAAAATTTAGAAATTCGAATTTATTCACAGTGATTACAAAAAGATCACAAAACAAATTGAAAAAAGTTAGTAATTTGAATTTTTCAAATAATATTATAATAATCTCTTCGTCCTTGTTATGTCGGTCTGGCAATATTCCAAATAATTCTCTCGTCATTGTTTGCTAGAAGGCACCATGACGCTGAAATTTGCTTCATTTTCGCTAATCTTAATAATTTCTCCCTTTAAAAGGTTCTAGGGTAAACATGGATTCCGATAGCTTTATCGATTTCAGTTTCCAAAAAAAAGCTGATTGACTTCACAATGTTGACTCTTATCCCATGAAAATTGTTCATCCCGATTTTCATCATTATAACCAGATAGATTGCGGAACGTCCCAAAATGTCACAAAGTTGTACCATTATTCTGTTAATTTTATTAAAAGCTTTAATCACTATTCTGAAAAAATATCTAAAATTGTATTCGTTCCTGGTACAGAAACTCGGTCGGTAATTTTCCTTTTCCACAACAAAGTTTCTACGAAAAGTCGGAACGGGTACTATTTTGTCAAAACAAATACTCTTTAAATACCCACCTACAAATCAGCTAAAATTTTGAATTTGGGCAAGAAATGGTACTATGCGATTTACTATGAGAATTTTATAGAAATTTTTTTAAAGGTTCGCGATCAAACGTCTGGAATTAAATTTGTCCTAAATAGATGTATTGTGACAAAGTAAGAGCAGTTGTCACAAAGTAGCTTTACTTTTAAAATGCTTCCTTGGTTGATCGATATTCATCAGATTGTAGAGGATGAGCGAAGTTACGCCTTCACTATGATAACGAGTCTTGAAAAAATACATGGGTTCAGAAGTACTTTTAGAGTATCATGCATCCTTTAGCGTTATCACATGACACATTTGCTGACATAATCATAGAACTTCTTTACTATTATGTATAATGGGAATGATTTTATCGGGAATTCCTGTTTTTAGCACAGTATTCCATATATCATCCTGCCTAGCGCTGTCGAAAGCCCACTCGAAGTCTATCAGTCTCGGGTGGAATAGACAACCCTCTTCATCCAATTTTACCGAGATTATCTGTAATCCAGCGTGACAGACTTGTCGAGTGTCCGCCAATAGCGTTAACCTATTGAGAAATATTCCAGTCTACTCGTATATCTCTTCGAATATCACATTTTATAATTTCAATCGAAAAGTACATTTTTCAAAATACACTTAACCCTTTTCGAGAAACTCTTCCAGGGCAAAGCGATAAGATTTTAAATGTTGAAATGCCTTTTCCTACCCTTACGTACAATGTAAGCATGAAGTGAATACATAAATCCGTATGAAAGGAACTCAAGGAAAGGTTAGAGAAAAAACCGGAAAAAAGTAGGACACTGAATGCCTATATAGACAAGCACCCACTCACTTCCTGCTCTTGTAATGAAATTAGATTGAATTTTAGTTTTAATGAAAATCGAAAAAGGCTACCCTCGTCATACTCGTCATTTTCAAGCTGCGCCCTTAAATCAATGAGAACGAGGCATTAAAATTAATGAGGTTGCTTGTATGCAGGTATAGTGAGCACAGGTAAATTTCCGTTTAGCGCGAAAAGCATTCAATTAGCATCGATTTTATTTTGGTTGTGAATCAAGGTTTTTTCGTTAGTTCTGAATTCTGATTATGATGGCCACTTCGTGATGTGAGCTCCTAATTTCTGATATGCACGTTTCGGGGCGAAGTCTTGAAGCGTCCGCCTCCTATAATGTCTTCAATTGACTTAATGAACCTAAAAGATTTACCACAGAAAGTTAATTGATGAGTCAGCTGAAATTGAGTGACAAGATGTGGTCTGGGCCTCCTGATATTCTCGTTTCTCGAGTTGGGAGTAATTTTGTTTACTGCAATTACTTTAATTTAAAAGGCAAAGTGGGTTATGCTTCGCAGTCGTTATCATCTTGAGGACACTCGTTATTCTTGGGCGATAGGAGAAGAGGACATCGTCTTCTTGACGACTTCCTTGAAATCAGTGGAATGAAATTGTTAAAAAGTTGACTATGGGGTTTGTCTTTCGTAGGGAGTTCCATTTAATAAGAAATCGTACATTCTATGTGCTATACTCAATGCAACCTAGAGTGATTAGTTTTGAACTATCAGTGTATACTTCCCAATTTTGTGGACCAAATACACGATACAAAAGTCGAATTTTTTAAACTGAATGAGGCTCTTGACTTACTATCTATGAAAATTGTAATCCAAACATTATATTGATATCTTCTGGGTTAAACCTAGTACTGAATTCCGAGTGAAATGAAATCAACTGCCAAAGCCCATATAAAAAAAACTAAAATTTCGCTCATTTTTCGCGACGAAATATTTCGTTCGTTTTTAATTACTGTGTTCATGGACGGAATGGACATTTGCCGCAGTCACTAATAGATGGCGCTCGGTACAGTTAATTTTTTTTCTCCAAGGGTACGGTACCCTTGTATGACAAGCGAAATATTTGACAATTCAAAATTTTCAACAGTTTGCTGTCAATTCAGTTCGTTTGTGCTCTGGAAATTTTGTATGAGTTACTTTTTGTTGTGTTGTGTACCGGAATTTTAATTTTTTGCTAATATTTTAATTTCTTTCAAATTTCGTGCGTTTTTATTTCACTGACATCTAGTAGTTATCTGAATAGTATATTTCAGTCTACTTCGAAACTACCTTTTTCGGTCGTTTTCGTTTCGCCGAACACAGTACTACACTTTAGTCTGTACTCCATTCAAATTTCGACATCCAGATGGCGCTGTTGAATCAAACAATTCGATATCTCAACAGACCTAAGAGATATGGCGAAATTCGTGAAAATGTTTAATACTCATTTTCTGGGAGGATGAATATCGTGAATATGCCGGTATTGGAAAGTTCTTGAAAATATACCTGCAATCATTTTCATTAATTAAAAGTCAAGTATATACAAAGTCCCTTACACCCATTGGAGGTGAATATCGAAAAATCGTGAAATTTCCTTTAAGGCCTTTTCATAAAAGGTTCGTAAAAGTAAAATTCAGTAATTCGATACCTCATCAAACGAAGAGAATGGCGAAAAATTAAATTTTTGAGTTGTTTTATAAACTACCAGTCCTGAGCCTAAACAATTAGCAAAGACTATCTATTACAAGACAGTATTTTTCTTATCAAAATCTGACCTTGGTTTCTGTATTTAATTAAATGTGGGAAATAGATAGCAATAGCATGATTAAAAAAGAGACAAAAAGTGATAACGAGTTGCATTCACCAATTCAATTACATCTTTCAAGAACGCATATAAAAAAAAATTACAATAAATCAGGTGCAGACACAGCTCAGCTGTGTTGGTGTGATTTCATTTCTCATATTGTTCCTATAAATTTGTATACTGAAACACTTGAGAATAGAACAGCTGCAAAAAATGCGTCCTATTACGTGCATTGTGAAGAACGATGCACACAGATGCGAATGTATAATCATTTATTAGTGCATATTAGCGTACTCTTTTCTTCGCATGTAAATTTCCATAAGAATGTGGCAGTGAAATTGTACAATCGGATTTCTTTGTTCCGCTTATATTTGAGGCTATCAGTGCAACAGTGGCCTAACCCACAAAACCATAAAAACTGAAAAAATTATTTTTCTAGAATCTATACTTGCGTTCTGTTGTCATTAGATAATTTAAAAAAATAGTTTCATATACTGCGGACAGAAAATCTAATTATTGAGGAACATTTGTATAAAATGTTATGGATAAAATATTGCATCTAGATCCAAGGATTTTGATTGTGGGTTAGGCTACTGTTGCACTGATAGCCTCATTTACTTACAATGATTTTTAGTTTTTTTTACACGTGACTTTTTTGTTTTTTTCACACAAAAAATGCATGTGTCTTAAGTGTCCAGTGTTCTTATTTGGAATTAGGGTCTTCTGTTTTGTGCAATTGCATACATACTTTATTGATCAAAATTTGTTGCATGTGTCATTTAAATTCGAAACATGACCAGGAGATCTGAAATCAAAATCCTTACAACCTTATTAGCTAATGAATTTTTGCCATTGGGCGAATTAAGTCTCCAGTCTTCTTATGGATAGTCTTTGCAATTAGAGTCTTCTGATTTGTACAATTAGGGTCTTCAAAAAATGCGTCAACGCAACGAAAGAGGCGGACAGACGGACAAAGTTTTTTCTTTTGCTTTTTGGAGGTCAAAAAGTTCCAAAAGGTAAAACTGCAATGTGCCAGGTAGTATTTGTTTTCATAAGCTCAAACACCGGATAATTACAATAGAAGATAATTGAGTAATCTATAAGATTTGATAGTTGTATCTCAAATGTCCTTCAAGACAAGAATCACCGAATACAATAACTGTCCGGCATTCAGTTTTTTTTTAAAATTTTTTATTTAAAAAAGAAAAATAAATACTGTCGGTAAATCAATCAAATCTATTTTTCTTGCAAGAAATTCTTTTCAGCAAAAAGAAAAATTTTGTATTCTAAAGATTTAGTTATTTATTAATAACAACAATAAATGATGATAGCAAATAGTATAAGGAAACATCCGCATTTTTTCTTAAATATATATTTATTTATATTTTTCACGAAATCTTTTTTAAGTAAAATTCTTGTGTTTCCGGTGTTTACTTTGATATTAGAAGCCGCACTTCACCTCCAGTACGCCCAAGTATTAAAAAATAATCCGGCGCATAAGACTACAAAATGGTGTAGTGAAGTCGCAATTGTACAAAGAATTACGTGATTCAATGCGCAAGTGGGAGCACTCATCACATTAAATGTTTGTTATACAAAGTGCGTAACAGACTTGTGTTCACTCAGCGTTGTGTTCTTTCTGAAGAATCAATTATTTAAAAATTTACAGCCGGCAACCACCCACACTTTGACCTGATACTCTACAACAAATATAATACTGGTTTCGTTCTAAGAAAACTGCGGTAAAAGTTTCGGTCTAAAGTTGCATCATATCTAACTAGACCGATCGTTTCACAATGTCTTATTAACATTCAACTACACCTAAATAGCCACCAGCCCAGACACGCATTTTTTTTTTAACATTATTCCAATGAAAAAATAAATTAAGTTTGCGGGGGTGTTCTAGATTTTATGGTCTCGAACCCACTTCAATGACATCAACAACTAAAGAGGTCTTCAATCTGTATGAGTTTGTTTTTTTAATAAGAAAATTTTTAGACAGCGGTTTTGCCCTGAAAGCTTGCCGCAAAAACACATATAAAATGCAAAGAATGCTAAAATGTGTTTATTTCATTAAAAGAAATGATAGATACGAGTATATATCTAAGTAATATTTCGAAAATCCATTAAAGATTCGTCGAGATTGCCAATATTTAAATTTTTTACTGCAACCAAAGATTTGTTGATCTTTTTGATGTGTATACCATAGATGAAAATGAAAGTGATGATACTTGGGCTATTAATTATATTTTTCGGATTTAAAAAAAAAATTGCTTCAATAAACGAAACCGGTTTTATTATTAATGCAAAAATAATATTCACTTGAACTTAATAATGACAATGACTTAGATTTTAAATAACATCGTCCGAATAAGAAAAGTTGCGGCAACAAGAAAAACAAATAAGGTGTGATGCATTCGGTTGGGGGCGTGTTAGCGGAATTTCCGGTTGAAAGTATTTTAATAAAAGATTAAACTAAATATTTGTTATTTCGTAATGCATATAGGTACATAGCTATATGTATTAATCAAATCACATTTTAATTAACCATTTTTCTCGTTGCTTGCTCATAATTCTTAAAAAAAATTCATGCAGATTCCCCGAACTTGTATAAGAACTGGCAACTTTAAAGGAATCAACCATATTTAATTATTTTTGATGTCAGTTATAATCGGTCATTATCAATCTGCGACAAGAAATAATATGGGTACCCTATTGAACAAAAAAATTATCAAATTGCTTAAAATATGAGGCGTATGTAGGTATACCCTAATCATAAGAGTACTATGTATGTCAAATTTCCCCAAATTATAATTTGCGGTAATAAATTTCGATTTTATACCGCATATAAAGAGAAATCATTAGCAATACAAGGAGCTCCAAGGGTGGGTCGGATATAGTTGGCATGATACACTATCAGCTGAATTAATGTAACAGCACCTAGTCGAAACTAGTCCAATACAGGTTTAAACAGGCTTATCCAGTGATCCTGGTTTTTCAATTGTCTTGTTTTCTATGGCATGGCAGTAGCTAGGGCAGCGATCGATTCCATTCGGGATGTTGGTGCTGATGTGCCACACAAAAAACTCCTCTAATACAGAAAAAAGCAAGCAGAAAATTATTAAAAATTAACTTCTGTGAAAAACTACCATGAAAAAATCCCAGTCTTTTTTAACCTTTGGTTAATTCATTTAAAAAAAGTTTTAAAAACCAGAACCTCTCCAAGAAAAATCACGTGAATCATTGAAGACCCTACAAAAACTGAACCAGAAAAACTTTCAAGCATATTTTTAACTTTATTTTTTAATAATAAAGTAAGTATTTGATCGATTTTAAAAAAAAGTACCTACTCATAGACCGCTTTGCAAAAATGAATGAAAATTGTGAAATTTATTTATCAATAACAACTCAGTTCTGATACAGTAATGGAATAGAAAAACTCTTAGGGTCGTTCTTACGATTTTCAGATATGTTCTAACTGGAACCTTAGCTGACAGAGTTGCATACAAGACTTCCCGTTAAAGTTCCAGTTAAAGTTTAACTGGAGATCGTAGTAATGGTCCAAAGTAAGTACATATCTATCTATAATGTCATTTGCCACACTAATAAATCATAATATAACCTAAAAATGATAGCTTTATCTCACCATCAATATTAAATCTAATATTATACCTGTTTTGTGAGCTAGGAAAGTGATAGAACACACAAGATGAAATCAATTACTAACTATTTACCCAAACGTATTCCGACTTCGGATATATTCTAGATGAAAGTTCGTAAAATCAGAATTTTGTAAGAACCTACTGGCAAATAAGTGAGTCGTCTCTAAAATTCAATACAGGCAACCCTCGTATAACACGATGGATACGTACCGTCACCGTGTTATATCGAAAACGTGTTAAGCGAAACATGGAAGTAATACAAATTACGCCAATGCGTTCCGTGTTATATCAAAATTTAAAAGTCATAAAAGTCATATAAAAAAACAATTTTATTTCAAGTATTTTTAATGATTCTAAACAAGAAGTTGTTAACTAAATAGTTTTCACTAAGAACAGCGATGCACTTACTCAGACGTCGCGTTAAGAATCGCTGATGAAGATGAAGGATAGAGAAAAAACACCATTTGTGTATGTACAAACAGGGGAATTACCTGTTTATATCAACTGAAACAGTAGGTTTGTTCCTTTTGCCCGGTGTAAGTTGCACTTTCTTGCACCCGATTTTCTAAACAGCCTTTGACGTCAAATCAATGACACAAACTCAACCTCAAATAGTGTTCTTGTTCCTTCCCCGCCACCCCCGTTTACACTTTCCTGCACTAGCTCGAGAGCCAGTGCAAAAAGTGTAGAAAGTGTACACTACACCCGTCAAATAGAACAGACCTAGTGTGTTCTAAGAGTACCGTGTTATACGAGGGGTGCCGCAATTTCAGTACCGTGTTATACCGAAATCGTGTTCTAAATGTACAGTGTTATACGAGGGTTGCCTGTATAAGAAATAAAAAAATGTCGGAAAATCCCGAAAAACCCAGAATTATAGTAGTGGTCCTTATTCAGGAACCAGCAAAAGTTCGGGATCTCGTCAATTAAATTCAAGGATTGAATTATTTCAGTAATAGTGCTTAACTGATAGTTACAATGCCGTATTGAAAACGAAAAACAATTCTTAAACAAAAATGGATTCAGTACTGGAACAAAACTGTAATGTCTACTTCAGCAAGCAAAATTCAACAATAATGCCATAGTAGCGTTACAGAACTATAATTCTCAACTGTGATGTTATTAGTATCTAGTACTGATTTCTTGGGACTATGTCTGAAGGCTATTGGAGCTTCAAATTTTGGATGAGTTCATATTCCATATAATGGAACTGGTTCCACTCACCTCTTCAGAGTTCAGCGCCACTACAAAAAGGTAAAAATCAAGCAGCTTTCGATATAATGATTCTCAGAAGAACTACTTTCTGCGTGGCTTTAAACTTCCGCATAGAAGGTACAATGGTCCTTTGCTTTATATGCCATAAAAAGGACGCAGAAAATAGAAGTTTTAATTCCCGCCCGCAGGGATACGCCAGAATAAAATGTTGCTTAGTTGTACGGTGAGTTTTCTCCTCTTTCGAATATCGACCATACAATAGTCCTTCCCTCTTACAGAAAGGACCTATTTTTCTCATCCTGTTTTTTTTTATTCCCAACGAAAATACAAATCGAAGTACATACTGTATTTCAACCGATACGCAAAGTCTGTTTTCTTAAGGGAAATTGTCGCGCTTTTCCGTTAAAGGTATGCAAATGGTCCCGGTACTTTGCAGATAGATACAAAACGAATGTGCAACTAATTAATTATTTATCGAGCAGATTATGTTACGATGGATTTACACTGTCCAGTCCAGTCTTTTGGCACATGTGTCGGATTTGGTCGAAGCCGAGGCACAGATGCGTACAACACACACGCAGTAATCTCTTCCTGAAAATTGTCATGTACGGCTAAAATTAGTTTTCGAAAGCAATTTATGGTATGGTGGCTGCGTGCTGCCTGCCGTTCGCCAAGGAAAAACCAGTAGTTTATAAATGGCCAACTAATGCTTCTGTCGGCCGACTGACTATCAGCCCCTCGTTGTTGTCTTCATTGCAACTATTTTTAGCCCGCCTGGCTACAAATTTAGACCGACACGGAACAAAGGGGCGAACCGTCTACTATACAGGGTTCCTTTGGGCAGACTGTGAGTATAGTACACTCTGTGGTCTGCCCGAACAATTAAACGGATTTTTTTCCATCTAATTAAAAAACCAATAAAATAAATAAATAAATAAAAGTATCTCATTACCATTTGGCAGAACTGATGAAAGTTTTCCTGCAGGCTCCACCAATCGAACTGCAGACGGCGACGACGGCCAAAATTCAATTTCCCAGCTGTTGTTCATCCGCGACGTATTCCACAAGTTTCAAATTCGAGGCGTCGATTTTTTGCCGAGTTTTTCCGGTCAGTTGGACGAACAATTTCGACGAAAAAAAGGAAAATTGCACACGAAAAACACGCCGAACACAGAACAGGGAAAAAGAAAAGTCTAGGATGTTTTTCTCTTTATATTTTTTTTTTCTTCCTTCACAACCAGACACTTTCCGACTAGAACCAAATCACACCGTCCGACTACATTTCCATGAAGACGGAAAACTGAGAAAATCGATCACTTTGATTTCGGTTGGAATTTTTCGGTCGCTTTTCCGCCGTGGACCACACGAAAAGTAAAAAATTCGTACACAAAACTTTTCACTACCGAGCCAACGTCGTGTTTTCTTTCGATCGGATCGCTCCAAAGAAATAAAATAAATAGAAACGATTTTCACGAATTTTCCGATTTTAATACCGACAAATTTTCACATTTTCCGATGTCAGAAACTGAAAAATGAAAAAACGGGAGCCGAACGTAAGGAAAACTGAAGTCACACGAAACGAGCTCTCGACTCCGTTCCCTTTGCGCACATTTCCTTGTAGTACACACGAAACGGACGGTCGGTCGTCGGTCGGTACGATGCCTGGCACTTTTCACTGTTTTCTGTTTATTGGCTTTTCCTTCCCTCCGTTTTTCTGTTTACAATACTATGGACTGCCGGGGGGTTTCGCGGGGTGAAACGTTTTTCCACATCAGCCACCCAAAACAGAGCCCACCGTGCACATTTCACATTTAATGTGCACTACGACGCTCGCTGGGACGCACCCACACCCATTCGTCCATACAGAGGAAAATTGTCGACCTAGAGCGCGCCCCCCCCCCCCTCGGTCGCAGTGTACACACAGTGAGTTTTCCAGGGAGATGCATTTCATTTGGAGACTCTCATTTTCACAAACGACTGACGACTGACGACTGAGACGGACTGAAAACGAACGATTCTCTCTCGTGCGTTGGGGGAGTGAGTGGGTGGAAAACGATGGAAAATTTTCTTTTCATGCTTTCATAAAGAAATGTCGTGATGTGAGGCTATTTACAGTCGCAAGCAGAAAACAGCGACTGCAACGGGTAGGGAAAGTCGATAAATTAATTTTTGGAAAATTTTCCGAAATTGTTTTACTAAAACTAAATGTAGCTATAGCCACTCATGTGAAAGTCCTTCATAACGAAATGGTCAATGTTCGAGGAAAACCCGCTATTTTCAATTTACCAAATCTTAAAATCGCATCTATGAAAAATGTTTTTCTTACCTATGACTGGGCTCACCTGAAAAGGATATCCTGTTGTATGTCAGTACCTACAATAGTGATCTTGCAAGAAATCCGCTACAACGTTAATACCAACTTTAGGACACTACTCGACTTGGAACCAAGCGACTCTAAGCCTTTGAGTTTAACAAAGGTGAAAAACTTTGAACATCACATCTTCCGAACCAAATACACCAGGGCGCGAATGAAATCAAATCGTATAATCCAGAACCATTTCAGTTAATGATCTTGGAATTTATCCAAGAGTTATGCTCGATAGACCCCTAGCAGCTAGCTCGGTATGTAAGGTGCAAGGCTGATGTAGGATAGAAATCAAAAAATTATGTTAATTTATTTCACGGAGCGGTAAGGATATGTCGTCAGTATACATAGAACCCCTGTAGATGTACTCTTTAAAAATAAAAATGTTTGTGGAGTATTTCCCGTATCTCAGGAACGGTTTATGCTAAAAAGTCTCATTCAGAGGTAAGACAACAAAAAATTTTTAAAAACAATCAGTGAAAGGAGGATGCAAAATTTTTCACGAATTTCGTTATATCTCTTAGGCCTGTGAATGTATCGAATTCATTTTACTTCTGCGGGCTCTTTTTATACGCTATTAGAATCTTTTATCCAGATTTTTCAGTACTTAGCTCATAAAGGGGGTGGAAGGTTGTGCGCTCTTACCAGAATACTTACATATCTTTCAGGTCTATTAAGAATTCACTGATATTTCTGTGGGCCTTATTTGTACATAATCGCCTAAAAACTAATTTCAGCTTTTTTCGATATTCAACTCGCGAGTCGCTGTAAAATGAATGATTGTACATATTATAATAGTTTTCACGAATTTTGCCATATCTTTTAGGTCTACTGGAATATCTAATTCACATTTACTATGGACCTTTATATATAATCGCATAAAAATTAATTTCAGGTTTTGTTATATTCAACGCCTAACAGGGTGTAAAGTGATTGTGAAAAACTTTAGATTACGATATCTCAAGAACCAATTGCTCTAGAAAGATGAAATTTGGTTTCAGTATAAAGGTTAACAAATAAAGATTGCTGAAAGTAAACTGAGGGGGTGAAATAGGGGATAAGAAATGGAGGGGATAAGAAATTTTCAAAAAAATCACGTTTCATATCTCAAGAACAGTATAAGATAGATGCTCAAATTTTTTACCAGAAGTAGTCCCAATAGAACCCTAGTAGAGAAAATTGGGGATGTGGCTGTAGAGGGTGAGGGTGGGGGAGGGTGAAAATAAAAAGGTTCCGATGCTTATATCTTAAGAACCTATCATGATATAAGGCTAAAACTTGGTATTTCGATAGAGCTAGAGTAGTGGCATGTTGGAAAAATATAAATTTTTTAGGGGTAGTACGTTACTGGGGTGGGGGGTGATTTTCCTAACTATAGAAGGGCTTATGATAGAAAGTTAAAACTGGGTGTGTATATGTAAATAAACTAGAAAAGTAATTTTGATTAAAAAAAAATCGAATATCCATTGGCGTTCGTAAGAGGGCGAAAAAAAAAATTATCAGTGAAAATGGAATGCATATATTTTCACGATTTTAGTCATATCTACTAGGTCTTCCCAACGACCTTGTTCAAATTTTGCACACTTCTTCAAAATAACATTATCTACTGCTTGAACGAAGGATTTTTTTAAATTTTTATTACAACTTATTTTACGAGTCAATACATGGTGAAATTTTTACCAATAAATGGGATTTTTTGTTCACAGCTCCGCCAAAAATTCAAAATTCAAATTTTTTTTTTCCTTCGTTCAAGCACGAGCTCTATGCATGTACTAACGAAAAAAATGTAGTTTTTTAATTTTGGATGAACCAGTCGCGAGTTATCCTGTCCACGCCGAGAGCAAATTTTTAAACAAAAATTTCACAAAATACCTAGTCCAATATAATCTTATAAAAACTGGCCTCTCCAGTGAAGTTTTTCCAAAATTGTCATGTCCTTAAGGACAGTGATTAATCAACAGTCGGGGATTTCGTGTTGGAGTTTTACTCCACTGACACCGGAAAAACAACTAACATTTAATCTTAATAACTTCAATGGTAGCTTACCATGAAAACCAAGTAATCATTCAAAAAATACTTTTAAAATATGTATCTTTGATGTACTAAATTGTTTAAATAAAATATTTCATTAGAAATATTCAAAAAAAATTAATAAAAGTACCATTTTTTTTTAGCCTTTGAAACCCACCTAACCCCATAATAACAACAAATTATTTAAGGGCTCACATACCCATGTGAGCGCTGAAAACCGAGTAAATTTGAAAAATTATTATAAAGTTTATATGGTGAAACGTGTGGGGTACAAACGTACCCCCACCTTCTCCTACCACGTACTCTTGCTATGAATTTCCGCTCTCCTGGGCTCAACTTTTTTTAAAATCTGTTTGCGGATTTGAATTTACTTTTAATTTAAGTGGTTACTTGTAAAAATCTCAGCCTATGTGCTCAAAAGAACGTTAGGGGTGTTTGAACGTACCCCCACCTACAGACCACGTACTCCTGCTATGAACTTCCGCTCTCCTGGGCTCCGTTTTTTTTTTAAATCTGTTTGCGGATTTGATGTTAACTTAAATTTAAGTGGTCACTTGTAAAAATCTCAGCCTATGTGCTTAAGAGTACGTAATTTTTGTTGAATTCACATATCTTATAATATAAACTATTCAACTATAACATGAAAAAATAAAATTTCCTTTTTTTTAATATTAACATTAAATTATTTGGGTATAAATGGCCGCATCCCAATTGTGTAATTCATATGTTATTCTAACCGCTTCCCGAACTTTTTGTTAGGTTTTCAGTCTCATAGTAACCTACACTGTATCTAAGAATTGAATGCGTTCCAAACTTCTACTGAAAAAATAATAAACTTCCGCCTAGACTGTTGGCATATTTTTAAATTTTTTAAATTCGAAATTAACATTACAAGGTCACGCCGCACTCCAAAAACTTCTCTCCACGAAGCAAATCATAAATAAACTGTATCACTTCAGTGCAATAAGAATCGCAAAGGAAATTCTTCTTCGTCACGAAAATATTTAGTTTTCATTTTTAAAATAAAATAACTTAATTGAGCCGATCATTTCAAATGGCGCCAACCACAGTCAGTGCAGTGCAACTGAATTTCCGGTAAAATACCCGAAATTGTCATATCCGCATTTTGTAGTACTGCCACAATCCACCTTCTTTCACAAAAAAGTTCATTGTTCAACACACGACGACAACTGGGCGAAAAACTAAGCGAAAACTGACGAAAACAGGGACAGCCATATTGGAAATTCGCAGCAAGCCACACCAAAAGCAGAGTCGAGCTCATCTTGTAATAATCGCGGCCGCCGACAAGCAGCAACCCCAATTTAAAGTGTTTTGAAAAGTTCTTCGGTTCTTGTTGTGTTCCAGTGGTCGTGTTTGTTTCGGAAATTTAATATTTTGCGATTTCGTCGCGGTCAGTTTTACAATGTCCGGCGGAATGGAGTTTAGCATGGAATGGAACGTCATCTGTCGCGTTTGCCTGCAGGAAGGCGAAATGTGTTCACTTTTCGAGACGGACGACAAAGACATGACAATTTGTGATAAAATCATCAAATGCTCGAATATTACGGTAAATAAGTTGCTAAATGCGAATTTCGATCAGCAGCGTATTTTGTTGTTGCTCGTATGGAATTTATTTTGACGGCCACCCTTGTGACTGGGTAACACTTGGAGCTGTCATTGACCGGGTCATTTATTTGTTTACAAATTTTTGGGGGTTTGTTACTGCGGGCACGTTTCAATCCAATAAACATTTCTGGAAGACCCCAACATCGCGAAATTCACAATTCCGGTTCGGCAGTTTGATTTGTAATTCACTAAAAAATCTCTTTTCTTTAGTACTGATGCTGGATGAATATGAGAACTTGAGCTGTTAAATACATTGGTGCTTGAAATATTCATTTTATTCAAAATAATCTCGGTTTAACGAGCAAAAAACAAAACTTCGACCCAAACGACAATGAGGACACGAATCAGACGTTGGTACAATTTATAAGAAAGGAACCGAACTCTGCTCTGAGAACTACAGAGGAATATCATTGTTGTGTACGTCCTGCAAAATAAAATACAAGCAGAAATAATTCAATGTCTTCTGAAACCCTATACTAGCGATTCAATTGGCGAATACCATGTTTGATTCAAAACCGGACGATCTACGACAGACCTTCTTTTCTCGGCGAAACAAAAGCTTGAAAACTGCTGCAAAAATAACACAGATGTGCACCAAATCTTCGTAAAATTTGAACAAGCATATGACATTATCGACAAGAGGGTACTGTACCAAATCATGCTTGATTTTGGAATTCCTCCAAAACTAGTCTTAGTAACGAGACTCATATCACGAACACGGAATTCCAAGTAAGAATACAAACCGATTCTATAAGCAGCTTCCGAACGGAATGCGGTTTAAAGCAAAGAGACGGTCTGGTCTCCATGCTTTTCATCTTGTTGCTAGAGTATGTTATTCGAAAAATCCAAGTCGACACCAATGGGAAACTACTATTCAAGTCCACACAGCATACACTGACGATATTAACATCCTCGCAAGATCCTTCCCTAGTGCTTGGGATGGATTTGTCAGTCTTGACTACTACACAAAAGAAATAGGGTTGCATATTAACGAAAGCAACATAAAAGTAATGACGCGAACATGAAAGAGAAGGCCAATCAGATAGAATGTAACAATTGCGGAGTAACATTGTTGGAAGGCGGTCGAACAGCCCATTCAGCGCTAAACCTATCTATCTATCTTCTATCCATCTATCTCTGATAGTTAAATGTGTTGCTAACCTCAAAACTCGAACGAGAACGGCTGGACCAATTCGGCGAATTTTGTACCCAAACATTCCCTGAAGTCAGAGGAAGGCTCTTATGAAGAGAAAAATTGAAAGAATTACCCGGAAAAATATAAAAACACAATTTTCACTAAAGTTTCCGTTCAATGTGGAAAGCAGTGAAACTCCGATCTGCAACATTTCGAAGAAAACTGTTCTGGCAAAGGTTTTGCGGCAATGTAAACTGTTACTGATAATATGGCGATTTTCGTCAAATGTTGCCAGTGATTCCACGGCTAATGATGAAATAAATGCATGTCTAGAGTCCTCCGTTTTGTGGAAGCACGTCAAGACACTAAATTAAAGCAAAAATATGCGTGTCGAGTAGCTGATGAACTGGCTCGAGCAGGCTCCAGCCTAAGCTCACTAGTGATGGACCAGCACATTGCTATTTTCATCGGATCCGTAAATCAGTCTATCGATTCACTATGCTTGCAACGGGCAGGCAATAGATGGTCAAATCTAACTACATGCTCAATATCAAGAACTCTTTGGCCTGAATATGATCACGGGAAAAGCAAGTATATCCTGAGCTTGAGTAGGCAAGATGCCAGCACACAAGTCAGATTGCTCACAGAGCACTGCCTGATCGGTAGACATGCTAGACGAATGGAAGCCGACGCAAATGATCTCTGTCGTAGCTGCGGTGACCCAGAAGTGGAGGAGTCAATCTTTCACGTCCTATGTGAGTGTCCGGCCCTATCGAGAACGAAAAGACGGAACCTTGGCGCTTATTTCCTCGATGACCTCGGTGAAGTTATGTAACATAGCAAACTTTATAAAATCCAGCAAATGGTTTCAGGTTCCAGGAGTTTTACACACTCAAACGGGGAGCACAATGGACGAACAATTACGTCTAAGTGAGGGAGGATGACTGCATCACCACCCCATATACCATGCCATGCGTGTCGAGTTGCAAAATGACCGATCTGGAGAAACATTTTCAAAGCAAGTGTTTTTTTCAACTGGATCAATAGAAAAAGATTACAAATGTGGATCATCTTAAAAGCTAATTTAGCAAGGTTAACAATCCTGTAGGTAAATGTCTCGGATAAACAGTCAGCTGCCGTGGCGTCAATGTTTCGTATACTATAGGACGAAACGGTACTGTACCAAAGTCGTACAAACAAAGATTGTTTAAATAATTTTTTACATTCTGTCTCTATCTTTCACATGGACTTACATTTCCGTAGAAAATGTATTGAGTCCCCCCCCCCCCCCGACTTTTCGATGAGCATTAGAGTAGAGATTATTTCCGGACCTGTGTTAATTGAGATAAAAAAAAATTTCGACTGAGCCGTTTAATGTCCTGTACGATTTTAACGATAATCACGGATTATCGGCATAAAGATCAGATGCTTCTTAGACCTTTTTCCTTTATTTTTACAGGATAAAGTAAATCCTCTTTGTATGCATAAAATAGGTACCGCGTTTACATGGAGGATTGAATCTCATGTAAACGCAGATCGGATAGAAACGAGATCGACTCGATCCAAACGAACTTCTTCACTTGGATCGAATCGAAACTAGTTATGTCGTTCGTTTTAAAGCCATCTCATGTTTTGATCTTTCGCTCCGGTGTTGTCGCAAATGCGATCTAATTTCCATCTTAGGATTCTCCATGTAAACGGAGTAAGGGTTGTGCTTAGCGACTGCGCTCTGAAATACCACCTTGATCAAAAAGTTCCCGGAATAACCACCGTGTGGCGTTTCTATTGTTCAGATTTGAGTTCTGTTTTTTTTTTGTTAAGTTGGTACATCTGTTGTTGACATTCCCTCTAAATCTTAGCGTCATAGCTTGACATTTGCAAAAGTTACGTAGCCAAGAGTACATCTATCTCTGTGTGTGTTGGCGATTTTTCACAATTTTAGAAATGGATTTAAATTTGCAACAACGAACTTGTATTAAATTTTGCGCAAAAAAACGGATTTTATGGTGCGCGAACGTTGGAATGTTGGAAAAGTGTTTCGGCAACGATTCTCTAAAGAAAACGGTCGTTTACCAGTTGCACGAGCGGTTCAAAAGTGGTCGTGAGTCAAAGAAGGCAATGCTCACGGTTTTCATGGATTACAACGGTGTAGTGCATCATGAATTTTTGCCAGAAGGCGAGGCAGTAAGCAAAGAGTATTATTTGGGCGTTATGAGACGCTTGCGTAAAGCAATTTGCCGAAAGAGACCAGAATTGTGGGCAGAAAACTCGTGGATTTTGCACCATGATAACGCACCGTCGAACAGTGCCATGATTATTCGTAATTTTTTGACGAAAAAAGCAACAAATACCATCCAACAGCCGCCGAATTCACCTGATTTGGCTCCCTGTGACTTCTTTCTGTTCAATCGAGTTAAAAAAAAACCACTACGGGGAACGCGTTTCAGCAGCCGAGAGGAAGAAATGGAAAAATCGCAGGGAGCACTGATGGTCATACCGAAAACCGAATATAAAAAATGTTTCGAGGATTGGATCAGGCGCTGGCATAAGTGTGTTGCAATCGATGGGGATTACTTTGAAGGGGACAAAATAGATTTAGATGAATAAACTTGTATTTTTAATTTTCTCAATAAATTCCGGGAACTTTTTGATCAAGGTGGTATGCTCGATCCTTGAAAATCTGTTAATGTTTCTACTCTCACGAGACCCGAGGTGTCTATACAATTGACGGACGACTTAACGATCAGTCGTACTGCCAAAAAATCGGTTTAAAAACTAAAGAACGAAGTTCTTTTTGTTGCTGCGTTATGAAATTAAATTTGAAATTTTCAGGAATTTTCCGTTTTATTTCACAGATAAAACGCGGTATGAATCTTCCCGAACAGATTTGTAACAAATGTCTGGGTGATTTAAATGTGGCCTACAAGTTTCGCATTAACTGCGAAAGTGCCGATGCAATTTTACAATCTTTTATGGATGGTAACGTTGTCACGGATCTGATAATGTCGTCGGAATCTGGCGAAATTTACAAATACAAACCGCCGCAAGGTCTGAATGTTAAACGAATTCGTCCATCAACTGCCGTCAAACTAGAACCGAACACCGACAACGAAGACGATCAACTTGACAATGTTCTCGAGGACCACTCTATATCCGATATGGAAGATGAAAAGAACATAATAGAAGAAACGACGCATGAAGTACGTAGTTTATAAATTGTGTACGAATTTCGAATCATTTAAATTTTCAATTCAGGTCCACCTGGAAGAGAGCAACGATAAGAAAACAATTTCAACAATTTCGGATGAAATGGTATTTGAGAAAATTTCGTCCCGTTTTATAAACTGATCTTAAACTGAACTAATAATTTCCAGATCGATGAATTCAACCTTAAAGAAGTTGAAACCGTATGTACTGAGATTAAACCGGTCCGGGTTAATAAAGCACGTGCCAAATCGGCTGCAGCTAAAACAAAATTAAAAATAGTATCGGCTCAGACAGTTACAACCAAACCGGATGGTACAACCGTAATACGATACCGACGAAGTGCCGAGGAAGAGAAACCGGTAAAGATTTGTGATATTTGCGGCAACACGTACAAATATAAGCATGCGCTTGAAAGTCACATGAGACGACATCGTAACGAAAAACCGTTCTCGTGCGAGTATGTCTGCGATTTTGATTTGATTCCACCTAAATGTTGATTGTAATTTCGAATTTTTGCAGAATTTGTGGACGATCGTTTGTTATCAACTTTGAATTAAGGCGTCATATGCGCACCCACACAGGACAAAAGCCATATGCATGCCGATTCTGCGGCCGAAAATTCTCCGACTTTGGCAGTCGTATCAAGCATGAACGGTAAGAATTTTGATTTTCCTTCGTTCTGGATTCAATTGCACTTTATTTCTTTAGTACCCACACCGGCGAACGTCCGTATAGTTGTGAGACATGCGGCAAAGCGTTTGCCTACTCTCATGTACTTTCTAGTCATATCCTTACACATACTGGCGAAAAACGTTACGGGTAAGCTTTCAGCATATCGACAAACATTAAAAACTTACGTAAATCTCCAAATTTCAGTTGTACAACGTGCGGAAAACGTTTTACTAAATCGCATCATCTAAAGGCTCATCTCAATACTCACATGAAAAATTCGAATAAGCCGTTACGTCCGACCGAATCGACAGAAGATCTTCTTCAACCGACCGAAACGGAAGTTATCTACGAAACAAGTTCGGATAAAGTGTACGGTGAAGTTTTGGCTGTACTAAGCGGACAGCCAAAAATCGAAGAGTACGTCGACGAAGACGATATAAAAGTGATTTATTCGGAAGAGGAACATCGTCATGCTATCGATTCGATCAATTTAAATACGTGAACTGGATTATTGCATGCAACAGCGCAGGCACACTAACAATTGTTGTGATCTATCTAAAATATAAAATAAGTATAAATTGTTAAATCCATAATATAAAAAAAAAAAATGAAATGTTTAGGGTAGACTTAGATGAACAGTTCTACGGAGACCGGATCTGAATTTGTTTCTATTTGATCTATTTGTTTTGGGCACACAACTCGATTGAGCGTTATTTCATCAATTACGAATCATTAAAATTAGCTACTGTAATCTATTGAAATTTTTTATTTAGCATTTAATGTATTGTAATATTTAGAGCATTAACTTTGTTATCAAGGGCCGTAACGGGCTATACTTTACTTAGTGATGTAATTGTGTATTAATTTTTTTTTATTTCGTATCTGAACAATATAAAAGAACTTCCAAAGCATGAACGCTTGAAAGTTTTAAAGAGTAAGTCAAGTTTGTTTTCTGCTTGTAAGTGCAATTTAGATTTTTGGGGGCTCAGAAATTGATATTAGCTCCATTTAGACCGGAGGTTTTCGTCTCATCTTAAATGCAAGCATAAACAATATTTTCACTGATAGTGGGTCGATATCCTTCCATTCGAAAAATGGTTCTGTTTATAAATATATTTATAATAATAATAATTTTAGGTCTTAAACAAAAAATCCGGTCATGAACAATAAAGAACAAGTTGAGTATTTACTAGAGTTCATAGCTCAACACACGGACCTTGCAAGATGTATTTTGTTTCGCACAACGCTAACGGAACGACTGAATGCGCACGGACACTTGGAAGAACAGTTACAGGGTGGCAGATAATCTGGCGAGACCAAAAATACGTAACTAAAAAAAAAAATTGGCGATCAAAAATTGTCTCTAACAGTGTACGCACGAAAAACACAGTTCGATTGTCAAATTGAACGACGCTGTTAATGCGAATGTTGCGACGTTTTTCACATCACACAGCCCCTGAATTTTTCCTTCTGATCTCTGTAGCTCAGTTCTGTAACTTATGAATGAGAAATTTCTCACCAAAAAGTCAAAATGAGGACGAATTTACGCAGTTTTCTCTCTGTATTCTCACCAAATGAGAAAGCACCGTAATTAACTACGCATTTGGCAATCTTTCATTTTTCATTTGGTGAGAATACAGAGAGAAAACTGCATAATTCTTCCTCATTTTGACTTTTTGGTGAGAAATTTCTCATTCATAAGTTATAGAACTGAGCTACTAATTGCGCACTCTGTAAAAGAGAATCAATCGAGTACTTGTGCCTTGGAGCGATTAACGGCTGGAAAGTCGTTCCCCGGAAAGAGATAGAAACGGCAGTATTTCAAATGAAAGTTCACTGTATTTTATTGGGTGGTTCCAGAAACCTTAACGATGCCTTTGCGCTAACTGACTTTCAAAACTACCAACCGAAGCCCCTTATAAGTTCCTTTTATATGATGAAGGCTTCAGTGTTTATTATAACGTCTCTTTACATGAAATAAAGTGGGTATACTTTCAAATCCATGCTTCGATCCCTACTCAGCAGTCATCACCCCTTCTAAGAATGCCTCTGGTATTTACTTAATATAATGCGTCCGAAACCCAAAAAAGCCGAGATATACACATTCTAAAATCCATATCTCCTAAACCGTTAATGGCACACTATTCAAACTTAAGAAATATTTGTAGTTATACTAGGAGAACATACTGAAAAAAAATTGTTGGGTGGGGGCAATTGCCTATGGGGGTGGGGGTGAAAAACTTTAGATTACGATATTTCATGAACCAAATAAAATTCGGTTTGGGTATAAAGGTCGACAAATAAAAACTGATCAAAGCAAAATTTTTTAAGTGGATGGTGAAGCATAGAAGTGGAGGGGATAAGAACTTTTCAAAAAATATAAATTTCATATCTCAAGAACAGTGTAAGATAGATACATACTTAAAATTTTTACCAGAAGTAGCGCTAATTGGACCCTAATAGGGGGATGTGGGTGAGGGTAGGGGAGGAAAAAGTTCCGATGTTTATATCTTAAGAACCTGAAATGATATAAACCTTAAACTTGGTATTTAGGTAGAGCTATAGTAGCGGCATGTTGGAAAAATATAATTTTTTTTAGGGGTATTATGGTACGGGGGGGGGGGGTGTTTTTCCTAATTATAGAACGGCTTGTGCTTGAAAGTTGAAACTTGCTGTGTATATATAAATCAACTAGAAAAGCAAATTTGATGAAAAAAAAACTAAAAATTATCCATTGGCGTTCAGAAGAGGGGCAAAAATGATGATCAGTGAAAATAGAATGCATATTTTTCCATGATTTTCGTCATATCTACTAGGTCTTCCAACATATTGAAGTTATTTTTATTCTATGAACACCTAGAAAGTGTTTTCAAGATTTTTTGTAAATTGACCCCTAAGGGGGTGTAAAGCTATTATATACTTTTTCATGAATTCTTTCATATATCTCAGGTCTGATCAGATATCGAATATCTTTTAACTTCCACGGACTTGTTTAATAAACACCTATTACCAAGTTTTTCTCCTTTTTCAACCCCTAGACTGCTTCCCGGAATATGACACAATTATGTTATTCATATGGTACGCCCTATTCTAACCACTTCCCGAACTTTTTGTTAGGTTTTCAGTCACATAGTAACCTACGTCGCATCTCAGAAGTGAGCGCGTTCCGAACTTCTGCCGGAAAAATAATAAACTTGCGCCCAGACTGTTGGCAGAGTTTTCTTTTGCTTGGTTATATGAGCTTCCCCCGTAGGTTGATAGGTACAGTAAGTATTGTGCGAATTATTGTGAACACAATGATTTTTATCGTATATATTGTTTATTTCAAATAAAACTATTCTTAGACCTATAATCAAAGCTTAAATACTATTATTTAATACGGAATATGTCCTCACTTTGCTGTAATAACAGCTTGAGATCGGCACGGCATGGAGTCCAGTAAATTTTAGCAATTATCGTTGATTGCCTCCTCTCGAAACCATACCTGAATTACTGCTTCCAGAATCTTGGTTTTTGCCGTATATTTCATCTTTTGTAATTTGGCCTTACTGATCACCCCTAAATTCTCAATAGGATTGAGATCTGGTGAATTTCCAGGCCAGTCCAAAACGCTAATCTTCTTGTCCTTTAAATATTTCACCATAGTCTTAGAAGTATGGCATGGAGCTGAGTCTTATCTAAAAAACTGAATTGCGATTGGCTTGAACTTTCTTCAACTCCTGAGTCAAACACTGATCAAGCATTGCTTTATATTTTTCGCTATTCATCATAATTTCTACTGGAATAAGTTTGCCACGTCCCGAGTACGAAAAACAGCCCCAGAACATCTCCTTAACAGGATGTTTGACTAATTGAACAATATGGGCAGCAGTAAGCTTTTCACCCACTTTTACGAATGAATTTTGATCGCTGGCCCTGCACTGGGAACTGTGTCTCGTCTGAGAACAGCTCCTTCCTCCAGTCTTTTACGTGATAAAAGAAGATATTCTTCACTCTCTTATCATTTGCTTTATGCAGGGTTTCCGCGATCATTACGCAGGGTTTCCGCGATCATTACGCAGGGTTTCCGCGATCATTACGCAGGGTTTCCGCGATCATTACACAAGCTGTTCCTTGCACTTCACCCACGGCCTTTTAGATACACTTTTTGTCTGATTTCCTCCCAGCGGCCCATACGTCAGAATAGGTCTCGAAGAGGCCGTGTACCAATGTATTGTTTGGTTTGAGGATCCAACTCCTGCCCACTGCCCTTTTTTCCCCTAAGGTATGCAAACTAGTTGAAGTCGCAATAGTAACGAAAGGTTCTTCACTTCGCCCTTTAAGAGTGCCATCAGTATTACTGTTCTGAAGTCATGCCGGCGAATTGAGGAAGGGATGTCGTACTTCAATTCGTCACAAAATTTAAAAAAAAAAACAATATACAGATAGATCCCAATACTTCCAGTTAAAACCAAATCTTACTTTTCAAAAAATATTGCATTTATTCCAGATCATTCGAAAACTCGACGGCGATGAAAAATAATCAAAGTAACAAACGTGCTGCAATGTACAATTTACGTTCAAAGTTCTACCAACTTTTCCTTTCATTTCAATACACTAAACACGAACTGAAAGGCCATACGTTGAATTTACATCGTAATTAAAAAATCTATTCTTTTTTTTCAACATTTAAATATGAAGGCGCTCTACTATACAATTACTTTGTCTAATCTAAGTCTTCTTAAATAATAAAACATTTCGCTACAAACGCTCAGTATTGGTCTTTTAAGCGCACTCGCACAAACTACAAGAGATTCGTCAAATTTAAAATTTTCTACGCAAAAGCCTGGATCCATGTGATAAGCTTTTAGCATTTCGATTTAAATTTTGTGCAACGCAAGACCGAACGCTTGTAGGCAATTTCAACATCTTTCGGGCTTCCATTTCTTCAGTAGTCTTCATCTTTCTGTAGTTATGAACGCTTTAATATTCACACGCAATAATAGTGAAAATTTAAAATACAAACCACATAAACAACTTCAGCTTGTATTGGCTCATCGGGAGAGTCAGCTCGAACCGTTAAAATGTTGGAATGGTCGTCAGCATGTAGTTTCATGTGACCATTTAAATAGGACTTTTTCGTGAAACCTTTGGTGCATACGTGGCATCTGCAACGATAATAAATTTTATTATTTCCGATTCGATTCCGGATCGAAACATGTTTGCGTTTTTACTTGTATTTTTTCTCGCCAGTATGCGTTAAGGTGTGAACTTGTAACACGTGTGCATATGCAAACGCTTTACCGCATGTTTGACACGGGTACGGGCGTTCTCCTGTGTGGGTTCTGTGAAGAAAAAAATGATAAAACAATTAGAAAGAAAAACAAAGGCCTAAACACTACTCAACCAACCTTTCGTGCTTGATCCGACTACCAAAATCTGAAAAACGTCGGTTACAATGTCGACAAGCATACGGTTTTTGGCCGGTATGTACTCGCATATGTCGCCGTAATTCTACGTTAGCTACAAACGCCCGCTCGCAAAACCTTAAAGAAAAATATATATATAAAAACCGGGCAAAAAACTAACAAAACTCAACATACTCGCACGAAAACGGCTTTTCATTCCGATGCCGCCTCATGTGACTCTCGAGCGCGTGCTGAAACTTATAACTGTTGCCGCATATTTCGCAAATTTTCGGCGGCTTCAAGTCATCGCGATTTTTCCGAACATACGTAACCGTTGTCAGCTCGTCAACTAACTTCCGAACATTGCCTCCTTTAAGTTCTGACGAAGACTTTGTCGATTTACCTTTTCTCGGTCGTCCCTTCTTCGTTTTATACGTGACCGGTTTCGTTTCAACGTATTGAGCATCTTCAACTTTCATGTTCTCGATCTGCAAAGTTGAATAATAAAAATCAAAAAAAAAAAACCAAGAAATTAATTTTTTTCTTCAGCTACCCTATCTTGTTCCTGGTCAGCTTCTTCGAGTATATCGGCTAAATTCTGATCTAAATGGTCCACTTGCAATTTTTTTATATTAGAGAGAGGTTCGTCGTCCTCGTCGTCATATACATCGTCGCAAATTGTATACTCCCTAAAAACATCTTGTTCATCCATAACAGTAATTTCGTTGATTTCGGGTAATACTTCAGTTTTGACTTTGATTTCCGGTGTGCTTGAACGTTTTGTTTTGACTCGTTTCATTTCCAGACCAGTAGGCAACTTGTACTTAAACGGAACGCCATTCGTTGCTGGTATCTCTAAGCTGGTTATATTTGAAGTCACAAACGATTTTAAAATTATATTTGTACTTTCGCAGTTGGTGCGAAATCTGTAGGCAGCTTCTAAATCATTGCAGCATAAATGGCATATTTGTTCAGGCAAACTCATACCGCGCTGGATCTGAAAGTGGTGGACGGAAACGTTTGGTTTATAAGCAAGTGTAAATTGAATAATTGGAACTTGTTTCCATACATTTCAAGTTTTTGTGCTACCGCGATGTAGACCATCTTAAGTAAGCTGTTAGACGCGAAAAGAGTAGAGGAACGACAGAATGAATTATAGCCAACGGAATTTAGTGGGATTTTTCATATTGATCTTTGGTTTTCAGCATACCGAGTGGACTAATCGGCGTCTCAGTTATGCGATACCAAGTCCCACCAGCTTCCAGCTTATTGCTATCTCGGGATTGAAATCTTTACTCACGTTTAAATTCGACATCAGTTGATACTAACTCTGCCAAAACCGCTCTCGAGCCCGGTTGAGAAAAGAGGATCGAGCATGAAGTAAACCTGAATGGCCAGTAACGCCAGTGCATCTCAGGAAGTAGGCAAAAAAGTATGACATACGGTAGTTGGCTTAAGGAACTTAAAAATATTTTAGTGGAAAACTCCCACTGTTTTCCTACCAGGCCGTAATAAATAAGTAGGACTAGACGGCTCCTCGCCCAACCCCCGACAACGCATCACCGAAAAAAAATCATTGTTCAGAAACCTGATAGGAATGTAGCAGGCCTATTCAGGATCGGAGTCGCATATCAAAAAAGTCTCAATTAATTCAAAATTCATACAAAATTGAGACTCTCGACCTACTTTGTGACTTGTGACTCGGTCCTGAATAGGCCTGTAGGTCTAAATTCGGACAGACGGGCGAAAATAATAACTGGTTTATTCCCTTCATGCTTTATGGGCAAGTCTTCCCCATTCCAAGAGACATCAAAGCCTCTTAGCTGAAAACAGAACGGAACAGTATAGCGCCTTAACTCAGTGAAATGAACAAGACAATTGCTACTAGCTGAACTCTGATTTTATGAACTAAGGGTGGCTTGATAAGTCAGCGATTTTTTAAATTTTCTGCGCAGTAGCTTTCACTGCTCTCTTCAACAGAATACTGTCAAATTTTGAGCGCCATTTAGTTTATGATTGGCAGCTACTGAAAGCAGACAACCTCGTAAATTTGATCGCAAATGGAAAAAAAAGTTAATTTCGTATGCTGATTAAGCATTATTTTTGCGTAAAAAAAACCATCACCGAAACCAAGAAAAGGTTTGATAAATACTATGGGGACTCTGCAGCATTAATTTCAATGGTTAAGAAGTGGTTTAATGAGGACATACCAGCACCGGACGTTCAGGTGGCCCGAAAGAGGTCGTAAAGAGGAGAATGAAAGTGCGTGAGGTTGCTGAGACTGTAGGCATCTCAACTGAGCAGGTACATCACATTTTACATGAATATTTCGACATTAAAAAGTAATCTGCGTGATGGATGCCGCGATTGATCACACTCGACCATAACCACAGCCGAGTGACCACTTCAAAGGAGTGTTTGCCGATGTCCAGCCGCATTTCGAACAAGTTTTCCCCTGTGAATCTTTTCTGTTTCCAAACCTGAAGAAATGGCTGGGCGGTAAGAGATTTGGGTCGAATGAAGAGGTCATCACTGAAACAAACGCCTATTTTGAGGACCTTGAGAAAACCTATTATTTGGAAGGATAAAAAAAATTCGAAATACGCTGGAATAAATGTTTCGAGCTAAAAAGAGACTGTCAGACCTATTCTCTGTCACAAGTCACAATTTCAGCGGAGAGTCATAATTTTAGAAGAACTGTTACTTTTCATATTCTAGCATATGTACAGACTACGAGATTAACACGTTTAAATCGCGTTAAATGCGTTTAAAACACGTCCCGAAGGCGTTTATGACAAGACGTAGCTACGACACGTTTAACCGAAAGCATGTACTGCGACCCTCGCGGAAATTGTAGTAAACTTTAGAAGAAACTATTTAATGCTGCAGAAACTCAATTTTGTGCTTGTTCAACGACTGCATTAGCTAATAGATCCTCTTTTCATTACTGCTAATTTGTTTCAAACAATTTGGAAAGCATAAATTTGATAATGAAGCACAGCTGAATATCTACTTGTCAAAACAAATCAAAATAAAACGAGTTGTCTAGTCCGAACACTACTTTTTAAACATGTTAAATTTGCCTGCTAAAGTCCACCGGAGCCGGACATGCCTCTGCAGCCGAGTCGACATTGTTCAATGTACTATCATCTGCAAACCTATGGATCGGATTGAGAGTTGACGACAGAAGGTTGTCAATGAGGATGAGAAATAGGGTGGGAGATAGAACTGAGCCCTGGGGTACACCGCAATCAATTGGAAAGGAGGATGAAGTTATTTCGTCTAATACAACTTGTATTAAACGTTTGCAGCGAAAACTCTCAATACATTTAAGAAAGGTTGAACTAAATGCTTTAAGTTTTACTAAGAGACATTGGTGCCAAACTCTGTCAAACGCTTTAGCAATGTCACGGGCAAGCACTTGACCTTCACCAAATTAGTGAATGAACGAGTTCCACCGTTGCGTTAGGTAAACTAAAAGGTCACTTGTAGAACGGCCGGAACAGAACCCATATTGGCGATCGTGGATCAGATTTTTGTCCATCAGGTATTTGATTATTTTGCGATTGACAGCAGTTTTCATTACTTTAGCGAGAAATGGCTATTGGGCGGGAAGTGGGATCCGCTTTGTTTCCTTTCATGTGAATTGGTGCTACAAAGTTGTCTTTCCGATACCATACAATAAATTGTATGATCCGCATGATACTACCACGGAAGGAGCACTATTGCTCCCCAATTACTCAAAAGTGGTCACAGTGAAAGCAACCGTCGAAGAAAGTACAGTGGGTAAAGTGCGCTCAAGATGCCAGTTGATGAAATACGCAACCTGTGCTACAAAAACTCTATTCAAAATCTGCTTTTTAGCGCCAATTTTCAGCGAGTTTTGATTGCAGTCCAAATGACTTTGTCCTTTCGCAAAACTTAAGCGTTTAACCACCGGGAATTCTCCATCAAGTAAAATGCGAAATAAATTTCTTATTTACCTCAATCGAAGAGCAGGTCATAATTTTCTCGGACAGCGTCATATTTTTTGCATCTTTGTCGTAAATGGATTTCATGTCGCCTTCCTGGAGGCACACAAGGCATACCGAGTTCCAATCGACGATAAACTCCATTCCGCAACGATATTTATCGCGTTCCAATTAGTTTTTTCGACTAATTTATTGGATTGAAAGTCGCGAAACTGTCGTACGAAAAAATGTCAACGACAGTATACTTCAAAACAAGCCAACTTCTTCCTCTTCTTGCGGATAGTTTGGCTTATGTCAAATATCGAAGCTTTAGAAGAGATTGGTGTTGAATGACGGTTTTTGTGTTTGGCTTCTGTGCCAGTTGTTGATGCAACTGAACTGACGCTCTTGAATGCTAAAAGCATGAAAGGGATTTTGGGTTTTCGTAATGCAAAGTATAATTTGGATAGTGTGGACAACTTTATATATTTTGGGGCCAATCTAGCAAAGGACGGGAACGAAACGGACGAAATCAAACGTGTTTTTCGGTACTTCCAATAATGAAATCCAAGAAAGTGCACAGGGACATAAGCTGCGAATATATAAGAATGATATATGCACGTTCTCGGTTAGGGCAGCGCATAGAGCTATATGTATATATACCTATATTAGTTACAGCTCTATGGGTCAGCGAGACATGGACATTAACGAGAAAAGCAGTTAACGCATTCCAAAGAAAGGTCATTCGACGGTTTTGGGACCTGTAAAGAAAGGAACGGAATGGCGGATAAGATACAGCCATGAGTTGCATCTACTCTGCGATTAGCAACGTTCATCAAACTACGTAAAATTGAGTGGGCAGGCCATGTATGTACATCGAATGGAAGATAGAAAAATCCTGAAACGTGCTTTTAAAGGCAAAGCGAGTAACAGACCGGTAAGCAAACCATGCAAACGATGGAAAGACTAGGTTGATGAAGACAGCAAAACTATCTTAAAAATTAAGAGTTGGAGAACGCGGTCTTTGGATCAAGACGATTGGAGGCGATGAATTCAGGAGGCCAGGGACCGATTTGGACTGTCGCGCTATGGATGTCTTTTAATTTGAGCTTAGAACTTCGTGGTTGTATTTGGAAAATGCTTCGATGGTTCTCGGTAATTAGAGAATCTACATGCCTAGAACTTTTCGTTACACTGAAAAAGTTTTTGTTATATACGAGTATAACTAAAACGTACATATGTACCCTCCGTTGCGCTACGCTAAGATTTACCGAGTCATATCAAAATTTCAATGTTATGTTTCTTGGTAAACAATTAGAGTTCTCAGGCGAATTACATGCTGTTTGTGCAACATTCTAATAATTCTGCATGGCTAGCAACCAAAACATGAAAATACCGACGAAAAGATAGGATGGCCGTTACACAGTTTATTAACTATGAAACGCGTTTGGATCGTGCATTGGTACCATCTTTACTTATCAGAAAACTGCATACTTTCCTCAACCAAATCGTCTACGCATCTTGTGAATGTATTAGTCTAACATTATCTTTGGAGTGGGACTGAATGAACCAAGATCGGCATTGAGATTAAGAGACTTAATTATCAAAGGATCATAATACCGAGAATGCCAAAACCTACAAAACATCAAACAAGTTCTGGGTTGGAATCAACAAGTAAGATATCTAGACCTGTGCAATGCTATGGCAGCGAAACGTGGACATTGACTCAGTCGTTCGAAAAATTAGTTAACGCCTCTGTGAGGGAGTCTTCACTCGATCTGGAGAATACGATACAATAGAGAATTGTATGCTATCTTCGATAATCCAGAAGTATCGATGTTCATAAAATTCAAAAAGCTACAATGTACTAGTCATGTGAAGCGAATAGATGACGGAAGAATTCCCAAACGCAAACTTAACGGAAAAGTTTATGGACAAGGACCAGTTGGAAAACCACGAAACCGCTGGGAAGACTCTATTGACGCAGACAGCAAATCACTGCTAAGGTTTTTGCTTCCCTTTTCCTTATAAACTGCTCTAATTATCCGAATCATTATTAATAACAGCTTGTAGCTATGTACATATGTAACTATGGATGTAAAGTTTGCTAACTGACCAACTAATCAACCAATTTACCAGCAATGTCTAATTTTAAGTACCTATATTGTGGAAATAAATTTAATTGAAATTGCACTGCTAAGATACAGAAACTAGAAGCAGCACATTCAGGAGGCCAAGGTCCGATTTAGACTGTAGCGCCATCGTAAGTAAGTAAGCAAGATGTCTGGTAAAATCCATCGATTTATTTCTAAAGGTAATGAAAACTTAGTACAGAAGTGGACCATGTGTTCACATGGGGACGCACAATCGAGAACGAAACTCGAGGAGTAAGTACTGTGCGACAGGCACCCAGGATCGTGTTTTTGGGAGGTGCTGTTACTGTTCTGAACGGAGATCACACAGGAACTGAGTTTCTAACAAGGGATCTAACATGAAAGGTCTTAGAATAAAAGCAAAAATAAATTGGACTACTACAAATAGAAAAAGAAAAGAGTAAAAAGACAATTAGATATAATTTCATACCAAGATAAAAAAAATGAAACAAAAGGAATAACTCTAAAAGTCGAATAAAATAGGGAATTAGTCTTACCCATACATTTTTTTTTATATCAATAAATTAAAGTACATAAATCTAGTTAATCACAACCCTGTCTTATTTTCCTAACTGATACAGTTACAAGAAACTTTTTTTATGCACTTCACAATTTTTTTTTTTTAAACACTTTTTAATAATAAATGTGTAATGTTACTATTAAAATAAAATAATGGCAAAACGTACAGCGCGTACAGCTAAAAAAGACTTGATACTTTCAAAAATTGGAAATTGTAACATTTAAAAAACTTGATCGAGTATTATTTTTGCTAAATGGCTTCTCTTCGTCAAATGGACGCTGTAAAATTTTCGGTGTGCAGAGAGCGCAGCAAATTTTCTAAAATTAATTAATTTTACAGCAGCTTACAATCGAAAAATGGACAAAAAATTGACGGAGTTTTGTTCGTTTTAAGTTGACTGATTATTTGTCAGGATTTTTTGTAGATTATCTTTGGCACTTTGTAAGTTCTTGTCGAGTTTTAGTGCGGTGGTGTAGCTTTCTATGGCCAGATCGATTTTACCCCAACGATGATAGAGTACACCTAGGGAAGGAAAATTTTGTTTTTCTTGTTTAAATGTTTTTAAATCAATAATAAATTCGTGTTACCAAGATTGGCGTGATACAGGGCATAGTTTGGATTTATATCGATAATTTGTAGATACAATTGTTCGGCTTCAATGTAATTTTTCAGTTTGCCTAAAACATTGGCTCGTATAAATAAAACTGCAGTGTCGTTAGGGACATATTTGAGAGCTCGTTCCGACACGAACAGAACATCCTCGTGTAAGTTCTTGTTATCGAGCAACGCGAGAATATTGGCCCAGGCTTTTCCTTGCACGGGATTCAGAGCAACCGACTCTTGCCAGTGTTTTAGTGCCATTGAGTAGTTTTTCATGTCTAGATACTGTTCAAGAAGAATGCTTGTGATTAGATTGAGTTGTTTTGATCGGTGTGAAGTTAACCCATTTACCAAATTTCCTAGATTATAGTAGCATGTGGGATATCGGTTGCGATAGTGTAACGCTCTATTGTAGCTCTCTAATGCATCGTTGTATTTATGTTGAGCTGCTTGTACAATTCCAAGGTTCATCCATGCTGCGGGAAAATCTTCTCTGAAATTTTCAAGTAACTTATTACACGAGGTTGGATAGACGACTTTTGGTTTGAGTAAATAACAAAAAGACTACAAGGTTTAATTAAGCTAAATTTAGATCAAAACAACTTTTTAGTTCGGAAGGCGAGACAGAGCATAATACGGCTTGTTCTACTATTTCCGCGGTGCTCAATCGGCAAGAATATTCCAGCTCCACGTCCGCCTTCAGGCAGTGAACCATTTAGAACACAAAAGTGAATCCAATACGCAAAACTTTACTTACAAAACTTCAATAGATTCCTTTAAATATTTTTCGGCTGTATCCAAGTCACCAATACTCCTGTACAAATTTCCCAGATTCATCAAAGCTGACTCGTACTTGGGGTAAAGCCTGCAAGATAAAAATTATCTAGTCTTATACATTCCGCTGACTCCTTCCCTGTCAATAAATCAAAATTTATTCCGTTCACCTGATTGCATTGTGATAGTGTTCGAATGCTTTCTTTTGGTTTCCTTGATCCGTTGCAACCCGTGCAATGTTATAGTGAACCTGATTGAAATTCCGAAATAACTAACTCGACTAACGTGAACAAACTTGCACCCTACCTTCGCATTATCCGGACAAACTTTTAGCGCCGAAGTAAACAACTTTTCCTCGCTAGTCCATTCGTTGGCTCTGTGTCGTGTCTTCAAGATATAAATACAAACTAGGGCTACTAGTAAAAAGCCGAAAACCTACGAGTATGTAGATTACAAAATTTTACAACGAATTGCGTGTACATCGTTTTCAACTTGCTTACATATTTCAATTTGTAGTATCGTTCGACTAGAGTTGAAAATCCAACAGCAACCAAAAGTGAAATTCCGATCGAAGGAACATACAAAATCCGTTCAGCAATTACGAAGCCCACTTTAAGAATTCCACTGGCCGGTAAGAACGGAACGAGCAGCAATGCGAGCGATAGTAGAACCAATCTGAACACATTCAAGTTATTAAAGCATTGAGTAGTTAAGCGAAAATAGTGAGACCTTACCTGGAACCTTTGATCATAAGACTATGAAATATTAAATATAAAACGAAAATGCCTAAAATTCTAGAATCGAAAAATGACTCGACAAGTTTAACGCAACCCAGTGCCCAATCGAAACTCAGCCAATCGGGACATAGCAGTATCCAACCGTTTAATGTGTAGAGCAAATTTTGTGATAGTATCTAAGGGCGGAATAAAAAAAAAAAAAAATGAATTACAGTTAAACGTAATACATTTAATACGTTACCTTTGTCAGGAGATTGTCACTAGCTGCAATCGGATTATCCATAGGCTTAAATTTAGGGCTTTGAAAGTCTTGGACATATAATCGTCCAATGAGCAACATTGCTGTGAGCAATAAAAGTATTCCGAACCGTGAAAATACCACGCGTTTAACTCGGAAGCGAGTCTCGATTTTACAGAACAGATTTGTTCGGATTGTTATGTCGTAAGCGATGCATGCGGGCTGAAAATTGAAATTAAGAACAAATATATATTTATGACTTAAATTTTGTAATGCAGTGCTCCAGCCAGGAGGGGATATTCGGTCGGGATATCTCACTCTACATTGACAGCCTCAAAGTCAGGCTGCATTGAAATCGGAGACTATGAAATCCCTGCGAGGAAAGCGCTGCCGAGAAGTGCTCAAGGTATTTTGTAGTCAGAATAGAGTACGACTATGCTGGGTACCAGTCCGTAGTCTGGGTGGCTTAGTGGCTACAGCACGTGCCTTCGGTGCACCTGGTACCAGGTTCGAATCTGCTTGGCGACAAGTAATTTTAGAGAATGGGATTGGGTGCCGAACTACCAGTTCACTCAGCTAAAATGAGTACCTGAGTTAAAATCGGGGTAATAATCACGGACGAGCGTGTAGCTGACCACTTCACCTCCTAGTGTTCCGTTGGTCTCGTAATGAAGTAACTCAGGCATTACTTCAAGGCCTAGGCCCGATTTGGGTTGTTGCGCCATTGATTGTTATTATTATGCTGGGTACCGGAGCATAGTGTCGTACCAAGCAACGAACGGGGCGATGAGCTGGCGAGACTAGGATCCGCGTCAGACGGGATGGTAGAGGAGATGGTAGGTTCACCAATAAAAGGATTTAAAGCACATATCAGGGATTGTGCGGCGGACGCAGCAAACTCTAGATGGGAGGCGCTAACGAACTGTAGGACTTCTAGGGCACACTGGCCAAGGTTGGACAGATGGAAGAGTAGGGAGATATTAACATGGAGTAAAGGAAGTCTGCGGCTAATCGTCGGAATATTGCCTTCATCATCAGTACTACTTTACAGTTGGAACAGAAACTCCTGACAAGAAAAGTCTGGATCTGCTGATAGAGACACAATTGTGAAGTTGGAAATATTTGTCAGGTTGTAGATCTCCCTGTGATTATTCGGACTATCACTTTTGAAAGGGTAAAGTCATCTTCTTCTCTCCCTTTAAGTCACCGAAAGTTGACGGTGCGGTGCCCATTATGCTACAGAAGACCATGTCACTTATTCGTCCTGACTTGAAGAGGATCCTTACAAGTTGCCTTACTCTCAAGTACGTTCTGAAATGTGGCATGATGTCGGGGTGATTTTCATTCTAAAAGCTGGCAAGCCTGAAAAGGAACTTTCTCAATTGCATCGCATGGATCGATTTTTTGGTGACCAAGAGTGTGGTAGGCCTTGTAACCGCGAGCACAATTTTTGCTGCAGGCTTAGCTCAGCCTCTGTAGTTTGCTTCTCGTAGTTCTTTACGGGAAATCAATAATTAAGTTCACTTCCCACGTTTTAACTTACCAAAATTGTGATGGCGTTTTCCTTAAACAACAGGCCGGCCACAGCCAACAGCACCAGCATAACATAAACCGGAATCAGTGCTGCATTCGATCGCTTTCCTACATATTAAAAAAAGCAAACGCTTAAACACCATCCGAAACAAAACATCGGCCTCCTTAACTTACCGAAATTAATTGCCGAAAACAGCAACAGGGCCAACAAGTAGCAAAAACAGAACATAAGTTCGGCTCGCCCGACCACCCCACAAACAGCTTCCGCATGAATCGGATGAACGGCAAAAATAACCGCCCCCACAAACGATATACTCCCGACCGAGGTGAGCGCATTGTAGAACTTGAAGACCAGACAGGCGTTCAGGCAGTGTATCAGCAAGTTGATCAGCTTCATCTCGAAGCTGCTGAAGTGAAAGAGATTCCGTTCGTAGCGGAACATAAGGATGGTGAGCGGCCGATACGATTTGTGGCTGCTCGGATCCGTAATGTTGTGGCCCCAGAAGTCGTGGCTGAAAATATCCTTGAACTCGACGGCCGCATCGGTTACGTCCTTGTTTTTCACAATTGCGACGGTATCGTCGAAGACGTAGTCGCCGCGAAGCGTGTCATAGTAGCAAATTGTGCAGAGCGTGAGCAATGCGACGTACTGGAGGCGATAAGAACAGGGGGAATTAGAAATTATATTTTTTGGGACTGGTTTCGGTTCCTGGGACTTACTTTGAGTAGTGGCGAAAGTCTCATCGTGACCAGAAAAGTTGCGGGTTGATGTGGTTTCTAAAGTTTTACTGCATTTCTTGTTGGGCGATGGGTTTTTAAGTTTTTCTCTACTTGGCACGCACTCGATCCAAGTGCAACCATAAACCACCGGCTTTGTTTACATCACTTTTGACAGCTTACGGACGTGCAAGACGTTTAGGGTGCCGCTGTAAGCAAACACTGCGCCACGTATAAAATATAACAGTTAAATTTAAAAGTGGAAAGCCAAATTACAATTTATTGTTTTTTATTAATTTGGGTTGATACTTCGGTACGCGTTATAAGCCCGAAGGTCACAACAAAAAGAAAAATTCGGTTCCAATTGATTCGTTGCGTTGAAAATTCAATTAAAGGCTGTATAACAGTTGGCAATTGTTTTCAAAACATCCCACCAATTCTGCTTTCCAATTAGATCAGCTGTTCGCCCACCTCCTGCCCCCGCGAAACCCATTCCTTTGAATTATTTTCAGCTATCAAAGAAATCAACTTCGCAAATTTGAATTCGACGCGACATCAAAGGAAAAAAGACATTCCCGGTAATCTCGGCATCCACCTGTGGTTCTGTGAGGTCATCAGAAAGTGTTGGCGTGGTAAGGATCCAGCGTACCATGGAAAAAGTCTCAATCATTGCCCAAGTAAAAAACGCACAGCTACTAAAAGTTATCTTTCGATATTCAGACCGTGATCAATCAGTTTGCTTCTAAAGGAATTCCGCAACGACCTTGAAAATGGTACGTATGAAAATATTACGAGTGGCCTTTCGAATCGCTTTTGAACGCATTTCTTTTCGCTGGGCACACAGTTGGGAGGCTCAAACGAAGGCGAGGATGACACCGAGTCGGAGTCGTCTTCGTCGTACCGGAATATGTCGACTCAATTTAAGTCGGCACTCGACGACTTTCGCGAAAAATGGCAGAAGGAGCTGAAGACAGAGCCGTCTACGCTTGCCAATCCGAATCCGATAGACCATGAGTCTGCATCGGCCAGCCCGGACGACGAGACGCGGGCCGAAGAGCTCTTCATGCAGGGCGTCGAGTACGAGAAGCGCGGTAAAGTCTACGATGCGTTGACTTACTATCGGCGCGCTGTTCAAATCGTGCCCGACATTGAGTTCCGGATATACGAATCGGCCAAGAAGGCTCAGGCCGCGGCTGTCGGCAGTGAAGTACCGATACCGCTAGACGAGGTCGCAAATTGCGACGAAAACTCACCCACCGATCCCCTGGACAACGAGGACTTGACAAACGTCGATCTGTTCGTTCGCTTCCAGAATGCGATACTGAAGAGCGAATGTGGTCTGATAAATCGCGCCAATGTCGCGAAAGGAATGATAATTACAGGCGCACATATTTCCGATCTTCCGCTCGAAATTCTTCTCTATGTGCTGCGTTGGGTTGTTTCCGCCCAATTGGATTTACGATCACTCGAACAATGCGCAGCCGTTTGCAAGGGTTTCTACTTGTGTGCACGCGACGAGGAAATCTGGAGATTGGCTTGCCTGAAGTAATGTCCAGTTTCGATTGATTCCGATGCCTTGATCTGATCTAATGTTTTTTTTCTCGCTTGTAGGGTTTGGGGCGTGAATATTGGACTCTTGGATAATTCGGCGTTCCCGACGTGGCGGGAGATGTTCATCGAACGGCATCGGGTGCTTTTTAACGGTTGCTATATCAGCAAGACTAGCTACATGCGATACGGCGAGAACAGCTTTCAGGTGAGTAGTGAAAACTGCTAATAAAAAAATAACTCGTAAATTGGCACAATGCCAGCCAGTCAGGCCCCAAACCTTCCACACTCTCAACAGGCGCTTCGTTTGGGTTGCATCCAGGCTCGCCGTAGATACGAGGTCTTTGCTAATCGCTGCTGAACTCCATCGCTTCTTAGTTTTTCACGACCTATGGGGGAAACTAGTCCGATTTTAAAACACCCTGGAGTCTGTTGTACAGGCCATGAGTTTATAGCCTGACCAAAAACCTTCGCAACTACTATAGCTAGTCCCAACTGCCAGCAAGCGTGTCGCTTCCGCTCAAACTTCAGCCAACAATTCGAACGTAGGCGGAATTGGCCCATTTTTCCAGATCCTTCCAGTCCTTCGAATATTTTTACCTTTTCAAGTCGAAATAATCACTCCATGGCTTCCGCTTACAACAATTTTAACGACAACTGCAGCTCTCTATGCTATTAAAGGTGAAAACGGTTTAGTATATCAAGCGTTGTAGTGTTTCACAATACTTTTGATTTCGATTGTTGAATTAGGCGATCTACTACTATGTGGTCACCGCCGTAATAAGAATCCAGTGTCTGTACCAGCGTCGAAAAAATCTGCCAACAATCTGTGCGTAACTTTATTATTTTTCCTGCAGAAGTTCGGAACGCGTTCCATTCTGAGATGCGGTGTAGGTTACTACGGGACTGAAAACCTAACAAAAAGTTCGGGAAGCTGTTAGAATAACATATGCATTACATAATTGGGTCATTTACGGTCTAGGGGTTGCAGAAGGAAAACACTTACAAATAGGTGATTATTAAACAAGCCCGTGGAAGTGAAAATCTGATCAAATCGATATGGCAAAATTCATGAAAAATTATACAACCACTTTACACCCCCTTAGGGGTCGAATTTCAAAAAATCTTGAAAACACATTCTAGATATTTAAATGAAGAAACCGTAGAATTAAAATTAGTTCGATATTTGGGAAAACCTAGTAGATATGACGAAAATCGTGAAAATATATGCATTCTACTTTGACTGAACACTTTTTTTGCCCCCCCCCCCCCCCTTCCGAATGCCAATGGATATTCGAATTTTTTTTAATCAAAATTACTTTACTAGTTCATTTACATGTACACTCAGAGTTTTTAATTTCTAGCATAAGCCGTTCTATAGTTAGGAAAATCACCCCCACCCCCGTACTGTACTACCCGCAAAAACAAAGCATGCCACTACTATAGCTCTATCTAAATACCAAGTTTCAGCTTTATATCATTATAAGTCCTTAAGATTTAAGCATCGGAACCTTTTCCTTTTAACAATCCCTCACCCTCACCCTGTACAGCTACATCCCCAATTTTTTTTCTCTGCTAGGCTATGGGGCCTACTTCTGGTAAAACATACTGCAGTTACGATCGGCTGCAAGCCAATCGTATAATACTCTAGATGATACAGACACCGATGGATATTGAAGTTGGGATGAAGAAGTATTACGTGTGTGCATGTTGTTTGTCCTTCATTAAGGAGTCCCATTAAATTGCTACTCAAAACTAAAAGACAATATTCACTGTTTAATTTCATATCTTGAAGTGTAAAAAAATATCCTTTTTGAAGGACTTTCATATGGGAGGTTGAGCCAGGACTCACTTGATTTCTTACATATTCATCCTTTTCCCTGGAACCATTCAAAAATTAATGTGTACAAAATTTCATTTTTGTAGTTTGAAGCGTTCAAAAGTTATCGAAAAATATTGTTTAACACGTGCCTTAAGGACTTTTTGTATGGAAGGTGCCAGAAGGAGTAAAAGGATTTCACTGACTAGTAAGCCCTTAGTTTTGTTTTCACTCAAAACTAATTTGTATAAAATTCCGAATTCGTAGCTAAAAGATTGCTTGAGTTTCGTAAATTAAATGAAGTCATTTTGACAGAATATTTGTATGGCAACCCCTCGAAGGACTATTAGGATTTTCTTCATAATCATACAGTTAGCTCCAACTCTTGGAAAAATAACTCATGCCAAATTTCAAAGAACTAGGTTAAGCCCTTCTGAAGCTACCGACTAATATTCTTGAACACGTGTTTTAAGGACACTTTGTATGACAGCTACCCGAAGGAGTAGGACGATTTTGCTCGTTAACGAACTCAGCCTTACAAATTCAACCAAACACCCAGATTCAAAATTTCAAGAGCCGAGGTGAAGGCGTTCTTGAGTTGTCGTGCTAACGGACAGACAGACGGACGGCCGGACGGACGTCAAGCGGATTTGAGGTTTTTGGCCACAAATAAACAAAAAATAATATATAACTTTTTTTCGTCCATTTTTCGGCTGGATCAAACTTATAATACTCTTTATGATTTCATCTAGAGTATAAAAATTTGAGCATCTATCTTATGCTGTTCTTGAGATATGAAACGTGATTTTTCTGAAAATTTCTTATCCCCCCCCCCCCCCCCCCCCCACTACCATGCTTCACCGACCTCTTACAAAAATTTACTTTCAGCAATCTTTATTTGTCAACCTTTATACTCGAACCAAATTTCATCTTTCTAGAGCAATTGGTTCTTGAGATATCGAAATGTAATGCTTTTCGACCACCCTCCCCCCCCCCCCACTCACCCTCGTACGCCACTACCCCCACTCAAAAATTTGTTTTCAATCTTTTCTCCTAGTATAGGTACAGATATTTGATAAGTTTGAATTTCGCGCCATCAAGGGTTTAGGAGATATGGATTTTAGAATGTATCGATCTCGGCTTTCTTGCGTTTCGGACGCATTATTTTCACCCCCACTCCCACACCCCTTCATATCAACATTTTTTTGCAAATGGGTTCACTATAGAAGTTCTATGGAAATTCCAAGTTTCATGTTCCTAGCGTAAAGGCTCGTGTCCACTGGCAAGTAACTTGCGACATTTCTTGCTAGAGTAATTTGGTGCGATGTGTACACTATCTGTCAAATTGCAGCAATTTTACTCTAGCAAGTAGCTCTACAAAAATCTTGCAAGTAAAACTTGCGCTTCCGTGTACACTTCATCATCAAAATTTCGTTGAACTGTCAAAACGAAAAAGAAAAATACCACAACTCTGGATAAAGTTCCACATTGGAAATGAGCAAAAACGTGTACTCGGAACTCCACTTGGATTCTCCGTTCATACTTCGCACGTAAACTATGGAACTACGACTCCTAAAACTGAACTTAACCTCACACCCAATGCAATTGTACTGACTTGCTGAAAAATTTCGGAACCGATCGGAACTTTCTTGCGAAATCTCAACTCTCGCAAGTTAGCGTGTACATTCACAACTTGCTTGAAAAGGCAAGTGTTTGCTGGCTAGAGCAAAAACTTGGGCAAATGCGCTCTCGGAACCGTGTACACATGCAGCAATAAATGTCATAGAGCAACTCTAACAAGTTTTGCTTGCTAGTGGACACGAGCCTTAAGCGGTTGCTGAGATCTAGAAACCAAAATTTTTCGTCTAAAACGCTCCCCTCTCCTCCCCCCTCATACCCGCACCCTTCTAAGATACCAGTCGTAGAGGTTCACCCTATCTACCCACCATAAAAATTTTATGATAATACATCAACGGGTTTGGGAGCTATGCGTCTTCAAACTATTTTCCTTTTTTTTACTAGTCCTAAAACGTGAAAATACAAAATTTAGGGTACCAATTTTTTTTGAAATTTCAGTTCGATCAGAATACGTTCTTATTAAAAAATAATAAAGTAAAGTTTTGTTGCTGCTCTTGAGTAATTGTTTGTAGGACTTCTGCAGGAGGACGTTAATTAACTTGCGGAATCACTCAAATAATTATTTTTGGCGGCATTGTTGTACCGGATACGCCATTCAGTGCCTTCTCTTACTGATGCCAAAATTCTTCGAAGAATTCGTCGGTCAAAAGCGTCTATAGATTTTTCAGACGCTTGGGTGAGAGTCCAGTGTAGTTGTCGCGTTTCTTCTTGTTTGGGTCATGAACTTGGTCATAATCTCATTGACCCTTAACCCGACGTCTTTTGCGGCTGAGTCTAAACAATGGAAGACTTCCTTGGCATCTGGAACAGATCTGGCAATGATGTTTATATCATCCGCATAGCACACTGGTTAAGTGAACTTAATTAGTAGGGTACTTCTGGTATCAACGGGTACATTTCTGATAACATGTTCCAGGGCGAGATTGAAGAGCATGGGAGCGAGGCCACCTCCCTGCTTCATGCCGGATTCTGTTCGGAAGCTTTGGGTAAGTTTGTTTTGTGTCCTTACTTAAGATTCAGTGTCAGTGATGGTCAGTTTTGTTAATCGGACGAGTTTTGATGGGATTCCAAAGTCAAGCATTATTTTATATATGTAGTACATTACGATCTATACTACCGTATGCCTGTTGGAAGTCCACGAAGATCTGGTGCACGTCAATGTTATACTCCCAGCATTTTCCTAGCACTTGTTTGACTGAGAATATCTTGTCAATAGTAGATCGTCCGGTTCTGAAACCACCTTGGTATTCACCGATAATACTTTCTGTATAAGGCTTTAAGCCCGTTCCATCGTCAGTAACGTTCTAACTGCAACTTTAACTGACAGATTTTCATACAAAACTTCCAGTTAAAGTTCCGGTTAGAATTTAACTGATGATCGTAGGAACGGGCCTTAATGTACTACACGATAATTGCTACCAATCAAAATCGCTTTACAAATTCTTCTACGTCGTCCAGCTTTCATCGTAGTAAAACTGTTGCCGTGTAGTGTTCTGTGGCGCTTATACACTGCATCTGATGAGACGTGAAACTTTTAGTAGTGTCAGGAGACTCACTATTCTGTCTGGGTGTTGGAAGGTTATTGTTGGAAACTAAAGTCCTTCATTTTGTCCGAATAGCCAGGGTACGCATATAACCAACTTTTTCCCCTTCATTCCAGGATCAATTCTATCGACCTGTACAAAAAATCGAATACTATCGCTACATTCGTTTCTTCCCCGACGGAATGGTACAAATGATGACATCAGCCGACGATCCTGGACAAACCGTAAGCAAATTACGCACCGTTAATTCTCGTCCCGAAATTCTTAAAGGAAACTTTCGACTACATGGCGATCAAATTATAATCGTTTTGAAACGAAACGTAAAAGTTCAAAGCTACGCAAACAGTAAGAAGCGTGGCGGTTCAAATGAGCCGGACACGTCCGGTACGCAGTCTTTCTTCATCGAATTGAGTATTATGAGCACATCGAAGAGGAAATTCAGTCAATTGATCTGGAAACGGTACACATTTAATCAGGAAAAGAATAATAATAAGGAAGTTACGACAGATTTTGAATTGACAACGTCTAAATATCCACCGTTTTGGTTTTCGCGGGTTAAGAGCTATCACTTGGAGTCGGATGCACCGCTTCAATAAAGCTTTAAAAAGAAACCAGGTCTTGCCGCTTATGAGGTACTTAATGTGGTTGTTGCTTTTTATTTATTTATTTTCCGTCGTGCATTCTTTTCAGAAGTAGTGAATTAAAACTATAGAACAGTTTATTGAAATATATATTTTCTTTAATTAATGTAAAATAAAACGAACAGTTTTTATTTTTTTATGGCCTCCATTAGTACGAATCGAAAGTAGTTTGCAGCCATTTCATCGGTTACATGTTCGGCTACATTTCGTAGAATATTCGTTTCTTCTTCTGTCGTCCAACTATCGATCCAGTAGAACATGTTAATTAGATTCTTCCGACCTTCGAATTGATCATCACAGCCGGATATGTTAATAGTTTGAAGATTTTCTGAAAGTTATCGATGCTCTTAAATGATTGCCAACAGTGCTTCGAAAAATACTTACCTATTATCGGAGTAACGGACTTTCGGAACGCCTCCAGAAATACTTTGCTCTTCTGTTTGCCCAATTTGCTCAGCGTTAGAATTATATTTTGCGATACTTGCGGCCGGCACAACATTTGCGGTAGTCCGAGTATCCACGAATCGAATTCTTCGGGTCTGTAAATTTCGTAGTCAAATTAATTGGTTATTTTCCGAATCGCGGTCGAATTGAAAACATACCCGTATGCGTTGTATAAGTCATTTTGCAAAATAATGTCGCATAGAATGGTGAGGATTTTGCTTTTGTTATCGCGACCGAACGCGTCATTTTGAAAACAGCTTAAAATTGTTTTCAATAATGTTTTTGCATTATCGTTGTCGATTCTTAAAAAACGTTCGCCACTCGTGTATAGAATTTCGCGTAGAACATTCGGTAATGGCAGAATCCAATCGGCTGGACATCGTTTGAAAGTGTGAATATTGTCTGGAAATTTATTTGTTGGTTGGTTGGTTCAAAAAAAATTCGATTGTTCACTTACGGATTAGAAACTGCAAAATTCGCGATGCTTCCTCTCGGTTGACTGCGTTCGTGGGAATGTTTAATATGCAGAATAGATGAATCAAATTCAGGTTTTGATTCAGACAGTATTGACCGCCCGATTCCAACACTTCACGATCGGTTGCGTGACCTTTTGACTTCGATTTTGATGCTAAGTGAAAAAATTCAGTTAAAGAGCTATGTTCAATATTTAGGCGCCATAAATCTATTTTAAAAATATCGAATGCACAAAAAATTAAATATGACTGGACTATCAAATGGTTTTTCAAACGCAGACGGTTTATGATAACGCTCAGCAAAAAGAACGAACTCTCGGGAATTGGTGCCCGACTCTAAGGCCCGTTTCTACGATCGTCTAACCAGAACTTTAACTGGAAGTTTTACATGAAAATCTGTCAGTTAAAGTTCCAGTTAGAACGCAGAACGTAGGAACGGGCCTAAAGCTCTATTTTGGTTCATGGTGAATTTTTTTAGCGGAATATTGTAGATTAGGTACATTGGAATTAATCTGAACGCAAAGCGTGACTGAAGAGAAAACATTAATGAGAGCGCCAAGAAAAGAATAATGGCCTTGTACATTGGCAAGTACAGCTTTGGCATGAAATGGGCTTTAAACCCCGCGGTGATTCAATGAATCACGGCTCAAATCTGAGGTAAAGGTCTCACTGTATGAGCCTTGAAGGGCTGCCCTCAGGGAGGCGTACTCTCACCGTAGTGGTGAGAGTACGCCTCCCTGAGGGCGTGTGGTGTATTGTTGTAGATGATCTCCTTAAGGAGCATCAAGGGTTTTGAGACTCCAGCATACGCTGATGACCTGGTGATCAGTGTAAGAGGTAAGCATGATTGTGTCATTTCGGACCGCATTCAAGAGGCCCTGGAGATAGTAGATCACTGGTGCGTCCAACAGGGATTTAGTATAAATCCAAGTAAAACAATTATAGTACCATTCACTAGGAGAGGCAAGGTAAACTTAAGCCCTCCGATTGTGAGAGGAACTACAATTGAATTCTCTCCCGATTTCAAATACTTGGGAATTACCTTGGACAAGTGTCTGATTTTGAATTTGCATCTTAAAAACATTTCCACACGAGTAACATTGTCTTTTATGGCGTGTCGTAGGCTCTGTAGTACCACTTGGGATCTCAGACCAAATATGATATACTGGACATACAAGTCTATTATAAAACCAATGATAACATATGCCGCTATGATGTGGTTGCCAAAGGTTGAACAAATCACAGCACAGAAGGCCCTGTAAAAAATTCAGAGGCGTTCTGTTCTTAGCATTACTGGGGGACTTAAATCATGTCCCTCTGGTGCAATGGAAGCCATGATAAACTTGGCCCCATTACACTTAGAGATAAAGAAGGAGGCTCTGAGAGAGGCTATAAGGCTACAGCAGTACAATAAATTCAAGGCAGGAGATGTGGGTGCCAGGACATGGGGGTATTCCGGGTAAAGAATCGGCTGACCAGCTAGCCAAGCGGGGAGCCAACTCACCATTGATAGGCCCGGAACCATTCTGTGGAGTAGGTAAAGGCTTCATTAAGGACGGCATTTTAAAGTAGGTAAACCTTCAAGTGGAAGATTATTGGAACTCCCTTTCAGGACTTAGACAGTCAAAGAAATTCCTGACCTTCTCGAGTAGGAGAGCTTCGGATTTCCTTTCCTTAAGTAGGTATAACGCACGGGTTATAATGGGATATTTTTCAGGATATTATTTCATTAATTATCACCTTAAGATCATCGGTAAGGTATCACTAGATACATGTCGATTCTGTGATATCACATCTGAAACCACGGCACACATTCTGTGTGATTATTATGCAGGAGCCAAATCAAGAAGGCAGACTCTCGGTGGATTTACCCTCACCTATGAAGAGTAGTTTAGAGCCAGGAACATAAGACCTCTTAGGTCGAGGTTCGAGAAGCAAAAAGGCTTCTACAGGCTCTAGCTCTACTCAACTTAATAATAATAATATGCTCATCAACTCTTTGCTTCTCGAACTGCAGAATCTAGATTAAGCTTGTACTGATGACGTGGCTGCACTAGCTGTCGACTATCGCTCAGGAATGTATGTAATAAAATAAATAGAGTTCTATGGGTAGCCATCGAAAGGCTGGTGCAAAAGACAGACTTTCTGTGAGTCCTATCAAAATCGATTTAGTTTTGTTTACCAGGAAAAGAAAAACTGAAGGTTTAGTTTTACCAATGCTGAAGGGTGAAACTCTTCAGCTTTTGGAGAAAGTTAAGTACATATCTTGGATAGCAAGCTTCTCTGGAGGGAACATGTAGATACAAAGGTGAACCGTACGAAAATATAAGACCCATCCTAATCTATGCATCAGTGGTTTGATGGACTAAGTCCGAATGTGCATACATTAGAGCTAGTATCGATAAACTACAGAGGACAGTTTGCATCGGTGTAAAAGGTGCCTTGTGTACCACACCGGGTGCTGAACTCGATGCACTGCTCAATCTGCCACCGCTTGACATTGTTGTTCAGGCAGAAGTAATGAGGGCTACACACAGACTAATGAGATTAGGCCTCTTGAGAAAAGAGCATTGCACGGGTCATGAAGAAATAGCTCGAAGGTTGTCTGGGAACTCCATCTTTTATATGTCATCGGATGCTATGAGTTCGACCTGTATGCTCGCAAGGAAATATGAGGTGGAGATCCCGAGTATGGAGGAATGGGTAAACTAGTCCGCTCTGCCTATCGGATTCACTCATATTTTCTATACGGACGGCTCAATGACAGAAGACAGGTCGGGATCGGGAATGTACCTGCAGACTGAAGATCTCAGCATTCTTCGGTATTTCAGGCTGAAGTATATGCGATCGTTAAGGTAGTAGAATGGATTATAGAGGGAAGATGGAGGTGCAGGATGATCTGCAGCGACAGTCAAGCCGCTCTACAATCCAATTGCCTTTTCGAAGATGGTAGGTGAGTGTTAAGAACGGCTGAATTCTATTGACAGATTCAATGACTTAAAGATCAAATGGGTTCCAGCTCAACAGGGTGTAAATGGCAATGAATTAGCGGATTCATTAGCAGTATACGACGTCGATGTAATGAGGATGGAGGAAACGCCGTCCTCACAACCAACCTGAGCTCTTACAATTCGTAAGCAGAACTGGGAGATCCGAGTACAATGGCCCACGTTGGCCTGAGTGCTCAAGATGCGCTGGATCGCTGCGTATCTTCCCCATACCAAACAGCAACTCCATGGCCAAAGTTTACGAAAGCCACGACCTGATTAGAAAAAATGCACTACGCCCGACTTGTAAAACACAAAATTTTACATCCATCTCCATCGTCGGAATGAGAAGGTTCAAACATCTACCTCAAGTGAAAAAAAACTCACCTTTACTCCCTTCACTCTGCTGATACGGAAACCCATTCATCATGTGTCCGTTGAATTCCTCGCGGCACTTCTCTCTAAACCAGCTGGTGATTGCGTCGCTATTTTCCTCCGTATCGCAAATCACCGACAGCTTCCAAAGGCCAACAAGAATATCTAAAATCGTTTTCAACGTGGATGCTGCATCGTACGTGAGAAGAACTTGTGCGCGATGTACGTTCTTTTGACTATCGCTTGTCCGAACTTCCAACCACGATTCGAACAAAAGCGGAATCAGTTGAAGAATGTACGCCTTCAGGCGACTGCTTTCGTTCGTCTTCACTTCTTGCTTACCGCTGGAGCGTACAAGGACAGCGGACAAATCATACGGCCGATTCAGATTCCAGCGGACAAGAGGAAAGTGCATCGGAACGTTCGGTACGAAGAGTTTTCGAATATCGTTGCCTCGAACGACGTGCTTGTTTTCGAACGAGCGTGATTCGTTGTGCGCGATCATTGTGGCCAACATGCCGTGGAGTCGTACTAGGATCTTGCTGCGCCACTTGATCGTAGTGATTTTGTTTCCGACGTTCATGGTGAGCGTGCGTCCCGGCTTGGCATCGGATCGAAATTTCGAGATCATGTCCAAGAAGTTGGAGAATATTTTGTTGCTGTTTGTCGCGATCAAGTGTGGCACGTGAATGAGCAGAACGTCGAGCATGAGAAGCGAGTCTTCTTGAATTGCCTGTTGGATGTGGGTCATGGCGCATCGCAAGTACGACGAAATCACATCGAAAAAAGGTTGTATTGATTCGGGTGAGACCAGCGTGAGAAGTGTCGTCATTACTTTGAACGATTCGCGACGAATGTCTTTTTCGATATCGAGACAGACGGCTGCGATGCCCTGGACCAGCGGTCCCAAGCTGCGAAAGATTTCGTCCGGATCCTGGTCGAGGTAGTCTTTTAGTGTTCGTAGTGCTTCCACTCGAAACGAACTGTTGTGGTGTTTGAGTCGGGTGAGGACTTCCTGGAATCATACGATATGTTCAGGCGGTCCATATGAAATTACTAGGCCGGTCTTACCTTTAAGTTCTGCTTCCTTTTTCCATCCTCGTAGATGCTCTCCTTCAACTGCTCCTTGATGACAATTTTCTTAACTTTGAAGTCGGTTTTAGTAGCATTCAAACCTTTCGGCAGCTTCGCTCCCTTTAGTTTAACTTTTGCCTTTTCAGAACGTAGGAATTTCTTGTGTTTACCACCCATCGTACGAAAAACAGCAAACTTACAACCGGACCGCACGACGGTAGGGTTATGAATGAAGTTTGACGTTTGTAAATCGCACGTGACGACGCTAACAGCTGACTGGGAAGGAATCAACCGGCGAGTAACGTCGCCCCCCGATTTTGATAAATAGCGAACAAATTTGTATTCCTCAACCCAGGAAACTTTTTATTTATATAAAATTAAACTATTACATAACGAGAACAAAAACAGTCTACTGCTTCGCGCTTTCTTCATTTGCCTCGAGTTCCTCCAGTGCCTTCATGAATTGATCGTCCCGCTGTTGTCTCATGCTCCTGATGGCCTTTTCGATTTCTTCGCGATGACCCTTGTTTTCCGGCGGGTACAGTTCCCGTTTCGTCTTCGTCACCCACTCCTCGAAATATTTGGGCTGATTGAAAAAGTGGAACAGTGCAACCGGGAAGGTCATGTACATTGCCATCTTTCCGATTTCAAGGACCCAGCCGCCCATTTTTCTGTGCAAAGGAAAGAGAACGATTAAAAAAGTAAGAAAAAATGATTCAGTCGCGAAAACCCGGATTAATTTACATTTTACTTTTTGTTTGGAAACTAGTTTGACATTAGCCGAAAATTGACAGCTTTGATGACAGTTGACGTGAAAAAAGTTCTACTCCGATAAAAGGAGGTCTTATATGAGATTATGGACGCTGTCACTTTGCAATAAAATAGAACCCCCAACGATTATTTGTTCATCCGGAGCAGTTTAACTGTGCTTTGTACTGACTGGAGGGCTCATGTGTTGAAGTCATGATATTTTTGTTGTCCAGGGCTAGGGTATATGGTTCGATCATCGAGAAACGTAAACCTCCACAGCCTAAGCGAGCCCGAACGACAGCAAGTGAATTACTCCATCTCAAAGTTCAACTATCTGTTGGGACAACATAAAAGGAAGAATCACGGATCCTATTCTTCGCATATTTTAACTTTTTCAGGTCGAAATATTCACTCCAAGGCCTACGTACTACGTTTTTAACAATAACAACGAATTGGTAAATTACTTTTACCCAAATTGACTGGACTCTTTTTAAAGGGACTATGGGACAAACAACTGCGAAACAACATCAGTAATTTAATGCTGAAAAAGAATACTTTCGATTATGGTAAGGCTAAAGCAGGGACCTTGCGAAACAATTCCTCGATCGTAACCATTCCTCCGGGCTGATTGGGTTTCTGTAGAGATCGTTAGTTACAAGTCTAACGCTATGCCCATTGGGTCTATATGACCTTGAATTTATGAATCCAAAAGTCTTGCGATTTTTTTTTTGCATATACATGAATATTAGCTAAACGGTCTGTAATCCTTTAAATTTCAGTGGTCAATCTATTTTGACTCGAACCTGCATTCAAGCCGTTAGGTCGTGGATAAGATTGCGGTAGCCGAAAAGATATACATACATCATCCAACGGATCACCAGGTCGAATGTCCTTGACAAGGAGAAAATGGGGCAAAGTGAGCCACCTAAGGTTTGTGCCAAGATTCTGTAAAATGGGTAATAGATATAAAATCCTTTTGACTCAAAATAGATAGCTTAGAATGTTAGCTTAATCATATATTCGTGAAATTAAATTATTACTGCTGATAAAAAAGATATCTACTCCTTTCTAGACATACTTCAAAGTACCCACCTTGCTCCACTACTGGGGTAAAGTGAACCCTTCCAAGGTGTATAGTATAATTTTATCCAAAACTGGAGCGAAAGAATATAGCAATGCAGAATATAGCAACCAATTAAGACAAACAATATAATTTTAATAAATTCTAACGAAATGAAGTGTGTTGAGAGCGGACTCTGCTTTGAAGAGTAGCCCTGAGAATACCAAAATATTTACTGGCTTTCTTTAGGTCCATTTTTTTCAGTAACAGAAGCTATTGCATTTCTCATCGCAACTTCAGTCCACGATCGTTGCATTGATCTTTTATTATTCTAGCCATGATAAAATTATTAGTTTTAATTCTCAAATAAAATTGTATTGGTATGCGGTAAAATGCGCCCGGGCTCACTTTGTATCTACTAAAATTTATATGTTTTTTAAATAATCATCAAAGCTTATTTTTCAAGTTTCACAGTCAGTATGCCGAGCTCAACATTTCCAAACAACTCTTACTCGCTCAAAATTTTATTTAATTTAGTTTTAATTATTAAACACTGATATTTACATCAGACGGTGCCAAAATGGTAATATGAGAAAAATTCAAAGAACTGCAATTAACATGGATTTCGCTATGAAGCTTTATCGCATTATTTATTTTGCTAAGAGATGGCACTATTGCGAACTAGAAATTTTAAAGAGGCCACTTTATCTTGCTAGTCCACTTTGCCCCTTTCTCCCCTATTGTTGGTGTTATTCCATATGGCACTGGGGACCTGCTTCATTGGACAAATTTAATCGTCCATCTCAATCTGTCCACGATCTACTAAAGCTCTATTGTTTGTTTTCACTCAAAACTAATTTGTACAAAATTTGGACGTCGTGGCTAAACGGTTTCTTGAGTAATGAGTTCCGTAAATTAAGTTAAGACATTTTTACAGGATTATTGTAAGGCAGCGACAGGAAGGACTCTTGGGATTTTTCATATTCATACACTTAGCTGTAACTATTATACTCGTAAAATCAACTTAGTGGAAAATTTCAAAGTTGAAGCTTAAAGCATTTCGAAGTTATAGTCTAATATTGTTGAACACGCGTTTTAGGGCTCTTGTAGGGTAGCTACCCGAAGGAGTTGATTAATATTACTGAGTAATGTAATGTAGGTATACATTTTTGAAGGACTCATATTGGCTGCTACTTAAAAGACTCATTCGATGCACATAATAGGTGTGTTTTTTTCAAACTGGATCAGATCACAAACGAAAAAAACGATGTGGATCATTCCAAAAGCTAATTAAGCAGGGTTAACAATCCTGTTGGTTATGCCTTAGATAAATTGCCAGCAGGAAAAGTTTCGTAAATTATACGTCAAAACGGAACTGTATAAAGGTCTCTTAACACCCATGTAAAGTTTTTTGCTACGAGATATGAAAAACTACCCCACCCCTGTACCCTGCTACCCCAGCGAACGATCCTGTTCTACCTGCTGGTGCAAATACCTGCTACAAATGATGCTGAGTTGCAGGGCGCCATCTCCGAAAATGCTGATATAGTGACAATTTACATAAGCTTTCGAAAAAGAAATCTGATCCAACTTTGATCCCATTTTGATTTTGGATCATCTCTTTGCAGGTCCGTTCGCATAGGGGGTTGGGGGTTCAAACACACTGTTCACTATTTATATTAATAATTTCAAAGCCAATATCAACTGAAAAATTTTTATAAATAATTTATGCGTAGAGTGGGAATTGAATCCACGACATCGCGTTTACAAGCCTAGTACGCTACCACTGGACTACACTCGGCCTTAAAATATTGGTGTTTTGTTATTTTTTATCGCTTTTCCCTGTAGAGAGTAGGCTAGAATATAGATTTTAACAGGAAAAGCTGCCCCAGTAAGCTCACTGGGTTAGCTATTCGCGATAAGTCTAGCCTAATAGTGGAGAAAAGTTATAAGGAAACATAAAAACAGAAATGTTTTTATTATTTTATATAAATATGTTAACCTACTCTGTTCTAGATAAGTGCGCAAGAAATCATACCAAACTTTACAGGTGGTGTTACAATTACAACTTCCTGGGTCATAGAGCTAGTGGAGACGACAAGCCACCGATTTTGTATAAAGTGCTTTGAAGCCAAAAACACGATGAAAATTGAGACAAAACATGGTCGTTACATTAAATTGTTGTTCTCTTAGCGTGTGAGTGAGTGAGACGGAACAGGTACGTTATGTCAATTTGTTGTTGTTTTGCGTGCAAGTGAATGCGACGACGTCCGCCTTCAACTCAACCGCTGCTTGTTATCTCCAGTATATATCTCTATGTCCTGGGTCAACACGTTCCTGAATTATCGAGGTAACGGTCAGACGAACGAACAGCAAACGGATTTGGGGTTTCAGGTCACAGCTCAGCATTCTTCTGGTCTAGCTTTCCAAGAGAACTTTTCGTTCCACCGTTCATTTTCCCCTTAATGCAAATCACATCCCCCAAAAGCTTTCATCACGAAAAGTTAGCACAAAAACTTCACCCCCATCAAGTTCAACAACCTATCGCTAGCTATTTCCCAAACCCATGATTTTAGCACAAATCATCGTGAAAACATCCCCGCCCCATATTTTCATGTGGTATATTCTTGGTTTGCAGACTCCCATGCTGGAGCCTTCCTCGAAACGTTAGTCCATTCCGAAATCTCCTACTGTTTAAATCGCGAACGATTCATTTCAATGGACGGTTAACGTTTTTTTCATTTTCAATTAATTGCAGCCGCGTTTCGTTTTTTCTTTATTAAGTACAAACGATAGTATTGTTACCGTCTGCGCCACTAATCAGCTCTTTCGGTTTTATGCGGTTTCCGTTGTGAAAAAACGAAGAGAATTTCGAAAAAAAGTTCGTGTTAAATCACAAGAAAAGGAAACATCATAGATTTTGTTCCGTATTGTCCGAATTACGAATTTCTGAAAAAGGTGTTTTGTTACTGAAGGAAGTCACTATTTCGCGTTTGTAATCTGCGACTAATAACAACATCCCGGAATTAATTAGCGTGCAATTTTCTTAATTTTTTTGTTTAATTCTGTACGTCGAGTTAGCATTAATTACGTTGCATTAAAAATCTCTGTGATTAGCCAGAACTAAGGTCACGGACGCTATTGTTCGTTGTTCAGTGTTTTTGTGTTACAGGCCGAACAAAATAACATCCGAAATGGCCACTTATAATATCGTAGTGATTGCTGTTAGTGTTCTTGCGTTCGCAGTCGTTATAACGAATGGCCTCAAGTGTTACATGTGCGGTCAATACAACGAAGGTGTGGGCTCAATCACGCCCTGTCTTAACTATACCGAAAAGAACGCTCACTTTCACCTGAAGGAATGCAATAAACCCAGTGAGGGATATTGTGTTGTAAGTACTTTTTACATCGACTAAATATTTCCTTATTTTTGTACAGTAGCAGCACAGCACGTCGGCTCCTTAACGAAAGGACTTAGTTTCCCTGTCACGAATTCCACTAAACTTCATTAGCTAAATAAGCTTAAGTATGGTCCAATTTCCGGTGAACTGAGTACGTTAGCTGTGATTTTAATGATCTCCACTTGAAAAGCCACTCGTTTGATGGAGTCGCATATTGCAGTCGTCTCGAGGCAGGAAAGAAGGACGAATTTCGAGATTTTTATTTGCCCGACCTATTCCACCTGCTCCTGCTGATTGCATTCAAATAGCATCAAGTGGATTTAGAGATGAAGCTTTCACCTTTGCTCGACCCGCTACCTTCCTGAGGTAGGATTAATGCTGAGTGGCAGCTGCTTCTTGGCAGCTTGTTCGTTTTTTCCATTCATTTCGCTGGTTTGTTTGATTTGAAGCGAGCGACAGGCTGCGAAGTACATATACATAACGACTAACTCGACAACATTAAATTGCAATATCTGATAACATTCTTCAACTTTTATAACTCAACCTTTTGAGAAACTCTCCATAGTGTGGACATAAGCAGTTACGTTATGTGAGAAGAGCCTGCTAGATCGTATCGCTATCAACGTTAAAGAATTTCCATTATAAGCCGCGTGTTGAAGGAAAGCAAGAGCTTCACATAACACCACACATTCTTGGGGATGATAGAACTGCACCCTTACATGAGTGAAATATACTTAAAAAGTTTCATCCGCTTACTCAAGAGATCCGAAGCAAAGAACAATTTGAAATTAATAACATACATATGTTATCATGTGGTACCGTTCAACTGAATAAGATAAAGATGCTATGCTCCTAATCTTCAAGAGAAATCAAATAAGTTCGTTATTGCATTTACTACTAATTTTACATTCCAACATAAGACTCCACCCACATGAGCCACTTACATATACACTCCTTTGATTCCATTTTCCGAATATTCACCAAGTACTTTTTGGTCGAAGAGTCAAACATCGTCCTTACAGATTCTAGTCCGGAACCCTTTGGAAAAAATTTGCTTTAAGTTGCACAATGCTTTACTAAACACCAAACCACTATCCCTTTGTCCACTAAATCCCAGCGTCTACCATGGATTATTCAGTCTGGTTCGGACGTTAATCCTTTGAACAAAACCTGGAAGATCTCGAATGGGGCACCAATAAAAATATCACGTTAATTCCATAAACACCATCGATTTTATTAGAAATTTCGCGACGCGCACATGTCGTATAAAAAGACTGCACGCAACTAGCACGATGTACCCCGCAAAGATGTTTAAGACTATTGTCTGATCTTTGGCTATTTATAACATAAGTTTATAATCGAAATTATCAATGAATAAATATTATTATTATTAAAAAAAAACTAGCACGATAGATCAGTTTTTGATCTGTGATCGATATAACCGTCCTGAGTGAGTTATAGTCAGGGAGGACAATCACAATAGGCCCACTGAGGCCGCAGTAAATCAGGATTCTTAGACGGACCTCCAAAAATTATAATCTAATCTAATATGATAAGCGATAGCTGATTGCGATTTTCAATCATAGCGAAGCGATCGTCTCTATTTGAAAAGTGAACGGGTATAAGAAACCCGTGAAAGTGAAGCATTGTAACGACTCGAAATCCGGGGTAGGCCCATCGGGTGCCAGTTTCGTTAGGTTTAGGTTTAGGTTGCAGTGGGCGGCCAAAAGCCTCACATAGACCCACGAGGGTCCATAGTGATACCACAGTTTCGTTACAAGAAAATTATTTTCTTAGTTCAACTCCACTTTATTAAGTTAATTTTAAAGTTCTAATTAAATTCTAATTCAGTTCTGTATAACTATCGTTCGCTGTGCACATTTCCAGTGATTCGCGTTCGTTTGGCTCCTCCTTTCCGCTACGTTACTGCTGCGTTGGTTTGCGCTAGTCGCGCCACCTTGATGTTGTTACCACTTTGCTTCCTGTCGCTACGTCTTCGTTACGTTGGCTTGCACTGACCGCGCTACGTCGTCATACGCTTCTTCTTCCTGCTACGTCACTGCTGCGTTGGCTTGCGCTGGATATGCCACTTCGTCGTTGTCTTCGCTTGACTTCCTGCTGCTGCGTCTTCGTTACGCTGTCTTGCGTTGGCTGCGTTGATTCGTCATATCCTTCTTCTTTCATTCTCCCATTCCATTTACTAATCATTTTTGATAACCAGTGATTTTGAAACCTTTAAATAGCAATGTCAAAATTTTTGGCAAAAAGTTGGGCATTGAAAGTGTTAAGTAATTTTAAAAGAACGATTTGTTTAAAAACTCTGCCGCTTAGGTCGAATAATACTTAAGTATGTACATAATTACAATATTACTATCGGTGGCCGCGGTAGTTTCTCTTATGGGGTAAAACTAAAAAAAATATTTGAAACAGAAATAGTGTCTCATGCTTCAAACGCCCCATATAAGAACTGAACATATTATTACTGTCTGTGCACAATGGCAATGCTTCGAACCTTCGAGTTACATTAACCTTAAACTTAAACAAAATTATCAATGTCGTAGAATTAGAGATTGGTCGTTCATGAGTGAACCGTTCGACAAGAGCAATTCATTGAAGTGAGTGAGTGAACAAACTCACTCCTTTTGGTGAAATGTAGTTCGTATCGCTACGTGACACACCTTGGGAGTAGTTCCTTTGCGATGTGAAGCTTGAAAAGGAATGAGTGCCTTTCGTGGGAAGGGCGAACCTTTTTTTTAGGTCCTACCATTCACTAGGAACTTGAAAAGCACTATGTAGTTCCTTCGTGAGTGAGGACCTTTTTTTGGTCTTCATATTGACTCCGAATTTGTAAAGAACTAGTTCATTCGCCGGGGAAGTGATCTTCAAAAAAAACTCGAACTAGTTTACTGAGTGAGTAAGTCGGAGTTCACTCACTCAGTAAAAGGAACTGCTTTGCCCATCTCTACGTAGGATTTCTAAAAGCACTCTTATTACACTTTATAATCAGACCACCTGCCAACAGGTTCGCATCTAAATGGTTTTTTGAGTTTCCGTCCTCAATATCTAGATGGCTTACAATTTGAATTTCTTCAAAGAACAAAATGTGTGGCTATGTGCGGTCATGTATTTGTCCACTTCCTTGATTTTGCAAATTAGAAACGCCTTCTTGATCCCTTGATAACAATGGAATAACATTACTAACTAGCGAACTTTAATTGATGCGAACTAGGCTTTTTTCAGCTCCATGATCATAGTACCTTCACGAAAAAATTCTTGAATCGGTTGCAAATTTTCAGTGTGTTACTATCTGGACTCATGTACTCATATCGCCTACTTTGCACGTTAACTGCATTCTAGTCCATGGTCGTAACCAGCTTTTTTTATCAGGGAAGTCAGATCCCAAGAATACTGTATCAGTCGTAACCGAGTCAAACAAAATCATCTTCTTGAATTATTACTATACTAAGTCAAAGTCCTTTTTTTTCATTTCGTTTTCGTTTTGCGATTATCAATTTCCGATAGTTTCTAATAGTCAGCTCAAGTGTTTTACTAGTTAAGAACAGGCTAACCCATAAATATCCGGGACATTGAGAGCAGTGCGGTTATCCCACTTCAAGTACGTTCATGGTTCTGTCGTCTTGCTTTCGTATCCCACGAGCAGAAATTTGACTATCTTAAGCACGAACATAGTCGTGATCGTATAGTACAATAAAGAGCTTGTAGAAGGCTGAGTATCGGTAGCTACTACTGAGACAGTACTGGTGATAATTCTATGCTACAGCTGTCATTTCAGTCAGCTATCAAGATCCTTTTCGAAGTTCACAAACAAAAGGTGTTACGCTGATTTATATTCAGCGGATAACGCTAAGGTTATGCATGAGGTATTTGTGTGGTCAACAGAATACTACTCATTGTTGAATACAACTTGGTCAACTTAAACAGTGTTATCACGTAGTGTCGTAAATTCTGTTAAGTTTTATTCCATCCCTAATTTTGGATACGGAAGTAAGTAGACATTCACCACGTCAATCACTGCAGTGATTACGGTTGCTTTTTTTCAGGATCATAAAACTTTCGCATTGCTTTCTATTCGGTCGAATACTATCCTGTTCGCAAAACTCACCAAAACTTCAAGCTTTATGAAGTTCGTTTAGTAATCCACATAGATGTCGGATTTTCCTTTCAACTATTGACTGAACAATAGTAATTAGTTAGTTTCTTTATTCTGTTTAATATGTTTAGCTACTTGCCCTGTTGTAATGAGCATTTTAATTGTATTGAAAGAAGTTCTGGAAAAGCCAGAATGAGTACCGTCAAAATGAATTCGGACTTTCAGTACTAGAAAAGTTCGATTTTTTTTATTTCTTCTGTTTAGTAATTTTTAAATAATACAATTATTTAGTATACATATATCTAATAATAATATATTTTTCACTCCGTTTTCCTTGTGTCGTAAGATTATAAAATGAGAATAAAAGAACTAAAGCTATACGCGGAATATTAATATTAAAGTTGTAAAGACCTTAAAGTAGTCTGATCAATGTTGAATTTAAACTAGATTATAAGCTAAACACATGTTCATAATTTGAAAATAAAATCAAATCAAATCAAATCAAATCAAATAATAATATGTATGATATAAAATAATAATTTAAAGACTATACATTTTTACGCCTATAATAAGTTCAGATCGCTTTACGCTAGGAACTTTTAATTTTGCGAAAAAAAATTTGCTTCAAATACAAAACAGTGAAAAAGTAATGCCTCCGCATAGCTACCATATAAATGTCCTGTAAAAATTAGTGGATTCAATCGTAGAAAATACATGGTAAACTAAAAACATGTTAAAGTATAGGCAATTATTTTTTTAGATCAATTTGCTTAGACGTAATGACCGATTCGCTTACAATCAAGCGCTCTACAGTCTACACTGAGGTATCTGACTCTCAAGAAAATGTGAAGAACAAAGTACTGGGATTATGAATTAAATATTTTGAATATTTCGTTGATTTAAACTCCATGAATTTATCTGTGTAAAATTCATTGCATGACTCCTTCGAGTATCTTCCATAAAAATGGCTTTAAAAAGTGGAGCATACTCACTATAACTTGAAAACACGGTTAGATTATTTAATTGAAGTTTAAGTCTATCTATTTAACTCTTAAGCGTTAGCTTAGAAATAGTCAAAATCAATTCGAACATTGATCCTTTAAATTTATTTATCCGGAAAGACTTCAAGGATTGGAAGAACTGTGGCGGTTTCTGCATACATCAGATTTAATTTCGTAGTGTTGGTGTCGTTTTTGTAGTTTCTTTATGGTTAAGCACTCTGAAGCTTTTGGTGCTAGGACTTTTTCTGATTATAGGGCAATGGCTAGGTCGATTTCAAATTCGCGACCTAGGGATTTTGTTTCTTGGGCAATTGCCACTTGGATACCCAGAGCTAATGGGTTTTTAGTGAAACGGAATTTGAAGCTAGCGATGATATTTCATTTTACAATTTTATCCATCACAAGTCTCTACATTATTATTGGAAAAAAAAGTTTTCCGCCATATGAACCAAGCCAAATGTGACGATACCATCAAGAGTCTTGGAAGGAATTTTATCAAGTTTTCAGATGGATTTTAATGACGCGTTCTTATTTCTAGATTAAGAACACTATGCAGCTGATTGTAACGTATGTACGTAGCTGATGCACTTCCCTAATGATTTCTATTTTTTTTTTGACAATTATTGATTAATAATCTGTTCACACATTCAAACCGACCAGAGCTCCAGAAACTTGGAACACTATGTTGTTGTTGTTTGGTGTGTAGAAAACACACTGAAAGGTGAGTCTTGTGCATTTTGGCTACCAGGGCCCATTATACTCGAATCCCTAGTCTCTACCCGAACTTTTTCGTCCTCGTCACGAATTTTAAAAGCTCATGTAGGGTGCGAGAACCGAGTTCCTCCATCCTCATAACATCGACGCCGTATACATGCATTCTTGGAAAAGAGTAAGCTGGACACTCGAGAAGAAAATGTATGTTTAAACAAGTTGCCGGCCAGGGAGAATCAGATTGCCGCATCTGAGTTTCCCTAGATAGCCATTACAACCCCAAGCCCAATTATCCTTTTCAGTTCGTTGTACAGTAAAATCAGAAAATGAACGCCTATATAAAAAGCATCTAGCCAAGATTACAATAGTAAATGATCAAATTTCAGATTTATCTCGCTTAATAAAATAAAAAGAATAAGTGTCTCCAAATCGTTGCACTTTTCACGGAAAAAATTTAGCACAATGCCCATTTTGATGGCATTTTCCTTTAAACAGTCTTTTGTTTAAGCTTTTAAACTCGGACTTTTTTCTATCTACATATCTTTGAGAAAAATATGTTGAGCAACAGTCTTTTTCCGGTGGTAAAATTTTTCAACAAAATCTTTTGTTAAAAGCATAACAAAGAAGTGTAATTGTTCGCTACTACAAACTGAAATGGCTACTTGATTATACAAGGAGAACATGGTTAGAAAATATGAGTGCATATGTTGAATAGAACTTGGTTTCTGTTACCTTTTGTTGTTCACATCTTAAGCTTCTTTAATTTAAGGAAAGAGTGCTTGTGGTGAAGATAATTGAAGCAATTATGAGAAACAGCATGATGAAAACAATTAAAAGTCTTGTTTTTGAGTGTGTAAAATGTTTTCGATTGATTTTACTTCATTCATTCTTAAGGGGTGTAACCACTCAGGAGAAGGAGAAGCAATCAGGCATTTACAAACTCAAATCATGTTTATGTTTTCACGAATTCGGACATATTTCTTAGATCTAATGGGATATCGAATTCAGTCACTTCAAAAGACTTTAAGTTTGTAATTTCTAAAGACGTTGAATATAATCAGAATTGCAATCCCTGTGAAGGTATAAGGTGCGAGTTTTGCATATAAACGTCTAGATGTCTAGGTGTAAATTAGTTTTTCAAGTTTTTACGAATTCCGGAATATTTCTTAGTTCTGAAATTTTGACTTCTATGAGCAATACATAAAGTATATCATCTTAAAATTAATTTCCGGATTAAGAAGTGATAGGAGATTCTTTCCGAGTTCTATATTATAGCCTATCACTTCAGAATTTCTTGATAGTGTACCTGTAAAAAGTTCAGGTTATGTTTTTCAGCATCTTACCATTAAATGCGTTACAGACTTCTACCCAAAATAAATGTACCTAGACTATTTTTCAAACTTTTTAATTTGTGATCTAATTTCAAGACTCTGTTATTCCATTTAAGTATAAATTTTAACTGATCAAATTAATTTACTGCTCATCTATGGTAACTGTCATTTTCATTGTGCAAAACGTATACATTTTTAATCCTTTCATATTTTAGAATTGTTTCGTTTCAAAATTTGGCAACTGATTAAAATTAGTGAGAGCCCAAGGAAATTTGGCCACCTAGTAAAACTGAACCAGCCAAGGTGGGGATTTTTGGAGTCAGAACTACTCAATACTTGTCGTTCACAATGATGTACGCACAAGTAGTTAAGCCCTCTTGGTGCGGAACTGAGTGGCTTCATGCAGGTTTCTTTAATGCAATACTGGTAAATCTACACAGTAAAAAAAATACACTGACTTTTACATCTTTTGGATAGTAGAAAAATATACCTAACTTTTCTAAGTAAAATTACATTGGAAAGTAGGTAATAGTCAATTTTTTTGGTATTAAATTTCAATTTGAAATCAAAAAATTTTAATTTGTAATCAGCAAACTACAATTTTAAAAGCAGCAAATTCACTATATATATTCTCTGAAAAAGAGTATAATTAGCACTTTATGTTCTCTAAAAAAAAAAATTATTTAGCAATTCTTTAATTAAGATACTTCTAATATTATTTCTTACTTACTTACTACTCTGAAATAAAACACTTAGATGTAGATAGGAATCGAACCCGGACCCGCGATCAATTCTGGTATTGGAGCCACTGCGCCACCGAACGCATTACATTTTCATCTCAGTAGACAATCAATTCGATCAAAGCGACCAAATCGTGGTTTACTTGAAAAAGAATGTAATTTTGCTTGACTTTCCAAGTAAATTGTATGGTTCAGTTGAAAAGTACATGAATAATTTACTAATATAATTAATTTCAAGTAAAAGTGTTTGAAATGAGTACTTTTACTTGAAAACAACTAAACCAAGTAAAAATTGGACTTAAAAGTCAATTTTTTTAAAACAGTGTATGTAAATTGCATTATCAAAAAATAAAACAAATATGCAATTAGTATGCTCCAATTCAATTAAAATTGCCAAGTACCTATACAAACAAACGCAATTCCTATTAAAATAAAAATTTCGCATTACATTCCAAATGTTTCTTGTATCCTATCACTTTAAAAATTATACTACCCTATAAAACAAACATACTTTCTTACCACACCGTTTTTACGAAGCAAATCAAGAACACTGATTATTCAGATAAAAATATAAAAGAAGGTAGGTAAAAATAATTTATTTAATTACATGAAATTACAATTACTTTTTAGGAGTTTACTTTTATTGTTATGACGAGATGGAGGCTTGATGTTTCGGTCTTTTATGTTAACAGTCTCAATTTGCATTTAGATTCAGTTTTTCTTACTTCTGTCATTACTGGCCATGTCATTCCATAGGTCGAGCTATTTGAAAAAGGTACTTTCGCTTTTCTTTCGGGATATACTAAAGAAATGCTTTTCTTGGTTTTATTTTTCTAAATTACACCTGTGTCAGTTTATCTCATATTGCCATTTTCTTTTGTAATTTTGAGGTAAGATATTTGAAATGTTGTCCGATTATATTTTAAATGTTTTTAAATCCAAATCGTACATATTATTATAACATGTGTACCATGTAAATTGATCTGTCCGGTGTGTTGCAGATTACAGCATTGATAGACTGCCAACGGTGGTAATAGGTTCATACGAATTAGAGATGGGTCGTTCATGAGTGAACTGTTCGAAAAAAAACAGTTTGTTGTAGTGAGTGAGTGAATTAAGTCACTCCTTTTGGTGAAACGACATGTGACACAGCTTGAAAAGGAATGAGTTCCTTCTCTGGGGAAGCGAGGACCTTTTTTTTAGGTCATCGCATCGACACTTTCAGTAAGTGAAATAACTCCTTTCGATGAACTGTACTTCCTCTCGCCACGTGACACATCTTCAAAAGGAACTAGTTCTTTTGCGATGTGAAGCTCTTGAAAAGTAGTAGGTACACCTTCGTGAGTGATGATCTTTTTTTTAGGTCATCACATTCACTCTGAACTTCGAAACTAATTCCTCTTCGCCGGGAAAATGACGACCTTTTGTTTTTTTTAAGTCATCAAATTTACACTTTTAGCGCCGTTAAAATTTAACCAGAACTTTGACTGTAAGTTTCGTATGAGCTTCTGTTAGTTAAAGTTTCTGTTAGAACGTTACTGACGATCGTAGGAACGGGCCTTAGTAAGTGAAGGTAAACTGTACTTCCTCATCACATTCACTCTCAGCTTCAAAACGAATTCGACTAGTTCAATGAACTAGTTCCTTCAAGTCAGTGAGTCGAACTTAACTGACTTACTAAGAGGAACTGCTTTGCCCATCTCTAATACGAATGCCAATTGACAGACGGTTACGTTGTGATCGGTCAGATAAGAGTGAACGCAGTTCGATGAGATCAAAAAGTTGTCCAACTATTTAGTCTCCAGTAGGGAAAGTGATTTCCAACCTTTTACATTTTATGTAATCTTTTTCCTAGGGTGGAATGTGGCTGATATATTTCCGATTTTAGATTTCAACATGTTTTTAATTGGTCCATGAAGATTGCTTCTATTTCTTCATAAAAACTAATTGTTTCACAAACTCAATTATATCCACGGATTTTAATTCCTTTTCAATGGAATTAATGGCGCATTTTTCACTACCCGTTCACATTACAATCAATGGGTGAACATTTTTTTAGTACACAATTTGGGTTCATATGCTCAAGTTTCGCATATCAGGATACTGGCCACACAGAAACATGACTAGAATTTTAATTCGCCTCAATAACATCCATAAAGAAATTGGTACATAAAACGCTCTAATTTGTTTCTTATTATTAGCAATTTCCGATTTTCCCCATAATTTCACACAAACCATTTGAAACCCTCGAAACTCATTCATGAGAGAAATTGCAGAAATTATTTGAAAATTTACGACACTCGTTGAGGATCAGCCCGAATTCATCGGCCAATTAATTTCACCAATTTTACATTTACATTCGAAAAATTGGACAGCTGGTCCTCAGTAAGAATTTCCCTGGATTCCAGTTTAGGACGTTACCGTCTGATTAATGTGTCTCCCTTGTCACTTATAATAAGACTTCTTATACCCGCAATCGTTTTTACTGAAGAAGGGAGATTCTCGAAGGAAAGGACTTTTAAGGAATCGGACCCAAGAAAACATTCTCCGAGAAGTAGGACGAGAAGAAATAGAAATTGTGCGAAGACCAAGGATACCTTTCGAATTCTTAATCTTACCATTTCTTTCGAAGAAATTCATTCACTTAAAAGTTTATTTTTTCCATTTAAGATCTGCGCCAGTTGAGATATATTTTTTTTTTCAATTTTCTTCGGCAAATCTTTGAAATGTATACTTAAGTATTAGGGAGCTTGATTGAATAGCTATAGTTTAGGAAGAGAAGTTTAAAAAAGTTTTAGTTAAATTTCGGACTGAAAAACATTTATCTGAATTTTTGGCAAAGTCATCGTAAGAAATACGAAAAATTCGAATGTTTGGATAAAACTTTATAATGCTTTGAGTTTGACGTACAGATGGAGTTTGAAATTTTGGGATGGAGACAAACGGTGAAAATGACATTTTGTTTTGGTAGCTCAAACTGAGGCTTTTATCTAGCTATCCAGAATGATAACGAAAGATGTCACTGGTGTGACAAGGGTATTGACTTTTAAGTAAATAAAGAAACCCATTGTATCACCCTATTTCTTCGTTAAGTAACGTTTGATTTCTTACGAAATTCATACCCTGACTGGGTTCTACTTTATTAGAATTAAGTGCCTTCACTTTTTCAATTCCGTTAATAACTTCTAAGCGAAGTGTACCTACATCGTAGCTTGATTCACGTCTGGGAATTCTTCGGTTTTCATGAATAAACTATTGTTATTTCGATTGATTTTAAAGAAATTATGGTTTACTTTACTTATTCCGGCGAACTTCTACCTCGCAACAATTTTATAAAAAGTTATTTCAATGCATTTTGGTGTTGCTGATTATGCATTTAATATTATTATTATAATAAGTGTCAGATTGCGGAACAGGCCTTCATGTGAAATTTTTTATAAAATATAGTCTCGGGAATGTACATGTAAAATTTGGTTGGGAACAGGTGTAGCTTTCCATTCGCCCCAAACATTGATTTGACTTTACTTTATAAATTAGAGAAAGATTATATATATACAAACTTCTGTTAAACTAAAAAAAAAGCTCTTATGTTCGCAGTCGAAAGGATTCGAACCTATACGCTCCTAAAGGGAATCATCTGCTTTGTAGTCAGACGCATTACCCGCTCGGCCACGACCTACGTCAGGTTCAACTGGTTCAACTTATTACAGCTAAATTTATTTTATTTATAACAAATATACGAACCAAATTTCGGGAATATAATTATGTTCTCTACCTGTCCGGTAGTCGCGAGAATGTACATGCAAAATTTGGGAAGGAACGGTTCACAGGTGTAGATTTCCATTCGACCCAAGCAAAAAACTGTTGTATTTTTATATATATAAAAAGATACAGAGGTCGTTTTCGTAGAAGGGACGAAAGTAGATGAACATCTGTGTTTTCAATTGACCAAAGGTTAAAAGAATCCATTTCCATTAGTTTGTACATTAAACAATGAATTTGTTCATTGAATCAAAGAATGATAAGCAAAATTCATAACTTTATGTAGGTACCAATATTTCTTCAGTGTAAAAAACTAGGAAACTAAAAGGTTTTAATATGAATACGAATTTCTGATAGGGCTCAGCTCTACTAATACCAAAAAGATGAGCTGGTCCTGACTAAAGAAGCCACTTATCTAAATTGGTTGAAATTAATCGAATTCTTCCAACATCACACATTTTCCACTTTTCACCGGGCTAAGAATTTCCTCTACTTATTATAGCATAGTCAAATTGACGAAAATTGATGATCTATGCTTAAAGGCGTTGACCTAGCCCACCTGGATATGCTGCCGGTGGGTGGTTGGAAGGTTCCTACATTTACAAATAGTTTTCATAAAACTGGTACTGCATCGGATATTACATTCCTTGAATGTGCTTCAGGGCTGCATGGAATCCCCAAAAAAAACCAGACCCAAAAGTAGTGTAAGCAAAGGAGCGTCCGAACTTGCCTTCAATATGAAGGAGCCAAGTATAAAATGTATCTCTTAGTTATAGCGTACATTTCGAAATGCTCGCATCTCGGTAATACCACTTAAATATCAAATTCCGAAAGTTTTCCTCCTTTTAAGGACATTATCGATTTCGGTCAGTCCGAAGAAGCTGAACAAGAATTTCCGGTATTAAATTACATTCCAACTAAAATTTATGAAAGAGTTTTTCGAGATTTTATGTCCGTTGAAATTTTCCCGTAAAAACGGAAGCTCTTACAGTCAGTATAAGGATAAGAAGACAATAAGTGTAATGATTCAATTTATTAGCGCGATAAGTCAATCTTTGTTCAGAAAATATCTTCGCTAGATATAAACAAAGTACAATTGAGTATTTTTATAAGAAACTGACGACTGAAGTTTCGAAGCATTCCTGATTAGCGTTCCTTCGCCTTTCTAATTCAAAATTATGTTTCTTGCACGATATAATGACGGTGTAATTATGCAACTTTAATTTGCTTCTGTTAGCATATCAAAGGAAGAAAGTACGACAGTTCGTCCAAGGAAAATATTTCTAGCGAAGAAAACCCTGTAGCTAAGTGTGAAAAGTTTTCAGACATACCTACGTACATAATACTAATAATGGAAAAGTTTTTCCTCAGCGGAACTTTAAAAGATGATGTGAAATTCAAATTTGCATATCTGTTGACAAGTTTATTAGAGAATTTTAATTAGACGAATGACAAACATGTTTTATGCATCTAGTGTCTGGAAATGGCCTTCTCAAAGAGGATAGACCGATTTATCAAAGGAATATTGAAGTATTAAATGAGCTTAATTTGAAATGAATGGCGAGGATTATGAAAAAACTGTCAACTGTCGCCTATGACACTCAGGATTCAGCAAAAAGAAAGATAAGATATAATGTTTTTAAAGTTACTGCCTCTTCCAGTAGTAACTGAGTTAAAATCGGGGTAATAATCACGGACGAGCGTTGTGCTGACCGCTTCACCTCCTAGTGTATCGTTGGTCTAGTAATTAAGTAACTCTAGCATTAGTTCAAGGTCTAGGCCCACTTTGGGCTGTTGCGTCATTGATTAATGTTATAATGGAGCGTTATAACCGGGTTGCACTGTATGCCATTAAAATAAAAACTTACTGTTTAAATATGAAAAAATATGTGGTAAAAATTTCAAAGTTGGATCTGCAAAAAAATTTCCGAAAAAGACTAAGACTGCGAGATTAACGCGTTTTAATCGAGTTAAACGCGTTGAAAATACTTCCCGAAGGTGTAGCTATAACGCGTTTTACTGAAAACATGTACGACGACCCTCGTGGAAATCGAAGTAAACTTTGAAAGAAACTATTTCATGCATTCAACACAGAAACTTGTGCAAGCTTGTGCAACGACTGCATTCGCTAATAAAGTCCCTTTTCATTACTGCTCTACAAACTCATTTGTTTCAAACAATTTAGAAGGCATAAATTTGCTAATGAAACACACCTGAATATCTACTTGTCAAAACAAATTACATAAAGCTATCATGTATCAAAATATAACGAGGTGCTTAGTCTGAACATTACTTTTTTAACACGTTAAATTGACCTACTTAAATGCGTTTAAAACGCATAGTCTGTACAGGGTATTAGTATGGAAAAATGCTTAAAACGTTTTGCTGCATTTATACTTAAAGCGCTTAGGATTGAAAGTGAATTCAACATCTCATAAGACCTAAGAAATATGTCGGAATTCGTGAGTTCTATATCTCATTAGACCTAAGAAATATGTCGGAATTCGTGAAAATGTACACAACAAGTTTTTAATCCCGTAGGAATTGGATATCGAAGAATTTGGGAAAAAAATGTTTCTAGAAGTTTTTATAAGAAGCCCTCAGAAGTAATATTTATAACTCGACATGATGAAATAAAGAGCACGTAGATTTTAAATTAATTTAATATCTTGACAAAACTTGAAGATTTAACGAAATTCGTGAAAATGTGCAAAAATACATTTTTAACGGACAATATGTTGATGCTCTTCTTCGGTAATTACAGCAAAGAAAGGGTTTAGATTTTTATTAGCGTATAGAAGTTGAATAAAAAAAATGTTTCCATTTTCACGAATTCCGCTATATCTTTTAGTTATGTCAAGATATTAAATTAATTTCAAATCTACGTTCTCTTTATGTAAGCGCCTAGTTTGTTTTATAGGCTGTCAGTCGCGTAGTTTCATTCCTCTGACACCAAAAAAAAGACTGCGAAAGAGACCGGGCTTCAGTTTTCGATAAAATAAGATTTTTTTTTAAAACTTGTAATAGGTCTCTATACAGGGTGTTTCACACATTTAAATTACAATTTTACCAAGGCCGGATTGGCCGTGGGGGCTCAATTTCAAGGACACCACGATGATATTGAATTTTCGCATTCGATGGAACTTTTCCCCATAAAAATTTTCATTGTGCCTGATGATAATTATACTCTTTTGTCAATTAAGCTAAGCATCCTTTGGTAATTGCCCACTCGTTTGATTATTCAATGATCTAAAGGTCATCTGCATATGGTGCAGTATCACTGCAACAGAAAGCCGTGGCACAAAACTGCCTCTACTGATACGAGAATATAAGAATAGGGGATTCCTCACGTCATGGAACTTAGTGACCTCATTTCTAATTCTAGCTTGCTTGTTTGATACGTAGGTACTACATGCCGCTTAAGTCTATGGAAATTGGATTTGCGCTCGAGATTGTGTTACCCTCGAATTATTACTTTCATTGTTACAAAGGAACTGTTTGTTTGTTTTGCCTGTTAGCTCTATTTGATTACAAATTGCTGGTTTCTATTCTTTGAATTGCATTGACCCCCTTCAGAAGGTACAATAGGATCTCTGTGGCACATAGGCTCCAAATCCATCGTGATGACGGGTTGAAGGTTTTTATCAACTTTTTTTAGCTTATTCTCAGTTCACAAGCTCACCTCAAAAGCCTCACACCTTGATACATCAGTTCATCTCTTGTGAAAATTTGAAGAAGTTTCAATTTTTTTTGATAAGCCGTTCGTGTGATATAAGAAAACAGGTCTGAATATGTTTCCATGATACTTTATGTGGCACCTTTCTTTCCACAAAAATTACTGGCACGTTCTTCTGGAATAAATTTCAATTTGCTAGCAAAATCCAGTCAAATATTTCAGAATTAAATAAAATCGAAAATCCAATTGAAATTATGAATCCAGACCATGAACTGAATTACAAAACCAATTATCTACTGTGCTCCTATTCTAAAATACTGCGACACTAACAAACACATTACTCGAATTTAATTACCAACTTATTGACAAATTTAATTGCGATACAATAATAAATAATCCTTTTCGTTCCTTTTGAAGTTTGTGACCCAAATATAAATGGGAAAATAATTTTCGCAGGCTTACAACGTATAGTGTAGATAGGTGTACTCGTATCTATGGTATATGTGGCTAGGAAGGCGATATTACCACCCTCAATGAACGTTACTAATTTCAGTGATTAACAGAAAGCTTTTCGATTAATTCGTCTGTTCATGATGTTCAGAGTGTAATGGTCCACTAATTGCTTCAATTTGAACTGCTCTATTAAGAACTTATACAATTTGAAACTATTGAAAGTGTGTAATTAGATACTCAATCATGTGAGTATGTCGTACGGATACAGGTGCATTTGTTTTGGTAAAGTAATTGTAACTTAATTCATAACGTAAATCATATTAACGAGATCTGTTCAAAGTCATAGGACGCTAATTGAATTACTTAATTTGAAGTCTTTTAACTAGAACTCAATTGATTACATGCTGCGCGAATTTTCTTTGGCTTGATTCAAATTTAATAACGTGTTAGATTAGATTAAATCAGAAGAGTTTCTTAAAGGATTGTGATTAAGAAGCTCTAGCAAAATGTAGGATAAGGACGATTTTCCAGTCATTTTCTAAGACTCTTCCATGTAGGTACTATCTAAATAAAAAGTACCTACTAGGGATTATTCGAATACTTAAAATCTGTATTTGCGAATACAAATAGGAATACGAAACGTTCTGTTTTTTGTGCTAGTAGTTTTAGATAATTTCTCGTTGAGATTTGCATTCATTGTTTGCATAGTGTGTCTAAAATGTCCAGAAATTTCACAAAAATATCGAGATTTGGCAGACTAGCTAGAAACAAATATATGTCACCTTCACCTACTTCAGTTGTAGACGAACAATTTTCTAGTAATGGCGGACTTCTGCGAACCCTTTCGAACAAAACGGCAGGGCGATTAAATTTTGATCACGAAGAAAATTAATTTTCAAATTTTGCTGTATTTAACATTTAACGAGGTTCAGAACAATAGTTTAGGTTTTACGTATTCCGACATATCTATATCGAGTTATTTTTTACTTTAACCAGCTTCCTATAAACATAATCGCATGAAATCGATTTACAATTTTTTGACATTTTACCCGTAATTTAATAGTACTTTTTACTCACAGTCACAGAGGTTATTTAAAAAGTTGATTGTTTTTTAAATAAATACTTTATTATTAAAATAAGAAAGTAAAAACTGCCAATGCCCTTTAAAGTTTTGCATCTCAAGAACATTGAGTATTCAACTTCATCATCATAAGTACTAATAATATATTAATAAGTTGCTATTAGGTTTTCATGGTAAGCTACCATTGAAGCTATTATGATTAAGACTTAGTTGTTTTTCCGGTGTCAGTGGAGTGAAACTCCAACACGAAATCCATATTTTAATAATTTTAATTTAAGAATCCAAACAAACTGTGCAGCATGAATCCCGAACTCATTTGAAAAATAAGAATATTCTAAGAAAAATGAGTATGGATTTTTTTTTTAATTATTTTAGAAGAACATACATCACTTATTCAGAGCATTTTATCTCTTATTTTCGTGCTTTGAAATGGTATTTTTGAAGAACATGTTTCTTATATGTTTGTTTGTTTTTCTATTTTAATTAGATTAATTTAAAATCACTTATGGGGTTACAAGCATTAATTGTTCCTGGCAAGACATTTTAATTTATTAAAGTAAAAAATTATATGTATTATATATATATTATGGTAACTTTTAAATACATTCTGTTATTTTTTATTTGTAAAAATAATGATTTTTAAAACTGCTGTAGCTGATTGCGGAGAACTTCTATGAAAAACACGTTTTGCGGTGGCCACGATATCTATAATATAATTTATTATATTATATGTACATGTATTTAATCATTTTAATAATTGGAAATAAAAAACAAAAAAAAATTCGATAGAATAATGCATTCATTATCTAGTACTTAATCGAAGGGAAACACAAAATGTTAATTTTTAACAAAATAGTAGCTTCCCAAAAAAATAATTTCGATTTTCGATAAAAAAGTTCGACGTTAAATTTTTTTTGTAAAATGAAAATTATTTATCTGCTAGAAAAAATTTCCGATTACTCACTAAAAAGTATATTGGTGTAAAAATTTGAGACTGATCGGTTTTGTCGTTGCCGAGAAATTTTGTCCACAGACTTCATAAACACAGTTTTGAGAAAAACGCGTTTAAAGTTTTAAAAACACTTCCAAACGCTCCGAGACGTCTTTGAAAATTAGAGTGTTACTTCGAGAATATTTGTCGGATTGAAATGAAACTTTCTGTGAATATACTTCAATATATGTGTAGGTACATTACGAAAATGAATAAAAAACATTTTTTTTTGTTGAAAATTCTGGCTGTGTATCACCCATTAAGTTTCATAGTCAAATATTTAAGCTATTCACTCGGTATCTGTTTCGTATGAAAATGACGTTCAACTGCGATAATTGAATACTTCAGAAGGTTCGGAAATTTGAAGAAATGTCCAGAAAGCTGTCTCCTTTTCAAACTCATAAACAACCTTAACCTTCTTAAACAAATATAAAACATATCTTCCTTCTATATAATGTCCCAAATTAATTATTGTATAAACTCATTCATTCTCGATTTATTGTTAAAATGTAAAATGTATAAACGCCATATGGGCTTCTAAGTCTCGAGTGCGACTACCATAGGCTCTCCCAAATTCATTTGGCGGTAGTCCGACATAATAAATAAATATATAAATAAATAAATAAATGAAAAATCCAATGAATTTTGCATGTTTTGGATAGTAGTCGAATATGCCTCTCCTCTTCAAGTAAATTTACATTGAGATGAATAAATGTAATTTTCAATTTTCGGTCAGTAAATTTCAGTTTGCAATCAGTGAATTTCATTTTCGAAAGTAGTAAATTCATTGATTTCTCCAACTTCGTGGTTTACATGGAAAAGAACGTAATTTTGAATTCATATATAAAAATATAGTTAATTTTATCTGAAATGTTGCGTAATTTTGATAGACTTTTTATGTAAATTGTAGGTACAGTTCAGTTGAAATTTACATGAATAATATGCTTGAGTACTTTTACTTCTAATTTCGTGTAAAATTGCTAGAGATCTTTTTCTTACTTTTAATTGAAAAAGTGAATGAAATGAATTATACTGAAAATTCCATGTAAAATTGGATTGAAAATTCATTTTTTTTTTAAATATTCTGGAAAACGACGAATTTTCTATTCCCGCCGACTATGCAGTTCACATTCGATTCCCACTCACGGTACAGGTGATCATTGAAAACGTTCGGATACTGTTTTTCTGATATACTTAAAAGTTTTTATTTAATGCCAATTAGTTTCAGAGAAAAATTAAAAAATCCGACAATTTCAGTGACAATCATCTTTGAAGAAATGAAGGGAATTTCATTCATGATTTTTTCATGGAACTTATGATGAGTTCCTTCTGCTTTTCTGAGCTTACCTGTACAATTCTGGAAAGATGGATCTAATTGAAATTTTGATTTTCCTGGTTATTTGCTTTGTATAAAGTTTTACCAATTCCGATTGCCAATTGTACAAGAGAAAGGAAGAAAGGAGTTTTTTCTATCGTATCGAGTAAGACAGCTCGTCATTAATATGGAGCAGTTTTTTGTTGAAATAATAAGATACAGATACAGAAACTTCGACATTATCATTTTATTTGCATAGCAAACATTCTGTTTCAACATTATTCGTATAGGTATGCAAATGTAGTTCATTATATTGACAAAAACCTGCCAATAATCTGGGCGCAAGTTTATTATATTTTGTGTAGAAGTCCGTAATGCGTTTAGTGCTGACATGCAGTATTTGATACTACTCGACTGACAACATAAAAGATGACGTTCCAAATAGACGCCTGATTAACCTTTGAGGTTCCTGAGATCTAGAAACCAAAATTTTCGGTTTAAAACGCTTCACTTTACACCCCTACATCTCCAAAAGATTCCACTTATAGGGGTCCACCAATCTAATCACCTAAAAAATTTCAACTATATATCAAAGAGACTTAGAGTGTTGAGTGTTGAGAAGGATCAAGGAGTTCTGTCAATGAAGGGATATCCTGTTTAAAGAAAGAAAGAGTACAAAAGGACATTGAGTTAGGATATGAAGAAAAGTTAACGGAGAAGCGCAGTGCGTGCAGGAAGGAGGGTCTGTTCGTAGTATGTGGTATCCTTTGGTGAGCCAGGTGTGTCCTAACCTTATCCTGACGAGCTTTGTTGCAAGACCTCGAGACAGATCCGGGTTGTAGTTAGGATGAGTGGAGTTGCTCCAGTGTGTTTTCAGGAAGATGTTACTAGCGCTCTGTAGTCTGGGTGGCTTAGTGGCTAGAGCACTTGCCTTCGGTGCACCTGGTACCGGGTTCGAATCTGCTTGGCGACAAGTATTTTTCGGAAATGGGATTGGGTGCCGGACTACCAGTTCACTCAGCTGTAAATGAGTACCTTAGTTAAAATCGGGGTAATAATCACGGACGAGCGTGTAGCTGACCACTTCACCTCCTAGTGTTCCGTGGGTCTCGCAATGAAGTAACTCTAGCATTACTTCAAGGCCTAGGCCCGATTTGGGCTGTTGCGCCATTGATTATTATTATTACTAGCGCTCCAGGAGAGGTGTTTGATTTCCTCAATCTTGACCCAGATCAGTTTATTCCTATAGGTATACAGCATGGTTAATTTACGTGGTTAAGTTACCTGGTTAATTTACCATTCAACTATTAAGTAGTATCCACTGTAGTATTCCAGATAATTTTCCCCTTAACAATCGAGTATGTTCACTGGTATAGTATTCCAGGTAATTCAGTAATCAACTATCGGATATCGTTAAAGAGGAGTAATGACAGCAATATCGAAGGCAAGAGATAGAGAATTGTATGTGCGGTTAATGCTATGAAGGAACTATCACGAAGCTAAGTGAATACTTTTTGTTGAACTCTTATTACGATTTATTACTCGGATGTAGTAATACCACAAAATCAGCATCTTGTAAAACAATGATTTTCCTTGTTTCATTGAAGCTACTTTCTGTAATAACTCAATTTGTCCTATGGACTCCGATTCACCCTGCAAACCTACTCGTTCAGTAATATTTCTCGTACGTTATCCCATCAGATCATTATTTTCCTTCTTTTGATAGAAAGTTTGTAACAATGCGGATTAGCCAAAATTTTGCTCTTTCTCGTTTGTCTCGTTCTCTTTTGCTATCCCACAAAAATTTCGACTTAAAAAGGACTAAAGAGTAGCGTACTTACCTCGCATCCAAGGGAGGGCACACAGCAATTTTACATAGCCTCTGTAATTCGCAATATACCGAAAATAAACCAACCCTGAACCAAAGTTTAACGCTCAAAAGAAATTTTCCCTTTCTTTGACCAATCAAAAGCAATTAAAACTTTCTTCACTAATACGGCAAAAGCTATACTGTGAAGGCAAACGAATGATAAATCCAAAATTAATAACGCTCTGAACGTTACGCGATATCCTTCCTTCCTAATCCCATCCCCTAAATCCGTATTATTTGGGTCCCATGACTTTGTCACGTATTCGTTCTCTGGCTTTGAGCCGTGACTTTGGATAGTTGCTGCTATTTCAGTAATTGTTTTTTTCTTTTCGTCCTTGCAATTTCTGGTTTTTTGGTTCTTCAAAACTTTCAATCTGTTCCCCATCACAGCCGGGATGAAAGCCAAACATGAATGCGGCGACTTTCTCTCGTTATCAAGAGTTTGCATTAGTTGCTTTAGAGTTTTAGTTCGCTTGTTAAACTTATCCAATTTACAACTGTCTAGTCGACTGCCTGTAAACGAAATGCGAAACGTATTTTTCAGCGAGGACTCTTTGTAGATATCCTTGGCGATTTTGTTTTATATACAGCCCCAATTTTGGGTAAAATTTTCCGAGGCATTCATCAACGCGGGACCCGATGTGCTGATGTTCGCCGTGACAGCAAATGCCAAGTCCTTTCCTTTATAATTTCAATTACGTATATTCAAATTTCTCTGGATAATAGTGTATTGTTAGGATGTACATATATGTACGTAGAGTGGCGTAATATCATTGATTTTTTGATGTCCACAAACACGACGAATTTCAAAGCGGACTGTACGTGTGTATAAGACAATAATTCCATTCAAGAATTTTGATTAAATTTCAGTTGGTAATTAATTTTCAAATGAACTTTTGAGACGTGGGTACTCTTTCACTGGGACCTAGCAACCGTGATAATGAGTACGATTTTAACCCCCAAAATTCACTGCATGGTGATGATATCCAGGTAAAGCACGGTACCGTAAGAGAAGAATTAAGATTTATGCCGAGTTGCTAAGGTACTTATTTTCTAATCCCTATACTTTGAAGACTTTAGACTGTAATAGCTATTTATTAAAAGAAACACGGAGATCTCAATTAGAGATGGGCAAAGCAGTTCATTTTAGTGAGTGAGTGAACTCCGACTCACTCACTGGAATGAAATGTTCGAGTTCCTTTTAAATATCACTTATCCGGCGAAGAAACTAGTTGTTTTCATGTTCAGAGTGAATGTGATAACCTAACAAAGAAAAAAAAGGTCCTCACTCATTAAGGAACTAGTTCTTTTCAAAGTTCGGATTGAATGTGACGACCCCTTTTGGAACAGTTCACTCATGAACGACTCATCTTTAACCTCAATACGGTTGGCATACACATATTTTGAACAAGCCACGAGATTTTGCGATGCGCCTCATGTAGATGAAAAGCCGTAATTTCAATCCACACTCAGGATCCTTTGATTGTTAGAAATCAAAAACCATAGTGTCGCATAATAAAATAATTAAGTATGCAAATACACACAGTAAAAATTATTTGTAATTTTACAACATTTAATATAATAAAACTATCCCCATATCATAGATAAAATTACCTTGTTCATGTATAAGCACTATTTCCATTATGTAATTAAGTTCTTTACATGAAATACTATGTAAAATTACATAAAAATACAAATTACAATTACTTGTACGGAAAACTACATTTCCAAACATGTATCAATAACATTATTCCATGTAAAACATGAAACCAATGTCCGAAGTTGCAGTCAGTACATACTACAATGGAATTTTACATCTAGAGATGCTGTAAGCAAAGAAAGATGATGCAATCGTGCGTCGATTTATCAGTTCTTGTACGAATTTTGCGAAGTAATCATCGCGATTAGTTTTTCTTATAATAAGTAAGTGATAACTGCCTGATTTGGTTAAATGCTATTATACATCATCTTATTTACATACAATGAAATATTCATTTTTATAATTTTATTGTTTTATATTTTTGATAAATAAAAAAAATTGTTTTGATATAAAATTTCGTTCTTTTTCATTTGGAAAAAAATTGCCTCATTTATATATAAGTGTGTTCTCATTTTGCTGTTTAAGTGTTTGTAAAAACCATATTGAAAAACATAGTGATCGTGGAAGTTTTCGTTCCCAAAAATCTTAGTATTAGTGTATAGTTCTTAAACTATCGATTTAAATTAAGTCATGTGAAATTTAATTTACAAATCGTAATGTAGTTTTAAATGGGTCTACTTGTACAATATTCCCTTTCAGTGGAAAGTTACATACTATGAATTACTTCTACAAAGGTAATTTAAACCTCCAAATTACATATGCCATGTAATTTATGTTTACTACCAAGCATGTAATTTTACAAAGCCATGTATGTATTTATTACATATCCGAATTTTAATTTTACAGGGGAAATGTAAGTAGTTTTGAGACATGTAAATTTACAATATCCCTTGTTGGCAATTAGTTGCCAACATTTAATGTTGTAAAAAATTTTAACTGTGCACCCAACAGTCTGGGCGAATCTTTATTGTCACGGTCAAATTCGGAGTATAACTTCAGTTGTTTCGAGATTAGAAGACCTAGAAGTTAATTTTGCCCTTAGAATAAAAATATAGTTATGTAAAATACAGATTTTGAGCTGTTTAAACATTTGAAAAGGCCTTCCGTACACAGCCTCGAATTTCGGTGTATCATTTACACTAAAGGCTCATCGAAATAAGAGCCAATGGTCTACTTCATCAGACTTAAGAAATATTGCAAATTGTCAAACCGTATACAACACACTTCTATACACTTAGGGGTTGAATTTTGAAAAATTGTAAAATAGGTCTGGTACCGTACACATACTACGTCACTCAAATTTTGACTATTTTTTAAGCCCTCTCCCCCGTTGTCACACTGTCACAAAATATTATCCCCCTCCCCTCCGTTGAGACGTCATAAGGTTTAGTATGTTTCAAAAATAAACACAACAAATATAGCTAATATTAATCTGTTTTTTTTTTTTTAAATAAATATATAGCAGGTGAGTTTTTTTCCGCACTTATCCAGTGCAGAGCAGGTTAGAAAGTTTACATACAAAATAACAACAACATTGCTGTTTTTATGCCTTTTATAACTTTTTTCCATAGTAGCCTAGATTAAAGAATTTAACGAACATATCTATCTCAGGGTTGAGTTAACTGCAAAAGGATAATACAAAAGAATATTGGTTTGTCGTAACTCGTCGTGATTGAGATTTTGTGACATAATGTACATACATAAATATATGGTATATTGCAGGGTTGCCAGAAAATTATTACGATATTAATTTGTAAGAAAAGTTCCGTTCCGATTTGGTTACGTCACATCTCCTAACTCCTTCGCACACATTTTGGGATTGAATTTCAAAAAAATTGTGAAATTTGTTTTTTCTAAACCATTGTATGAAATGCCCGTCGAAGTAATAACCGATTGTGCAGATATCTTATCAGAACTAAAGGAAGGCAAACATTTTGAAAACCCCTTATGGGTTGAAAATCAAGGCGGTTATAGAAATATGTCGAAGACTATGAACAATTACGCAACATCCTTTTCACCTCCTTAGGGTTGAATATCTAAGAATCCTGAAATTATCTTTTTGACAACTATATGGAAAGCCTTAGGAAGTAGAAATCAGTTCGATATCTTATCAGATTTAAGACATACTTAGGAATATGCGAAAATATGGTATGTGCTACATCATTATACAATATACAACCTTGGGGGTTAGATATCAGAATATCAAAAAATCTGTTTGTAGGCGATTATATTAAAACTCAGCAGGAGTTAAACCCAAATTGATATCTCATCAAACCTAAGAGATATGGCGAAAACGTGGGTGGTTGATTAACAAAAAATCCTGAAAAAGGTTTTTGGCTTTCGAAAACGATCGTCAATACTTTAAAATATGTAGCTGAAAACAACGCTGTACAAAGTTCGGTCCGAACGTACAGCCCCCCTTTCAGCTTTACAAATTAATGTCTATTTCACTTCCAATATTTATAATTTTCAGACAACCTGAATGTACACATTGCCCCGTCAATCAAACTGTCTGTTCTGATGTCAAAATACTTTTACTATATATTTTCTACAGCATCATGTCAAAAATATTTTTTTTTTATCGCCGACATTTTCTGGAGATATGACCTGATTAAATTCGTAGTACTTGATAGATTGTTAACGACAGGACAATGTTATTATGTTGCCAGCTGTTCTATGAACGGGAATATTTAACTCAATTACTTTAATACGAACATTTCCTCTAGTTGATGTAGTACTCTGCCTTGGCAAGCTACAATCAGATCTTACATAGCTACGGAACTGGGGACATTACTCAACGGCATGCATCATATATTATGAATATGTTTGTTGTGTTTAAAGCGTTTTCACACATGCAACATAGAAACGCCTTAAGGCTAGCAGATTGAATAATATCTTCCGTTCCTCCGTGGCCCTCATAGTACTATGGAAGATAATAAATTCGTGGCAATATAGTGCAAAGTGACATATAGTTCTATGTCTGATATTCATCTTATGATGGTAGCAATCACTCTTATTAACATGACTAACTAACACCTCGGACATAGTGTACACTAGGGATGTTCTGAACAACCGTATTCGTATTCGAAACCTTATTCGACAAATTCAACCCAAGCACTCGAATACTATTCGAATACTAAGCAAGTTAAAAATAAATAAAAAACTGGTTGTTGATAATAAAAAAAATTAAATTCCTTCTTTGCTTATTATTGTTTCTTCTCTTCTCTTCTCTTTTTTTTTTCTTCTTAAAATTGCAACATTTTCTTCGGTGAAATCAAATCACGATATAATCATTTTAAAAAGAAATTAGAATATTTCTCCTAAGAGATATCTCGGAATTCGTGACAATATACACAATTATTTTACAACCCGCTAATGGTTGGATATCGAATAATTTTGAAAACAGTTTCGAGGCGCTAATGTAAAATACCCGCAGAAGTAAAATCAATGCAATGATTAAAAGTAGGTTTAAAAGATATGACAAAATTCGTAAAAATGTACTAAAATTAAACCCCAAATCATGAAAAAAAATATTGCGCAACTTCCAAAGGCTTTTTTTAATTCTTTTTTTTGGTTCCTTAGTCAAGATTTACATTTTTATCATAGTGCTGACAAACGAGCGACAGTTGGAAATTATCGCAATTATTCTGTGTTTATTTATATACGATATTTTTATGTCTCAATTGAAGTTTTAAAATTGCAGCATGTTTACATTTAGTTATGTATTGTAGTATCGTGTGTTTAGTTGTACAGTTTACTCCTCAAGCAGTAAAGTTACAAATATGATTTAATTTATAAATTACTTCAATAAATAATGTAAATTTACTCTCCAAATTGTAAAATTACATTTATTGTAACAATTAGGCATTGGATTTTACAAAGCCCAATTGTATGTATTTATTACATTTTCGAATTTTATTTTTACATTGATTTTGTGTATGTAAATTTACTATAATCCATTTTGGCAATTAGGTGCCAACATTTAAACTTGGGAAAAAAATTAACTGTGACCAAATATGGTATGTATTATTAAAACGTGAAAATATTGTAGAATACATAAATTTCTTTAAATTTTAGTGCGATTATAATAAATTAATTAGGTACTAATAAAGTTTGAATAATGTTGTGTCAAAATGAGCGAATCGGCAAATTGAACTGTTTCTTTCAAGTTAAAGGTTAACTACTCTTCTCGTCACAACCCGAAAACTCTAACAGCAAAACAAGCCAATATTTGATATTCGATATTCGTTATTTCAAATCCCGTTCAAGTTAATTACCACAATATAAAGACGTACGACGGAATTATCTTTCAATTTACTTCTGAGATTAAGCCGAAACTTTTTTTGGTCAGAATACCAGAAAATTGTAACCCAAATGCCAAAAGGGGCTGGCATATGCTCCATTCATTCTGAAAATGACCATTATTCTTATGAAACATGACATGCGTCTGCAATGGAGCCTGTGGCCTACTAAGGACATATGTAGAAATATGTGGATCATGTATGACTCGTATAATGAAAGCGCTTTGTAAAAACGAATGAATTTTTTTTCCCTTCTGCTTGATCCTAGCAATGGAAAAATTTCACATATCTGCGGAAACTTTATGCCAGAATGTAGATAATGTAAACAGCGACAACTAACGTCTAACTTGTTAATTCAATTTTCAAGCTGTTGAAGAAGTTTCAAATGTGATAAAGAAACTTGATTTCAACGCGGTAAAGCAATAAAGTGTAAATTAATTATGTTAATAGGCGGGAGTATTAAGCAACTTTCGGAAGTGAGTTTAAAGTGAACAAAAATCACTTAAAAATTATCTATCCTGTGTTTAGGATGTTTGGATTCGGAAAGTTGATCTGATGAAATTAAGACCGAGATCTGTCCACGGCTACAGGAAATATAAATTCTTTGAGTAAATTTAATTCACTTTAATAAATTGCGATTGATTTAAGAACGAAAAATGAATTTTTGTCCATCTGCTCACTAACCATTTCAGATAATGTCGTAAAATTCTAGTTTGGTAAGGACTGCTGTAATTTCATTAAATTTGTTTCACTTTATCGAACAACTTTCATTATGCTTTTACTTACTATTGAGCTACGAAATGTCTACAACTTCACAATTTTTTTTTTAAAGTATTGTATTATTATTATTATTTTATTTATTTTTGTTTTGATTAATTGTATAAAAAAAGGCAAGAATCCAATACTGATTGATCCATCGAGCCGGATTTGATGTAGTGCCATATGGACGTCAGAATTTGTACAGCATAAAAAATAAAAGAAATGGGACCAAAAATACTTTTTTATTCCTCAGCACTGAATCTAATCTTTAGTTTACTCACTCTCCATTCCTGCAGACTTATTACTAAGAGTGTCTCTAAGCAGAACTAAATTATTTTTTCCTCGTCAAAATGTAAAGTTAAAGATATTCACTAGAACATAACTTTTAGAATGATAGTCAAAAAATTGCACTTGCTTTTATCACAGTTATTGAGAAATATAATATGTAATAAAAGCTTTGATTTTTGTCCGTCGATCCGGATTTAATCGAATTCTTGAGTAAAATTTGATTGTAAAATTACACATGTCCTAATTTTATGAGATTATTAATTGAGGAATAGATCAATACACGTAGGGTGACTGCCCCTTCTTGACCCCTTTTACAGATCCCTTCTACACCACATGACACTTACAATCACATATACATACATATATATATATTTTTTTTAAATACAATCCTTTATTTCGAATTTCAGAAATACGTCAGCGAATTATCTACTGTACGTGACTGCGCCACAGAATGTACCGAAAAAGGTAATTAAATTAACTTACCACACTAAATACAATTACGTAAAATTATTGTTTAAAATTTCCAGAGGTTTGGGAAACTCAAACGTATTGCTGTACGGAAGAAGGATGCAATGGTGCGAATAATATCACATCACCGAATTCAATAATGCTATTTCTGTTCTTAATTTTTGCAATATTAAACGTAATTAGGCACTAAAACATGTTCTTACGTTTTATTTTAAAAGAATCGATTTGTACAATTTTTTAATATTATTTTCTTTTTGCGTGCTTAATATTATGTTGTCGACCATATAAATTTTTGAAAAAATCGGATCTTATCAATTCCTCAATCGTAATAAATATATTATCCTTTTTTTATTTCGTCTTATTGTGTCAGAAATGGGACCTACTATACCTTTTATTATAGTATATTAAAGTTTGCTGTAAAAATTTACTATTAATTATTGTTATAAAATATAAGTCAATCTATATTATAAAATATGGATGCATATTTAATGTGTTAATATACTAGAAAAATTTGCATTAATTACTATCTATTTTTCATTTTAATTTCAACTTAAAGATAAAGTCATATATTGCTAATTATTTAATTAACAAGTAAGTATTTTAATTGAAGTTATACAATTTAAGAGCTATATTTAAATTATTATTAATGTTGTGTTAGTCCCGGCTTTATTGGAAGAAGGCTTATCGAGGAAATGTGAAAGTGTTACCGTAGTTTTAACAGTCTTCCCGATATTTTGAAAAATATCTAACGAAAAAAAAAAAATTAACAAATTATATCTTAAACCTTTCTACCTACTTGCACAATTGAAATGGTCTTAATAATTTTTTGTTATATTCAATAATAATAAGGAAATAATGCCTTAATGAGTTTCACTCTATTGGTTTATTATTTCGTTACTATTGTTAATAATTTCATTAAAATAAATTTGTGATCTGGAATTGTAAAATTGTAAAATAATGTCACTTTGATTTTAAAATTTGCAATCTTTAAGAAATCGCTTTGAGAGTTTTTGAGTTTGGTCCTAAGAATCACTCATTTTACTCCTTTTGAAAATATGAAGTATTAAATCTTAGCTCTGGAGCTGTGCTCATTAGCTGCAGCTTAAATTTAACTATAGTAGCACCGATAAATTGATCAATTCATCTATTCGATCTGAATGAAATTTATAGTTTGAGACTTAGAAATTACATGGACTGCCATTGAATTTGTAATAAATTTCAATACTGATTTTGCCTATTCACAAATTTATCTGAAATGAATTGAGGTGAGACAAGATTATTTTGGATACAGGATTGCAAGGATTTCTAGAAGAGTGAGCTTCAAAAGTCCTCTTTCCGAATAATGTAAGTACACTTTTAAACAAAATTGAGAAAGCTAGATCCTTGAGTAACAGTCTAATTTTCATACATTTATTAAAAACTTGAATTTTTCTTGAACTAAACGCAAATTTTTTAACTTTCGAAATCAAAAAGGAACCTCTAAGGACTCAGAACCAGAAACTAATTCTATTTCTGGTAAATCGATTGTTTGATACACTTCAGAATACTTCTACGTGCTAATTTATCGAAGTTACGAGCTGAAGGTAACGTAATGGGTTTAAAGTGACTTCAAGTATTCTCATCAGGCCACTAGGTGATGTTTTATAGTGCAATCAAGTACCTTTTGGGTAGTATTCCAGTTTAAAAGCAAATGATACTCTACAATAAAGGTCACATCAAATAGGGTCAAGTAATCGTGAGTATTACTGATATAAACATATTTTAAAAAGAAAAAAAAAAGTTTATGATTGCATTTTTGAGTTTTTGATGTCCCACATGGTATTAGTGGTGAAAATTGAGTCTTCGATGATGTAACAATTGAGTGTTATTAAAACGTTTCGACCAATAGACTATGGCTCTGTTTCAGATATACCATTGTTCATACTTCGACGTTTTACAGGAAAATAGATCGTATTTCAAATACCCTTTTGAAGGACTTATCATAAGCAAGTACTAAAAATGCGGCACACTAGAATGAAGTCAATAAAAGCATGAATATTTTCCATATTTTCATTGGATGTTATTTCCAAAGACGATCTTTGATGAGCAACTAGACAGTTCTCAGCGATTCAAGTGGTGTAAATCGGATATAGCTTGAGAAAGCCGAAGCAAAACATTTACAGACAGGCTATGGATTGGTACTAGGAACAGAAAACCACTAAATCTTGGCAATAGAGCTCTGTTGAACGACTCCGAAATTGAGTATTTTGTTTTTCCGGAGGCCATAGCTTCGATAATACTCCGGTAAGACTGTAACTTTTAAGACTGTAACTTTTAACTTTGATAAGGCTTCCGTAAAACTTGCGTGCAGAGGTTGAACTTACAGAAGCAATAGTTTCGGTAATAACGTCTATAAGGCCTTATGGAAGTGAACACCAACGGTTTGATAGAGTTTTTTGAACTTTTAACTTCGATAAAGCTTCCGTAAGACTTGCGAGCGGAGGTATATCTGCACCTATCTATCCCTTTGCTGTGCAGATGGTCTTGGGTTTTAATCCCACGCTTGAAAGGCGTTACCATCCCGCTCTCCCTTAGTGTGAAGCACTTAGGAATCTATCTTTATCCAAGGTTGAGCTGTATGTCCAGTATTTTTTTTACTCTATACACCAATTTCAGCCATACCGCGAAATCCCTGAAATCCTTTTCGCTCTTCGAAACCTATCAACAAAAATCATTGACACTTGTCTTCCAAAGTTCCAATTCATGTATAGGTACTACAATTAAATTTGGCCATACATTTCTTATGCAATAGCCTACAGTTCAGGAATCGATTAGCAAATAATTAGTGTAATTTATTTATATGAAAGAAGGCTTACGATTTTTCAAAAAATATCTTACAATAGCCCCGGAAATCAAATATGCAATTGATATCGGTGTCTATGCTGGATAGTTATTACACATTGAAACCGATGAGTCGTGTGAATTAAAGCAAATTATCCGAAAATTCAGACTAATTATTAATTAAAATTCGAACAGCGAGCTCCAATTGAGAGTTGAATTTCGAAATATTATTCCAGAATATTTTGCCTATACAATAAATTATGAATAGCACGTTTGCATAATATTACTCATGTCAAAAATCATAAGCTGTAGTGCATATGTGAAATATATCACATATACGGACTGATTTTAAACATGTTATTTATGGTAATGAAATCTGCTATTGAGACACCGAAACCGATACGATGCTTTATGCTTAACGCCTGAAAGCATTTTGATAAGGCATGTCGTCCTTAATTGACATGTAGGTTGAATATCGTGTCAGATAAATAAAGATAATGTGACTTACATGAGACATGTAAAACATATAAATATATTATTATCTACGCGGGTGCCTGCAAGCACTCAAGTCCTTTTCTATTTTATTAAGTAGAATTGGCAAATGATTTAAAATTTAAATAATGTGTGATGCATAGTTTTACAATTTTTTATTATCCAATCCACATCGCTGTCGTTTTCTTTTCACCAACAGTTACCTTTAAAAACAGCTATTTGTAAGAAAAATAGCGAATGATAACCAATTGTTAAACAAAACTAGATTACTTCTCACCTAAACAACACAATTCTAAATCATATTTAATTATGTATTACTAGTAATATTATTGAGTATTAAATTGTAATGAAAATAAAAAAAATCAAACTGTACCAGAAATTCTAAATAAAAAAACAGTAATAATAATAAAGAATATAAAAAACACTTTACTACTAAAGCTAAGTAAATTGATTAAAAAACGATAGCAAAATAACAAAACAAGTTTTTTAATATTTTGTTTTCTTTTATAATTATTACTTACTAGAAAATACCAAAACCAATTCAAACATATAAAAATTTCTAATAAAATATCAAAGAAAGTTTTTTTTAGAAAATAAATAAAATATGAAAAACTTAATAATAAATCGTACATAAAATTCTAAAAAAGTGTTATTTGTTCAGCCCGAAACATACAACCGGCTTATTTAATAACAGTCGGTTTTATATAATACATATACATATATATAATATATATTAGAAATAAAATAAAATTACAAATTTCAACACTAGCCTGAACAAATCCAACATTTTACATTAAAAAGAAAAATTCATTGAAATAAACGAAATAATGTAAAGTAATGGAAAAAAAATATCTAAGCGCTTTATCAATATTAATAATAAAAAAAAACAATTTTATAAAAAAAAAACGATTACAAAAACACACACACTAGAAATTATTATTAAAAATTCTTAAATATAACATTTTAACAATAATAACATTTGAATTCGTTTTAAGCCATTAGGTATTTAATAATTATGTTCGATTTTGTTTATTTTCTAAATAAATAAAAAATTAATTAGTAATAAAGGAAAAATAAAACCAAAACTAGTTAATTAATTATTAAGCAATTCGATAGTTGCTAATTTGCTTCATATACCTCACATAATTAAAACTCATTACTATTAAATTTCACATTATAAATATAAAACTAAAAAATTCATGAATTAATTACAGTAAAAGTTAATAATTTATTGTGTATGTTATTGGTCAAAATATTTTGCTTAAGTTTTTTATTTCAATAACATATTGCGAATTTCAATTCATTTCTAATTCATGATGTAATAAAAAACAAATTAAGATTGAAAATAGTTTATTGATTAATTTCATCAGATTAATTTTTATGTGATACAAAGGGGTAGAGACGAACCCAAAGAAATAGAGAATTTTGAAAATAAAGTTTTAGCAGATCACATAGAATATGTTGTTTTATTCGATATAATTTTTTTTTTTTTTAGTTTGGAGTTTTTGTTTTAAAAGGTAATCTCGAACAAGCATTTCAAAAAAAGCCAGCAACTACCTGGGCAAAAATTTATTATTTTTCCGATACTACCTACCTTTTAAACACCAATTGCGATTTTGGTAGTTTTAAAAAATTATTCAATGTTTAATCGAACCTAATACATGTGGCGAAATTCGTGCAAACATTGTCTATTTAGGTCGAAGAGTGCCGATTTTAATTTTTAGGTGATTATATCACAAGCTCATTGGAACAGTTTTGCATTTCATCAGACATAAGAAATATAGTGGAATTTGTGAAAATGTATAGAAAGGACTTACACCAGGGAGTGAACATCATTTCTTGAATTCATCATGGAATCCATCGAAAATATACATTGAGCTTCGAAATATCATAAAAATAAATATTTAATATTACATGTTTGTAGCTTTCCGTTTTCAGTGTAGTGAAACCCCAACACGATTTCTCCAACTGTTGATAATTCGCTGTCCTAGAGGACATGACGATTGGAAAACATTCACTGCAGAGGCTTGTTTTCTATAAGATTGTGTTGGACTAGGTCCAAAATAGCTTACCATGAAAACATCAATTAATATAAATATTAAAGTTTGAAACGGCCGAAGAATTTAAAATCTAAACAGAAATGCCCAATTCGGTTTTTAGATAAAGTAAAGTACAGGAGGAGAAATAAATCCGATATTTTATCAAACCTAGCCGATATGCCAAAATTCGTGAAAATGTATTCAACCACGTTAAAATCACTTAGGATCGCAAAATACTGAAAAAGATTTTTGGCGATTATACAATAAGCTCATGAAAATAAAAATCAATAAAATACGAGTATTTCATCGGACTTAACGGTTGGTGAAAACTTTTAGAAACCGTTTAAACTATCAGAAGATAATGAAACCGATTTTTAAACAATTTTGTAAAAAGATAGAAACTGATTTATATAGACCTCAGCCATCATTTGAATTTGTAGATCTCAGCCATCATTTGAATATATAGACCTCAGCCATCATTTGAATTTATACACCTCAGCCATCATTTGAATATACAGACCTCAGCTATCATTTGAATAAATAGACCTCAGCCATAATTTGAATATATAGACCTCAGCCATCATTTGAATATATAGAACTCAGCAATCATTTGAATTTGTAGACCTCAGCCATCATTTGAATTTATAGACCTCAGCCATAATTTGAATATATACACCTAAGCCATCATTTGAATATATAGAACTCAGCCATCAATTGAATTTGTAGACCTCAGCCATCATTTGAATATATAGACCTCAGCCATTATTTGAATATATAGACCTCAGCCATCATTTGAATAGATAGACCTCAGCCATCATTTGAATATATAGACCTCAGCCATCATTTGAATATATAGACCTCAGCCATCATTTGAATAGATAGACCTCAGCCATCATTTGAATATATAGACCTCAGCCATCATTTGAATATATAGACCTCAGCCATAATTTGAATTTATAGACCTCAGCCATCATTTGAATATATAGACCTCAGCCATCATTTGAATATATAGACCTCAGCCATCATTTGAATATATAGAACTCCGCCATCAATTGAATTTGTAGACCTCAGCCATCATTTGAATATATAGACCTCAGCCATTATTTGAATATATAGACCTCAGCCATCATTTGAATATATAGACCTCAGCCATCATTTGAATAGATAGACCTCAGCCATCATTTGAATATATAGACCTCAGCCATCATTTGAATATATAGACCTCAGCCATAATTTGAATTTATAGACCTCAGCCATCATTTGAATAGATAGACCTCAGCCATCATTTGAATATATAGACCTCAGCCATCATTTGAATATATAGAACTCAGCCATCAATTGAATTTGTAGACCTCAGCCATCATTTGAATATATAGACCTCAGCCATTATTTGAATATATAGACCTCAGCCATCATTTGAATATATAGACCTCAGCCATCATTTGAATATATAGACCTCAGCCATCATTTGAATATATAGACCTCAGCCATCATTTGAATATATAGACCTCAGCCATCATTTGAATATATAGACCTCAGCCATCATTTGAATAGATAGACCTCAGCCATCATTTGAATATATAGACCTCAGCCATCATTTGAATATATAGAACTCAGCCATCAATTGAATTTGTAGACCTCAGCCATCATTTGAATATATAGACCTCAGCCATTATTTGAATATATAGACCTCAGCCATCATTTGAATATATAGACCTCAGCCATCATTTGAATAGATAGACCTCAGCCATCATTTGAATATATAGACCTCAGCCATCATTTGAATATATAGACCTCAGCCATCATTTGAATAGATAGACCTCAGCCATCATTTGAATATATAGACCTCAGCCATCATTTGAATATATAGAACTCAGCCATCAATTGAATTTGTAGACCTCAGCCATCATTTGAATATATAGACCTCAGCCATTATTTGAATATATAGACCTCAGCCATCATTTGAATATATAGACCTCAGCCATCATTTGAATATATAGACCTCACCCATCATTTGAATATATAGTCCTCAGCCATCATTTGAATATATAGACCTCAGCCATCATTTGAATGTATAGACCTCAGCCATCATTTGAATATATAGACCTCAGCCATCATTTGAATATATAGACCTCAGCCATCATTTGAATATATAGACCTCAGCCATCATTTGAATATATAGACCTCAGCCATCATTTGAATATATAGACCTCAGCCATCATTTGAATATATAGACCTCACCCATCATTTGAATATATAGTCCTCAGCCATCATTTGAATATATAGACCTCAGCCATCTTTTGATTTTATAGAAGTCAGCCATCATTTGAATATATAGTCCTCAGCCATCATTTGAATATAAAGACCTCAGCCATCATTTGAATATATAGACCTCAGCCATCATTTGAATATATAGACCTCACCCATCATTTGAATATATAGTCCTCAGCCATCATTTGAATATATAGACCTCAGCCATCTTTTGATTTTATAGAAGTCAGCCATCATTTGAATATATAGTCCTCAGCCATCATTTGAATATATAGACCTCAGCCATCATTTGAATATATAGACCTCACCCATCATTTGAATATATAGTCCTCAGCCATCATTTGAATATATAGACCTCAGCCATCATTTGAATGTATAGACCTCAGCCATCATTTGAATATATAGACCTCAGCCATCATTTGAATATATAGACCTCAGCCATCATTTGAATATATAGACCTCAGCCATCATTTGAATATATAGACCTCAGCCATCATTTGAATATATAGACCTCAGCCATCATTTGAATATATAGACCTCAGCCATCATTTGAATATATAGACCTCACCCATCATTTGAATATATAGTCCTCAGCCATCATTTGAATAGATAGACCTCAGCCATCATTTGAATGTATAGACCTCAGCCATCATTTGAATATATAGACCTCAGCCATCATTTGAATATATAGACCTCAGCCATCATTTGAATATATAGACCTCAGCCATCATTTGAATATATAGACCTCACCCATCATTTGATTATATAGACCTCAGCCATCATTTGAATATATAGACCTCAGCCATAATTTGAATTTATAGACCTCAGCCATCATTTGAATATATAGACCTCAGCCATCATTTGAATATATAGACCTCAGCCATCATTTGAATATATAGACCTCACCCATCATTTGATTATATAGACCTCAGCCATCATTTGAATATATAGACCTCAGCCATCATTTGAATATATAGACCTCACCCATCATTTGAATATATAGTCCTCAGCCATCATTTGAATATATAGACCTCAGCCATCATTTGAATGTATAGACCTCAGCCATCATTTGAATATATAGACCTCAGCCATCATTTGAATATATAGACCTCAGCCATCATTTGAATATATAGACCTCACCCATCATTTGATTATATAGACCTCAGCCATCATTTGAATATATAGACCTCAGCCATCATTTGAATATATAGACCTCAGCCATCATTTGAATATATAGACCTCAGCCATCATTTGAATATATAGACCTCACCCATCATTTGAATATATAGTCCTCAGCCATCATTTGAATATATAGACCTCAGCCATCATTTGAATGTATAGACCTCAGCCATCATTTGAATATATAGACCTCAGCCATCATTTGAATATATAGACCTCAGCCATCATTTGAATATATAGACCTCAGCCATCATTTGAATATATAGACCTCAGCCATCATTTGAATATATAGACCTCAGCCATCATTTGAATATATAGACCTCACCCATCATTTGAATATATAGTCCTCAGCCATCATTTGAATATATAGACCTCAGCCATCTTTTGATTTTATAGAAGTCAGCCATCATTTGAATATATAGTCCTCAGCCATCATTTGAATATATAGACCTCAGCCATCATTTGAATATATATACCTCAGCCATCATTTGAATATATAGACCTCACCCATCATTTGAATATATAGTCCTCAGCCATCATTTGAATATATAGACCTCAGCCATCTTTTGATTTTATAGAAGTCAGCCATCATTTGAATATATAGTCCTCAGCCATCATTTGAATATATAGCCCTCAGCCATCATTTGAATATATAGACCTCACCCATCATTTGAATATATAGTCCTCAGCCATCATTTGAATGTATAGACCTCAGCCATCATTTGAATGTATAGACCTCAGCCATCATTTGAATATATAGACCTCAGCCATCATTTGAATATATAGACCTCAGCCATCATTTGAATATATAGACCTCAGCCATCATTTGAATATATAGACCTCAGCCATCATTTGAATATATAGACCTCAGCCATCATTTGAATATATAGACCTCACCCATCATTTGAATATATAGTCCTCAGCCATCATTTGAATATATAGACCTCAGCCATCATTTGAATGTATAGACCTCAGCCATCATTTGAATATATAGACCTCAGCCATCATTTGAATATATAGACCTCAGCCATCATTTGAATATATAGACCTCAGCCATCATTTGAATAGATAGACCTCAGCCATCATTTGAATATATAGTCCTCAGCCATCATTTGAATAGATAGACCTCAGCCATCATTTGAATATATAGACCTCAGCCATCATTTGAATATATAGACCTCAGCCATCATTTGAATATATAGACCTCACCCATCATTTGAATATATAGTCCTCAGCCATCATTTGAATATATAGACCTCAGCCATCATTTGAATGTATAGACCTCAGCCATCATTTGAATATATAGACCTCAGCCATCATTTGAATATATAGACCTCAGCCATCATTTGAATATATAGACCTCAGCCATCATTTGAATATATAGACCTCAGCCATCATTTGAATATATAGACCTCAGCCATCATTTGAATATATAGACCTCACCCATCATTTGAATATATAGTCCTCAGCCATCATTTGAATATATAGACCTCAGCCATCTTTTGATTTTATAGAAGTCAGCCATCATTTGAATATATAGTCCTCAGCCATCATTTGAATATATAGACCTCAGCCATCATTTGAATATATAGACCTCAGCCATCATTTGAATATATAGACCTCAGCCATCATTTGAATATATAGTCCTCAGCCATCATTTGAATATATAGACCTCAGCCATCTTTTGATTTTATAGAAGTCAGCCATCATTTGAATATATAGTCCTCAGCCATCATTTGAATATATAGACCTCAGCCATCATTTGAATATATAGACCTCAGCCATCATTTGAATATATAGACCTCACCCATCATTTGAATATATAGACCTCAGCCATCATTTGAATATATAGACCTCAGCCATTATTTGAATTTATAGACCTCAGCCATCATTTGAATATATAGACCTCAGCCATCATTTGAATATATAGACCTCAGCCATCATTTGAATATATAGACCTCAGCCATCATTTGAATATATAGACCTCACCCATCATTTGAATATATAGTCCTCAGCCATCATTTGAATATATAGACCTCAGCCATCATTTGAATGTATAGACCTCAGCCATCATTTGAATATATAGACCTCAGCCATCATTTGAATATATAGACCTCAGCCATCATTTGAATATATAGACCTCAGCCATCATTTGAATAGATAGACCTCAGCCATCATTTGAATATATAGTCCTCAGCCATCATTTGAATAGATAGACCTCAGCCATCATTTGAATAGATAGACCTCAGCCATCATTTGAATAGATAGACCTCAGCCATCATTTGAATATATAGACCTCAGCCATCATTTGAATAGATAGACCTCAGCCATCATTTGAATAGATACACCTCAGCCATCATTTGAATAGATAGACCTCAGCCATCATTTGAATATATAGACCTCAACCATCATTTGAATATATAGACCTCAGCCATCATTTGAATAGATAGACCTCAGCCAACATTTGAATAGATAGACCTCAGCCATCATTTGAATATATATACCTCAGCCATCATTTGAATAGATAGACCTCAGCCATCATTTGAATTTATACACCTCAGCCATAATTTGAATTTATAAACCTTAGCCATCATTTGAATATATAGATCTCAGCCATCATTTGAATATATAGACCTCAGCCATCATTTGAATATATAGACCTCAGCCATCATTTGAATTTATGGACCTCAGCAATCTTTTGAATTTATAGACCTCAGCCATCATTTGAATAGATAGACCTCAGCCATCATTTGAATATATAGACCTCAGCCATCATTTGAATATATAGACCTCAGCCATCATTTGAATATACAGACCTCAGCTATCATTTGAATATATAGACGTCAGCCATCATTTGAATATATAGACCTCAGCCATCATTTGAATATATAGAATTCAGCCATCATTTGAATATGTAGCCCTCAGCTATCATTTGAATGTATAGACCTCAGCCATCATTTGAATATATAGACCTCAGCCATCATTTGAATATATAGACCTCAGCCATAATTTGAATTTATAGACCTCAGCCATCATTTGAATATATAGACCTCAGCCATCATTTGAATATATAGACCTCAGCCATCATTTGAATATATAGACCTCAGCCATCATTTGAATGTATAGACCTCAGCCATCATTTGAATATATAGACCTCAGCCATCATTTGAATATATAGACCTCAGCCATTATTTGAATATATAGACCTCAGCCATCATTTGAATATATAGACCTCAGCCATCATTTGAATATATAGACCTCAGCCATCATTTGAATATATAGACCTCAGCCATCATTTGAATATATAGACCTCAGCCATCATTTGAATGTATGGACCTCAGCCATCATTTGAATAGATAGACCTCAGCCATCATTTGAATATATAGACCTCAGCCATTATTTGAATATATAGACCTCAGCCATCATTTGAATATATAGACCTCAGCCATTATTTGAATATATAGACCTCAGCCATCATTTGAATATATAGACCTCAGCCATCATTTGAATATATAGACCTCAGCCATCATTTGAATGTATAGACCTCAGCCATCATTTGAATAGATAGACCTCAGCCATCATTTGAATATATAGACCTCAGCCATTATTTGAATATATAGACCTCAGCCATCATTTGAATATATAGACCTCAGCCATTATTTGAATATATAGACCTCAGCCATTATTTGAATGTATAGACCTCAGCCATCATTTGAATATATATACCTCAGCCATCATTTGTATATATAGACCTCAGCCATCATTTGAATGTATAGACCTCAGCCATCATTTGAATAGATAGACCTCAGCCATCATTTGAATATATAGACCTCAGCCATTATTTGAATATATAGACCTCAGCCATCATTTGAATATATAGACCTCAGCCATCATTTGAATATATAGACCTCAGCCATCATTTGAATAGATAGACCTCAGCAATAATTTGAATTTATAGACCTCAGCCATCATTTGAATATATAGACCTCAGCCATCATTTGAATATATAGACCTCAGCCATCATTTGAATTTATAGACCTCAGCAATCTTTTGAATTTATAGACCTCAGCCATCATTTGAATTTATAGACCTCAGCCATATTTGAATTTATAGACCTCATCCATCATTTGAATTTATAGACCTCAGCCATCATTTGAGTTTATAGACCTCAGCCATCATTTGAATTTATAGACCTCAGCCATCATTTGAATTTATAGACCTCAGCCATCATTTGAATATATAGACCTCAGCCATCATTTAAATTTATAGACCTCAGCCATCATTTAAATTTATAGACCTCAGCCATCATTTGAATTTATAGACCTCAGCCATCATTTGAATTTATAGACCTCAGCCATCATTTGAATTTATAGACCTCAGCCATCATTTGAAAATATAGACCTCAGCCATCATTTGAATTTATACACGTCAGCCATCATTTGAATATATACACCTCAGCCATCATTTGAATATATAGACTCGATTCGATCAGATTCGATATCTTATCAGGTGACTATTCCTTGGAAACATTTGCAACGTCCTTAGTTGTTTATTACCGAAAACGAGACGATTATATTATCTGCCACTGGAAGACAAAAAATATTGGGGTTCGATTAAAAATCAAAAAGTCATGAACTTAATTTTAGGCTATTAAAGAGTAACCTTATGTGAGTTTCTAGGCAATTCTATTGAAAACCTATGAAAGAAAAAATCATATCGAATCGATTTTAACTTTCATACATCTAAATTACATATTCTACAACTTTATCTGATTTTTAAAGTTAAAACGATATCTCAGAAGATATAACAGATATGACAATATTCGTGATAAATATGCGCGGAAACTTTTTTTCAGTGACCATTTTTTGCACCATATTAGTGCGCTTAAATTTGGGTTTGTCTAGTTAAACACCTTCCAACCCCAATATATTCGTACGACTATTTAGATTTAGATGTTTGTAATACTATACCAATATAGCCCCATGTAAAAGATTCAACTTTCCATCTTAAACTGTTCTCGAAATCTTAAAAACAGATAATTGTGATTTTTACCCTCTCTCAACTTCAACCGCCCCAACCAAATCCCCAACATGGTAATTGTGCCTTAGACCTAAATGTTGTATCAATTCCAATATCTTAAATATTTTTTCAGATATAAGACTTTATTCAAATAACTTTAGACCCATCCACCCTATATAAACCAAGTTTCATAGTTACAGCATAATTTGTTCGTCAAATATCGTAATCCTTTCACCCGCGCATGTTACGTACTGAGATATTGAAAAGATTTTCGGCAAAAATGCTGTGGATTAACAAAAAAAATTAGTAATTTAGTAAAAATCGTATATCTCTCTGCTGCAATTTACGACTTGTTCGCAACAATGCCGTGATAGCAGTAGTGATAAGTTCAAACTATTATAAAATGCTACCCGGGCAGCCCGCGCAACTCAATCAGTTTTCAGTAAGAACGTCACGCCTCCCAATATCCGAGGAAACTCTATATAGTTCACCATGCATCTCGAACACTATCCCCTTCTCAGTAGTTCTTACGTTTCCCGAACATTCCATAAATACCACCGAATATCTGAGAAAGATTTCGACTCAACAGATGCAGTATATAAGCACGACAAAGTTTGTAGCCGGGGGCAATTTTTACTACACAGCGATACTACGATCAGTTTCTAACGCAAAGTATTTGTAAAGCGATTTTGATTGAAAGCAGCGATTGAAAAGTGATCAAGCTGTATATAAACTCGGCGAGTGTTGCCGGTACTGTGTTTATTGTAAGTGAATAAGTAATAATTGTTAATTCTATTGGGTTTTACATACTTGAAAGAAAATAAAAAAATTATTATCTGATGATCATTTAGTATTTAGTAGGCATGGGATCTTACAGTACTAATCGGCTACAACTGCTATAAGTACAAATAGGCGATTAGTTTAAATGGTGTGCGACAGACGACAACTTAAAGGTTTAATTAGTTGTTCGACTAAATTTAGTTGTCGGACTAAATTTAGTTGTCAGACTAAATTTAGTTTTTGATGAATGTTTTCACAGTACATTTTGAATTGAAAATACAAGGTTTTCCGGTAAATACTGTTAAATTTATTTTGTGTGACGTTTCGGACTCGACTGAGTCCTTTATCAAACTCAGTTTGATTTTAACAGTATTTACCGGAAAACCTTGTATTTTAAATTTAGTTGTTCGACTAAATTTAGTTGTCCGACTAAATTTAGTTGTTCGACTAAATAGTGTGCAAGCTGCTCTTATTCTTAAACCGGATAAAAAAATTTCGGTTAAAAGTTCAGGACACAATTAACGTCAAAGATGCGAACGTCTGTCTACTGGGCTTCAATCTAAAAAAATTAGCAAGAACACTATTTGGGAGACTTTTTTGGGTAACAGCCGCGTAACAGGATCTATGTCAACTTTGTAATAATAAAGGTGGGATCCTACATTTGACCGCGTCTTTATTTTAATTCCATGCGACATTCCTTGACACCCAAATACTTATTCTGGCATAATATTTAATATTCTCTGTTCCATGATAAATAATGTCCTTTTTCCCTATACCATAATTGTTAATTGTGAAAAACAATAAGTGACACAAGTGAAACGGAGCTATTAATCCCATCATTTCCGGGACATTAATCTTACTCAGGGTGATAGATTAGTCTGTTTATTCGTGTATACAGCCGGTATACGGTCGGTGTATTTTCGCTGTTGTTGTTGTCTCAATCGTCCTTACATATTGCCATATAAATCGCACGGCATATACAGCTGAATATATGTTTTTTTTGTATTCGATTATATTTTTGTATTTCAAGTTTACGAAATAAAGCAAAGAATATTGCCCAGAATCACCATCCGTAACCGTATTTCGTATGGTGTTCCTTACGCTTCGTTACGTAAATTTCCGATGCTGACAAGGCGTATATTATTGGAAGTAGTCATCCGTACATTATGAACTGAACTGAAGAAGGAATAATTCATCAATAAATGATTAATGAATTATTGTTGAGTTTTGTATTGTTTGTATTGATTCAGGCGAATTGAGATACGTACATGTGTTCCTTCTACGTAGATGCGATCGAAAAATCTGCTGATTTCATAAAAATCTTAACTTCTTATTCTTTTCTTTAAGAATTGATTTTCGTAATTAGTTTTTCTGCTTCATGTACCCTTTAATCAATTCATGCACGAATTTTCACATAGTTGAATTTAATATGAATACGATTATGAGATTAATTTGTGAATCTTTAATGCTTATCAGAGTGTGTCTCCATCTGAGAACAAATCCTTGAGGTCTATAGTTTCAGTTAAACTCTTTATATATTTAAGAGATTATTAAAAAGCATTTTATTTAATGATTGAGCTATTTCCATTTTACTGGCGCGTTCTGAATAAAGTTTCATTAGGAGTGATATTTTCGAAACACTGTTTTACTTTATTATTAATTATTAATAATACATATGTGTAGTATTGTTATCGATTTAAAAAAAAAAAAATTTGCTACCCCCAATTTTTTTTCTCTCGTTTCATGACTAGTAAGCACGAAAAGAGCAATAAAAATTTTCAGTCCGTCTATCCGCCGTACGCTCTACGGCGACCGCTCGACGCAAAATCGTTTGAAGGCTCGTAGCTCCCAAGACCGTTGAGCTATTAAATTGAAATTTTCTATGAATAGACTGGGTAGACCCCTTGAATTGACATTTCAGTGGTGGTGGTGTGAGGGGGAAGAGTTTTAGACTGAAAATTTTGGTTTCTAGATCTAAGCAACCGCTTGTGCTAGGAAGCTGAAATTTCGAATTGGTATAGAGCTTTAATAGTGAACCTATTTGAAAACAAATTTGATATGGGTGAAGGGGTACTAGAGTGGGGAGGAAAATAATACGTCCGAAATGCAAAAAAGTCTAGATCGATACATCCTAAAATTCATAGCTCCTAAACAGTTAATCTCACAAAATTGAAATTTAATGAGTATCTGTAGATACACTAGGAGAATAGATCGGAATCAAATTTTTGGGTGGTGGCATTGGCGTACGGGGGTGAGTGGTGAAAAAATTGAGGTTACGATATCTCTATCAATTGCACTAGAGAAATAAAATTCGGTTTGTGAGTAAAGCCTGATAAATGGTGGTTGCTCAAAGTTAATTTGATAAAGGGGGCGTGGCGGTGTTGCATGAAAGTGGAGGGTATAAGAATTTTTCTAAAAAAATCACGTCTCATATCTCAAGAACAGTGTAAGATAGATCCTTAAAATTTGTACCAAGCGTAGAGTTAATAGACTCCTAGCTGAATTGTGAGGGTGTTGGTGTCTATAGAACGGTTTATTCTAGAAAGTTGAAACTCAGTATATAAATGTAGGTACATTAACTAGAAAAGTAATTACGATTAAAAAAAAATTCAAATATCCATTGGCGTTTGGAAGGGGACAAAAAAAAAATTAAAATAGAATAGTGAAAATAGAATGCATATATTTTCACGATTTTCGTCATATCTTATATTTCTTCTAGGTCTTCTCAAATAATGAATTCATTTTTTTTCTATGGATTACATATATGAATACCTAAAAAGTGTTTTCAAGATTTTTTGAAATTCGCCCCTAAGGGGGTGTAAAGTGGTTGTATACTTTTTCATGAATTCTGACATATCTTTCAGATCTGATCAGATATCGAATATCTTTTCACTTTTCCACGGGCTTGTTTCTAATCACCTATTTTCAATTTTTTTTTTCCTTTTTCAACCCCTAGACCGCATCCCGGAATATGACTCAAATTATGTAATTCATATGTTATTTGTGGAAGCGGCGTAAGTATTCTAGCGCGACCCTATTCTAATCGCTTCTCGAACTTTTTGTTAGGTTTTCATTAGCATATACCTACCGTGTTTACATGGAGAATGCAAAAATCGAAAGATCGAAACATGAAATGTACGACATAACCAGTTTCGATTCGATCTCGTTTCAATCCGATCTGCGTTTACATGCGATTTTAGAGGATTGAATGTAAACGCGCTAGCTGTAACCTACACCGCATCTCAGAATTGAACGCGTTCCGAACTTGTACCGAAAAATTAAAGTTCGCGAAAATTTTCCACACTTTTTTTTCACAACATTTAATTTTTTTGTCATATTTAGCGATCTTGAGGATGCACCAATAAAAAAGACATTCTTGTCAACTGCGAAAATATTCTGTAAGAAAAGTATGGGAGTGTTAATCGAAAATTTCCTTATGACTTTTTTTAGAATTTTCCCCAGTAATTTCATCTGAAATGTATTCTTTTGTAAATCAGTAAAAGAATATGGCTACTATTTGAATATTTAGACCAAACCGTTTCAAGGAAAGAAAGTAAACTAATTGAAACTTCTCAAGATGCGTATTTATACGTGGAAAACGTGCTACAGTCAACTATCGATTGTAGTGCAAAGAAATAATTGTGCATATGTACATGAAAGAAAGGATTATGACGAGCTCATTCACAACCAACTAGTGGCCAGAACTGAGGCAGAACTGAGGAAGAACAGAGCCATATGATTCAACTTGAATTTCTCTTATTTTAGATCCAGCCTCATTAAACCGACACGAAACTATTGAAAAGGATAGTGCAAATTCAAGGATGAAATGTCATTAAGTATATGACGTACAAGGTACTGCATAAAGTACTCGTAGAACAACATAACGGTTTTTTTTTTTTACTGCACTAAAGATCACTCGCTCTCTCTAATTTGCACAAAGCTATAGCCATCACTCATCTTACTCATACGTCAATTTCCAAGGGCAAGAATACTTGAGATGACTTTGCATAGTATACTTCCACTCTGTGCCATCGAAAGAAAGGAAACATGAAAATAAACAAATAGGGAAAAAACTTTTCCGAATGACGTATACATTTCCTGTTTGTACAGCTCCTTAAAATATCCTCGAAATGACATGGCACAGATACTTCTCTTTTGCCTACTATTATTTTCTAGATTTTTAGTTGTATAACGTTTTCTTTTTTATCATTCCACCCCTTCTTTAATTACCACTGTTGCATGGCATAACGTCTCTAAAGAAAAGCTCGTAATTTTTCTAATCCTGTCTCCTGATCTCCACGTCTTTCTGGAACACAGCCAAAATAGTTTTTCGCCTCGGTTGTTTTTAATTTTCCATTTCTGTACTAGTTCATAGTCTTTCAGAATTACCTCCCTCTTTCGCTATTTGATTGTTGCGTTGTGTGAGTGAACGTCTTGAATACACTGTAAAAATAGCGTGATTTCAAATTGCTTCCGGAATGGTGAGTAATCGCTAGATAGTTCTGTATGTGTGCGTATGTGAATCGTGTAGCTTATACTCGAATCTCATCAAAAAGGCTTATAAGTTCATTCGAAACTCAGCAGTGAGGCGTAAGGGAAAGACAAGGATAAATATTGCATTATATTATTTTCGGTTATCTAAAATCGAAATTTTCACTATCCAGCAGTTCTTCTGTCTTTACTTTTGCTGCTCAATGTATCATCGAGTTATCCTAGTCAGGTGGTGATTAAGGCGCTCGACTCACAGTCGATCAAATCCCGCTTCGTAAGGCTATGCAGGGATAAGATTAGTGCGTTATGAACTCATTTTAACAGACCAATTTGTTGGGTTCCTGGTCACAGCGGGATTCTTGACAAGGAGGCTCCGGATGAACTCGCAAGGAGAGGTTCGGCACTGAATCAAGCACAGGATCTTCCAGTGATGAGGCTAATTGAGGACATAAACAAGCTATCGACATGACGGTTATATCGAAGGCTAACACGAGGTGTTGGGGCTTATCACATTGTGATTCGTGGCCAGGCAGTTCTGGCCGACCCTGAGAGCGAGCAGGACAAAGATTATCCTACTTGGAGTGTGCCAAAAAAATCTAGGAAAAATGGTGTTGTCCAAAATCCGAAACGAAGTTCTGTACCATCCATCACATTCCCGAATTTTTGAATTGATGGATGCATATCAAAAAATTCTGAAACCGATTTTTAGGCGATTTGTATAAATTTATTTATTAGTAAGCTTAAGTAAATTTATTTATTTATTTATATTGGAACAGAGGTTTGCAGTTTTTAAAGAATAAAATAAAACCTATTATAGAAGTGAATTTAAGTTTTATAAACCAGAAAACGATAAGCAGTAAAAACAAAGAATAATAAAAGAAATGAAAAGGAAAAGGAATACAAAAAAAGAAAGAATAAAAAAGAAAAAAAGAAAAATTTAACTAGAATCTGAAAAAGGTCAAGAGTTAAAAATAATAATTAAATTATAAATAAAATTTGGCGAAATGACATTGAGAGGGAAGAGTGATTCGGCGGTAATGGCATTACAAAAGAGCTTTTAAGACCTGCGAACAAACATAATAGCTGTGTTTTTTATTCCCGGTTAACCATAAAGCTCTACAAAATTGCACGGCAAAACAACAACAGTGCGGTTACGGTAACCGCACTGTTGTTGTTTTGCCGTGCAATTTTGTCGAGCTTTATGGTTAACCGGGAATAAAAAACACAGCTAATATCAAAACGTAGAATATCGATCCTACCAAAATATTCATTATGAGTTCATTGAATGCGTATAATTGAAGATATAAAAATAATATCCGTGTTGTGGTTTGGGATACGGAAAACTATATTGGTTTCTTGGTTCCGGTTTCCTCTATATAATAAATATATAATAATAAATACATTCAGTTTGGATAACAATATTGGTGAAACTATTTTAAAGGAGGCGATTTTGTGCTAAAAAAGTTCGTCGGTCAACAATCTTCTGTGATGGAGAGATAACATACTTAAATATTGCAATCTAACTGGGTAGTCATTTGGTTCAAGTTTAAATTTAAAATATAAAAGACGAGTGAACAGCTTTTGAATAATAAATTCGATATATCATCAGACCTAAGAAATAGTATATCTGAACCCCAGAAAATTAACACAACAACTTCACATATTAAAAAATGTATAATAAGGTTTCTAGGCGCATATACAAAGAGTACGTAAATTTAAAATAAAATTTTCAATTCGACTTGCCTCAAAGATATAACGAAATTCGTAGAAATGTGGAGAAAAAACCTTTTTTACGGACATTACTCCATCTTTGTATGATTATGATGATTATTATTGTATAATTAATAAAGAAAAATTTCACTTTATTATTTTTTAATAATAATTTATTTATTTATTTATATGTTGATAAAGGGTATATAATATATATACACTATTATTCCTTAAGAACTAGTGACTTAGATTATCACCTTAAATCAATTATGTAAGCTTTTGTGTTAAATTTGTTCTTTATATTTCAAAGCTATTATAATATTTACTGGGCTTACACTAGTGAATAGATATTGTTTAATTTTAGTCTATCTATAATATGTTTTCTTTAAATTTATTGTTTTTGAGCAGGTAATTCAAGTTATGGTTAAAGTCCTGAATTTCAAAAAAATTTACAAACCATACAAATTTTGTATTTTCACGTTTTAGGACTAGTGAAAATAAAAAAAAAAACCGTCTGTCCGCCGGAGTCGTTGTATGCTGTATGCCGATGTTATTTGGAACGTTATATTTTAGGTTGTCAGTCGCGTAGTGGTCTACACTGCATGCCAGCATTAAACGCGTTCCGGAAATATTGTAAGTTGAGCCCAGTTGTTTTTTTTTGGTTCATTGACTTTTATGGTACACCTAGATATAATTCAAAAAACCACTCCCCACCCCCGTACCTTGCTACCACTATCAAAAATATTTTTCTATTCGCTTCTATAGTCTCTCTACATAGTCATCAATTTCGAATTTTTCTTTAAACGCGTTCCCACTTTCATCCCTCTCACCAGCTCCTATTATTCCTTAAGACAAACGGAAAGTTTCAACCTTCTGAAATCAACCATTTTATAATTGTTCGTTCATAGTATTGTTTTTTCCTCACTCCAACACCCTTCAACACCTATCGACCACAGTTTACATTAATTCCAAGTCTCATTCGTGGTTCGTGTGAACTAGAAAACCCAAAAGTTGTTCGTCTAAAACACTAGTTCGTTCTTCTAGTTCGCAATTCGCAAGAAAGAACTGTTGATAAATGGTGTATGGAAATATGATGAAAAAAAATTCTCACTTCCGTCAAGAACGAACTACCTAGTTCCTTTTTTAAAGTTTGCAATTTACGAGGCTTAATAATATGATCTAAAAAAAAGGTTCTCACTTCCTTCGCGAACGAACCAGTTCCTTTTTTTAAGTTGCCAACTCCCAAAAAAGAACTACTTCCACTAACTATTTCCATCGCGAGGGAAGTGAGGACCTTTTTTTTGTGCCTCGCGAACTGCGAACTTAAAAAAAAGGAACAAGTTCGTTCGCAACTAAAACGAGAACCCTATTTTTAGGTCATCACATTTCCCTGCACCATTTATCAACAATTCCTTTTCGCGAACTGCGAACTAGAAGAACGAACTAGTTCGCAAGGACTCGCACTGAATGTGATGACCTAAAAAAAAAAGTTCTCACTTCCCTTGCGAACTAAACTAGTTCCTTCTTTAACTTCGCAAAGGAAGCAAATGTGATGACAAACTACTTCCTACAAACGAACTAGGATCGGAATTCACTGCAAACTAGTTCGTTCGAACTAGTTCGTTCATGAAATACACAAGCCTACTAACTATCGTAGGTAGTAGTTGCGTACGGTGCCGCCACTTTTTGATAATCCATTTGAAATTTTTTTTTTTATGTTTTCGAAATAGTTAAAGTTACACTTTTGGACGAAAGTCTCTCGACTCAACATATGCAGTAGGTATATGAGCTTCGGTGGGTTTCTCCGCAGGATCAGTTTTTTTACGACGACTGTACGTCTTACTAGAACGTTAGTGGGTAAATGAAAATGATCGTATGGTAAGTAAATCGGGCAAAATTGCAATCTGTGCTTATATATTTTTTTAACCGAAACAGCACGTACTTGAAATCTCGACGAATCCCTATCTCACCTCAAGAATATTAAATATTGCTACGAGTGATCGAATTTTTTTCAAGATAGTCCTCCGAAAATGTGTTCATCTTTAAGTGTTGTATTGAAAGGGTGATTGAAATTATTGTTTTTAATTTATGAAATATGGTTACAATACCGGGTTAAAAAAAATGTCACCTGGTATTATTTCCAAACAACAACCTCCAAATTGAAAGAAACCTGACATAATTGTGAATTCAAATAAAATCTTATAAAAATGAATTTTAAGTTGTTTTTAAGTTGACACCTATGTATATAATTTCTAGCATTTCCAGCTCTAATGCGCGAAACTATTTTTCATAATTTTAGGTACGTGTATAGCTGCATTCAAATTAAAAGGTGCATTTAAAAGGATAACTGACTCTAGTATCACTACACTATAGCATTTAATTATTATACTTTCGAGAGGCAAACTGAACTGAAACTAGCAGCCATATAGGTACGACCATTGAAAGATATTTTGCATCCTGCACACATGTATTTCTCGGCTCTATAATGTGCGGTGCATCTGTGCAGCTGACAAGAGTTTCTATTTTAAGTGTATGCTACCCTTGACAAGGTGAACTTATTTAACCTACTTGCATTGCATAAGTTTTCAGCCACTTTGTGCCATAAGAACAAAAGCCATATCTATACGCATATTCCAGCAACATACAAGTAGTATTTATACCATTCAGTTAGTGTACTAAGCGCATACAGTTGTTTCCACGTTTCTTCAGGGGATGAAATTGTTTCTAAGGAATACGACACAATACACAACGTAACTACACGCTGAACAAGGCACGTTAGCGGAGTGCCAAAAGGTTTCAGGACGAGAGAAAGGTCGTAAAATGGTAATTTAATTAAGCGACTTTAATTAATAGCTTACGAGTAGAGAGAGTAGAATTCGATATGTAGTCGGTAGAAGGAACTTCATTACAGGTATTTCTCATTAGAATGAACATTCAGTTAGAGATTGATGAGTAGAATATTGAGAGCATTCGGGAGAACAAGGATAAAAATTTATGTCTAGCGACTATTCAGTTGGACAACTATTTAATTGTGTCGAGCTGCGCACACTCTTATCTGCTCGAATAAACTATTTAGTGGATGTTAATCTGCAAATTCTTGGAACTATTCCGCCTATAGTTACAGCAGATACCGCTACAGGAAACTGTGGTTTAGTCAATAGTATCCCGGGATCAACCTAGTGCAGATTTGGTACTGAAACTGTGTATGCTCTATTCTGAGCAACATATAATACCATATAGTCAAGTAAATTCAGCGAAAAAATTAGTTGTTATCTATTTTTAAGATGCATATAGGAGTTTTACCCAAAATCATGCAACTATTCGATCGAAAGGAAATCGAATCGATTGGTGTGCGCGCATCCATTACCCATTCGACTTAAATTCGTGGCTTATTACTAGTGGCTTAAGGGGTCTTCCTACCATGACCGCTCGAAAAATGAGTGTTTTTTTTTAAAATTCATAACTTCGAAAGTATAAAAGACATTTTTTTAATTTTTGGACACAAGGTATATTATAATTTGAGGAACGTTTAACATAATTTTTAATAAAAAATAAAAAAAAATGGCGACGCTGTTCACATTTCGCCGGAGGCCCTCCACACAAGAGGAGGGATAGGAAGAAAAAATGGGCTTGTTCGTGGGTAGTGTAGCTAGAATGTAGCGTGGCGATTTTTTTTTTAAATTTTGGTGAGCCGAAAAAAAAAAATTGCATTTTTTTCTAAGAAAAACGTCGATAAAAAAAAACTAATGTAGCAATCTTGAAAATCCTACGCTACTCTTTCCATAATACTTCTAAAAGTAAGTATTGTGTTAAAATTTCAGAGCCGAAAAGAGTAGTTTCGAGATAAACGCAAAAGAAAGTAAGCATGTTTGCTGTATCGCAAGGGTTTTCGTCGGTTGTCGTGTAGAAAACGTAGCTGTAACTTCGGCAATTTTGCGATTTGAAATACCGCAAATGGCTTAAAATGTGCGTAACATTTCAAAGTTTTTAACAAAAAAATAAAAAAATAAAATAAAAAAAAAAAAAAATTTCCATGGTAGGGAGACGCTTTAAGGCAATCACGGTCAATGGATACTAGAAGTGAGAACAGTATCTCGAATATTCTTGGCTATAATAACATAATTTCCTGTAAGTTGTGATAGTACTCTTACGCCTGAACCAAATATTACTAAGAAATACTATAATACTTGTGGGGGGAAATAGCATTTACTTCGGTAACCCAAATAGTCCTCAAGGATCTGCTATAATCTCATCGATACATAATTTACAAATCCTTCAAGTTTATGATAAACTAACTTTGTTTCCATAAATATTCCATTGCTATTGTAAAGTAGAAACGTAAGCTTTTATCCAGTTGTTTTGAAACTTTTCTGGTGAGAAAAACAAAATGAGATAAGGACCAAAATCATCCTCAAGCTTTATGTGATTGAGGCCAAAAAATTCACAAATAAATTAACCAGAAAACAACGAAAACCCCAGTCTGATTTTATCTAAGCTGCCTTACCTCGACGTTATGTCATAGTGATTTGCTTGTCTCCTTTTTTGATTTCTTAATGCAGCCTCACTTGAACAGACAGCTCTACCTTCCAAACTTCGAAGGAAGTATCCAATTACACGTAAGATTTGAAGAGATTTCCTTTCGAAATTACTTGGAATTTAGTAGGATACACTGTAGCATTTCACACTATGAAATGGAAAAAAAGAAAAAGAGAAAATTCCCTGCGAAAAATATAAAAAGGTTCCCGGCGATAATCAAAACTGTTGTATCCTATTCGGTACAACTGTAAATATCTCAGGAGTGAAATTGAAAAATGTTCAGTCCTTTTCATGAATTTCTCAAGAAATGGAAAAGGTTCATCTCGGAAAATTCACTACATAAAGTCGGCTTGATAAAGGAGAGGAAATTTTAAGTTTTCGAAATTTCGTACTGTCGTATATCAGCTCAACATGATAAGTAACGTAATTTGTTTACGTATGTGGTAAGTACCTTGACAAATTGGTCCTTTAACAAATACACCGGGCATAGTATCTGACATGAACGAAGGTATAGCGCTACATCTTATAATACCCGTACCGCATATTTCGTAGCCAAAGGGACATGATGCCATTTATCAGGACTAAAGTAGCTCTGATGTTGCGTGCTATATAACTATAAGGGACGACATTCGTGCACCGCACCCTCAACCATGAGTAAATCGAGCGGTTAAGTGTTACGAGATATTTCGTAAATGGATCTCGAACAAAATTGAAATTCTCGTGCAATTTATTGAGACCGAAAAAAAAATTCCGAACGTAATAAGTTCGTGTTGACGAAACTAATTAAGTTCAAATATGTTTTTTCAGTGATTTACAATTATTATGTGTATGTGTATTACTTAAAAGTACAGTTATGCGACGAATATTTAAGAAATACTAAGGAATCTAGGTAAAAATCCCCCAAGAAAATGAATCAATAATCGAATCGAAACATTTTTTGGTCCGTCGAGCCGGATTCGAACAAACTTCTTACATTGATTAAAAAATTAAAAAAAATTCTTTTGATCTAAATTCAAATTCAAATTTATTATGTTGTGAACCATATGTTTACATGTACATTTAGTAGGAATAGTTTGCGATGAGGCTTCTGCCTCTACAACAATGGCTGGAAACTTAAAACTATCAATGAATATTTTGATCTAAGGAGATGTTGAGAATACTTTCAGTAGGTGGGAGCACATATGTTAATATGCACGAATCATTAGGAAGAAAACCTTAATTTCTCTCAGTAGGTTGATGGGGTAAACCTCTTTTAATATAGCAATTTTGATAATGGGGTATTAGTGAATTAAAAAATAAGACCTCTTCTTTATTATAATTGATAAATTACAGAGCTCATCTATTGATAAATTTATGTGATGCGGCGGTCTCGAGTACGTTTTTATATCTCCAGTTCAGCTTGTGCTATATAGTTGAAACTTGATACGTCTATACGTAATTAGATTAGAGCATTTGGGATAAGGTACTTTTTTTGTGATATGCATATAGAGTTCTTAAACTCTAATGTCTACTACATTTACTTTTCCTGTCGTTCAAAATTTTATTGGACGCAAATCTTTTTTCGTAATAAGATTCAAACCCACTATATACTAACCTTCTTGACTTTTTCACTGATCTCATCGTAGATAAAAAGCTAAATTTGAATTAAATTAACTTAGATTTTCAGGATTCGGGATACTAAGTGGAGTGGAATATAATCAAACCGTCCTACTTTTGTGGGAAAAGAATCATTTCGGTCTTATTAAATCGTATCAAGCGTAAAACACCTTCGAAATTGAATTCGAAAATAATTATTTTATCGTCAGAATGATTTACATTTTCATTATTTTAGGAGCATAATGTAGATTGAGGTGTGCCTATTGTTTAGTGTTATGCGGTGTATTTACATAACACGGGAGAAGTTAATTGGTTTACATTATTACTTTTTATACTCTAGATGAACATATAGAGTATTATAAGTTTAATCCAGCCCGAAAAGTTTGTAACGCATAGAACCGAGCCTCGGACGAAAAAAAGTTATATATTATTTTGTGTTTATTTTTGGTCAAAACCCCCAAATCCGTTTGCTGTCCGTCCGTCCGTCCGTCCGTCCGTCCGTCCGTCCGTCCGTCCGTCCGTCCGTCCGTCCGTCCGTCCGTCCGTCCGTCCGTCCGTCCGTCCGTCCGTCCGTCCGTCCGTCCGTCCGTCCGTCCGTCCGTCCGTCCGTCCGTCCGTTAGCACGATAACTCAAGAACGCGTTGACCTAGGAAGTTGAAATTTTGTCACAACTTGTAAAATGGAAAAAGTAAGGCTAAGTTCGTTAATGGGCGATATCCTTCCACTCCTTCGGGTACCTCCCATACAAGAGTCCTTGAAACACGTTTTCACAATTATTGCTCGAATGCTTCAAGTAAGGAACTTGAAATTTTGCATACTTAAGGTTTACAGTGTTTGAATCGAAAGTTCCGAATATGATGCAAATCGAATGAGTCCTTCGTGTAGCAGCCTAGAAAAGTCCTTCAAAAATGTATGCTTTTTACTGAATTCACTATAACTCCAGAACGAGTTAGAGCAGGAATTTAAAATTTTACAGGAATTAGTTTTATACCAAAACCAAGACGGAGTTCAATTATTAGCGCCATCGGTTGACTCCTTCGGGTAGCTGTCATACAAAAGTCCTTAATAAACATATTCACCAATATTGCACGATAAGTTTAGAAAGCTTTCATTTACGACTTTGAAATTTTACAAACATTAATTTTATAATAGTCGCAGCTGAAACTATCAATATGAAAAATATCCCATGAGTCCTTCATGTAGTTGCCATACAAAAATTCTGTAAAATGTCCTAACTTACTTTATGGAACTCACTATAAATCAATAAATCGACCACTATACAAAAGTTTCTACCTGTAAGTAAAAGGTCATGTAATAATTGCTTGTGCTCTCCTCATTCTTTTGATATATTTCCAACTAAAATATAAATCGGAGTTCAGTATTTCATCTAGAGTATCATACGATTGGCTTGCAGCCGATCGTGACTGCGTTATGTTTAATGGTTCCATTTAGGAAAAAGAAAATAGGGAAAAGATATTACTTTTTCTTACCGAGTTTTTGGTAATAAGGGGTGTATTGCCATAGAGTGCTGAGTGTCATTATTCAGTGTCTTATGTTGCTTAAACACCCACACATATATGTCTTGCTTTGTTCCGTTTTCTGGATATGTTGTCTCTAAACATTTCTTGCTATTTTCAAATCTTAACAATTCTTTTTTTTTTAATAAAGTACTAAGAGAGAAAATTCAAGTACCGTATAACATTCATCAACTGCACTACTCATATCCTTCCGTTCCTCTTACCTGGATTACTTCAAATTTAACTTCTATAGCAATACATTCCCTACGTTGAAAGATATGTCCAAAAAATATCCTCTTACCATAACTTTAGGAGTACGAGCCTCTAGCAGTCTTTGCTTTTCATTATGTTCTCCAAAAGATATAGCAAACTTAGTGAATGTCTTTGAAGGTAAAATTCTGGGTGAGAAATTATAATTGATAATTGTTTTTAGACACTTACATAACATACTACTCTTTGTATCTATTGAAACTCGAGTTGCAATTCCATTTTTCTGGGTTTAATGGATTTAATTTTTATGAAACAAAATAATTTTAATATAGATTAAAAATATGTCACGCAATATGTTAGCTGGCTAAAGTTAACTTTATTCAAAAAAGGAATTACCCACGTGTTGTACTAGTTTTAGATCGATGTTGATAGCTTCTTAAGTAGTTCAGCTAGAGCAGTGACCTTACCTTTAAATGAAAGTAATTCAATTGTTTTGTACTTGGCCAGATTTTGAGTTAAAAACAAAACAAAGCAGATCTTTTCCGTGATGTACTTCACTTCGAGCCACTCACTTTAAGGAACGAGTTCAGTGCAGTAGTTTCGTAACTCGTCGTTCCACCGGTCCTTCGTTGTTGTTCCTTTGCTTTTGTTCCTTCATTTTCGTTCCTTCGTTTTCGTTCCTTTGTTTTTGTTCCTTGAGTTCCGTTCCTTCGTTTCCGTTCCTTCATTCGTTCGCGAACTAGTTAGTTATTTTAGTTCATTCATGGTTCAACTTGAGGGGGAAGACCATGAGCAGTGAAGTAGTTCCGGAATACTTCGTTCCATCGTTGCTTCGTTTCTTTTTCGTTCCATCGTTCGCTCGCGAACTAGTTCGGTATTTTAGTTCATTCATAGTTCAACTTGAGGGGGAAGATAATGAGCAGTGAAGTAGTTCCAGAACTCTTCGTTCCATCGTTCCTTCGTTTGCGTTCCATCGTTCTTTCGTTTTTGTTCCTTCGGTTTTGTTCCTTCGCTCGCTCGCTAGTTCGTTATTTTAGTTCATTCATAGTTCAACTCATGGGGGGAAATGAAAAGGTCAGTCGATCCAGAAGATGATGACTAAAAAAAAGTTCAGTAAAGTTGTTTGAACTGTGTCCAATGGAACTGCAGTTCATCAAAAGGATTGAGTTACTTGCCTCACTTACTTCAATTAAGTGTTCTTTTGGAACAGTTCACTCGTGAATGACACATCTCTATATTGAATGCACTGTTTTGTTTATGTTATGTCGCGAAGAACTCTATATCCACCTTTACCTGATGTAAAACTATATCTTGGAATGTGATAACAATTCAGCTATATGTTATGACTGAATCCCGGAAATATAATAATATATAATAAATATAAAATGTTTATGGCGCAACCACAAAAAGTTGTTATCTAAGAGATGGTGGTAAGCTTTTCATCCCAAATGTGTTCACAGTTGCCGCAAGAAAACGAACCATATTGCATATGCATTAAATGCAAACCACAATCATGTCTTCGAGCAACATTTTACCATTCTTAGGAGAAGAGAAGAAGTTTCGCTTCCGACCATTATCCGGTTACATTCATAACAAAATAGAACATGGCCTATGAATACAAATACCGAACTGAATTCTGATATTTGCCCAAAATTTATCTGGTTGGTAAATCTACAAAATAACAAGATAAATTCGACCGTCTCCATGTTGCTTTCATATATATGAGTTTCAGGACGAAGGACGAATCCGACTTGCCGTACAAGAAATATACAGCGTCTTGACCTAAAACAAATTTGTAGGTACAAGTTTTTTCCGTACACCAGAAGGGTCCTAAATTTCAAATAAATTTCCCTTGACATGTTAAGGTACATACGTAACGAGACGACGCGGCCTGGTTATCTTGGAACTTTTTTGGCAGGTAAAACTCATGGTAACGTCGTGCAATAGACATTTTATAGCGATCCGAAAAGTCTCAATACACCGAAACTATATATTCTGGATAGCGCCATATGCAGTACCGGAAAAACTAAGTTTCTTTACAAGACATAAATATTCGGAAACACAATCTTTTGGTAGTTTGTGTTGCGCATATTGTAGGTATTAGCAGTGAGTTTCTTTCGGTTGGCTGCGAGCCAGTATTCCGCGATATGATTTAAGAAGCTTTTACATAATCCGTATGCCCTACCACCAACTTGTGGTTTTAGTTCTGATGTCGACTCCAGTGATAAGATAGGTTTATCTTAATTAAAAACAAGAAGGTCATTCCGACTTCTTTAGGCAAAATTCAAACTAATGTACGTTACGGTGTCGTGAAGAAAAGTTTCAAATACTCAGGTCTTTTGTTTTGAAAATCCGACTGATTTCGAATTTTGCGCCGTATTCATATCACGGGGTCACCATAATTTTCTTGTTCCGCAGAGCGAACTTAACGTATCCAGAAGATCCGTTGTCTTCGTTATTAACTAGAAAAGCGATATTATGTCAAGCTCTATAATATTAAAAGTGGTTCGGACTTTTGTTTACCAGATTTTTTTTTATATAGGAATTTACATATTTATTTTCCAATTTCAATAAAAATATAGAGGATGATGTGACGAGACAGCTTATTAGTGGTTCAAAAACAAAACATTTGTTGAACTGATTTTTAGGCGATTATATAGAAAACCTGTTAAATTAAAAAAAAAAACAATTCAAATATTTGATCAGACCTAAGTTATATGTCGGAATTCGTAACAATGAACACAATTATTCTACTCTTTGTCTCTTCGGGGTTGAATATCGATTATATATAAAGCCCATTTCAGAAAAAGATAACTTCATCTCAATAAACCTAAAAGATTTGTCGGAATTCGTGTAAACTTGAACAATACCTTAACCGTCAAGGAGTTTAATATCGAAAAATTGTTTAATCGGATTCCCACGATTATATTATAAGCATTTATAAGTGAAAGAGAATTCAATATCTCATTAGACCTAAGAAATATATCGGAATTCGTGAAAATGTACCCTTGAGGGTTGAATATCGAAAAATTTTGAAAAAGGTTTCTAAGTGCTCATGTAAAGAGCACGCAAAAGTAAAATTAATTTGATAAATAGACATACGTAAAAGATGTAGCGAAACCGGTTAACATTTTTTAACTTTCTAACTTACGCTGTTTCTGAGATAAAAAAAACCCTCCTCCCAAGTATCCGACTACCTTCAACACAACTTTTTTTCCCGAATGCCATCATAGTGGCTTTATGGATGGAGTCATAAATTGTAGCATCCTTTCCTTAGCTGTTTTCGAGAAATAAGGGAATTTTTTTCATTACATCCCCTCTCACCATCACCACGCTTCCATATGATATACTCTGCTATACTGCTGTAAAAATTTTAAGATAATATCTATAACATTTTTTGAAAAATACTTTATTATTAAAAAAGAATAAAGTAAAAATTTGTTACGTTAGTTGAAACATTTATAAATCGGGATGTCTCTGGAATATGGGAAAATAAATAAGTGTAATGAAAACTAAAAAAATTTCCTTTAATGAAATTGTTTTTTCTAAGGCACGAAAGGCTTACAAAAAAACTTGAAACATGGTTTGCATTGCTCAAACCCTAGTAGTAGGTGCTAATTAAATTTGCACGAATTTCGGCTTTTCTCTTAGGTCTGACGAAATATCCAATTGGCTTATGCCATTGATTGAAACACTTAAATTTTTGGACTTTTAAGATATTCAACCCTCAAGTGATTGTAATGGGGTTCAATAAAGTCAATGGTGACTTCCATAATATGTATTTCTTCTTAACGGATTGGTTCTTACCTCATCAGCATTTTCAGAAAATTGCTAAAATTTTACTTTATTGTTATCGATTTATTTTTTTACATGTTTTATGACTAATAAACACCGAAATAGCAAACAATATTTTCAGTCCGTCTACCGTACCCAAAATCGTTTGAGGACTTATAGTTCCCAAACTCTATGAGCTATTTTTTGAATTTTTTTTTCTGAATTGACAGGGTAGAACCCTTGAAAGGATCTTCTTTAAGGGGTTAGGGAGTAAGGGGGAAGGTGGAGGAAGCATTTTCGTTGGAAAATTTTGGTTTCTAGATTTTAGCAATAGTTTGTGTTAGGAGGCTGAAACTTAGAATTTCTATAGAGCTTTGCAAAAAAATTGCTGATATGGGTGAAGGGGTGTGGCATTGTAGGGGGAAATAATGCGTCCGAAACGCAAAAAAGCTAAGATCGACACATTTTAAAATCCATATATCCTAAACCGTTAACGGCAAGCAATCAAAACTTAGTAGTTATACCAGTTATACTGGGCGAGTAGATTGAAATCGAATTTTTGAGTGGGGGAAGTGGCGTACGGGGGTGGAGGAGAAAAACCTTAGATTACGATATCTCACAAACCAATTACACTAGAAAAACAAAATTCGGTTTGTGTATAAAGCTTTACAAATAAAGTTTGTTAAAAGTAAAATCTTTTAAGGGTCAGTGGAGCAAAAGTCCAGATGTTTATATCTTAAGAACCTATAATGCTGTAAAGCTGAAACTTGGTATTTAGATAGAGGTATAGAAGTAGAAGTCTTCCCAAATATTAAACTCATTTTTATTCTACGGATTCTTTATATGAATACATAGAAAGCGTTTTCAAGATTTTTTGAAATTCGACTTCTAAGGGGGTGTAAAGTGTTTGCATACTTTTTCATGAATTCATCCATATCTCTCAGGTCTGATCAGATATAGAATATCTTTTCACTTCCACGGGCTTGTTTAATAATCACCTATTTTCAAGTTTTTTCCTTTTTCAACCCCTAGACCGCACCTCACGAATATGTACCAATTATGTAATTCATATGTTACACCATATTCTAACCGATTCCCGAACTTCTTGATAGGTTTTCAGTCACAAAGTACCGCATTTCAGAATTGAACGCGTTCTGAACTTCTGCCGGAAAAAATACTAAAGTTGCGCCTAGACTGTTGGCAGTTTTTTCGCCTTTAATAGCGTTATATTTGCACGAATTTCACTTTATATCTTAGGTGCAATGGAATATTGACTTGGTTTCAATTTCACGCTTTTTAGATATTTAACAACTATTGCGATGAAACTCACGAATTCTGCAATATTTGCTTGGTCTTACGATATGCGAAATTGAGACGAACTATCATTTTGTATGCAGTTTCTCATAGTTCCGAAAATAAGTTAGTAGATGTTTTTATTTACAATATGTAAATCGAAATTTCTTTTTCATTTGTTCTTTGCGCTACAAAATTTTGTAGTTGGAATAAAATTAGAATAATTTACTATTGCATCCAGAGTACATGAACACTTTATAACTCAAACTATAGAACATATGTACCAACTCGCCCAAGGACAATACAGACGTTCATTGGCAACTCCGAAACGGTGGAGAAGTTGTACAACTCTTCGGAGAATACCAATCTGTTCGAATGTGACCACAGTGAAAAGGATCGTATCTACCAGTCCATCTAGTAACGAAGTATCTATCGAATCGACTAGAGCTCTAAATTTTCTTGATTTCATGAAATTTCGGTGAAATTTTGCGCATAATTTGATTTGGTAACGTTTACTTAACAATCGAAATCGTCCTTCATATCAAAGTATGAGGCAATTGATGGAAATATCCCGCTGAATTTTCATTACATTTTCATGAAGATTACGTGGTAGATTGATTTTGGGGAAAATTGTTTAACTTGTGCCGTAGGAACCGTACGATATACATACGAGTATGTATTTTGTAGGTATCGGAACGTTATGAATAAACAAACGCCTTTAAAAACGATAATCAAGCGGGAAATTTCCAACATCTCATCCCCAGCAAACATTTTCATCATTTCGTTGTAGGGGGTACGCTCCTTCTCAAAGTTTTTTTTTTCACAAGGGTTTTAGGTCTAATCGCTGGCAGACAGTTTCCTTTCATTTTTCATCCCCTAGGGTTGCTTGTCTCGTTACGTTCAGTTTACCAGTTACAGCGTTATAAACTCTCAAAGCTGCGAAAGAAATCCACACAGCGCAGAAAAAAAAATGGGAAAATTTTCATGAGAAAAAAAATCCTTGTACTTTCGGATACTCTGTGTACATTTCGGATGAACCAACATTTTACCATACTCGAAGGCTCTCCTTTTTATAAATATAAAACAAAATCGTTTGCAATATTTTACTTGTCTTCAATGCTCTCAATCATTCACATCTAGCGAACAAGTTTTGCATTTTGTTTGGCGAAAATAAAAATGTTAAAGAAAAAACAGTGTCCCAATTTATTATTTCAAATTTCATACAACTGTGGGTGGTTCGTTGAAGAAGTTCCTTTTGAGAATCGTTTGTAAACATTCTTAGTATCCTTTCAGGAATAGTGTGTCCTGTCGCTGCCCGTATAACGATAAAATGTCATCTATAGTGATGGCTCTGTGCGCTCTGCTCAGATCCAACCGTTAAGGACACGATAGCATTTTTCTTTCCATATAGACAATTCGTCGGCAGTCTTCCAATTTATAAGTTCTATGGATCGATAGCATGTCTAGTGTGTTTTTACCCGAAGAGAATGAACACCGAAAAGCGGTTCCTGTGACCTACATCGGACTAATATGGTGGTAATTTCAATTTGTTTTTCAGCTCCTTTAAGTACATGATAGCAAAGAACATTTTCCGTAGGTGAGCCTTTTATTTAAGTATTTTCCAAAGTTTTAAAGAAACTGTACTGCTTGAAAGCTGATATGCAAATTCAGACTGGATTATAAAGACTTTAGTTACCGAAAAAAATGTTTATTCAAATTGAAAGTACTTAAGCTCATGCATAATATTTATGCTTTGAATGAGAACTAGATATGTATGTGGAAAAATTTGTATAGTAGATCATAATAAGTTCTTACACTGCTCCTAGATGCAATATACCATACCTAGAGGACCTTAGCTACTCTTGTAAATAGTTACGGATCAGAATTCCAGAATAGCTTGAACGCAAAACCTCACTGCTGTTGTAAACAAATTTTGTGAATGAGCAAATCTATCGGGATTTCCGGTTTAAATTCAAGCATAACACCCAGAAGACCGAAATGTTTAGGGATATTGAGCAATAAATGGAGTCAGTCGGAAATGTCGACTATTGTTTATCTTAAATCGCTGGATGTTGTGAGGATAATGTTTGTAATTCCGTTTTTCATATTCAAATAAATATGTACTAGAATTTGTACAGATAGGTAGTTTGGTATGATAAAATCGCCTAACAGTGGTGAAAATAGTCGCAGTTGTACACAGGAACGAACCAAGAGTAGCAGTTTTCGTGATCTCGAAAGCAAAAATTTGTTGAAGCTGCAGGAAAAGCAATTCGCCAACAATTCGCGTGTGTACTGCTGAAACTCAGTTTAAGCAAGAAAATTAACTGAAAAGAAAATGTAGTATAATGTCGTCAAATAAATGTACGAAATTTACATAGATTGTTTTGTAAAAAAAACAAATTATACTCTTTATACCTATTATATATAGATATGAAACTTGTCATTCAACTTGAAATGAACCTTATGAACTCGAGAACATCTGGAAAGTGATATATCCGAGCAATAAAAATTAAAATTACTATCAAGAAAACGTACAATTGGTTAGGGACTAGTACAGAGCTGCTAAATCTACTTCTGAAATTGGATTTCCGCCAGTACAGAGCTGAAATTTGTAATTCGGCGCAGTAGATCTTCTTAGTGATGACTTCTAGAAATCGGAACTCTCTCCGATCAAACACTAAATTCGATTCTTTTTGTCACTACTGATAACCTGTACACTATTTGAAAGCTATCAAAATTTGCAATTCTCCCTTAGTTCCGGATTGCAGTACTGCATTTCAGTACTTATTTTTGTTATGCAGGTATTTTATTGCTTTCATGCCAAATTATGGCCATTCCGGATTATTATATCAAGATTTAATATTCAGTAACTCAGTCTCAGGTATGGAATTGATTAAATTCTTCACGAAAACCGATATCATGAATTTTAAGTTTTCTGAAATTTCTGGCTACTAGGGAGGTCAGCTCTTTGTGAAGTTATTCTTTAGTATATCTATGTTTTGTGGAGTAGGTAAAGGCGTCATAATGAATGGTATTTTAAAGTGGGTAAATCTTCAGGTGGAAGATTATTGGAACTCCCTTTCAGGACTTAGACAGTCAAAGAAATTGCTGACCTTCTCGAGTAGGAGAGCTTCGGAATTCCTTTCTTTAAGTAGGTATAACGCACGGGTTATAATGGGATTTTCAGGACATTATTTCCTTAATGTCATCGGTAAGGTATCACTCTTACATCTGAAACCACGGCACACATCTGTGTGATTATGATGCCAGTTGCCAGATCAACAAGGCAGATTCTCGGTGGATTTACCCTCACCTATGAAGACCTGTCGAAGACTCCCCTGAGCAAAATCATCTCCTTTCTCAAGGGAATAGATATGCCTTAGGGAGTAGTTCAGAGCCAGGAACAAATGACCACTAAGGTCGTGGTTCTAGAAGCAGTAAGGCTTCTATAGGCTCTACTTAACTAATAATAAATAATAGTACATCTTTAGTATGATTTATTTGTTTGGAAGTTTTGTTCAGTCGTTATCTTTTTTTTTGATATCTGATTTCATATTCTGTTGATCTTTGCTGTGTAGTTCTAAAGCTCTTATGTTTATGTTATGCCAAAACGTGCTCAATATTGCCGAATTATAAGTACAAGTGAAACAGCCGCATAATACACTAGACATAAGCGGTGTCATCGAATAATCCGCGAATCCTATTAACACGAAAAATCAATTGGAATTCTCAATGTGGGTAATTAATCAGAAGTTGGTTTTCCCAAAATTAGAAAATATCATATAATGGAAATTTCTCTCAAATATCGTATCTAAGTTTAATGCCGGGAACAATATCAGAAAATGTTTTGCGCATTTACGCGCATAATTTCAATCGCGAACCATTGAAAATACTACGAGTTTGTGGATTGTGATAGGAAAGCTCTTTGGGAATTAGTGAAACAATTTGTGAATTTCTCGCCGAGTTTATTTGATTGGATGATCGCTTGAAAGGCCGAGTAAAATCTGTTTAAGTTTGAAAATCGGAAAATGTAATTATTGCTACTGCGAATAGTTTGCTCTCATCATAAATGCAGGAATTGTACTGTTTGAGTTGTTTTTCATCTGTTAATTGAAAATTTTGTTTCGAAATTGTTCTTGATTTTTGATTGCGTTATTTACAAAAGTTTTCTTATTGTTGGTATTTATACAATAAGTAGTAAGCGATTTGATTCGTTTTAATAATTTAATAAGTGTCGTAAATATTTGGTACCGATGTGTATCACATTGAGAGAAGTTTCGCCATTACATACAAATATAAAAAGGTCCTGCAACTAATATATATGTGATAATGAAAATAAAGGGCGCGGAAGTAAAATCCAATTCCATATCTAATCAGACCTAAGAGATATGGCGGAATTCGTGAAAACGTATGCAAACCATTCTTGAATTGAATTTTATCAAAAAAATATTGAAAGCGATTTCTAGGCTTCGTCTAAAGAGAGCGTAATAGTAAAATAAAATCGATACTCGACTTAAGAAATATAACGAAATTCGTGAAGAAAATATAGGAAGAAAATATGATACAGGGCTTAATTTAAAGAGGGAGGTTTTTGCAATTTAAAAAAAAATCTAAATAAAAATTACCTTTGAATTTTTTTTCAAGAATAATTATTTTGTCCTTTATCCTTGAATATCTCAAAATACGTTTTTTTATGTTTTATAGGTTATACTGTTTTACAAAACATACCAAAAAATAGCATCCCCATAAACCTTCATCATTTGATTATGAATATTAGATAGTGTTCTACCCCCCTTTGTGAAATATGTTATCATTGCTGTGTACTCTATTTTGTCCATAATGAGAACTGAAGTATTTGGAAGTCAAGAGACCATCAACGACTGACTGAAAAAATTTGGTATTCTAAATTGATACTGGTAGTAGGTAAGTCTACGAAAAGATAATTATTTTTTATCTCCTCCATGTGTCCTTCATTATTAGACTAAGAACTCCCCTCGTATATGCACCCTAAGCCAGTCGGGCATAGTTTTTTGTTCTATCTTTACTCAAACAAGATATCTTTTGTATCAAATGAACCGATATCTAAAGCTACTAGGTTTTATAACCTTCAGTAAATGAATTAATACTTTAATTTTGGTTTAATTGGTAAAGTATGTATATACAAACATAATGATTTCTTAGCTCAAATTCATCGCGGGCTTATCAACTAATCTTATCTGTATAAAGAATGAACTACTAAAGTCCTTAAACTAATCCAATTGTATCCCAATTAGGCGCATTATACGTCTATTAGTCAGAGTCACTCAAAATTTTTTCCTGGAATATCTTTTAAATCCTCTTAAATTTTTTCCCGATCATAAATCGGATTACCGATATCAATATGGGATACTATAAATCATCACTTCACGAATTCAATTCATCAAATTTGATACATTCCGTACAACAATGACGGATCTCATCGTTGACGATTTGCGAAAAAAAACCCCGAATCACCGCTCTATAGAGACTTCAATTGAAATGAAATGCAATAAAATACCAATAAAATTTTGAAAATTTATGGAAAAGAATTTGCGTACGAATTTTTCCGATTGATTTTATTTGAAGATAAATAAATGGGAAATTCGAGGACAGTTGGCATTTTGCCAAGGGATAAGGTGTTCAATAAAATTGGCTCCGAAAACTCTTACGTACGAGTCTAAAGGAAAAGCTGGATGGCGGTAGCTTTATATAGGTGTAAGTTAATATTTTTATTTGAATTCGTTGATTTAAAAATGAACTGATGTTTGGTGGCTTTAGAAATAAATTGAGTTATCGATATACTGAACTGAATTATTTCGGAAGTTGAATAATTGGTAACTACTGCCAGATTAAGGGAGGAATTTTTAAAAAGTGGTATTAAAACAGGGACAGAGGTTTCCTCATATTTGTCCATGGGTGAGGAAATTATTTGTTTTTACATCTTAAATACTAAAAGAGAAAAGTGAGTGAAGTTGTCACGTCCTACGTACTGATCAGCAATAACATGTAAGTCCAAAACACTAATAATCTATTGTAATTCGGAAATGACTCAAAACTAAATCTCCAAAACGAATTAAATTTGCTTAGACAAATTCTTTTGGGACTCAAAAGTTAATATCTAGATGTTAGTGAGAATCATCCACTAATGAATCCCTTTTGCGATTAAAAAATGATTCGCTTTACCTCTGCAAAAGCGAATATAAAAAAGGTGCTCTTTACTATGGACCCCATCCGGGATAAGTCAATCGATCAGACAGAAAATCTGCCGATAATTTTTCACTGCCAGGTGGGCTTTAAAATGCAAACCCATCAAACATTTTGATGCACGTTTCACTAAAAGTCAAGGAAAATCGGGTACTGTGAACAAATTAACAGTGGGAACATGCACGACGAGGAGCAATTTGTACGGGATCAATAAATGGAATAGCCTATGATTTTTTTTAATTTACTTTCACTAAGAACTCATACAATTTGAAATCGAATTCACTGCTTGCAGGAATCACAGAAAGCACAATGAGATTTAGTTTAAAATCGTGGAAGAAAACAGAGAAATTGTACAAAAAAAGCAATAAAATCAAATGTAAAATTTAGAAAGCATAAAAAGAATGTAATATAATAAAATAATGTAATTAATAAATTTGTTATTTTAAATTATTATTTTTTTTTTTTATTTTTAAACAGCACGTTTCTTGCGTATACTATGTAATTTATTAGAAATATTTTCTCATATTCCAACGAATAATGGAATTTATTTCTGCGAATCATAATTTAGTGAACTACACAGTAAAAAATTTATGTAAAAGTACTATTTTTTGTATTTCTACTGTAGGTTTAATGTAATTTTACAATTAGAAATTAGAAATTTAAGGAACTACTGTGCTTATTTGCTATTAAATGTGTAAATGTTGTAATTTCTGTAAAAATATGTAGCTTTAAATGAAGTTGTGCAAAACTCAATGGAGTCGTGTACCCGAGTAGAAAAAATTGAGGCTTGTTATTCTTGATGAAATAAACATGTTACAAAGTTGTTCAGATTGGCCGAGTGGTAGCGTAGCGGACTTATGTGTGTTGGTTCCGTAGTTCGTGTCCGAGAGTGTGCAAATTATTGTAAGTGAATATCTATTCGCATTATTGAAAAAAAAAATCAAAAAATCATTTACAGAAAAATAAATTCGTAGCAGGAACACACTAGTGTGTAAAGTACAGAATCTATTGTATTTTTACATGACTTGCATACATCTGTAAAGTGTAAGACTACGATATAGCATGTAATCACAGTACATATTTATCTGTAACGATTTACACACTATTGTGTAGCGTACACAATGCAGTTTAATTTTTCATTGCCTACTTTTAAATAGTAAAAATTTAATACCGTGTATTTTATTCAATCGCTTGGAGTTCGAAACTTCACACAAAATAAATTTAACAGTATTCACCGGAAAACCTTATATTATTAATTCGAAATGTACTGTGAAAATATTCATCAAAAATGTGAAGTGTTTTATAATTTCTACCCTTTTTGCCCTTGATCCCGTTTTCCCCCAATTATCATGTATTGATTGATCTCATTGATTGATCTATTGAGTGTATGAAATAAATATACCTCTAAATTGTAATGTTAATATTAAAAAATTTGAAAAATATATTGCCTTTATGTTACTAGTTTTTCATGGTCATGCTACCATTGAAGCTATTAAATGTTAAGAGTTTGTTGTTCTTTCCGGTGTCAGTGGAGCGAAGCTCCAATACGAAATCCCCGACTGTTGATTGACCGTAGTACTTGACGAATTTTGGAAAGAACTTTCACTGGAGAGGCCAGTTTATCATAAGATTTTTTGTGTTGGACTAGGTCCGAAGGAGCTGTTTCGTCATCGGAATGCAGAAGACTCTTCAGAGGGTGTATTCTAGCCAACTTCTTATGATAAACTGGCCTCTCCAGTGAAAGTTCTTTCCAAAATTCGTCAAGTACTACGGTCAATCAACAGTCGGGGATTTCGTATTGGAGCTTCGCTCCACTGACACCGGAAAGAACAACAAACTCTTAACAAATATATTGCCATTTGCTCTTTTACAATTTGCAAAATATGCCGAGTAACATGCAGACCAATCGAACTTCTTCTGGCACGAATTAATACTCTTTTTCGCACTTCTTTCTTAGTAGTGGTACATATCGACTTCTCATCCTCTCGTCGAAATAAATGCGATTCGTTTAGATGTCGATTTGGTGTAATTTTGTGATAATGTTTGCTAGTTTTTGTTATCGTCCTGGGGCTTTGAAGTCGAGTCTATTCACTGGTCACTGGTTCAGACTAAGAAAATAAACGCCACCGAAAATTATGTTATTCAATTAAAGAAAGAGTTTCTCATGAAAGTAGGGAGCATCAAACTGATACCCATCCCGAAGCCAACTGGTTGCAACAAAATAAACTTAGGGAAAACTTTTCATAATTTTTCGTATTAACGATAGGCAAAAGAAGAACTCTGCAAACTTTTCCATTCCTAATTAATTAACGTGAAAGTTGTACTTCAAAGGTACGTTCAAAAGACACGTATATAAATTTCACCCTCCGTCGATGCTTTAAACGTTGATAAAATATTATCTCCGAAAAATTGAATGCTTAGTCCTCAGACGTTAATAAAAATAAAAATAAAAGTTGTGAGCCTGATCGCATACTCACCCTTAAATCCATCCGGTTTCCGCAGGTACGGGACTAGAACGACTTCAGAGCAATTTTAGGATAGCGGAAATACCGACTCTAAATTGCGAGAAAAAAAATGTTTTTTTTTCGTTTCAAAACTTTGTTTCACGCTATAAACGAGGTCGTGTTCCACACATTAATTCCACTCCCTATGATAGGGGGGTTGAATAGAAAAAATGCTCAACAATTTACTGCTGCAATAACCGAGGGTAAATGCACTTCTGGCTGCTGCTTTTGTGGCGGCCTCGGGTAATAGTCGCTGCAGTTTCAGGACGAAATTTCCACGGTAGAGTGTGCTGAACAACAGCCTTGAAAATGTTGGTCCTTACGATGCGCGAATAAACTCTATGCAGAGCTAAGCAAAAGTTTGCGGTTAGTTTGGTGTTCCGCAAAGTAGAAATTATGGCCGATGATTTGAGAGGCGAACCTTATGTTTTTGCTTTTTGGAATGTCTGTATGAATTATCTCGGTAGTGGGTTTTGGAAAGATTTCCGCGATCTACATATATTCGAAATTCTGGTAGGTATACACGTATGTACGATTAATAGATTTACCATTTATCAAGTGTGCTAATCCATCATTCCAGAAAAGGAGGGTTTCAATCCTGTCTGAGAAGCCAACTACCGTCTATCGCTTGCAACCATTTCGGGAGTTCTATGTACAGTAGGCTAAGAATCTTGCGCCGGAAAAGTATACTATGTTGCGAAACTGCAAGAAAAAGCTAAGGACTAGAATCCTATTAGCAAGCGAAATGGATTGAGCCAAAAGTACAAACTTTGCATAGGGGAAGCAATCAACCAAATTAGAATAGTTCTCAATGAAGGTATCATTGCAGATTTGGTACCAGCCAGACTTTCTCGACAACACATTAGTAGTTCCAACGTTGGTTTCTAGATTTTCATCCCCACAGTAATCATGGGACATGGGCTTTCCCAGTCTTCCCATTGTCTCCCAAAAGGACAATGTCCCGCTGAGACCCCTATGAGTTGTCTAGATGCGTTCCTGCTCACAGACATTATAAAACTAAAATTTGTCTTAACAAGTTTCGGCCAGCACATTCTAGCCTGTTGGACAACAGAACGAATCACCCAAGCCTCCTCGGTTTGGATAAGTGCTTCCAAGTCATTCCCTTTAAATGTTGGATGGGATGGAGACGGCAAGCTACTGGGAGCTACTGGAATTAGTAGGAATCTTAATTTTACAAACTTTGGGCTGCATATCTACATAGATGAATTGTATCATAAATATGAAAGTGAATGACTTAAGGGGTCGTTGCAAATTTCTAGCTGCCATACATTTTGTATGGCGAAACGCGTTTTGTTTCGGTACCTGAATCTGAACTTCCACTGAACTTACAACAGTCAAATTGTTTACACTTATAGTTTAGCATATTTAAAAGCCTAGTTCATGAGTAAATTAAAAAATTTCACTAAAAGCCGTGATATTTAAGAAAAAGGGAATGATATATAATATTGGTTGATATATGTATATTTAAAAGAATGATAGTTTTTCATGAGATATTTTAATTTGCTCATGTGTGAAGCTAGTCAATATTACCACGAAAAAATTAGGAAAAAAAATCAAGACGCTACGGTGTGTGGTTACTAAGTAACGTGTACTGAAAGTAGGAAAAGCACTACTTTTCAGGAGAGCCAAAAAAGAAAAAATATCTTGCAGTGAATTTTCCACTTTAATAGCAATAAAAATACAAAATAAAATAACATTTCTTTATTAGCTGGTATGTAAACAAGGTCGCCCATTGAGAAAAAATACAAAATTGTATTTGAAAAAGTAGCTATAAGTGGAACTGCCCTCAAATATTTCTCAAAATGTGTAAATCCGAGTTCTTTGTGTGCTTTTATTAAACCTATTTCTTGAATGGTTAACATGTCATTTTCATTAATATAATGGTAGGAAAAAACTTAAAGAATATATTCTATAAAGCAAACTACAAAACATTTTAATTTTTGTTAATAATATATGAAGTCAAACTAAAGTAATTTTTCACGATTTTCATGAGAGAAATTACATAAGAAAACCGCATTTCTTTGAAAAGTTTCATAGAATTAATGAATTTTATTAATAATTAATTGGTAGATATATCTAAAATTTAAGTCGATGAAAAAATGCTTTTTAATAGTTATGCGTTTCAAAACCTATAACACTATTTTTTTCTGTAAATTTAGAATTAGTTCGGTGATAGACAGCGAACGATCTAGACGTATTTTTCACGCCAAATTACACGAACGAAAAACGATTTCAATCGATTAAAATCCTCTCAAGCAAGAAAAATCAAAATGGGATAAAAAATTGTTGCACCGGACTCATTAAGCTTCCTACTACTGGCTGGGTCACATTAAAAACTAATTTGCAATGTTTAGTCGAGTATTATTTTACAGTAACTAACTTTTCCTTAAAAAAAATACTAATTTCTATCAAAAAACCTAAGAAAATAATGTTCACGGATTTATTTTCAAAATAAAAAAGAGTCCGAAACTGATTTTAATGTTTCATTTCGAAAAAAAAAACGAAAGAGTTTTCTGTAAATAAAAGGGAAAAGGAAAAATTCTGATTTTCCTCAATGACGAGTTAGCCCAAGGGGTGTGAAAAATAGATGAAACGGGTCTATAAATTTTCAACATACGAAAACATCCTAAATAAAAGCAATAGATACTCCCTGAAGAAGCAGGACACTCCGAATCGATTTCATATTATGATCAGAGTTTGGACTAAGCAAAAACGAAAATATTTACACTGGGGATAAGGCAACAAAAAAAAAACTAAATAGTTACTTATACTCGAAGATATTTTAGTCAAGTCACGAGTTAATATGTTTTTGATAAGAATCTTAGGATATTATTTTCAACCCTTTCTATACCACTTTAAACCCTTCGATATATTATTTTTGGGGCGTGAAATACAAAAGAAAAGCTAGTTTTTTAATTACTTACTTATTCCAATCACATTCTTCCAAATGATATGTCAGATCAAATTAATCATATATGGCACTGTTTCTTAACATTGAACACCAGAAAGTCTACTGACGCCGGAAAACAACAAAAATTTAAAACTTCTGTGATCGGTCTCTACAATTACTATCCAAATGACTCGTAAAAGCTTGCTCAATAATCTTCAATCGAACATTTTCGAATCTATATAACCTCTTCCGATAAAAGCTATAATGAAAATACTCATGAAATTCATCGAAATACTCATCGTAACGTTTATCTAAAGAGGAACTTGTCCACTGATGCAGTTAGTTCTCGAGATGATTTCGATCGAATTGATGGCTTCATTAAATGTTGAGTACCAGGATGAAAGCCTTCTGGTTCGGCACACACCCTTAAGACCCTTATTCTGAAACCGTTGAAATTTTGTCGAAAATTTATTGTACATTTCCGTTTATTTTAGTCGGTTAGACTGTCGACATATGTATCTGTATATTCGCCATAGATATGACCGCAATTCACTAAAGTAACTGAAACGTTTTGGGGAATAAATTCCGTTGAGTACATAGTACATTAAACAGAAGGTTAAGTATTTCTGAAATTAACGCTATTCCTTGAGTTCCTATAGTTTCAAAGGATTTCGTGTTACCAGCTCTTGTAAAAGCATATAACTAAAATGAATCGGAGCACGAAATCGGTTTAAAGGCAAGTGCAGCTGGAGTACCTACCCGTTAAATAAAAACGTTCCGCATATCACATACGATACGAGTCTACGATATGTTCAGATACGAAAATTATTTATCAGATTTTATGGGATACAGGCAAAAGCTTGCTTGAAATTAACGGAAATTAATAAAAACTGAGAAGCTCATGAGCAGGCACACAGATGATTATGAAAAAATTTAAAACTTTTGGGAACTTCTAATATTTTTCTCATTTTTTTGTATATGGAAGAATTCTAGTTTGATATAAATAAAACATCGGCACAACTGGTAAAGTCCTGAATATATGCGAAAAAATTCTGAAAACAAATTTAATTATAAAAAACTTTGCTTTTAATAAATGAAGATGTAATTATACTCTAGATGAAATCATATAGAGTATTTATTATAAGTATCCAGCCCAAAAGTTTGTAACGCATAGAACCGAGCCGAGTTATATATTATTTTCTATTTATTTGGGGCAAAGAACCCCAAATACGTTTTCTGTCTGTCCGTCTGTCCGTCTGTCTATCCGTTAGCACGGTAACTCAAGAGCGCCTTCACCTAGGACCTTGAAATTGTAAATCTGGGTGTTTGGTTGAATTTGTAAGGCGAAGTTCGTTAATGGGCAAAACCGTCCTACTCCTTCGGGTAGCTGCCATACAAAATATACTTTGAAACACGTGTTCAAGAATATTGGTCGATAACTACCTACATCTTTCAAATTTTCCAATAGTTGGAGCTAAATGTATGATTATGAAGAAAACCCTATTAGTCCTTTGTGGCATACAAATATCCTGTCAAAATGTCTTCACTTAATGTAAGAAACTCAAGCAATCTTTTAGCTACGAATTCGGAGTATTGTACAAATTAGTTTTCAGTGGAAACGAAGTTTGAGTTTACTAGTCAGGAAAATCCTTTTACTCCTTCTAGTACCTTCCATCAAAAAATCCTAGAGGCCCGTGTTCAACAAAATTTTCCGATAAATTTTGAGTGCTTCAAGCTACGAATTTGAAATTTTGTTCCCATTTATTTTTGAATGGTTCCAAGAAAAAGGATAAATATGTAAGAAACCGAGTGAGTCCTTCCTGAACCTTCCATGTGAAAGTCCTTTAAAAACGGATTTTTTTGTCGGTAACTGACTCCGTTCAAGGTATGTAACTAATCGCTGAATATTGTCTTTTAGGTTTAAGGCGTACGGCGTACGGCGTGAGAAGGACGAACAATTTTCATTGCTTTTTTCGTGTCTACTAGCAATGAAACGTGAAAAAAATCGATCACAAAACAGTATTATTAAAATTATCAAGTAATGTAAGGAAAATTTGAAGAAGTTCAAACTAGTTCGAAACCAGTTCTCCTGCTTTTCTTATATTTCACATTTCGCGAGTTTTTCGTTTTGGTTTCACGAAACACATGAAACTCGCAAAAATGTCACGAAAAAATTGCCTCGCACAATTTTTGGTCCCATTTTCGTCAACTCTCTGATGCCGTCAAAAAATCGCCTCCAGCAGAGAAAACTCACAATTCGCGAATAACTAAACGTGAGAAACTCACGAAAAAACCCCGACACACCATTCATGAGAAAGACGCGAATGACGCGAAATAGTCAAAACGCGTTAAGTCTGTAGACGGCTTAAGGGATGTGTCGAAGTTTGTGAAAACGTGGACTGATTTTTTTTTTGCGCCTTTGCTCTCCTCTAGTCACAAAACAATACTTTACTATTAAAGTAATAAAATCCGATAGTCTAGAAAGGCTTAGAAATTGTAAGACTTAACTAAATATGTATTTCTATTGTGGGTCAACAAGGACTATGGTGTGTGGTGTAGTTTCTACAGGTTTCAGCCATCATAACACCAATCGAGAAGTTAATAAAACGCATTATTAAGAATCAATTTCATACAGAAAAACTTAGCTTTTGAATTGGTTATTTTCATCGCGTGTCCTCGCATTGAACTCCATCCGTCTCGATACTCACAACTTAATCCTTTCTAGGAGAATGAAGAAAAAGGAAAATAAACACGAGACGGTCGACTACTTTTCCTCTAGAGAAATCAGCGAATTCAATCTACAAAACATCCGAAAACTTTTCCATTTTCACCAAAAGTTACAGAAAAGTTTATCTGTCAGGAACAAAAGGATTTCGAAGGATTTCATCCGATTTTAAGTTTAACGAAATTTCGGTAATGACCTATTGTTTGAAAGGTAGATTCTGGACTTGATCCTGGATACGGAACCCCGATGAGGGTAGCTCGAAGGGAAATTTTCCCTTTCAAAGTAAACAAGGATATGCTCTTGGTCTGAGCGATTTTTTTCCTTCGCTTTGAGGTAAGTTTGGCGAATGGGTTTTTGTTTGAAACGCAGTCAAACGTGATCCCGTATAATCGGTTAATTGAGTGGCTGGCACGAGCGAATTTCACTTCGAAAAATTTATAATTGAGGAGGTACTTAAACTATACGTACGTATATGCTCGATGCACAGGTGCCTTGTTTTTTTGAAGTTCTCTTGTAAAAGTTCGGTTCAAACATTAAAAAGACCCCTCAAAATGAAGTGCGTACTACCCAAAAAGCGTTACCTTATACATGTTCAAATTAATACTACATTTCCACTTGTTGTCAACTCTCTTGCGGCATTGGACAGTGATTTAATAAAACTAACTAAAATTAAGAGTTTTTTTTGGTCCGTTCTTGTGATTATTGAAGCGAGTAACTGTTGTAACTTCTATCAAAGCTCTGCTTGGCTCTTATCTGTTCTGCTCTGCTTGATTCTCCAATACTCGTCTCTGCTCTGCTCTGCTTGGTTCACCAATACTCGTATCTGCTCTGCTTGACTCTTCTCTGCACTGCTCTGCTTGGTTCTCCAATACTCGTCTCTGCTCTGTTTGACTTGCATCAGTTCTGCTTGGCTGGTTACTTACGACAATCTATGCTGAGAAATATGTTAGTAAGATAAATATCTTCACCCTTTCGTCAACATGGACTTATCTCTCCTTGTATTTGTCTCCACGTGTGGTCTATGCTCTACTCGTCATCTCCCCCTGTTTTCGTTGCCGCGAGTGGCACATGATTGGCTCGTCATCTCTGCCGTTAGTGGTCTATGCTTTGTTTGTCTTGGCTCTGCTCTGTCTGCTTGTCGTTATTTGGAGTAGTTCGTTGTCGTTTGTCGTAGCTGGTTGTAACTTGACTTCTAGCACAACTCTGTGCTCCTTGTTTTGACCCTGTCACTGATCGGGATCGCCACCTCGTCTTTGCTCTGCTTTGTTCGCCTAATCTTCTCGTCGCACCTCGATTCAGCTCCGTTTGGCTCTTCTCTGCTCTGCTTGGCTGTTCTCTGCTCTGATTGGCTGTTCTTTGCTCTGCTCTGCTTGGTTCTGCTATATTCGTCTCTGCTCTGATGGACTTGCCTCAGTTCTGCTTGGCTGGTTACTTACGACAATCTATGCTGAGAAATTTGCTAGCAAGAGAAATATTCTATGCTCGAGAATGATAGAAATTGTTTGGTGTCTTGGAATTTTACACACCGAAAGACTTGTAGTGTTCTTTAATTCTCGCATTCGAGGTATTTGTTATTTTGTTTTTCCAACGAGGGGAAATTTTCGTGACCGTATCAAAGGAAAATGCCACGTTCAGTTTTCCCTTTTCAAATCTCCCCTGTGACTTCTAAAAAGTAATTATTAAGTTCTTTTCAAAAGAAGAAGTAATCACCATTAAATCTTTCACTATTTGCTGACGTTAAAAAAACATTTCCTTTCGGCATTGATCGGATACAGTTCTTGTAATATAATTACACCAATTACGAAATTGTACGAAAAGTTAGTCTGAAAAAATCCTATTCCTATGGACATTTCCAATTAACGTCAGGAATGGGAGAGGTCTAGCGTGGAGTTCTTTCTATTCTGAGCTAGAAATCACACACGAAACTGGGACAAAATGGTAAAAACGATTCTCCCGAATTGCTACGGTCCGAATGAACTTTTTACTTTTTATCCAGGAGCTGCTAGTGGAATAGGTTCTGATGGCAAGCTGAAACCCACTACTATTGACTATATGAAAAATTCTCTGATGGCTTTTGGGGAGGCTGAATTCCCGAAATAAAATTACGAACAGAAAAGAAACATAACATATCCGTTGAACATACATTGGGCGACACTACATATGAGTTCCTGACCCGTAACAAGATTACATGGCAGATGACGAATTTATGTTTCGACGTGACTGACATACTTTTGATATTTTATGATAGTTGCGGATCCGAAAGCAAACAAATTGGCCTTAGAGAAATGACAAGGAAAAATGAAATATAGTGTGGTCCTCTAGACTGTAGGAAACGCCTTAAAAAAGACCCGTGTAAGCCATTATCTAAAATACTTATATGTAAGTAGTTTTTGAGCTTATATTTTATTTTAAATTTCTCAAAAATTTTGTTGGGAGAAGAGGGAACATTAGCCACTTCGGTAAAACTAAAATATATAACCAATAAAATCCAGTATTTTTTGAAAACTTTGCATTACAGGTAAAGTTAAAGGTTAAGATTAAACCTATTCAGAACTAGTCTTAATTTTAAACCTAATCAGAAGTAATTAAGTGACACGCATTTCATAGTCATTTACCTGTACCTATTCCTCTTAATAAGACATTTATTGAAATTGCGATTAATAATATCATAATTATTGATAATGAGGTTTTATTTATTTAGCAAGTACCATAAGCGTCAGCATTATAAAGCCGGCTACAGACTTCTCCAGGGTTGGGGGTTCAACCCCCCCCCCCCTCCCCCCCATTGGCCTATTTTCATAGGGAAGTGAGGACCTTTTTTTTTTTTGTTAGGTCCATCACATTTAGTATGGGGGAACGTGATAAAACCCCCCCATCACACTTTCCTGCGCACGGGCCTGATCATCAGTTTAAGGTATTTGTGTAACAGAATTCTTCAAAATTCCTAAATTCTTAAGAAGGTTTCCACAGCTGTAGGACTGCATCAGGCGCTTACATTAATTTTAGGTTCAAAAGTGGGAAGACTAATTTTTTAATTACCGAAAATCCCATAGAATATGCAGCTAAGCATTGTTGGGTACTTAGAGCCCCAGAGGCTCTAAATCAAAAATGTTAATAGGTAAGGTAGTTTCTGTATCTCAAAAATGGCGTACGCTACAAATTTGAAACTGACTACGTATGTATATGTATTAATTTTTTTTTTTTTGAAATTTTTACGAATTTCGTCATATCTTTTAGGTTTGTTGAAGTATTAAATTATTTCACTTCTCCGTGCACTTTATATAAGCCTTACGAAAGCTCAATCTCAATTTTTTAATATTTGACCCTTCAGGGGGTGTAAAGTTGTTGTTTACATTTTCACGAATTCCGATATATTTCTTGGGTCTAACTTAAGATATTTATATACTTCGCAATATTAAGAGATAATGGTAATATTATAGCATGTGTACCTATAATAATATACTTTCGGCATTGAATAAGCGATAATAAATAAATGTTGGTAATTATGTTAATAAGTAAAATGAAGGGTTTAACTTGATTCTGGCTATGGGCTGGCAATTACGTAGTTAAAGGCGAGAACTTTGTTCTGTCTTTAAACTTCTTGGCGCATATGAAGTTGGTAATAAACAGCTTGAACCTCTTGGCGACGATAAACACAACACTCTACTCTCACTTCCAGAATACTTTTTGTTACATAGAGTGTAATAATGTTGACGAAGAATGTTTTTCATGTTCTGATATCACCTGTCCCTTCATTGCAGGGTAGAAACATTACAATTGCTCTGTATGTACTTCCCTTAAAAACACTTATATTCCAAGCATCCTGTCCTAGTACGAAATTTTTTTTGTACTTGCCGCATAATAATAGCAATAATAATTTAAATAAACATGACCCATCCGCGCAAATTAACATTTCAACCATTTCAACTCCTTGGGCTCCCGTCAAACTTCCCTTAAAATAACGCACATTAAGGATGTTAACAAGCCGAGAGCATAATTCACCACGTAAGTATGTACAGCCACGTTGTTCAACTCCGGAAAACAGTTTACGTAAGAACAGACCCCCGCCCCCACGACTAACTACGTGGAAACACGCACAATTTTCCATTTCAATATGCTTTCAGGGATTTTCTTTCGGTTTTAAAATGTCACTCGACGGGAAATGACAAAATGTTACAGGGGAAAATTCTGCGAACTTTGTGTGCGAATGACACACATCACATGAAAATATGGCGAACGTCAGGACGATAGGAAGTCTGGCACTTAAAAGATACGATGAGCGTCATTTCGGTTAACGTATAGGCCATCCCATGGTGACAGGATAAACTGGCGGTTGGTTAATAACAGTGCCACCGAGGACTTGCTTATTATGTAAAGGAGGTTAATAATTGCAGGAAGAATCTCGGGATGGAACGTAACAAGGAGGTCAAGGGTTGTGATGTAAAAATTGGAAGAGGACTTCAGTTTGATATAATAACGATAGGAATCTGACACTTTCAACTTATGAAGATTATTCTCTTAAGGGTTTATTTTATTTATTTTTTCACCTTATATTCCCTTTGAATATATCGAGTTGAAGAAAAATAATTGAGACATTCTAGAAATATTGTAAATCGCACGGTGGCTAGTTTCTAGTAAGATAGCCACGCCTTCCAATGTCGAATGTCCAATATTTCCACGCCTCCAATATCTGGATAGTTCACGAATACTCTACTTATGATTCTTTTCTCAGCTATTTCGAATGTTCTGCACACCCAACCAAATATTCGCGAAAGCTTTCGACTACACCCAAGCAGTATTAAAGCACACAAAGCTTACTACGGTGAACTGTTTTGGGCTATGAGATAGCGAGACGACACACAGCGACAGTTTGTGCTACGGTGCGAAGTAAGCGAGTTCACACGTAGATGTAAAGCGACTTAGTAATCAAATTGTATATAAAATCGTTTACGTTTTTTAAATTTTTATAATCTATGAGATACTGGGACCGTTTGAGCAATTCGCAGAAGAATTTTTTGCTATAAACTTAACGTGTTAAGAACAATCTTTTTTTACACGCATGCCGTTTCAGAATATTTTAATTTAGGAAGAATAAAATTGATTATTATTATTATTAAGTCAGAACTGTATCAGTATTGGCAAGGATCGAAACTATGTTTAAGTGATTTCATGTTTTCCCATAAAACACTGGGTGTCAAATGTATACGATTTCGAGAACTATAAAGTACTAATCAATAGTAGACAGTTACAATTCTTATTTAATAAAGATTAAATAAACACTAAAGCAACTAAGAAGAATAAGCTTATACAGTTTGAATTGAAAAGAAAAGTTTGTACTGTGCAGATATTGCAGAAACTTTCTTCTACGTAGTACTAAATTTCAGTACAGGAAGAATACTGAAGTATGACGAAGGCTTAGTAGCAGTTTATAATAGTGTAGGATGAAGTCTAAAAAAACTGTATATCAAGTTTTTCACCTTGTCATCGCCTTCCTCCACGTATGTGGAAACGGCACATTTGAGTCAGTTTGCAACTCAAGTCGAGAATCGGTTACATTTGCGTCGATTGCGTCGATGGACGCACTTCGAAGGGATGTGCATTGAGCACGCATGTACCCAACTAAAGAACAAGTTTCGCATTTTGATTTTTCGGAAGCTATAACTTCGATAAGACTTCGGTAAGAAGTGTGAACTTTTAACTTCGATAAGGCTTCCACGGAGGTTGAACTTTCAGAAGCAATAGCTTCGGTAATAACCTTTATAAGGCCTTATGGAAGTAAATACCATCAGTCTTATGAAGGTATGTGGACTCTTAACTTCGATTAAGCTTCCGTAAGACTTGCGAGCTTAGGTTCGCAAGCGTATGCGATGTTTCGACTATCGCCTAGACATTTGTGCTCATCGCACAAAAACAAAATTTAAAAACGCTCTCAAGCTTTTATATAGAAAACCAAGAATTTTATTTGTTCTGTCTCTAAAAATTTGATGATGTTGTCCATATTAAATGTGTCTTATGAAGTTAATAGCTTCTATGGTAGCTTACCATGAAAAAATCAATTAATAAAATATTAATATTTACTAACCGTTAAATTTCTTAACGCATTCTAAAGCAATAATGCGTTATTTTTGCACTTTTGCTACATGCAGGAGTAAAGAAATTTCTACCATTATGAAACTGAGTCCCAACAAATTGCATGCAATAGAACTTCCACGCTTAAGTGAAATCTCGGGGTATTTCAAACAGCCATCAATTTCAATAATTGCAACATTTTTCTCGATCCCGATTTGCGAAAGGATTTGCAAAATCCTGTACTTTTCGTGGCCAAATTAATGTTCAATGCTATCGAGAAGGGCCAAACCATTTCCAAGATAGAACAGAGAACATGATCTGGGTAGTAATTTCGGTCTTTCTTAGCAAACATTATTATTATTGCACCTATCCAATTTGAAATTGCTCTAATCTACCTTCGGGGTGTCCATGTTTACTGGTTCCTTGTACACAGTGTCGGAACACAGGTATCTGCAGTGTTCTCGTCCTAATCCAGACTAATATTTCATATTAGCTTATACCTGAACAAGGAAACTATTGTTGGTTATCAGAAATTAAATTTGTAAGACTGTACACTTAGTCAGGTGAAAATTATAGTTGGCATAATCTCTGTAGTCCCGGAGGGCCTGGTTGATTGTGTGAACACCGACACCGGAATAATTTGATTACTATACTACATGATTGTGTGATAAGTACCAACAGTATATGTACTGGAAAATTACAATAGATAGCCGTTCTGCTGGTGCAGTTGATGTGAAAACGGAAAATGAAATGAAACTCTTGGCCTACTTTCGCCAGAAAAAAAAAACCGTTTTGCTCCGGCAAAGTAATTTTTGTCCACAAATTATATTCAAGAACATGACTTCATTGATTATTAAAATGTTCCATCCGTTGATTATTGAATGGCAACTAAAGGCCTTAGTATAATTTGTAAAGGTGTTGTTGTTCAAAGTTCGACTACTCCTACAAGATTCCATACAAAAACCATAAAAAATAATTATTCTTAAAAATGTATGCATTTTAGTTTTATATCATTTCGTCGCCAAGCAGATTCGAACCTGGTACCAGGTGCACCCAAGGCAAGTGACAGACTACCCTTTGCAACCCTTTGGGTCATATAAAAGTTAAGCATTTCAGAGATGTTGTTTTTCGCCATCTACCACACCACTTCACACATTTCAAACATTTTTTTTGCAAATTTTTCGATCATCAAAGTTCAATATAAGTTCCAAGTTTCAACCTTTTAACATAACCCGTTCCTGAGAAACAGAAACCAAAACTCACACTCACACTCCCAACCCCCAAAAAACTAGCACTTTATGAGCTCAATCTAATTCATCTGCAGTAAAAAAAGGAATAATTTTGAATGTGTTTATTTTTACATTTTTATTTTATTGAATTAATATTTCAAGAATTTAAATATATAGAAGAGATAACAAACTTTTTAACACACAGTTTTAAAAAAAATTTCAGTATACTTCATCTTTTTAAATAAAAGTAGATACTCATCTCAATCACTTTTACGCGAAATTACTGTTATTAGTAGGTATATTATTAATGTAGTTTTCAATTGAATCGTACAATTTAAATGAAAATTGTTCAAATTTTCGTGTAAAATTGTATAACTATGTTTACATATGAATTGAAAATTACGTTATTTTTCGTGTAATTCTACTTATCTATTCGAATTTTACAACGAAAAACATGTAATAGGTATATGAAACCACGAGTTGGAAGCTTCGTTCGATTTTATTTTCTACTGAATTGAAAATGAAACTCCTTAGGTGGCGCAGTGGCTATTGGTGGCAGAACTACTCACCAAAACTGGAAGTGATCTCGGGTTCGATTCCTACCGAGGATTTTATTAAGAGTGAGTAAGTAAGAAATAATACCATGTAAACTTTCTTAGGGTGTACATTCAAGAGAGTATCGAGCTCTGTAGCTCAGTTCTGTAACTTATTAGTGAGAAATTTCTAACCAAAAAGTCAAAATGAGGACGAATTAATGCAGTTTTCTCTCTGTATTCTCACCAAATGAGAAAGCACCGTACTTAACTACGCATTTGGCAATCATTCATTTCTCATTTGATAAGAATACAGAGAGAAAACTGCATTAATTCGTCCTCATTTTGACTTTTTTGTGAGAAATTTCTCACTCATAAGTTACAGAATTGAGCTACTGATTACAAATTTAGGTTTACCGAGCGTAAATTGAATATTACATTCAATTTGACTATTAGGTACTCCCAATGTAATTTTACTTGAAAGATGTGTTATATTTACCTACTATTCTAAAGATGATAAATTCAATGTATTTTTTAATGAGCATTGACGTGACTAACAGAAGGGACTCAAAAAAGGTAGAATTTTAAACATGTTAGCTTAATTTTTGAGTGACTTATTTGGTCATATTTGTGCAATTTAAGGTAATTACCTGTTCCAATGAAAAAAATTAATGAACAAACTGACATATCATACCACAACTACATGCGTTTCGAACAAATAACACTTTTAGGAAGTACCTTTCATGTGATGGTATAAACTATATTTGTAATGAGGAGCCAGGTACAACCAACCCTCCGATTGCTTTTCATTAAGCGACTCAAATGTCTTCTACAGGAAACACAAACAGAATCAATTTCCTCTACGTATAAGGATATTCCATAAGATGACTTCATTGATCATTTTCAGCTCTAATTTTTATGACGTAGCCATCGCAAAAAGAAAAAAAAAAGGTATACTAAATTCGATTTTGTTGATACCGAATAAGAAATAAAAAATTCGATCCCTTCACTTATACGACGAACAATTTTTTACCCTGAGCTCAGGGATATCCTGTAATTGCAGGCGATTCGATTACGTTCCACATTTCTTAACATACCCTTATCTATGTTCTATCAATTCCTCAATGAGTTCTTCTGCCGGACTGGTTGTGTGTGCGGTGCACTCAATCACCATGTAAATATTTTACGAACCCTTAGCTGCAAGTAAGCCACCCGTAATACCGCATCAATAATTCCGACAACCATAAAGCCGAACTGTTAATAAAACATCAGTTCCGGAAAGCAACTTCCCTGAAGGACCAAAGGTTCCGAATAAAGAAGCACCTGACCGGTGTAATGTGAAAATTAATTTAGTCTCAATGGATTTTGTTGTATTTATCAATTTACTGAATCGACGTCTAATCAATAGATGGCGATAGTAGATCGACGACTTGAACAGTACGAGATGGCTCCCAAAACCGAAATTTTCAATTAAATCCAATTATCAGTAGAATCTCGGATTAAATTTAATATCACTCCTGATTTTGGCCAGGTGCTATCGGATTTAAGCTCATTAAAAGTACCACCCGCTGGTATGGAAATTCGAAAAGCAACGGAAACGGTGACATGCACTGGATGCCTACAAAACGTGAAACCACTAGGCAAATTAATACCACATTGTTGATGGTGACAGGTTTGGGTGTCCTACAATTATCGGGATGATCTCTGCACATCCGTGAAAATTCGTCTAACGGACAACCGGACAACCGGACAATTTGCTGGGATAATTAAAATGGTTGAGTGATCGGTGCTTTTAATCGAACAAATATTTATTCGTTTCGCGGTTTTTTTACGAGTAGCGAAGTGGCTATAAAATTATGCGATAAAATCAAGCAAGACAATAGGCGACCCATTAAATAGTATTATTGCACGAATAAATCTAAACTAAAAGCAAACAAATTGTTTTGAATAATTCAGGTAATGCTCGTTAATAACTGGAAAACGCGCTAAGATATTCTATAAGTTTCATTCACTTGAATATATGTCCCATACAAATGTCCTGAAAAATTTGGGTCTAAATTCGAAATACTTGGATTAGATTTTTTTCAAAATAATTTACTTCAACAAACTTCTTGGTTGTGTCCACCACCAAACGACTGAATTCATCATCATCAATGGCGCGACAACCGAAACTCCTGAAATAATAACAACATTCCTATATTATTGATGACTGGTATATAACCAAAATCATTCAGTTCTTCCTTGAAGAAGCTGGTCCTCTCAGGAGCTCTGTTGGTCGAGATCATATGTGAACCAGTCTTCGTACTTGCGCAATAGTGTGAAAAACGTTGCTTTCACCATTGGCAAAAATCTAATAAATAAACAAATGAATAACAAAGAAAATATAAAAAATAGATAGCAATAAATATAAATAAAATATTTATTTTTAGATAAATAGGGTTAAGATAAAAAAAAACAGGTCTACTCCATTGATGAGTTGTTTTAAAACAAGTCAAACTAAACCACGTCAACAACCACAGTTTAATTGGGACAGGACTCTCATATACCTGATCTTATTTTTCACTAGAGATACATACATACATGCGAAGATTTCAATTTCCAAAAAATCGTCATGGGAAAATAAATAAATAGGAACAAGTTTGAGAGACTTAGGTCGTTTTCGAATACCTTGATTCCTCTACGTCTACGTATATGTTCACATCATAGCACAGCATTTCTATTATAATAGTTTAGAAAAAGCATGGCTAAACCGTCAAAATGGTGCAGCTGATGCTTATTTGGCACTTCATAAATCAAAAATTAAATTAAATTCTACAGAAAAATTTGAATTTTTTTATGTTTGCTAAGATTGACTGATAGGTCAACTGTTGTAAGAATAGTCAAGACCCGAACCGAAAAGGAACTGAGATACAGCTTTGCTACGTCTGACGTCATAAACTGTTATAACTAGATGCTATACCAGACGTAGACGTAGACGTAGACGAAGCAAAGTATTCCTTGACCTTAGTGCGTATTCTAAGTCTTTACATAGTCTAGAACTTTTTATGAATTAAGAAATGTCTGTTGATGACCTCGTCAGTTGTTTAAAATCAATACATCCGAAGCCAAGACACTAACCAAAATTTAATACGGTCCGGAACCTTCTTTTTATTGGATCTAATTCAGATAATAGCGGATTTCGGCTTGATGTTAAGTAAAATTGAATTACTTCCTTACGTAAAATTATATAATAGCAAAGGAGAAATGTTATAAGATAAGAGCAATACGCTTATATTTCTTAGCCATAAAGATTTGTGGGGCTTATGTCTCAATTAAATTTTTGTTAATGCCTTGGCTTATCTTGACTTGAAGCTGACGAAGTTAACGATAAAGTAGGTTTAACTTTGATGGATCGAAATTATTACATTTCCATTTCGACTTTGAAGCCTGAAACATGAAGTGTAAGAAGCTGACTATTAGGACAATAACAATATACACTAACGTGAAATAAACCAAGGCGAAGGAAACTATTCGAATTCGACCCAATTCACTGCCAACTTCTATTATTTAAGGTAACTAACTTCCTATGTATTGTTTATTATATGTATTTACTAGACCAAGACGGACCTTAATTTTTTTTAATAACCGTACAATCAATTTGAGAAAGTGTACTTTCAATTTCTTTTGCAAAAATTCATAGTTCCTTTTCTTTTCTGAATTTCCAATGAATTTCATAGTTTGCATTTAAATGCGTCATTAGATAACCCGCTAATTATGTCGCTATGTCATTAAAATAATATTCAAAATGTGGTTGCTTAGCTTTAAGCCCCGTTTTCACGGCGATAGTTTTGTACGATAGGACTTTCTCGAAAGTATAGCACGATAGTATGATAGTGTGATAGTGTGACAGTCTGCTGTTTACACAGCGGTATGTACGATAGTGAAATTAGACATGTCACTTGTCTATCACGTACACACAAAATCACGTACATATAAAATCAAAATTATATTTTTTTGCAATTAGCCACACGTATTCACAAGATCGAAATTATTATTAAATGTTTTTATGTTTTGAAAGTATTTTTTTAACGTCAAATGTCAATGTCAAGATAAAATTATCGCGATAGTTCTATCAACTATCTAGTCCAGCTTGATAGTGCGATAGTGCTATCATGACAGCGCGAAAGAAACTATCGAGAAGTTTACATGGTGATAGTAATGACGATAGTAATTATCATGACAGCAACTATCGCAAAAACTATCACCGTGAAAACGAGGCTTTAGAATTAGTTAGATCTCGGATAAGTTAGCTTTAGGATTAGGTTAGGAAAGAGGTTTTTAATCACAATTTTTTCCTCATAATTTCAATAATTAATTACTACACTTACTACTGCAATTAGCTGATTAATTTAAGTATATAGTTGTAAAAGTTTATCTTGGTCTCTGAAATAAATCATGAATTGTAACACAATTCACAAACGGAACTAGTGAATAAATTTATCTATCTATTTATCTATCTATCTATCACTTTAATGCGTCCAGCTATTGCAATCATTACAGAAAGTATTATTGATAATAAAAGTCTAAATGGGCAACAAATAATGATCAATAATTTAGAGCAATAACAGGAATTGGACAATTAACTTGGACAAATCTAAGATATTGATATACCTACCGAAACAGAGATAGATCCGCGTTGTTCCAAAGAAAACCACATAACACATCCATCTTTTTCACAAAACAACTTCATCAAGTTCCATCCAAACTTTATGGACTGACACTACGAAAGCCACCGTTAAACCCAAACACAAAAAATTAATTTAAATATGTCGCAACAAGGCAACTAGCTGCCATCGTAAATCCCAGGTGATATATGATCCAATGTAAGATTTTAGTCTTAAGTATACGATAGAGCCTGCAGTTCCTTAGACTAAAGGTGCAATTTTTCCTGTGGCAAAATGATAGTCATTCCGACAATAAATCATCGAAAAAGTTGGCTATCAGCCAACTATTGGAATCCGATCGTTAGCATAAAAGATTTCCTGGGATGTCACTGACTTTTTAATGCATAAATTGCACTTTTGGGTGAATAAGGGAACTAAGAGTAGAATAGACAAATTTTTTAAGCCATTTATTCCAATGAAATGGAGTACCAGGTGAAAATAATGTTCGTAATAATTTTCAAGTTGACTGAGCGTCATGGAGAATATACCATATCTAGTGCTTGAATACGGTCTAATCTAATTCTTCAGATGAAATACTGAACTTTGATTTAAATGCATGGTAAATGAAACTCGATTGCTACCTTCAATTTAATATTTTTTTATTTATTCATATTTTCAAAAGATAACAACGTCTATACCCCAGACAGAATCCTTGCGGATTTTCTGCTTTATAATTTAAACTAAAACAAAGAGTGGTAAGAACTTTGTTCATTGACAGTCCGTGCATCACCTTTTAATCAAAAAAAGTTCGAATTCTATATCTCATTAGTCCTAGAAGATATGTCGGAATTCGTGAATTCAGTCAACATCAATTATGTGGTTGGATAAACCCCGTGTAGTTCATTCCTGAGATACAAGAAACAGTTTTCATTCTTAGTACTTTACTACCCATTTAAAATACTTTGGCCGCTATTCACAGTCGTCATAAAGTTGGCTTTAAGTTAGAGCTGACCTAAGTGTCAAATTAATAATACGACACCAAAGTTAGCTTTAACTTAAAGCCAATTTTATGACGACTGTGAATAGCGGCTTTTGTTTTCTAAAGTGTCCCTAATCAGACGTAAATTCTTAGCTTAATATTAGTATTAATTAAAAAAATTTAAAGATCTTATCTGAAATTGTTCTTGATAAAAGAAATGCAATATTTGAGGAACACTTTACCACGCTAAGCTTTATTTTATTGAGTGATTGTTTTTTACCATTTCTTGGTCAATACTTTTAAGCCACCACCTTCAGGAGCAATCCTTAAAAATTGAAGTTCTCACCTAGTATATGAAAACAATCACCAATATTGTCGAAATTTTGTCATGAATAGTTCAAGATTTTTGAATTTTAGAATGTCTCGATTCATTCATTGTCATTGATTTTATTCCACCTGTGAATCGTTCCTTTGTGCAATGGGTCCACTTTCGTAGTTCTATATAAATTCCAAGTTTCCGCTCATAAGAGCGTTCGGATATACATATATTCATAAATTTGTTATCGAAAACGTTCCATCATTTCAATCCACACTCCAAAAAGGAAATAATTTGAAGGACTTGAACTCGGTGGCGTCTCGTAAATTCTTAGGGTAGGTGCGATCATGAAATTTAGGTAATGCGATGATCAAAGAAAGTGAGTTTCACTCAGGAATAAGATATCGATTGATGAATTTCAGGAATTTAGGAGCATTTAAAGACCTTGGGATCTTCGTACCAACAAATCAACTTACGACACTCTTGATTCCTTCAGTATGTTTCTGTGCTTTTTATGTCGGTTGTCATTTCTCATATATTCTAAGTTATTTTTTATTTATATTTCATATTCAAATTAATTTATGTGTTTCTATTTATTCTGTTTTACTATTCCACTCTTCACGGTGGTGGTAACAATTGTGTCAGTTACTTTTTAAATTCCATGCGATACCGTAGTTCCCACGAAACTGATACTTTTATTTCTTTTCTTTTCGCTCTTTGCGTGCCATAACAGAAAAACCTAACCTCTTCTTCTTTCCGGTTGTCAGAAAACAAGCCACTATCAGCTGGTTTCGTTTTGTGTAGTACCATCTGTCAATTGTAGCTCAGTTATGTAACTCATGAATGAGCAATTTCTTACCAAAAAGTCAAAATGAGGACGAATAATTGCAGTTTTCTCTCTGTATTCTCATCAAATGAGAAAGCACCGTACTTGACTACGCATTTGGCAATCTTTCATTTCTCATTTGGTGAGAATACAGAGAGAAACCTGCATTAATTCGTCCTCATTTTGACTCTTTGGTGAGAAATTTCTCATTCATAAGTTACAGAACTGAGCTACAGAGTACGATTATGAGCTCAGTGTAACGCAATAGTAATGCCACAACTAAAACAGTGAGCTCACCAATAGATGACACAGCATACAACATACATAATGTAAACTGAGTGTGCACTTAGGTGCTTACATATTGAATATTAAAAAGTATTCGTATATATTGTCAATTGCTCCATGAGTGCACAAATCGGAGAAAGCTGATTGGATTTAGCTATGTACATCCCAAACTTATTTTCTAAAGTTAATTAGTAACCATACTCTTATCGAATATCCTGCTAGAAATCACGACGCGATAACTAAATATACAGTAAAGTAGATCTGTTTTATTAAATCACCATAATAACTATACGATTTTTTTTAATAAGTATATCCTTACTCAAGGATTGCAGGCATGGCTCCTATCCTTGACCGCAGACAACCAACATATGCCTGTATCAATCCTCAAGTCCATAAGCACTTTCGCTGACGTTATATCATCAGCAAATATGGTAGTCTCTATTGCACAAAACATCGGTTATATCATTTCGAGTTAAACGAGATATGTATGTTGCCGGTGAAGGAGTCGACATGAAGGAAAGGTTCAGAAAAAAAAATCCTTTTTTTGGCAACCTGCCAACAGAGATCCCAAAGTGAAACGAAATTCATCCGAGATGCGACCAAAAATCCTCCCACCAGGAACTTTGGGCCTCTACTCCAAGGGTGTATCGCAGCTCTGAGAAAAGGATGCCTTTGAAAATTCTTGAATAGACGTAATAAGTTCACGGGGACGGCTGGAAGCACAGGATTCCTCGCAAAAGGATATAGCAAAAGAGGGAAAAAAAATTGTTCGTAAAGGAGAAAAATATTAGAAGTTTCAGGCACTTTGTACAACTAAAACTTGAATAGTTCTGAAATTTCCGGAAGAATTTAATCGTGGTGCATCGTTATCAATTTTATTAAATTTTTTGTTTGAACGATTTCCCGGACAAGTAAGTGTCTTGTTTTCGTGTACAGACCTATTCCATTTATAGACAACTTCGCCTTTTCCGAAGATTGAACTTTCTAAATTACATTACCGAAATGGTTGATTTCAGCTTCGATAGAATATCAAAGAGAAGTTATATCCAATTTACGTCAATTATTCCAACAGACCGTTGTTGAACCGATCAATTGGAACTTTAACATGACGCTTCATTAAATCATCGGCGAAAATTTATTAGTTCCAATTGAAATTCCAGCATGAAGAAAATGAAATCCATCTTGCGGAATTGGAGCGTTTCTGTTGATTGATTTGTAAAGTCCTTGGTGGCGAGAAGACAGTCCTTCAAAGGAACAAACTTTACTTGAGTTGTCATGAGAGGTGAACTGTTCTCGTAAAGCGAACAATACTTACTATAAATAAAAGTCAGAGGAATGTTGTGCTATAGTCGGTATCGATATATAATTCAATTTGGCCAATCGATTTGTTCCCTTTCGATAGCGAGAACCGTGTTGACGTTGATATAGGAGATGTCTGTAGGCAACTTAAAATGCTATGAATCTTCTGTTCCGGCAAACTGCAATATAACGTTCGATAGAAGTTCGCCTTCTTATCCTTCAAGTCTTTTGTCGAACTTTGTTTTCAGTGGAAATAAACCACTATAGAGAAGTTAGCTTTTAATATAGTGCACCGGATAGTAAATGAAGGATAAAAAAAATGAGTTCTGAAAATAGGATTAAATCGACGAAGACATTGTACCCCGAATGAATTGGCTTATCGTAATCCACTTATGTTTAAATGACGCTGGAAGTTAATTTTAAAATGGTGAACTAGCATCATCGTTGGATACTTTACCAGAATTATAGATGCACTGAGTTCAAAGCAGATTTTTGTTGTTGCTATTTTGCTCTTGAAAAGAATATCCCTGAAAGTTGAAACTTGATTAATTATATTATTAAGCTTGCAGATGAGACTCTACGGTCTGGCAGCAAGGACAATGAGGTCGAGGTATAGCTTATTAGTCTTGGTCTAAAGAAAATATTATAGTAGAAACATTATCAGAACCTCATGAAGGACTCTGATGTGGAAAAGGAATCACATAGCTCTAAAATAATAAATTCAAAATTTTTTTTATGTATGCATTTATTGTTATGAAAATTAAGAAAAAGCTTGTATTTTACTATCTCTTTATATAAAAATGAATGTGTGTTTAAATCACTCATCCGATTGCGATGAAACTTTGATGATTTGAAGGGGATACAAAGCCCGTGATGGTGTATGGGTTAGCAAGATAATTTAACAGTTGGTGGTTCACGAGTTATTTCAACGTTTGAGTGTATTTCATATGATATAGCGGCAGTTCGTTCGTTTTCGGTGTACATATTAGTTATGTGTTCCTATTACGAAATGGTGAAGTTGGACAATGGATGGTGGATAGAGGATAGTGGATAGTGGATAGAGAGCGGAGGATAGAAGATGGAGGATGTGAGATGGTGGATAGTAGATAGAGAATGGAGAATGGAGGATGGAGGATGGGGGATGGTGAATAGAAGATAGAGAATGGAGGATGTAGGATGGTGGTGGGTCGTGGATAAAGAATGGAAGATGGCGTATGGTGCATAAAGGAAAGAAGATAGTGGATGGAGTATGCATGATGGTAATGGAGGAAAAATGGAGGATAAAGGATGGGGGATGGTGGATGGAGGATTGTGGGTAGAGGATGGAGTAACGGACGAAATGTGAGCAACTAGAGTAAAAGAAGTATCGGGAGAAACAGGAGAAATGAGCAACGGGAGAAACTGGAGCAACTAGAAAAACAAGAGCAATGGATGAACGGGAGAAACGAGAGAAACAGAACCAATGGATCAACCGGAGAAACGGGATCAACGAGAAAGTCGTGAGTAACAGGGACGATGGAACAAAAGAGAGTAGCGAGCGTAGCCGTGGTGCGCGGGTAGTACCCAAATAAAATTGCCATAAAAAATTAATATTAATTTATTTTTATACTACCAACAGACTTTTCCCTCGAAAATTTTTTTTCTTACCTTTACCAAGGATTAGTTTTAAATGCTGCCAGATAGTATGTACGTTCCGGCTATTATCAGGTTAGTATATTCCAGATTCTTGAAAACAAACGAGAAGCAAAAAGCGTAGAAGTTGTGTTTTTGGACTGTAACATAAAGAACAAACTTAATCTCGTATATCTAATCCCGAAAAAGATTTAATGCTTGTGTTAATATTTGAAACAAAGGATTTGCTCTTTGTTGCAGGTCCAGCAACGTGCAGATGTTCATTTTAAGAGCACATAAAGAAACTATTAACAGTCGTATATTTTCGAGGATTTGGCTTACAGTTTGGTTTGGTGGCTTAGATTTAAAACCCTCAGTTTTTAGCGTGTAATTCACTAAAATGAACAAAGTTAATGCTCGGCTGGGAATTTTAAGCTTATTTAAAACGTAAATCCACTACATTAAGCAATAGCTGAACCATTTTTTGTTCATGAATTAAGCGTGTACTAGCCCTTTGATAATCACTCCCGGATTGAGAAATTCCACAAATGTAGGTTCCTGCCTGCCCATAGATTTTCGAAAGCAAATTGTAATGGAAACCAGGATAAACATTTATAAAAAATGAGAAATGAGGTCAACAAGCCCAAAAGGATTTGAAAAAAAAAAAACTGTAATTTAAAACTTAAACACTCTCTAGGAAAAAGGATCTGTGATGAGAATTAATGGTGGAAACTGTTCGCAAGCAAAGGGACCATGGGGAATGATTATCCTGAAACTCGCAAGATGAATTTTTTTTCACCACCATCGGGTTTCTTATACCTTTCACCGTTTGTCTGGCAATATTTTCCCAATTGAATAATACTATATTGCATTGCTCTCGCTAGAAATACGGTTTCGAACGATTGCAATCCAGTTCAGTTGAACTAGATGAATTTTGTTCGACTTTTACGTATAAACTACTGCGACTATTTATGCATAGTAAAAAAAATCATTCCACTAGCGACTTGACCATATGAAAGTCCTTTAAAATTTGGTGTTTTTTTCTATCCGAACGAACGTTAATTTTGTTAGCACCTAGCTATGCAACGTTAAGTTAATTTCATAAACAATAAGCCTTCATAAACCGTAAACTGAATTTAATAAATTGTTTTAAGTTTTTTTCTTTTAGTACTTGATCGTGTAGAATTGAAAAAAAAACATTAATTGGACATAATATCTTATATGACACAATTCAAACTATTATGTCGAGTTTAAAGGGTCTTTTTTATTTGGAAACTTTCCAACGTCTATCTATTCTCTTTCAAACACGAACTCAATTGATTATACTTAAGCCGATTGAAAGCGCTTTAAATAACAAAATCTTTTACGGATTTTCACATTGTGTACAGGCTCCTTTCGATTCAGGGAGCACTAAATAAGGTCAACTCTCCCGATTTCATTCTGTTCAGAAATTTAGAAAATCATTGGACTTGTTTAAATGTTAAAGTTTTCAATAGACCATGTCGAAAATGTTAAAGTTTACCATGTTACGTAAATTTTATTTTAGCTTTCGGTTTAAATTTCATTTTATAGTCAGGAGTAGTCAGCAAAGAGAAGGGTTAATTGCAGCAGAGAATGAGAATGCAATGATTACATACTTTTTGTGTAAAAATCCATTCAATTTTTGCGAAAATTGCCCCTTTAATTCAGATTTATGATTATACAGTAAGATCACAAAACATAATCTCAAAATCATCATCATCAATAGCGCGACAGCCCGAATACTGGTCTAAAACAGGAACTGTATTAAATTCAATTTAATTGATTAAATTAAATTTAATTGATTAAATTAAATTTAATTGAATTTAATTGTCAATGATATTAAGGTTACTGATTCGGAAACTAATATACAATTATTGCACCACAAAATTTGTCTTATTTAACAAACCTGACGTCATGGTGTCACGTAGACTGAAATAAATTTTCAAAAATTTGCTTATTCTGGTGTAATATTACACAGTATTTAAAGTAAAATTACACTATGCTTGAATTTACTTTATAAGTGACGTGTAATATAATCACGACGGCTAAATTTACTGTTTTATGGAAGTAATTGTCCAACATATTGCATACTATTACCTATTTGTGCGCTAAACTCGATAATAATAATCTTGAAGTAATGCTAGAGTTACTTCATTGCGAGACCAACAGAACTCTAGGAGGTGAGGTGGTCAACTACACGCTCGTCCGTGATTATTACCCCGATTTTAACTCAGGTACTCATTTCCAGCTGAGTGAACTGGTAGTCCGGCACCCAATCCCATTTTCGAAAATTACTTGTCGCCAAGCAGATTCGAACCTGGTACCAAGTGCACCGAAGGCAAGTGCTCTAGCCACTAAGCCACCCAGACTACGAAAAATCGATAATACGTAGAATTATATAGATCATGTATTTTTCCACTAAGGTACTTATGCTTTATTGACAGAGTATTCTTACAAACTGTTTTTGGAGTGTGAGAAACTCTCTCTCTCTAAAACAACTCCCTCCCACCTCGCCTCTCACACCCCTACAAGAAAAGACCATTTTAAGGAATCAAACAGCCTATATATGTACCTACGTAAAAAATACTGATCTTTGTTTTTCCTTTTTCAGTGTCTACTTGTCCTAAAACCTATAAAATGGAGGATATGTTTTTTTTTATTTAAATATTGATCACAATACTACTCTAATAAAATAAAAGTAAAGTAATAGGTTCTTGATATTGACAATGTTTGATCTCATACGTGTATTTAGAAAATTACTATAGTGGATAAAGCCTTAAGTTTGGGCCTTACATGATTAGTTGTAATTGTGTCAATGTTAAAGCTCATTGATCATTGAATGCGAATGATCTTTCCTTCAATGATCATTCGAGAGCGTCGTCTGTCTAGGATATGAGAATAGTACACAGAACTCTTCAAGAAGTGTTTGTTGTTGTTTTTCAAATAAAAATTAACTTTTGTAGTTTTTCTAGAAATAAGATTGCAGACCGCCCATGTGATCTAGCAAGATTCAAGCCTATTATATTGTAAGTCAACAAGACATTAGAAACTTAGTTGGACTTTAGGGTAATGTCAAGATGGATCACTTTCGAATATTTTGATCGGCCAGAAAACCCAAATTCTAAAGTAAGTGAATTCAAAATAATAAAAAAACGGCCAACTATACTTTACTTTAACTTTACCATTTTGTTGGTAAGAGTCGTTCGAAACGTGTTTATTGCTAAGATACGGTGTAGGTTACTACTCGACTGAGAACCTAGAAAATAACGTTCCAAATAGCCTCCTAATTACACTTTAGGTTGTCAGTAGTTTTTATTACTCTAGTAGCATATCTACATATAGGTACTTTTTTTCAACTTTCTAGCATAAGCCGTTTCTGAGATATGAAAAACCATCCCTCCTCGTACCTTGCTAACCCTATCAAAACTGTTTAATCAAAATCATTTCCTGGGATGTCTCTATGCTAGATCTATGTAGTTTTAAATTTTAAGCTTTCTATTCTTTGCGGCTTTCGAGAAATTAAAATCAGAATTTTGCGTTGCCATCCCTCTCACCATCATTCACTGAACCACTATACCCTCGAAAATATACTGTGCCCCACTTCCACGCTTCACGCCCCCCGCCCCCTTCAAAAGTTTTACATTCAGTGGACTTCACTAGTAGTTCTATACACAGAAACCAAATTTTATCTTCCTGGGATAATTGAGTCGAAAGATATAGTAATTCAAAGTTTTTCACTCCTCGCCCTTATACTTCACCACCAACATAAAATGCTTAACCCTTTTTTAATCTCCTAGTATCTCTAAAGACAACTACAAAGTTTCAGCCGACCATGTCCAAACGTTCAAGAGATAAGGATTTTAGAACGTTTCAATCTCAGGTTTCAACCGTTTTGAATGTATTGTTTCCCCCCCCCCCTCCTCCTCCCTCACACCCTTCAACCCCTAGTAACCATTTTTTTTGCAAATGGTTCCATGATTATAGTAGTGCATAAGTTCCAATTTTCAGCCTCCTAGCATAAGTGATTACTGAGATCTAGAAACCAAAATTTTTCATCTAAACCGCTCCTCCTCCCCCTCACTCCACCAAAATATATCACTCGTAGGGCTTCGCCCATTCTACCTATGTATAGTATAAAAATGTCTGTTTGATATCTCAAGGGGATTGAGAGATACGCGCCTTCAAAAAGCTTTGCGTACGGCGGACGGGCGGCGTACAGCGTCTATGGCGGACAGACGGACTATTCTTAAAACGTGAAAATACTAAATTTAAGGATAGCAAATTTTTTTTGAAATTTACAAAATTATCAAGTAAAATAGACAAATATTACAAATGATGATTACAGTACCTACTCGGAACCCACTTTACACTTGCATGTAAATAAAAATATCTAATAAGCAAAATTACAGCGGGCACTCAGTTCCTATCAGCAACTCAAATTGTTTTTGACCGAGTCACGATATACAAAATTATTACACATAATTTCGAAAGGTTTAATGAAGGTAGTGTAAACTGGCACAACAACAATTAATAGTCAATTTACCTGGCCAATCGAGCTGGAGCAGACCATCGTATCGCTACTTTATATCTTGATAGAGACTGACGTATCTACAGATATCAAAACTATGAATGGAGCCCTATACAAAAACAATAACAAGTTACAACATACGAAGATAAAGAAAGGGCCCTCGAATTTATTATTACAGCAACCTATCATTTAACTTTGATTAGTTAGTTGGTTAAGTTATGCAATGCTATCTCCGCTTCAAGTTGCAGAGATTGGTCAAATTTAGGGTTTAGGCTTATCAGCTTCCGGTGTAAGCAATCTTGCGGCATTATTATTTCGAGTAATTGCAATTTAATTTTAGGTTGTTCTTGACAAAAATCGTAGTCAAGGTTTCCAAATTCTTATATCATCTACAAGATATGAAAACTATTATAAAAAATATATTCAAGACAAAGAAAAATTATATTCAGTAATAATTGTTAAACACACCAGATTTTATTCCTTATTTTCTACTTACATATAACCATTTAGTTTAATTAACTGGACTAATATTAATTGTAATTGTTTTAGTTTCCAAGTAATTTTCCAGACCTTCTTTGGAACATTCCCGTCCAATTCCGGACTGTTTGTAGCCACCGAAAGGAGCACTCAGACTAAGTGCCATGTAGCAATTGACCCATACCGAACCGGCTTCAACAGCGTTTGCGAATGTCATAGCCTTGTTGATATCATTGGTGAGAATTCCTGATGCCAAGCCAAAGGGCGTGTTGTTCGAACGTTCGATAACTTCATCCATTGTCTTGTATTTTAGAACAGATTGAACTGGTCCAAAAATCTAAAAAAAAATATAAGATTTATCAAAATTTGGCACACCAATTGAAGAACGTTGACGACTTACCTCTTCCTTGGCAATTGTCATATCGTCAGTTACATTTGAAAATACGGTTGGTTCAATGAAATACCCTGTGTCGCCAATAGCGTTCCCCCCTGTTTCCAGTTTGGCTCCTTCTTTCTTTCCGATTGCAATGTAATTGAGGATTTTCTTGTACATGGCTTCGTTGATTTGAGGTCCTTGTTGAACACCATCTTCAAAGGGATTTCCAACACGACGGGACTTTGCTAATGCAACCGATTTTTTAACAAACTCATCGTAGATACTCTCGTGAACGAAAACTCGGCTTGCCGCAGCACAAATCTGACCACCATTGGAAAAAACGCCATTGAATGCAATTTGGGCAGCAACGTCGACTAAGATATGTTCAAAAATTAGTTAAAGTTTTCCAGTCAAAATAGTATCAAACTTACGATCGACATCTTCACATACTACCAAAGGACTTTTTCCACCAAGCTCCAAAGTTACTCTCTTCAAGTTCGAATTGGCAGCATTCGCCATGATTATTTTTCCAACGCCTAACGAGCCAGTAAATGCAACCTTGTTGATATCCATATGTTTGGAAATTGCCTCCCCCGCTGTTTGACCAAAGCCAGGAACAACGTTAATAACACCCGGCGGAAAACCAGCTTCCTTGACCAAGGAAGCACAATGAAGTGCGGATAGTGGAGTAACTTCAGACGGTTTTAGGACAATTGTGCATCCTACAAAAGAAGTTGTTGATATAATTCACTTCGATTTGGTTCTTCTTTAACATATACCTGTCGCCAAAGCAGGTGCCCATTTCCAGGCCAACATCACAATTGGAGCATTCCATGGAACAATTTGTCCAACTACTCCGATTGGTTCCTTGCGTGTAATTGTCATCAAGCTACCCGATGGCGGGATAGTTGCACCAAAATATTTATCACTCCATGCAGCATAGTATCTCAAAGATTCCGCAGCGAACATCACACCAATTACTGCATCTTGACAAGTCTTGCCACCTTCCAATGTTTCGAGGTTTGCAAGGATCTTATAATCTCTTACCATTAGATCAGCTAGCCTAAATGAAAATAATGAGGAGAATAATCGGTCAGACAGATCACATGTAAAATTAGTGGAGTGGAGTACCCTGTCTTCTAGATAAAGTTTCACAAATACTTGGTGATGGCTGGTATTTTCAAAATATCGGGGCACACTGTTTAAGTATCATCACACTTTTAAAGCTATATCACATTAAATTCCACGGTGCTAATAAATTATTCCTTTAGCTGGAGGAAATAAGCTAATCGGCTTGAAACAACCTGTTCTAGAATCAAAGTAATCAACCTGGTTAACATGAACCAAAAATCGTCCATGATTAATAAATGTCTAAAGACTGGAAAATGGTATCTAACAGCATCCCGGGTTATGGTTTTTCCATACTCAAAACATACGGAACACTCTTAATGTCCATTTGTTATTAATGACCATTAATATTCTGTAAGACTAGTGATATGAGCCTACTGGGCCTAATCGCCAACGAGTATGACCTAAAGAATAGCCATTAAAATCACGGCTACATGATCAATTTGGATTGGGTATTAGGAAAAAAATCCGAAAAACTTACCAGTCCTCATCAAACTGTATAAACTTTTTTTATTTTAATTTAAAGAAGTTGAAATAAAAGGTGTATTTTTTCAACTGGATCAGATCACAACTGAAAAAACCGATGTAGATCAACCCAAAAGCTAGTTTAGCAGAGTTAACAATCCTATTGGTAAATGCCTTGGATAAACTGTATGGGCAGGGCTACGTGTAGTTAGTTTCCTTTTACTGCATTTAGCGATGCAACTGTATACAAAATGCACACGAAAATAAAGTTTTTTTCATAAATTTTGAACATGCTGTCTCTATATTACACATAGACTTAAATTTCCGTAAAAAATCTATTGATTTGCCACAACTATTGGGTGCAATTACCTGCTACAAACTAAATTAAACGCAGGACGCCAACTGTTAAAATGCTTACATAGTGGAAGTTTAGTCTTTAGAAGAACTAAGAAGCAGGTTTAATAGCGAAAAACTGATCCAACTTTGTTCGCATTATGATTTTGGCTCATCTCTTTGTTGTTGTTTTCAATGTAAAACGAATCATTTTGATCTTGATCCAGTTGAAAAAACACACCTAAAGATTATTTTCTGAATCTATTCGGGGACGTAAAGTTGACTTGCTGATACAACCGAGTATTATGCCCTTATTACTTCAAAAACCAGGATTGAAGTTCTTCATCATCATTGGAAGAAATTTCTTAATTCCAATTTAAGTCTGATTTGAAATTAGTTAGTTGGTAATTTATATGGACGTATGTAATGGTGTTTTAATTTGTTTGTTTCGTTTTAATATAAACTATTTATTATTTACTTGATCATTAGTTTAGAGCGGCCAGTGTGATCCAATTTACGCCATTCTGAGTTCCTTGCAAAAGCCTTTCTCGCAGCCGCAACCGCACTATCAATATCGGCCTGAAATTTTAAATTTTAAATTTAACTTAATTTAGATCAATTAATAAGTTGCTCAACAACAAAAATTCTTGGAAATGTGGATACCCTTTTCTATCACAAATTCATACATTTTTTATCATCAATCTCCATTTAAAAAAAAAAAAAATTTATAATATTGTCGAAAAAATGTTTATTTTGAACTATGGTATTTCATACATTTTTACATTTTCTGCATAGTTTTAAAAATTTTGATAATAGCTTTTTTAATTTTTATTAAAAGAGAACTATGATCAATTTTGTAAAAATAATATCCAAACAACAAAAACAAGTTCTCACTTTTGGTAGCGTTATTAGAGAAAAAGCTGGGAAATATAAACTAGTGATTTATATATTTTATGAACATCTTATTCTAAGAAGTTGAAACTTGGAATAAAGTTCCATTATAATCATTTCAGAATTTTCTAATATTTTACCCCGAAGGTGGTGAGAGGAAAATGTATACATTTAACCGAATTCTTCTATTTCTATAAGTACGGCAAGATGTCGAATTTTATACTATTTCCAAGGGTTCATCATTCTTACATTTCCTCCACGAAGAGGGTGTAAAATAGTTGCGTCGTACGAATGGAGACCAAACAGAGTAAGCATCCCGAAAACTCAATTTCACCTAGTACCCTGCACAAATTGCTGCCTACCTTGTTTCTTACGACTATTCCACTGGACTATGACCAATTTACAACAACTTTTTTTTAATGAATTTTGTAATTACATAGAATAAATAAAATGGAGTTCAAAAAATAAATAAAATCCTTACCCTATCTGCCTCGGCAACATCGGCGACTTTTTCCTTGTTGGCTGGATTTATGACTTCGAAAGTTTTTCCAGACTTCGCATCAACAAATTCATTGTTGATAAAGAGCTACGGAAATAACAAACAAATTAAACTGCTTTAAGCCAGAAAACTTTCCAATTTCTACACTTTTCGGAAATGTTTATTCATTTATATTCATATAATTAATTTGATTTATTTTTTGTGATTTATTCCACTTTATTATTTTAAGAATGAAGTATTTGTAAAGGTACCAGTATTTTTTATTGAACTTTTCTACATTATTTAATGAACAAATCAAATGGTTTAAAATGAAAGCAATAAACTTATAACATACTTTTGTGTATTTAATTTCTACCATAATTTTCAGATAACGTTCCCGAGTAACTCGCTATAAACGCAAGGTAAAAGTAAGACTGAAGCTGGGCCACAAAATAGTTAGTCATTTTATAGACGCCCAAAACAAAGTTACGAAACTGTGATTAAAACCGGTGCCCTAAACCTTTGGCAACTGAATACGCTCTGCACTGTGGGAAGTCGTGTGTTCAATCGAAAAGAAGTAATAAAAAAATTAATTAAAGTTAATTTTTTCTTGATACTTTATAGATACGGTGAAATGCAGAGTCTCAACTATAATTACACTACAAGTAGATGAGTGGGTTTGTACAAAAGAATTTTATTATTTATTTTAGAGGGAGTAATGCTTTATTATTTTAATAATAAAGAATATAATTAATTATTTAAGAGGAAGTTATTTAATTTATCAATTATCAGTGAACGTATTATGCTTCTTTATTTTAATAATAAAGTATTGTTATTTTTAAAAAAATTGCTATCTTGAAACGACAAATTAACAGTGGAAATGGAATGCATATATTTTCACGAATTTCGTTATATATCTTAGGTCTTTGGAAGTATTGAATTAATTTTTTTTACACTGTTCCGTTGGTCTAGTAGTGAAGTAACTCTAGCATTACTTCAAGGCCTAGGCCCGATTTGGGCTGTTGCTCCATAGATTATTATTATTATTATTACACGTCTTCTTCACATCAATGCCTATAGAAAGTGTTTTCATGTTTTTTGTAATTCAACACCTATGGGATTGTAAAGAGGTTTGATGCTTTTTCACGCATTGAACCATATCTCGTAGGTTTGATTATATATCGAATAACTTTTCACTTCCGCGAGTTTGTCTAATAATCGTCTAAAATTCGTTCTCAAGATTGGTTTCTCTTCAACCCTTAAAAAGTATTTAAAGAGCTGAACATGTTTCACGAATTTCGTCATATCTCTTAGGACTGATAAGAGATCGAATTTGTTTTACTCCATCGGTTTTTTTTTTAAATTTATTGAAGACCTCTATCTGGATTTTGGGATATTCAACCTCCAAGAGGATGTAAGTGGTTGAATACGTTTTCGTAATTGTTGTCATAACTCTTAGTTTTTGATGAGATATCAAATTTGCTTTTTAGCTTCTGCAGTTTTTTTGTATAAATGCCCTTCAAACCGATTTTAGAATTTTCTGAGTTTGAGGCCCCATGGACGTGTAAAGGGGTTGCATACATTTACACAAATGCTACCATACTTTTAAGATCAGTAGTGGGATTTTGTACAAGGCGAGTCGCCCAAAATATCGTCTAAAAACCGAAATTGACAACTTTGGGATTTTGATCACTTGTCTCTCGCCTATTAATTTGTCGCCTAAGGTGCTCAAAATCCCAAAGTTGTTAATTTCGGTTTTGGACGATATTGAGGGCGACTCGCCTTGTTCAAAATCCCACTACTGATGAGATATCGAATTAATATTGCATTCCCAAGGCCCCCTAATGATTCCAAAAAGTTTTAATTCCGAATTTTTAGATATTCAACCCTAAGGAGGTGTAAGAGGGTTACATTCTTCTAATAGTTTTCGTCATATTTCTTAGGTTTCTTAAGATATCAGATTGGTTCTGAAACAGACTTTTTATCATTTCAAGTTTTTTTGTTATGCAACCCCCAAGGGGTTTTAACAATTTTTTTCATCCCTTAGTTAGTGTAACGACCAATTTAAAGATTTTTCAACCGGTGCAAAGGGGTTGTTTATATTATTTTAAAAATCAAAAAGTCTTAAAACTAAGAAATTCTGATATGTACTATCACGTTAAAGAAACAAGTAGTGTAATTAAATTTCAACGAGAGAATAGAGTTATTTGCGCAAATATCCTCGCTGTATTTTCTTCCTTGATTAACAATTCTACTTGCCTGTATCCTAGCCCAATTGCATCCAAGTATACACCAGATCACATGTACGAGTACAAGATGATAATTAGATTTGTTCGCTGCTTGTAGTCGTTACGTGCTTAATGGTAAACATTTGTCACGTACTCTGCATTAAATTCAAATTTTAAATTGGGACAACAATTAGGCACAGCGTAACACCAGGATCACTCACCATACTGCCAACTTCATCATAGAAATGCGGGTAATTAAGAAAGTGCACCAAAGAAATGTCCTTCACGGAAGCTGAATCAAATTTCGACCAACGAAATTTGGAATGACAAAAACTTGAGTTTTGTTGAATTTTATACGAACCAGAACGCTAGTGCATGGGCGTTGCTTTAAACTATGTATGTCAAGATTCCTTTTCAACATTTCCAGGACGAAATGAAATAATATTCCCGGCACATGTCGGTCTACTTTCTTCTACGAATTTGCTACGGAAAGGCCAGCGTCTTTCTGTTATTTGATTGTTGTGGATATGGTGTGTATGGTTGCTGTGGTTATCCGTAACCATATTGTTCAGTGTAAATCTTATTTCATTGTTATTATCATAATATTTACGGACAAAAATGTGCTCCTCAGCAGATTTGGTGGCGGAGTTGTAGTATTTCTCAATTTGATTTTATTGTCACTGTATTTGCCAAAGCCTTTTATTGAATAAAGTATGTTTCAACAAGGTCAAGAAAATATCGCAGACCGAGTAATTTGCAGGGATTTTATTTCGAAATATATTATAGTATAGAAGTAACACATTGATATGATATTATAAGATTCAATTTCAGGGTGAAATTAAATTATTTTAAGGTTTGTTATTCACAAACGCCTTTGATAAAGCTAGTTCATCCTTAAGTCCTTTAAGTGGTGACTTTTTGTGTAGTGACTAAAGAAGTAAAATAATGAACCCATTTGAAAAAATAGTATTCTTCCAAAGAGAGATGGACGCAATTCATTTTAAAATTGTTATATTTTGAACGGCTTATACCACAAGATTGAAACTTAGTGATTGTAGGTATTCAAGAGGTGTTTAGGATTTGACTAAAATTGTATTAAGAGTTGTGGGTGTGGAGACAGTAGTGTTGTGCAGGGGAGATTGATAAAAATTACTATAGATTACCATAGCTCGAGACGATATAACACAGGAAAAACATGGCTAGTATGATCGAAGTATGCCGAATATAAATATTTTAAAGTGGGTAGTACGCAAGTAGTGGGGGTAAGGATTTTTTTCAGAAAGTTCAATCTCATACGCAGGAACTATTTTAGAGTTTATACGAAAGATACGACCAAGAGAAAAGGCAGATAAAATGTCAGGCTTGCATTACCAAATGGATCCTTGATTAAAAAAAAAAATCTATAAGCACTCTGGGCGCAACATTATTATTTTTTTAATTCCGAAACGCGTTTAAAAATGAGATGGAATGTAGATTACATGATAACTGATAACTTAAAACAATAACGTTTCAAATAGCCGCCTGATTACTCTGTAGGTCAATAGCATTAGTAAGTGTGATCGCATCTCAAAATAAAACGCGTTCCGGACTTCTACAAAAAAAATAAACAATTTCGCATAGAACATTAATTATTTTTTGTAATTTATAAAATACATAGAGTATAAAAAATTTAATATAAAAAATTCTGAAAGCGATTCTTAGGCGATTATATGAAAAAGCCATTAAAGTCAAAAAAACAATTCGATCTTTCAACAGACCTTTCATCAGACCTAAGCAATATTTCGAAATTCGTAAGAACACAATCATTGCTACATCCTCTTAGCAGTTGAATATCGCAAACAACCCGTTAGATCATCACACGTATATAAAAAAAAGTTAATCGTAAAAGCGAATTCGACCTTTATAAAAGTAATAATTTGTTGGAGTTTTTTGAAAACCTAAACAAGAGTTCAATATCGAAAAATACTTTAGTCGAATATAGGTATTTAAAGCCTTTAGAAATGAAAACAAGTTCGATATCTTATTAGGCTTAAGAAATATTTCAAATTACGTGAAAATGTACTCAAGTACTTAACACCTCCTTAAGGGATGTATATCGAAAGAATTTTAAAATCTACCTAAAAGATATAACGAAATTCGTGAAAATGTAAAAAAAACCCTTTTCACTGATTTGTTTTACTCCACCTTTGTACGTATATCACAATATTCAATTACTCCTGTTGAATACGATTAGGTGATCGCTGGAAGTTGATATTTGCTGGTGTGGATTTTTGTTGACGAGTTCACAAGGGCAAAAATGCTTGTTTTAAATTTGATCCGGATCGACGGATCAATCTATACGATCAGGAATATTTGATCTAGGTAGGTGTGGTATTCAGTGGTAATTTCACTCGTTGGACAGGTGGGAATGAAAACGTTGGAGATTTTTAATTTTTGGGAATGAGAGTTGGGTTCGTTGAAACGTATTGCCTTGTCCCCAGTTGAAGCAGCGTGAAGACAAATCTCAAAAGTTCCCGTTTGCTTCTGATTTGGAACACTTACCTCTGAAGTGTCGCTGAAAAAGCGTGCATGCCAATCGCAACCAGATACCTTCGTGATAAAGTACACTAACCAAAAGAGGGCGTGTTGATGGGGGACGTGCCCTTTGTATTATCGCTGTGTAGCTTTAGCTATTGTTGTTTGGCGAAATTTATAATTTTATATTTTTCAATGTGTTTGAAGTTCAAAAACCTGTACTACATCATAATATACGCACTAATATTCAACTGTCTGACATAAACCGTTTTTGAGATACTATAACCACCCCCTCCTGCCTACTATATCACAATATCAAAATATTTTACTAGGATTGTTTAATATTGTCATAAGTTTTTGGTTTCTATCTTTTACGGTTTTCTACAAAAAAAATCGGGATTTTTAACGTTCAACTTTCTTCGGTTATACCCCCAAATCCAACATTTTTCTCTCTTCTAGAGATCTATTAGACCTACCTCATGTAAGTTTTTTTAAGATCATGTCTGGTACGGTTCCTCCGAAATTTTGGTCAAAAATTGCTATTCCTACAAAATTTGAACTTAATACCTCAACAAGTTTGTGAGCTATGCATCTTCAAACGCTTTGGTGACATTGTACGGCGGACGGAGCGGCGTACGACGTCTATTAAGTATTTAATAAGTCTTAATTTAAAGCATAAGTATGTTTTGAATTCTAAAAATTCCTTCCGATTTTACCTCTTCTGTTCCATTTGTGCCTCTCCTTACGTACCACGTTAAAAGAACCTTTCATTAATTCTAAGTGAGAGCATATTAACATACATTCAATAAACCATATATATATATATACCAAATTTCAACTTTCTAGCGTAGCACCTTTCAGACAAAAACTTTCCACCTGAATCCTTCACATCCGTCCCTCATTACAGTCGAACTAATCCTTTCAAGGCTCCCATCACACATAGCTTAAATTGATCAAAACTAACGCAATCAGTGATTGAATTTTACCGCCAGTCCTGAATTTATGTTTAATATAAATACGTTATAAATTATGATACATTCTCCAATTTTGACACACTGTAATATGTATGTCGACCGCAATCATAATATCTATAAAACTGTGAGCGTTATGGAGAGGAAAATTGGAACAAATGCTGCCGCAAATTTCATGAGGAATTTCGGAATACGAAAGTGGTAAAGCCTGTGATCACATTAGCCTTATACCCTTCGGAGTGTTTATGAATGAAACATATGCGAGCTTATGTCGTTAGTAGCAAAGTTGATTTATTATAACTTTGCTTACTGTATGTATTCGGTTTCTCCAGCCTTTAGTACATATCATGATTTGTAATGCTGTGAAAAAGAATATTATTTGTACCGGATGGGTTAGAACATTGCGAAATTTAACATATGGGTAAAACATGCGTAGGGAAGCATAATATCGGGGTGTTAAGATAGAAGTGTAAAGTAAAAAGTTGTGCAATACATCTTAATTCTTCGAAAACACATATATTATAAATCAATATCAAGATTGACTTTAGGGCTTTTAGGACGAGATGCAAGGAAGATTATACTCCATTGTATAGGATAATACGGTCTGGAGAATTCTTAAATAAAAACGTGAATCCAGAAGTGAATATATTCATTCTACTTTTTAAATTAAACAAAATTGCGTAATATAGTAGTTTTTTGTAAGTTTGGGTTACGCTTAAATTTGAAACAATTTAACAATCAGTAAATTATTAATTAACTGAGCAGACGGTTTAACACAAACTGGTACTACTAAATTCACAACAGCCAATGCTTTCAATTTGCCTAAAAGATGCAGTATGCCATACTCTATCAAAAGCATTCGAAATATATTGGAAATACTTAAATTTGGGTTCAGTGGCGTACGCGGATAGATCTAAGGAACTTTATGCACCGATAACTCGGGAACGATACATGATGAAAAGAAAAAACTAAACAGGTTAAGGTCAGAGATGAATTTTATTGGATATGTTGAGGAGACAATAGTTACACAGTAAAAAAAATCCATTGACTTTTACATCTTTTGGATAGTAGGCAAATATGCCTAACTTTATTAAGTAAAATTACATTGAAGTAGTAAATTTCAATTGCAATCAAAAAATTTTAATTTGTAATCAGCAAATTACAATTTTGAAAGCAGCAAATTCACTATATTTATTCTCTGAAAAATAGTATTATTATAACTCTATATTCTCTAAAAAAAAAAAAATTTATTAGCAACTCTTTAAATTAAATTAATATTATTTCTTACTTACTTACTTCCTACTCTGAAATAAAACACTTGGATGTATGTAGATAGGAGTCCAACCCGGACCCGCGATCAATTCTGGAATTGAAGCGAAGGTTCGGCGCGCGCAGCTACTGCGCCACCGAACGAACGCATTGCATTTTAATCTCATTACATAGACAACCAAATCGATCAAAGCGACCAAATCGTGGTTTATTTGGAAAAGAATGTAATTTTGCTTGACTTTTCAAGTAAATTGTATGGTTCAGTTGAAAAGTACATGAATAATTTACTAATACAAGTAATAATAATTTAATAATTAAGTAAAAGTGCTTGAAATGAGTACTTCTACTTGAAAAAATGAAATATACTGGAAATTTCAAGTAAAAATTGGACTGAAAAGTAATTTTTTTTAAAACAGTGTAGTTAACAATCATTTGGGGCATAAAGTACCTACAGTATGTGATATTTTATTGATAATTGATATAGTAATGTCATTTTTAGGTTTTTTTTACCACTGACAGCCTATTACTAGAATCCATTCGAACCATTAACGCCGTCAGTCCTAAAAACGTGTTTATGGATGAACAAAATACAATATTTCGTATATTAAATTAAAATTATTAACATTTAATCAGTAAATTATTTCCCCGTTGATATGCTATCGTATATATGAAAACATTTGTAAATCAGTCTAAAAAATTTCGATTCTGTTAGAAAATGTGTAGAGCGTCTCTTACATCCAGGTGCTACACTATCGTTACTATTGTTACTCCCGTTGCTCCCATTCCTCCCGTTACTCCCGTTGATCCCGTTGCTCCCGTTACTTCCGTTGCTTGCATTTCTCCCGTTACTTACGTTGCTCCCGCTGATTGTTCCCGTTACTCCATCCTCTATCCACCATCCTCCATCTTCTATCGATCATCCACCATTCTCCATCTCCCATCCACCATCCTCCATCGTCCATGCTCCATCCACTTTCCAACATCCATCGTCGAACTTTACCATTTAGTAATATGAACGCATAACTACTACACCGAAAACGAAAGAACTGCCGCTAAATCATATGAAATTCACTCAAATGTTGAAAAAACTCTCGTACCACCAATTTTAAAATAATTTTGTTAACGCAGAAACATTCGCTGGCATGCGCTCAATATATCAGCGAAGTTTCGTCGTAATCGTGTGAATGGTATAGGAATGCGTACAAGATAAACAAATAAACAATTAGAGCATCAGGGTACTAAGATCGCAAAAAAATTTGAAAAATGTCAGAAAAAAACAATTGTTTTTTATTCGATCGGTACCAATCTTCACAGAAACCATCCGGAGACTATTATTCACGTTCCCTGAAAATGTTATCTAAATCGGTTGAGCGGCTTAGGAGTTCATAGGGAACATAGGCACATACATACATATATGGTATAGATAATAATATTTACGGGTAAACGGAATGCTTAGCTCATATTCACACCCACACATAGACACCCACTAAAAGCCAACCCTTACGATTTCAAATATAAATTACACAAACATGGCGGGATTTTACTTATGAAATAAACATTCGTTTAATTATGTAACTCCAACACACGATATATATCTGTTAATTAAATACGAGCAACTATGCACTGTACCAGTTTAAATCAGAGCCACTTCTACGGAAACTTGCTACCCATCTCTCAACTTCACTTATGTAAAATTTGAAATTTTAAACTTTCGTTCAAATATTTCAGAAGAAAGTAATCCACTTGATAAAGTTTCACACATGAAGTTTATCGGTTTGGATTTACCTAAGCCGTTATGCGGATTTATCCTGCTGTGGATAATAACTAAACTGACTAACTAAATTGTGCAACATCAACAGAAAACTTTACGTTAAGAACTATATAGTTCGTACAGCTAATTTATAGAAAAGAGTTCAGATTTAACGTTCTAAATTTGTAATCAACGTGACCAAGAACTTTCTACCTTGTGGAAAACTGATGAGATTTGTCAAAGATGCAACACTAAAACAATTTGTTTAGTTTACAGAAGTTATGGTTACGGATGTGCGAAGTTACTTACGTAACTCTCATGAAATGTTACATAAGTTTGATATTTCAGTACCATTAATAATTACTGATTGATTAATTATTCGCTTTGAACTTAATGTCAATTAACCTGATGACTTAATTTATAGCATAAGAAGAATTTTCTCAAGTTCAATAGTTTTTCTTTTCTTTACTTGATAAATTAAAATAGTTTTATTAAGGAAAACTTGCTATTTCCCACTTCGTCCTCCCCACTTAACTTATGTTCTGTTGAACATTCAGTATTATGACTTGAGTTATGATAAACATGTGCTAATTACATCAATCATATAAATGGATGTAACAATTACAGAACATGGTTGTGAGAACTATAACTATATGATCCTAAGAAAACTTAATAAATTTGAATTAACGTAAAGCCAAGGTTGAAACAAACAATGATGTATGGTTCTTATAACCAATAACAATAATGCTGTGAACAATATGGCACTTATTATATTGTAAACAATAGCACTGGGATAAAATTATAAAATTTCTCCCCAGATCACTAAAAATTTAATAAGTCCACATTTCTGTACAGCTAGAGGATTTTGTAATATTAAATTATAGTATTTGGAAAAAACTACGTATTTTCTAATAAATATTTTTATTTTAACCATTTTCAAGAGTAAAATTTACTATAAATAGTAATATTAAGTTAATAAGTTTAATAATAAGTTAATAAAGTTTAATAAAAATATGTTTTCATAACTGGAAAAAACATAATATTTTCATAATATTTCTGAATTATTAACACTTCCATTTTAAAATTTCAACTTTGCTTGCAAGCACGGCTATAAATGAACTTAACTCCCGAACGATACCTTTCACTGTGGAAGAAATTGTGTTTTTCTTCTCTTTATGACATATTTGTTTAATAATTGCATTAACCATAATATGTTTGTAATATCACCGTGCAAAATGGTACAAACCATAGTATAGTTATGGGAAATATTCAATAAATTTCTATAGTTGGTCTGATCATGAGATATAGTTGCTGTTATCATAAAATACTTTTATATCATATAACCACCATGGTTAGGCCGACTTTATTAATTTAAAATCACCAAATATGTTTATTGCATCCATAGTTAATTATAAGTTATAGCAATGACAACCATAACTATTTTAATATTGTTATAATAACTAAATTGTAGTCACTGCAACCATAAGAATCACATTCTTTCTTTTAGTGTACATAAAATTCTACAGGTTAGGTACACAAACCAAATTACATCTTCCTAGTACAATTGGTTCGCAAGGTCTTGTAATCCAAAAGTTTTTTCGCAAGTGGTCCAAGGAGGAGATGAAACGAAAAATTGCAGATCTTACTGTCTTAAAATATAAAGTAGTAATATCTACCAAATGTGAAATGTGCCGCAGCCTGTCACACGTAAACCAAAATTCTCTCCACCGTGTCATCGGTCATAGGTTTATCAAATGTAGTGAACATGTGATGGGTTCCAATTTCAGCTATTCATATCTACATTTTTTTTAAATAATAAATTTACTAGTATTAGTTGCAGTGCCTTAGTCGCCAAAAACCTTTTTGCTGACCAATGGCGATTTTCTTTTCACTATTTTATAATAGTGGGTACATTGTGCAGCATTTATCCTAAAATCTACTTCTCCTCCGTATAATATCATGAACAGAAAGGATTTTTTCCAGCCCTCAAACTATATTTAAAAACAAAAAAAAAAATCCCAAATGAAAATTTAATATAAAGCCCAGCGGGCAAGTGGCTACTACTTTTTTGCGATTGTATGCAAAAACGTCAAATTAGCTAGAAATTTATCATCCTCGAAATATTGTATGAGCTGCAGTACTCTGATATCAAAGTCCAAGGTGAAAACTTCGAGGTAACTACGTACCGGAGTATAGGTACTTGCAGGACAATTTTTAAGTTTTAATACCGTTCTGGGGACATATAAAATGTGTCCGTAAATTACAAGTCGCGTGCATATTATACTTGCAGATGTAGTTTTTTTTTGCTCATTTTCACAAAGAAAAGCGTAACATTTCATGAATATTTAAACGAAACGGGGATATAATGTCCTTTTATAATAGAATTCAGAAGAGAAATTATTTCAAATTGTCGAAAGGAAAGCGGAAAAAAATTACTCAAGAGCAAAGTGAAGGACGATGTTGATAAGATTTACCATACTAAGTACAATGCGTCGTTATTTATCCGCAGTATCGTTGGCTTATTCAGCTTATTAAAACTTCTTTGGAACTTAAAATGGTAGTATTTTAAGGGAGTTTAGAGACTGCACTTTTTACCAATTGCCTATTTTCGATTCTATTTTACTTTTACGACTACTTCCACATTCTTAAAATTTGTTGTTACAGATCCTTAGTTTTATTCGCGTTTCTTTATTAAAAATATCCTAATAAAAGTTTGGAATCAACTTAATCAAACTTCTGGCAAAGTTTGAATATGGGTGAAACGCGTGGCAGTATATCGATATCTTATTAGACCTAACAGAAACGGCAATACTCGTTTAATTACTTACCATTCCGTTTTGACCCCTTTTACAAAATTGAGTCATATTCCGGGATGCGCTCTAGAAGTTTTAAAAGTAAAAAAATTGAAAATAGGTGATTATTAAACAAGCCCGTTGAGGTGAAAAGTTATTTGATATCTGATCAGACCTGATATATATGGCAGAATTCATGATATAATATACAACAACTTTACACCCCCTTAGGGGTCGAATTTGAAAAAATCTTGAAAACACTTTCTAGGTGTTCATATGAAGAATCCGCAGAATAAAAATGAATTCAATATTTGGGAAGACCTAGTAGATATGACGAGAATCGTGAAAAAATATGCATTTTATTTCTACTCATAATTTTTTGCCCCCTTCCGAACGCCAATGGATATTTGAATTTTTTTCTAATCAAAATTCAAAATCATTTCTGTTTGATTTACATATATATACACACACCGAGTTTCAACTTTATATCATAAACAGCCCTACCCCGATACCATACTACCCCTAAAAAAAATATATTTTTCCAACATGCCACTACTATAGCTCCATCCAAATACCAAGTTTCAGCTTTAGGTTCTTGAGATATAAACATCTGATTTTTTCCTTTTAACCTTCCTCCACCGTCATCCTATACACCCCCACCATACAATTTTTTTTTTCTGCTAGATGTTTATTTGTTTAATACAACAATATTTTCCGATAACTTTCGAATGCAATTCTCATTTCAAATTAAGTACACAATATTTTTTGAATGGTTCCAAGGAAAAAGAAAATTGTGTAAGAAATCGAGTGAGTCCTTCCTGCACCTCCCATCTAATCGTGACTGCAGTATGTTTTCAAATGTCGTTGCTTCACCCTCAATTGAGGTTTTTATCACCATTTTTATCACCCACTTTTTGTGGTCTACTAGCTGAAAAACTCGAAAATTAAAAATTTCACGAAAGCAAGTCTTCCTTAATTTCATATTTTACTATGTTGAAATAACTCGCAAACCACCAATCTCGGAAATATATAATTATGTTCTCAACCTGTCCGGTAGTCTCGAGAATGTCCTTGCAAAATTTGGGAGGGAACGGTTCACAGGTGAAGATTTTAATCGTGCTCGACCAAAAAACTGACTTGTTTTTATATATTAGATTATTAAAAAATTATAAAGTAAAATATCTCAAATTGATTGCTAACTCTATTCCATTCGATTTTGTAATACAGGTGTTCTGCTGAGTAAGTAATTTATTATTCACCTCTATTCCTATCCACGAGAAAATAAAACAGTACGAATAACGATATCAAATTAATGATTACTGTACTGAAAACTATTATCAGAACACCATGATAAATTTTAAAGACACCACACATTTATCCAAAATCAAATTACCACAAAATTATCTCTTTTTTTTATAAATGATATAAGCTAGTCCCTGATGTGTCGTGACCACATTTGGTAAAAAAAAAATTATTTTGGCATCATTCCAGTTTCCAATTGGTCGTGCAAATGAGAAATTTTATCCAATTACCTTTGAATTGCTAGCATATGAGGCGGACAACTGTGTCCTGATTTTGTCGTATCACGTTAAAGTATTTTGACATCAGCTGTTGCCAAAAAAAATGAAAACTATGAAATTGAAAGGAACTCTTCGGTATTGTGGTTGCCTCATAAGAATTTCGTCCTTCAGTGATTTTTGGCGCGTTAAAAGATTTTCATATTGTCGTTATCAGTGGTGTTGTGGAAATGGCCAGGAAAATGAGAAACAATAAAAATTTATTTTATGTACTGAACAACGTTGTTTTCCTTATATCGGTTTAAAGCCATTGACGGTAACGTAGTGTAGTTTCCTTTGCTCCATAACATCTAATGGCTTCCATTGATTTCAGTCCGACGTCGGTGCCTCGTATGTAGTTCTCTTTTTTTAAGTTAACTTCGCTCATATTTGCCATTATCATCAAATGGGTTGGAAACACTTGTGAACCATTATGAGATCCATTACTCTTGTAAGTCGAACAAAATGTAAAATTGTATCTCAGAAGCCGCTTTAGATGGCTAAAAAGAAAGAGGATATGGAAGGTTGTACCTTTACAGGATGTTGAGCTGGAAATACAAAGTGAGACGCAAATAAATCAATTTTTTTTAATATGTTAAAGTTAATCTACACTTTCTGTAATTTTTGATTCTTTAAAACATATTGTCCAGTTAGACTTAACAATCAAAGAGAATTAAAAATATCGAATTAAAACAATTTTTAGTCTGTGACTTTTAGTCTGTCAGTATGTTTGCGCACTAACTGCAGAACTACTTCCTGGGTTCACATTAAGCCATAGCCCCATACAACCCGCCATTAAGTGTCCCGAATTTTTCCAGAGCCACTATACATAAGACGAAACAGATGCACACCTTCATAGTCATATGGCATGCAAGCAAGAAAAAGAACAAGTCAGTGGTTCTCAAATTGCGAGAAAACGGCTGAAACGAAATTGATGACTTTCAGTATTTGAGTAAATATGTATGATAGCGTCTGCTTTTTGATAGCCGGTAAATAGAGGAGGGTTTATATGAAGATGAACAATAAAGATTTTTCAAATACATCCTTAAATTTGAGTTCAACCGAATTATTGAATGTAAAAGAAGTTGTAGGAAATATAGTTTTTAATCTTTAAAGTTTTATATATTTTATTTTATTATTTTTTGACAATAAAGTATTCTGATCGACCTGAAATTTAAAAAAAACTTACTACTCTCAAATTTTGTATTTCCACGTTTTCAGACTAGTAAACCCAAAAAGAAAAACAATGAACCCCTTGAAAACACAAAATGGTTCGTATGTATGAGTTTAAGGGTGTTTTAAAACAAAGCATCAGCACCTTTCGAAAGCTGGGATTGAAACATTCTAAGTGCCGTTTTTACGACCTTCAGTTAAAATTTAACGAGAACTTTGACTGTAAGTTTCGTATGAACATCTTTCAGTTAAAGTTCCAGTTAGAACGTTACTGACGATCGTAGGAACGGGCCTAAGATCCACATCATCTGAACAGTTGATGACAGAAAGTTGAAACATTATGTTTGCCATAGCGGATAATAGAATCCTAGACAAGAACTAACATTCTTAAAACAAGGACGGAGTTGAGGTGTGAGATTTGGGGGTAAAAAGATTTGGACTTATGGAATATTTGTACCAGGAAGATTTGTTTTATTTATTTTCTAACCTAATTAATTCTGCCTAAAAGATTAGTCAGAGATAGATAGGTGCCTTGTAACTTGTAAGCCAAGTATAAAACATGGGGCGCCGGTTTATACATATATAATTTTACATTATTTTTTTTCATCTTTTGGAAGATATTTCTCAAAAATTAAAAATTTCTGATTTATATTGAGGCTCCATAGACGTATCGTAGAAAGTGCTTAAAATCGATTGACAGAGGATGGTTTTTTTATATCTCAGAAAAAGCTTATGCTACAAAATTGAAACTAAGTTCAAATATGAAGATGTACTACGAAACTAATTAAAGCAAAAAAGGCACAGATTTTTATTAGTGTACAAAAGTGGATTAAAAAATTATTTGTGAAAGTTGTTTTTACACATTTCTAGCCATTTCAAATTTTCAAATTAATTTTATATCTACGGGTAACGAACTTCTAAAACTCATTTTCCAATTTTATTTATATTCAACTCCTAGGGGGGGACGCGGGGGTGTACGTTTTAACGAATGCCGATATATTTCTTAGGTCTAATGAGATATCGAGTTAACTTTTACTTTTGAAAGCTTTAAATATAATCAGAAAATGACCCGATATAAGAGTTTTTCGATGCTAAACCCCTGTAGAGCATTGTTCAAATTTTTACGAATTCTGACAAATCTTTCAGGTTAATAAGACCGAATTCGTTTTTAGATCAAAATTCTTTGTATAAATGATGATATAAAAAATATTATCAGTATTTGACAATATTTTACCCCTACGTTAGTTCGTTTTGCCGAACTATGACGTACCACTTAGGCCTGATTTAATATCGAATTGTTTTTTTTGTATTAAAGGGGCTTTCTATATAATTACCTAAAAATCGATTTCAAAATTATCCGATTATCAGCTCCTATAGTGCTATTTTATTATTTATATTTTATTAAAATTGGAAAAATACGCAACTTTCAGGTATTTGGAAGTATAAGTCTGGAACGCGTTTAATGCTGAGATGCAGTGTAGGTTACTATGCGACTGAAAAGAATAGCCTCCTGACTATTCTTTAGGTTGTTGTCGCAAAGTAACCTATAGACCTAAGCATTTATCTGTGGAAAATCTGCCGAATACGAATTAATTCAATACTTTTGAAGACCTATGAGATATGACAAAATTCGTGAAAATATACGTACTGATTTAAATAACGATACGATACGATATGATACATCTGGTTTCAAGCTTTTGACATAAGTCCAGTGACAAGAAAAACACTCCCACTTTATTCTCTTTCCTTGAATAGGCCACCCTCATCCCCAAAGTTTGTCTGCTTCCCATTTTAATTCTACATCTTAAACAGTTATTGATATGAAAAGTGATTTCTAAGAAACATTCTTATCCCTTTCACTGTCTATCTTGTTCAGTGAATTCAGAATCAGTGAAATGATATATAGAGATAAATCGGATTTTTGAACACATTTATTTTTAAAAATAAAGTAAAACTAAGAACAGCGCCTATCAAATATACCAACATCAAAAGATGATATCTTCGTCGTGGTGAAAGATATCATCACCCCCAGCGCCACTACTATTACTCTTATTCGAAGCAATTGGGGCCGTTGTCTTTTTCATGTTTTGCTCCTTGGATCGATACAACCACGAGTGCCGTTTGCTGTTCTGAATTTTCTTTAAACGGTAGAACTCTTCTCGCTCGAATTCATCCATTTCAGTGGAAATGTACTCCAATGTCCTTACAATGCACGGCATAATCACACATTGAATGGAATTGATTCGCCTATTCAACTGTTTGATACTGTTCGATAGCGTACCGATCGCACTTTGAATCGAAGCCATACTCACGAAAATGTCTAGGGTATTGAAGAACTGCTGCCGGACATTCGAAATCTGTTGACCACCTCGACCGAGTCCAATTAAGGACATGTCCGATGACCGAGAGAAGAGCTCCAGAATACAAAGGTAAACACCAGCAACATTTTCCTCGCGAACTTTTACCTTGCTCTTCGCTTTGTCGACATCTTGGAATATGAGTTGTCCGAAGTCGACGCCCGTGAATTTCGCCTCGGCCAATGAAAACATTGCCTTTTTCATTGCTTCCGCCGACTGTTCTTTCATTTCCTTCGATTTCTTTAAGATTTGCCGGTACTTGAGTTGAAGTGCATCCGATTTCTTTCGCAATAGTCCGTGTCCTTTTTGAGCATTCTTTAATCGCGCCTTCATTTGGAGCTGCGATGCTCGCGATGGAAAAACAGGTAAGCGATCCCCGATAGACATGGCTTCTACTTGGCAACTTTCCTTTAAGATGTCTGAAAACTATAAGGAAAACTGATGGGTTGTTTTTGTATTTGTTTGATTTTCCAAAGCTCTCTACGATTGCCTTAAGTGCCCTTGGCTTTGTCATTGAAATTGAAACCGAGAGAGGCTTGATTTAAACTGAAGGGATCCAATTATGAATTCTCGAGTACGTGCCTAATTTAGGGCTTAAAAAGGCTCTTAGAATGCTCTGCATAGTTCATAAACAGTCCCATTTGGGGCTTTATTGTTCTGCTATTTATTTGAGGATTCAGGAGCACTCTAAATAGATGTTTACTGAAACAATGGTATATAATAGATGCATCTCTACTCTGTACCAACTTGTACTCAGAGTGACATTTTAATGTCCTTGCATCCCAAAGAAACCTGCATAGCTTAAGTTCAGAGGTATTACTTATACGTTTTAAGTGCCTTCGCTTTATAGCTGCTGGGTATTGTTAGCAGAAGTTTTCATGTGTTTTGACTTGTGACCTGTCGGTTTGAATAATTCCACTGGTTGTTATGGAAGTTTTAATCATCAAGCTGTTCAAGATTCATTTTATTTACGTAACACTCATATGTTGAGCACAGCGCTAACGTTATGTAATTTTTTTTAATGTATTTTTTAATAATATTCTTTCATAAGTTTGATATATTTTTATCTGGAACGGCGCTCTCACTAAACTAATTAATTAAAAATTTTTCGTTCCTGATGCGTGTTACATTTTTATCTTTCACAAATAAAATCGGAATTATTTTTCGTTTTGACAGGATATTTGGTCCGCAATCTCTCCACCAACATTAATTAATTTTTGATACATATATAGGTATATGTATGTGAATACGACATCAAACCAAAAATCTAATTACATGAACTGGTAAACAAACCAGTGATAAATTATACAAAAACATTCAAAACTAATTGCAGAATAAAATTCTAGGATTTTGACCATTTTGCATGCAAAAATAAATTAAAATTGACCCTTCTTTCTCCTCGTTTTATACTAGGGTTGCAAATTTTGCAGTTCGGAACTTATAAACAGTACCTACATTGGTGACGCCTTTACTATTTTATTTTAATTTTTTTTAAATCTTCTAGTAACTGGTTTCATATCAATATCATTAAAAAAAAAAGTTTAACCTCGGTGACTACATTTTAATGTCTAATTCATTTCTTCACCTTTTAGTTTACTATTAATTTTTAATAATAAAGTATTGTTATCGATTTAAAAAAAAAATGGCTACCCTCATCATTTTCTTTTACGTTTTATGACTAGTAGACACGAAAAAAGCAATAAAAATGTTCAGTCCGTCTTTCCGCCGTACGCCGTACGTCAAATCGTTTGAAGGCTCGTAGCTCCCAAACCCGTTGAGCTATTAAATTGAAATTTGTTCTATGAATAGACTGGGTAGGACAAATGAATTGACATTATAATCAGAAGTGTGGGTGTGAGGAGAGAAGTGGGGGAGAAGTGGAGGAGAAGTGGAGGAGAAGTGGAGGAGAAGTGGGGGAGAAATGGGGAAGAAGTGGGGGAGAAGTGGAGGAGAAGTGAGAGAGAAGTGAGGAAAGCGTTTTAGACGAAAAATTTTTGGTTTCTAGATCTCAGCAACCGTTTAAGGAGGCTGAAACTTGTAATGTATATACATAGAACTTTGATAGTGGACTCATTTGCAAGAAAATTTTCGATATGGGTGAAGGGGTGCAAGAATGGGGATGGGAATAATACGTCCAAAACTCAATAAAACCGAGGTCGATACATTCTAAAATCCATATCTCCTAAACAGTTTATGTCACAGAATTGAAACTTAATGAGTATCTGCAGATACACTAAGAGAATAGATTGGTATCAAATTTTTGAGTGGGAGCAGTGATGTACGGGGGGGGGTGAAATTTTTAGGTTACGATATCTCACGAACAAATTCTACTAGAAAAATTAAATTTGGTTTGTGAGTAAAGCTTGTATTACACTGTATGACCACGCTGTCAAATTGCAGTAATATGCAATGCGAAGTAGGCGAATACAAATAAATCTCACAGTAAGAATTGCAGTAATATGCAATGCGAAGTAGGCGAATACAAATAAATCTCACAGTAAGATTTATTTGTATTCGCCTACTTCGCATTGCATATTACTGCAATTTAACAGCGTGGTCATACAGTGTAATACAAGCTTTAGGGTTGATAAACGAAGTCTGCTATTTTCCCTAACTATAGAACGGCTTATGCTAGAACGTTGAAACTCGTTCTGTATATGCATATCATCTTGAGAAGGAATTCTGATAAAATTCGAATATCCATTGGCGGTCGGGGGGCAAAAAAATTATTATTGAAAATTGAATGCATACATTTTCGCTTTTTTCGTCATATTTACTAGGTCTACATCGTCGCAAATATTGTTTTCTTTTTTATTCTACGGGCTTTTCATATGAATACCTAGAAAGTGTTTTCAAGATTTTTTTAAGTTCGACCTCTAAGGGGTGTAAAGTGATTGAATACTTTTTTTTGAATTCTGCCATATCTCTCAGGTCTGATCAGATATTGAATATCTTTTCACTTCCACGGGCTTGTTTAATAATCACCAATTTTCAAGTTTTTAATTCCATTTTCAACACCTAGACCACATCCCAGAATACTACCCAATTATATAATTAATATTTTATTTGTGGCAGCGGCCTAAGTATTCTAGCGCGAGCCTATTCTAACCGCTTGTCGAACTTTTTGTTTGGTTTTTAGTCACATAATAACCTACACCGTATTTCAAAATTGAATGCGTTCCGAACTTCTGCCTGAAAAATAATAAAGTTGCGCACAGACTGTTGGCAGATTTTTTTTTTAATAAACTATAATGCAGACTCTTGAATTGTTGTAAGCATTTTTGGGCTTCCAATAGAAAACTATTAATTATTATTTGTCTTTTTCAATTTCAAAACATCGATTTATTAAAACTTTTATTTTAACTCAAACTGAAATATAGAATTCAAATTATAATAAAAATAGTGTAAAGTTAAATTTCTTCAGAAAAATGTTCTGAGATTGCCATAACTTGGGGAGAAAGCAGGATATAACGAAGGCTCCTGGAGCACACCCAAACGTTAGCTAAGTAAAAGTGCTTATCTCCCAACTAGTATTCGTTGAACACCTTGTTAAGAAATAACCAAGATAACGTAATCTGAAGGATTTCAGTAGTATCAGTATAAAGTGTGATGTAGGTAGAAGTTAAACCTTCTTGTTTGCACTTTATTAAAAAAAAATTGGACTGCTCAGTAGCGAAAGTAACTGAGATTAAACGAACACAACTTCAGAATGGCATCCATTCTTCTGTTGCATCACTTAATTTTGTTTAATTTGTCCAAAGATACAGGAAATTGACGGCAATAAAAAGTTGTCTACGCAATTCGAGAATGCTGATTTCAATTCTCTTTCAATTTACTGACAATGTCCGCAAAAGCTATTAACATCCGTGCATTCTTCGTATAGATTCTTTGCCCAGTTGGTACAGGAAAATATTTGCGAAGCCTAATAAAATAGTCGAGCCTAACTATATAGTTGTCTGGTTTGTGAGCATTTGTCCTCTTTCCTTTTTATTTTTTCTTGACAAATATCTGACTGACTTCGGTAGGCATATGTGTGTGCATAGTGAACCAACCCGGAGGCAATGGACTTATCCGAAGAAGGAATGTTTGCGTAACATTTCGAGTGAATGGTCCCCGACCGTCAGGACATACACGAGCAAATGTTGCACAACATCATCGCAAACTGAAAAGGAAATTACCAGCGGCGCTCTAGAGAGGTTTATTAAACTCCTGATGGTCGCAATTTTCCATGTTTTCATAGGCTAAAAATATTCAAGTTGGTTTTTTTTCCAACGAGAAGCTGCTGAATCCACTTTATGAGAAGTTTTGAGATTAAAGTCGCTCTCAGGCACATAAGAGCAACTTTATGATACTTTTCAGATAGTTTCAGGTAGCTATATCATAGGATAGTCCACGATTCGCCAAGAAAATATGAAATGCTTTAAAGTACTTTGGAATGAATTTTGTTTTAATTTCTATTCTATCTGTTTATAATAGTCCGCTGTTATTCCCATCACATCCATCCACGTCATTGGTATGTGAAATAAAGCTATTGCAATTTACTCACCTTCGAAAAAAGGATTTTGATTGGAAATACAGCTTCAGAAAAAGCCAAAAATTCGAATGTTTTAATTTTACTATAATTAAAAACCAACGTACACATGCGGCATATCTCTGGCTTGTGTGCTTGCCAATTTACACCTCAAGCTCAATGTTTTTTGTCAGCAAGTGACCCCTTGAATATACATCCATCAAGTTTATGTTTCAGGACTTCTCCCCGACTTCAGAGATAATAAAATAGCGAAAACACTTTGCTCCACGGTTTCAAGTTCCTAATTATTCATCACAAAAAATGAAAGTCGTACAACAAATTGCTTTTTTAATAACATTATGGAAATTTCAAGTCCGTTTTTAGGAAAGCATACGTGTTGCCCAATGTTCTTCGCATTACTTAATCCCGTTTTGATGGGATCAAAATCGGTTTATTTTGCCAATGGCCCATTCAATCCCATCATTTTTAAATCGATATTGGATTTTCCTTCCAATTGTATTATTTGTTATTTCAAAATTCCTTTAAAAAAAAACGCCTAAATAAAATCAGTCGCAATTTTTAAACTTTTTGCGACCAAAAAGGGACATGAAGGACGTGTTCCTACCTACGTTCTGACTCAGAAGCCGCAATATGTACGTAGTACTTTCGGCGGATTACTACGGCTCTGCACTGAAAAGATTTTTTTTTTTTCCGAGTGAAAAAGTCAAATAAATGTTTTGTACGCGACACAAATGCAAAGAATCTGCAAGTTTAATCCGCATTTTGTGGTTTAAGTTATTGCACGGCGATCATAAAAACCAAAACAAAAGTGGACCGTAGCATTTCAGTTTACAAAGGTCAAAAAGGATTTATGGTTTTAATCTAAAGTGCGGTAAATGTTGTGATATGTAGGTATATAAAAGTATTCTTGAAATTAAGTGAACACTACATTAAAATGATTAAAGTATAGTGATATGATGAAACTAGTCCTGAAACCACTTTCGGGAGTATACTGAAATTTAGACACTCCCTTATTAGATTCAGAGAAAAAGCAAGCAAAAATAGAAAGAATTTCAAGCAAATTTTGTTCAGAAGTAAGGTCTAATTATCTGCCATCCTTTATTTATTATCACTAAAGCCTCGTTTACACGGTGATAGTTTTTGCGATAGTTGCTGTAATGATAATTACTATCGTCATAACTATCACCATGTAAACTTCTCGATAGTTTCTTTCGCGCTGTCATGATAGCACTATCGCACTATCAAGCTGGACTAGATAGTTGATAGAACTATCGCGATAATTTTATCTTGACATTGACATTTGACGTTAAAAAAATAATTTCAAAACATAAAAACATTTAATAATAATTTCGATCTTGTGAATACGTGTGGCTAATTGCAAAAAAATATAATTTTGATTTTATGTGTACGTGACAGACAAGTGACATGCCTAATTTTACTACCGTACATCGCGCCGTATAAACAGCAGACTCTCACACTATCACACTATCATACTATCGTGCTATACTTTTGCGAAAGTCGTATCGTACAAAACTATCGCCGTGAAAACGGGGCTTTAGGTATGCTTTATACCATAGATACACTGCTTGTTTTATATAAATCATAATATCGTCAATGTCACCAGTGTATATCCCAATAATGTGCTCATATGTAGTACGTCAATGTACTTGCATCGCCTATCATGATTTCAATAAAGTAATTTGTATACAAGCAGTGCATCCAAGTTATTACGTACTAGGACGATGCTAGAAATTTTCGAGATTTCAAGATATATAGTAGTTTCGTGTTGCTAGATCCAGACAGTACTGATAGTAAATATACACATCTAGTGAATGAAGCAACTGATGCATTCAGCCAAACACGCCCGACTCACTTTTCCACTTCAGAAGCTACACTTTAAAATATCTTTTCCAGAAAATTTAAGGGAAAATTGAATCAAGCCAATTTAGATCGCAAACAAATGTATTTATTAGATTCAAAGATCAAAAACTTAGCAAAACCTCCCCATGACTTTCAGACACAAAAGCTTTAACAATTCAAATTATTTGAATAATGCAACGAATTCACCGAAAGGTTTCGAGTTCATTTCAGAGAATTGAAGTGCGGAAATTGCAGTCTATTCCGCCGTAGGGTACATATCAATTGTTCAGTATTTTCTATAGGTATGATGTGTAAACTTTCCACTTGGTGTAGTTTTTTCAATGAACCTTTTCACCACATACAGGCAATTATCAAGTCCCTGATTTCCATATTATTCCGACATATTATTATTGTATGTATTCTCGTTATTGGCAATCTGCCAGTTTGACTCGCAAAGTGGTTCCTGGCTTCCAGAGAAAGGAAACTTTAATGATGAGAAATGTATGGGACAATAAATACACTTCCTGAAAGTAGGTACTATTCGAAATAGCTGTTTTCCATATGTCTTCGATAAAATATTTTATATCCATTTAGTAAATTTCAATCGAGAGCACTTGAAGTATATCTGGCATCTGTGATTTGTCCCTCAATGTTCACGGTGTATCCCTAGTAGTCGGAAAATACACGACCATCCACCTAAAGTGGATTGCATATGACCACATCAGGTCTTTGCATTTCAAAGTCTCGAGCAAATACTCGACTTACGGAGCTCAAATGAATAAATCTCCATAAATTGGAAATTTTTTTTTATCAGAAACACCATATGTGACAAAACCGAATGGGGAAAAGCCGGGGCTTTGAAGAGCTAGCAGATTTCACGATATGTGCTATAAAAGCGAAAAGTGAAAAGCAACTAGGTACTCTATTTAAAATTAAATTGAAATTCAACATCGATTGCTTTCGAGAAGTACAGAAACGAAATGAATTTTATAATAGATTATTTAAATAACATACATTTCATGTATGTTCCAAACACTACTCTGCAGTAATAACAATTAGCGAGAGAGCTGTTTCGAAAGTTATTAACTTTTTAATGATGAAATATACGAACATTTGTATTTAATTCGTAATCGTTTTTCAATTCAGTCGAGGGTTCATTAATCGAGAAGAACAGGTCCATAAACTATACTGAACAAAATTTACGGAGAACTATTAAAACAATTAAATTTTAATGAACTTAGTATAATAAAAATCTGCCAACAGTCTGGGCGAAACTTTATTATTTTTCCGGCAGAAGTTCGGAACGCCTTCAATTCTGAGATGCTGTAAGGGTTAGTTTGTAAATGAAAACCTATTAAAAAGTTCGAGAAGCGTTTCGAATAGGGTGTAACATACGAATTACATAAATGGGTCATATTCCGGGATGCGGTCTAGGGGTTGAAAAAGGAAAAACCTTAAAAATAGGTGATTATTAAACAAGCCCGTGGAAGTGAAATGATATTCGATATCTGTAGCTCAGTTCTGTAACTTATGAGCGAGAAATTTCTTACCAAAAAGTCAAAATGAGGACGAATTAATGCCGTTTTCACTCTGTATTCTCACCAAATGAGAAATGAAAGATTGCAAAATGCGTAGTCAAGTACGGTGCTTTCTCATTTGGTGAAAATACAGAGAGAAAACTGTTTTAATTCGTCCTCATTTTGACTTTTTGGTGAGAAATTTCTCACTAATAAGTTACAGAACTGATCTACTGATCAGAGATATGGCAGAATTCATGAAAAAATATACAACCACTTTACACCCTCTTAGGGGTCGAATTTCAAAAAATCTTGAAAATACTTTCCAGGTATTTATATGAAGAATCCGTAGAATAAAAACGAATTCAATATTTGGGAAGACCTAGTAGATATGACGAAAATCGTGAAAATATATGCATTCTATTTTCACTTATAATTTTTTTTGCCCCCCCCCCTTCCAAACGCCAATGGATATTCAATATTTTTTTTATCAGAATTATTTTCCTAGTTGATTTACAAAAACACACCGAGTTTCAACTTTCTAGCATAAGCCGTTCTAAAGTTAGGAAAAACATCCCCACACCCGTACCATACTACCCCTAAAAAAAATTATATTCTGCCAACATGCCACTACTGTAGCTAAATACCAAGTTTCAGCTTTATATCATTATAGGCTCTTAAGATATAAGAATCGGAGCTTTTTCCTTTTTTCCCTCCCCCATCCTCACCCTCCACACGCACACTATCAAATTTTTTCCCCACTAATGTTCCATTGGGCCTACTTCTGGTAAAAATTCTAAGCATATACCTTACACTGTTATTGAGATATGAAACGTGATATTTTTGAAAATTTCGTATCCCCTCCACTTCTATACTCCCCTGTAGCAGGCTTAAGAATATTCGGTGAAACTGTAGTGTACATATTCAATTGTACGAATTTCGTCATATCTCTTTTGTTTAATTTTAAGGTTACTGCGATGAGGGCACTTAATTTTGCAGCAAGATATTTCACATTGCTAGTCATTATTACCGTAGTCGTGATATCATCTGATATTCGAGAATAATCCCCCAAGATTGCCACCAAAGTTCAGCATCCAAATACCGCAACGAAGGTGAAAATGATAATTATCACCGTGCCTACACTTATCGCACCATACACCGATGCAAATGCAACAAATTTATGAGATACTGCAAATCGCGAAATGTTTGTTATCCCGCGTAATAACGAAAATCCGCGATAAATCCAATGGAAACATTGAGGTGCTACCGGTTATCCTTGATATGTTATCACATGAATATACATGTGGTGAGGATATTGGAGTAGGTATATCGGAATGCTTATAGATCGCTATATACCTATAGCAGATGAGAATTTATAACTTTGGTGCATCGCAATGGGAACATAAACTGTAAATCTTCCGGCTTCCGACACCTCACAAACAGTATAAAGTGTCGACATTTTGCGGGGAAAATGCTCTTTTATGGGTTCTACACAACCGGACCCACAGGATATATGAACACGTTGTCGGCCATGCGATTAACGTGCGACATTGCTGCTTTGTATTTTTGTACTCTTTCAAATTGTGTGTATAGGGAAAATTCATTGACGATAGTGATAAATGTACGACAACAATGTACTGTCGGGGTCACCATTCATTACTTTTTATGGGGTTGTTCGAAATTAATTTGAACGTATATCAAATCTTCAGTGTAAATTGCACCATAAGATTTATTTGACCGCAGATGGACATAGATGCAAGATAATGTAGCTTGGTAGTTTTCGTGACGGTGCAGCTATCCTGAACGAAAATCCTGGATTTTTCCAGCTATTCTGGGATTTAGGTACTATCTATCATCATGACATACTTATTTTAGTCCCTTCTCGATTGTTCGTTTCCCAATGTTTCAAAATCAACCTACTGCACAGTGTTTTTTTTTTGTGAATTTCACTGCCTTAGTGGAGAGCCTTGCTCTATATATTCGCTTAAAGAAGAAAGTTTTTTCATGAGATAACTATCATTGGTTCTGTAAAGTATAGACGATGTTCGTTCTTAAACTTTCAAGACAGAAGACTCGATGAGGTAATAAATACGGAGTGCAGACGTTACACCAAGAAGTTGTAATGTATCTATCCGAAGATAAAACCGATAGACTATCTGAGTAATGAGATAGTTGAATCAAACTGAATATTTTAAACTATCTGAGCTATTCTTCAAACTCTGCAGATCTACTACCTACTTTCACACTGGACTAGAAAACAAAAAGTCTTTTTTTTATTCTGAAATACTTTTTAGTACTCGTATACAGTGCAACCCGCTTATAAAGTGTACTTTCATAACGTACTTTCGGTTATAACATACTTTTTTTCATACCCTATTCATAAATGTGAAAGGTTCTTATATTGGTTATAACGTACTATCGGTTAAAACGTTTTTCTTTTGTTGTCACCTCAAGGTACGCTATAACCGGGTTGCACTGTAGTTGTAAATTTACAAAAACCTCAAAATAATTTTACCATCTGAGGCACGATACTTTCTTTCTCAAATCACAAAATTTGGTCTTTTGGTAGCTATTAGTGATGCATTAGTTTTTATCTCCTACACGTACATACTCGTATTTCCTTTCAAAAACATATTTTCCTCTCTGATATTCATATATGGTACCAAATCTACATTTCAAAATTTTGGCATAAAACTTTCGGGAGAAAGGTTTTTTGTAACACGTGTTTGCGATAAAAAAAATGTTTACTCCATAATATCAGCAAACAATTTGGAGAATATTCACTGCAAATGAATTGAAATTGAACTTTTTTACGAAGAAATTGAAAGTAGAAAAAAGCCATAGTGTACCTACATGATTCATTCTCGAGTCACATTGGATGATTCACTTTCGTTCCACCAACACGATTCATCTACGAATAAATTTGCCAACAGTATAAGCCGTGCTTTATTTTTTTTGGGGAGAAGTCCGGCAAGAGTTAATGCTTAGATGGATGGGGTGTAGAAACTATTCGACTGACAACCTAAGAAATAATGTTCCAAATAGCCTCCTAATTTGATCACATTACACTTAAAATATTTTCGGAATTCGTAAAAACTTGAACAGTAGCTTACACCTCAAAGGGTTTAATATCGAAAAATACTTTAATCCGTTTTTACCCCGATTATACATATTTAAGTGAAAGTGAATTCGAACTAATTAGACCTAGGAAATATATCGCAATTCGTAAAAATTTACATAACCAATATACACCTGCTTAGATGTTGGACATTGTAAAATTTGGAAAGCGGTTTCTAGGCGCTTATAGAAAGAGCCCATAGAAGTAAAATTAATTGAAAAATTTTGAAAAGAAATCTATAATCGAACATTTTTTTATTCCACCTTTGTACGCCAAGAAAAACCTGGATTTTTTTTTACTTTAATTACTCTGAGGTCTGTCCAATGTGTAAGCTATAGCTGCTATTTAGCTGCTTTTGTGTCTCGGCTTACAAACTTTCCGGTACTTAGCCAAGACATAAAAGCAGCTAATAGCAGCTATCGTTTGCACATTGGACAGACCCCCAATAGCTCATCTAAAAATATATATTTCAACTTTCTTGAGTAAGCCGTTTCTGAGATATAAGAAAGCACCCTCAATGTACCTTGTCGTACCTTGCTATCCCTATCAACCCCTCCCCCAAATATATATTTGGTAAGCACCACTTATAATACGAACAGAATCCAAATCTTCTTGGTATAATTGGTTCAGAAGATATTGTAAATACATCAGTTTTTTAGCTAATATCTATTAGAAACCAAAATTCTTCATTTAAAACGGTTCTCTTCCATTCCCCTTACACTACTTTACCACACCAAAAAACAGACCACTCGTAGTAGTTTTTACAATTAACCTACCAAAATTGAAGTTAATATCTCTACGGGTTTGTGAGCGCCTTTAAACGCTTTTGCATACGTTGTATGGCGTACGGCATCTACAGTAGACAGACGGACATTCTTTTTTTTCATAAGTTCATAAGTCTTTAAAAGTGGAAAAGGAAAATTTTAGGGTAGATTGTTTTTAAATTTCAAGTCGATCACAATACTTTATTATTAAAATATTAATCACCTACACTCTAAGGCATATTGGATTAAATATACCATTATTATAGTTGGCAACTGTTTTCCATCAATAGTAATGGATAAATTACATGCTTGTGTAATTAGAAGGAAAATGACAGAAATAAGTTGTAACAATTACACAACATATGCGTAACACATCAGTGATGTAATCATTGCACGATAGCTGCGTAATCAAAAAACAACGGTGGCGAAATTATTACACAAAGAATACAATTATAACACACTTTTTGCGTAAAATTTCCATTTTATTATAACAATTCGGTAATTTTACAAACCTGACGACGTGAAGTTGAATGATATGATGAAATTAATTTTCGCGAACTTGCTTATTCTGGCGTAATTTTACAAGGTATTATAAGTAAAACTATATTAAGCCTCAATTTACTTTATTAATGGTGTAATATAATCATCCGCACATAGTTTCTGTTTGTATTATTATTATTATATTTTTTTTCCTTTTTTTCCCCCTTCTTCTTCTTTTAATTATTTTACTTTTTCTTATTATTTAGTTAGTTAAAGTTTAGATTAAGTTAGGTTAATTATATTCATAAGGTTTTTTAATTCATTTTCATTTTTTAATTCATTTCATTCCTGAATTCACAGATAATAAGTTTTGTTAAAATCTTACTGCCAAGTGCACAACCAAAACCAACCATAGTTTTAAAGGCTTTAGACCAGCCTAATCTCTAAATGTATTTTCTTGTCAGCAAAGTGAATCCATCATAAGAATAAAAAACTATGAACTATGACTAATCATGCCGCCTAAATTTACTAGCAAAATAGATATAATTGTCCACCTTATAGTGTAATATTACCTATTTGTGCGCTAATACACGATTATACGTCAATAATACGTACAATTAAATACTGTATTTTTCCCCACATTTTTGCTTTAAATGCAGAGTATTTTAGAGTGTAGGAATCCCAAGTGAATTCATTTGCAAACACATCTAAGTGAATTGATAGTGTCTGTTTAACTACTTTTTGTATTTTGGACTGTGAGTTTACTAACTCAACCTCCTCCTAGTAATATTTTTCTTCTCCTCTTGACTTTCATACTGTCGGTAATCCGCACTTGATTATCGAGTTTTATATCTTTACAAAATTCGTACACACATCATATTAGATCGAATTTTGGACCATTAATACGTGTGTACTGCTGCGGCAATATGCTTCTTTTCAGACTACAACCAAAAATAGCCAATACCAGGAAATTCGCCCATTAAAAAGTGATCCCTTAAATCAGCTAACATTCAAATATCCTACAAAATTAGGGCGTAATGTATGTATTTTTTCGTTATAAAATATGACTAGGGACTTGTTCATATACCACACAAAAACTGCGGTCTGTCGTTACTGTGGTAAATTTATTGGTTAGTTAACATGTAAACGAAAATGAACTCATATCCTGGCGTAGCTCATGTTTTGTAAAATTTTCATCAGCGAAATGATACGTAAATGTCATGCACTCGAATATTATTTTTTGGGAATTTCATATTCTGCTTACCTCCATAATATAATCAGGTCCCTCAAAGCGTGTGCCCACGGTTATAGAGTTTCAATTTATTTTTATCGATGTACGAATTATTTATGAGGCTGTATAATATATTAAACCACATCTGCTTTTAGATTCCATTAGCTAGAGAGCAATCGATAATTTGATGTCGAAAAGGGACGCTGGAACACAAGCAAGAAATAATGGAAGTATAAAATTTTGAAACAATCCATTCATTGGGAATTTTTTTTCTTGCACCAAATGGAAGAAGTCTTAAGAAGCCTTAAGCGCCATAACAAGTTCTTGTTCCTTGAAGTGTTCATGCTTTCAAACTTTTTACAGGACTAGCGAACAGTTCCATACTTCCGGCTGCTATCTATATTTCGATTATTAATCCTTTAATCGAATTTTCGCATAAAACGCCCGACATGATTTCGATATTAATCACTATACTCTGACGAACCTTTCGGGGTTGAAAATGTAAAATTAATTTCGTTTGGGGTGATGTTATTTGGTCGGAAACTTTTTAATTTAATTACAAGCCTGGCGAGCATTTGTGTATGGGCCGGGGATGTTTGTTTCTGTGGGAATGAAAGTCAATATGAAATTCGATGTACTCGTATGTTTACAATCGATATTCGCAATATCTGCTACTGATAAATGAACGAATAATTAAAAACAAAATCTACAATATGCATAAAAAATATATAGTAACTGCACAGCTGTAATGCCGTTATTTTAAGAGCTCCGGGAAATTTTAATGAAATCGGCAATCAATTACTTTTAATTATTTTGTAATTTTACGCGTGATTGGAAGCACAGCAATTTATTATTTTTATATTAAATTAAAATAATTTCCAGTAAACATCAATTGATTATTAAGTTAAAGGCTCGAAAATTTTCATTATACATATTTTCAAAAATTTAACAAAATGAGTTTTTGTTTGGTTTAATAATAATTCTGATGTTGAGCCGTTGATTGAGATAATTCTAATTTTGGATTAGTGTGCCATATCCTTGAGGGAATCGGTAAACTTAAAAACATGTAAATGGTTCGTGCTTTTGGAGTTCCTCTAGGAAAATAAACTTCACATGTATCTATATACATTACAAAACAAATCGATCACTATTTCGAATAATAAAGAGTTTCTTTATTATTTATAAAGAACTAGACGCGTACCGCGGCAACGCTCACGTTTGTTTGGTGATATACTATTATTTCTATCGTTACTCCCGTTACTCCCATTCCACCCGTTGATACCGTTGCACCCGTTACTCACGTTGCTTCCATTTCTCCCGTTACTTCCGTTGCTCCCGTTAGACCCACTTCTCCCGTTACTCCCGTTGCTTCCATCTCTTCCATTGCTCCCATTTTTCCCGTTGCTCCTATTTCTCCCGTTGCTCCCAGTGCTTCCATTTCTCCCATTACTTCCGTTGCTCCCGTTACTCCATCCTCTATCCACCATTCTCCATCCTCCATCTTCTATCCACCATCTATCATAGTTACTCCCGTTGCTCCTATTCCTCTCGTTACTCCCTTTGCTTCCATTTCTCCCGTTGATCCCATTGCTCCCATTTCTCCCGTAGCTCCCATTTTTCCATTGATCCCTTTGCTCCCATTTCTCCCGTTGCTGCCCATTGTTTCCATTTCTCCCGTTACTTCCGTTGCTCCCATTACTACATCCTTTATCCACCATGCCCCATCTTCTATCCATCATCCACCATCCCCCATCATCCATTCTCCATCTCCCATCGTCTATCCACTATCCATCATCCATCGCCCAACTTAACCATTTAGTAATAGGAATACTACACCAAAAACGAACGAACTACCGCTGAATCATTCCAACATTTGAGTGTATACTCAAATGTTGGACCATTTGAGTGTATTCTCAAATGTTGGAATCACTCAAGTACCACCAATTGTAAAATGATTTTGTTAACGCAGAAAACTTGGCTGGCGTATGCTCAATACATCAGCGAAGTTTTATTGTAATCGGATGAATGGTGCAGGAAAGCGCAGACAAACCATTAGAGCACCAGGGTACTAAAATCGTGAAAAAAATTTGAAAAATGTTAAAAAAAAAACTTTTTTTTTCATTCGATCTGGACCAAACTTCACAGGAACCATCCCGGGACTACTCTACACTTTCCCTGAAAATTTCATCAAAATCGATTCAGCGGCTTAGGAGTCTTTAGGGATCATACATACATACAGGCATCCTCAGTTTACCTCTGAGGTACAGATATATGTACCTCAGAGGTAAACTGTCGTAAGTGACATTTCGTAAAATGTTCAGTAGACCATTTTATAACTATACATTTTCTCTATCAATACAAGGCAGATATTGATTATTTTGGCTTCCTTTAGCTCTGCGGATGCGACGATTTACCACTTAAAAATATACATCCCAACAATGCAATTACATTAATAATCCCAAAATTGAAAATTTGGTACCTACGACAGTTTACCCCTGAGGTACAGATATAGATTCCATCTTTATAACTAAAACGTCGTACAGACATCATGACAACGTCGTACCGACTAACACTTGTAAAACTGGAATTAAGTGACTAAAACGTTGCAAATAGGTCTTACATAATCGCTAGGCATCGGTACAGAATTTTTTCGACAACCACATTCATATTTTTTAAATGCGCTCTACTATCCATAAAAAAAACCTCAAACCTTCGATCCACTTAACTTATAAAAGTTACCTTTTAAGGCACATTCCTATGATCGTCAGTTACGTTCTAACTGGAACTTTAACTGACAGATTTTCATACAAAACGTTCAGTTAAAGTTCCGATAAAAATTGAACTGACGATCGTAGGTGCGGGCTTAAAAGTTGAAAAGATCACCAAATAAAACAAAATTTAATATTCGGAATTTATATTCACTGAAACTAAATTTTGTGTAACAGAATTAGGAAAACTAGTAAAATTTGAAAAACAGCAATCTTGCAGTAATGGATTCGAAATAGAATTGAATGCCCAATTTTGAGTTTAAATTTGTTGTAAGGCTGCAATTCATTTGAACGAACGAGAATGGATGGGATATCACTTTATTTTACTAGAATGCTTAAATTTCGACTTCAATGAGCTTCATCCCCTCGATCAAAATTATGAATCTGAAAAAAAAAATCAGATAAATTTTAATTTTGGAAAATTTGGGTTTGATAAAAATATACTCTCATAACTGCCTCAACCAGATCATTGTCACTGGCTAGTTGTGCATGCATCGATGGTAGCCGTTTTGCAAAAAAATCGTACATTCCGGCATTTTCCTCTAAAATGTAATGCAATTTCGGCATGTTTTGTATCGTTTTTGAATCAATCAGCGCCTGTTTGCTCTTATCATCGTCGTTGTTATTGTTGGGAATTTTTGAATTTTTCGATGAATCTGAAGATGGTTTGCGGAGCATAATTGAAGTCCCCAGTTCTTCTTTTGAAACATTTTGAGACATTTTATTCTATACATTAATTTCAATTTTAACAGATTCTGTAAAGAAAATTTTTTAAGAACTTACATTCGAGTGAAAATACAGCTTAGATCTGCAAAAGAAGTCTGAAGAAATTTTATGTAATATTTAATATATTTGGATATTTAAATTCTTATTAAAAAATTTTGGAGCATAATATTTTTCAAAATCAACGTCTCCGTAATTTCAGCATTTATCAGACTGTCGTATTTCCCAAAGGTAACTATTTCGAGAAATTTTCATAGCTTTCCGCTAATTAATAAAGTGTTTGGAATTGCTCCACAAATATATAAGTATAGAAGTCACAGGATGTACTTCGTCTCAGTTATCAAACATGTAGAAGAATGTTAAGGCATATGTAATTAGCGTCAGACCTTATCAATAATTAATGGTATCTAAAACCTGAGTTGATATATTGTTAGAACTTTTTTCGCAATAGAATTTCAACCCACGTGATCCCCGACAGAAAACAAACAATCAAAACAAATTAACTCGTTGAGGCTATGACAGATGAACAATTTTCACTAGAATGTTCAGCTTAAAGCCGTATTCGAATTTTAAGTCCGATATTGCTCTGACTGTGTCTTAAGTTAGCTTCTTCCGTATCTTAGCATCTTAGCGACTTCCCTTTAAAAACCGTTCTTGTTATGTTCTTAAATCATTAAAATATGTAAATAGATACAGGATTTAATTTTGGTCGAAAAACAAAATTTCAGCTTAAGCATTTGTTGTAATTTCAATCTAATCCTCCTAATCGGCAAGTACAAGTGCACAAAGTTATAACGTATGTAACAAGTCAACAATTTCGTAGTTTTCAAATTGTTCGCAGACTTTTCAGTTTAACAAGTTATAAACGTATGCGACTCGGAAACCTGCAACTTTCAAATGTTTTTTAATTTGTCATTATTCGAAAGGGGGAACGGTTTTCTGGAACAAAGCCAAATGAATTGCTGGAAATTGTTCATCTGCAGCTGTTATCAAGTTTTCCGTGTTTTAATAAGTTTTCCGGCTCAGTTTTAAAACATTTTCGTGTTGGTTTCTGTCATAAAAATGATTTTCGTTTTTTAATTTAAATTTTTATACTGTACACGTTTCGTATGAAAATACAAGAGAAAGAGCAACTTGCGTTTTGAAATTTAATGCGAAAGTTTTGAATTAAGTTTGCCAACCCGTACCATTTTCATATCAAAACGGATTGTTACCTTTTGATATTTTTTTATACTGTAACATGTTCTTAGAGAGTTGTGTCTTTTTTTAAATTTAATTTATGGAACTTAAGGGGTCAAGCAATTTCTTAACGTCAAAGTTATTTGCGAATAAGGACATTACTTGGTTCATAAAAATAAATACCGAAATTAAAAAAATAATATTGACACTAAGTTAGACTGGAAAAATGAACCCATTTTTATTATTTTAAAGGAGGTGGACGGAACAGAGAGAAACAAACGGTCCATGGGTTACGGGCGAAAAAATTGATTTTTTCTATGCCGATAATCTATGCTATCTACTGTGTTATTGCCATTAACAAAATGCACACCCAGGCATCTTTAATTATCAATAAAGTAGAAGCACCCCAAAATAACCAAAATTACGCAATATCCAATTAGCATGTTGCAGAAGGCTCCAACTTCTCCATGAATTTCCACATACCATCGAATGTACTCGAGTGAAATCACAGCACGCGAGCCATAGAAACACTGTATAACTCATCACTACATTAATTTTTGCAAAGTTAGACTCTCTATATTAACACGTTGAATGCCATGGGGGTCACCGGTGACCGACACAGAAGTTTTGACACTTTAAATAGCATTGTCAAAATTTTTGACAAAAAGTGTGGCACGCAAAGTGTTAATATAACATTCGAAGTCATAATATTGCAACACTATATTTATTCAATTTCTGTTTTTATCTTTAATTTACAAATTCACGCATGAAACTGCAATCTGAAGTATCGCAAATCGTTCCTACGCAGGACGGAGTAGTTGTCCAAGCAGAATGGAGTAACCTGGGTGAGATATCAACTGTCTACTTTACTAGAATGATTACGAAGATCAGTAATAGCACTTCCTCCTCCTTTCTCTTGATTTATTAATTTATTTTTAATTTTCTCTATTAAATAGATTTATGTTGTTGTTGTTGTACCTAACTCTTCACTTTTGAATCATTCTCTTCTCAGGTATTTGGTTTATTGTTTAGCCTGCAGTGCTTGTGATGGTAAGTAGAAAACTTCTGCTCCGATGAGTTCAAATCTATAATTACATTTTATCCTGACAACCTTCGCGACTCGAATTTGAGAAAAACAAACTGAAAAGAGAAGAAAAATATCCTTTCAACAACTGATGAGAAAGGTGTGCAAAATCTTCGGCAAAGTTAAAAAAAAATCAATTTTCATCTCAACAGTTGTTCCTACATTCCACACACCACCAGAAAACCGTGGAAATCTCTCGACTCTTCTCGCATGCAGAAGAATATATGCCGAGTTACATACCACCGCCGAATATTCGCTAAGACTCTCGACCCAACAAATGCAGTATAAAAGCAGGACAAAGCTTAGAGACGACACAGTTTTGTACTACGGGACCGAGCGACACGACGATCAGTGAGTACTACACGAAAATACAGGTGTAAATCGATTTAGTCATCAATTTGTATGTATGTTTGTTTAAACCGAGATGTGTTATTAGGAGTGCGATTATTGAATCCCTTACCTGAAATCCTAGTAAACCCCTAGCTCGTAACAGTCAAGGAGAATAGAGCATCTAACAATTACCTATAGCTCAGCTACAGTAATTGTTTAGATTTTCCAGTAAATTACGAAGCTCTCAATGCATGTCTAGCATTGTTACAAGTGCACTGTCGGACAACCACTGCTATTATTCACGCCCTTACTATGTCCATATCAAATTGCAATTTCTAATTCTCCAGTTTCTACACAAACATCCTACATATTAAGTGCCCATTATCAAACTATCGGACGACAATTAACTTTCAATTGAAACGAAAACTCCTTGAAGCGTGCAAACATACTTGAGATCCCATTACCAGCGCCCGGCTTCACAACTTCAAACTTTGCGAATAAATTGTTTGAATGGGGGTGAAATCCACCCTCACTGATGCAGATGCAAACCCTAAAGAGTGCCACCTTCGTACCACCGATTGCATTGCATTCCGCATACCGACATAAATCAGAAAACCCTTTCAATTAAAACATTCGGCACATTTCGGATTTTCAATTTCACTTCCTTTAAGGAACAGTAGTTTAGAGTGCAGGAGTATTGATCCCAGAATGGTCGCAATTCGAAACGAATTTTAAACCCTAATGGCCGAAGTGGATTTTAATTAACTTGCCGATCTAGACTCTATAAAGTCCGAAGAGTATAAGGCTCTGTGTAAGTGGCCTTCACTAAGGACCTCTCCGCTTTTATTTTGTACGAATTTACTGAATTTCACCTTTAGGTAATGGCGTTAAAAACTTTTACGAACAGAAATTCGAAAAGTTATAAAACGTATTTTATCCGCAGCGAATCAATGAAAAAACCCCAAACCACTAAAATAAAATGGAATAAATGAAATCATTACGTGATGTACATTATCTGCATTATGCGAATTCGGAATGCGCGTTTTAAAAAATAATCAGACAACGAAATTGGAAGTGAAACTCTTTATAGTGCTATAAATAATTCGTTGGCGTAATTTATTAAAAAAGCCACAATCAACTAATTTCGGATTAATTTATTTTTACTTGAACACAGTTTTAAAAGAGAGATTATTTCGGAATTAATTCACGTACGGTTTTCTTCATGCTCGTGATACACTACTTTAAATTTAAGGCTTAATTTTGGATCAATGTTTGCGACCTGCATCAAGGATTGCAGATTATAGTTAACTGCCGTAGTACTGAATATGTCAGTACTGAGAACTATTGGTCGCGTTTACGTGCGGACCAGACCAGTATATATAAGCCAAACAAAACAGTTTGGTTGTACGTGAAACCTAAACCGAAACTGTGCATTTGGACTTTTCTTGATCTCGTCTTTGGTATGAACCGACTGAAACCAAACCGGGAAATGGCAGACAAAAACCAAACAGGTCTATTTAGACTAGTCTGGTCCCCACGTAAGCGCGACCATTGCTATGAAATTTTTTTATTTCATTATTGTTTTCTGGAAGCCTATTGAAGCACTGCTTGTATTTACTATAAATCAATAATTTACATAGTAGTCTGGGTGGCTTAGTGGCTAGAGCACTTGCCTTCGGTGCACTTGGTACCAGGTTCGAATCTGCTTGGAGACAAGTAATTTTCGAAAATGGGATTGGATGCCGGACTACCAGTTCACTCAACTCTAAATGAGTACCTGAGCTAAAATCGGGGTAATAATCACGAACGAGCGTGTAGCTGACCACTTCACCTCCTAGAGTTCTGTTGGTCTCGCAATGAAGTAACTCTAGCATTACTTCAAGGCCTTGGCCCGATTTGTGCTGTTGCGCCATTACATACATAGGTCTTAATATTTGTTACACCAATCTTCCTAATTCAAAGATTTATATTAAGCATTAATGTGTCTTTTTCTTCGTGAAATTTTTCAAAATATTGCGAAATTTTTAGGTTTACCTGAGGGCTTAAATTCAATTCGATTCAAATCGAAAAAATATTGTTATGTATCTAAAATATTAAGAACTCTCTTTATAGATGCGATTTCGTGAATAGTTGAATTTATTGTTTGCTGAGAACTACTATTCTTAATTCTTATTCTTAATTGAATCTGAAAAGTACAACCTTGATATTGTACACATGACATTTGCAAAAAAATGTAATATCTATATTGTTTCAGTACTGTACTAATACTACAGGCAAAGATTGAAATATTACGAGTATATATAATATTTTACAGTCATAGAATACAACGCTTGGGATAAAATTAAAAAAAGTATAATTTACCAATCAAATGAGATCCAATTATTTTCTGGTTTTCATAGGTCACCGGTTGAAGTGGCTCGACGGACCAATAAATGTTCGATTGTTGTCCAAAAGACTTTAATTAACCTTTTATCCAGTATTTAATTATAGCACGAAAAGGTCGAGTGCAAAAGAGTTTTTATAGAGTTATCCAAAAAGTGAAATGCTGCCAGTTTTAAATTATAAAGTATAAGTTTTTGGTGCAAGCATTGGCAATTGAGTGGTCCATTTCTCGAATTAATGCATTCACCAAATTTTTCCTTCAGCAAATTGATTGTTTCATTAGCTATATGAAATGTGTCACCATCTTGTTGAAATTGAAAGCACATGTTGTCTGCGTCAATACCATTAACTTTTACATTTTATCGAGTGCAGAACAGCGACACCAGTGGAGTGAAGGGAGTAGTGTGGCTAATCTACTCACAAGATTTTTTCATGATGTGTGATGTGTGAATAATTAAAACTAAAAAAAAATCGACCAACAATCTGGGCGTAGCTTTATTATTTTATGGGTATAAGTCCGAAGCGTTATATAATTTGATTATGATGTCTTTTCGGATTAGATTAAGTTGACAATGTCTGATCCAATCTAATCGATCGATAATTAATAATTGCCCATCAATTAAACAAAAGTTTTATTTATTGAATTAGAAAACGTTAACGCTGTTACAATCCTCTTTTATTTTGTGTAATAATTTAATTATTGTACTTACAGCGAATATGGCTGAGGCCTAAACTTAGACGTTACGATAATATCGGAACACCTGTCACCATTACCATTAAATTGTAATTAGCGCTAATGAGATTCTGGCAGCTTCATCCACCATCATCCCCTGGAACGGAAACGGACTGGTTCTTTTTTTTTAATTTTATTTTGTTGCCAAACTCATCTCAATTTTGTGTTATAAATATCCGGCATGGCACTAAATTGACAGGCACTCGTTTACTAGCCCATAAACAGCTTATGAAAAACGATGGCCATCGTAATCGTCGTTAAATCTAAAGCAATAAATTACTCGGTTTATTAGTTTGTGCCATTGGCAATGGCATCATCGTCCATGATGCCAACAAGGATTTGGGTACGTCCCAAAAATTTTCAACAGTATTATTCCGGCGGCAACTCTTGAGTGATGTAGGCGAATTTTATTGAGATGACAGGTAACCAGTTTGGGAGGACCTCTTATACATTAACAATCGTCAAAGAAATTTTGTATTACAGAGCGAATAAGAAAAAGGACTTAAGCTTGTCCTCATACCCAAGTACCTAGTACATACTTTCACAAATATTAATAGCAATTGTGCCGTCTTAATTAAAATGAACAACTCTTAGACTAACACACTAGGGACGGTCAAAAAAATATTTTGAAAGGAGGATGTAAGGCTTGAGATTATGGCTCAGAAAAATTAAAGGAAATTTTGGTGAACATTCACCAACGGTGAAAAAGAAAACACTAAAGGAAATTTTAGTGAGATTTCCCCATAAATGAAGAAAAATCAAATAATAGAAAAAAAGTTAAGACTGCTATATTTTGCTTATGCTGAAGCGTTAGAAAGAATCGATAATTACTCGAGCTTCAACAATGTTTAAAGCAGTTCATGTGTTAAAACTTCGCAATAATTTATATTCGAAATAGTTAATAGGTACCTAGTTCCTCGAAATTTCTTTCGTCAGAAGTTCAAAATGGATTCTCTAGCAACACCTAATACGCATTCGTTTACGAATTTGTAATTTTGATGATTTAAAAACGATTCATTTACAGTTCATCAAAGTGAATATGTAGGGGAAAAACAATGCGTCCGAAATACCCGAAAGAAGAGATTGAAACATTCTAAGATCTACATCTCTGAAACGTATCCTAGGAAAATTGACCAGAAACAATATTTTGAGAGTGATTAGTGGCATATTGAGTGGGGGTAAAAAACTTTAGATTATGATATCTCACGAAACGATGGAGCTAGAAAAATGAAATTCGGTTCATGTAAACAAGCTATCAAGTGAAGTTTACTGAAAATAAAATTTTTCAAGCGGGAGTTGGACCACGAAAGATGGAGAGAATAAGAAATTTTCTAATAAATAACGTCTCATATCTTAATAACAGTTTAAGATTGATGGTTAGATTTTTACGGGAAGTAGACCTAAAAAAGTTACGATTTTTATATCTCAAAAACACATAAGGATGGATAGCTAAAACATGGTATTTAAACAGAGCTATAGTAGTAGCAAATAAGAAAAATATAAAATTTTATCAGGGTTATACGGTGCGGCGGCGGAGGGTGTTTTTCCTGTTTATTGAATGGCTTATGCTAAGGAGTTTAAACTCTGTGAGCATATGTAGATCTATAAGAAAAGTAATTCAGTTAAAAAAAATATAAAATGTCAATTGGTGTACGAAATGGGGGCCTCAAAAACTAACAGTGAAAATGAAATGGATATTTTTCTCTTTGGTTTTCTGAAATATTGAAGTAGTTTTTATTCCATGGATTCTTCATATAAATGCCTAGAAAGTTTTTTCAGTGTTTTTATAAATTCAACCCCTAAGGGGTGTAAATGGACATTTTGACGAATTCAGCCATATAATTTAAATCTGATTAGATACCGAATAACGTTTCCCTTTCACGGACTTGTTTTATAATCGCAAAAAACGTATTTTCAAGGGTTTTGACTTTTCAACCCTTAATAAGGTTTAAACGGGTTGAACACGCTTTCACGAATTCCGTCGTACTTAGGAATGATAGACATAAGATTGGTTTTTAGTTCTACGGGCTTTCTTTATATTTATCTTGAAACTAATTTCAAGACTTTTGAATATTTAACCCTCAAGAAGTTGCATACCTCCAAGGGATTGCATACCCTCAAGGGGTTGCATAGCCTCAAGGGGTTGCATAGCCTCAAGGGGTTGCATAGCCTCAAGGGGTTGCATACCCTTAAGGAGTTGCATACCCTCAAGGGGTTTCATACCCTCAAGGGGTTACATGCTCTCTAGGGGTTGCATACCCTCAAGGAGTTGCATACGTTCTCAGAATACTATATATCTCTTTAGGCTTGATGAGATATCAAATTGACTATTTTTTTCAGTTTTTCAATTGTGTTCCTTCAACGCCACAACAATAAACTCGATGTCTGTTCCTATATGTTAATTTTCTAACCACTTACATACTTTGAAATGTGTCTTCCTTTTGTATGTGTGTCTTCAACGTGACTTTCTATAGTTTACACATATTTAACCGCAGCCGTATCGTTATTTCGTCTCGGTCATATCTTACGAAAGAAATTGTTTTAAAATCGCCAAGGCTACGAAACTGTTTTGGTGAAGAACCACTTAGTTTACGAACTAGTATCATTGATCATATTTGAAAATATATTCTCGGACATATACTCGTAAATGAATGCAATTCACGTTGTATTACGGCTCACTAGTTCAAACTACTCGTATACTAAAATGGTATCCTTTTCGTTCTATATGATGGAGCAGAATGCGAAAAATTCAAAATAGAACCAAAGCGCAATGTTAGGAAGTACATTATTTATTCGGGCAGAAATCAATCCCTTACAGTTTTTACAAATCATTTTGGAAATAGCTAGAGACTTCACAATCCAATGAACTGCAATGATAGGATACAAGTTGGATAATAAATTTTGTGGCAGTAAATTTTCGGTATAGTTTTACGAAATTGATCGATTTTAAAACTTTTACTGCCTCGCCTGGATAATTCGACAGAATGCAGAATTTATGACCAGCGAGGACCAAATGTAAGGCATGGTCTGATGCAGGGAAAATCTACGTTTTTTGACCGGAACAGGAATGTTTGCACTTAATTAAATTTGCGAGGTACCCGTTTTAAGGAGCTGTTGTGACATTGTTGAACCGAAATTCAATTTTAATTAAGCTTCTCACTTAATTCGATGTTAAACTACCAACTGCAAAGTAAACTACGAGGATTTACTGCAACGTTTCTGATTAAATCCCTATGCTAATATTGAGAAAGTGTAATAAAATGTGCTGAAATGCCAACAACTCCATAGCTTGAGGTAGTTATACTTGTAGGCTGCAGTGTTGCATACCCGCTATCTTAGGGGTTCCTCCGTCCGAAATACCTTAAATGGTCTTGAAATTTGGCTAAGACTTTGGTGGAGTGATTGATGTGATATTTTAGACTATAGGTTCATTATGGATATACTTGGTGGTTGTATGGAATGCATTTAAATCCCTTTTGTTATGTACTCAAAACTTGCATTCTCTTACTTTGCGTAATAAGACTAATTACGCCTTCTGAAATTTTCAGGATGCCAAGATTGTTAAACGAGCGGAAAATGTTTCAGGCCGCGGACTTTAATTAGATTCTACTACCGTATGCTAATATTAAATTGCTCCGGTTTCAAGTAAAAGTCATAATTCACTAAAGGAGTTATGCTACAAGTACACTTTTGCTGTTTCACATTATACAATTTTAATAATAGTTTGGCTTTTTGCGCAAAAAACACAAACTTTTTTCTCAACGGTAGTGGAAACATTTTGTAACATTTTTGACCTGTAGTGAGCTTCGACGAACATTGCCAAAAATTACTTTAAAGTAGCATACTCTATCATTTGGTGTTATTCCAGAAATTTGAAACTTCGTAAGTCTATGAAAATGTACTATAGGATAGTAATTAAAAAAATATACTGCTGTAACGACCGGCTGCAAGCTAATCGTATGATACTCTAGATGAATACTGAACTCCGATTTATATTGTATAATAGTTGGCGATAAAGTAGAGTTACGTGTGTGCATATTGTGTGTCCTTTATTAATCAATGGCGCAACAGCCCAAATCGGGCCTAGGCCTCGAAGTAATACTAGAGTTACTTCATTACTAGACCAACGGAACTCTAGAAGGTTAAGTGGTCAGCCACACGCGATTTTAACTCAGGTACTTATTTACAGCTGAGTGAACTGGTAGTCCGGTACCCAATCTCATTCTCGAAAATTACTTGTCGCCAAGCAGATTCAAACTTGCCACCAGGTGCACCGAAGGCAAGTGCTCTATCCACTAAGCCACCCAGACTATGTCCTATGTATGTCCTTTATTACGGACTGCTATTAGATTGCTACTACTCAAAACTAAAAAAAAAACAATATTCAGTGTTTAATTTCATATCTTAAACTGGGTAAGTCATCGGAAAAAATTGCCTATTTGAAGGACTTTCACATGGGAGGTGCAGGAAGGATTCACTCAATTTCTTACATTCCTTGGAACCATTAAGAAATTAATGTGAACAAAAATTCGTGTTTTGACGCGTTCCAAAATTATCGGAAAATATTGTCGAACACATGTGTCTTAAGGATTTTTTGTATGGAAGGTATCAGAAGGAGTAAAAGGATTTCGCTGACTAATACACAAAATTCCGAATGAAATCATAGTGAGTTCCGTAAATTAAGTGAAGACATTTTGATAGGATATTTGTATGACAGCTACGCAAACGACTAATAGAATTTTTTTCATAATTATAGATTTAGCTCCATCTATTGAAAAAATCAACGTATACAAAATTTCATTCCTAAGTTATTGGTCAATATTCTTCAACACGTGATTTAAGGACATTTTGTATGGCAGCTACCCGAAGGAGTGGAACAATTTTGCCCGTTAACGAACTAAGCATTACAAATTCAGCCAAACATCCAGATTCAAAATTTCAAGAACCTAGGTCAGGGTGTTCTTGAGTTATTATTCTAACAGACAGACAGACGGACGGACGGACTGACGTGAGGCGGATTTGGAGATTTTGGTCACAAATAAACAAAAAATAACATTTAAATCTTTTTCTCGTCCGAGGCTCAGTTCTATGCGTTAGATTAAGCTTATAATTACTCTATATGATTTTATCTATTGTAACTATAACAACAGTTCAGATATGCATTGGCGTACGCACGTGGGCAAGAAAACGCTCTGTGAAAAGGTTTTTTTTTAATATTAATGGGCTATAAATCTAATAGAATATCGAAAATATCCTCTTCACCATAATCGTGTTCAGCTTTTGTAATTTTTTTTTGTAGTCTACATATCGAAACTAAGTTAATAAATAATTTGAACATGTTGCGAACCTCGGAGAGTGGTGCGTTCGTTATGATGATTTAAAGGGCATCAATTGTTTGTGTTTTGCGTTTTTCAACACTATAATCTTGGTTATTTATTTATCAAATAAGATATACCTATATACAGATTCAATATTAACTCAAATTAATCTAAATTAATACAATATAATTCGAGATCACCGCAAAACACTTTTTTTTTAATGGAGGTTTCGGCAATCAGCTATAGCAGATTTAAAAATCATTATTTTAAAGAAAAGAAAATACTGAAATAAAGTTAAAAGTTACCGTTAAATATCTATAAATTTTTACGTTAGTAAATCGAAATGGCTTTACAGGAATAATACTTCAAAAACAGTTTTTTTTCAGCCTTGTGACTGCGTATATCCCCTTAATTTAATTGGTTTAATATACTTTTATTAGAGGCATTGGTTGGTTGGTTAAACGGGATGAGGAGGAACTGATAAGATCGAACGAAGTTTCAGTTTGTATGTCGGCTTACTTATTGGAGGTGTGAAATGTACGCTGAAATTGTTAAATGTTCTACAGCATCTACTGATGGGTTCATTTCGACCGTAATCAGTACGATGGAGGATATTCCTTAAGAGGTTTTGAATGTCTCGTCAGCCTGACAGTGTCATTAAGGTGAATTTTATTTGCCATACACCACTTAATAGTTTACAACATTGGATTCTCTATATATGTATAATACCATTCCTAGTTTCGACATAGGTGATGATTCTTTGCAAGGTGTTTTAACTGAAAGACATTCTTTGCCATTTGTATGTTTGTCGGTAATGAATTATATTTTTGCATTGCCTCCGAGTCAGGATCTTTTGTAAGTCGAGACGGTCGGTCCTAGGAAAATGTTTTTGTCTTCTTGTGTTAAAGTTGTGTATTTCATGATTGTGGGTGGGTTAATTTAATTTAGGACTTAAGTTTATTGTTCTTGATATTGTTAACTAGTTTCATTTGTTCCTGGCCGGGCTTATGTGCTCTTGTATGGTTAGCTTATCACGGAAAGCGATCGTTGGGAAAAGCGCGGAAAAGATGCTCAGGGCAAACGTCCGGTGGGAAAACCGCAGATTGAAGATCGTTTCTTAGATGCACAAATTAGAGGACGCGGGCGCTGAACTGAGATTACTTCAGCTGACAATGTATCCTGCACGCCCTGGCTCGATTTGGGCTGTCGCGCAATTGATGATGATGATGATTAGTTTATCGTAAGTAGAATAACGTTTTTTACCATACCATTAAAAAAAAATCAGTGGATTACCTTCCGAGGATGAAAGTTTTTGGTTGAAATGGTTTGCTTTCATTTTTCTAACAATTCAAACGAATTAATTGGCATACGTCCATCACCTAAGGTTCAGCCCAAGATTTAGCGAATGTCTGAACCGAACTGTAGTGCAATCAAATTCGTTGTCATCAGATGTGATGTGACAGTTCCAGTGACATTACGTTTGTTTTTCTTCCCTGCCTACATCACAAAATCCACGAACTTAAAACAGTTTTTGCTAAGTTAAATAACTAACGCAATTAAAACCCCGAGGTGCGTGAATAATTGTGAACAAGTTCTTGTCAGTTAAGTAAAAGCCGGCACACAAAATGCCAGAACTAATAAGCAAACCAGACGAAGTTCTCCGGAACTACATTTTGTTGCCGGACATAACAATGCACGACCCTCAGCCGGATATTTTATTCCGCACGCCGAACGAGACGCGACTCTACCACCTTCCCAGCTGTCCAGCCAGCACAACGCTAGTTCCGCAACGGGATTACGTGACCGGGAAAATAGTCGACTTCGTTGAAGTTCCCATCCAGGATGCCGGCTGTAATTCCCGGAACTCGATGTCGCTGCGACGAGAACCGGGTCCGATAGGTGAGGCCACCCGGGGATCGGTGATGAACTTTCCGTTCTGGCCGGGCGGTTTTGACGAACCAGCAGCAAACATTGAATCTCTAGAAATCGATGACTTTGACTTTGAAAACGATCTGCTGTCTATTCCGCCGGGATTTGCGACCGGTTTAGATTTCTCTAACGCAAAGAACACCGAAAATCTTTCAGACAAAATCGATGATAGTTCGAATCAAACGGTGAATCTATTGGAAGCTTTAGAGCGCGATAACGACGAAATCGAGGAGTGGCTAAAGGACAGTTCGAGCGCCGAACAAAAGCCCGAAGTTAACGTACTGAATGCCGAAATCGAAAAAATTTCCGACGATTCGATACTCGTGTCCGATGTCCAGCCCGTTTTGGATATTTCGAAAACGGAAAATATAAAAGTTACGAGCTTAGAGTGGGCTGAAATGGTGGATATTTCACATCCGGTCACGGACTTTAACGAGAAAATACCGAAACCGGCGATGACCTATCCGTTCGAGTTGGACGTCTTTCAGAAGCAGGCAATTCTTATGTTGGAAGAAAGAAAACATGTTTTTGTTGCTGCGCATACTTCAGCGGGTAAGTTGTGAGCAGTTTTTGTACAGTTGGCTTCATGTTGTACTTCCAAACCAATCAGCAACATAAGAATCATTTATTAGATTCTTAAGTGGCTGTGCGACTTAATTTGGGTTTGAGATTAAGCCACCTTGAAGCTGTTTCTTCCCAATAACACAAATTGTTGTAACTTCATCCTTATTGAAACGTGAGATAAGAAATAAGCTTCAAGAGCATTTGCTTAGATGTGTCGTTCAGATAAAGAAGACTGGTAATATTATTTGTATTTGTTAGCCAGCTAGAGATCCAAATGTTAATCTTAGAGCGCAATATCACAATCTCATTGGTATTAGACAGATAGAATGGAAATGGGGGTTGGTATGGCTAACCTCTGTCACTGCAGCCACATTTGGGCCTACTATGACGTTCCTCCGGATTCACTATGATTCCTTTTCAATCCCTGCGCTTTAAATGAAGCCTAGTATTTTGCAAAGAGGAATGGTCAGGAATTCCAATGAGTACATGAAACCCTGGCCAAAGTGAGCTAAACCCTCATAGAGGATATGATTTGGTGTTTCGTCTTTGTCCCTGACTCTGACTCAGAGAGACCAATCCTTTTGAGATGCTTCTTCATGTAAAAATGTCCAATCAGAAGCTCCTACTAGGGTTCGGGTTTGATATCAGTAGCTCACTTCTGTAACTTATGAGTGAGAAATTTCTCACCAAAAAGTCAAAATGAGGACGAATAAATGCAGTTTCTCTCTGTATTCTCACCAAATGAGAAAGCACCGTACTTGGCTACGCATTTGGCAATCTTTCATTTCTCATTTGGTGAGAATACAGAGAGAAAACTGCATTAATTCGTCCTCATTTTGACTTTTTGGTGAGAAATTTCTCACTCATAAGTTACAGAACTGAGCTACTGCTTAGTTTTAGATAATCAGATATTTTTTTTTCCGAATGCTTTGGCATGAAATGAGACCCGGTTGCCCGGTGCCAGGTCCCAGTGAATGGCATTTTGCAATTTTTGCCACATTTGGATGTTTAATTGTATCCCACAGAATGGATATGGTCGCATGAAGCCAATTTCTGAACTTTTCCTAGCCTTTAAGTCGGCCATTTCATAGCCGCTGTGTCCCAGAACCCAAATGAGGTTAACTGCGTTCTAATTTCCGAGTTAAATCAGACATTGGAGGCAATTCCAAACAAGTTTAGAGTAGATTTGAACGAACTGAAGTGCCATTTTATTTTATTTATTTATTTATTTTTTTTACATACATTTCATTTATTGACCGTATTATAATTTTATAACAATGATGATTATACTATAAATATTTGGAATAGATCATATAATAAATCTTTTTTATTTATTTGATTCTGTATTATTTTAATTAAATTTTATATACCTATTTTTTCTTTTTTTCTATTATTTGTGTTATTTATTTTTATTTTCATTTTTACCGTTTAACATATTTTCTATCTTTACTTTTATTCATTTTATTATTTTATTAATCTAATCTAATTTATTTATTTACTATTTTTATTTTTCACTTAATATTTTTGCATGCCTTTTTGTTTTGCTTCATTTGTGTTACCCCTAATACCTGTACTCGGTCCTGTCTGGGGAGAACTTTGGACACACCAAGATAATCTGAGCCCAATGACAACATACATCTCGAGTGTGTCGATATGGTGAATTTTTTCGAGCCCATTGAGCTGAGAGAGTAAATAGTCTCCACTACTGTGTGCGGTGGAAGTGTACCATAAAGGGTAAAGTCAATAAAATAAAATAATGGCATGAGTCTATTCATGCGACGCAGGGTTTGGCAATTGTTTCGGATTGGATAGCAAACCACAAGCTTGCCTTGAATTTACACAAAAGAAAATATGTAAATTTCGGTTTTAGGTTTTAAAAAGTGCTTTATTTGCCGAAAATTCTTAATGCTAACAGGTTTTTAAACTTAATCCTAAAGCTAAAATTTGTGAAATATTGAGTTTTGAGTGATTGGCGAGTATTTGAATACGTACTGGATTCGATTAACATCAGATTCGACACACAAATTGTAGCATTGGACGCCAATATCCACATCCAGAACCTTCATAATCCGTAGTATGTTGGTCAGGCCATCATTAAAACTGCATACAGCGATATCCGTTGCTATATTTAGGATTTTCTTGCCACTTGAATAAAGTTTTGACCTTTTTGTACATACATGAACTGGCGCTATACTAACGCAATTCTGAGTGAAAATACATCCAATGGAACACAAAAACTTTCTACCGATATCTATTAGTGTATTCTAGAAGTTAAAAACCAACTGGTAAATCATTAAGCAGTATCTTCTCAGATGGATACCTGATCCGACTCAGGTAGTCGTTTCGAAGCAGCCTGACGCGCTCGGTAAAAAGCTCGAAATTCCAGGATAAAATTAATTTTCATGTTTTAAACTTGTTCCCCATAGAAAATACAAGGTTTTCCGGTATTTTTTTTCAATTCAAAATGTACTGTGAAAACATTCATCAAAAATTGTTCCCCATATTCTAAAAAAAGAAAAACTCGATTTTTGGAAAATTTTATAGTAGGTACCCTTAAGCCACCATGAAGCTGCTTCTTTCCAATAACAAATTGTTGTAACTTCTACCCATATAAGCATTTGCTTGGATGTATCCATAACTGTTTCCTTGTTTGTAATCGATTTCTCGATTTTTGTGACTAGGTTTTCTAAGGCTTGGGTTTCATACTTCCCTGGTTGATATGCATATTGATTAGAGTGTAAGTGTTGAGATTTCAAAGCCCCATCTCTGATATGCCTAATAATAATCTGTTCCATAGTTCTTAAGAGAAATCACGTTAAGCTGATAGTACGATACGACTTAGGATTATTGCTCGACCGACGCCCTGTTTTTGGTATGTATATCACCTTAACGTTACTCCAGGATATGCGCATGTAACCCCATGCATGGCTAAAAGATCAGAAAACACGCGTCCCTTAAACTTTCCAGCTTCTTATAGATTTGTTGGTATTACGCCATGGCAAACTGCGAGTAAATTGGCTGCAGCTCTTTGTATTACGCGGCTATATTCAAAAAAATACAAACATTTCATTTTCAGGTAAAACAGTTGTTGCCGAATATGCCGTCGCTCTATCGCAAAGTCACATGACAAAAACAATCTATACTTCACCAATTAAAGCTCTATCCAACCAGAAGTATCGAGACTTCAAAGAAACATTTAAAGATGTCGGTCTAATAACAGGCGACTTACAAATCGAACCGACAGCTTCGTGCCTGATTATGACGACGGAAATTCTCCGATCAATGCTCTATTGCGGCAGCGATAGTACTCGTGACTTGGAATACGTTATTTTCGATGAAGTCCACTACATAAACAATGCGGAACGTGGACATGTTTGGGAAGAGGTCCTAATTCTATTGCCCGAACACGTGAACATAATAATGTTGAGCGCAACAGTTCCAAACACTTTGGAATTCGCCAATTGGGTTGGTCATACGAAAAAACGCAAGGTCTATGTGATAAGTACACTGAAGCGGCCGGTTCCGTTAATGCATTATTTATATACCGGGTGCGGAGGTAAGAGCAAAAACGACATATTTTTGATTGTCAATGAAAAGGGAGATTTCCTCTTCGACAATTACAAAACAGCTTGTGTGAAAAAAGAGGCCAACACAAAGGGAAACGTTTATAAGAATCCGAATAATCCGAAACAGGATCAAACGCTTTGGGTCGGTCTAATCGATCATCTCAGACGAACCGACAAATTTCCAGTTGTTGCTTTTACACTATCGCGTAATCGTTGCGATCGAAATGCAAGTGCCCTGCAATCGTGTGATTTGAATACCGGCAAGGAAAAGAGTCTCGTTCGATTGTTCTTCCAGCAGTGCCTGCAAAAGTTAAAGCCACCAGATCGTATTCTACCCCAAGTAACAACAATGCAAAGTTCTCTTGAGCGCGGTATTGGTATCCATCATAGCGGTATTTTGCCAATTCTAAAAGAAATCGTTGAAATGTTATTCCAACGTGGTCTTGTTAAGTTGCTGTTCGCAACGGAAACATTTGCAATGGGCGTTAATATGCCGGCAAGGACAGTAATTTTCGATTCGCATATAAAATTCGATGGTATTGAACAGCGAATGCTTGAACCGGCCGAATATATTCAAATGGCTGGACGAGCCGGACGTAGAGGTCACGATGCCAACGGAACTGTTATACTTTTATGTAAAAATAAAATTCCGTCCGATATCGAACTGAGATCGATTATTCTGGGACGACCGATGAAGCTCGAGTCACGTTTCTTGCTTACGTACGCTATGATTTTGACCTGTTTACGTTTCGAGAATGTAACGGTCGAGGACATTATGTCGCACAGTTTCAAAGAGTTCCCGACAAAACAAAAATTACCGGAAACGGAAAAGCAATTGAAACTCACACAAGAGAAAATTTCGTCGTTGAAAGTTTTAGATGAACGTTTACGCCATCTTTGCACGTTCTTTGATATCGCTGCCGATTATGTTAAAGAAATGGAAAACGCGATGGTAATGTGTGAAGTTTATCGGGCGAGAAACACATCTTAAGCATGCTGACTGCATTGAAATCTTGTCTTTGTTTTCGAAGCTTGTCTACCATTTAGATTGTTTCTTCGTTTCAGCAGGCTTGAATTTGTAGTTGGCCACAATTTTTTAAATTTTCCTTTTACTTATGCTCCACTTTGTTTACCTTTAGAAAATTTTTATATCACAACCAAAAATTTCGAGGGAACTGAAACCTGGACGTGTTCTAATTATTTCGCAAGGACATCACTACAACAAATTGGCGATTTTGCTTTCAATCGTAACACAACAAGGAAAAGATATTTCCTTTAAGGTTTTAGTGTTAGACCATCAGCAAACAAATGCAGAGTTGAGCGCAGCAGTAAACAATCTAGTACGGTCCGATTACTTTAAGAACTCTTTATAGTAATTGAAATTAAATTCTTGCAGACTGAGTCGCCATCGAAATCTAGTATCCTCCAACGTGGAGAATTGTGGCATAAAATGCTTGCGCTGGCGCCGCATTTTAAGTTCTTCCAACCAGACGGCATCGGTGGTCATAGTGTGCTCAAAATCAAACCTTCAGATATTATAGAAGTTACAAAGACAACTATAAAAATCGATGCCGACGTAATAATTAAAAATTGGGATATGCGACAAATTCCCAGATTTAGAGACGCGCCGCCCGGTCCTTCTATTGTAAAAGCTGTTACTGACTTAAATAACTTGAACAAGGCATTCATTGCACTGCCAAGTAGCGTTCAATTCCTGAATCTAGCGCAAGAAGTGAATATTGGCATTGACGAAACGGGACTTAATCTTTTAGAATCGATCGCAGCTCTCAAGCGAAAATTAAAAGATATTTTACCGCACACGAACATTGCTAATTTCGAGCATGAATACGCGCTGGTTTTTGATCGGAAAAATCTCGAGAGTAAATTGGCTGATTTACAATTTACAATTTCGAAGAAAAGTCTTCTACTGTACCCCGACTATTGTAACAAATTGAAGGTATTGCGTGCTTTGAACTATATCGACGATCAACATGAAGGTTTGTGCAAAATGGACACAGTTAATTCTGAGTATAATTACATAAGTTCTCTACTTTTTCAGTTACAATTAAAGGCAACGTTGCATGCGGTATGGGTCAAAACGAATTGATCATAACCGAGCTGGTTCTGTGTAATATTTTTACGGATCTGGAAACAGCCGAAATCGCAGCATTGCTCTCGAGTTTAGTATTTCAAGCGAAGACCAACATAAATCCGGTGTGTACCGAACGACTTAAAGAGGTTCGTTGTTGTAAAAATATTTTCCATTCATTCTCTTCACTATGAATTTCATGTTTAGGGAATGAAAAAAATCATTGAAGTCGATAATGAAATCACAAATCAGGAAAAGATCTATCGTGTTACTTCGACTGAAGCGAAAACTCGATTGAATTTCGGACTCGTTCAAGTTGTCTACGAATGGGCAAAGAATAAGGTAACTTTGACCGGGTTAGTCTTTAGTGATGATTTTTAATAGAACCGTTTTATACTTTCAGCCATTTGCTGAAATCATGGAACTGACCGATGTTCAAGAAGGAATTATTGTACGTTGTATACAGCAGTTGGACGAAACGTTACGTGATGTTAAAACGGCTGCCACACGAATTGGCAATCCGGCACTGCAAAGTAAAATGGAAGAAGCTTCGAATACTATTAAACGTGATATTGTTTTTACTGCCAGTTTATATACTAGTTCGATTTGAATTGTTAAATAAGATTGTACCCATTCAGATTTGTTTTATATTAAAAACTTTTTTTAAAGCGATATTTTTGTATTGTTTTGTAAAAACCGGTAGACCTATTCTTCCTTTACTGATGCATTTAAAGAACTCTTGTTTATATCCAGAGAGTGAATGAAAAGTTCTCGACCTGGAAGACTTACAGATACGATTTTGATAGTGAAAACGTTTCACACAAAAACGGAATGAATCGAATATGATCCTTACTTAAGCCGGGTTTGAAAATTTCATTTCACGCAAATTTACCTATGGAAAAAGACAGTATTAATTCACACTCCCCTCGATAATTACTTTCAGAGTTTGCTTACTTTCGCTATAACTACGATGGCATTCATCCGTCCGAAGAAGTTACTAGGGGTGTGGTACATATCTTTCGATATGGTGGAACCGATTTGGATGAATAAATCTGGGTTAATAAAAACTGGTTGAAAGGAAATCAAGGATGCAAGAAGATACCATTGAACTAGACGGTATAAGTTTTATTGCAAGAATTGAACCAGCAAGCGGATATTGCAGGTTTCTAGTTCATTTGTTCTAATAAGTCGGACTAGAGCAAATGAATTAATATGATACAGATATTAAATCCATTTACACTTACTTCACTTCAGACGCGAAGGATTCACTTCGGATAAATGCGAGTCCGAAGTGTAAATTTAATCAAGAAAGCAAACTAGCTTGCTGATAGAGAAATATATAAAACTATTATATGACCTGTGCTCTGTTGTGGCAGCGAAACGTGGACATTAACGCGAACTTCCGAAAAAGCAGTGAACGCATTCGAAAGAGAGGTCCGAAGAATTTTGGGACCCGTTAAGGAAGGAAAGTACTGGCGAATATGATACAACCATGAACTGTATCAACTAGAGGTGGGCAAAGCAGTTCCTTTTAGTGAGTGAGTGAACTCCGACTCATTCACTGAAATGAAGTAGTTCAGTGAACTAGTTCAGTAAACTAGTTCAGTAAACTAGTTCGAGTTCCTTTTGAAGTAGGCTTGCGCATTCTAGTTAACCTTAGTGATCGCGAACGAACTAGTTCCTCAGCCCTGGCGAACTAGTTCGTTCTTGTAGTTCGCAATGCACTCACGAAGGAACTAGTTCCTTTCAAATTTTCGGAGTGAATGTAAAGTAGTTCCTTTCAAGTTCGGAGTGAATGTGAGGACCTAAAAAAAAAGGTCCCCACTCACGAAGGAACTAGTTCCTTGCAAGTTCGGAGTGAATGTGAGGACCTAAAAATAACTCACGAAAGACACTGAATGTGATGACCTAAAAAAAGGAGGTCCTCACTTCCCTCGCGAACTGAACTACTAGTATGCAAATGTGATGACGAACTACTTCCTACAAACAAACTACGAGCATAATTCACTGCGAATGAGTTGGTTCATTTCACTTATGGGAACGATCTTCCGAACTAGCTCGTTCACGAACTACACAAGCCGAATTTTTCTAAAAAATCACATCTCATATCTCAAGAACAGAGAAAGATAAATGCTTACAATTTTTATCAGAAGTAGGCCTAATAGACCCATAGCAGAAATTTGGTTTGGTGGTGCAGAGGGTGAGGATGGGGGAGGCAAGAAAGGAAAACGTTCCGATTTCGATATATCGCGAACCAATAATGATATAGAGCTGAAAATTGGTATTTAGATAGAGCTATAATAGTAGTATGTTGGAAAAATATAAATTTGTATAGTGGTAGTATGGTCTAGGGGTGGAGGGTGTTTTTCTTAAACATGGAACCGCTTATGCCAGAAAGTTTAAACTCGGAACGTATATGTAAATCAACTAAAAAAGGAATTTCGATAAATAAAAGTTTCTAATATCCAATGGCGTTCGGAAGAGGCCAAAAAAAATTATCAGTGCAAATAGAATGCATATATTTTCACGATTTTCGTCATATCTACTAGGTCTTCCCAAATATTGAATTCATTTTTATTCTACGGACTCTTCATATGAATGCCCAGAAAGTGTTTTTAAGTTTTTTTGAAATACGACCCCCAAGGGAGTGTAAGGTGATTGTATACTTTTTCATGAATTCTGCCATATCTCTCAGGTCTGATCAGATATCGAAAATCTTTTCACTTCTACGGGTTTGTTTAGTAATCACCTATTTTCAAGTTTTTCAATTTTCAACCCCTAGACCGCATTCCGGAATATGACCAAATTATATAATTCATATGTTATTTGTGGCAGGTGCGTAAGTATTCTAGCGCGACCCTACTCTAACCGCTTGATATCGCAACTGCATACGTAGGTACAACCGTTGTAACGTGTATTCCCTGCTTTAGAATGATTTTTGAGAAAAACAATTCATTCTATATATCTATGGCCACAGGGAATAAGTAGGTAAGTCTAACTATTCAGGGCAGACATTTTTTTCTATTTTTACTATTGAACTATTTCTGTAAATCCAGTTTCTGTGAAAAAATTAAATTTGTTGACATCAATGTGATCAAATAATAGACTAATATAAAATAATAATATATCAGTAACTTCTTCACAGTGCGTGTAAGTCTTGGGAGATGAATACAGTACACTTATCCCATTTTACTACTCATGGACTTACCTTGTTATTCCCTGTGACCACAGATGTTACGAAGCCAAACTCCGGAGCTCCATACAAATGTCGTTGCAACTCAGTTAGTCAGTACGAAATTGTGAATTAAAATAATATTAAGCAAAAATTTATATTCAATAAAAAGTTAGAGACTAATAGAAAAAGAAAAGAGAGGTTATATTTGACTATTTAATATTAATAACAATCAATGGCACAACAGCCCAAATTGGGCCTAGACCTTGAAGTAATGCTAGAGTTACTTCATTACGAAACCAACGGAACACTTCTGAAGTAGTCAGCCACACGCTCGTCTGTGGTTACTACCCCGATTTTAACTCGGGTACTCATTTTCTGGTGAGTACCAGTACAGTAGTACGGCACCGAATCCCATTCTCGAAAATTACTTGTCGCCAGGCAGATTCGAACCTGGTACCAGGTGCACCGAAAGGCTGCTCTCTCTAGCCACTAAGCCACTCAGACTACTTGACTATTTGGCGCAATGATTAGGCACCATTTGTTTTATCTAAAAGGCTAGCATACCATATGGCTGACCTAATGTTTAATTTAATTTTGGGGGTTTATCGCCTAGTGTCTCTTTCTCTCCTTCTGTGGCGTTGCTGCAATTAAGAAAAAAACCTTTTCAGGTCTACAATATTTTTTTTAACATTGCCCCCTTTTCAACTCTAGACATTTTTCTGCACTTAGCGTCGATCAATTGTACATCGTTTTTTTTTCTTAATACCTAAGTGAAATGGATGTCATACCCTTGGAAGTAGACTGCTACCGACTACGGAGAAATCCTTCAATCCAAGAAATATATCTCAGTCGTACAGGGACTTCATTTTAAAGACATTCACGGAATACAAAATGAGTAAAGTGGATGGTTCGCGCGCCGAGCAGATGTTCTTAGTTTCGGAACGAAATCGATTTTATATCCTTTTCGCAGTTAAAAGGATGAAATAGCATCAAAGGCTTGGAAATCGTTTATAACTTAAGTCGGAAATTCCCAAATGTAGTGAATTTCTTTGCAAGGAGTAGTCGCTAGCAATGATTTATTACTGGGCAACATTGGATTTCTGACTTTGCACTATTTCCTTAGTGGGATGCATTTAGAATTTCCCGGCTTGTCCTAGGAGACGGCTAACGAACAAATCTACTACTCTCACTTTGGGATGGCTTCGATGACCAACATCCTGAATGTCCTAATATTTCCAAATTTCTGGGTCAAGGCATATCACTCGTCTCCTTAGGATCAGAAACTGTACCTACATTTGATAGGCTTATTGATTTATTAATTTTTTTGCTGGAGAATATAGGTGACTTGTTGGTATGTTGGTTCATCACGGAATTCGAGATGCACTTCAACAGGATGGTCAAATTAGAGGACGATAAAAATACCTACGCCACTCCAACTATACACATTTATCGGAAAGTAATTTAGATCCAACAGGGGCTATAAAGCTTTTGATGTGAATAAAACTCAGTAGTATTTACCGGGTTCGACCATTAGAGCCGAAGTTCATTGGGGGAGTATGTAGAGGGGTACGTGGAATGTACGATCGTACCCGCCCCCACGTACTCATCAACGAACTTATGAGCCCATAGGCTGAGATTTTTACAAGTTACCACTTAAATTGGGGAAGTAGGTAGAGGGGTACGTAGGAGGTACGATCGTACCCCCTCCCCCACGTACCCCTCAACGAACTTATGAGCCCATAGGCTGAGATTTTTACATTAATACATTATCAACATTAATAACATTTTACATTAATATTTAAAATATTTTTATATTAAATTAAAATTCAATTTTAATTTCAAATCCGCAAACAGATTTAAAAAGAAATTTTGAGCCCATTGTTGGCTCATTGGCAATGCGCATGGGAAATATAACCATAATTTTTGTATGGTTCTGCTCATTGGACGGTAATAACTACAGTGATAGTGGCACCAGGGAAATATGGATATATTCACATTGCATAAGTATACTAGAAGTGTGATGTGAAAATTAATTAAATTAATGGATGTCCTTAAGTCTGTATTACACTGTATGTCGCAACGTCGAATATTTGACTATTCTCACTGCTAAATGAAGTCAAATAGTGTATCTGTAAAACTTTTCTTCACACTATTTTTTTATTTGCTCTACACAAGACATAGTTTGAAGGAAAGAAATTGATTGAAATATCCGTCAAATTATTTGACAAACGAAAAAACAATCAAAGTGAGTGCGAATGAAAACTTCATCAATCCTTTCGTCTTCTAATGAACTTTATAAAAACTGGCCGTGTAAGATAGAAGATTTCAGTTCCAATTAAAATTAATGTGCATAAAATAGTTATATAATTACCTACTAAAATCTGGACTATTCGTTAGAGAACACAGTTATATCTAACGTGGCCAATTTCAGGGTTGAAAGAATAAGTTTTAATTTCAATTTAAGTCAAATAGCAGACTCGCTTCGAGTGAAATGAAGTTTTAATCCGACCCCAGGTACGAAAAATGGATTTGAAAGTTTCTAGGTTTAGAGAATTTGTAAGCAAGTTGAGCCCATTTCTTTAATTAGTTCTCTTCCAGACGCCACCGGCAGGACCCAAAATCCACCTTAACTAATAAGTTTCTTGGCACAAGTGCATTCGTAATATGGTTCGGCTATATAAGATACAATTACCTACTGGTATTTATAGACATGTAGTGCAAAACTTTTCTGGCAATCCCATAGATGATATGGGTATGTTATAAATATTTTGTCGCGTATAAACAAAAACATATTATAGAATATGTATTATATGTACATTTTTGATAAGACGATGATTGTTTGGAAGCTCGCCAACTAGTGTAGTACAGTACCAACCACCTATCAACCAAAGAGTGTTTCCAACATCCACATACTTGTACAACACATCCTTCTGCTTATATTGTGAAAAACGGATAAAAGATCGGAAATGTTTTTAGAGAAAAAATCACTAAGAATTCTGTGAGGTATCTAAGTAAACACAACAATAAAGATACATTCGCTATTCCGTTTTCTGATGTACCTTACTTCCGCTAAGACGTTTGAAGTACTTATCCAACTATACGCGATTGAGTTTCTAAGACATTTCGCGGAAATTGAAGAAATCATCGAATTTTTCGCCCACTTTTATCCGCCCTTAAGGAATGAAGCAAGGACATTGTTAGTCTAATCATAAAGCCGTTTCGATATGTCTGACGCCAAGGATTTTCACGTTATCGTGTTGAAACGGATTGTATCGAATATCTGAGACTGAGACGTCTATGGAGTTATCATATCCACTGCATATTAATACAATTGCCAACAGTCTGGTTGGAGCTTTGTTTATTTTTGGGTAGAAGTCCGGGGTTCGTGTAGGCTACTATATGCTATTGGCAACCTAAAAACTAAAGTTCCAAACAGCCCCCTAGTTATTCTTTAGGCTGAAAACCCGTTCAAGTAAAAAAAATAAAACAAACAGACCTACATATGTGATATATCGGAATTCGTAAAAGGTACACTGTTTTAGGGTTTGATTATCGCAAATCATTATACAGAAATCACATAGAAGCAAAAGCAAACTAAATCTCATTAAATCTAAAAGCATGAACAATACTTTATATGTACTTTTACAATACTTCTTTCTGATTATATTTAAAGCCAAAGCAAGTAAAAGCGAATCGATATCTCATTAGGCCCAAGAAATATGTCGGAATTCGTGAATTCGTTGGCAGATAAAGTGCTCCCAGAAGTAAAATTAATTTGATAACTCTAAATGCCTAAAAGAAACCGCGTAAAAGATACGAGGACTTAGTTGACGCAGATTGAAAATCGCTTTTTAGATGCAGTGTTCCGTTGGTCTCACAATGAAGTAACTCTAGCATTACTTCAAGGTCTAAGCCCGATTTGGGCTGTTGCGCCATTGATTATTATTATTATTCTTAGATGCACAAAACAAATTGGAGGACGCGGGCGCTGAACCGAGATTACTTCAGACAATGTATCCTGCAGGAACTGGACCGATTTGGGCTCTCTTGCCATTGATGATGATGATGAATTGCCTAAAAGATATAACAAAATTCGTGAAAATTTGGAAAAACTCTTTTCTCTTTACTCCAACTTTGTACGCCAATAAAAATCACATCTTGTTTGCAATAATTATTCCTGCAGTACATCTACTCTTCTAATATTACCCACTTATGAGAAATAAAAAACCACCTCTACCCCATACCTTACTATTTCCATCAAAATTGTTTGATCTTTTTGAAAACAAATCGGATTTTTTTTTCTTTCCATCTACTCCCACCATCGTTCTCTACACCCACATCCTCAAAAAAAAATTCTGCAAGAGACCTACTGGGTCTTGCTGTAAAATTTTTTAAGATCATATTTGTTACTGTTGACCCACATTCGTGCCCAGCCTCCCCCCTAAGAACTGTAACATTCATTAGAATCAACTTTTACCCCTATAAACAAAAAGCAAATATTCTCTTACTGCAATAAGAAGAAATAATCCAATTTTTGTATGTCACATCTCACAACATCAAAATTTAGGTTTTTGTCTAGGTTCTTAGTATTCCTGAACACAACCACAAGGTTTCAACCTTCCAACATCCACTGTTCAAGAGATATGGATTTTAAATCGTTTTAATCTCAGATTACGAGCATTTCGGACGCATTGTACGTCCCATCACATCCTTCAACGAGTATCGACCAAACGGGTCCACTGAGATCTAAGAATCAAAACATTTTTTCGTCTAAAACGGTTCAGCCCATAAAAAAACAGCTTTTCTTGTTTTTCACAATTCGCGAGTTTTTCGTCTTGTTTCACGAAACACATGAAACTCGCGAGAAAGTCACGAAAAAATCGTCTCGCACATTTTTCGTCTCTGTCTTGTCAAGAAAAGCCATTTGATGTCGTCAAAACACCGCCTCCAGTAGAGAGAACTCATACGAATAGCGAAACGCGAATAACGAAACGCGAGAAACGTACGAAAAACCTCTACACACTATTCAGGAGAAAGACGCGAATGACACGAAATAGGCGAAACGTGATAAGTTTGTAGCCAGCTTAAGAGTTTTCGAGCTATGTTGCTTCAAATGTGAAAAAATGCGGTGGATATGGCCTATACGGAGGACAGACAGACATTTTGCTGGTTGCTTAGAACAAGTACAAAACAATGTTATAGCCCCGTTAGCTATAACGTGTAGATATATACGTTTGAATTTTCAACTTTGCAGAAAAAGTTGTTCCTAAATTGTAGCTCCGAAAATTGTTCGGCAAATACTTTCATACCTCAAAGTTTTGTATGTGGAATCACAGTTGTTTGGATACAATGTTTTTGTGTCTTACTAGTTACTACTCCTAAAAATTGAATATTTCAGTGTTCAAGTTTCATTTAAAATTCAGCTCGATCACAATTCTTCCCCAAATCACAAATTAGAATCAGACTTTAAGACTCTTGCATCTTCTTGGATACGATTGAATTGTTCCCTGCTATAAACAAAAACCGAACGGGCAATCTTATTCTTAGTTAGAGCATTATTCAAATTTTTGAATTGGATTAAAACTTGTATGATGAATTTTTGCGCTGGATAAAAGCATAAAATCCTTTGCTTTTATCGGATTTTCTGTCGCGGACATAAATGCTCGTTAGTCATTCGCATGCATAAAAGCGTCTATTCCGAACCGAAATGCAATTTCAATCTGCCCGTCATAAAAATTTCATTCACATACACTTCCAATATGATTTATTATCCTTCGTCGTGAAATGAGTGGCACAGTAACGTGAACAATGTCAACCCTAATATAAAATGAAGATCAAGCTGTTCTGTTTAAGGAGCTTCCGTACCAAATTATCCCGAAAGGACGATAAAAGACCTCGATGGCTTCCAATTATATTCAATGCGAAAATATGTATATAAAAGTTGAGTCAATAAAAATAAAAATATCGTGTTGAAGCGGAAACATCCGGACCGGTTAAAGAACAAAAGCGTAGCTGACACAGCGCTTTCTTCGTCCTTATGCGAAGGCTTTCCTCTGGAAATATGCTCCTGAGCTTAAACCGGATTTCAATTACAGTCTTTGTCTTTTATATTTTATGTGGCTAGTTGGGATGAGTCGGAACAGTTAAGAGGAATCATTTTTAAAGGACTAGCGATTGCTGAAGGATGTTGGGCGGTGTATTATATTGAGCAAACTTTACCTTTTTTTTACAGGAAGCTGTTTATTGAAGTAACTTACGCAAGTCCTTTTCCAAATACAAGCAATAAACTGGAAAAGTATCGTTGGAGGAACTTTAGTTGTAATAACCCAAGAAGGATATCCGGCCGGAAACACTAGACCAGTTGATTTACTTCATTTTTTTTTTAAATTGGATAGGTATGTATCTTTAAGTGGCCACATTTTAGGTGTTGCAGGTAAATGGAAGAAGGTGGAAAGAAGGCAAAATGTTAGTTTTTATATCTCAAGAACCGCTTATGCCAGGAAGTTGAAACTTAAAATTTTATATAGAGCTGTGATAGTGGAGTAATTTCCAAAAATGAACGATAGAGGTGGAGGGTGTGGCAGATAATGTTTTCAGATGAGTTTTTACCCACCCTGTGAAGGTTTAAGTTTTAGCAATAGTTTAATTTATAGAAAATATGGTTTAATAATATTTTCAAAGTTTTGTTTCGTTTCATTGACCTAATTCCTTAAAAAATTAAATGTCAATAAAATACAATTGAAGCCCTTGGTAGAATAACTCGGTTTTGAAAAACGTGAAAGGCATTGACTTATCTGACCTCTAACTGCTTTCGGAGGAGATCCAGCTGATGCAGTTAGTCCCTTATAATTTAATATTATCCTTAATAAAATTATAAAAAAATTCAGTAAAATAATTTTAATCCAATATAGCTTCAGACAAATCAAGCTAAGCATGTTGTTTGAAAAACGAGTTGACCCCTTACTCCACCAAAGACTTTCATTTAAAAAAATTTAAAAATATGACTTCCATTTTTTTTAATCATCCATCATCCATTTCTTTTAATCATCAGTTCAGTTACGCGCATTTTGATCACTTAATCGGGAGATTTAAACAATTTATTGATTTTATCAAAAAATATATGAAGTTTTTCAAGTAAACCAACCAACCAACATATATGGAGTTTTTCAAGTAAACCAACAGCGGTACTATGCTATGTTTCCACTGCCCCGTAATCTCGCGATTAAGAGTACTGGATTAAAAACTCTTTCCAATGCATTCCTAGATTAAATTTAACAGTTGAAACGAAACATCTGTTGTGTACTGTCAATATTTTTATTAGTCGACGACAGTTCGAAATGGAGTCTATGTGCAAAAATGTTTCCGTTCAACAATTAAATACTGTAAATGACAAAAGTTAAGTAAAAAACATACTTACACTTAACAATTTTCTTTTTTTATAACTGGCATTTCACATTTGACAGCTCATTTGTCAACATATGGTTTGCTGAATTTCTCTGCCTTTGGCTGAATTGCAATTTACTGGGTTGACACTAAAAAATTACGAGATTAGAAACTAGATTATTTTTTAATCTCGCGGTTTGGTAATCTCAATCTCGTATGGGTAATCTACTAGATTAGCGTGTAGATTTGCTTTATCGCGTGATTACCGGGCAGTGGAAACATGGCATTAGATTCTATAAGCGTGGGCTTAGTACACAGCTCTATTTTTTTTTTATAAAGTGACTTTATCAACCTTAAAATATTTTTTTAAAAAAAACCAGATTGAACAATATTCTAGAATACTAAAAATTAATACAGTTGTGCAATTTGAAAAAAAAAAACAGGAATTCTTAAAGTAAAGAAAGCTTAAGTTCAAAAAATTGCGTACTTTAAAAATAATCACAATACCCTCAGCAAAGATTTAGCACTTTATCACTTTATGTCGCATTATTAATTATGGAATATTTTCAAATAGGTAGGTATTCAAATTTTCATGTTTTCATTTCATGTAAATCTTTGATTATAGTCAGTATAATAAATCCGGATAGACGGACTATACTTTCAAGTCTCCAAGATTAATTAAATATTGACTATAACAACATGAGTCCTGTGCGACAATATTTAACCCTGTTTGATTTTTCTTTCTTGAGAGAATTTCAATCGATTGAAAATCTTATGATAAACTGGCCTCTCCAGTGAAAGTTCTTTCCAAAATTTGTCAAGTACTACGATCAATCAACAGTCGGGGATTTCGTATTGGAACTTCACTTCACTGACACCGGATAGAACAACAAACTCTTAACATTTAATAGCTTCAATGGTAGCATGACCATGAAAAACTAGTAACATAAAAGGACATGTTAATTATTCAAGAAATAGGTAATATGTATTTAAATAACTCGAATTTACGCATTTTAAAAAATGTTCAAGGGTTGTTGTTCTAATAGCATTTTTTCCAAATACAGTTTTGAATTAGTTTCTCTTCTTAGTTTTGAATAGTTTACATATCAGCTAATAAAGTGGTGTAATTTTATTTGTTTTTTTGTTGCCATTAACGTGAAATATTGGTAAGAAAACAGTCATAAATCATCAAAATTGGATTTAACGTGCACATGGAGCCTTAAACTGTTTTTTGATTTTTGATATTTTTTTGATTGACTTACATTTTTGTAACATTTTTTATTTGTTTATAATTTTTTGGTAGTTCAATAAAAATTATAGTTGGGATGAAAGAAGTAGGGAACGCTTCAGTACATATTACTAATTGTACTCGTATCAACGGTATTTTGTGGTGAAGTAGTAGAAGTTAATTATAGTCATAAAAGTTGAATAATATTTAAGTGTATACATTTGAATGGACGCCACTCGAATTCAGTTGGTAAAATCATAATAGGCTGTTATTAAAATCATTTTGAGCAGTTTTTTAAACTTTATACTATTAATTAAATACCGAGTTATTAAGCAAGCAGTCGATCATAAAACTTAACGACATATACGTGATAGTGAAAGCTGGATACAAGGAACACTCATCATTAAAAAAAAGAAAATGAAGTACGGATGATGTTATAGAATTGTTTGTTCTATCGCTAACACTAGAAAGTTGAATATTTGTACATAACAGTATTTCTACTGGGAAAATATTATAATTAAACAAAAGGTTTTTATTTACCGTCAAAAAGAAAAAACTGCTTTTAGAAACAGTGTTCGAAATTTTAATAGTAAATTCACTGAGTAGATTAATTTTATTTGTACCCATGATTCATGGTGAAGACGTTTCCATGTGTATCGTAATTCTTAAATTTGAATAATTGTTTACGCTGTGAAGTTGAAACTACACCAACATACATACTATATTGATCAAAATTTGTTACATATGTCATTTAAATTCTAAATACATGGCCAGGAGATCAGAAATAAAAATCTTTACAACTTTATTAGCTAACGAATTTTTGCCATTGGGCGGATATTTTGATAATTAATTAATTAGTTTTCATTAATTAAAGGAAAAATGATCAGAAAAAATCTTATTTAATAATTATAACTAAAAATAAAAAAAAAATGAGAAAAAAAAGAAAATAAGAAAAGTTTAACAAAACTTAACCATATACTTCTTTTTACTTGTTTATAATAATTACCTAAAAATTGATTTCAAGTGTTTTCCTTTTTCAACCCCCAAGAGAGTATAAACGGGTTGAACATGTTTTTACGAATTCCGTCATATCTTTTAGTAGTGGTAAGACATCGGATTAGTTTTCTCTCTCTCGGGTTTTCTTTTTATATCTAAAAACTCATTTCATGATATTTTATTCAACCCCAAAGAGTGTGCAAGGGGGTTGCATATGTTTTCACAAATTCCTACATATTACTTAGTTCTTGCGAGATATCGAATTCAGTTGTACTTCCTAAGGCTTCCTTTATAATCGTCAAAATTTGATTTCAGTATTTTTACATTGCACCTCAGAATTAAACTCGTTCCGAACTTCTATTAAAAAAAATGTGTTCTGCTAATAAATAATTACATTTGCTCACTTTTAATATCTTAATAGCTACAACCGCGCCCCGTACTCTCCTAATTACTCGGTCCGGAAACATTGTCAATAAACAAACTTATCTCTATTATTTTAGTATCCTATTGAGAAAAATAAGTGAATCGTTCAACAAAAACGGACAAGAAAATCAAGAGTATAAGACCTACAAACGTAATACAATATTTCTTCTGTTCTATTTATAAGCATTTGGTGAGGAGCCAACCTTAATAGCAACGTTACAGGATCCGTCCTAATCAACGACCGGTAGGAGCGGAAGGACGAAACTGAAACATCACGAAGAAATTCCGAAAAGAAAGTTCTCATGAATTATGGCCGTTTCCATTAGCAAAAGTATCACATCACTGGAAAATTTCGCCGAAACCACATAAGACACCACCGCCGGAAAAAGGACTAAAGAAAACGATTTTTTTTTATGAAGGAGAAGGAGCAGGAAGCGCACTAGACTGGTCACTATTTTTCTTCTTATCCCGCATCGTGGCCGAGATAAACATAAAATTCTGGCGGATTTATTTTCCATGCTCTTTGGACGAGTAGTTAAAATTTATCAAAAATCATAGAGAGAACAAAAGGATCGATATTTTTTTTTACTATTTGCTGGAAATTTAATATGCCGACTAGAAGGACTAAGACTATCATCATTTCGGAAAATGTTGCGTATTTTATAAAGTGGATTTGGCTGGTGATTGCTTTCATCGAAAATGGTCTAGACTGTAAAGAATATTAACTTGACCAAAAAATGGAATAATAGCGCTTCTAAATATCTGACTCACATTTCAAATAATATCGAGAAATATTATTTCAACAAAACTTTTAATCGCTTATGCTATAGAAAGTGGAAGCTTGGAACTTGTACATAGTGGGTGTAATTAGATAGGTTTGTGTTGAAGAAATTGAATGCCTGATGAGAAAAGGGGCATTAGAAAATCATATTCTATAATATCACAGCCAGAAGTATGTATACTACAAAGTTGAAACTTTTGTAATTTTAGTAAAGCTTACTGCATAAATGAAAAACTTAAGATTACGATATCCAACAAACCAATTGTACTGGAAAAATAAAATTCGGTTTCTGTATAAAGGTTAATGAATGAAGTTTGCTAAAAGTAAAATTTTTTATGGAGGGCGGTGGAGCATGGAAGTGGAGGGGATAATAATTTTTCTAAAAAATCACTTCTCAAGTGTAAGATAGATTCTTAAAATTTTTACCAGAAGTACATAGACTTAATAGAACTCTAGCGGGACAAATTTTTTGAGGATGAGGGTGTAGAGGATAAGGAGGGTTGGGGTGGGTGAAAAGGACAAAGTTCCGATGTCTATATCTTAAGAACCTATAATAATATGAAGCTGGAACTTGGTATTTGGATAGAGCTATAGTAGTTGCATGGTGGAAAAATATAATTTTCTTAGGGGTAGTATGGTACAGGGGTTGGCGGGTTTTTTTGCCTAGCTATAGAACGGCTTATGCTAGAAAGTTGAAACTCGGTACGTAGGTATATGTCAATCAACTAGAAAAGTAATTTTGATTGAAAAAATATTCGAATATTCATTGGTGTTTGGAAGGGGATCAAATGAAATGATCAGTGAAAATATAGTGCCACATTTTTACGAATTTCGTAATATCTACTAGGCTTTCCCAAATATTGAATTCATTTTCATTCTAAGGATTCTTCACATGAATAACTAGAAAGTGTTTTCAAGATTTTTTAAAATTCGACCCCTTAGGAGGTGTAAAGTGGTTGAATAATTTTTCATGAATTTTGCCATATCTCTCAGGTCTGATCAGATATCGAATATCTTTTCACTTCCACGGGCTTGTTTAATAATCAATTATTTTCAAGTTAGTCAAGTTTTTTTTTAACATATAGACCGCATCCCGGAATTTGACCCAATTATATAATTCATATCATATTTGTAGCAGCGGCGTAAGTATTCCAGCGTGACCCTATTTTCACCGCTTCTCGAACTTTTTGTTAGATTTTCAGTCACATTGTAACCTACACCGCATCTCAGAATTGAACACGTTTCGAGCTTCTATCGAAAAAATAATAAAGTTGCGCCCAGATTGTTGGAAGATTTGTTATATCTGAGCTAGACTAGAGGTAGTTAGTCTTAAGCCAGAAAGTTCAAGATAAATAATTTAGTATAAATAAAATATCAATATAAAACTGTAATTAAATAATAAAATTGCTACACTGATTAGAGAGTAAGGATTTGACGGTATAAGAAAACGATTTAAAATTTGAAATTTCGACAATGATTAAATCTTTAACAAAGTTTTCATAAAAAAATCTTGGAGAACATTTCCCCGAGTTTTTGAGATGTTTTCATCTCATTTCATGATATATTTTGATAGGCTAGAAATTTGATTAAGAAGTAGTTCATGGATGTCGACAGTTTATATTAGTTAAGCCATATAAACTACATACAATGTTTGCCTAAGTATTGCGAATATTAAAAATTGGTTTTTTACGAAATTATTGCAAACCAAAAACATCAAAAGGGAATCACTGACGATTCACCTTGGTGAAGTGTTTGTTAAATATATTTCCATTTATTGTAACGGAAGTAGTTTTATGAATTAAGTAACCGGAAAGTAATACATTCTGTATAAGTATTATACATCAATCGAGATTGACTTAATTTGATCAAATAAGGAACGAATTTAAAAAAAGGGAATTGAATCTGACCTCTCTTTTGTTAATAGATGTTTCAGTAAGTGCATGTATAGATTCAGTTTCTCCTTTTTTTTAAAGTGACTTCACTAACGATACTGTTTTGCTGCTCATAAGTGAATCATGTAGTTAGATTGGAAGTGAACCACCTAAGTCGTTTGTATAGTCAGACAGTTAAGGGATTTTAAATTCGGCAAAGGTCAAATATAGATTTTCAATATATGCGTTGTAATTTAATGTGATCTAATTCTCGCGTCATCGATTCCTTCTTATCAAATAGAGTTTGATTCACTTGAAGAAAAGAAAATCCTTTCGTAGGATTGATTTGTTTGGATGAACAAACGTGTGCTGCTCATACTTGTTCTTCTTCGCAACAAATCAAATGATTCCTTAATAATTCGCTAGTGAAGTTTGTAGTGAATGTGTAGTGAATGTACCAGTAATTTATCGCTGAGCTAGTAATCAGTCTAAAACTTCACATCATGGGTGAGTCATATTTTTACAAAAGGCTCGCAAGAAGTGAGTCGCTTGTGAAGATTAACAGTGAATGTTGGTGGTTCACAGGTCAAGCATTTTATTTACTTTAAGCTATACTTGTTAGGCCCGTTCCTACGATCGTCAGTTACGTTCTAACTGGAACTTTAACTGACATGTTTTTATACAAAACTTGCAGTTAAAGTTCCGGTTATAATTTAACTGACGATCGTAGGAATAGAAGTATCAATTCATAACCAATTAAGTTTGCTAGAAAACAAATAAGAACATATATTTTCATCGGTTGTATTACATTTTTGTTACATATATTTAGTAAGTAGGAAAAACTCCGTAAAAGCCTATAGCTAAATATTAGAACCCTTCCATTCAGGGAATCCCCGTCACCATACTGGCGCCATATTTTGAAAACTTAAACTGTCTCGTACTCTGAAATAAATTTTTGTTACTGTAGTAACTTTACATGATACAAATCTAATCGAGCTATTTTCCGTCATATCCTAGCAAAAAGCAGGATTCAGCAAACAGATAAAGCCATTTGGCTAAACATAGAAACATGGGAAACAATGCCATGTTCGCTCCAGACAAGGAACTTTCCTTGGACATCAATTCCATGTTGCTGTATCAATCACGAAAAGCTAGAATCCTATTAATAATAATACGAGTCGATCCTAAAAAGACGAAAGAAATGGACCAACTTGAAGTAATGGATATCACTTCATCAAGCATAAGCTCATAATAACAGTCAATTGATGGAAATCATGATATTTATAGAAAAATATGTCACTCTTAAGACGTTTCCGAAAGCTGAATGAATAGTTGGCGACCTTCACCAAGCATAGGCTTTTATTTTATTTTCTTTTTTACTGACCTCAAATGGAAGAAGACGTTCTCTGGAACGGCATAAGAGATGTGTAATCACTTCTTCTGTACTATGCGGGAATTGCTATTTGGCTTGTCTAAAGTTCACTCTTTCACACAGGATTCATCAAAGCTTCACTGTGTTTGTCAGCTTAAACATTTGATTAGTTTTTCCTCGACTGAAATCCACTGCTATCGCAAACTGTATGCCAACTTCGAACAAAAGAACTTTGACTTTAAATAGAGTTCGCCATACTCTGGATGGAACAAAAGGAGCATAGTGAATTTCCTGATGGGCTATCATATTGTTAAACTAACTGAAATTCTTGTTGTTTTTTTAACACGCGAATAATTCAAAATATCCTTGAATGCCAGAAGAGAAGTTATGATGTCCAAGTTTTCGGAATTTGTTACATAATGAATGAAGAGGTAAAGGGAAAATATTTGCGGCATTACATTACATGGTCTGAATACGAAGGATATTACAAGACGAAGTCGGAGTCGGTTGAAATCGCATGTGTGCAAACCAGATTTTGCCTTATGCTAAAAAGTTCTAAAATGAGGCCAGTGTAAAGTTTAGCGGATGTTCGAACCAAGATTGTTCTAAATTTGGGAACCTTTCTTTTTACAACTTAGACACTAGAATTTATATCCTTAGCTTTCATTTAACATCCACAGTTCATTAATTTGAATGCTTTTTGCAAAAAATTCCTCAGTACGAAATTTCGCAGTTCCTTTCTAATATTCCATTTGCTGTTTTGATTATAGTCAATATGAAATCTGAGAGTATATTGAGCTGAACGAAATTTGTACACGCGATGAAGGAAAAGGTGTATCATACAAATATGTAAGTTACCATATTTGGCTTGTTCTAATACCCTGTACAAACTATGCATTTTAAACGCGTTTAAGTAGGCAAAATAAACATGTTAAAAAAGTAATGTTCAGACTAGACAACTCGTTTTATTGTAAAACCTAAAAGATTTGACGGAATTCGTGAAAACTTGAACAAGACTTTACACATCCCTTAGAGCGTTGAATATCTGAAAGTGTGAAAGTGCTTAAGCTAGTATTACTCTGTATGCCAGGCGGTCAAATATTTGACCATTTTGCCTGTCAAATGGTGTCAGATAGTGTAATGGTTAAATGCTGTTTGACAAACTGTTTCATTTGACCATTTAACAATCAATCTGACCATATTTGACCGTTTCAGATTTCTGGAAAAACAACAATTGAGTCAAATGGGTCAATTAGGAAATGTCACTCGTAAACATTTTTTTTTTTTTGGCAATCGGTTAAAAAAATAGCAATAATTATTTAATTAATTATTTTAAGTACTTGAGTTCGGTTTTTTTTTTGTTTGTGCGATGTCTGAACAAATAGCAGTTCTGTCAGAATTTCGTTCCGACCTGATGGTGTTTGATCATTTGACACGAGAAAAATTTTACGATTTTTTCAAATGTGTCAAATAGTGTAATATCGAAATCGGGCAGCGTGCCAAATGGATATTTGACATCAAATTTAATCAAATATTTGAAGTTTTAGAGTCAAATATTTGACCGCCTGGCCTACAGTGTAATACCAGCTTTAGATCGAATTTTTTTTCCGATTATATTTAGAACTGGAAGCGATTTCAATATGTCGTTAAACCCAAGAAATATATCGGAATTCGTGGAAATGAACACCACGTCCATATCGAAATATATAAAAAAAATTTTCGATAAAGAGCATGCAGAAGTAAAATAAATGTGAAATCTCAACACAGCTTATCTACAGCACATCTACATATAGTAACTATTATCCAACTTTCTAGCATAAGCCGTTTATGAAATACTAAAACCACACCTCAGTCTTGTCCTTACTACCCCTATCAAAAATTTTATTTCTCTAGGATGCCTCTATATAATCATTATGCAGTTTTCGAGAATTGAAGATGAGATTTTTTCTTTCCACTGCCTCTCACCATCATCCCATACCACCCCTTTCCCCCTCCCACGGGTAACATTTTTTCTTCGCTGAATATCAACTTGGCCTAGCTTCTGTAAAAAAAATTTAAATTATCAGACCTATTCACCGCCAGAGTCACAAGTCACAAAGTAGGCTCAAAATTAATAAAATACAAATACCTAATTGTGACTCTTCACCTACTTTATGACTTGTGACTCTGGCGCTGAATAGGCCTGTATATCTGCTACGTTTCTTGAGATATTGAAAAATATTTTTTTTTAAAATATCTACAGTAGACTTCATTAACCGTTCAAGGATATGGATTTTAGAATTTTTCGATCTCTGCTCCCGTTTTGGACGGACAGCTCTTTTCCCCACTCCTCCATCCTTCAATCTCTGTCACTATCAAATTTCTAAAGGAGCTTGTACACGAGCAATTTTTCAAGCAATTAATTGCCCAGCGACTATTGCCGAAACTAGTGGAGCAATTAATGGATCAATACCGGGCAATATCATTTTATTTAAGGCAATATTTCAGCAATTTGACAATATTTTGACAGATTGCTGGTATTGCTCGCCCTATGGTTGCTGTATTTCCACTAGATTGAAAAATTCCGAGCAATTGTCCTTGTTCGATGATTCAGTTGTCAAGTTTTGGTTTTATTTGTTAAGTTTTATGTGATAACGGATTAGAATTCAAATATTTCATGTTTTATTTTAAGTTTTAGATTTATTTTTCAAATTTCCTTTCGTGTTTTTCATATACTAAACTGTATGTTATGATTCATTGCCAAATTGCTGAGTATTGCTCCATATCGCTAGTTCCAGTTGATCAACAAGTTGTAAACCAATTGATCCATATCGTCAATTGCTGATGTTGTTATATGTTTTCGTGACCTCAATTTTGTCTTAAATTGACCAATTTTAATCGCTCGTGTAAAAGCATCTTAAATATGATCAATCTTCTCGCATCTGCGGTTTCTGAAATTTGGAAACCAAAATTTTGCCTGTCCTTTTTTTCCAAAAATGTCGCTCCATACCTACATGTAAAAACTTGGAATATTGTAGCATGAGATATCATAAAGAAATAATCTTTAGACGGTACTACTTTAGAATGTGCTCCTTTCGAACATTTTGTAACACCCATTATTTTTAAACAAACAAAAAATGTTTTTTCATGCTCCCCTAGCACATCTAGGTACCAAAAATTTGTTATTTATTTTTTTCCAGGCAATTAAAAATTGTTTTAGCATTAATTAACATCGCTTATTTTAATCGTGATTGTTTTCGTTTCCAAATAATTTTCCAATCCATCCTTGCCGAGTTCACGACCAATTCCAGACTGTTTAAAGCCTCCAAAAGGCGCTTGAAGGATAACCGAATTATAACAATTAACCCACACCGATCCTGCTTCTACAGCGTGGGCAAATGTTAAAGCTTTGTTTATGTCCTTGGTTATGACTCCTGATGCCAGACCATACGAAGTATTATTGGCACGTTCGATAACTTCTTCCATTGTTTTGAATTTTAGAATTGATTGAACCGGGCCGAATATCTAGAAAAATTATTAAAAAAAAACCTGAATTTTACTATGTCCTCATTTTAACATTATCACTGACCTCTTCCTTTGCAATCTTCATATTATCGGTTACATTTGAAAAGACGGTTGGTTCGATAAAGTATCCCGAATTACCAATTGGGTTTCCGCCGGCCGATAATGTTGCTCCTTCACTCTTTCCGCTCTCAATGTAATTCAAAACTTTCTTATACATGTCCTCATCGACCTGAGGTCCTTGTTGAATTCCTTCCTCAAATGGATTGCCGACACGACGTTTTCGTGCCAAATCCGATGCCTTTTGTACAAATGAATCGTAGATATTCTCGTGAACAAAAGTTCGACTTCCAGCGCAACAATTTTGGCCATGATTCGAAAACAAAGCGTTATGAGCTATCTCAGCTGCTTCGTCGACTAAAAAAATTTTAGTTAGAAACTTATCTACAATATTTAGATATTCCTTATTCTTACGGTCAGCATCATCGAAGATAACCAAAGGACTTTTTCCACCTAGTTCCAAAGTAACTCGTTTCAGATTTGATGCGGCTGCTGCCTGCATTATAATTTTACCGATTTCAACTGATCCTGTAAACGCGACCTTATTGATATCCATGTGACTGGAAATAGCTCCACCGGCAGTTGGACCGAATCCCGGAACTACGTTAATAACGCCCGGTGGGAAGCCAGCTTCCTTAGAAAGTGCTGCCATATAGAGTGCCGAGAGAGGAGTTTGCTCAGCTGGTTTTAGTACTATCGTACAACCTAAAAAAAACCATAGTTTTACCTCTAATCAAATAACTAAAACACAACACATTTACGAATTACCTGCTGCTAATGCCGGTCCCCATTTCCATGCAAGCATACACAAGGGGTAGTTCCACGGAATAATTTGTCCTACTACCCCAATGGGTTCCTTGCGGGTCATGGACATTAATGGACCCGGTGCCGGAATAGTTTCACCAAAATACTTATCACACCATCCCGCGTAGTATTTGATAGTTTCCGCGGATACTCCTACATCGTACATGGCATTGGTATATGGTTTGCCATTATCCATGCATTCGAGATTTGCGATAGTCTCGATATCACGAAACATCAATTCTGCAAGCCTGGAAATATTTTCAATTGAAAAGTTTTGCCAGTAAAACACCTTCAACTGGAGTAATGAGGACTTAATCCTACGACTTACTTATTCATCAATTTTCCTCGTCCATGCGCATCCATCTTTCGCCATTCAGAACCTCTTGAAAATGCTTTCTTAGCTGCAGATACAGCTAAATCTACATCAGCCTGGTTTTTATTTTTATTTTTTTAATAGTGTTATTATAAATTTTATTAATAATTGCATTTACCTTATCTCCCTCGGCAATATTTGTTATTTTTTCTTTTGTTGCAGGATTAATTGTGGCAAATGTTTTGCCGGAGATAGCGTCAATAAATTCATTGTTAATAAAAATCTGGAAAAAATAAATAAGTAGAACAAAAATACTTATTTTTTAATATAATTAATAAGGAAAAACGAGAAATACCTAGCTATTTATTATTATTTTGCTTAAAAATATTTATGTATAATTACAACCGATATTTTTTTTCATTCAAATTTTGACTACCAGACTGTGCCAAACATTTTGACACAGCTATTTAACACTTTGCGTGCCACACTTTTTGTCAAAAATTTTGACAATGCTATTTAAAGGTTCAAAATTTCTGTGCCGGTCACCGGTGACCCCCATTGCATTCAACGTGTTAAAGAGTGTCAAAAGCGTGTGATGTGGGTAGCGAAAGTGTAAATTAAGGTTACGGATTTTTATTATTCATCGAATTTGTTTATTTTATTCTGTATACTGAGATTTAAATTTTAAGATTTAAACAAACAAAAATTTGTTGTCAAATATTTGAAAATATAATTCTTGAACGGAAAAAATGATACCGTTTCATCTGTTCATTTATATATTAGAGTTAAACTCCAAGACGTGGTTAAAGTTAATAGTTGGTCTAGGAAAATCTTAGTACGTGTATGCTACCATAAAAAAAATATAACGGTATTTTTCACATTGATTCGAAAAATTTAATAAGTTGGGCCCTGATCAAATACTTTATTTTTTAATACAAATTGCTATTTCCCAAATAAAATCCAAAAATAATAGTTATCCGTTCGACCGCCGTATGCGATTTCGTTTAAAGAATTTTTTAGTGGGTAGAATAGATGGATTCCTTTAAGGGGCTCGGTACAAAAAATATGAAAAAAAAACAATTTTTTTTTCATATTTTTAATTAAAATATTTCATGAAAAACTATCATTTTTTCGAATATGAAAGAAGAAAAACAGTAAAAATATATATTCATTCCCTTTTTTTATATATCTTGACTTTTAGTGAACATTTTTTAATTTACTCTTGTACAAGGCTTTTGAATACACTAAGCAATAAGTGTAAAAAATTTGACTGTTGTGAGTTAAGTGGATGATATTCAGGTACCGAAATACCTATAACGCGTTTTGTCAAACAAAATGTATGGAAGCTAGAAATTTGCAACGAGCCCCCTTGAGTGGGTTTTGGCGGTAGTGTGGGAGAATGAAGAGGAGTGTTTTAGATGGGAAATTTTGGTTTCTATGTCATTGGAACTCCTTATATGATATTACAGCTATAAGGCCAAAAAAAAGTCGAAAGTACTTAAGAGTACGACAAACAGAACACCTTATCTTCATTATTAAAACTATGTATATATAAATATATATTATTCCTCTAGCAATAAATAAATAAAGTATAAGCTGTTATCGATGCTGAAATTTATATACGAGAGTTTAATAATTGTTTTTGCTCAAAACGACCGCTTCTGTCTGAAGTCGAAAGTCTTCCATACAAATGAGCAAAGAAAAAAATTGTTGGTTTGATGCAGCAGTAGCTACGTAAAAGAGGAATGTGAGTCTGAGTGCAAGCAATGTGCTACCTTTTTCATATTTTTTATGAAAACACAAAATGTGCAACGAATAATAATTTTACATGCGAATTTCAGTTACTTTGTAGTAACTGCAAATCTAGAACAATCCACTAAACGGAATTTTTCTTCAGCTTCCATTGTAGCAACCATTTATTATCACCGTCCACTAATTCCCGTTGACACATTATTTATTGGTAAGAATTGAGATTACTCTCAAGGCTTAGATTATGATAAGAATTTATCACTACTATACTTTTTCACTATTTAACCATCAGGTTAGGGACCGCTTTTCATAAAAATTCGCACTCACCTGTGTGTATTTTACAGCTTGTTTTGGATTTGCCATAATTGAAAAACAATATTAACTTAGTGCAAATAATGCCTTCACCAGATCAAACACAATATAACTCTTAACTAGAGCGACGACGATCAACAACTGACTTATCTTTCGTTTCGTTCTCTTTTCATGCTAAATGTGGAATACTTTTGATTTTAAAGCTTCTTTTGATTTTTAAGCTTTCTTAAAGTTCACATTCGTTTTCGTACATTCATATATGTATGACGATTGACGATCGCCGGCCGGTCAGGCAAACAAAAACTACATAACTTAGGTTACTTGATATTGATGTATAAAGATAAACTGCTCAGTTGATTTTATATCTTGCTACTATACGGCAAAGTCCATTTCTGTAATCGGATATTATAGAAATTTAAGCTTATTCCATTCAACATTCAAATAAATCATTCGATTGCAATCCTTATTAATCAAATAAATTAATATAAATTCGAGTAAATAAAAGTTAAATAATTCATCACAAGAACCCTGTTCTTTACGGACATAAAAAATTATTAACAATACGTTTTTAGAAGAGAAAAAAACAATCACTTCAACAAGTTCATTTTTTAGACTATATATGACTCTGTTAAATATTTGACAATTTTCGCTGCAGTCAGATTGTGTAATTTAATCAAATTTTTGTGTTTTGAATAATTTTTATTCCACTGCATGGCACACAGTCCAGTTCAAGCTTTATACAGTAATTTATTTATTTTTAAATAATATCAATAGGTATACGTACCATGCAAACATATTATAATCATGTTTGGAGCTAATTAAGACGTCACAGATTTAAAAAAAGATACGTAGGTATTGATGGAATATCAATATATCACATTATGTGTTGTATTATATTTAATTAATAACAACATACCTAATGGATAAAATATCAAAATAACCCCTTAGGGGTTGACTATCGAAAAATTCGGAAATCCGTTTTTAGGCAATTACATATATAGAAAGGCTGTTAAAGAAAGAAAAAACATTCGATATCTTATCTGACCTCAGAGATATATCGGAATTTGTACAATTCTGTAAATAACTTTTGGATGACTACATATAATATGTAGGTACTTGGGCTAAGAATTAAAAGTAAATTCGATAGCTTATTAGACTTAAAATATTTAGTCATACGTCAGAATTAGTGAAAACCACAAACCCCTTACATCCCCTTGAGGATTGAATATCGCAAATGGTAATAAATTGGAATTTTGACGATTATATATATTCAAAAACCACTTAAAACGTCGCTTACACCTTAGGGGTAGAATGTGAAAAAAAATCAGGAAAAATTTTCTAAGCTCTTATATAAAGAGTACACAAAACTAAAATTATTTCAATACCTCGACAGACCTAAATGACGAAAAGAAAACTTTTAACGAAAATTTTTTTGCGCCATCTCCGAATCTACCCAACTCTCCTTTTACACACGGTCGTTTTTTACACGATTTTAATAGCAACATTGAAAATGTATCTATTACGTTAGCCTGAATCTAAATATATTTTACAATCAGTGGAGAAAAAAACATCACGATAGTACATAGTAGATGCATTGAGAAATTATGTTACAAATGCTTCCTTTGCCACAAAACTTGTATTTTAAATTTTTACTAATGAATTTTTTAAAATTAAATGTTGTTTATTTGATAAATAAATAAATTATATTTTATAGACGTAACATAATATGGGCTTCTCTTATTTTTTTTTTTGCACGATTTCCTTGAACAGCATTTAGTTATTTTTTCCAACATACACGGTTTTTCAAAATTGTGGTACACATCTACGATTTTATTATGAGTAGCAGGTCTTTTTTTACATGGTTTTTTATACACGGTTTTATTGGAATGTATCGACCGTGTAAAACAGAGTTGGGTGTAATATGTATAAATAGTCTCCGAAGCTAACTATCAATTTTTAGCTTTCTACCCTTAGCGATTTTCGAGAAGTATAAATAAGAGATTCCATTTTTCGCATTCTAACACCCTACACATCAAATCTTCCCTAAAATTTTTGAAATCATATCAGAAAAAATTCTGGATTAAAAAAATTAATTTACTTTGAAAAATTGTTATCCAAAATTATTAGCGAGCATTGCTTTTCGAATTTTAAAGGTTGTAAAATTTTTATTTTTTTATAACCGAGGCTCCTACCTACCTACCTATTAATGAAATTAACCAGTAATTTTGCCTACTATTAAGACCATACTGAGAAAACTAACTCTTTCACAAGTTATCTATAAGTAACTACTAGTTGATGAAAATGATTTATTCATAAGAATAGAAACTCTAACTATTTATCGGGATTTGTTTGGTAACTACTCGAAGAGTTACGTCAGTTTTTATAAGGGCTAAGGCAATGTATTACAAATCTTGTTACTCATTTGCCAATTGGTGAATGGGAGGCTACACAAGTTTACATTTTTCATAGTTCGTAGTCGAGTCTTTATTTAGAACCAAGTTTTTCTTAGTTATTTATGTAAATATTAAGTTGTAAGTTTTCGTTGGGTTGTAAATTTTATTAATTATTTGTTTTATTTAATTGTAATATTTACATAATTAGGTGCTTATAAATTTTATTGAATATTGAAATTTTTAATAGTAGTTTTTATTTACTTCCTACCTTTATTTGATATTTAGTTAAGCTAATACAAAATTGTGACTCTTTTTATTTTTTTATAACCGAGGCTCCTACCTACCTACCTATTAATGAAATTAACCAGTAATTTTGCCTACTATTAAGACCATACTGAGAAAACTAACTCTTTCACAAGTTATCTATAAGTAACTACTAGTTGATGAAAATGATTTATTCATAAGAATAGAAACTCTAACTATTTATCGGGATTTGTTTGGTAACTACTCGAAGAGTTACGTCATTTTTTATAAGGGCTAAGGCAATGTATTACAAATCTTGTTACTCATTTGCCAATTGGTGAATGGGGGGCTACACAAGTTTACATTTTTCATAGTTCGTAGTCGAGTCTTTATTTAGAACCAAGTTTTTCTTAGTTATTTATGTAAATATTAAGTTGTAAGTTTTCGTTGGGTTGTAAATTTTTTTAATTATTTGTTTTATTTAATTGTAATATTTACATAATTAGGTGCTTATAAATTTTATTGAATATTGAAATTTTTAATAGTAGTTTTTATTTACTTCCTACCTTTATTTGATATTTAGTTAAGCTAATACAAAATTGTGACTCTCCACCTACTTTGTGACTTGTGACTCTGGTGCTGAATATTATCTCATTATTTACCGTTATTTTTATATTGTTGTAAGTTTCATTATCATATATTCTATTTTATTTCATTTTATTTCGAATATGAGTTTTAGTAGTTATAGTAGGTACAACGTTTTTTTTGTTAAATGGTTTTTTAATTTTAAAATGTTTTACCTTTGCTTTTATTTAGTTGAAAGTTTTATTAATTTCAATAAATTTTAGTTTTCAGTTTTATTTATATTTTTTTTTTTTTTTTTTGTTATTTTTAGTGTAAATTTAATGTTAGAGTATCCGTTTTAAATTTATATTAAAATGATTAATTGTTAGTTCTATTATTTTAATTGTTAAATTGATTAGGTTAAGCATTTTATTCATTAAATCATTTTATTTAGTTAGTTAGTTTCTATTTTTTAAAAATTTAATTAGGTTAGTTTTATATTTTTTCTTATTTTATTTAGTTAAATGTTTAATAATCATGAATATTTCCTACAAAAGAAATTAGAAAGGAACCTGGAGAAAATACATAGGCGTACTGTTACATTTGTGTGGTACGTGTGTGAACTAAGCATGGGTAATCTATAATATTACCTAAGAATTCAAAAGCTAATACTATACAGTACTTCCAGCACCACCATCAGTGGTACTATCTAATTCTTTCTACCAGTGGTGGTCAATTCGATTTTTTCTTTGAAGGTAATAACATAAAACACTGCTAGTCGGACAATGTCTTTATGATGCACCTTGAGTGGATGGTACTCGTACTCTAATTTTGCAAAAAATCAAAAACCTAAAATTATTGTACTTATTCGGAGTTTATTTTCATAGTAATAGTTTTAGTTTCCAGATAATTCTCCAAGACATCTTTGCCAGCTTCTCGACCAATTCCCGATTGCTTGTAACCGCCAAATGGTGCTTGCAGAATAACCGCGTTGTAACAATTGACCCATACCGATCCTGCTTCGACGGCATTCGCGAAAGTTATTGCCTTATTGATGTCCTTAGTTATAATGCCCGATGCCAATCCGTACGAAGTGTTGTTAGCACGTTCGATAACTTCTTCCATAGTTTTGAATTTGAAAATCGACAGTACTGGGCCGAAAATCTGAAAAAAAAATTTTTAGTAAATTAAATTGGAATTGCAAATCACTAGCTCACCTCTTCCTTGGCGATGATCATATCGTCGGTGAGATTTGAAAAGACAGTTGGTTCGATGTAATATCCAGTGGTACCGATCGGTTTACCACCAGCTTCCAGTTTGGCTCCTTCTTTCTTTCCAGTTTCGATATATTTCAGGACTTTTGTGTACATTTCTTCGTCGATTTGTGGCCCTTGTTCGATTCCCTCCTCGAATGGATTTCCAACGCGACGTTTTTTCGCCAATTCGACGGATTTTTTAACGAACGCATCGTAAATATTTTCATGGACAAACGTACGACTTCCTGCGCAACAAACCTGACCAGAATTGAAGTAAATCGCATCGTGAGCAATTCGTGCGGCCTCGTCAACTGATGAATATGAAATTTGAAATTAAATAAATAAGTTATAAATAATAATTACAATTCACACTTACGATCTACGTCATCGAATATAACGAGTGGGCTTTTACCGCCCAATTCCAGCGTGACTCGCTTCAAATTCGATTTGGCTGCATCCTGCATAATGATTTTACCGACATCAACGGATCCTGTGAAAGCAACTTTACGAATATCCATATGATTTGAAATCGCTGCTCCAGCAGTCGGACCGAATCCATTAACAACATTTATAACGCCATCCGGATAGCCAGCTTCCTTACTTAAAGCAGCTAGGTACAGAGCCGATAAGGGAGTTTGTTCAGCTGGCTTCAGGACAACGGTACATCCTGGAAATTAAATGGACATTTTAGTGGCAATCCTTTAGACGGCAAACATTTAGTACCTGTAGCTAAAGCTGGTCCCCATTTCCATGCTAACATTGTGAGCGGAAAGTTCCACGGAATAATTTGCCCGACAACACCGACGGGTTCTTTACGGGTCATAGAAACTAGAGGTCCTGGTGCCGGGATTGTTTCTCCAAAATATTTATCACACCATCCTGCGTAGTACTTGAACGTTTCGATACACGACATTGTACCTTGAAACGCTACCGGATACGTTTTGCCGGTGTCCAATGCTTCCAAGTTGGCGATAATGTGGGAGTCACGTTGTACTAATTCAGCCAGTCTTGAAAAACACAATCGAGCTGATAATGGTTTATAATATGGCAGGTAATTTCAATGTACTTGAGAAGCAATTTTGCACGTCCTGTAGGGTCCATTTTTCGCCATTCTGATCCCCTAGCGAATGCCTTTTTAGCTGCTGCAACTGCTAAATCGATGTCGGCCTTTGAAATTAATAGTAAGGATAAGTTAAAGTGAACCTAGCGGGAACAGATGATTCAAATCTAACCTTATCGCCTTCCGCAATATCAGCAATTTTCTGTTTAGTTGCTGGGTTGATAGTTGCAAAAGTCTTCTTCGATTGGGCATCGACAAACTCATTGTTGATGAAGAGCTAAAAGAAATTAGAACCTTTAATGTAGCCAACAAGTCAAGTACAACTTAATTATTTCCTGTTACGATGATTTTATTTTATGAACAAATTCTTTGATTTGAAATCTAAGATAAACTAGTAGTCCAGTCACAATAGGGTAAATTGACGGGAAAGAGGGTAAATTACCCTGAAAAAAATACACTTAAACCGATGTCACTAGTGTTTAAGTAATAATAATGTGTATTTATATGCTTGTTATTGTAAATATAATAATAATAATAATACCGTGAAATTTTGTATGTATACGTGTAGCGTTAGTAAAAATTAGAAAAAATCTAGGTATTTCTTTTGGCCAAGAGATGGAGTCCAAGTATCTTTTTTGTCGCTATACTGGATCGACTGCATTAACGATTTTTTTAAATAGGTTTTGAAGGCTTGATGGTGAGAACGCTTCAAAGAAAAAACATTCTTGATTTTTTTAAAGCTGAGAAATTCCATTATGGGCACATATTCCAAACATTTATGTCTCAAGAGAAGTGGCGAAAATCCATAGTGCCTATTATTTTAATATCAGTTCCTTATGCCAATATCTCAAGAACAATACAAGATATTTCCTTGAAAGTTATACAGCCTTTGTCGAGGCATTTTGAGATAAATATCTTTCACCAAAGATTTGATACTATAGAATTTTAGATTTTCAGTTTTGGCTAATGCTAGAAAGGTGAAACTTCGCACATGCTAAAAACAAAATTTTAGTGAAATATTTTTTTTCGGGGACAGAGCAAAACACGCTTTTCAATTAATAGAATTATCTACAACTTTAATTGAAATTTGTGTAGCATTAGTTTAAAAAAAAAAATTTTGTCAAAAAAGACAAAAAAATTTCGGAAAATTTGTTTTACTGGTCAAATAATTTATTATTTTTAATTTTGTGAAAAAAGAGAACAATTTATATTTCCTGTAGGTCATGATGACCAATTTGAGCTATTTCCTTTTTTTAATTTTTTCATTTTTATGGTTGTATAGAATCACACGGAGAGAAAGTCACAGCAATTAGGTATTGTGAATTTGTGGCAAAAAACGATTAGTTAGATAAACTATTATTTTTTTTAAATATAAAATAAAATTACGAAAAGCTCAAATTTGTTATGAAATGCTCCATTATAATGCAAGCAAGAATACTTTTTGCAAAGTTTAAAATAAAGAATTTACAGGTCCTCTAAGACTTTTACTACTTTTCCTATCTTTTCTGGGTTTTAATTTTACTTTATAATTTTTTTAATAATAAAGTATTGTGATCAACTTCGAATTAAAAAAAAAATTGTTTTCCTGAAAATTTTGTATTTTTTTCCAAACTTCTTTAAAATATTATGTCAATTTTCTTAAGCATAGGTACGCTGGGTAAAATCCTTTAAATAGCCACAGTTTTAATAGTGTGGGAATGTGTGTCTAAAAATTGTAGTGTCTTTATCTAGACCGTTGTTGAAATTTGGAATTTATATAGTACTACACAATGGAGAATTTCCAAAACATTCAATAAAGTAGGGAAGCGAAAAATTGTGTCCAGAGAGCTCGTAAGCCATACCCCCTAAGCAGGCGCGTAGCGTGAAACTTCGTTGGGGTAGCGTTAAATTCTATGGCCGCTATTCACAGTCGTCATAAAGTTGGCTTTGAGTTAAAGCTGACTTTAGTGTCGTATTATTAATATTAGTGTATTATTAATATTACGACACTAAAGTCAGCTTTAACTTAAAGCCAACTTTATGACGACTGTGAATAGCGGCCTATGAATTCTATAACCATAAAGCCCGTAATTTTCATTCAGAAATAAAATTCCGATTGCTAAATTCCGATTGCTAAATTCCGATTGCTAAATTCCAAGAAGTAATCGAAAAATTTTGCGAAATTCAGCGATCGTATCGTTGCGCTAGCCCTGCGAAGATTCACGCTACGCGCCTGCCCCTAAGCAGCATATGCCGCAATGTTAAAACTTTGTGATTGGTTTATAGGCATACTAGGAAGAAAATACCATATCATACCGTATCGAATTAATTAAATAAGTCGCTTTCTTCAAGCATCTAGAAATTAATTTCAGGAATTTTGACATTCAACCCTTTAACGAATTCCGATGTAAGTCTTAGGTCTAATATAAGATATCGAATTTGTTTTTACTTCTATGGGGTTTCTTTGTAGACGCCTGAAAATCAATTTCAACCAAATTCAATCTCTAGTGTTGCATTCCGACTTAAACCGTGTTCTCGACTATAATCCAATTAATCGACTATAATCCAATTAATTATTGGTTGACAGTGGTGTAAGTGCTCCTATGACATCTTGATTTTAAAAGGTATACGGTCCTTGTACTGAAAAATAATTAAGTTTGGCCAATATGTTGGCACATTCTTTAAATTATTTTATGAATTGATGTTTTCATGGTAAGCTACCATAGAAGCCCTTATGATTAAATGTTTGTAGCTTTCCCGTGTCAGTGGACTGAAACCCCAACACGAAATCCCCGACTGTTGATAATTCGCTGTCCTCGAGGACACGACAATTGGAAAACCTTCACTGGAGAGGCCAGTTTTCTAAGGGATTGTGTTAGACTAGGTCCGAAGGAGCTGTTTCGTTATCGAAAGGCAAAAACTCTTCAGAGGGTGTATTCTTGCCTACTATCCGAAACACCCTAACACCCTCATCGCTATAAAGAACTCTACTGAAATTTTTGGGAGAGTATTTTTTTTTCTTTTTTTTTGATGTTTCATTTCGATCAAAGAACTAATTTGCTAATTGGGAGCGATTTTCTTCTATTGAATTAAATATGGAATAAGTTTTTTTCTTAAAATTATTAAAAGAATGGATAATTAATATAGATACTTGTATATGACGATGAAGCAACTTGAGGTTCCTTTCGATTTAAAAAATAAAATCTTCTAATATAATTTTTGCAATTTTAAATTGCAATATAATTTTTGCAATTTTTTTATTTGTTTTTTTTTTGTCAAAAAACTGCTGATTCATTTATTTGCGAGAAGTACTTTGATAATATTTGTAAATTCAGGGTCATTTTTTTCACCAAAAAAAAAATAGAGCGATTATTCTTATCTTATCATATTCCCAAATAATATTATGCACAAATATTATATAATAGCAATAACAGCCAATTTAAAAAAAGTCGATACATATAACCAATAGATAAAATGTGCATAATACCTATTTATTTTACTTTAACTACATCCATACGTATTGTATAAGCGATTACCTTGTTCACGCTAATGAACCTATCGTGTCGAAATGAATTTAACTACCTTTTTCAGCAGCTAAATCGCCAATCAACATTGATACGAAATTTGTTGGTTAAGCGATTACACTTTGATACTATGCACTTTCATCAACTAGAAAAATATAAATATCTAATGATCTTTAAAAACAAACTAGTTCAAAAACGTAAAAAAAAATAATAATTTTGACAAACACTATAAAATGATAACAGATGTTAGAGTAAACAGTTTAGTTCGTATCACCGAAATCAATATGAACAGTTTCTTTAATTGCATTCAAATATTGAAATTACTTATTGATATTTGGATAGATTATTAATGGAATTGTTACCTTTGTATATTTAACTTCTTGCTTAGGATTAGCCATTTTCGTCAAAATAATTTAATCTCAAGCACTTGCTAAATTTCACAGTTGAGCACTTTCAGCTATTTGGAACGTGTTTAAACGCCGGCTGTAACTTTATGACTAAGCTAAAATTATATTGCCAACCGTCAGAGAAGACAACTTGTAGTCGATGCCTACTCACAGTATTCTGTATTATTTATACATTCAATGTACATATGTACATATTTATTATTTAAAGCTACACCACAACTCCTCCACCCAATAGAATATTTTCTAATAATAGAGTAGTACTGAAGTGATAAGAAAGCGATAAGATGATGCACACAATTTCTAAGCAAGAAGACAACAATTTATGTGTTGAAATTCAAATAACAAATCATTTTTTTTTTTTAGATTTTAACAATTTTGGAATATTAGTGTATACTAAATGGTCTCCAAAAAAAAAAGAAAAGTCGATGCATAAATTTCGTATCATTGTTGCTATGCTATAGTATTACCAAAAAAAAAAGTTGACCAAATTCTGACTAAGATCTTATCATTTCTAAAACAGCTCAATCTTGATAGACAGCTGAAATACTGAATTCCTATTGTTGTTGTGGAGAAAAGAAGGATTGGATGGGCATGAGAAGCAGCGGAAGACACATAGTAAATAACTTATGATAACGAGTAAAGACTATCGAAAACTATTCTAAACTGAAGAACAATTTTTTTTCTTTCACAATTCTCTCGCAAATGAGAAATATTCAGGCTACCTTCTAGGTGTTTACGTATTAAGTGTTTGACCACGTTATTAAGGACATTTTTTTTGCAACTATATTTAGGCAACTAGTTGCAACTATATTTAGGCGAAATTTCACAACTTATTTTGGTTACTTCTTGGAATTTATCAATGGAAAATTTTATTTCAGATTAAAAACTACAACAGAGATGTTGTTCCTACTTTTGTAAAAATTTCGAAGAATTAAGAGCGCTTTTTTGCCTCCACATAATTACTTCTAGATTGATTTTCGAAATATTTCCTGGGACGGCTAAAACTACGCTATTTTTACGCATTTTTTTTGTGCAAAAAATTGAAGTTAATTAAACAACCATTAGATACATATCTCTTAAACCGGCTACAGACTTCTCCTATTTTTCTTTTTTATCGCATTTCGCGAGGTTCTCGTCTTATTTCAAGAAATACATGCACCTTGTGAGAACACGATAAAGAATTTTACACACAATTCGCAAGTTTCGCGTTCTCGTGGTTTCTCCATATTTCGTGAAGTTCAATTATTTTTAATTTCTGAAACTCATGCAAGTCCAAGCTTTTGACATTAACCACGAAAAACCAAAAAGTCACGAAAAGTCGTCTCGCGTACTTTTCGTTACTTTCTCGTCAAGCAAAACTCTTTGATGTCGTGAAAACGCACGAATCGCGAACAACGAAACGCGAAAAACTCACGAGAAACCTCTACACACTATTCACGAGAAATTCGTGAATGACGCGAAATAGGCGAAACGCGATAAGTCTCTAGCCGGCTTTAAAGTATTACATTTTGCCTATATTATGTGAAAATTTGGTTGGAAAATTTTAAACGGTAAAAAAGTTACAGTCGTTTTGATGAGACGTGTTTTTGTTGAGAGCGAATTTTGTACCAGACTTTCCTCTGCCATTTTTTATCGAAATTTTTTTTTTTTTAAAGTAAATACATATGTTCAATATGTTCAAAATTCAATTTTGTCGGATCATGGTAGCCCCTGGAATTGAAAATGTAATTTTTCGCCTCAAAATTGTTCAGTAATTATGGTAAAAAAAATAAGCAAGATATCGAAAAAATGACTCGGTAAGCGTAAGAGTTTTGTATTCAATTGTGCAAAAGTGGGTCCCGATTGGTCTAGTAGTCGCGGAGATAGATACCGTTTTTGAAAACGATGTTTCGAGAAAAACTCATTTAAAGTTTAGGGAGGGTACAGTATACATTCAAATAAGGTTCTGTAAATTTTAACAATAGAACAAGTGTACTTAAACCTCACTAACTTTTCAAAACATGTCTATGCTATACAGAAGATCATAAATACCCTGAATTGAAAAAAAAAACTCACAGTCAAACAGCAACTGGACTGAAGTTGTTAGCTTATATTAGTCACATATTTTAAAAACTTTTGTATGGCAGCTACCTATAGGAGCAGTAAATTTTGTTTTCCGTTAATGCACTTAACGCTACGAATTATATTAGACCAGTTAAGATAGATAAGAAAATAATGCTGATTAATTTATATTCAGTTTAATAATTATTGAACACACCTCCATTTATTCCTCAATCTCTACTTCTAAACATTTAGTTTAATTAACTGGACTAATGTTCATTGTAATAGTTTTCGTTTCCAAGTAATTTTCCAGACCATCTATGGAGCATTCTCGTCCAATTCCGGACTGTTTGTAGCCACCAAAAGGAGCACTAAGACTAAATGCCATGTAACAATTGACCCACACTGTACCAGCTTCAACAGCGTTTGCAAATGTCATAGCCTTGTTGATGTCGTTGGTGAGAATTCCCGCTGCTAAACCATATTGAGTGTTGTTCGAACGTTCGATTACTTCATCCATAGTCTTGTACTTGAAAATAGATTGAACTGGTCCAAAAATCTATAAACAAAATAAATTGATCAATATTTTTCACATCGAACAACGTTGACGACTTACTTCTTCTTTGGCAATTGTCATATCGTCAGTTACATTTGAAAATACGGTTGGTTCAATGAAATACCCTGTGTTGCCAATAGCACTACCTCCGGTTTCCAGTTTGGCTCCTTCTTTCTTTCCGATTGCAATGTAATTGAGAACTTTTTTGTACATGACTTCGTTGATTTGAGGTCCTTGTTGAACACCATCTTCAGTGGGATTTCCAACACGACGTGCCTTTGCTAACGCTACCGATTTTTTAACAAACTCATCGTAGATTCTCTCATGAACATAAACTCGGCTTGCAGCAACACATACCTGACCGCAATTGGTAAAAATGGCATTGTATGCAATTTGGGCAGCAACGTCGACTAAAATAGGTTCAAAAATTAGTTGAAGTTTTCAATCAAAATAGGCTCAAGCTTACGATCGACATCTTCGCATACTATCAAAGGACTTTTTCCACCAAGCTCCAGAGTTACTCTCTTCAAGTTCGAATGGGCAGCATTCGCCATGATTTGTTTTCCTACCGCTACCGATCCGGTAAATGCAACTTTGTTGATATCCATATGTTTGGCAATTGCTTCCCCCGCTGTTTGACCAAAGCCAGGAACTACATTGATAACACCCGGCGGGAACCCAGCTTCCTTGACCAAGGAAGCACAATGAAGTGCGGACAATGGAGTAAGCTCAGACGGTTTTAGGACAATTGTGCATCCTACAAAAGAAATTTAATTTTTGAACACAATTCACTACATTTTGGTTCTTCAGTAACATACCTGCTGCCAAAGCAGGTGCCCATTTCCAGGCCATCATCAAAATAGGAGCATTCCATGGAACAATTTGTCCAACTACACCGACTGGTTCCTTGCGTGTAATTGTCATCAAGCTACCCGGTGCTGGAATAGTTGCACCAAAATATTTATCAGTCCATGCGGCATAGTATTTCAAAGTTTCCGCAGCAAACATCACACCAAATCCTGCTTCTTGGCAAGTCTTACCACCTTCTAGTGTTTCGAGATTTGAAAGGATCTTACAATCTCTTACGATTAGATCAGCGAGCCTAAATAATAATAATGAAGAGAAAAATCGGTCAAACAGATCACTTGCAAAATTAGTGGAGTGATGTTCCCTGTCTCCTGGATAAAGTCCAAAAACTTTTACTTAATACTTCAAAGTGGTTTTAAACTTAAAGGGAACATTCCCAAGTGTCCCACGCCGAAATGTTGATACATATACATGTACACACATAGATTTATTGTAGAACTCGAAAGTCTAAGGGACACGTATTTTTTTTATCAGCAGTTGTGAACATTTAAGAGTTGAAACACTCCCCCCCCCCCCAAGAGTGCTCCATCAAGAGGTAAACCACCCTTAACTTTGCATAATTATTAGTTTTTTTATAAACGAGTAGGCCGATTTATATAAAAACAAGTGGGCGTTAATGCTAAAATAAAAATAGTATTTATGAGTTCGACTTTTTTTTAAATTATCTTGTATTCTACTTAAGGGGTTGCTCTCTTGGAAACGAAAAAAATAATATTTTTTTTTATATTTTATATTTTTCAACATTTATTTCTCACTTTGAACAAAATTTTTGGGCATTTTTACTGATCAGAAAAATCTCCGGTTTGTTTTATTTTGAGTAGAATTCAATGTTGAAAAAATGTACTGTTTTAATTTTTTTTTTTAATTTAAACGATTACTTACTTGATCATCAGTTTAGAGCGGCCAGTGTGATCCAATTTACGCCATTCTGAGTTCCTTGCAAAAGCCTTTTTTGCAGCAGCAACAGCTGTATCAACATCGGCCTGAAATTTATAATTTTCTTTTAGAAATATAAATTTTTAAATTAACGCCCAATATAGCGCAATAAAAAATAACAAAAACAGCTAATCACTACTCTGATCTGGATAAATGCACAAAACAAAAAAACACACCTAATATTAATGCCTATTAAAGTTATTCAGGCCCTGGCCCGATTTGGGCTGTCGGCGCCATTGATGATGATTAAAGTTCTTAATAAAAGTTTTAGAGAACTGAATTTTATTAAATTTTGTGAGACTCACTCAGGCTGAACCTTGAAGTGGGTTGACATCCCAAAAACCAAGTTTCATGCACACTATCTGGATGGAACCCCTACCGAAATTATGCCCTACCCTGTTTTTTACGACCACTTGACTACGTGCATTTCGTAATAATTTTTTTTATTAAGTATATGATTAGTATAAATAGATAGATAGAAGTTATTATAGATAGAAGTTATTATAAAAAAAAATTAATAATATATTTACCTTATCTGCCTCGGCAACATCGGCAATGTTGTTCTTGTTGGCTGGATTTATGACTTTGAAAGTTTTTTTAGACTTTGCATCGACAAATTCGTTGTTGATAAAGAGCTACAAAAATAACAAACAAATTAAACTATCTTAGGACAGAAATGAATCGTAGGTCTAAACTACGATTGAATAAATTTTGTCAAATCATTCATTCTCTTGATTTGTTAAGCAATGCACTTTTATTTAATTCTTTATTTAATTTTTAAATTCTTATTTGCCTGTATTTAATATTGAACTTTTCTACATTATTTACTAAACAAATCAAATAGTTTACAACGAATCCAATAAAGTTATTTATTTCTTAACATACTTTTGTGTATTTAACTTCTGCCATGATTTTCAGATAATGTTCCTGAGTAGCTCGTTCTAAAAGCGAGGTAAGAGTAAGACTGAAGCAGGGTCACAAAATAGTTAATCATTTTATAGACTCCCAAAACACAGATTACGACAAAATTGTAAATTATGATTACAGTCAAAAAGTAGAAAATTGCTTGTCATGCAGACTGGAATTTTTCCAGCTAAAATAAATACTAAAAAAATTTCAAATAAATGATAGAAGAGCCTAATCAATTATTTTCGGATACTCTCGGTAAAAAGAATTGAAAAATTCCAGTTGAAATTGCAGTGCCGGGTAAATGAGCGGATGGAGCTTTTAGAAGTGTATACACTAATAGCTGAGCAATTAATATGTTACTTATGAAATTAGTAAATTTTTTTCAAAATCATTCGACGGTTACGATGAAATTTGCAAGTATTTTCGCATAAGATACAAATGAGTAATTTAAGGAAATATCGATAGTTTCTGATTTCACAGAATAAACATTGTTCCTGTGCTAACATCTTGTCACTAATTTTAATGTAAGTATCTACCTAGCAGTTGCTCATTGATGTCTTTATGACTATACCATTAAAACTGTTTAGAAAAATGAAAAAGAGTGAGGTGCAGATCTGCCCAGTGTAGAACATCTTTCTTAATTAAGTAACAAAAGCTCTGGGATTACAGGCATGTCATCGGTGTTCTACGATTTACAAGCTTATCTGCTGATTTTTTAATGGTGTACCTGTGGCCGAGGTGTGATATTAGATGATATGCTCAATTCATATTTCAAGAGAAATTAAAAGAATTAACCATTGTATAAAATCTCTTTAGAAATTACCATAATCTTAACTTAAAGAAACATACATTTTTTCATTATTAAATATCAGAAAATTTCATCAGTACTGAGTATGTATCGTTTATAGTCATTGCGCATGAATTCAAAATGAACATACGACAACAAGAGCGAGTAAGTATCTATTCAGTACTAAATATATAACTTAGTTTAGTACAAAATGAATTTAAATTAACACAATTTATTAAGTAAAAAGAAAAGAAAAACATCTCGATTTTCATTTTTCGACACGCGCTAGTAGTGCAAAACTGAAAATTAGAACATACATAAGTAGAGCGGCATAGGAAGTCACGTTCAAAAAAATCATTTATTTATGAACAGGGGCAGAACGGTATCGAGGTCTTTCCTTTCTTTGGAATGGCTCATCCTAGAAAGTTAAAACTTGATGAATATATTATTTCATACATCCATGAAAATGCTTGTGAAAATAGGTGCATATTTATTTTATTTTTTCTAAGCTACAGCCTAAAGATTAGACCGAGCTAGATAGGCGCCTTGTAAGCTAAGTACATGCGGCGCTTATTTACACAGGGTTTTTTCCCACATTATTTCTTAATTTTCGTATTTTTACATATTGTTATTGGAAAAATAAGTCGATTAAATTTGGTTTAAAATATTTAGATGGGAGAGGAGTTGAAAGAGTTGGGAGTTTGAGGTTTGTGTTGGGTTTAAAAGGACATATAAGGGGGGGGGAAGTGATGGTGAAAGAAAGAAGAGGTTTCTGGGCATTCTTCGAGGATGTGCTTTGTGGTAAGTCTATATATGTGCATATATGAAATGAAAGTTGATATTAATCAATCTATGTCAAGTGAAGATAGTGAAATGTATAAGAATATATTACTAACCAAATTGTTGTAACTGGGGTCTCGGTAGCTCGGTGGCTAGTATAATAACACTGGTATTGTGGTCATACAAAAAGTATAAACGAAATTTTGTAAATACATTTATTACACAATCATTTTAGCAGCTCTCAAAAACCAGTTAATATCATTAATAAACTCAAATATCTTCTCACTAACCCGTCGATAACAACTATTTAATAATTGAAAATATTTAATTAACGGGACTTATATTGATTGTAACGGTTTTTGTTTCCAGGTAATTTTCCAGACCATCTATGGAACATTCTCGTCCAATTCCGGACTGTTTGTAGCCACCAAAAGGTGCAGCCACCGAAACTGCCATATAACAATTAACCCACACTGAACCAGCTTCAACAGCGTTGGCGAATGTCATGGCCTTGTTTATATCGTTCGTAAGAATTCCAGCTGCTAAGCCATATTGAGTGTTGTTCGAACGTTCGATAACTTCATCCATTGTCTTGTACTTAAGAATAGATTGAACTGGTCCAAAAATCTAAATAAAAATAAATTTATCAAAATTTGACACACCCATTGAACAACGTTGACGACTTACTTCTTCCTTGGCAATTGTCATATCGTCAGTTACATTTGAAAATACGGTTGGTTCAATGAAATACCCTGTAGTGCCGATAGGGTTCCCTCCGGTTTCCAGTTTAGCTCCTTCTTTCTTTCCGATTGCAATGTAATTGAGGACTTTTTTGTACATGACTTCGTTGATTTGCGGTCCTTGTTGAACACCATCTTCAGTGGGATTGCCAACACGACGTGTCTTTGCTAACGCTACCGATTTTTTAACAAACTCATCGTAGATGCTCTCATGGACGAACAATCGGCTGGCTGCAATACAAACCTGACCGCAATTGGCGAAAATTCCATTGTATGCAATTTGGGCAGCAACGTCGACTAAAATAGGTTCAAAAATTAGTTGAAGTTTTCGAGTCAAAAAAGGGTCAAACTTACGATCGACATCTTCGCATACTATCAAAGGACTTTTTCCACCAAGCTCCAGAGTTACTCTCTTCAAGTTCGAATTGGCAGCATTCGCCATGATTTGTTTTCCAACCCCTACCGATCCGGTAAACGCAATCTTGTTTATATCCATATGTTTGGAAATTGCTGCCCCCGCTGTTTGTCCAAAACCAGGAACTACATTGATTACACCCGGTGGGAACCCAGCTTCCTTGACCAAGGAAGCACAATGAAGTGCGGATAGTGGAGTAACTTCAGACGGTTTCAGTACAATTGTGCATCCTTCAAATATTTATATTTACAGTCATTCTTCTTCAAATTATTCTAAATGCCTACATACCAGCTGCTAAAGCAGGTGCCCATTTCCAAGCAAGCATCCCAATAGGGACATTCCACGGAATAATTTGTCCGACTACTCCGATAGGTTCCTTACGTGTCATCGTCATTAAATTACCTGGCGCAGGAATCGTGGCACCAAAATACTTATCGCACCATTCAGAATAGTACCTCAACGTTTTGGCAGCACCCATCACCATGTAGACTGCTTCTTGAGTCAGTTTGCCTCCTTCTAAGGTTTCGAGTTTCCCAAGAATTTTGGAATCTCGTTCAAATAGTTCCGCTAGCCTATAAGTGTAAATGTGTGTTTAGGAAGAAAATATTTTCTACATCTTTAGTTTACTTTTTACATCTCCTCCTTAATTTTTAAAGACAACCACATCTAATCCCCGACATCGTGAGTAAAACAAGGTAAAAATCTAGTGCACTTTATCACCTCGGCGGATTTTGAACTATTTTTGGTCATTATATCTGAATATATTATCGAATAGCTCTTAACTCATAATTTTCATTTTATCCCACATCAATGAAAAAAAATTTTTTAACAAGAGAATCTGAGTCTAATATTTGGTTTCTACCTATTAATTTTTAGAGTGGAAATTATTCATCGTCATACCCTATAATAAATGGTATTAAATCCAAAAGGAGCAATAAAGCTTTTGATGTGAATGAAATTCCGTTTGACAAGAAAGCTTACGCTATATAAAACATAATAGTGGGTTCATGTCTTAGCTATTTTCTAATATGTTTTGAAACAAATTTATGTCCTAGACACACTGCAATATTTAATATAGATTAAATGGAAAGCTTTCTTTGAAACTTGGAGGGTGACACACGTACGTTTATTTTAATCTATATTAAATCAAGAAAAAAGCTCAAAAAGTTTGACAATTAAATTGGCGCGAAAACATGCGAGTTCTGTTTCGCTTGCCTGAAGTCTGCAAAACTGTCCCTTCAAGCATCTTGCAGCTTCTGCTCGTCAGACATGGCCCACAAAACTCTTTTTGTACGCGTTTTATCGGTTTGCAGAAATTTATATTTTATAAATTATTCAATTTCATTCAACAAATTTCAAAAACATATGTTCCTGGGGAAAAAAACAGAAGCTCTTCGATGCATCGCATTGCGTCAAGCTTTTAATAATATCGTCTCACAATTTAATACAGACTTTCGAACTGTATTAAATTAGTGAGATAATAGTCAAATAATTGCGTATTAAGTCGATTTAATAGCGAAATGGCAGATAATACGATATTAACGCTGCCGTGTGTCTAGGGCATTACAGTGCTAGTAAAATCATTTTTATATTGCGGTATTTTATGTTTGTAAAGGTCGCTTTATACAGTCGAAATAGCCAAAATTTTGATTTATGAATTTTTAACAAAAAGTTTCAAAACTTTCTATGCTATTCAGTGGAATGTTTCGGTGAGTTTTATAAAACTGACTCTGAGCGACAAAAAAATAAAAGTGACTCTGAGCGAAAAAAGATAGTTTAAAAGTTTAGTTATCAATTGAATTAGACGACCAAAAAACTAGTGGGCTTTTACAAGCTGATGCCACGGAGGTAAGATTTTTTGTAATAAATATAAAAACCTGGCAATTAGGTAAGTTAATAACCTTTTCTTTCTTGTCTAAACTAATGATGTACTTTTATGGAAAAAAATGTACCCGATCTTACGGTTCTTATATGCTAACCCTTTCCCCGCTTCAAAAATTTTCTGTCACACAACTTCCTTCATGATGCAAGTATAGTATGTATTTCACTGTAGGTCACGTTATCAATTTTTTACTATTTTTCACAACAAAAAATCAAAGACAGGACTTTTTTTCACATTTTTTTAGTCAAATATTTGACAGCATGGCATACAGTGTAATACTAGCATAAACACACGAAGGCTCTGGATCTAACACTTTTTTCAGACTTGATAAAATGAAGTATGAAATCAATAAAAAAAACTACTTACTTAATCATCAGTTTGGAACGACCAGTATGATCCAATTTACGCCATTCGGAGTTCCTTGCAAACGCTTTTCTTGCAGCTGCAACAGCAATATCAATATCGGCCTGAAATTTCATAAAATATTTAATCAAAACTATAAATAAATTTGAAAAGTGATAGTTTTTATTCTAAACGAATGAAAAAAGCCTTACAGTGCTTGGCTATTTTATATTTTTTTGTGTTAGATTCATATCCAAACTATTTTTTTTATGTCTTACAATTTTTTTGAGACATAAGTACGTATACATTTTAAAATTAATAAAAAAAAACGTTTATACCTCATCTGCTTCAGCAACATCGGCAATTTTTTCCTTATTCGCAGGATTTATAACTTCGAAAGTTTTTCCAGATTTTGCATCGACGAATTCATTGTTTATAAAGAGCTAAGAAGTTCAAGAAAATTACTATTAACTTTTTTCTCTCTAAACATTTGTTCACTTAGGCCTGTTCCTACGATCGTCAGTAACGTTCTAACTGAAACCTTAATTGACAGATGCTCAAACGAAACTTACAGTCAAAGTTCTGTTTAAGTTTTAACTGAAGGTCGTAATAACGGCCCTAAATTTTAAAATACACAACATTCACTGTTTTCATATTAAATAAATTTCGAAATTTGTTATCTTTAATATTTTAATTGTTATAAACATTTTCACAAAAATTATGTAGATGTAGAATTATTATTATTAACATAAAATTAAATTTATTTCAAGAATTTCAGATATAATTTATTTCTTGACTCACTTTTGTGTACTTAATTTCGGACATACTGTTTGACTAACTTTACCGGTGACTTATTTCAAAATAGAGTTAAAACTAAGGCAGCAAGCAAGATAATCTATTATTTATAGACGCCAAAATATAGATTAATAAGCAAGTGGGTGATTAAAGATTGTTTATTTCTCTAGTCATGCAGACTACAACCTTTCGCTTCATATAGATTTCGCTCTAAACAGCTGACTAAGGGGATACCAAATTATTGCTATCATTTTGATATATTTAGTGAACAAGCAGTAATATTATATATTGCAAATCACATCATACGTAGACACGATAATCAGCTTTCCGGCTTAGGATACTGTTTATACAGTCCGTACTTACTTTGTTGCATAGAGTCGTAGAGAGAACTAGTCTGTATTGGGAATCTAGAAACGAAAAGCCATGTAGCACTATCGAGGTTTAACTTTAAATACTACTCTTAGACCATACTATTCAAAACGGTCAATCTTAAACGAGACCTAATCAAAATTTGGTAATAAAATCGCTTGGTTAAAAACTATATAAAAGACTTGAAACGTGTGATGTAGAGATGAGTCGTTCATGAGTAAACTGCTCGAAAAGAGCAGTTCATTGAAGTGAGTTAGTGAACTAACTCAGTCTATTTGGTGAGCTGTAGTTCGTTTCGCCACGTGATACAGCTTGGAAGTGAGTGAGGACCTTATTTTTTTTTTGGTCCTCACGTTCACTACGAACTTGAAAAGAAGTAGTTCCTTCTTGAGTGAACTTTTTTTTCACATAGAACCGGAACTCGTTCTTGAGTGAGGACTTTTTTTTTAGGTCCTCACATTGCATCGGAACTTCAAAAGTACTATGTAGTTTCTTCTTGAGTGAGAACCTTTATTTTGTTTTTTTTTTTTCATTGAATCCGAACTTGAAAAGAACTAGTTCCTTCGTCAGTGAGGACCTTTTTTTTTAGGTCCTTACATTCAATCCAAACTTGAAAAGAACTAGTTCCTTCGCCCGGTAAGTGATCTTCATTTCAGTGAGTCAGTCAGAGTTCACTCACTCACTAAAAGGAACTGCTTTCGCCATCTCTAGTGTAATGGAATGAAGGAAGGTACATATTTTACACTATATTGGCATTGACAATTTTCTTAGCACAAATGTTGCTGAAGTCAAATCATTGAATTGCTTGCAATCTTAGTTTTTAATTTAAATTGAATTATATAGGTACTAATTCTAATGTCGATATTAATATTATTAATTAATAATGTAATATTTACTGAAGGGTCACGTACCCAATTTTATAAATAAATAAATAACTTTTTAAAAACAATGTATTCTGATTGACTTGTTAAACTATGTATATGCTGATTGACTGAAAATACTGCCATAATCCACATGCCATATCCTGAAGATATTCCAATTGGTCAGCTTGTGCATTTCAACCACACAGTCCATTCAAATAAACGTAATGGATACCATCTAATTCTAGTTTACTAGTTCAAACCGATACAAAATGACAAACTATGTTAGCTTATATAGGCTTTTTAATTAGGTAGGTACCTGTTTTAAAAAGACATTTGACTGTAGCCTGTTTTACTTAGCAATGCAATAGAACAAGAAAAGCTTACCAGTTTTGTTTAACGAGGATCACTTTATCGCATATTAAGTTTTTAGGTGTTACTAGTTTCACTTATTATCTGCAAAGTGGAAGACTCTGAGTAAATATCATGCATACTACATAAAAAAACTAAAATTAAAACACAATTTAAAATGATGGGGTTTTCTGAGAAAAAATAGGTCAAATTGGTTTATTAAACAAGTTTTTAATAACAACAAATGAAAACATAATAAAATAAATACAATTTAAGAATTGTATTAATTGACCGCTTTAACGTTAATTGTTACAGTTTTTGTTTCCAAATATTGCTCCAATCCATCCTTGCCTAATTCTCGACCAATTCCAGATTGATTGAATCCACCGAATGGCACCTGTGGAACAACAGCATCGTAGCAATTGACCCAAACCGAACCTGCATTCACAGATTGAGCAAATGTTAGGGCCTTGTTAATGTCGTTCGTAATTATTCCGGCAGCCAATCCATACTTCGTGTTATTGGCTCGTTCGATAGCTTCATCCAAAGTTTTGAATTTGAAAATCGACTGTACAGGTCCGAAGATCTACAATTTTATTGAAATCAAGTCTGAATCTATGTTAAAATTTTAACAACTCATACCTCTTCCCTAGCTATTTTCATACTATCGGTTACATTAGAGAAAACCGTCGGCTCAATGAAGTATCCTGAATTTCCAACTGGGTTTCCACCGGTTTCGAGTTTGGCACCTTCTTTTTTTGCACTCTCAATGTATCCCAGAACTTTCGTGTACATTTCCTCGTCAATTTGTGGTCCTTGTTCGACTCCTTTCTCATATGGACTGCCAACACAACGCGCCTTAGCCAAAGCTGCAGCCTTAGCGACGAAAGAATCGTAGATCTTTTCATGGACAAAGGTACGACTACCGGCACAACAGTTTTGACCGTGGTTTGCAAAAATGGCGGTATGAGCGATTTTCGCTGCTTCGTCCACTGGAAAATAAAAATTTCTTTAGTAAATAATTAGCACTAGAAAAACTGTAGTTCTTTTACAGTCGACATCGTCGCAGACTACAAGAGGACTCTTTCCACCAAGCTCCAGGGACACTCGTTTCAGATTTGACTGTGCAGCAGCTTGCATGATGATTTTTCCAACGTCTACCGATCCTGTGAAGGCCACCTTCTGAATATCCATGTGGTTACTGATGGCAGAACCAGCAGTCGGACCATAGCCAGGTAAAACATTGATAACACCAGGTGGGAATCCAGCTTCTTTGGCCAAAGCGGCCACATAGAGAGCAGTAAGAGGAGTTTGTTCGGCCGGCTTGAGGATAGTTGTGCAACCTGTGCGTCACAAAACATGTTCATTATTCGTACTATTTCTCATTAAGGTTTCTTAGTCCTCTCACCTGTAGCTAGAGCTGGTCCCCATTTCCACGTTAACATAAGGATTGGATAGTTCCATGGAATAATTTGCCCAACAACGCCAACCGGTTCCTTACGAGTGAACGACATTAAAGTACCAGGAGCCTGAATGGTTTCTCCAAAATACTTGTCACACCATCCTGCATAATACTCTAGAGTCTCAATCGAGCAAGCGATATCAAATAGCGAATCGTCAAACGTTTTTCCATTGTCCAACGACTCCAAGTTAGCAATAATATTGATATCTCGCTGGATCAATTCGGCAAGCCTAGAATAAAGTCAATTCTTGAGGAAAATTCAAAAAATGTATAACAACAAAAATAACTTACTTTCCAATTAGCTTCCCACGTGCAGGTGCATCGAGTTTTCTCCAAGCGGATCCTCGAGCGAAAGCAGCCTTCGCTGCGGCTACAGCTAAATCAACATCAGCCTAGGGAAATTCAAAGAATAATTTATTAATGAAGAAAACGCTTTTCATGGATTAGCTGAACGTCTTAAGCGTAAATTTAATCCTTCCTTATCATTAGAAATATTTAAAATAATATGATTAAATGTTGGTTGTTTTCCGGTGTCAGTACTGAAACTCCAACACGATTTCCCGACTGTTGATTAATCGCTGTCCTTGAGGACATGACAATTTGGAAAAACTTCACTGGAGAGGCCAGTTTTTTTTTTATAAGATTGTGTTGGACTAGGTCTGAAGGAGCTGTTTCGTCATCGGAAGGCATAGTCTCTCTTCTCTTCGGGATTTCAACTTTCAAATTGAATTATTGCTTAAAAGGTCCAAGATACAACTAGAAGCGGACCAAGGTACAACATAGAGTTGTACCTTGGTCTGTTTGAGACTCACTCTAAAAAACCGTTTCAGGATCCATCAAATTTACTCACAGCAGTTGCAGCTATAATTAATTTTGTGGAAAAACAACTAAGCTTTCATATCGACTATTTTCTAATTTTCATTTGTTATTGGTTTAATAGATCTAAATCTAAAGGCTAATGTAAAACCCGGACTGACATACAGAACCTACCCCTACATCGAGAAATTGTGGTAGAATTTGGTTAGATTGTTCGATATGTTTCCAATAAATTTATATATATATATACGTATATACAGGCCTATTCAGGACCGAGAGTCACACTTTTGTATGCATTTTGAATTAATTGTGACTTTCCAGCTACTTTGTGACTTGTGACTCTGATCCTGAAAAGGCCGGATAATCGTGTTATTGATAACAAAACCATTTAAATATTCAAATTTTGTCAAATGTTGTCAAATCGGTTTAGTACTTACTTTGTCAGCTTCAGCGATATCAGCTAATTTCACTTTTGTTGCCGGGTTAATAGTTGGAAAAGTCTTACCAGAAACGGAATTGACGAATTCATTGTTTATAAAGAGCTGTAGATAAAGAAATCAAAAATTAAAAAAAAAAATAGATCATTAAGAAAAAAAGTGATAAGCTACGAGTATTTATTGCTCCCTTACTACATTCCATAAGAACTCAGATTTAATTATTATAGAGAGCTACAATAAACAACTTCTTCTGGGAGGACCCAGAAAAAATGTCACTAGTCTAGTACAGAGGAAGCATTTGATAGTTTAAAAAAAAAATAAGATCTGGTAATAGCAGGTGGGATCCATCCTTTTTGCTATATTGGAATATACACGCAGTTTCTTCTGATGGGACTATTATTTTATTATTATTTAATATAGAAATAATTACAGGATAGCCAGATGGTGTAGTAGTCAGGGGTAGTATTTCAGGTAGAGGATAAATCATAAAGTAGCTAAGTAGCTATTTCTAGTGCCGTATTTCCATAATATTCTAATATAAGTATTTGATAGCCATCTAGGCGAGGTTAGCAAGATACCATAAGTGAAGATACTCGATAGGTGAAGATGCTCGATACGACTTTTATTATTTCTGAATCGCTTCGTGCCGACTGAACACCTTCTCTACCTCTGAGCACTAGCTTTTCACTTTTATCATCTAAACGAGACATTATAAGAGACTATAGTCTCGAATATTTGGCCGTATTGCGAATGTCACGTCGCGTCACTTCGATGCCGATTTGACATCGACGCATGAAAAAGCGATTTTGTATGTCGATTGTCATCGACCGTTGTCACTTTGATCGTCATTTTACGTCGATGACATTCCGAGACCGTGACGACTGAAGAAAATTAACGTTGATGCAAAAATGCAAGCATAGATTTGACAAAAAGATGTTTCTTTCCTTATTTTGATGGATTCGCAACAAGTTATCGTCATTAAAAGCGGTGTAGATCGACACACATTGAAGAAATATGGCTCCAATTTTCGGCACTTTAAAATTCTTTGGGACTACCGTCAGGAGATGCAAGCAGAAGTGAGTGCCAAAAATGGGCCGAACAAGATGTATAGCTTTTCCACTTTTGAAAAAAGCATTATCCGCATCTTAAATTTGAATGTAGGATTTTATATTGCATAAAAATAACGTCATTGTTGTAAACGAAGGCATACATGAACTTAAATTCATAATTTACAGCTGATACATACATATCAATATGGCAATGCCATTGAGTCACGTCGATGGAGTTACACAATCGCTTTTTTCGATCGACGTGACAGTTTGAATCGGCATCGAAGTGACGTGACCGCGACATTCGCAATACGGGTGATTATTATTTTCAATAATAAATACTTAATTTTTTGAATTGCATCTAAACAATTAAATATCACTTTACTTGACACAAAAAGAAAAATTACTTATTAATGATAATTATTGTATTAGCAGACAAAAATATATATTTAACATATTGTGTGTATGATAGATACTTCGCTAATCATGTAATTTCACATGGTTATGTGCATTATTTCCACGCCAATATTTCAACAAAAAAATTCAAAATAAAAACAATAATCATATGAACATTACACAGCAAAGAACCCATGCATAATAATCTCGTAAAAATGAAAAGTGCAATTCCACTTAGTGTGCATGTCTTCAGCCATTATATGCAATTATTATTTTATTGTAATGTATAGCAATGATAATGATGCAGCAATTTTCATTTTCTCAGCTTGCTCCCAATTGTACCAAGTAAGCTTTAAAGCCAACAGTTTAAAACGGCACAGATTACTTCAATCTTTAAGCGATTCTTCATAATGTTCCTAATAGTTAGGTAAATTTTTTCCAAAGCTCCTACTGATTTCTTGAATAGACGGTTCAAGTAGCTCAATGTAGCAATCAGATATTAAAAATTTTATAAACAAAAACGTCTTTAAATTATCTTATCTAATATAGGTATATATTTGACATACTGAAGATCATACTGTCATATATTTGACCACAAAAAATTGGCAACATAGTACAACTAGTTTTCAAGTAAAACAGATCTTCAATAGGGCAACTTAACAAATCAAAAAGCAAAATATTTGCAATGAAAATATTCGAAAAAAGCCTCGTTTTCACGGCTATGGTTTTTTACGATAGTACTTTCGCGAAAGTATAGCACGATAGTATGATAGTGTGATAGTGTGACAGTCTGCTGTTTACACGGCGCGATGTGCGATAGTGAAATTAGACATGTCACTTGTCTATCACGTACACACAAAATTACGTACACACAAAATCAAAATTATATTTTTTTGCAATTAGCAACATGTATTTACAAAATCGAAAGTATTATTAAATATTTTTATGTTTTGAAATTATTTTTTTAACGTCAAATGTCAATTTCAAGATAAAATTATCGTGATAGTTCTATCAACTATCTAGTCCAGCTTGATAGTGCGATAGTGCTATCATGACAGCGCGAAAGTTACTTTCGAGAAGTTTACATGGTGATAGTTATGACGATAGAAATTATCATGACAGCAACCAACTATCGCAAAAACAATCACCGTGGCTTAATGTAAATACGTATGCATGATCTGGATTAAGTCCTATTACAACGCTCCTATTATGTCTTCTGTAGTAAGGATCAGAAACTTTCGAACTCGACATTAATGTCGAAAACCGCACTAGCTCCCATTCAAATACATAAATTGATTTTTTTAGATCCAACTGGTTCTATGATAACTTAAGAACATGATTAGCTAAGGGCCTAAAAATTTAGAAGATAAATTATAAAAAAAAGTACTTCACAATTGATGTTGCTTTACTCCTTCCAATAACTCTTTCTTCCTTAACAATAAACTTTCACTTTTCGCATTTTCAACCGATATATAAATCTAAATTATTTTCTTTTCAGCTTCTTTTTGTCGTTGTTAAACTTTCTACATCTAAATTTTATTGTTAACTAGTTACTCATTAGGATTAAGTATTTTCCAAGCACAAGGTTCTTTTTTTCCCATTTTTCCTTGAAATTGATTATGACCTCCAAACCTTTTAATAAAAAACATGTCTTTAATATTTAAATATCTACTATACCGTAGTTGTAAAAACAAACTCTGTCAGAACACTCAATTCTTTCATATCTACCTTAGCTTAAAATTTATAGAAAAATTTTGGGAAATAAAGGAATTATTTTAATTATTAAATCTAAATTAATCCAGTATAAATAAAAATGATGTATATGTAGATACTAATTTTTCAACAATCAACCGATTTTCTCGATTGATTACATCAAAAAGATAACATACATACTACCAACTTTTCGTTTTCTACTGTAACTAGTGAAAACAAAATGTTTAATTGATTCCATTAAACATAATCTGAACAGAAAGCAAATGCAAAACCCCCTGTAGCTAGCTATCTTATCACAGCAATATTTTCAAAATATCCTCTAATCATATATCAATGTCAATATTTAATATGTACCGACATTTGCTACGAAATTGAAATTTTATTTGACAGTATTGACTTTGATAACACTCCAGTTGTGTTTATTACAATTTTCTTTTGACTTCTGGTTATTTTTAGAAAGAAATTGTCGAAAATAATTTATTTTGCTAAAATCAGGCTATCTGAAAATACATAAATTATGAAAAGAACAACGTAGACAGGTACTATCAAAAATGGTCAAAAAGGTTGAAGCAAACGCCTGTGAAAACATTTTCGGTCACTGTAAAACTTCGCTGGGCTCAAAAAAAAATAGCTGAGTCTTCAAAACAGCGGTCTTATCAAAATGAACAAAATAAAAAATTGCAATCTAACCATAAATTTAACATGTGTGCAATCGAAAAAAATTTCATAAAAAAGTATATTTTTATGTTCCTACTTAAGAAATAATCTTTAATTGGAATACTTTCTATTACATTCAAATATTTTGTGAGTTTAGCACCGTTGCAAATTTTTCCTCCGATAAAGCGAACTAAAGAAATTAACGAAAATAAATAGTCCACCAACTGAACTGCCCAGAGACTAATCCAATTTTTAAAACACTTTTGTGAGGCGGCTACACGTTTCTGTTATATTCATTATTTTACTCTAGGCAAGAAGGGTGCATATTTTTTCCATTATTCGTAAACACGATAAATAAGGATATTCGTAAATCGAAAGGGAAAATTTCGCACACAATTAACCTTAAAAGTTCGAACAAACAAGGCATTTTTTAGTTGTTGAACATTGTACGGCTTAGTATGTCTTGACGTGTCATAGCTTGTGTGTTCATTCTCTTTATAATTTCATAGTTTAGCATTTTTTGGAAAACAAAGCTTATTGAATTTATTCATACTTCCGAATTTATTCGTATATGCGCTTCGACATTTGATGAATCAAATAATCATAAACTGACTAAACAGCACGGATATGCTTGACGACAGTGGCGCCCTCAGTACTTTCAACAACCTGAATTTAATCAAACTTAAGAATTTTATCTTAGAAGGATAAAAGTAAATTATTCAATTTTTACTAATTTCCTATTTTTTTTTAATTTTTAATTGGTGTTTTGACTTAGGCTGATTAGTTTTACGACAGTTGATGAAGTCGACAGAGTACACATTTGTGCTATATTTTTCATCCAACGGTACACAAAAACTTTTTGCTCACTATAGAAGAATCATAAAGAGGTTTTTAGTCACAAATTTTCCTCATAATTTCAATAATTAATTATTACAATTATTACTGCAATTAGCTGATTAATTTATGTATATAGTTATAAAAGTTTATGTTGGTCTCTAAAATATAATGAATTGTAAAACAATTGTAAACGAAACTAGTGAATATACGTAATATTTTTGAGAAAAGCGGAAACAAATTTTATAAAAATCTCATAACTGATGTACTCAAAAAATGATAGTAGTACAAATTTCAAATATGAAAATGGCTAGTATATTTTTCGTTCTCATGAGCGGATTGACTCCCTTCATATCCTTATCTACACCACTGACTGATCTCTGAGTTCTCTGGTGGGTACTAATAACATTGAAACTGTTGCAGATTCCATTAATGATGGTACGATGGGGATATCCGGGTTGCTAAATTTATACTATTTTAAAGATAACTGGTAATAATATTCCTACACTAAAGAAACGGACAGAATACTAATGGTTTTTTTTTTACAAAAAATAAAAGTCGTCTTCATTTTGATTGGATTAATTCTATCAATTCACGTATTCTGCATATGTGAATACAGTAAGATAACATATATTAAGTTCTTACATCGTAAAATATTAAGACTTTGTATTCAGATCAAGATCTCAAAGCAAGTAATAAAAACTTCTACGACGAAGCATATTTTTAGAGTATCACGAAGCGAAAATCCGTTTTTAATTGGTTTTCCAAAAATAAAATAAAAGTAAAATCACTTATATTTTTTTCTTCTACGTCTTCATCCAGAAATTATCAATTCTTTATTAAACTTTAACATAAATAATTATTTACATATTAAATATTTAAGTTAAATGCATGTCAGATTATAATGCTCTCTGCTAAACATCTGTTGATGCGAAATTGATTTATCGAACTTGTTTTCTACTTAATCGCACCACAAACTTTACAAAAGACTTCAATATTTTACTCACTTTGGTATATTTGATGTCTTGTTTTGGATTAGCCATTGCTAACTTTCTTTTATTAAAAATGAATGGGGAAAAAAAATCTACAGGTCAATCTATGAGCAGTAACTGGAGAGACAAGTAGCCAACCAAGCCGGCAACTTCCAAACTAGAACTAAATCGAAATTATTAATCGTATCTTGAATGAAACATAGCTCTATAGTCTTTCTTTTGCACATCAGAATATGTATATTGTCGGCACCCAATATAATGAAAGTTATAATAAGATTGTATACGGACAATCTTTACTTTAACTCTCTGAAATACACAAAACACAAGCGAAATTAATGATTTCTTATTTGTAAAACTCTCTTACTTCGTAGAATACAAACCAATATATTTGCGAGGTATCAGCAAACTCGAAGTGTCAGGCAATATACCAATCTAGTTTGTAAAATTGTAAATTGCGAAGAAGTGTGTTGTGGCATACAATAAGCTATGTAGCGAAGACAAGAACCAAATATTCGAACGAAACTTGTTGAGAGGCACAACTGTGTTGGGCTTACGATTCGTCAGATTCCAAAAAGATTCCTTGAAATGAAATAGTCCAGAAAATATGACTTTCGTAAATGCTAGATACGATAAATATTTTTACTCCGAAATATCATATAGAGTATTATAAGTTTAATCCAGCCCAAAAGTTTGTAAAGCATAGAACCGAGCCTCTTCCAAAAAAAACTTTTATAGACCTATTATGTTTTGTTTATTTGTGGCCGAAAAACTACAAATCTGCCTGACGTCCGTCTGTCTGTCCGTTAGCCCGATAACTCAAGAACGCCTTGACCTATGATATTGAAATTTTGAGCCTGGATGTTTTTCAATTAGCTTAAAATTCCAATAGATAGGCTGCATACAAAAGAACTCGGTATAGAGTATAATGAAAAGTATCTATTCATTTTGATTACATTATTATTATCTTCATAAACTGATTAAAACAAAATGATGCAAAATGAATTTTAATTCAATAAATTACTTCAGCTAGTACTACACTGTTTGAGCATGTGGTCAAATTGTAAAAGTAAGCGATGCAAAATAGCGATTTACAATTATTCTCGCAATATCAGCTCGGTCAGATTCGCTTTTTTCGCATTGTTTATTACTGCAATTTGACCACTTCACTCAACAGTGTAATACTAGATTTACTTAAAACAAATTAATATGTATGGTAAGTTCATAGTTGATACGTACTGAAATTTGTTACCAAATTTTTTATATAGCTCAATCAAATTTGATTGTATTGGGGAATTATAGTTTATAATAAGAAGACTAGTCTAAATTGCTGAATAGGTTGTATTTTTCATCATAATAATAAATAGCTACCAGTTCTAATGAATTATGAAACACAAGATTTGCTATAATTTTCCGTGTTGTCCAACTTTGTCCGAGTTATAGTTTTAAAGTTGGACTTTTTTTATACACCACTTAATTTTCGATTCTTCTAAAAAAACGATCAGGATAGATACTTCTTTACAAACTCAAATCTTAGTAATAAATTTTGAATGAGGAAGAAAGAAAATTTCTCTGTAAAATACATTTTCATTGAAACAATTTTAATCTTCGAATTAAATTAATTAGAAATTATAGAAAAATTGCGGGAAAAAAGTTAGCAGTTAATAGTTGATTTTTACTTTTCAGTACCTATTAATGAAAACTTTTAGAAATATATTTAAATAGAATTTTTAAAACTTTGTAAAGTCAAAGAAATTTGTTTAAATTTTTAAGTTATTAGTTTGGAAAAATTTGAAACTAGTTTAATTTTGGTCTGTCATAGGGATCACTTACGAGTATGTCAAAAACACATTATGAAAAACGTATGATAATCTAAAATAAAAAATTACTATTATACATACGTTTTCTATATTTTATATATAGGTGCCCAGGTGTGTTGACTCCCTCCCTATTTATGAGTTGCATGCCAGAGGAGTTGTTTCAAAGTTGTTTAAAAATTTTAGTCTAATATGTCATTGATTTTATGAAGCAATTTTTTTTATTTATTTATTTATTTAAAGGATGTGGTTCCATTATTAATATGTAGTGTGAACCCATCAATATTTCGGCCAAGCCCAGGGGTATCCGGCACGTCGGTTACATTTGTTTGAACTAATTAATGTGATTTTTTTTATTTATTAAAAGATGATTAAAAAATCTGTTACGCCCAGGCTACTTTATTATTATTTTTTTTTTTTTTTTTTGTAGTAGTTATTAAGAGATTTTATTGAAATAAAAGCGAATTTGATCTCGTTAAACCGAAAAATTTTCGGCATTCGTCATTACTTGAAAAATACCTTCACCACAGGGTGGTGCTTACTTAATATCGAAAAAAAATCCGGTTTTTCTCCGATTGTATTAAAGCTTTTAGAAGTGAAAGTGAACTCGATATCTCATTAGACCTAAGAAATATAGCGGAATTCGTGAAAATGTGCACAACTCGCTTACACCCCCTTCGCGATTGGATATCGAAAAATTTTGGAAAAAATATTTCCAGGCGCTTATACAAAGAGCCTGTAAGGTAAAATTAATTTTATAATTCCACTTGTCTGAAATATAAAACGAAATTCGTGAAAATTTGGAAAACCCGTTTCCGTGGAAATTTTTTTTTACTCCACCTATGTACGCTAATGAAAAACTGACCTTTCTCTTAATTACGTACTCTAGTAGCACACGTGCTAAGCTTCAATATTCTAGCAGAAGCCAATTTTGAGATATAAAAAACCACCACCAGCCTCGTACCCTGCTACCCCTATATATAAAATTATATTGATCTATAGGATACCTCTAAAGTGGCTCTATGTAGTTGTTAATACTTAGCTAATCCTTTGCGGTTTTCGAGAAATAAAAATCAGAATTTTTTTCTTTTCCACCTTCCTCCAATTCTACTAAACTTTTTTACCCCACACCATCATACCCAAGATAAATGTAGGGATGCAGGGACACTTTCAATTTTTGGTCTTTGCCTTACTCCTGCCTTCCATTAACACAACGACAAAGTTATAACTTTCTGGCATCAACCGTTTAGGAGATATAGATTTTAGAATTTCAAGTTTCAGACTCCTAGCATAACATTCCTGACATCCAGAAACCAACATTTTTCGCCTAAGCCGTTCCTTCCCCCGCAACCCCTACCCTTTCGAAAGGTACTACTCGTAGGGATTCACCTAATCAACCCAACAAAAAAATGTCAGCTTAATATCTCATCTGGTTTGTGAGCTATGGGCCTTCAAACGCTTTCGCGTACGACTCCTACGGCGGACAGACGGACAATTTTTTTTTTTTTTTTTTGTTGTTTATTAGACCTAAAATGTAAAATTCAATATTCCAGGGCAGCATTTTTATAGGAAAATAATAATAAAGCAAACATATAAAATGTGCTGGATACTTTTGAATTTTTTCTGGTCAAGAAGCTGATTTTATTTGTTCCAAAAAAAATTTAGATTGATTAACAAAAATTGCATATTTTCCGACATTCATGATTTAAAAAAAAGTGGTTCAGATTAATCATAAACACGGTCCAGGTAAGTAGAAGTGGGTAGATCGGGTAGATATTGTGCATTCCAAATGTATTTACTTCTGTACGTTCTGTTAATCTTTTTTATAGATCTTAAGAGCTAGACAGTGTTATGCTAAGTAATAATCACAAGACGTACATAAGTACTTCAAGATACTGACTGCTTTTCTTCCGAAGTTAAACAAAGCAGAGCGATAAGATGCTCGGGATGGGAGTACGCAGTCGAAGAGCATCATCTGAAAAATATGGTAGTGTTGTGTGCTAAAAAACACAGATTAAAAACTCTACAAATTTACCGTGAAAATCAACGCACTGTTTTCAAGATTTTACTTTTTATCTGTGCCAGTAGCTTAACGGGTGTTAACTGCTTTAGAGCAAAGTTGGTTAGAGTAGATACTTCGCTAAGATTTCGCATTGTAAAGTCAAGCAAGAAAACGCGGAGAAGTTCAGTGCCGGTAAAATGGAGCAAGTGAATTGGTCACAAGTCGTCTACAACGAAGACGAAAAAAAAGTGCGTTTAATTTGGTTATTAAAAAAATTGTTAATATTTTCCAGTTTGCGATAAGTTTGTTTGTCGATTGTGCAGAAATTACGATTTATTGAAATTTCGTTGCAGCTTATTCTTATCAATCAGAGCCTGAAATGTATCCCGCTGGCTGTATTAACCCTGTACCGCGACAGATTATCTTATTTGGACATTAGTACGAATTGTATCAGTGATTTAAGTAGTTTGCGCTTCTTTCCAAATTTGGAAACGATAATTTTGGATAATAATTGCATCACCGATGAAATTCTACTTAATTTCAATTCGGATGGAAATCCGCTTGAGACGGTCAAAACTTTGTCCATAAATAACAATGAGGTAATATAATGTAAATTTGTTGTTTTCAATATTTTGGACAAAAAAGAAAAACAAATTAAAGTTGACTCTTTATTGTTGTTCTAGCTGAAAAATTTAACTATGGTATTGTTGCTCCTGGCAAATGAATTTCCAAATTTGGTGCATTTAAGCTTACTCGGCAATCCAGCGTGTCCTGATGGACTATCGCCAAGCAAAAGCGATAGTGAAAATTACGACTCATACAAGTAATATTTTAAAATTTTATATAAAATGATATTTGATCTGGAAGAATGTTAGAAACTGGATTGTGTAGTAATATTTATCAAACGTATGTTTGGAAAAATCTGATATACTAGTATCTTGAACAAATCTTGACTTATAGTCTTATTACTCTTACTTGGCTAGACACTAGACAGAACCAAATATAATTTTCTAAAGAAATACCCACATATTTAGTTAGCTAAGTTTTTTTTTATATAAACCTGATATTTTGATATCGTTTTCGTTGTAAGCGTATCAGTCAGTTTAGTAGTTCGTTCTAAATTTGTTTTGCATTTAATGCCGTAACATGTCGTAGCTGTTAAATCTTCTAAAACGCAAATTTCAGTGAAAGTTAAAACTTACTCGATAGAAAGTCTTTTATAGAAATATTATATTAAGGATTGCAAGTTTCTCCAAAAACGTAGTTATTTTAAGATAAATTAAAACATAAAGACTACTTATTTACCTTTTTTGATTTTTTTTATCACCAGGCACGCACTTTAAACGCGTTAAGTTAAATATTTTGTCGCAGATTCTTACTTAAGCAATTGCTATTTATATTAATAATAATCAATGGCGCAACAGCCCAAATCGGGCCTAGGCCTTAAAGTATTGCGAGACCAACGGAACACTAGGAGGTGAAGTGGTCAGCTACACGCTCGTCCGTGATTATTACCCCGATTTAAACTCAGGTACTCATTGACAGCTGAGTTAACTGGTAGTCCGGCACCCAATCCCATTTTCGAAAATTACTTGTCGCCAAGTAGATTCGAACCTGGTACCAGGTGCACCGAAGGCAAGTGCTCTAGCCACTAAGCCACCCAGACTATACCATTTATATTACGTCTTATTTATAAAATATGCTACCATAGTACAGTGCCGTTAATATTTCCATAGCTTACAAAAATCCTCAAAAAAGAACTTTAAAGACAATCTACTGGGACCAATAAGATTCTTTCAAATCGGCAAACAAACAAAAAATTGACAGTTTTATCAAACACGAAAGTTTACACAATTATGTAATGTCCTTCTCATGCACATACACAAACCCAAACCGAAGATTAATGAAACGTTGTTTAAAATCCCATAATCACTTTTGAAATTGTTCACCGAAAGGAAGTTATCGCTTAAGCTTGTATTACACGGTACTGCCAAATATTTGACAAACACAAATTTACAGTTCAATCAAAATTTTTTTTTCCGAAAAAGTCTTAAAGAAATAAGCATTTTGAAATGAGCATTTTTTTAAGCAATCAATTGCCCGACGGGTATTGCCAAAACTAGTGGAGCTATTAATGAAGCAATATTATATAAAGTGTACCCGAAACGGGGCAATCGTGTTCATTTCACTGAGTTGTGAGGCGGTACTGTCCTGTTTGGCTTCAGCTAAGAGGCTGTATTGTCTCGTACTCTTGAGATGGGGATTACTTGCCCATGAAACATGAAGGGATTAAGTCAATTATTATTATATTGGGCAATATTATGCTAGATGCGGCAATATTTCAGCAATGTGGCAATGTTTCACAGATTGCTAGTATTGCTTGCCCTATAGTTGCTGTATTTCCACTGAATTGGAAAATTTAAATTGAATTGTCCTTGTTTGGTGATTCAATTGTCAAGTTTTGTTTTGAATTTCGCATTTATTTGTCAAGTTTCGTGTTGTAATGGCGTGAATTCAAATATTTCCATGATTCATTTTCGATTTGTTTGTCAAGTTTGCTTTCGTGTTGTTCATAGACTGAATTGCTCGTGTAAGTCCTTGTCGCTGAATTGCTAGATATTGGTCAATATCGCTCAATCGAGTTGGTCAACATCGCCAGTTGGCATTTATGCTGAGTGTTGCTTCATATTTTCGTTACGTCAAAATTGACGAATATTGCTGGAAATTGAGAAATTTTAATCGCTCGTTTAAGAGCACCTTTATGTGGAGCAAATAAAATAATGTGGCAACCAAAAGTTGCACGATTACTATCTACTATCTGACAGGAATAGTCAAATGTTTGATATAATACAGAATTTGGGAATAAATTCATCAATGGTGATCTGTGAAAGGTATTATTATACAATCATTCATCGATCTTAGAATCTTCTGCGACACTAGCTTGCAAAATCAACTGGTGGTTGATGTTGCTTAATTTTTTTTTCAGGAACAGTTATCGCCTATGCTTATATCATATGATATGGGAGTTGCTACCATTAGTTTGCCAATGGTAGTGGTACCTAGGACAATAAAGAAAATTATTGTGCCCTGGTGGTCTAGTGATTTCCCCAAGCCAAGCTGGTCTGATCTTTCGAAGTTCACAGCCTTACTGTATCCTTCAGAAAAACTGAACATGAAGTATGAGCGATTAATGAGGCAATATTATGCTAGTTGTGGCAATATTTCGACCAATTGATAATGTTTTCACAGGTTGCTGGTATTGTTTGCCTTACAGTTATGGTATTTCCAATAACTTGGAAAATTCCGAGCAATTGTCCTTGTTCGGTGATTTAATTGTCAAGTTTTGTTTCGAATTTTGTATTTAGTTATTTGTTAAGTTTCGCTCAAATATTTCCATGTTTTATTTTAAGATTTATATTTGTTTGTCAAGATTGCTTTTATGTTGTTGTTAGACTGAATTTTTCGTGTATTATATCATTGCTAAATTGCTAGTACTGCTCCATATTGCTTGTCACTATTGAGCAACGATTAGACCACCATTAGATACATATCGTGAATTGCTGATGTTACCGAATGTTGCTGTATGTTTTCGTGACGTCGAAATTGACTATAGAATTGCTACAAATTTAGCAATTTAAATCGTTCATGTAAAAGTACCTTAAGGGAAAAGTACTCTCCTCTGCAGGTCCACATTAAACTGTACTTAAAAAAAAAATGTCCCGGATTGGTTCGCAGAAAAAATGGTCCTAAACGTGAATCTTTGAAAATATTAGAAATTTGTTGATTTTTCCAAGAAATCCTGTTTGAAAGTAGATAGCCTTATCATTGATCGGTGTCACTAGATTGTTGAGATTCGAAGTTCCTAAGATTGAGCTTAGTAGCGTTCTATAGTTTTCTGATACACAACCTTAGCCTATGATTATCATTCATTCCGTTAATTACAATTCCACTGATTTGTTTTCTCTTATTTTAGGCGACAAGTATCCCAATCTTTTCGTCATTTAAAATTTTTAGATTGTTGTAAAGTTCAAAGGCGATTTACTGGCTCGATAGCTCAACGTAAGGCTGAAATTTTGAAATATTCGCCAAAAATTCTCTTCGCCAAACTAAGAGGAAGTGCTGGAGGTGAAGTGAAGTATACTCCTTTGCCATCGAATAGACGCAATCCTGGTGATCATTGCGGTATGGAATAAATTTTTGATTTTATAACCAGTTTTAATTTAACGTTTCTTTTTTGTCAATTTATTCAGGATCGTATAGCGTGACGCTTTACAAATATATTGGAAAGAATTCCGAAGGCAATCGATTTATATTAAATAATGAATTATAGTGTGCTAATTGTATTCGTGAAATTCGTGAAATTACTTAAATTTATTTTAATGGTGGAAAAAAAGTAAATATACATAATTTTTATTGATTTTTACAGTGGTAGTTTTTTTTAAACATTTCTCCAAAAGAGTGTCCAGTCCAGAAAATTTTTTTTTCTTCTGTACTGTGCGCAAATAGTTAAACCAGCAAACAAAATACAACTACTATATAACCTGCCACACTCAGCAACAATTTTCGAAGTCAGTGGAAATACAGCTACTATAGGACGAACAATACCAGCAATCTGTGAAAACATTTCCACATTGCCGAAATATATTGTCGCAATTATCATAATATTGCCCTGTATTGCTCCATTAATCGCTCCACTAGTTTGGGCAGCATTCGTCGGACAATTAATTGCTTGATAAATTGATCGTGTACGGGAACCTCTAAAACAGTTCTCATTTACCCCTAAAAACTAAAAAACAGACAACGATAAGAACGGTTTGACTTTACATGATTGCAGCATCATTATATCGCTTCTCTCCTACTAAACAAACACCCATCGCGACTCCCGTTTTATTTTTCAATAATTAAGCATTGAATCGAATTTCAGTCAACATTTACGTGAGTATACTGCTGCAGCTATTTAGGGAACTGCACTGAAAATGCTACAGCGAAATATATTCGATGTTTCTTTCGTATTAGAGGATATGGTACATGAATTAAGGATGCTACTAATAATTGATATGGGTATAATCCAGTGCTTTCGGGTCATAATAGTTAAGGTTATCACAATAATTAAACTAATTTAGAAGTTAGCTACATTGAACTTGAACAAAAACCCGCCAATTGTTGTACCCCTCCCATGAAAATTGTGAAAAATTACTTCAGTTTGACTTCATATATTATTAACAAAAATTAAAAATTTTTGTAATTTACTTTATGGAAGATATTCTTTAGGATTTTTTTACCATTATATTAATGAAAATGACATGTTAACAATTCAAGAAATAGGTAATAAATGCACGCAAAGAACTCGGATTTACACATTTTAAAAAATGTTTAAGGGTTGTTCCTCTAATAGTTATTTTTTCAAATACAATTTTGAACTTTTTCTTAATGGGCGACCTAGTTTACATACCAGTTAATAAATTAATGTTATTTTATTTTGTTTTTTTAATGCAATGAAAGTGGAAAATTCACATGAAAACAGCCATAAATCAGCAAAATCGCATTTAATGTGCACATGGATCCTTAAGTTAAACAAAATTAATTTTTCGACACCACTCATATTTTTTAACGTTACGAAAAAAATGATGAATATCAAGGTATCTCGAAAATAGAAGTATATATCTACTATTAGCTTTTGAAGTCTTAAGAACCGTGACTGCAATTCGGACCGTGGCCTGTATAAAATTAATTTTTACGAAAAGTGATAAAGGTACCTTCCGTCTTGGATTAAGCATTTCAATAATTACATCGTGTAGTGTATAGCGACGCAACATTCTATGCTCGAGAATGTTTGCGATCGGTAAATCACGTAATTGCATTTTCCATTTGTAGATCATTAAATTTTATTTACTTCATTTACCAAAAACAAAACATTAAATAAAAAAATTTATGTAAACCGATTCAATAGCGTTTATCAGCAAGTTGTCGTGATCGTGGTAACCGACACTGACTTACACTATGCAAGCGATATTGCATTTCTGGTGCAACAACTTTCTCTCGAAGCTGCGACTTTACATCTTCCAGATTTAGTGGCAAAACGAACTCTTCGTCGTACGGATTAAGATCTTCTCCCTCGGCGCATTCGGCACATTGTTGTGCCAATACAATATCCTGAATGGGGGTGGCATCTTCGATCTGCCTGCTAATACTGTGCACGGTTAATCGCTCTGGTTTGACCTTCTTCTGCTTACGTTCGGATATGTAGACGTAAGCCAATATCGGATTGAGATGTTGTTCGAAAATTTTCAAGAAGCGCTCAATATTGAAAACAGTGATTTTTGTATGATCGCCGAGTAGTGCCATCAACGGCGTACTATCGCACTGAAGCATGTTGAAAACATCGAAAATTCCGTTAAAAAGGATTTCCAAGTCGTCCTCGTACTTTTGCCCTTCGTGGATTTTCTCCTTGGTTTTATTCTCTTCGTGTTGTAGTTCTTTTTCCAATTTGACGACTTGAAGTTTTTCAGCCTTTTCGCTATCGGCGTTCAGACCCTTATAGTCCGTAATACCCTCGTATAGATCATTCAAGCAATCGTTCAACATTTGAACCTGATAGCTCAGCTCGTTCATATAGTTGAAATACGAGTAAAAGACATCTTCCTGTTTCTGGAACTTCTCGATAGCTTCGGTTATTGTTGCGACCCCCGAAAACGAAAGGATCTTATCCAGGATCGCTTTGTACAACGAGATCTTCTTCATGTGCGATACTTTGAAAATTTCCCGCCTTTTGTATTCACGCGCTTCCAAATCGGCCAAAGGACGGGTTTTCCCCTTTCCCATCAGGAACTTCATGTTGAAAGTATCGGCATGCGAACGCTTGACAAGCTCCTGCATTTCAACCAGTTTCATTTGGATATCGCGATTCTTCTTCGTTTGAAGCGAATTGAGATTCTGACAGACTTCGGTGCCCTGATCGAAACAGTCGATAGCCCGCTCGACAAGGTCGATAAGAAATTTTTTATCGTGACTTAGGTGCGACATCATCTTGTGCCAGAGTTTATTGAAAAGCGATCGTTCGTACAACATATCGACAATTAAGTTTCGAAGACGCATATTTTCGGTTATCAGCGAGCATTCGCGTTTTTTCGATACGTCCAGCTGATTCTCAAGGATGTTGAATGTCTTCTTGGCTTTCTGAAGCATTTCGTTGTATGCTCCTTCCGACGAAGCCTTAAAATTCAACGTATAGATTTCATGATCAGCTTTGACTAGCTGATGATGCAAATGATCGATGTTCTGATAGAGGGCATCGATTTCGTCCTGAAGTCGCTCCTGGCAGCATACGTGCGACTTGATATTCTTCATATGCTGCTCGTACTCAAGCAAATGGGTTTTGCCCAGTGCCACTTGTAAATTTGCCAAAATTTCACTCTTTTCGCGCTGCAGTTGCTCCAAATTCTTCAAAAAGTTATTTCTCTTAATGTTCTCCACCTTGGTCATGGTCGGCGTCCCCAAAAGACTCTTATACTCGCATTGTAGTTTGACCAGCTCCTTGGCATTGTTACGATATTGACGCAAAAGGTCATCCCTAGCTACCCAGGAAGGTTGTGTATGAATTTTTTCGACCGCCATACTGATTCCTCTTTGTTGTTCGTTCCCTTCGCTTTGTTAATAACAAAATAAAATATTTAAAAAGATGTTATTAGATTCGAAACGCTAAATTTTTTTAATTTCACACGACAGGAAATCAATCGTTTTAATGACATTGGTCATTGCGATTAAAGCGAATCCACTGTACAGAGTTTTTTTTACGTAGGTACTTCCTTCATTAATAATTTCTTTTTACTACAGGTGATTTAGTTGTGTTTCTGCCGTGGACTTACTTCATTTAAGAGATCAACTTGTTTTGTTATTTTGTTTGTGCAGTTATGTAAAACTATGCTTTGTTTTCGCATGATATTATAAAGCATAAATAAACATTCCGTTGTGTATGCCATGCCGGCTTAACTAAAAATGGAAATAAGCCTTTAAATTTTAATTGTTCAGTAGTGATGATAAAGATAACATACCATAAGATGTAAATATATTAGTTTTTTATTATTTCTATAGTCCATGAGGCCTTCCTTTAAAGAATACAAGACCCCTTGATTCAAAATCCCTTCCTCCTCAGGGTAAATCTAGGAATTCTTAAAGAAAAAAATTGAACGCGAAATGTTTTGACGTAGGTAGTTAGGTTCCAATTTGATGGAGTAAAATAGGGAATCACAATTTTAGACCAAAATTTAAAATGGCGTGTGCCCGAAATTTTTAATTTTCTTTTTTGTCGATTCGTAGCCGTATTTTACATTTCTCGCTAAAAATGGTTAGTACCAAATTTATAGAGAATCAAATTCTCTATCTTTTTATCTGAACAACTTCTCTGTAAAATCATTATTTATTGCTAATAATAAGCGTAAAGTGTAAAAAATTAGGAGATTGTCCCAGTTTTTTTTAAACTTTTTGACTATTTTTATTAAAAATAGGTGACATATTTAGGTACATGGCGAAGTTGCAGAGGACTAAATTCCCTACAAGTTTCGTATACACCATTTTTTCGTACGACGGTCAAATTTCAAAAAATCTTGAAAACACTTTCTAGGTGTCTTTATGAAGAATCCGTAGAATAAAAACGAATTCAATACTTGTGAAGACTTAGTATATATGACGAAAATAGTAAATTTTCATTTTCACAGATTTTTTTTTGTTGCCCCCTTTCCGAACGCCAATGGATATTCGATTTTTTTCTATCAGAATTATTTTTCTAGTTGATTTACATATACACACCGAGTTTCAACTTTCTAGCGTAAGCCGTTCTAAATTTAAGAAAAACACCCCACCCCCGTATTATCCCAGTTGGTAAGATCTGCGAGAATCTCACAGATTTCTCGGAGACATTTCGCTCTGTCTGCGAGAATCTCCGAGACGTTGTATGAAAAATATACACGTATCGAGACAAATGCGCACCGATTCTCGGAGACATGTCGACGAAAGTCGCGATAGCTAGAATTTTATTATTCCGCGCCATCTGTTGTAATAGAGTTTTAGCTATCGCGACATTCGCCGACATGTCTCCGAGAATCGGTGCACATTTGTCTCGATACGTGTATTTTTTTCATACAACGTCTCGGAGATTCTCGCAGACAGAGCGAAATGTCTCCGAGAAATCTGCGAGATTCTCGCAGATTTTAATAATAATATATTTCTAGCCAGAAATTTACCTGCTCTCAGCTCTTGCAAAAAAGGGCCTTAGGCCCTGTAAAAAAAACTTCAAAAATACAATTTTTCGATACTTATAAAAATTATTTATTATTTATATATAAAAATTATACATTATCTGTAACCAAGAAATAGCACAAATATAAATTACAAAAATTACAAAAAAAAAAATATATATATAAAAAAAGGTTAATGGTATACTGCATTTAAATTTTCACCATCTTTAAGAGTATTCACTAAGCATCTATTCAATTTTATCCAGTTTCCATTTTCTATTCATTTCTATAAAAAAAGGTAAGCTTTTGAATTCAAAATATTGCAAAACAGATACCGGATTTACCAATACGTTTTCCCGTCACGAAATGTACACTTTAGAAGCGTATATTTGTCTTCCCAGAGGTCCTTAATTCACAATTTCTTCAATTCCGCTCTCCAATAAAAAAACCAACGACACAAAACTATAAATAATTTAATGAAATAAAAAATATGAATGACAATAATTTTATGTCATTAATTTATTTTGGTACTATCATTACAAAAACAAACCGCCAGATGGTATCGTTACTTTTTTCTAAACCTGGCGACACTTTGTTCATTTTGAATAGAACGTCGTGAAAGAGACACGAAACCAACTGGGATATTACACCTAAAAAAAAAAATTTTTCCCTACTAAAGTTCTGTTGGGCCTATTTCTGATAAAAAAAATTTAAGTATATTTCTATATTTCTGGGTAGCATTCCTTTTTTGGTTTAAAAATCGATAACAATACTTAAAAATAATAAAGTAGGTAATTCAATTCAATTCAAACTCAATGTAATAGCGTGCTTGAGAGCTACGACCCTTCAAACGATTTTGCGCACAGCAGTCGACGTACGGCGGGCAGGCGGACAGACGGACTGAAAATTTTTAATGCTTTTTTCGTTTCTACTAGTCATGAAAAGTGAAAAAAAAAAATGTTGAGGCAGAATTAGTTCTCTTATTCTGGAAATATAAAATTCGTCACGTGGACCGTCTTTCTCTGGATGGTATTTGTCTTGTTATCATCTTCAAATAACTTTGGATGGTAAGCTACACTGGAAACTTGATAGCGATGGTCCTCTTTGCGCGTAGGACCAAAACCCAAATTTCACACTCCCTAGACTGGGGGGTCTCAGCCTGCAGCTAGAGATAACGCTAAATGCTTGGGATCGGAAACTAACCTGGAATAGAAATATCAACGAGCAACTAAGGAAGGCTTTTGAGGCTCTCGACGCTTGCAAAAATTAAAAAATTGAGAACTCAGCCAGGAATAGCTCGCTGGATGTACACGGCCATAGTTAAGCCTATCATAACCTACGCAATTTGAGGGTGGTGGGGAGTGCTGCGGACGTCTATCAACACCATACTAGGAAAGTAAAAAAGATCGGCATGCATATGTATCAGCGGAGCTCTGAAAACAACTCACTCTGCACCAAAGGACATGCTCTTTAAACTACCACTCCTAGACATTCTTGGCAAGCAAATCACTGCCATTCGACATCGACGTCTACATCCTTCCCAGTTTTGATATAAATGTACATACAATATTAACATCTATTCTAACCTGTCTAGAACGGGAAAGGGATTTGGTCCGGCAAGAAGAGTTTGTCCCTATTAACGGCTCTTGCTCCCGTCTTGTAGTGGCATACCAGGCGGAGCTAATAGCGATCAAGAAGGACTTGTCTTTGCTGAATTGATTTGTAATATCTACTGGGGATATTTTCATTTTCACAGACGGCCAAGCGTAATCAAAGCCTTGGAATCGACCTCGACAATTTCAAAAGTCGCCGTGGAATGACGATCATCTCTTAAGGAGATGGCAGAACAGTTCAATATTCTTCTGGGTGCACAGGATACAGGGATATTCCAGGTTACTGTACGGCTGACGAAATCACTCCGCATGATACTACCCTGCAGATTAAGCCGGAACATCGGATTGTAAACTAGAATACTACTGGGATTGTAGTCAGTCGAGAAAACTAACTCATGATTGGCAATAAAATGTCACCAAGTGGCTCTCCATCCCCAAGCCAAATCAGCTCAATTTTTCATTTTGTAAAAGGATCACTAAAGATAAGATTTGTTCTAACCAAGACTTTTATTACTAATTTCTGAGTGGGTTCGATTAGAATAATGCACTTTCAATATCCTACTGAGGCAACATACAAATTTTTATTCAATTTCAATTTTTATTCAATTAAAGATAGCGTCGAACTGATTTTTATCCCGTCAAATTCACAAATTCTACGAATTCCAATTAAAGTTTATTCAGAATTCAAATTATTACCATGATGTCTAGAATATTGCGTCAAATCAAGAGGATCCCAATTTTGGGGCGACGATATTCGCACGAAATGCCTGAGCATGTTAAAATTGTTGAATGTGCTGAGAATCCCGAATTTTCAGCAATGGTTCAGTATTTCTTTCATAGGGCCATTCAAATAATGGAAGGTGATTTAGTCGAATCGTTGAAACGCTACCCATTGTGGTCCGAAGAGAAACGTCGAAAACGTGTCAAGGACGTGATTGGTATGATGTCGACTGTTGCGAATATTGTTGAAGTTAACTTCCCCATACTTAGAAAGAGCGGCGAATACGAACTTATAACTGGCTATCGAGCGCATCATTGCTTACATAAATTGCCATTGAAAGGAGGTAAACGAAGTCCTTTTTTTTCTAAACAAATAGTTCCTTATCGTAATTTTCAGGTATCCGATACGCTATGGATGTATCGGCTGACGAAATTAAAGGTCTAGCCTATTTGATGACACTGAAGTGCTCCTGTGTGAATATACCATTCGGTGGATCGAAGGGTGGAGTCCGAATCGATCCGAAAAAATATTGTACAAAAGAATTGCAATCTATCACACGTCGTTTCACTATAGAGTTGTTGAAACGTAATCAGATTGGACCAGGTATTGATGTACCGGCACCTGATATGGGAACTGGACCAAGAGAAATGGCCTGGATTGCTGATGAGTACATGAAAACATTTGGTAAGACTTTCAAATATATTCTTTGGCAAATTGAATTTAAAAGGAATAGGGTATAAATATTACGTTAACTTAGTATCTTTTTGGCATTAATTCAATGGGGCAAATTTGTATGAAGCTGCTGATAAAGGCAAGCGATATACTATAGCTTTCTCCTCATATGTTTATATTAAGCTTGTATGACTGTATGACTGTATGCCATGCTGTGAAATAATAATAAGTGTTGCTAAAAACCCGACCTTGAGGAGGAGATATAAAAAAGTGTGGTAAATAAAAATTTGACGATTACACTATCTGACTGTATTTTCCAGCCAAAATAGTAAAATAGTTGCCATTGTAGCATACAGTCTAACACAGCCTTTATATTGTATGCAATGCTTTAAAATTTTTGATCTGAAAAATTTAAAACAAAAATTAAGCCAAGCATGTTTAAGATAAAGAAAACAATTTGGCAATCAAAAATTGTACGATTACACAGACTGTCTAAGCTTCATTTGACGGAAAGTTCGATCCATTTTTTTTGTCAGAATATGGCAAAACAATTATATGGCAAACAAATATTTGACGGTTACATTAGCCAGTCAAAATAGTAAAATATTTGCCATACATACAATACAAGCTTAATAAAATAGTTTTAAGGTTTTAGAGGTTTCGTTACTGTATACCGTGCTTTGAAATTTATTTTATAAATAGTTTGGATAAATATTTCGGGCAAAATTGATTGATGTGTAGGAGTACTCAAATAATTGGTTAACAGAAATTGGATTGCATTTGTCATCAAAGAGAGTCAAAATGTTGGCAAAGACGCATATAATGAGAAATAATAAAGAGTTTCACAAGAAAGAAGGGAGGAAAGACAATGAACCAATTATAGATATAGAAAAAAGATACATATGTATTATAACTGTAAACTTGGTGTATTTGTACTACAAAAGTTATTTATTTTCTTTAAAAAAAATTTCATATTTCCATTAGAGTACAGAGGTGAACCAAAAATAGTCTGAGAATATGCACTCCTCTTTCTTACGTCTTCCGAAATATTAAAAAAAAATTACATCTGCGAGTTCTTCAAATGAATGCCTACAAACTGTTTTCAGGATTTCATTATATTCAACCCCTTCTTATATTTTCACGAAATTTGCTATCCCTCTTGGTATAGATAAATTTTTATATCTACGAGCTTTTTATATAATCAACTAAAAATAAATTTGTGGTTTTTAGGATTGTATCTATTAGTTTTCACGAATTCGGCCATATCTCTTAGGTCTGAAAAGGTATCGAACTTATTTGTAATTTCACTAACTTTTCATGTGATCATATACAAACTATTTTCAAGATTTTTTGGTATTCAACCCCTCAAGTAGGTACTATAATGGGGTTGAATACATATTCTCGAATTTTAACATTCCTCTTATATTTGATGAGATATCTTATTGCGTTTAACTTTCTATATATCATACCAAAAACCTTAAACTTGGTGGGTACATGCATAATCTATGTACTAGCAAAGTTTTTTATGTTGTTTAAACAAATTTCATATTATATCCATTGGCGTACAGATGTGAGTCAAAAAATGGTCAGTGACTAAGAGGGCATATATTTTTACGAATTTCGTCGTATCTCTTTAGTCTTCTGAAATATTGAAATAAATTTAATCTGCAGGTTCTACAAATAAATACATAGAAATAGTTTTCAGGATTTTATTAAATTAAATCCCTTTGCAAATTTTCACGAAATCCGCTATATCTCTTGGGTTTGATTAGATATCGAATAAATTATTTGCTTCTGTCAACCTTTTTATATAATCGCCTAAGCGTAAATTTCAGGATTTTTTCTTTTTACCACCTAAAAGGGTGTAAAAGAGTTATACTCGTTTTCACGAATTCCGACATATCTCTTAGGTCTTAAAAAGGTTCGATATTATTTTTACTTCACTAACTTTTCCTATAATCACATATAAACTAATTTCAAAATTTTTGTTATTCAACCCTGACCCCGTCCCGGACCCAAAAATGAAATTAATAATTTAATACAATTTTGTATTTTTGTATTCATCTTTTACGGAGTTTCGTTTTTGGGCATTGTTTTAGCAGTTTGGAAGTGCTAAAATTAATCCTTTTGCTCTTCCTTTCTTAAACTTTATTTCTTAGTTCAGTATTGAAGTCTTTCTGGTTATATTTCTGCCTTTCCATTATGGCAGAATTTTATAACTATATTTTAAACGAAATATTTCTTCTATTTCAAACAGGTCACAAGGATATAAATGCCATGGCAATTGTAACAGGTAAGCCGGTGTATGCAGGCGGTATACGAGGTCGAACAGAAGCAACTGGTCACGGCTTATATCTAGCCGTTCAACAATTCATTAAGAGCAAAGAGTGGATGGATCTGATTGGCTTATCGCAAGGCTGGGACGGTAAGACAGTAATTATTCAAGGATTTGGCAATGTTGGACAGTATGCCAGTCAATTTGCAACAAAAGCCGGCGCAAAGGTGATTGGTATTCAAGAGATTGATGGTGCTATTCACAATCCAGAAGGAATCGATCCATACGTAAATAAAACTATCATAAAAAACAAAACCAACCTAATTCTAATTCAAAACACAGGATCTTCAAGATTATTTCCTGCACAAGAAGACAATTAAGGGATACCCAAAGGCACAAGAATTCACAGGGGAACTTATTACACAGCCGTGCGATATCCTACTACCATGTGCAATGCAAAAAGTTATAACAACAAAAAATGCACCAAATATACAAGCGAAAATAATTGGTGAAGGTGCTAATGGGCCCATAACACCCGGTGCTGATAAGATCTTACAAGAAAAGAATATTTTGGTTGTGCCCGATATTATTTGCAATGCTGGAGGAGTTACAGGTAAGAAATCCTAATGGATGGCTAGACTATAAATGGATAACAGTCAGCCTGCTAGATTTAATTAGCAATTATTAACTTTGATTTATTGAGAGTTTGTTTTGTAGTTTCATATTTTGAATATTTGAAGAATATAAATCATGTGTCCTTCGGAAAGTTAACACAAAAACGTGACAAGGAACTTATAAAACATGTTTTAAAATGCGTACAGAATTCGATGGAGAAGGCCAACGTAAATGTAAGTATAAAATCCATAATTTTAAACCATCAGATCGCATAGACACCGATGATATGGCCACTTTCATTTCTAAATCTCAATGGCTTAAGTTGTAAAGTTGAAAAACCAGTATTTTTTTTGCAATTGTTTCGGCTTTTATTGAAGATTCTTCTATCTTTTCATTATTTAATTAATGATAAATTAGTAACTCATTTCCTGTATTTGGACCAAGTCAAAGTTTTTTTTAGACAATGGCTGAATGTGATTTGAAGCCAAGCTCAATTTTAGCAAACGCACTAAGCCAGTTGTAAATTTGTTTACTTCCTTCCAATAAAATTCACAGGCTAGATACTCGATGAAAACAATTTTGATTTTGAGATCAGATTAAAAAAATAAATAATAAAACTATATTTCATTTTATTTAGGCTGAAATAATACCCCATGATGAACTGATTTACATCATGGAGTGTGCTTCAGAGGCAGAAATTGTTGCATCCGGATTGGAACTGGTGATGGAGAATGCATGTCGTGGAATTAAGGAGACTGCAAATCGGTTTGCTTTGTGTAATGATATTCGGACAGCTGCATACATTTGGTCGATACAAAAGATCTTCCTTAGTTGGGAAGGACAGGGCCTATCAATGTAATCTGAACTACAGCCTTTCTATTTAAATTTTACAAGATAACATTTATTTGTATGTAGTTACTTAATTTACTGCATATTGAAATTAAGTTCCAATTTACGTTAATAAAATTGATGTTATAAACAAAATCTAGCACGAGTATGGTCAAAACTTATTTTTTTTTTCTAAGGAAGACCTTCGCACAGATGTGCTATTGTCCTTCATAATAAACATCATAATAAAACAGTAATACAAAATATATACAAGTGATATTCAATCGATTGAATATCGCCTTGTAAAATATTTGACAACTTTCCCTGGTAAATGGTGTCAGATATTTTTGTTTGCCAAATTATTCTATTTGCCATGTTTTTGGCTGGGAAATATTGACTGATTTTGTTTTCTCAAATTTTTGCGATCAATACAATCTACAAACTAAATAATTACTTTTCCATTGCAACCCTTCAAAATAAAACCACGATACAAACGTATGTTCCCGTTTCTTAAACCATAAAATAAAAACTCTGAAATTTTGTTAAATAAATAACGTTTTTGTTTTCTTATTTCTCTCAAGTATTCTGTGGAGTATGTACATTATAATACGTAAAATTTTACAATTACTAGAATTATATACACATTGGGAGCAAAAACTAAAAATAAAATAATATCTCATATTAATTTCACTTTGGTAAGAAATTTTGATTAGTTACGATAGCAATATCTTCTTCTTGTTCGTCTCTCTCAAAATATCTTGCAACTCTTAAACAATACGAAAAGATTCTTAAATCTTAAAAAAAAAAAAAAAAATACAAAATAAAAATTATATTTCCTATCAAACTAGAATTAATGAATAAATTGATAAATACATTAAAATAACAATAAAATATTTAATTAATACGCGGCGATGCGATTTAAAACGAAAAACAATGTTACGTACAATTCGCCGGATTACTAAATTCTCTACATCGATTCAGTGCCTTTTCCCGTTCGATTGCATCAAAATACCAAACGGTTATTGCATAACGGGTTCGATGGGCAGGTTGTACTTCATGCGGATTTCTTCGATCCGACCAAAAGAATATTATTCGATCAAATTTTGGTTCGATGTCGGCAACTGTTCCGCCTTGTTCAGGAAAAATTCTAAATATTGCGGAAAGAAAAATGTAAATACTATTTTAATGATTAAATAGACAGAAATTTACCTAAGAACTCCTCCGCTCCGTTTTATATCCCAATTCAAATTTAAATAGTAAATCGCTGTAATTACACGGCCGTCTTTGTTCGGATTATCCACATGCTTCACATAATGTGCTCCAGATCCCGGATAACATGCAACCATTGCCTGTAATAGTGGACGTTTTGTATTAACCACAATGTTTACACATATTTCAAGTTGTACACATACCTTTGTTCTTTCCCGTATTCTGTAATTTCCCATTTGTCCATTATCGTGCATTGTATTGGATAGACCAACAACGGCATCGATCTACGTTAAATGAAACCAACTGATTAGCACACATGAAAACTGCGATGTTTTTTCTTCGTTTTACCTGATTAATTAGATATCCTATATTTGAACAACCATCTTCGGCACCTTTGACCCACGTGATCTTATCACTTCGAATTGTTCGTTGATCTCGATCGCCGTTTTTATTCGAAACTAATTGTCCGTCCTAAAATTGCATATTTGCTAAAATTCCAATTCGAAATAACAGTTATATTTACCCTAAAAACTCCGGATGCGTACATTTTTTGAACTTCATTAAAAATTTGCAAGCCTCGATCTCTGCCGAGAAAATCGTCAACAACTGAAAGTCCGTATATGTTCATATCGTTTATTATGATCCTGCATAAGTCATCGTAGCGATTTTCGCTGAAATAATTTAATAAAGAAGTCCTGTAAGTTAAAGATTGTTTTCGTAATGTAAGTTTGTATTAACAAAGCAATTAACAGGATTACGTTGCATAAACATCCATCCAAATTTTAATCTATAAGGTTTCAGTGATTCTGTCCCTTCGACATAATCGCGGACTAGAGAAAACGGTGCTTCAAGTGTCTCAAACCGAAACTAAAGACACTAAGAATGCAGCGAGATTAGAAGTTTTCGTTGAAAAGACCAACTGATCTGTTTTGGACTTGGTTCAAAATTATGTTGTTCATTGCCGAACATTGGTGAAAATTTAAGGAGGTGAAGAACAATTTTATTTTGCAGGTCGAATATACAATATGCATTAAATAGAACACCTAGTATAGTATAAAGGCTGGTGCCGTATGCTGTAACGAACGTCGCGACGTTTGCATCGACGGGCGTAGACGAACGTCGCGTCGTCTAGTTTGGCAATCCGTAACTATGTCGTTCGCGCGTGCAATGTGCGTCGTTGAAATGTCCAAAACGACGACGTGTCGGCTTACAGCATACCAAAATACTGACAACGTCGCTCGTCGTTGGCAGCGAACGACGAGCGACGGAATACAGCATACGGCCCCAGGTTTACATGACGAATGCAAACAATTTTTACTGATATTGCGAGGCAGCTAGCTTATCGAGTTTACAATGGAGTAGAACGCAACCACTGCGAAAAGTGACATTCACACAAATATCGTCAATATTTTTTGCTGGATATAATATCTGTTCGTTTCATTCCTGATCAGTTTCTCATTAGAGATTTTCCTTCTCCCTTACAATCTCAGTGAAAATTGTTTGTAGTCACCATGTAAACCAGCCTTTAGTTGTATCGTTATTGCATCGGGATATCTCTGGTAAATACTGATGATGCAATTACGATTTAGTATTGATTGATCTGTACGAGTGCTGTTTTTCAGTACCGAAGCAGAACTGTAAAAAGTGAGAGTTTCATGAGAGTTTGATATTTTGGAACTTATCATCGTTGTATGCTAAAGAAATTATAGTTGATAAGAACTAAAAAAAAAAAAAATACAAACAAATTTAGTGAAACTTTAAAACCGCTGGTATTTCACTTATTTCTTTATTATCTCTTCTTCTTATTTCCGAATTGATAAATAACGTAATCGTGTCGTTCGTATCGTCCGAGATGCGAGTTGTTTCCTATGGCTCTCAATATTTTCGTGTGCTCCAACTATTAATGTCCTTTCACATGACTATGTCAAGACATCGCGACATTTCTTTGCTCATGTAAGTTTTTTACATGATAAATTTGCTATAGCTCCTTCTGCGCTAATAGAAAAGCGCGTAACTCTGAAAAATCACATTACTTAAATCCTTCACAAAATCTAGCAACAGATGTCCCGAAAAATTCTTGTCAACCGAGAACCACTATTTATTCATATCCCTTTCAAATATTATTGGAGTATTAGGCCGGCTGCACACTGAAAGAGCAAAATCAGTTTTAGTCAAAAACGTTTTTGCCCATGAGTTGAAAATTGAATGAACGACATTAAGAGCATGCACAGACTTACGACTTTTATTCGGGCGATAGTTTAGATGAGTGGCTACTGGCTGAAGTTATATCGAAGCGTGTACACAGTCTGTTGCTTTACTTTTGTATCACAGTATTAAATGCAATAAGTTATAGTAACCTATTTTCTAAACGCAAAATTAAGATTTGTTTTGTAAATCAGAAGATCTTATTGTTGGATCATTTACATAATTAATAAAACATAGAGTTGTCTGTGTTTTCGATTGGCTTAAGTTATTTCCAGAAATGAAGCTTGGTAAAGGAAGCTTGGCAGAAGCAATTCATTCTTTACAAATGAAGACCACAGGGACTATGAGATTTACGCGTTTAAATCGAGTTAATCGCGTTGAAAACACTTTCCGAGGATGTAGCTACGACGCGTTTTACGGAAAACATACTGCGACCCTCGCGAAAATCAAAGTTAACTTTGGAAGAAACTTCGAAATGCTGTAGAAACTCAATTTTGTGCTTGTGCAACGACTGCATTAGCTAATAAATTCCCTTTCCATTACTGCTACTTATTTGTTTCAAACAATTTAGAAGGCATACATTTGCTAATGAAACACAGCTGAATACCTACTTGTCAAAACAAATCACATCAAGCTATCATGCATCCAAATAAAATGAGTTGCCTAGTCTGAAAACTAAATTTTTTTTTACATGTTAAATTTACCTACTTAATTACGTTTAAAACGTATAGTCTAAACCGGGTATAGGTCCATATTTTTCGTTTTTGAGACTATGATGCCATCTGTTGGATAATTTCATAAACTATACTCTAGCCAGGCTCTCTTGCGGAACTAGTTCACGTTTCTTTAGGAGTTGTCAAAGGGAACATACTCGCCCACTTCCAGGCAGCGGCTAACTCCAGATGGAAAAGCCCAACCACCTGCGCAATATCTAGAAAGATGTGTCCATCTTACAACCGAGCCAAGTCAAACGAACTTCTATACAAGACCCGGGCAGACGTCTCCAGAATCACGGCGATCAATACAGGTCACTGACCATGCAGCCAAATTTCCAAACTTAACGAATTCCGTTCAATGTGCACTGCCGCAGCGTCCAGGGCACAGTAATGAAAAAGAATCGCTCGTTCATTTTCTTTGCGAGTGTCCGGTTTAGTTAGAGCTCGATAGCGAGTACTAGCCTCCTACGGACCTGATGGAAATTTCTAGGAAGAAAACTGGAGAGCTATTATTTTTCCTAAACAGCACAGGGTGGCTATAACGATCAATTTTTCTCACATTCATCTTTTTACACTTCCCAGTCACAGCAACCCCTAACATCCGGGTTTAAGATGAGTTTGTGGTTCCAAAATGGCCACGGCGCTAATTGAGCTCTGTCTGGAGGAGCCTCTCCCAATATTCCAGCAGAATCCTAGTACTATATGCAGATCTCTAGTGGAACATTTCTAGTAGTGACTAAATTGTGTTAGTACTGAACCGGGATACATCTTCATTATGACGAATTCAATACTGCACAGATACCATATATTTTTAAGTTTAAAATTTTATCGTTTTAGGAACTGATACATTACGTTATTTATCAATTCGGAAATAAGAAGAAGAGATAATAAAGAAATACATTACTCATGTAAAGAAAACGAAGGATATTTCAGGATGGTTTTACTGAAAAATCCGATTATCACTGATACATAGAGCCTGATCTTCGAAAAATTTGTTCACCCATCAAATCAAACTGTATTCGAACGGGGGTGGGGCGGTAGAGGACTTGATTAAAAGATGGACGTTACTCCAAGCTAATTACGAGGACGTAACTCTTGATTAAGCCCAAGAACGCTCCAAAAACAAACCAATTATAACAAAAGTAAACTAACTTCAAATTCAACTTACAAACGCAACGGAAGCGGTTCCATCTTTACACTGTTAACTTGAAAACACTTGGCTGCGGAATGTAAGTGGAGTGAGTTTATTCGTCAGTTTCCGACTCTCAGGCGGGAAGAAATAACAATAAAGAAAAATCTTATGTGAGTTTTTATTTAGGTAGTGTCCTATTCGAAATGAAGTGAATGAAAAAAGTTGATACGAGTGAGACGCTGCTTAGGTGCGTTCAATGGGAAAGCGATTGCGCTAAGCCGATTGCGATTAAGAGCTGCAATCACTTTGGAATTTTTGCACGACGTTATCAACTAGTTACGGTTAATTTGGCACGTAGCACAATTTAGGGATGTATCAAAAGCTCAAAATGAACGAGAGGGCTGCCGTTACGAGGCCCTTTGCAAGGGCAGTGGGTGGTTTCTATCGACCACGACAATCGGCAGGACTATCCGAGAAATCGAAGTGTATTTTTGACCGTGATTTAAAACTGCGTAATTCCTAGCTAGCGACAACAAGACTATTGCATCGATAAGAGAATCAGCTCGACATATCTTTGAAGAATTTTGCGAACGATACAGCAGACGGCAATTGTTTACATTCGCTCGCGTACACTCTGCGCACACCGGACGCTTTTCAGTCACGTACGCTTTTCGCGTCAGTGCAATTCCCCGGTATTGTAGAATTGTGAGTCGGCAAAAAAATCTCACAGTGACATCAGATTAGAGTTATCTAAGCGGTAAGAAGGCCGCTTATCGTGTAAACAATAAACAAAAAGAAAAAAAAACGGTGTATTTACCTGGCGGCTCCGAAGTCGATGGCAAATCGGTTAGGATCTTTACGAATCAGCGGGTTGTCCGCAACGCGAGGTATTCGACTAGAACCGTTTTCGCCGTACTGTGTCCCGTTCGGACCCGGTATAATTGATTCGGCCTGCGAATTAAGAACCTCGGTGTCGGCCGCATTCATCATGTGCGTGAACTCGCGGCTTGTCCAGATGTTGTTCAGCTTCGTGCTGGCCGGATCCTTGCGCTGTTTGGCCAGTCGCCGACACTCGAGCTTATGCACGGGCCAGTCCTCGTGCTGATGACCAGATGAACAATAGTATGCACTTTTGCATTTTTTACAGCGCAATAGTCCGCTGTCGATGTCGCAGATTCTGCACTTTGGTGACGTCGAATTTTCGTCGCACATTTTTCACCGGATTGTGTTTTCGGTTCGGTTCGAATCGGTGCACTCCCGCCACCCCCGTTCAACAGCGCTCCGTTTTACTACCTTTAATAACAAGTCGCTTGACGATGCTCTGGACCTCGTATGAGACGTGAAAATCTCAAAATACATTTACAATACGCTCGGCCCACACACGACGAAACACTGCGGGCATATTCTTTTTTAGCGTGAAAATTTCGCGCAGCGAACAGTATGGAATTCACCTTGACAACGAATCCGACATTAGGCACTTGGGGCCTCGCACATACGCCAAAAGCGTTGTTTACATTGACAGCTGAGCGTTCGATCGAGTCGCCCCAAAGAAAACGAATTTTTTCCACGATGCTTTACTGCAGTTTTTGCTAGACAAAATCCCACTGTTTTATTGTCGAACTGCGGATCAAAATCAGTTTGAATTGTACACAAAACGTGAGTTCGTCTCACGTACGAACGAATACTTTCAATTAGAAAAAAAGGAAAGTAAGGAAAAGACTCGACTAAAGCAATCTGTCATAAAAACGGTGCTGCCACATTGGAGCTGAGAATTTTTCACCACTGCGAGTGCACCTTTTGCAATTGGCACAAGTGCATTCAATGCGACTGTGGAAATCAGCTGTTCGTTATTTCTGTGGTGAAAAATTTATTTGAGTAAACATACGAAACCGGATGTAAAGATTTGTAGGATTACTTTACTAATCCAAACAAACAATTTATTTGTAAATTTCAATTTTCGCAATGTGTAAAAATTTAGAGCCAATCATCGAATTAAAGTATTAAATATATAAAATTTGGAATATTTCTAAAGTTCAAATATTTAAAAATGCTGGTTGAGCAAAACTAGAAACTTTAAATCGTTTTTTTTTGTAGTTATAAGTTGAAGATGCCAAATATTTATTTTGAACACAAACGGAAACATATCAAAGTTTAGTTTACAAAGTGTTTAAAAAATAAGAAAAATTGTTTTCACCATTTTTTCGCTTGTGCTCGGTGAGAATAATTTACCAAAAATACAAACAATATTGAACAATTGCTTCTGTTAGAATATTTTCAAAATTGATAAATACTGAAAAAATACGTATATTGTTTTACTGAATGTCTGGATCTTGAATGCTTATCTTATATGCTTTAATATCTGCCTATTTTCCCTATAAACTTCTAAACCGCTCAACCGATTTTGATACCATTTTTAGGGAACGTGTATATAATAGTCTCCGGATGGTTTCTGTGAAGTTTGGTACCTATCGATTCATGATTTTAGTACCCTGATGCTCTAATTGTTTATTTGTTTATCCCGTACGCTTTCCTATATCATTCATCCGATTACGATGAAACCTCGCTGATATATTGAGCGCGCGCACGTCCGCAAACGTTTCTGCGTGAACAAAATCATTTTACATATGGTGGTACGAGGGTTATTTCAACATTCGAGAGTATTTCATATGATTTAGCGGAAGTTCTTTCGTTTTCGGTATAGTTGTTATGCGTTCCTATTAGGGATATTCCGAATAACCGTATTAGTATTCGTTTAAGCGAATATTCGCCAAAATTTTAATTATTCATATTCGAAACCGTATTCGACAAATTCACCCCAAATAATCGAATACTATTCGAATACTAAACAAGGTAAAAATAAATAAAAAACTGGTTGTTGATGATAACAAAAATTAAATGCACATTTGCTTATTATTGTTTCTTCTCTCATCCTTTTTTTTCTCTTAAAATTGCATCATTTTCTTCGGAGAAATTAAATCACTATATAATTATTTTAAAAAGACAGTTTTGTTCGTAATGGTTCGTAGATAAGTCCAGCATTACTAGAAAATTGTTCGCTTGCAATTGAAGTAGGTGAATCTGATAGATATTTTTTTCTAGCTATGTCTGCCAAATCTCGATATTTTTGTAAATTTTCTGGACATTTTAGACACACTACGCCAACAATAGGTCTGTTCTTTTTGTCGGGGTGTGCACTGAGTACACTTTTTCCACTAGCTCTTGAGCCAGTGCAGAAAAGTGAAAAAGGGAGTGGCGGGGAAGGAACAATCACACTATTTGAGTTTGAGTTTCTGTCATTGATTTGACGTCAAATGTCGTTTAGAAAATCTAGTGCAAAACAGACCTATTGAATGCAAATCTCAACGAGAAATTATCTAAAACTACTAGCACAAAAAACAAAACGTTTCTGATGCCTTTAAGGATAACGAAATGAATCAAAGGCACCTGGGGCCTTATTACTGAATACGATACGATCAAAATCAATCGTAAATTATATATTTCAGTATGCCGAATTTAGGAATTTACGATTGATTTTGATCGTATCGTATTCAGTAATAAGGCCCCAGTTTAATGGGTACAAGTCGCTCGACTGAACTCCCGTCCCGACTACCGAGAGTAAAGTGAATATTATTCGTATTCGTATTTGCGAATACAATGAATTAATATTCGTATTCGTATTCGTATTTGTATTCGCAAATACAGATTTTAGATATTCGGAACATCCCTAGTTCCTATTACTAAATGGTAAAGTTTGACGATGAATATTGGATAGTGGATGAAAGATGGAAGATGGAGGATTCTAGATGAGAGATGGTGGATGATGGATAGAAGATGAAGAATGGTGGATGGTAGATAGAGAATTGAGTAACGGGAGCAAGGGAGCTCCGGAAGTAACAGAAGTAACGGGAGAAATGGAAGTGACGGGAGAAATGGAAGCAACGGGAGCAAGGGGAGAAATGGGAGCAACGGGAGAAATGGGAGCAACAGGATGAACGGGAGCAACGGGAGTAACGATAGTATAGCACCAAACAAACGTGAGCATAGCTGCGGTACGCGGCTCAAGTCGAATAACAATTCGCTCATTAAGGACCGTTATTACGACCTTCAGTTAAAATTTAACCAGAACTTTGACTGTAAGTTTCGTATGAGCATCTGTCAGTTAAAGTTTCAGTTACGATCGTAGGAACGGGCCTTAGAGTATGTTGAAAAAATAAAAAGCATTATTAGGATAATTTTATGACCAATGCTGAAAAAAATATAAAACAAGCCTTCGCGAAAAAACGATTTCCAGTATTTTTCACCTTTCTGAAAACTTTTTGAGGAAATCATGACACGGACAACCTCGTTTCGTGTTTTTAAAATATATTTTTGTGTAATTAATTTCATGTTTCATGTTCTTAAAATATATTTAATATGTAATTCATTTTTTATTTATATTTTGGCTCGCACTTTAAATGTTATTTAATCTTAATTTTTAGTTTTTTTTTGGTTTACGTTTTATTACTATTATATTTTATACTATTTCTATTTTTAAGTTTTCGGTGTTTATTTGCAAATCAACTGGAGATGAAATTCTGATGAAAAAAAATTCAAATATCCATTGGCGTTCGGAAGGAAGGAGGGTGGGTCACAAAAAAATTATCAGTGAAATTTTAATTCCTATATTTTCACGATTTTCGTCATATCTACTAGGTATTCCCAAATATTGAATTCATTTTTATTCTACGAATTCTTCATATGAATACCTAAAAAGTGTTTTCAAGATTTTTTGAAATTCGACCCCTAAGGGAGTGTAAAGTGATGTATACTTTTTCATGAATTCTGCCATATCTCTTAGTTCTGATCAGTAGCTCAGTTCTGTAACTTATGAATGAGAAATTTCTCACCAAAAAGTCAAAATGAGGACGAATTAATGCAGTTTTCTCTCTCTGTATTCTCACCAAATGAGAAAGCACCGTAATTGACTACGCATTTGGCAATCTTTCATTTCTCATTTGGTGAGAATACAGAGAGAAAACTATTCATAAGTTACAGAACTGAGCTACAGGTATCGAATATCTTTTCATTTCCATGGGCTTGCTTAATAATCACCACTTTCCAAGTTTTTTCCTTTTTCAATCCCTAGACCGCATTCTAGAATATGACTCAACCAGTCGCGAACGCAGGGGAGGGGGGGGGGTTACCCAACTATGTAATTAATATGTTATTTGTGGCAGAAGTGTAAATTTTCTAGTGCGACCCTATTCTAACCGCTTGTCGAACTTTTTGTTAGGTTTTTAGTCATACCTCATCTCAGAATTGAACGCGTTCCGAACTTCTGCCGGAAAATAATAAAGTTGCGCCCAGACTGTTGGCTGATTTTTTTTGGTTGGATTTAGACTTCTGGCTGCTTTGAAATTATTTGAGTTTAAGCTCATATTTAAATTTATTTAGGTTTAAGTTTTATTAAACAAAAAATTTTTGCTGTAAGTTTTCTCAACCTCAAGATTAATTCATTAATTTTAGAATTTTTTTAGTTGCAGTATACTTTTATTTTCAATTTAATTTTAAATTTTATTTAAGTTATAGTCTGATTTTCTTGTTAGTCTCATCTCTCATTATAATTAGTGTCATGTAGATTTAAAGTACGGCTTTTATTTTTTTTAGGAAGCACAGAAATATAAAATATAATAAATAAAAAATTTTGAGGAGGTAATTAGCATTATTGACGCGATATTTTCAATGATCAGAAGAGAAATTTATTTACTTCTCAGCAACTCTATCTTGGGTACGTCTCTGAATGCATCTAACGAATAAGAACAATGACTTTCATTCCCAAACATAAAATCATAGGTAATTATTGCTGTGTAATGAGTTAATTCATTACTGCATATTTCTCAAGAATGTAACTGGTGCGAGAATCGTTGTAAAACCTACAACAAAATCTACAACACAAACGCTAAATTTTAATGACAGCTTAATGAAATTCATTAGAGTGAACAAGAGAATTAACAAAACTGGTTATTGGATTAATTGCGTAGACATTTTTAGAAAGTGTGGAACTAATTTTTAAAAACAATTTAATAAAAGTCGCATCGATTTTTAACAAAAACTATATATTTTAATTAAACGATAAATTAAAAAAAAAAAGAAAGTAATAGTGACTAAATAAGGTTCCACTCGATATAGAATTGTACTTTGTCTAGCAAGAACCTCTACGTTAATTTTTTATGTACTAGTTAAGTAGATTTAGGTTAGTTTAAGTTAGTTTAGTTATACGCAGGAAGGTTTTGCTCCATTTTCCTTCAGAAACACACAATCATTATTAGAGACACCAGCCTCCGTGCTATAATCTAATAACATTTGATGTAGAGACGAAAGGATGAGTACTGATTAATTATAAGTTAGCTTAAGCACGAAATGTTAATAATATGGAAAATATATATATTCATATATATATATATATATATATATATATATATCTATCTATCTGTATTTTGTCTAACGGTAAATCTGAGACCAGCTGTAGTAAGTTCGTTTCAATTATGCATGATGGGCTCTCAAATAAATTAAGGGGGTCATCCCTTGTGCAGGCTCTTTTTTTATGCAATTTTTGGGAATTTGTTCTGGTGAACTTAATAATGATAGAACTGTAAAAAATTTTACCATATATTTATGCACATGTTGAGCACACTTAAGAATTTTTTCAGCCCCAAATTGTAGGTCTTTGCTGAGGTATATGGCAACTTAGCCACCCAGCTGGCACCCTTGACCAGGCTTGTGTAGTTCGTGAGGGAAGTGGGGACCTTTTTTTCAAGTTCACCACATTCAGTTTTTGGAACCATCCCCCCCCCCCTCCATTCAATCCTGCGCACGGGCCTGACCTTGACTACTTCAGTTCATGAAATTTTAAGTAAAATTGGTTCTGTTTTAGTTTCACTAGGGGCTTCTCAAGTATTCGTCAATTTTTAACGGGGTTAAATGGTCTTAGGCCCGGTATTTCAATATAGAGTTAACTTGTAGGTCTGGTATTTCCATATAAAGTTTACTCGAATGGTTTTGGTTAACTGACAACTTACAAGTTAACTCTACATTAAAATATCGGGCCTTAGTGAAGATGAAACACTTTTTAGTACAATTTTTAATGGTTTTTTTTTTGCCGGTATGATTTTACGTAGATATGTGAGTTTTTTTAGATATTGCATGCGCGTCATGTCTAACAATATCTAAATCTTTTAGTTGTATACATCTCGTTACTTTGTATATTTAGTTTTAGTTTAGACGACGTGCAACTTAAGACTCTGTAAATATGAAGTTAATTCTCTTATCTGAAAGTTTTTCGCATAATTTCACACAATCTAATTTAACTATATGTCCGAAATTTTATTGTATATACTTCTCAGTTTGGTATAATATGAATTATTGACTTTATCATTATTTAAAAAATTGATTTTTGATAAAAACGTTACAAAGTCGTAAAGCGACAATATCTGTTCCATGGATGTCTGGCGCAAATCAAATCCTTCTAATATCAGAATCGTCGTGATAACGTCTCACATGGAAAGTGAAAGCTGCTAAATGTTTTGTCACTGATAAAAATATATTTAATAGTAATTACGTCACAACTCACAAGAGAAATGCACACTTATCAGCAATCCAGCAATGCGACAACACCTAACAGTTATGGCAGCACTTTTTGAGCAAAATACGAACGAAATAAAACAGACAGCTGTCAAAATCATCAGTCAAATTGAATTCGTCCAGCGAGCAACTCAGTGAAAAGTAAAGTGATCGTTCCAAGCCAAAGTGTTTTTGTTTTGTAAACATCCAAACGAGTGGGAGTTTTGTGATGGCTCCAAATATTCCGCAGTCCGGTTTTCGGAACCTTGTGATCTGTGCCCTTCTAATCGGGTCATCTTTCGCGAACAATGAAGAAAACAACAGCGTAAGTTCGAAATGCGAATTTTTTTTGTTTTAATTAATTTTTGTTTCTCACACACTGGCTGAGATTAATTAAATGTTTTAACTACGCTTAATCCATTTGTTTCTAACCACATTAACGAACATATTTACTAGAAAACAGACAATTTATGCAAAATCATTTCTCCAAAAAAAGAATCGTCTGATGACTCGGTCACATCTAATTTTGTATTGTTCATCAACGTTGTTGGCCCGTGTTATGTGGTTGATTCATTTAAACAACGTCGAAGTTTACTTTCCCCTTTTGTGTAATATGCAGCGATACGCACACGTCACGTTTCATTCGCTAAGACGCTAATTGGATCTGATTTCTTGGATGAGGTAAGACAAGGCGACTTCTCTGATTTCCAAAGAATCAGTCCTTTGTCACACCTTAAACCACAAATGAGCTGTATTCTGAGGTCATATCACACATCAGAATTCAAAGCCCGCCGGACTAGACCAAGAAAAGAACAAACAAAGCACTCGACAAATTCCTATTAGAGTCACAATTGCGTCTTGTGTTCAATTGAAAATCGGATCGGATAGAGATAGTGCCGGAGGGGTCAAGCGAAACATCTTTGCGGAACGAGAAACGGCGACCGAGCTATCTCTGACGATTTTGTTTTTTTTGCGACACATCATCGAAAAGTAATCACATCATTACGGAGCTCCGTACTTAATGAAATTTCTGTTTTAATGCAACTTAAGATTTCGGCAAAAAAAATTAATTTATTCTTCATAAAAACCTCGTAGTTTCTCAGTTCGAAATCATTTTATTGTTTCGCGTTGCTTCCGGATTTCCCTTGTTTACTTGTAGGTCGTACGAATCCCATTCCGGTTAAGGAATTATCTTTTATGCTGGTGCCATAGCTGCGCTCGCGTTATGCGATCAGACGTTATGCTGCGGCCACATCTGCATTAACGGACGAAAACACGTTAACTAACGCAAGAAAAAAGTACGCGGTAGTTTGGACAAATAAAGTCGTTATGATCTTCAAACTTTTGCCTAACGTCTTACTCCTTTTTCAATTTAGCGCGCTAATGCGTGACTATATCTGCGTTTAACCTCATATTGTATCAAATTATGGCCCAAATAGACCCGAGAAACTAATTATATGTTGCACATTTAAAAGTGTTCAATTAAGTGGTGTTGAACAAGTATGTACACTATGGGTTACCGCGTGGTATGGTATAAGGGGTGGTGATGCTATGCATCCTCCTTCACTTAAAGAATTTGTACACGATCAATTTGTCAAGCAATTAATTGCCTGTTGACTATTACCGAAACTAATGAAGCAATATCATGCTAGTTGCGGCAATATTTCGGCAATTTGGCAATGTTTTCACAGATTGCTGGTATTGCTCGCCCTAGCTTGGAAAATTCCGAGCAATTGTCCTCGTTCTTCGTGTGATAACAGCTTGGAATTCAAACAATTCAAGCTTTATTTTAAGTTTTAGATTTATTTTTCAAATTGGCTTTCGTTTTGTTAATAGACTGAATTGTCCGTATATGATGTCATTGCCAAATTGCTGAATACTAGCAACCAATTGATCCATATCGTCAATTGCTGATGTTTCTGTATGTTTTCGTGACGTCAAAACTGTCTGCAATTGCTGAAAATTGTGCAATTTTAATCGCTCGTGTAAAAGCACCATTAGACGTTATTGTTCATCCATTGTGCTCCTTGTTTGAGTATGAAAAACTTGCTGAATATAATATCTGTTCGTTTGATTCCTGATCGGTTTCTCATAAATAATTTTCTTTCTCCCTCACAATCTCAGTACAAAATGTTTGCATTCGTCATGTAAACAAACCAGCATTAAAACTGGAAGAATTTTGAGTATATTTTCGTAACTCCTTAAGCTAAGACGTTCTTGGCGAACTTTTATTATTATTATTATATTATTATATTTACAATAACAAGCATATAAATATACATTATTATTACTTAAACACTAGTGACAATGACCATCGGTTTTGATCGGCTTTAAGGGGGGAGGCCACAGTAGCAGGCCTTTTTTACGGGTCATTTTGTGATAGGATTATTGAAGAAACTATAAAGCATATCGAAATTTGGTAAAAGGCACTTTATTATACAAGTCTTGAAGAATATTTTTGCATATAACTGAATGTATTTCACGAGTTACAGACCAATTTGTGGAACGGTCGGCCGAGAATCAATACGATTTTTTTATAACGTCAAACTTTAAATGCGTTTTTATCGAAACAACTTCTTCCGCAGCGCGGTACTTTCTACAGCTTCAACGAATGAACCGATTTGAATGAATAAAAGCTTAAAAGAAAGTAAACTAAATTTGGGTGGCCCCAACGTCGATTTCTTTTTTATTTTTTTATTCCACTTTTTTTTTGTTTGAGTTTTTAAGACAAAAAAGAGTGAAAAAGGTGTTGTTTTTTTCAAATAGCTGCCATTTTAGTCTCAAGGCGTTTTTTCAAAATCGAAAAACGCTGGGGGCCCCGCAAATTTGATCTAGTTCCATAATTGAATTTTTGGTTTCAAATCACTTGGCAAGGCTGTAGAAGGTACCGCGTTCATCAACTCACGTCAATCTGGCCTGACGTCAATGGAGCTGGAGCCGCCATTTTGCAATATTTTTTTTAAAAAAAAATTCTTAATTATTCTTGACTTGTACCTCTACACAACCCATTAATAGTTTTTCGATATATGTATATTTATTTTATATTAAAAAAAAATCCTGAAATTGAGGCATTTTTCGAGCCTTTTAACTGATGCCTTAAGGGAGGGGCAGGGACGTCATTTCAGTGTTTTGTTGTGTTTAAGGCCTTGGAAGAATTATTTTGACTTGAAAAAGTCAAAATAATTGAAAGGAGAATGAAGGTTCGGGACAGAAGGGCCAATTCCACCTAAGTCCGAATTGGTGGCTGAGTTCAGCTGGTGCGACGCTCTTGCTGGCGGCCGGGACTAGCTACGGCAGTGTGGGGGGGGGGGGTACTTGCTAAAACTCAGGCCATTAAACCCTAGGCCTGTACAACAAAAATTGTAAGCGCCGACTTATCCAAGGGAAGGTAAAAATTGGGATTATTTTCCCAATTGGTCGTGAAAGACCAAGAAGCGGTTGGATGGCGCGGCTCCGCGATTTGTCAGGGCGCTCTGGTGTTAATAGCGCCCTGCTCTGCCCACCCTACCTCAGCCATATCAGTCCAAAAAAAATAATATCCGATATGGCCCCTTGTTGAGGTTTGGGGCGAAGGAGCTAAACGCTCGGGTTCATTTTCTTGTGGCTCTTCTAGCCGTTAAACATCGTTAACATTAAGCAAAAAAAAAAAAATCTGGAAAAGCGTACACAAAAATCAACAAAAAAAAATGGTGCAATGTAAAGTAAAGAACAAAATCTACTCACCCCTTTTAATGGCTGGTTACTACGCCGGTGCGAGGCTTAGTTAATGGTTGTTTTATCGACTGTCTCCTATTCTATTCTTTCTCCTGTAAATATATTTTCCTATAATTTCATTTTTTTTCACCTACCTATTCTTTCTCCTGTAAATATATTTTCCTATAATTTCATTTTATTCACCTATCTATTCTTTCTCCTGTAAATATATATTTTCCTATAGTTTCATTTTTTTTTTGCTTCTTTTAATTATAAATATTATCTTTTCCTTATTTTATCTTTCCTTCGTTTTCTTTAATTTTTCATTTGTCTTTAAATGCGTTCGTCGTGTTTCCATTTACATTATTTTAACTTCCAAACTTTTGCACCTTCACTATTTCAAATTTTGCTATACTTTAATTTTCAATTTTTGCACTTTCACGATTTCAAAATTTCAATCATATGCTTTCTATATTTTCTCATTTAACTTCTTTTCCAAATTTCAATCATTTTCACTTCTTTTCCAAATTTCAATCATTTGATTTCTATATTTTTTTCACTTTTCACCATTTCAAAATTTCGCTATATATTTTAATTTAACTTCTTTTCTAAATTTCAATCATTTGATTTCCATATTTTTTTCCACTTTTCACCATTTCAAAATTTCGCTATATATTTTAATTTAACTTCTTTTCCAAATTTCAATCATTTTCACTTCTTTTCCAAATTTCAATCACTTTCACTTCTTTTCCGACCTCATCTCCATCATCAATCCAATCCTTCCCTTCCGCGATCCACCACACCCAAACCACCAAATCTCCTGCCTCGATCGCCGTGCAACGATTCCCCGTTCTACGCACCCGGCCATCACCAAATATGGTATCGAATTTCGGCCTCCATTCCGTCGTTGTGTGAGTTGCTGCCTTGCAGCTGGTCTCCATGTACATAATGGTGTACATGGAACACAGCTACAACGTCACTCAGCCAAGTGCGATTCTTGTCGCTACGGTTGAAATGGTGAAGGTCGAGAGCACCGTGATCTCGATCATGCACCCAACTAGATGCATAAACGAAAACACGGTGCTGCGCGAAATTTAAGCGTCGCTTGTTTTTTCTTTTTTTCTTTCGACGACTCAACAGTTTTCCAGGGGGAGGCAAGATATTATAAATGTATGTATATATTTTTATATATATTTTATATATAATATATGAGAAAACAAAATTCAAGGGCCAATTCGCTCCCTGCCCCCCACAAATGACGTCCCTGGGAGGAAGGGGTAAGGTTTTCAAACTTTTTTTTATATTAATTTTTTTAAATGAATGTAAGAATGTTGTGTCAAAATTTCAAGTCGATCGGAGCAAAATTAACGGAGTTCTGAGGAGGTTAGTGGTGTACGCAGTAAAGATGCGCAAAGCAGTTCCTTTTAGTAAGTGATTGAACTCCGATTCACTCAATGAAATGAAGTAGTTCAGTGAACTAGTTCGAGTTCCTTTTGAAGATCACTTACCCGGCGAAGGAACTAGTTCTTTTCAAGTTCGAAGTGTATGTAAGGACCTAAAAATAAGGGCCTCACTCACGAAGGAACTACTTCTTTTTAACTTCGGAGTGGAGGACCTAAAAAGAACTTGACTCTCGAAAGAAAGAACTAGTTCTTTTCAAGCTCTGTCACGTAGCGAAACGCACTACAGTTCACCAAAAGGAATGAGTTAGTTCACTCACTCACTTCACTGAACTGCTCTTTTGGAACAGTTGACTCATGAACGACTACATCTCTAGCACGCAGTCGTATGTGACGCTTAGAGTAAAGCGTTTTTCTAAAACGGTGTACGTTGTAACTCAAAATCTATTGCACCGATTCTTTTGAAATTTTTTACACTATTTCTACACATACATAAATCACCAGGTAATTACGTTGAGTTTTTTTTAATTTTACACTTATTTTTTCATTTAAAAACTTAACGATTTTTTTAACAAAAATCGCGTTTTTGACTTCCAAGTGCTACCAAAAATGGAAAAATCGTTTGAAAAAAAAAATCGACATCATTACCTCGAGAAACATCTCACCTAATAAACGCAATTTGATTTTTTTTGTTTCGCATGATCTAGTCACGAGTTGTAGCGTACACCACAAACAGTATTTTTTCGATACGCCTGCGGAGATTTGCTGCAAACGCCTTATTTAAAAATATTTTAGAATGAAAATTTTGGAAAACATAGTTCAGATGTTGTATTATTATATAAAAATAAAATAAAACAAACCAGCATTACCTGTATCGTCTAAAAAATTCTTGAAAGTATGCCTTATTTTCACCGAATTAACCTTACCCTCGCCTTCATTTTGAACCTTAATTTCTATAGCCTTTCGATCGGTTCGAATTCAATCTAAGCTCGATCGTTTCGTAAATCTTAACAAAATAGCAATAACAAATTCATGCTGTAATCTGAATAGTTATTCTGATTGACAAAACCACTATGATACTCCTATCCTGACCTAATTGCTTTTCACGCATTTTTCACTCTCGTTTTAAGTTACTTACGCTTTCATACAATCATTTTATTATTGAAGGCGACTCGGTACTAGTATATTAAAAAGTAAATAGAATTAATAATCGCAGAGTTCATAAACTGACTGTTATTGCGAATTTCATTATCGAAAAACCTTGACTCGCATTAATTAGCTGCAATTAAAAAATATTCAAATTTCTCGATGCCTCTGTTGTAATTTTTCTACTGTAGTGTTAAATGACTTTTAAGGGCAATAATAAATCTTTATTTTATTGATATTATAAAGATCAATAAAAGATAAAATGTCACGAACATCTTATTCTGAAGTTAAGACGTTAATGCTAGAAACTGATTAAGTTATAAGCCGCGAATTGATTAAACAATAAATTAATCTCGCAATCATGTTGACTTTTAATTGTGCAAACGAATCCAATTCAGTGAAAATATACTTTGTAACATGGCAAATAAATATATTTACTTTTAATGGCAATGTAATTAATGTTTATCATTACGTCAAAAAAGAAAACGTAAAAAGTCTGTGGTATGGAAAAAATCGAAGAAAGCGGCTGTTGAAGCTGCATGTGATCAAATAATAGAATTCAGCTACTTATAGTAGATACTTAATTTCTTCGTAATCAAACAAGTTATACTGTTGTTTAAACGTCCACACATGCTTAATAAAGTTTGGCTTTTGTTTGAATTAAGTAAAATAAATACATTTTTAAAAATTGGACGAACTTTTTAACTTCATTCGTTTCCGTAAATGTTTTTACAAGGACAGGAAGGAAAAAAATGTACGCAATTGGTCCCATACCAGTATGTCAAGTGCGTCCAAATGTAGGCTAACGCAAAAATGCATGCTCTTTTCCATTTGTTTCAACTGACGACACAACGACTTGAAATAAATATTGTCTAAAATGTTAAGTTTCCTATAAGACAATTTAAAGATGACTATGCGAACTGATCAATCTAGTTTTCAATCAAAAGCTTGATATAATTGTATTTTAGGAAATTTTCTCTACAAAGGATCCTTCGACGGATTGGCAAAAAATATAGGAAAAATGAGCTACAAAAAATGCGTTTCCTGCGTTTCCATTTAAACCATGTGAATGAAGTACTGTGATTGACATGAACTTTTCAAAACGAATTTCTACCTTAAATTGATGTGTTCTATGTAGAGATGGGTCGTTCATGATCATGACTGAACTGATTCTCTAAAGAAAACGGTCGTTTACTAGTGGCACAAGCGGTTTAAAAGTTCAAAAAAGAAGGCAATGCTCACGGTTTTCATGGATTACAACGGTGTAGTGCATCATGAATTTTTGCCAGAAGGCCAGACTGTAAACAAAGAGTATTATTTGGGCGTTATGAGACGTTTGCGTGAAGCAAATCGCCGAAAGAGACCAAAATTGTGGGCAGAAAACTCGTGGGTTTTGCACCATGATAACGCACCGTCGCACAGTGCCATCATTATTCGTAATTTTTTAACGAAAAAAGCAACAAATACCATCCAAGAGCCACCGAATTCACCTGATTTGGCTCCCTGTGACTTCTTTCTGTTCAATCGAGTTAAAAAACCACTACGGGGAACGCGTTTCAGCAGCCGAGAGAAAGTAATGGAAAAATCGCAGGGAGCACTGATGGTCATACCGAAAACCGAAAAATTTCGAGGATTGGATCAGGCGCTGGCATTAGTGTGTTGCAGTTGATGGGGATTACTTTGAAGGGGACAATATAGATTTAGATGAATAAACTTGTATTTTTAATTTTCTCAATAAATTCCGGAAACTTTTTGATCAAGGTGGTATGATCACAGAATCACAGAATTTCTATCGTTTGTTCATTGTTTACTCTGGCGCAAAGGGCAGTAACAACGCTAATGCCTTTAAAATAATTTGCTTGGGAAGTTCACGACCTCTAGTTTAGGAGGCTTTTTACATATTTGCATTTAGTATCGCTATATCAATTAAACCGTACGCAATGCATGTAAATCGTTAAGTTTTGTTTCGATCAGCAAATTTCTGAATAATTTTCTGTATTCTTCTGTGCTATCAGTCCGATCCGTTTCTTAATATTATTTGTGTTGCCTTAATTTAAGTAGTCAGCTATAAACTGCTGAGCATTGATCTATAAATAGTTTAAATGAATGTATATTGCATTTTGAAGTTATTTTATTTATACGGTGAAAGAGCATTTATTTATTCCATTCCAACAAAACATTTATATAGCATTGATCATGCTGATTAATATTGAATAACACGCCTGATCAAACCACCATATTTTATAAACACTAAACATTAAATATATTCTGCCAATAAAATACAAAATCAGATATGGAAAAAAAATCCTCCCTATTTCGTAGGATCGTCCAAACGAAAACGAACCACGTTTAGTTCGTGTGCAAATTACACCTCCAGGCACTCCCGAAGAGCTCCGTCCCAACCTTGTCGGATTGGCGAATATGGCGATATTTTATTTGCCTCAAAGCTTAAATTTCGACCACGTTGAAAAGGCAACTCGTGAAATAGTCGACGGTGTTCGTTACGAGCTAATCGTCAGTGCAAAGGATAGCGAAAAGAATGAAGTTATTTGCGCTATTGGCATACTGGAAAAACCGTGGATAACAACCGAATGGGGAGATAAGTTGCGAATTTTGAAGTATTCGAATTGTTCGACCGAAGAAACTGAACGGACACCATTCAATCCAGATAAGTATGAAGGAAATACCATATTTAATCGTGACAATACTGTTTTAACGCACGGTGATTTATCCGATCTGGAAGCACAAATTTTAGCAGGAAATAAAAAGAAAATTAATTTGCCACCCGAACAGGCAGCGAAAGAAGAAACCGTACACACGACCGATACGAAAATTACGACGGGAGTTTTAAAAGGAATTGAATCACAAATTGTACCAATGGGTAACGTACCTACATCGAGTACAACTGCAAGGCCAGACGCTGAGAGTGATGGTAATGTGGTGGTAGATGAGGCCACACGAACTACAACCGATGCCAATGCAAATCGTTGTGATTTTAGTGCGGGAAGCTTAGCGTTCTTAGATAGCATTTTCCTAATTGATTCGCCCAGTACAGAAAGAACGGAGCAAGTACCGTGTGGAAATAGACCGTCACAAATTTCACCAGATGTTGAAAGTACTTCTGAAAAAGCAGTACCAAACGCTGCAGCAACAGAGCCAACCGTTCCTCTTTTAACTTCAACAGAATCGACAAAGACCAACGAAAATGTCGGCGGTGGTCAGATCAGTGACGATAGTAAGGCATTTCTCGAAACAATCATGTCAAGTGGTATAAATGTAGAACCAGCGAAACCTAATACTCCCTACAATGTTGAAGCTGAGCATAAACCAGTTCAAATGCCACTACCTGATAACCGGCCAGTGGAAACTGATGTACAATTAAAAGAAGCGGTTGATGAAAAATCAACAAGTCCCGACGATAAAGTAGCCCGTCCAGAAATCAGTGACGATAGCAAAGCACTTCTGGAAACCATGTTCGGTGGAATACAGCTAGGACCAAAAACACCGGAAACAGTTGAACCTGATCTTAAAACAGTTCAGCAACAACCTCCCAATCGACCCATACAAACTGATTGTCAACCGGTTGAAGAAAAATCGAAAACTCCTGAAGACAAAATGCCCCAAAGAGAGATCAGTTCCGATAGTAAAGCCTTGCTAGAAAGCATGTTCATGTCTAGCATAACAACAGCAACATCAGTACGACCGAACAATCCAGAAATTATTGAGCCTGAGCATAATGGAATGGGTACACCACCAACTGATATTCAAACAGCAGACAACGGTGATGTTCAAGTTAAACAAATTGAAAATCAATCGGTCGACACGAAAGGTGAACCTGAACCGAACGGATTTTCACCAACTACAACAAATACCAATGAAACAGTACAAAGACGTAAACGACAAAATCCAAACTTCGTAAAGGATCTAGCTCAAGAAGCCGTGCGACAACTCAATGAAAACTATAACCGAACGAGTACCTTACTTGACGTGTTAGACTATAATCATACAACCGTTTCAGACGAAGAGGACTACTATATAATGTCTGTTCGAATCCTTGACAAATTGAATGGTTCTGCGAAGTGTTCGATGATGAAAGATTCAAAAAAGTTATGCAGTTTCGAGGTACGAATAACATTAGTTTGTTTTTGAACTTACTTTACAGAAGTTTACTTTATTTGATTGTAATGGCTTCGTATTTGTTCTGTTTATTGTTGGCTATTAGCAAACATTTTTTAATTTAGAGTAAATCTAACTAATTGGGAATTTCTTGCACATGTCACCCTGCACAACAGATAGTTAATTTAAATTGGTGAATAGTACTCACATTTTCTTGATTGGTTTGTACATTTTTTTCCTAGTATATTTTGAAATTGAGTAAAAGACTTGATTTAAGTCCTTTGTCAAACTTCAAATTGATCAATTTTCATCTTCATAATTATTTATTAATATAATTGTTTCATTGTACGCTTCCATAGAAGCAGATTTGATTAAATATTTATTGTTTTCCGGCGTCAGTGGAGCGAAACTCCAACATAAAATCCCCGACTGTTGATTCATAATTTTTATTTGCTCTGCCTGTGCAGTGGAATCTCATCACAAATACAAAAGCATTCACGTCTTTTCTGAACGGAATGTTAATCAAATAATATACCGGAACATGCTACAGCTAGCTAGAAGCTAAATTCAGAATGAAGTTCTATTTAAGATTATGTTAGGACCGTAATAAGTTCAAAGATGATTAAAAGGATTAGCAATGAGACTTGAAGGTGTCGTTTTCGTGACTGGCTGGAATAACTAAGGTGCTCATCAATTTTTACTAACCCACATTGAAATTAAGTTTGACGACACGTCCATAATTACGCTGACTAGAAATCTAAGGATTCCATCTTTGAACAAGATTCCCCAAATCCTCCAACATGTAGTTTCTCGTTATGTGTTGTGTTTAATGTGGGGAAGATACACTGAAAAGTAGCGAGTCTTAAGCATTCAGGCCACCATGGCCATTATACTCGAATCCCCAGTCTCTACCCGAACTTTTTCGTCCTCCTCACGAATTTCAAAAGCTCAGGTAGGGAGTGAGAACGAAGTTCTTCCATCCTCATAAAATCGACGCAGTAGACATGCATTCTTGCAAAAGAGTAAGCTGGACACTCGAGAAGAAAATGTTCCGTCGAGTCGTCACTCTCGTCGCAAGCAGTGCACATGGGGTCGTCAATGATTCTCAATCTGACCATGTGTAGGCCACACGAGTTATGCCCTGTGAGGACACCAACCATACTACTACATTCTTTTCTGCTCAATTTGAGAAGAAAAGCAGCGGTTCGTCAACTTTGCCCCTCAACAAGGTTTCTGGTCTGGCGCATTCCCGGAAAAAGCCGCCATCTCTCAATGTGTGATTTACTCACCCACTCAACAGAGGCAACAGACACACCGAAAGCTGACTCTGGTCCAACCATGGCTGAAACCGATCCAGCTTTTGCTAACACATTCGCTATTTCATTGTCATTTATACCCCTGGTGACCCGCAACCCATATGAGCATTAAGTCATTGAATCTGCCAACAGAGTTCAACCGTTCTTTACACTCACGTATCATCTTCGAAAAGACGATTGGATTATCTAAGGATTGTAGAGCGGCCTGACTGTCGCTGCAAATGCAGATCATACTGCCTCTCCATCTTCTCTCTCTAATCCATTCTACTGCCTTAAGGATCGCATATATGTAATACCGGAATTCTTTAGTGTATAATGAATATAATATAAGGTAATTAATCGTATAATTCAAGTTCACGTTTTATTTGACATGCGTTATTTCTTTTTAACCGATGCGTCCACTTGGCGTGCTTCTTCTTCTTCTACTACCGGTTCGAATGACGTATTGGGGTTGCCAGCTAGCATCTCATATCCCACATATATGTACTTTAGCCTGAAATACCGAAGAATGGACGAATGTTTTCCTAGGTACATTCCAGCTCCAGAACCTTTTCAGTCATTGAGCCGTCCGTATAGAATATAACAGTGAATCCGCTAGGCAGAGCGGACTGGTTTACCCACTCCTCCCTGCTCGGGATCTCCACTTGATATCTCCTTTTGAGCAGACACGTCGAAGTCATAGCATCCAAAGGCATATCGAAGATGGAGTTCTCGTTATAGTCACATAATTTTCAGGAAAAGGAGCACACAACTCTGTTGGGCTGCAGATGTTATCTCTTCCTTTGTCTCCAAGAAATGCTTTTCCCTTCAATCTAAGCCGCTTTATAATTGTTATTATCTTTGGTACTCTTTATGAAGGTTTCCACAGATGTGAAGCAAACTCCCACGAAAGGAAGCAAACTGGATCCTGCTTATTATCGTACTCACCATCACATTTGTGCTCATTAGACTAAGCAAACTAAAACAAACGATTGGCAAATCGAAAAATAGTCAGCAATGTATAAAAGGTTGCTTCAATATAGTTGATATGGCTTCCGTATAATAAACACAATCTAAAATGGTGACCCCGACGTGATTTGAACATTCAATCTTTTGAGTTGATTTTTTCACTCGGCGGAATTACTTCTTTCTTTTTACCAATCGATTCCGTCGTAAACATTATTCACCGTACTTTCGCGGCAAGGAACCTCAGTGCACACACCAGGTCTTCGCTTCTGCAGCGGAACCACGTCAAAATTTAGTGGCCTCTCATGCATAGCAGTGAGAATAATCATTGAATTCGGGCTCCAATCTTATCTTTGAATGGGGTAAAAACAAAGTTGAGTTCAAGTAAACACAGTCCTGTCATCTGTTACTTTTATGAGATGTTCTGCCGACGGTCAGAAATAAATCCTTAGATGGAAAAAAAGTCCCTTTCAATTAAATGCATGTTACCCTGCGTTTGCCACCCAGTATTACTGGGCTGGAACGGGCATAGCGAATAATCGTTGAACTAGAGTCAATTCGGCTGACGAACGAAGGACTGCGCTTTCATTTTTGATTACAGGGGATAGGACAATACTAAGGTTCTTCGGAGACTGTTACAGCTCTTAATATCATGTTCTTTTTTTGACGACGGCTGTCCATGATTAGATTGCTGCCCCATGCATGATTGGATGAGATTTGAACACACGACCTCAGTTGGTTATAATTTTAGTCCAGTACCGGAGACATATACTACGGATTTAGCTTTCGTAACTTCTTCATTAATCTGACTACTAACCGAATAGTCGGATAGGGTGCATATCGTCGTCAGCTTTATGCTTCACGCTTCACGACTACCGGAAAATATTCTTAACATCATCGTACACGTAGCTTTACTTATTTATCAGTTATATATCTTTAGGGCAACTCATTTTAGCGTTACTAGATTCAGCTTTAACTTTCATTGAAGAACACTAACATCCTACTTCTTCCACATAGTCGTTAACTCTGAAGTACATAAATAAAGAAATATATTTTTCTCTTGCAGGTTGTCGTCAATAATAAAAATGCGATATTAGCGCAATCGCAATGCCTCAACGAGAGTCCGGCAGGTTTGATCGGTGGACCAAAGCGTATTCCAGAGAATGAACTACCTGAAATCGAAGCCATGGTTTCCGAATCGCTGTTGAGCTTAAAAAATAATCAAGGACAAGACGGTGCCGCCTATGAAAAGTATGTTTCTATTTTAAAATTCTCATATAAAGAATAATTTGATTGCGCTTAATAATTTCAGGGTGGTTAAAGTCTATTGTGCCAGCAGACAGGTCGTTGCGGGAACTTTGTATAAAATCAGTGCCCAATTTCAGGATAAAAACAATGAGAAAATCGATTGTGTTATGGAAATTTGGTCGCGTCCTTGGATTAAGGTTGATGGAACCGAAATCACATTAAAGTGTGATGGTAAATCGGACTCAAAATACCGATATCGTCGATCAGCCAACAATTGTCGGCTTCCTTTGTTAAAAAGGGCAACGCGTAATGCGGCCGTTCCACTTATCGATCGCAAAGAATACGCCCATATCGAGGAATTAATCAACGATACAGTTCCACTAGCTGAAGCCGATCTTTATAAAAAGTAATTCAGTCGAAATGATACTAACATTTGATTGCATGAAACTTAATTAAAATATTTTTGTACACAATGTTGTTATTTAAGTATGGAAAATAACAAAATTTAGAGTAGAATAGTTAGTAGTTTTTATTTGTGTGCTGTTTTCTTTTTATTTTGTAGCGGGATAGTTTTTAATGCATGCTGAATTGTGTCCCATGTCGTTACGATCTAGTGTTTCGTCTCTTTACTTACTTACATTTTTTTTTAAATATTTATCTTAGGATTAATAAAATTCATTGCGCTACCGAATTATACATTAACGATGACAAATACTATCAATTGTATGCTGAACTTCAATTGAATAACGACGAAGTTGATAATTGTCAGCTTACGCTAATCGAAGCTTCGTCTCGTCAAAATGTCATTACACGGCAATGCGAACGATATCCAAGGGAATATCGTTACGAATATTATCCATCGATTCTTTCCATACCGCATAATAAAAAAACGAAAGAGCAAAAACTATTTGCCAAGTTCGTGAGAAAATACAATCGATTGTACGGACATACAAGCGAAGAATACGATCGGTATGGAATTTTTGTGAAGAATTTACAAAGAATAAAACTATTAAATGAAATGGAAGAAGGTACCGCAAAATATGGTCTGACTGAATTTGCCGATTTAACGGTCGAGGAATATAGTAAACGAACGGGTCTTTTGTATAATCAACTTGATAGCAATTCCATAAGGAATCCCGTCGCTGAAATTCCCGATTTTAAACTACCGAAATCATTCGATTGGAGAGAGAAGGGTGCTATAACAAAGGTATGTATTTGGTTTTGAGCTTGGTCGTTATCGGGATTTCACGTAGAACAAAATGATTTGCAATTGATTTATTTTAACTTGCAACGCTTTTCACGCACTTGAGAATACATTTTCATTGACCGACTACTGCGCACTCTTACACTACCTACTCAATTATAAACATGAGTCTTGTTTTTTCCGGGCAAGACAAAGTAGAAATGTAATCCATTCGATCAAGATGAAAAATTTAAAACGGTTAATACCTCAAGCTTGTCCATTTTAATGATAACAGTTTCTAATACAGTAAAACCTGTCTAAGACGGACTCTGTATAAAACGAAAACCTGCCATAACGGAAACAAAAACTAGGAACGAAAATCATGAATTTTACTGAAACAATACTGCATAAAACGAAAACCTGCTAAAACGGAACAAAACGCTGGTTCCCACAGCATTCCGTCTTAGGCAGGTTTTACTGTATCCAGTTTCTTATCATTTTAGCACTTATTTTATGATCCAACTGAATGGGTTAATTCATTTTGTAATGGCCTAAAAGGTTTCTAGTTACGCTGTGGCTGAGATGACCCTTAGATGCCGTGATCTTAATGCAATCGATCCCCGAAGAAATTTTATTTTCGACCATCTTGTAGATCGTGTGTCGTTTTGTCACGTAGCACTTCCAATTTGAGATCCCGACAATTTCTTCAAGAGATGATGCGGTATAGAGTTTATCTTGTGTTTTTTGAATTTAGTAATCTTATCTCAGTTCTACTTTTGCTAGTTGATGAGTTTCGTCAATGAAGGGATACACTATTCCGTCCGACTGTTAATTGAGCTGTGTCGTCCTGTCTGTATTTGATTGAAGATTTCAGATTAGAACTCGATTAAGAGTGTAGTTCACTCTGGGAGTCTAAACCGCTTATCCAGTTGGTAACAATTTCTTGAGCACCAGAAACTACATTGGCGTAAGGTTCGTGCCATTTGCTGAGGGTTACTTCAAAGTTCTGGAGCAAAGGTTAAACAATGTATATTGCAACTAGAGTTGTGCAAAGCAGTTCCTTTCAGTGAACTACTTCACTGCAAGTTACTAAATTTCAGGAACGAGTTCAATGAAGTAGTTCCGGAACACTTCGTTCTGGTTCCATTGTTCCTTCGTTCGCTCGCAAACTAGTTCGTTCTTTTAGTTCATTCATAGTTGAACTTCAGGGGAGAAGATGATGACCAAAAACAAGGTGGGTAAAATTATTTGTCACGTGTCCAATGGAACTGCAGTTCTCCAAAAGGAGTGAGTTACTTCACTCACTCGCTTAAATGAAGTGTTCTTTTGGAACAGTTGACTCGTGAGCGACCATCTCTAATCGCAACTCTCTCGAATGGAGCGTTGATGCCGTATTTTTGATCCAGTACCCCGTATATTATCCATGTGAAGATAATCCTACTTTCCACTTGGATCGTTCCATCTTGTCTTTACCATGATGCGTGATATGTCGAGATAATTTCGTTAAAAAAAAGTCTAATTTCTAACTCCACTCTTACACCAAAACGAGACTTACTTGAGAAACAATTCGCGCTGCGGCCTTAGTTTTTCTAGTGCTCTACATTAGGAATTGGACAATTTTTTAGAGCTATTCTCGGTAACTGGAAGTCACTTCTGTTTTCAATTGTAGCGTCGTAAGACTGAAAGGATAACTAATCATTCAGGTCATGTTAATCTTTGGTTCTCTTTTACTACCGCGTTTACATGGAGAATCCAAAAAACGAAAGATCGAAAATTGGATCGCGTTCGCGACAACACCGGATCGAAAGATCGAAACATGAAATGGCATTAACATGAACGACAAAACCGGTTTCGATTCGATCCAGGCCGAGAAATTGGTTTGGATCGAGTCGATCTCGTTTCGATCCGATGCGATTTTAGAGGATTCAATCCGGATTCAATCATCCATGTAAACGTGGTATTTGTTGCATCAGGAAGTCGACATTGATCGTATACTTTCCAACTAACAGAAAGGACCACAACAATTGTTGAGCGTAGGCTGAGCGCTACAGATGTATTTAGTAGACTCAAGTCTTCAAGTCCTTAAACTCAGATGAAAAGTCGCATATCAGACAAATAACCAAGGTGCTCCTGACGCATTTGGAAACCAAGAGAACAAGATGAGACGCGGCATTCGTGAATAGGAATAGAAAAGAAAAACCCATGAGGGAGGTATTCATCGAAGTAAAACAAGAAATGAATAGCGAAAGAAATGTACGACGGCAAGACAAAAATGTAACTAGTGAGCAAAAAGGATGCGAGAGAAATATGAAAATACTGATCGAAACACAACAAGGAACTGCTTGAAAGTGCTGTATCTGGAAGGAGAAAGGCCATTAATCCGTAAGGACTAAGCTAAAAATGTATTTTGAGCTACAGAAATCAAATCTTCGTTTATGGACAAAAAAATAAATAAAAATTACTTCAGTTACCTTGTTATAGCATTTATAGGTATTTTAGTTTTTTTTATCTACAAGCTTCCAGGTAGTGTGTACGCAGTCGATTAAAAATGGCTGAAAAAAATACAAAACCTTTGTGTGCTCTGGAATAAAAGACTTATTGTATGTTTCGCCCTTAGAGTATAGCTTCTCCTGATTGGCGGATAAAGTGATATAAAGTACATGGTGTCGCAATTTTTGTAGTAACATTTTTGTGCGGGAGTTAGCCAGCATCCGCGTTATTAGACGAGTGAATGACAAAGTTATGAAACTCCTTTTCATTGAAGTAAGCAACCAAATCTTTTATTTTTTTATAGGGTTTGGTTGGTTGGTTTACGTGGTGGTCGATCTGCCGTAAACAAACCCAGTTGGCACAGGAGGCACCGTTTTGATACCACATCTCGTTTAACCTGGTCGTTGCTTGCACTGCTTGCGAGGGAAACATGCCATGCGGATGGGGATAACTGACTCTGATGTGTGTAGGTACTGCTTTGACCTATATGCTGAGAAGGATATTACCCACATTTTGTGTCAGGCGGTTGCAACAAGGCGCTTGAAGTGGTTGGGCAGTCTCTTCTTCGATAGTTTGGAAGATCTTAAATTGATAGGGTATGGCAAGTTGGTCAAGTTCATTAGGGATTTGGGATGTTTTGGGGGTGATAAACTGACAAGTTCCACGATTTTATCCGAAGGGATCGCTATGGGCCCTCTTTTTGTGCCTAGTGAGCGCTGCAGCTCAGTGCCGCGCCCCTTCCAAAAACTAAAACTAACCTGGTCGTTGAGGGAAGTATTTTTGAGAGACCTACGGCTTGAATTGATTATCATATCCATCCGGAGCTGTTCAAGAAGGCAATCAATTCTCCAATCTTGTTTTTTTTTTGAGATCTCATCAAGGTTTAAAGAAAAGTTTGCCTAGTGCTCGAAGTCTGGTTCTAGCTAGGGCTGGACACTCGCAAAGCAGGTGGGTAATGGTTTCCTTCTTGATATAGGGTTGAAGTCGATGTTCCAAGAACTTTTTAATTAAAAAATGAAGCCCGTTGAATTTAGCACAATGGTTTTTTCTCGCCTCGGTTTTCATCCTGTTTTGTTAGTTTTCAAACCTGAATCTGGGTTATTAGGTTACTATCAGTGCCCGGAGCAGTATTATTTTCTCCGAGCACAGGTTTTCAGCATAACCACGCTTCAAGTGCTCTCAGGTCTTGTTTCGTTGAAACTACTAAAAAAAACCCCGATAGAATTCGAAAAAATACATGTGAAGACGAGCTCATTGTCATAAATCGACCTTATGATAATTTTTTAGGTAAAAAATCAAGGAAGTTGCGGATCATGCTGGGCATTCAGTGTAACCGGAAATATCGAAGGTTTGCACGCCATTAAAAGTGGAAAATTAGAGGAGTACTCCGAACAGGAGCTACTTGATTGTGATACAGTCGACAAAGGATGTGGCGGTGGTCTACCGGACAATGCTTATAAGTGCGTATAATTTACTCGGTTTTGTTTTTACTTAACTAACAAAAATTTTTGCAGAGCAATTGAACAAATCGGAGGACTCGAATTAGAAGATGAATATCCTTACGAAGCCCGGCAATCGAGCTGTTCATTCAACAAAACCCTATCGCATGTCCAAGTTAAAGGTGCCATCGATTTGCCCAAAAATGAAACTGCAATGGCTCTATGGTTACTTGCTAATGGTCCAATTTCAATTGGTAATATTTTTCGCGCATTTAATACGTTCTTTTTTTCTGAACTTACGGTGAAAATTTTGTAGGAATCAATGCAAACGGAATGCAATTCTACCGAGGTGGAATATCACATCCGTGGCGACCACTTTGCCGACATAGCAGCCTCGATCACGGAGTTTTAATTGTCGGTTTCGGCATTGCAGAATATCCCGTATTCAATAAGACACTGCCGTTCTGGATCGTAAAGAATTCGTGGGGTGAAAGCTGGGGCGAACGTGGTTATTACAGAGTTTTTAGAGGTGATAATACTTGCGGTATTAGCGAAATGGCTAGTTCTGCTGTTTTGTCCGACTAGAGAATTAAAAAAGTACGCAAAATAGACGTAATTCTTTCATTTAACAGTTTAAATATATTTTTTCTAAACGTAAACTAAAGCTAAATGAAATTAATTTTAGTTAAATACATCGAAGAAAATTGAATAAAATAATATTAATTTTTAAAAATTATATGCTGGTGTTTTTATTGTTCGTATTCGGTTAATTTATAGAGTAGAACACGAAGTTTCCTTGACTCGATGCCGATAGTTAATGTCTCGGACGCATTGTCTTCTAGCGTCGCTGAATGCATTGACGGCACAAATAGACCATAAACTGGATCAAAAATAAATTGTTAATTTTTTTCATTTTGTTGATTAGATGAAATATCGAACCTTCGCAAGATTGTAGAAAATTATGAACTTCTTGAAGTGCTGCCGATTGTAGCACGATATTCTGTTTCGCTAAGCCGGCCAAAAGACCAAGTACGCATCGTTTTACATGCAGCCATGTATCAGCGCACAATCGTGTTCCGGAGCCGCCTTCAAGAGCGTGTGCTATACGCGACAATCCAAACTCATAGTTCGATTTAGCACAATAAAGCGTTCTAGAACCGAATTTAATTTCGATAAATTGTTCCACTTTATGCAATCTACATACCCGACAACCAAGTTAACAATGCACAGATGTAAACAACGTTCTGTAGTATTTTCCTTTTGTTCTTCGGCCTTTTCAACTTTTCGCATCAGTTCTTCAGCTTCTTCGTTTTGAAAAGTCATAATATACGATACGCATAAGTTAGCAAGAACAGCTGCCGACACGGAAAGGATCTACAAACAATGCTCATTTGCAAAATCGAATTTATTCGAATTTTTCAACTTACATCGTCGAAATTTTGCCGAACAATCGGTTCGTAGAAGGCGGCTGCCTCTTTGTATTTGTCGCCACGCATAAACAGAACATGGGCTGCATGAAGACGCCAGATCGGATTTTCCGAACAGAACTCTGCACTTCCACGAAATTCTCGCTCGGCACCGGAAAAATCATCTTCACGCCACGGTAACCAGGCTCTAGCCATTATAACAGGTAAGTAACTAATAAATTTAAATTATTACAAAAATTCTACTATCTCTACCATAAGTGAATACTTCTCCAAGGTTGTTTCGTACTCCTTTAAAGCATTGCGTAAAGTATTTTGGTCTGTGGTCCCTTTTGAGTCCTGTACCTTTGCCGCTAACGATCGGAGCTTACCCGATAGAGTTGATGCCATGACTCCTAGCTTATGTTCAGCCTCTTCGTTTGATGTTTGTGCGGTGATCAATGCATCTAATAATTCATATAAATACTACAGAAAAAAAAAATAATAGTCACAATGTAGAATTTCTATTTTGGTTGCTTTACCGGCGACAAATACTTGTAAGTTAATTGTGCATGCTCAGCCAGAACATCGGCTGCAGTATCATACATTTCATGCTTACAACAAAGCAGAAGCAAATTTGCGAATGTTTCTTGCGGACAAGTTGGTGGTCCGAGATCTAATAGAAACGCCAATCGTCGAAGTCCTGCGCCCGGTCCGCTTGGATCGGTCAATGCCATGTTGTGTAAGGTGATCGGATCCAGTTCGTGTTCTAATCGCGGCGGTAAATCCATGAGAGCTTCTCTAGAGCTAGCAACTTCGAGTATTCAATAATTGATTAAACAAATACTTGCATAATGAAAAAGACAATAGTAATTACTGTTGGCTTCCTGAAATTCGATCGCTGCTTTTAAGTTCAGTGCCTGTGTTAATCCCGACAATGATAGGACTGGTGGATTGCCAATGCTTCGAGCCCCGCCATCAGTTTCAGCTTGTGCTCCTATACCAAGTTCTGGATGATTTCTGATCCCTCTTTCTACTATATCGGCTGGGATAAATAAAAAAATCCATAATGAATCTGGCTCTTTGGCTAAGAACTTAATTCGTTTAATCCGAAAGGCTCATTTTTGAACTATACTTGAAATTTACATACAACCGCCTTTGGTTTTCTTCAAACCTTATATGTACATACCAATAAAGTTAAGTGCCTGTGAATTTTCTCTTTTCTTAAAATGGCATAGTGCGATATTATAGGTAACGAGGGGATTAAAACCGCCCGCTTGCAATGACGAATTAAATCGTTGCAGTGCACTATCGAGCATATTGGCCTGGAAACGAAATCAAATCTTTTTATTATTTACGGTAATTACCTCAATTTCAAAAATACCTGATAGAGAAGGCATCCTTCATCGTTCAGTGTACTAGCATGACCGGATGGTCGTTGCGAAAGTGTAGCTTGTGCTTCCGAATAACTTTCGTTCGAGTATTGTATTGCACTATGTAATAGAAGCACTTCAACATTCAAATCGCTACTATCGACTTCACTGAGAGCCCTTAATGCATCATCGAAAATACCACTTTGATATAATGCTTGTGCGTAGTATAATCTTAAAGAAATTGGAAATTTTATTTGAATTTTTCGAACAAGGATGAATAATTCGGGCTTACTTGTATTTCTGAACAGTTGGAGCGATAATGCAAAGTTGTTGGTAACAGTTCGAAGCTTCCACGTATTTTTGAGACTGAAAATAGCAGTACCCGAGAAGTGATAGTCCAGCACGGGTTACACAGGCTCCATTAATGTTGCATAGCACTTCGATAATCGTTTCATAACGTTCGTCTTTCACCTACAAGTTCAAGTTCAATTTGCAGACTTTATGCTCAAATTAATCTATCGAGACTCTTTCAAAATTTGGTCTTTTATTTGAAATTTCATTACTATTTTTGGAAGTCCAGTGAGTGATAAGCACGCAACATGCTCAAAAATATTATTTATAACTTATATTACACCAGGCGTTCTATATAATGACCTCAACTAGTCAGATGTAGGTTCAGAACAATGATTCCGGTAGCTACCTCTTATCCTGTATTGGTGGCAAGATTGTAGATTGGAAATAGGGGTTAGTATGGTTAACCTCTGTCACTTAAGCCACAATTGGGCCTGTTGTGACGTCCCCCCAATTTGACTATGATTCCTCTTCAATCCCTGCGCTTTCAATGAAGCTTAGTATTTTGCGAAGAGGAATGGTCAGGAATTTCGATGGTTCCATGAAACCCTGACCAAAGTGACGAAGTCTTTTGTGAGCTAAACCCTCACATTCACAGAGGATATGCTCTGGTGTTTCGTCTTCGTCATTGCATATTCTGCAAATTTTAGTCTGAGAGAGACCAATCTTAATGAGATGCTTCCTCATGTGACAATGCCCAGTCAGAACTCCCACTAGGGCTCGGGTTTGATAACTGCTTAGTTTTAGATAATCAGATGTTGTTTTTTTTTCCGAATGCTTTGGCATGAAAATCTTTGAGGGCCTATTGCCCTGTGCCAGGTCCCAGTGAATGCCACTTTGCGATTTTTGTCACATTCGGATGTTCATTCTAGCTGTGCTTATCCCACAAAATGGGTATGGTCCCATGAAGTTAGCTTCTGAACCTTTTTTTAGCCATTGAGTCAGTCATTTCGTTACCTTCATAGCCGCTGTGTCCCGGAATCCAAATGAGGTCAACTCTGTTCTTATTTCCGAGTTGAATCAGGCATTGAAAGCAATTTCAAACAAGTTTGGAGTAGATTTGATCGGACTGAAGTGCCATTATTGCAGACTTGCTGTCCGAGAGAATATATATTTGTTGGTTTTTTTAGGTCCGTCTGGTATTTTCTCTAATGCATAGTTCAATAGCATGAGTCTTCGACTGAAAAACAGTGGATGTGTGCATGCTACAGTAGAATTTAACATTTGGGCGCACTCCATAAACTCCTGCTCCTATACCTTGAACTGTTTTAGATCCGTCTGTGTACCAGATTATGGATCCTGGTTTTGGAGTGGGTTTGCCCCAATCCTCCCTTTCAAATAGGTGACAAAGTTGACAGACCTAGAGATGAACTAGAGATACGCAAAGCAGTTCCTTTCAGTAAATTACTTCACTCCGAGTCACTCATTTTAAGGAACGAGTTTAGTGAAATAGTTTCAAAACTCGTCGTTACATCTTCTCTTCGTTTCGTCAGTAGATCTAGAAGATGAGGACCAAAAGATGATGAAAACAAAAGGTCAGTCTAGTTTTTTTGTCACGTCTCCAAAGGAACTGCAGTTCACCAAAAGGAATGAATTACTTTCCTCGCCCACTTCAATGAAGTATTCTTTTGAAATAGTTCACTCCTGAACGACCCAGCTCTAAGATGAATTAGTCAAATTCATTCCCACTGGTGGTTACCTATTTTCCCCTGTACGGTAACTCCTTATATGGGACTTTACTAGGGTGTCACTGGCGCGGTATCACAATATCTAAACTATGGATACATAAAAAAGGATGACTTTCATCTTCGTATTTCATATTTTGTCAATTATCTATAGTTTAAAACCTCAGTTTTCGTATTAATTCGGGAAGGTGATTTACAGACCCGGTAATTTCCAAATTCGTTTAGAATACATAAACTAATTTTTCGATTAAGTTTTCATTTGAAAACACAATACAAATAATATCTTAGATTTTTAAACTTACCAGACCGTAAATTACTCGAGTAAATTCTCCTTCTCGTATCGTCAATACTTTGTTAAACATGTTAACTATTTCTTTGGGAAGTATTCTTCGACCAGCTGGAACTCGATATACTTTAACTTCTTATTGTTTGAAGCTGGTGGTTTCCATGGAGACGGTAGTCAAGCAGACGACTAGAAAAGATTACGTTCTTCGAAATAGTCTACAGGTTTGTGTATGAGCTTAAAATTATTATAAAACATATTTTATTATTTACTATATTAATAATATTTCTGCTAATTTAAAAAAATAGAATGAAAAGCGTTTAACTTGTCACACGAAATAAGCGAAGCCATTTTTCTTATAAACACAACACACCATGAGACAGTAAAACCGGTAAGAGTTCTTAACTTGTCTCCTTAAAATATTTCCGGCTTTCTCTCATTAATTTTCATCATTTGTTTCATGAATCGCCTGCAGGTCTTGCCCGATTGTAAACGACATTATTTTGTAATGCAAGCAAACAACATACCTACTATGTCAAAAGAATGATGGTCAAACAGCAAGAGGTTTTGCGAAGGAACGGTCGTCTCCGCACTATTGTAAAATCTGTTGGTGGACTCCTTACTGCGTAAACTTCCTGAAATAAGGTGCCGTCCCTGGCAAAACGCTGCTACAGCTGCCTTTAACTGAGATGAAGAATCTGTGCGTGATCTTGGACCAGAAGCTTACCTTCAAATCACATCTGAACCTGAGAGTCAGGACAGCCATATTGATTTTCAATAGTGCTGCATCTGGGAACCCCAAAAGGTTTATTGAATCTACAAAAGTATTTTCCGCACCTACGCCTGAACTATGCTGCAGATGTCTGGGGTCGTACATATTTTCTGAAACCCTTATGGAATGAATCAGCCATCATTTTTTATTTCTTCCTTATGTTTATTAATGTTTTAATTACTGGATTGCTCGTTTCCGTAAAAGTCGATCCACATCCTAGAATAATACTCCAATGAATAATGTTAAGCAAACTCTGCCTGGTGAAACTTACCAGTAATACTAACAATCTTCTCCTATATGCCGAAACGGATGGCATGTTTTCAAATTTGAGCTTTATTAGGGGTAGTCCATTCTTTTAATAAGACGTATCTATAGTAGCAGCTTTACCAAACATTATCGATTACAATACTGAAGGGCACCTTGCCTTTTCGTTCAATGAATTGTTTTTCGTAAATATTATTAAAATTAATCGCTTAACTATGAAGAACTGTAAAATTGAAAAATGTAAAGAGTTCCTTACGCCAGAAATCATCATCACATCTTGCTCACAAGGCAAAACCAGTTCTCGATCTGTAATGAAATTTTACAACAGTATTCCAGGTATGTACAACAACGGAATAGTTAAAGTCAACCTTTTATCACAACGCCCTACATACCTTTTCAGAATACGACGATATCAATCATTTAAATGAAAAAGAATTCTACTCTCGACTGGAATCCATACGAGGAATCTATTCGAAAATCAAATATGGTTCGGACTCGACACTATCCACGGATGAGAGCAATTTGTCCGAGTCTTCTTCTGTAGTAACTGTTAAGAATTCCCGAAAGAAATCACATCGTACCCCATCATCGTCAGCTATAAAGTCAAGCGAAGTTCACGTGGACAAAGATATGATGGAAACCAATCGAAAGAAAAGCAACAGTTCGATTTCGACAATGTACAAGGAAAAACGAAGAACGAAATCATCAAGCCCGATGCGAGGATCTTCAGTTAAATGCAACTCAAGACAAACTATCGATACGAAAAAGAAGAATACGGAGCTCTATGGAAGTCCTACTGAAGATATTGTCAAGCCTAAGGGAAAAAAGAAAAGAGCCGGTCATATTCCGTTAACATCCAGGGTTCCGATTTATGATCAAATTATGGAAGATCAAAAGCAAAGGTATGTAGTTTGTCGCAAAGAAAGCTATGGCACCTAAATAACAAGTAAGCCCTATTTCTACTAGCAACCAAATTTCTAAAAGTAGATCGTAAGATCGTTTTCATGTCAATGTAGTCTTATTATGTTGTCGCCTATTCTGAGAGTATAAATTGTTTATTGCCTATTTTTTTATATTCAAGAAGCCAAATAAGAAAGTTAGAATCTGCAATTGAGCTGCAATCAAAAATGAAGCCGTTCCAATTCAGTACAAGAACAAGAAGTCGTTGCTCCAGCGCTTCTGCAATTTCCGAAGCGACTTGTAAAAGGGAGAGAAACGTGAAAGTAAATTCGTCCACTAGTAATTTGAATAGCAGCTATTTTTACAATAAAAAATGGGAAGATGAATATTTCAGGTAAAGTATGAGTTAGGTTTAAATTTATCTAGCGATCAATCGAAGTCGTTTCTTTTTATTACAGACGTTTGAATCGAATGATAAGAGCTGATGAACTATTGAAGCTTACAATTCCATCGCCTGCAAGAAAGAAAGACTCGCTGCGATCGAAATTGGATGCTTCCCCTTGCACATGTTGCACTCGGAAAAGAAGTCGAAAGAAAAACCAATCGAAGCAAAAACAGAAATTACTAGAAACTAGTCCCCATTCGACGGATAAAAAGGTTTGACCAAAACTAAAAATAAAAAAAATTCTTTTTAATATGAATTTTTCAGGATGCATCTTCGGAAATATTCGATGGCGATCAATCACCATCAATACTGCCAATATATCCGGTAGCTCGTCCCAATCTAGCTGCAAGGCTTCGTGCCGAAGAAGTAAGGAAACGAGCACAAAAATCAACAGATATCAATGAACCAGTAAAGTCTACGTCACATATTGATTGGGGTGTTCGCAGAACGCCAGCCTGGAAGTCTTTAACATACACGTAAAACTCTTCGACTGACACGAATCCTAATTTTTAACGCCCGTTAATTTCAGTGAAACTAACGACGAAGACATATCATTCCGGTTGGCAACTAGACGCGTTGAACAGTCGCTTCGTCAAAAGGAGCATGCCTTAAATATGGAATTGATGTGCGAACGAGTTCGAGCAGCACCCTTACTACTCGAAGGAACCACCTACTGGAGTCATCGAGTTGGTAAGGTTTCGCACAATTGCGGAAAGGAACATTGTCCAGGCGTCGGAACGTACGAGAAGAAGCGATGTGTTAAGAGTGCATGTAGTAATCGTCCTGAAACGAAATTCATTAAGAAGAAAATCAGTTCAACAACACAAAAGCAAAATGATAGCGACGATTTGGAAAGCGAAGATAGGGCTTATTTATAAATGAGATACTATTGAGAGTTCGTAACTTGAAATTAGCAATAAGTTAAAGTCATATCTATTTTTATTAGTAATTATCACGATACGATAATGTAATCGATCAGGATTTTTGTTTTCGACACATTTGCTCTATCAGCACAATAAAGATAAAAAAAAAAAACTAAATGAAACGAAGTTATTATTTTAATCAAGTCGAGTAATTGGGTTACAAAATAATGTGGAGCGAAAAGTCATGATCCTGGGTATCAATCCTTAATTAAAACCACACCTACTTTACTTAAGTTTCGATTTTCTTCCGTGTTCGACTTCCAACAATTTCTTGAAGATTGCATTTCCATATTTTGATCTCTTTTATTAGCGTTATACGGGGCGAGTTAACTTTAGCCTCTCCAGTAATTTTCTTCCACTTGTTTTAAGCGACATCACAGTCCCATCTCGTCTTGACCTGATTTTTTTTTATTAAATTCAGTAACACTGTCCGTTGATGAGGTTTTGGCGCATATCAAAATCTCCAAAAGAAACACGAAAAGTAAAACATGTTTTTAAATACTGGCAACATTGGTTAGTAAAACTAGTCTAACAAGTCCAACCAGCCATCTGTACCCAAGGATATATATTCAATCAATGCCGAATTCCTTGCAAACAATTTTGATAGAAACCTTTTATTTTTTAAGCCACATGGTTATGTGTTCCGGTCCATTTTAATATTAATCAGGACAGCGCATTCTCCAAGGACACTTTTATCAATACTGTGTTCTTATCGAATCTCGTATGAATAAAGCATGCCAAATAAAACACTATGCACTGTAATTCAGCACAAAAAATGCTTTTGAAAAAATCGTAGACTTACGAAAGTCTTATCTTTGTTTTGAAGACCAAAAACATCGATTTGTTATGTTGGACACAATCTGAATTAAATATATATTTCGCTTTTAATCTAAAAATAGCAGTATATTATAAACAAACACAAATTACGTTATGTTTAAGTGAAATAAAACGATAAGACGGACGATTAAGCCAATAAATTTGAAGATTTCCTTCTGAAAACTGCACCCAAAATAATTCGTAGGCAAAGGCTAGCAAATTGCGAATCCCATTTAATTTAAAGTGTTACCTCGATAACAGCAATACTCGTTAATTGGTGCAATCTTCGATGATCTTTTGGACTGCTTTTTTCTCGATAGGAAATATAATTATTAATTTTTCCCGTTCCTTCAGCATTTCTTACCTAAATAAACCCTGTTTGAATTGAGTTACCGGACTGCTATGGAAGGTGTGTGAAAGAAAACTATATATCACTATTAGGGCAGGATAAATGCGAAAGGATTGGTTAACCAAGTCTTTCATCTGTTAAAACTGATTGGAATATAAGAAATTCTAATATTCGGTGCCATAAATTGGAAGCGAGCAAAAAGTAATCGCCCGTGCATCACTCATTAAAGTAGAATCATAAAAGCTGTGTTTATTTTTCCACGAGACTCATTTCATGGAGGTTGTAAAGATTTTAACCACCAATCGCTTTTTCGATAGCGGACGATTGACTTTTCTGAGTACTGGTTCGAGCTTTTAAGGCAAAAAAATCCAGTAAAGCTATAGAGCAATATTGGGGATTTCATTTGAGCGAAACAAAATGTGAATTTAACCACTATTTGTGGTCAGAGTAGCAGAACATGGTCTGTGCTATATTGCAAATAGAACTAGTTCCCGAAAATAAATTGAAGTAACACCTTGTGGTGCAGGTGCAGGTGCCAAGCGTTTTGGTTGAAAGGATGCCATCCCATAAATTTGGGCGCCGTAACATTACGTTTGGTTCATCCCACAGCACCAGTTATGCTTACCAGCTTGAATTATTCTTTATTTTAACTGATTGCGATAGATTATGATTATTACACGTTTATCTTATTTTATTCGAGAGAAAGAACATTTACAGGACTCCATCTGACATTTCCGTTCATATCTCCTCACACTGCCAGTATTTTTTGGCGAGCACTCAAAAACTGTTGGTACTGTTGTTCTCGCAGCATGACCAAAAAATCTCAACGTCCTGCTTTTGTTTTTGGCCGTTTCCATTGGCAATAATCCGACGGAGCCAGGTCTGGAGAGTACGACGGGGCGATAATACCCCCATCCAAGTGATTTCAGTTCTTCTTTCACTAGTATTGCTGTGGGTGACGGTGCATTGTCATGCAACAAAATCACCTTACCGTGCCTTCGGGCCCATTATGGACGTTTTTCGATCAATGCTTCATTCAAATTAATTATTTGTTGCTTGTAGCGATCGGTATTAACAGTTTCACCAGGTTCCAGAAGTTCATAATACACCACACCGCCCTGGTCCCACCAAATACAGAGCATTGTCTTTTTTCCGAAGCGATCCGGCCTTGAAGTCGATAGGTCAGCTTGGCTAGGAGATAACCATGACCTTTTACGTTTACGACAATCCGATGCCAAAATTACTTCCTTTCGTACCGTTGAAGGAGCATTTCACAAACGGTTTTTCGATTTTCCATTTGCCTGTCATACAGATCACTTGGCACCCATCTTCCCAGTTTTTGGATCTTTCCCATTGCTCGTTAGCGGTCGCTAATCGTTTCTTGTGCCACATTTAACGTTTTTGCCGATTCTTTTTGAGTTTGGGTTGGGTCCTCGTCCAATAACATCTGAAATTCTGCATCCACAACTTTTTTCGGTCTACCTGAACATTCACTGTCTTTGACATCAAATTCAACATTTTTAAGTTTTCGGAACCACGTCTCACATGTTTTCATGCTTGGAGCATGCTCTCCGTATGTTTCTGCTAGCAAACGATGACTTTCAATGGCCTTTTTCTTTTGATAAAAATAGTAAAGCAATACATGCCGCAAATGCTCTCTTTCAGGCACGAAATTCGGCATTTTCACAGAGCTATTTCACTATGACGCTTTTATTTATAAAAAAGAACTTGTGTGGTTTTGAAGTTTAAAGACAGTAGAATAAAATGATACATATATATATATCAAATCATTTTCTTTAATACTTACGGCCAGCGACATAGAACAATCGGTAAAGACTTTCCGGTACACCTGGTATACTGATTCAAGTGGTGGTCAGGTTAATACGATGTGGACAAATTGGCCATGCTATGGCTCTGCACAACCTCCACTAAATACAGTGGGGTGAAAACATGAAAAATTTTCTCTATAGATTACTCTGGAAAGCCTAACATTCAAAATCATATCGAGGGACAATCTGCCGCTTGTACACAGATTTTCATTCTAAGGTTTGATATTTTAACAATCAAATTTGAATACAAACACAAAAAATTATGTACGCAAAATATTAATTTATTTTGTTAGTAACAAGTAAAATTGTAAAAAAAAATATTATCATAGGTTGATTATGCACTATGGTGTGGTATGTTGACTGTTCGCACTTGCGCGTTTAGCTGCATCAACTTCTGATTGAGTTTGAAGTTATGATCCTTCAGATAGTTTATCACGTCGGCCTTTAAGAAATCGAGAACAAGAACATTGTTTAAACTACACCTGTTACTTTCGTTAATAAACTCACCTGTTTCTCGAGCAGTTCGGTTACGCTAGCTCCAGGCTGCATAAGTCCTACGAAACCGCTACCGGGACGGCTACCTCGTAGCGCATCTGGAAGCGGTGCACTCTTATTGAAACTGAAGACTTTGGCTACGGAATACAGGGAAAATCATTGCTTCGATAGAAAAAGAATCCAAACGAAATCAGAGCCACTTACAAATGTAACTGCAATGCACAAGCGATAGCACCGCCGATTCCAAACACGAGAATCCCGTGATATAGACGATAGGCGAAGCCCAGCTTCCGATACAATACTGGAAGAAATTATTTCCATAGTATTGTTGCATTAGTGTCTGAATAGTAAAAACTGCGGTATTCCACAGCGATACGATGGCCAAGGGAATGCCCTTGTGCACTTCGAGCGACTTATGAAACTCGAGGTGTCCGTTGAGCCGAAGCTGTTCGTGCTTGTGCTTAACGAAATGATCGAAAACCTAAAAATCAAATAAAAGACATTTAATCGCATTCGTTTCGAATCTAATTCGTGGCACGTACGAAAGTGATGACCCAGAACGCTGCCCTCAGGTAGAGCATGATAAAGTAGGCGTCGCATCGCTTACTATCAGCCCAGAACGAGGCCAGCAGTATTCCGATGAAGGAAATTAACAACGAGATAGCGTTGTGTATGCTGAAATGGTAAATTTATCAATAGTGTGGCGCGAATTGGAACCGGGATGTTGGCGAAGGTCAAGTGCAATCGGAGTTCGTGTGAACCGCATCAACTGACGATAGACAGACTGCAGCTCATGTTAGCAAAGCCGGCCATCGTTCTAACGGTGCGGTTCACAATTTCTTATCAAAATCGCAATTCGTAACGTGAGGCTTAGTCATCTTTTGCGCAACAATTCTGCACCCGAAGGAATGCAGTTTATCCTGTCGAACTTGCCTGCACAACTCAACAACACAACAGCCAATTCGCTAACGAATGAAAAACACTCACCTGAACGCTGGAATTGTTTTCAGCGGCTGGAAGTGATTATTTGCGTCGGCAGACAGCACTGGGTCGCAAAGATTTTGCCGGTCGTCTTCCATATTTTGGCTATTGTCTGTCAGAAAACTTGCACCCTGTAAACGTTCTTTAGCTCATTAACTTTGCAAACTTCACACTGCACTCAACTTCTTACAGTACTCATGTTATAACTCGGGCCCAAACTAACCATGGCAAGAGGATCTCATTGTTTGCTAATTACCTGAAGCGCAGTATTTTACGCTCTTTAGCGACAGAAATCCAGAAACAAGGCAGAGCAAAATACGAACTGAAAGGTGTTTTTGAAAGACAGCTGACATGGGTGAAATGCATTCGCTCCAAGTGTCAAATGACTTACGAAACGAAACAAGAGATGGCGCGCAGATAGCTAGATTGGAATTAAGAAGTTCCGGCTCTGGGTTGTGCGAAAATGCTTCGCTGACGGTTGACGGAAAATTAATTGAAAAAGATAAAAATGGAGGTTCAGAGGTTTAACTGGATGCTGAATGGAAGACAGACTAAAGAAAACATCGAATGCTTACTATACTTGTCAGAAAATGATATGAAAGATCAGAATTTAGGTCCGAAGAGTCGAGTGATAGTTCAGCGTTCTGAAAATCGGGATTAGTAAGGACGCCATGTCATTATTTTCGCGTTTGCATGGAGAATCCAAAGATCGAAACATGAAATGGTAATAAAATGAACGACATAACCGGTTTCGATTCGATTTCGTTTCGATCCGATCTGCGTTTACATGGGATTTTAGAGGATTGAATCCGGATTCAATCCTACATGTAAACGCGGTACAAGACTCTGGAGGGTTTTCTAATTATAATTCAGATGGACTTATCGGTAGAGACGAGCTGGTTCATTGAGTCTGGAAATTGGCTAGCGGGAGTAACTCAGAAGGATTCAGTCTAAATCTTATAGCTTATTGCACCTGTTTATGGTTTAAAAATGAATCGGAGACTTTCTACCACCTGTTGATGGCATATAAGCGAAGGAAATCAACAAGCATGGAGCTAAATAAGGAACTAAACCTGAAAAGCGCAAAAAGAAAACCTTGATACGAGGGCTGTTTGATATTGACCTGCAAAAATCAAGAAGGAGAGGGTAGGGAATGAATTTGTTATTTTTTTCGACGTGGGCCATCCTTAAAGAGATTACCTTGAAAGGTTGAGCCCGATACCTCTTTTAATTTTTGTGAAACAGCAGTCTATGCAAGTCAACCTTTAATAATTTTCAAAAATGGATAAAAACTAATTTCGTGTGTTGATCAAACTAAACTTTTTAAAGGAAAAAACAGAGCCGTAACCAAAGAAAAATTAGATAAATATTATGTGGACTCTGCACCCTCGAATGCATGATGACTGAATTCTGAGTTTATATCTTGGTGTTTCTCTTTTCAGTAGTCCCGCATACTGTCCATTTAGTAGTACGGATGATATATAAGGTGTCATTAAGACAGCAGAATCTTCCATTCAATTATTAATCTACACCGCTATAGTCCTCCTTTTACCATCTTGCAGGTGAATCGGTGGTACACTTGGAGTTTTTTTGCCCTGACATAAAAAACGTTGCAGATAACTTTGGAGTCACATTGCTCTGAATCTCAACCATAGCTTCATGTGAATAAGCATTGAAAAAACTAATGATCGGTTTAACTATCGATCAGTAAAAAACCTAAAGAAAAAACATAAAGAAGAAAAAATTAAAATAGAAAAAATAATAATAAATCAATTCATTAATTTTTTTATTTACGATGATACCTTGGCTAGATTCGTCGCTATTATAAAATAATTACGAGTACGAGTTCTATTAAAACGAAAACACAACGATAAATTCGCAGCTTTCTTTATTTAATTTCACTCCAAGTGAAATTTTCCTGACAAGTTAATTAAAAACGTAACAAAAAATAGTAAACTTCATATTTACATGGGATTATATAAACAAAAAGCTAATCACGCCGAGATTAAGAAGAAACAAAAAAAATCTATTTAATAACATACTCTTAACACTTTTACTTAATTAATGCCAGAATATATTTCGGAATATCAATAATTTCCATCGAATTGTCCTTCGCAGAAGTGAGTAACTGTATAACACATAGACGATTTTATTGTAATCACATCGTATTTATTGCAATTGAAACTTACCTTTTCGCCGATGATTTCCAATGCTAAAATCATTTTTCCAGAGCCCGGAAAGCGTCCAATCTGTTGGCCGGAATTTTTTTCGAGAACGTATATAAAACCGTCATAGCAGCCGATAAAGAGCAACTTATTTTTGTATAGTTTTATCGATACAGCACCATTGCCGCATAAAAATGCGTTGACTAGATTTCCCGTCTGTAAAGGCGTTAAAAATATTATAATTGAAAATATGATTTGCATTTTTTTTTTATGAATTTACCGTAAAGTCGTATGTGTAGACTTGATTTGCACTTGATCCGCAATACAGAAGACCGCCATTCAATAGAATGCTGTAAATATTCTGATTTACCGGAACACTGACCGTTCGAAGTAGAAGTCCAGATGATGCATCACGAAAGTGGATTTTCTCTCCTTTCGAGGAGATTATTAATATTTTTCGTGGTCCTTCTTTTGTCGCTTTTAAAGCGGTTATGGCGCTTCCAACCGAACATAAAAGAGTTTCATTTAATTTATTTCTCTGAAAATGTAAAAAAAAAGTGAAGATATAAACTTTGTTGGTTCCACACATATGATATACGGCTAGGGCTAGCGAAGATGGACATGTACAGGTTCTGCCATGATCTGTATGCTGCGGAGGACATCACTCACATCTTGTGTGAATGCCCAGGGATCGCTAGAAGGCGACAGAGATGGTTGGGTAGTCTTTTCTTCGATAACATCGAGGATTTGAGGTCATTAGAGGTTGACAAACTGGTCGGGTTCCGCAGGGAATTGGAGTGTTTTTGAGGGAATGGAACAGCCCACGAGAATCTGAAGTGATAGCAACGTGCCCGTATGAGCACGGTGATTCTAGCACTGCGCCCCTTCTTAAACCTAAATCTAAGACCTAAACTTTGTTCTTCAAAAGCTATGATTTTTTATTCGCTAAACTACAACTCAGGTTCCAATTATAATCTTAAAATTATTCTAAAGTACTCCATGCTTTTTTCTTGTGGTGGAGACTTTAATTAAAGCTCATTTGATATTTTGGTTAGAAGTAGAATGGGTTTGGGTGTGCACTTTTGGTGTCTTTTACTATAAGTAAGACTGTTGCGAAATTACCCAATTCCACAAGGGAACCATAAATTGGTCAAAATTACATTAGATTATTTCTCGTTCAAATAAAATTAATTAAGCTTTCCTGAACAACTTATATACATATATTCAGAGTTAATTGAAGTAGTAGCCAACGAACTGTATCGATGGTAAACGATTAATGACGCAGGCCAGTAGTTCCTAAGTTTTTTCAACTTGAAAAAATCAAAATAATCGAGAGGACAAAAAAACAGTAGGTTGCGAATAGGTGAAAAATGAAACGAAAAATAGGGTGGCTTAGTTGGGACTAATAAAGACGAAAAATTTGTAGACTAAGTGCGAGAATTTTAGCCACCTTTTAAAAGTTTCGCACGCTTCCTTTTGATACCCTCAATAGCTAAAAAGTACATACCAAAAGTATGAGTAGAATTGCCACTTGAACCACCTCTTTAAAAAACGTACAATACGTCGAAAATCAATGTAAGCATTTTAAGAGCCAACCCCACAGCTAGTATATTGTCGAAGTTCCAATCACATGCTTGTATAAGCCCCATTTTCTATTCTTCGGTCGGTGCATCAGTTGCATTACTCCCTTTTTGTATATACTCGTAGCTACACATAAAACGAGACTTTTGCTTTTGCCTGATTCGCCGATTTCATCCAATAAGAACACGGACGACCGAAATTCAAGTACGAATGCACAGCATATTTCTGGTAAAGAGAAACAGGGGACAAGATATTGAATCCTGCACAATTCCGTGCCAAGAGAAACGTTCTTATGTGGGTCATGCGCGCATGTCCTTGCAGTTTCGTGCCAACGAAATTTTTGTTAGGAGTTCGGTTTTAGTGCGATATAATAACAAATATAAAAAATGTTTTAGCAAGTAATTTTATTTTTAATATCGGCATATTAACACAATGGAGGGTAGGACAAATACTGATGCATAAACCAAATAACATACCGGCTCAGATCGGAAGGCAATAAATTGTCCGGAATCGTGACAATTAGAGAAAGATCTGGGATATGACCTGCGCTGCGGTACCGTACGAGAATAAAGAAACCCTTTAGATGTTCCTAAAGTTTCCACCTAGAGATGCTCGCAACTTCATTTTTCTCAGGCATCTTTTCAGTTGATGTTGGTCTGATTTTGCAATGATACTAAAGTCGAAAAAGTGCTTTTCAAGATATCTGTAGCGCTAAACTGCAGTTGTCTCACAGCAGCACAGAATGTGTACACAGGTTTTCATTTAGCAGAACCTGCACAGGTTGCCAGCTATGATTCATACTCCTTTAAGATGAACTTTCAAACGCGAACGGCATAGAAGTATTCCGGTTAGTACAAGTAGAACCTTTTTGTTTCTATTAGTTGAGTGATTCGTTATGAATTCCATGGCCTATCCAAGTCTTACTCCGTGCTCCGGAAGTGTGTCGAAAGCATAGCATAAGAACCATTAAAAATATAACCCCGTACGAATTACGTACTAATCTCTAGAACGCTTAGATATCACCTGTTCCTCCATCTACCAAATGCACAAGAAGAAATTGGCTGTTCAGAGAAAAAACTAAAAGCAGGATAATCAAGCAAACGATGGAAGGATGGAATCAACGCAGATAGCCAACCAGTATTAAGCTCTGGTACATAGTTAAAAGTGTTTAAAGTTTTTGTTCATAAATCCAGGAGCAGTAATAGGATACGTGAAGTGAGATCTTGATCAACAGAACCATGCTTCGAATGCTCTGAACATCCAAGGTGAGAGTGCAACAATTCTTTCCACCACTGCAACTATAAAAAAAAAATTTATTTTGTAGTTTGTATGCTTTGCGGGTGGCTGCGAAGTAACAACATTTGTCATATTTCGGCATCTAACCGCATACCAAACTTTGGCCGAAAAATAATAAAGTCACGCCCAAAATTTTGTAAGATTTATTTTAGCTTTCTTTTGGTAACGAATCAATAAAATCGCGGAAAATTTCTGCATAATTTTTACAGTCCTTTATTTTTTATGAGTTTTGTTTCTGAGCCGAAGAAATAAAAAATTCGATCATTCGGTAAAGAGTATACCTGGTCGAGGGATAATTTTCTGCAACAGTAGATTCAGTTCGGTAGCAAAGGCTCATGAGGAAGCACCAGTAGAAGGTCCTAGAAGACAATGCAGTAGAATTGGAAATTATTATAATACCCCATGTCGAAATTACCTTGGAGAAAACGGTATGGAATGGCAGTAGACAACCGACGTCACATACTCCGAAGAATTTGCCTCTACACAACACAATTTCCAGAATTTTATTTCGATCATGACTGTAGTGATGCATTACTTTAAATAATCGAAACGAATCAAACAAAATAATTTTAATGTGAACGCATCTGGAAATCGAGCTGCTTCTCCAATTTTTGAGCGCGAGAATGGATTACTTTCATACAAAATTAGACGACTGAAATCAATTTATTAATTCAGACCTTGTTGGAATGCCAGCTATTTCATGGCAGTAATAGCACGCTTCTGCACATCAGAAGGCAAATACATACTGTTATTAACGAATGCCTTATAGAGGTGTTTGTCGTCTGTGTTGCATACACGGTAACCAAACTATTTTGACTAAAGTGTGAATTTGTTTTTGCGTATATCAGAGTAAAATATTCATCATCAATGGTGCGAAAGCTCAAATCGGGCCCTGGCCTCCTGCCGGTTTTTGGACAGTGGTCTTTTTTTCGGTGATGCGTTGTCGGCACCTTGCCTGACTCCCGACTTGGAGGGCTAGTCCCACTTATTTATTACACCCCGGAAGGAAAAGGGAGGTAGTTTTCAGCTAACTATCAGAGTAAAATATTGTCCAAAAGGAAAGGCGGACAAGAGGATCACAGGATTCATAGCAACACTTATATTAACACGTTGAATGCCATGGGGGTCACCGGTGACCGGCACAGAAATTTTCACCCTTTAAATAGCATTGTCAAAATTTTTGACAAAAAGTGTGGCACGCAAAGTGTTAATATAAAACCATGAGGTTGACTTTGGCGGTAAGGTAACCTTTCCTCTGATTAGAGCTAGGTACTTAGTTCACAAAGCAATTGCTCTATTGTCCTATTTTCACGAAACCGCTAGCAATTCTTGTAGCGATCGCTATTTACAAATTACATCTTGTAACCATGCGTACGGGTTTCAAGTTTATTTTTTTTATCCATAGGTTCATTTAGCGTTTCTTTATCTATCACACTTCTTAGAACTCATATAGGAGGTCGAATATTCTCTACCAGTTCAAGATGTAGCCATACAATTATATACTATACTATACTATGATTTAAGCTTATAACATCAAGATCTTAAACATGTTCATTCACATCAATTGAAAAAACAACTTCTACTCACTTTGGTGTCGTACGTAAAAATATTTCCCCATCTGCTTCCAATGAATGCCTGATTCCATGATAAGTTAATAGCTTGCAACGGCTCATGAAGATTGATCGATTGCAGTTCTAGTCCAAAATTCTGAAAATCAAATTAAAATTCAGTTCTTCCCGAAAAAATATCTGAATCCACAACTACTTACTTCGACAGTTGTTTTCTTCATGTAACCATCCAAAGACGTCGAATACACATAACTATTACCGTCCACGTACATTTCCGTAATTGATTCCGTATGTTTTGAGAACGTCGATATTAATTGTCGCGTATTTGAATCAAACTTGTAAATATTACCATCTTCGGATGCGCAGATAATGTAACCTTCGACCGCTATAATTTGTACGATTGGAAGACGAAAACCTTTTAGGGCACCGTTCGTAACACTTCGAACAAATTGCCGATTTTCCGGTTCTTCTTCGCTATCGGAAATATCACAATCGATAATATTCACCGAATTGCCGACACACGAGACCGGAAGTAGATTCTTTTCGGGAGCCTGAATAGCAGTAGACGTAGACGTATTACTTTTAGCGATATTCTTTTCTTTTGCCAGACTAGTAGTTGCGTTTTGATTTCGTTTCGTTCGTATCGTGAAAATATCGTTGATTTTGTCGGAAAGTTCAGACGGTTTTGTCATTCGAATCTCTTCGCAACGTTTATCGTCCTTACTGAAGAGTGTATTGGCTGCATCTTCGATTAGAATATCCCGTTGACATCGTTTTTTCCGATTTTTCAATTTCTCCGAAAAGTTTGTGGTCTTTTTGACTGGCGATGGAACATGTTTTCTTTTACCGCCTCTCGAACTTGCTTTGCAATTGTTTTCGATTTTCCCGGCGAAATTGTTAATCGTGTAGAATTCGTTTATTGTACTTTCCGTGTGATTGGGATGCTTTTGAAGCGATAGATTTGGCGACAGATATGACGTGGGATTTGATAGTGCCGAACTGATTAGTGCAAATCGATCGCTTTGATATTGCATCGCGGCTAAATCGATTTCCATTTTTTCTTTTTGTAGTTGAATTATATTTTTTTCGATGTCCATTTTTTGCTTATTCAAATCCATCAGTTTTGAATCGATTTCTTTCAGATTGTTCAGAACGGTCGTGCTGAGTTTATTCTGCTCAACTAAGGAAGTAATTTGAAAAACTTCCGAAGGATTTATGTAATTTTCGCCAATGTAGTTTTTCAGTTCTAAGTAACTTGCTGCTAGATCGGCTTTAGGGGATGAGTCTTGGACGGTGCTATTGCTTGAATTTTTTTCTTTCTCTGGTGTTGTAGATGTAGTGCTTGTCGCTTCTGAAGTTAATTGCAAGCACTTTTTTTCGCCGGGCGATCTCCACAATCTTTCATTTGACAAATTGATATTGCAACTGTCTGCCACTTGAGAAGACTTTACAGGACTATCGAGTTCTATATACGTCGCACTATTGGCTTGATCTTTTGCTTCACAATCTTTTGTTCTCCCATTGGATGATGTCGAGCATTTGTCATTTTTTTGTTCGGTACTTTTAGTTTTGTTATCTTTAGAAGTGGATTGTTCGGTAGAAGAGTGCACTTTTTCATTGCTATCACTTTTATTTTTATTATCTTTAGCTGCACTTTTTTCCAACTCCGAATTTGTAGTTTTCGATTTCGACTTCGCACGATATTTCCAACCTTTTCGGTTCGAAGCTTCGTCGCTTTTTTTGTCCACTTTGCGACTGCGATCATCGTCCTTCCCGCTCTTAGCTTTGCGCTTAGCATTACGGTAATTGGATCGTGTAGGTTTGCTCGGAGTCACTTCGTTTCGTTTGTCACTCGGCTTCGATACCGTTGTTGGTTTGTTATCACATTTTTGCTGTTTAAATAAATCATGAATATTTTGAACAAGAAAATTTAATGCTTCGTCGCTACTATTATCGCTAAAATTGTACAAGTTCGGTTTAGGTATATGGCAATTTTTATCGTTCAATTTATCGATACACATCTGATAGATATTGGCGAGCTCTTGACCATTTTCCATTTTCTTTTCATAGTCTCGACGTTCTTTTGCGGTCATATTAGGCAGTACGATTTTTTTGAAGCTATCCAGAAATTTTTGTTGTAACTTAACGTTTGGCATTGGACTAGCACAGGTTGTTGTAGTTGTAGTTGTAGTTGTCGTAGCCGAATCGGAGCTACTATCATCGTGTAGAATAGTCACGGACACTTTGGGATTTTCAATGATGTAAACATCGTCGTCTTCTAGTTGCTTACTTTTCTTTAAACTGGCCTGAAGTTTTATACTTTCCAGGTTTTTCAGTTTAGTCATTAAATCAATTTTAGGCGGACTACCATCTTTCGCTGGACTCTTTGATTCCGATTGTCGCAGATCTGATTGCGTGGTTTCTTCCCTATGATCAACTGGTTCGTTTGTAGATAAATCCAGCCTGTCATTAAGCTCATCTGCTTCATCGTTGTCTCTAGAAAAATGATAACCAAATACCGTTTTGAATTTATCTAACATTTCGACAGGAATATTTGCGGTTTCGATATATTCGTCAGGCTGTAAAATATTTGATTCGTTCATTTTCGTCGTCTCAAAGTTTATATTTCGCAATTGTTTTCGAATTTCTTCGCGTAATCTCTTCTTGGCGTGCATTTTCAAAGCAACATCGAATTTCGACACGGGATTATTGATAACGTGTCGGATATTTGTCTTATCCATGGTAACTACTTGATTTACCAGTTTCTTTGAGATTTGTTCGGGCTTTTTAAAACTGTCGCGTACAGTAGGGCTTGATTGTAAAGAAACCGTATCTTCGCTATGATCGCTCTCTTTCTCGCTTATATCATCGTTTTCAACGTCTGTATTTTCGGATCTAGGCGCAATAAGAAATGAAAGCGGAACAAGTGATATACCGGACTTGGTTTGTGGTGTACTTTCAGTTTCACTGGTCTCGTGCTCGGCACTATCCGACGCATTATTCAATTCTTGACTGGCTGCATCAACACTACTCTCAATTTTACAAACTGATGTGTTCGCAAAATTTTCATCTACATGCCCCTCATTTTCATGATTTCTTGCATTTCCATAGATATTTTGCACTATCGTCGTTGCAATCAATGATTCTAAATTGTTGCTGTTTTCATAGCTGCTAGCGTTATCAATCGCTGGCAATCCAGCATCAACAACGTTGCCTTCCTCGTTTTGGATTAAACTCTGGATTAATCTATTTGTTAAAAAGTCTTGCTCCCCTAATACCGAGCGGACTGTATCTGTTATCGAAGGATGTGCCTCTGAACTCGAGTCGTTCTGTACATCGTATACCTCATTCTCGTTTCGAGTGAAATTTTGTAAAATACTTTGTGCAAGAGCGCTTCTTAGATCATTGACTTGCGAATGTGTTGGCGAGTAATTTGAGTTCTGATTTATCCAGCTATGGTTGTTTCGGAACCGTGACCGATTGTAGTACTTACTTCTTTGATTGTTATTGAATCTGTTATGAAAGCTTTCGGGTGGCCTAGAAAAGGAAAAATAAAATAGTAGCTTATGAACTTTTATAGTATAGTTTGTTTGAAATAAGAGTTATTCAGTTGCCGAATAGTCCCACCCTTTTTATACCGCTGTTTAGTATCGAATCAGTATGATATCAAATATAGCTTGAATGTCCTGTAGTACTAAAGGATCTCAAGATTTGTGGAAAATGTAAACATAACAATGTTGTCTTAACACTGTATACTTCCTGTAAAAGAAAACGGTTTGAAACGGCAACGACGGTTTCAAGACCATTTTAACTGCAAACGGAAATATTCTTTAAAACCTTGGAGGTATCGGTTTACCTAAAAATTCGTACGGAGAGTGAACGCTTCCCGATTGACATAAAAACGAGAGGAGCTCTTAGCTCTTAGATAGAAGTTGACGACTTGGTGTAAAGTTAGCCACATGGAGAATCCAAAGATGGAAAGATTGAAATTTGAATCGCGTATATGACAACACCGGATCAAAAGATCGAAACATGAGATAAGATTGAAACGACGAACGACATAGCCGGTTTCGATTCGATCCAGGTCGATATTTTGGTTCGGATCGAGTCGATCTCATTCCAATCCAGAGACTAATGTCTTCGACTGATTTTGGCACCAATCTAATGACGAGCAACCGTCAAAGACGATCTCAAGATGAAGATTAGATAACCCGTACAAGTGGATTAACTACAATTTGATGTGGGGACAAAATACTGTTCTGGTCAAAAGATCTTTAGAAAGACGTTGAATCCGTTGCCAACCCGTGCCAAGAAATAATTCTTGATGTTCGGAAATAGAAAAATCAGGTCACACATTGAACTTGACGATTGCGTGAAACAAGTAATCGTCAAGTTCAACGCAACTCAACATTAAACAAACGTACTTTCAGACCTCACACTTCAATACTTTTCAGGTTTGCGGAGAATTCCGATTTCCATTCATTTCCTCCATGCAATAGCCTGACATTAAAAACAAGACTTTTTCAAGACGCTCTGTCCGTTTGATATTAACAACATGTTTGTTTATCGTACCATTAAATTATTTGTGGAAGTTGGAGACATCGAAACCGTCAGCGTCTTCTTCTTTCGGAGGGTTGGGATTGATTTTTAAGGAACGTCTATAAAAACAAAAATCATTCAATGATCAAGGAGTGGGTACTATTTGTTCACTAATTTTTTTCAACATAATAATACTGAACCACAAACCTTAGGAAGTCTCGATTACATTAGTTCATGTTCGTAAAAATACCCAAGGCATAGTTCATAACAGACAACAGTTTCAACAGCACTAAAACTTCTGAGCTCATCAGAATATCACTTCAGGAAAGTTAATCTTAACTTAACACTATAAATTATTTTTAAAAAAAAATTAATAGTTTGGAACTTATATTTATATCACTGTATTGCCACTTCACTAAACTCATCACAATTTTACTTTATTATTTTAATAATAAAGTATTTATTATTATAATTGAATATAAAATTAGAAAAAAACTCTTTTATGCAATCGGTTGATTGCAACAACTATATTATATCACACGTTGCAGCTAATCCGATTTAGTGAATCGCGTTATTTACTATAAAAAAGAAAAGTAATCCGGTAATAAAATGTACAATTCAACCGCATTTCAGTGATATCCGCGGAATACTATTCTGGTAAAGAGCTCCCAGAACTTTCAGTACCCATGAAAATTTTGTTTTGATTATATCCTTAAAATGAGTCGGGATTTGTATATGAAAGGAAGAGAATTTTGTCGCTCGGAGAATAAAATAAGAGTAGTCCTTTTTGGAGGCGCTTGCGCATTTTTAATTACTGATAAAAGGAGAAGCTAATTTCATATCTTTTACATGTGCTTCACAAGACTGGACTCAGGTGACATCAAGATTTCGGTAAAGGAGATGGCGAAAGGGGTTTCATCTGCGAGAGAGCGAAGGCAAATGATAAGTATATAGTACAGAAGGTTCTTTAAGGAAGATGATTCCAACTACTTGTTTAATTTCGTGCTTGCTGCAAAAGTTTCATGGTGCTTAGTAAGTTCAAGCATACCTTATTTTTTAAGATGTACACAGATTTCATATTAGTGTCTTAGTTTCCATAAAGTTGTAGCTCATGCTACTGCCGAGACTTTTCTACTGTTTCCATAATATTTATAGACCATGTGATATCCGCGAATCAAAGCCGACGACCTTTGGTTTAGTAGAACTAAAGCTCTTTTTATAAGAAACTGTGTACTCTAACTCTTATTTGAAAACCATATCATTTTTGTATTTTTTCCCGACATTTCCACTCGCCTGCGACCCCATTTATATACTTACGACTTAATATTACAAAAATATAACCACTAACCCTCGCACTGCTTGCGACGAGAGCGACGACACGACGGAACATTTTCTTCTCAAGTGTCCATACTCTTTTGCAAGAATACATGTATACGGCGTCGATGTTATGAGGATGGAGGAACTCCGTTCTCGCTCTCTACCTGAGCTTTTGGAATTCGTGAGGAGGACGAAAAAGTTCGGGTAGAGACTGAGGATGCGAGTATAACGGGCCTGGTGGCCTGAATGCTCAAGACTCGCCTTTCAGTGTCTCTTCCTCAAACCAAACAACAACAACCGTCGCTGATCACATTTTCGGCCAACATCGCAATAAGTTTTTATCAAAATTGACTTACATACTTACGATGGCGCTACAGTCCAAATCGGACCTTGGCCTCCTGAATGTGCCGCCTCAAGCCTTCTCGGTTCTTCTCCAGCTTCTGCATCATAGAAGTGATTTCCTGTCTGCGTCAATAGAGTCCTCACAGCGCTTTCATGGATTTCCAACTGGTCCTTGTCCATACACTTTTTAGTTTTATTGTGCGTTTGGGGATTCTTCCGTCATCCATCCGCTCCACTACCCATTGTAGCTTTATGAATTTTCTGATCAACAATACTTTTGGATTATCGAAGAAGGCATACAATTCTCTATTGTATCGTATTCTCCAGATCGAGTCTTCCCTCACAGGTCCGAGGATTTTTCTGAGGACATTTCTTTCAATGGTGTTAAATAATTTTTCGGACGCCTCAGTCAATGTCCACGTTGCTGCCACATCATAACACAGGTCTTATTATTGTTTTGTATAGCTTAAGCTTTGTTTTTCTATGCACATTTTTGTTTTTAATTTTTGGAAGTACCGAATAATACGTCGTATTTGCCGTCATTATTCCTCTTTTAATTTCGATGGGTTCGCTTCCATCCTTCGATATATTTGCCCTGAGATATAAACGTAGACTACTCGTTTTCTAGGTTGTAGGTCTCCAACTGTAATGTTTTGTCTGATTCGCGTGTTAGTTTGTGTCATGATTTTAGTTTTGTTTTCGTTAATACGTAGTCCAACTTCCCTTGCTACCGAATCAAGGTTTACAAATATTTCTTTGGCACTCTCCAGGGATCTTGCAAGTATATCTAATTCTCTTTTTACACGATAGATACGTTCCCAATAAAATCGTGTAAAAAAAGATATTATCTAAATGGAAAAATAGTAGATTGGTTCCACACCTAAAAAAGTAGCTTTAAAGTACAATAAACAATATTAAAAAATTCTTGTTAGAGTTCACTTGAGAATTTATTTTCCGTGCTTACACATTTTTATACATTAAATGTATTATAAAAAAAATTATGAATTGGATACAAGAAAATAATATCAAAAATTTATTAATATAAAAAAATAAAACTAATATTAACATAAGAAAATTTTATTCATTGTCACTTTTTGACAACAGACGCATACGTTTGCGTATAAAATCAATTATTAAAGATTGTTTTTGATTTCGTGATAATCCATTATAAAGTTCCTTGTAAGATGACATTAATAATTTTTTGCATTTAAAACAGGAAGATCCTCTTCGTCATTATCGCTCTTGTTCTCTTTCATGATAAGCCTCAAGGGTGAGGTCTATAATTCCATTTTCACTCAAGCTTTTATCAACTTATATTTCCTCTAGATCTGCAGATGATAGATCATCGAATCCGTCTCCACCAATTGTTTGTGCCATTGTGATTATGTCAGTAAATTCTTCGTTATTATGGATGACAGAGTCTTTGCTTTTGACACATTCTGGCCAAATAATTTTCCAACAAGAATTCAAGGTTGATGGCTTCAATTCAGCTAACGCTAGCCCAACTTGGTCAATGCAGTCCATAATTGAATTTTTTTCTCCATACATCAATGACTGTTAACTCCACATTATTATCTAGTTTGTCTAGCACGTATTGGAATGAACGTTTTATGTAGTACGTTTTAAATGGAGCAATTATTCCTTGGTCTAAGGGTTGCATTAAGGATGTAGTATTAGGCGGCAGAAAAAAAAATTAAATGAAAATTGGGATGAGCTTGACAACGAGCCAAATGTCAAGCAGCACAACGTGTCAAAAAAAAACAGATTACTAACCTTCAAGTTGCTTTAGTTTCTAATGCTTAAGCCCGAAACACAATGCACACGTTCCGTTCCGTCACGAAAAGTGAGGTTATGTGATCCGTAAAAGTTGAATTTAGGTGAACTCGTCCGATCCGTTTCGTTACGACCATTGTGTGCATTTACATGGCCAGCCCATAAGATCTACTTTGACAGCTGAACGTGACGGAACGGAACGTGAGCATTGTGTTTCAGGCTTTATGCTTTGAGATCAAAAATACCAAAAAATGTTAACTTTTTAACTCGTGTTTAATGAAATTCGTGTAAAATAATTCGTGCAAAAAGAGAATTAGGTGTATATTTATGTCGTCGGCATATGCTACTAGTCGTGTGGATTTGAAGCGTAATGTTCCCTTGGTGGCAACGGGAAGTTTCCGAACAACATATTCGAGTGTTAAATTGAAAAGCATTGGTGCCAGGCCATCACCTTGTTTAAGGGGTTACATCTAGCTGGCGGCCGGTAAAAATGCGTGTTTTTGTGATTTTTTTTTGAGAAAATGATTGCAGTTTTCGAACTGTTTTTTTTCATAGTGAAGGGTAGATCTTTGACTATGTTTCATAATTTTTTTATTGGAAAAAATTCACAAATGTAGCAGATATAATATATTTCCCGGACCACTGTTAAAAAAAAGCCTTCCGCGGTGAACACTGTAACTTCCACACCAATGATCTCAAATAAAAAACCAAATGAATCATTTTTTGTATCGTAGAATCTAGTTCTTAAACGAAGGATTTTATAAAAATATTCATTTTTGAAAAAATGGTCGGCAATCGAAAGTGAAAGTCCAATTTTCGGTGAAAAATTCACTTCATTTTTTTTGATATAAAAAAAATATGCATAGAAAAAAAAAATCCTTCGCTTAAGGACTGCCTTTTGATGTAAGAAAGAAGTGTGCAAAATTTCAATTAAATCGGTCCACTCGTTTTTGAGATATCGTGCTCACCGATTTTTAACCGCGGTCCAGGAAATTATATTATTATATCTGCTACATTTGTGAATTTTTTCCAATAAAAAAATTATGAAACATAGTCAAAGATCTACCCTTCACTATGAAAAAAAAAAACAGTTCGAAAACTGCAATCATTTTCCCAAAAAAAAATTCACAAAAACACCGCCAACTAGATGTAACCCCTTAAGCCTGTTGTCAGTTCTAAAGCTGGAAGTCAGATCATTTTCCACTCTGACTTGTGACAGAGAATCCGGTCATTGTCATTTTTGTAAGCCGAACCAGTTTCGGTGGAACTCCAAAATCTATCATTATTTTATACAGTACGGCGCTGTGGATACAACCTGTTTGAAGTCCACAAATATCTGGTGCACATCAATGTTATATTCCCCGCACTTTTCAAGCATTTGTCTCTCTGAGCATATTTAGTCCGTGGTCGATCACTCAACTCTGAATCCGCCCTGATATTCACCAATTACTTTGTCAGCAAAGGGCTTAATTCTCTTTTCTAAAATTTTTGTCAAGATCTTATAAGACGTACACAACAGGGATATTCCTTAGTAGTTTTCACAGCAGAGTTTGTCACATTTTTTATAAATTATAATATATGATACTCCTGCGCCAATCGGTACCTAGTAACTACGATGAATACAGACCTCTCCGTTATCCTTATGCAACTGTAAATTCCTTGATAAAATGTCCTTTGGAAAAATGTTTTAGTAATGGTTTTTGAATTTTAGAAATTGAACAGCAGTTGGTACTGTCGATAGGGATTGAACGAGAACCTTAGGAGTTAAACTGTGGATGGTCATTTGGACAAACTGGAGAAGACAAAGTTTCAAGTCAGCTGCGGCTTTGGCAAGCACGGTGTTGATTTTAGAGATAAATAAAAAATCGTTCTCTGTTCGGATCCAGAATTTTAGCCGCCAATTTAGTTGCTGGGTTTTATTGTCAGGAATTGCTTAGTGTCCAGTTCAAGCGGATCAGTCGGAACACTTTCGAGAGTGAATGCGAATTGCGACAGAACTCGTCCCTTCAGAATATATTTTCTGTTCTGTTTTGACGTCGAATCGGTCAGTGCTATTTTAGGCTGTGTAGTAAAGAGATCGGCAGGTTTCCTGGGGCGTATTTCAAGTATTTCTCGAACTTATCAATTTTCGGCTAAGCATGGTCGACACAAGTGGAGTTAACTGCACGAAGAACGAGTAATCAAGAAGCGAAAGTCATGGCCATGGGCGAGAACGCTAGGTTTGTAACAGAGTGGCGCTGTAACGTAGCTCCGACATTTCAGGACAACTCATTGTAGAAATGATTAAATAATTTGTTTTTCTATTTTCTACATTCTTATTTCCATGTGGTGGGAATTGAGCGGTAGGTACTGCTTTGCTTAGGGTCTTTAATGCTGGTATAAGACCGCTCTGGGTACCAACCGATAACTTCATCACAATTTGAAGAAAAAAAACCTTTCCTTGCTATATTTTGTTCCACAGATGATATCCATAATCAAAGGTCAAACTCCTGATTCCAGCGAGGAAGGTCTCCCTCTTCCTACGAAAAACCGGCAGTGCATTTATTAAATCGAGTTTGGGCTGCTCTGTTGAAGCGTAATAAGTTTACAACAATGCAATTCAAAATGAACTAATGAATAAGATTACCTAATTTAAAGTCTATAATTGGGTGGAGGTGAGTGCAAAATCATATTAAGATGGGATGGGGAGAGGTAGCACACAGTATAAGTAGTCGGTTGTGACAGCTGGCAGCAGACACTAGCCCATACCAACTGATAACATTTTTAAGTAAATAAATAAACAAACGACAGCCACTCGTGTTTTTAGACGAATTGGTAATGCTGTTTCGATTGATTTTTGTTGTGCCATTGCCCAGATTTTGTTTTATTTACAAACTAATGTCATCAAAGCTATAGCGCCCCAAAAACGTCCCTACGGAACACATGCACGGATTTCTCTCGTGCTTAGCTCAATATCTCAAGGTAGTTTCGCTACAACCATCTAAGCAAACATCCAGATAAATAAACTCACCGATTCCAATCTCGACTCCTCGAATAATTACCACGATTTCCGCGGTTTCGAAATGCGTTGTTTTTGTTCGGTCGCGGCCTGTAAAAGTCTTTCTGGTTGCCTCCTCTTCGGTGAGGATTTTCGCTCATTTTTCGATTGTTACGCGACCAACACCGAAACAATTTCACTCATCGGTTGCCGTTGTCGACACAAACGAACCAAACTAACGTTTTCACTTTATTTCACAAAATATCCGTCACGAAATTGACCGGAAAAGTTCTTCATTTATCGAAAAATCACGATCTTAACGCGACTCGAAACACTTTGACATATGATAGCTAAATACGCTTGAAGTTGGCTGCACAATCGATCCGATGAATGGGGATGAATACGAGCCGGCGTCATGTACACTGTTAAGAGTTCCATGAACTCGTATGAACTGTGGAATGGTTTTTTTCCGAATGGAATAAATATATTTTACTATTTTTTATTTAACTATTTTACTTAACTTTAATAATAAAGTATTGTCATCGACCAGAAAAATAAAAAAAAAAAATGTTCTTCCCTGAAATGTTGTATTTTCACGTTTTAGGTCTAATAGACCTAAAAAAAAAGTAAAACAAAAAATGTCCGTCTGTCCACCATAGACGCCGTACGCTATTCGTCTTCGTCGTATGCAAAACTGTGTGAAGGTGCGTAGCTCACAAACCCCTTGAGATATTAAGTTGAAATTTGTATGATGGCTAGAATGGGTCAACCCCTACGACCCTTTGGAGGGTTGGGGCTGTTTAGGGTGAGAAGGGTGGAGCGTTTTAGGCGAAAAAACTTTTTTTTAATGGGTGCGGGTGAAAAAACTATTTTTAATTTCTCGCAAGCCGCAAAGGATAGAAAGCTAAAAATTGAAAACTGTATAGAAGTACCACAGAGACATCCCAGAAAAACAAAATTCTTGATAGGAGTAGCATCTACACAATCTCTATCTACCATTTTTTTGCACGTGGGAGGGGGGGAGGGGTGGTGGTTTTTTTCATATCTCAGACACGGCTTATGCTAGAAAGTTGAAACTTTGTGTCTATGCCAACAATCTGGGGTCAACTTTCTTATTTTATGGTTTGAAGTCCGAAACGTAGGGTAAGGTTGGTCAAAGTGAGCCCCCTAAGGTTTATACCGAGATTCTGTAAAATAGGTCATAGATATAAAATACTTTTCATGCAAAATCGATAGCTTAGGATGTTAGCATAGTCATGTATTCGTGAAATTAAATTATTGCTGCTGACAAAAGATATCTATTCCTTTCTATACATATTTCAAAGTGCCCAATTTGCCCCACTAAAGTGAGCGCTTCCAAGGGTATAGTATAATTTTAGCCAAAACTGGAGCGAAAGAAAAAAAAAGTCCTCACTTCCCACTGAAAATGGGCCAATGAGGGGGGGGAGGTTTAAGCCCCCACGTGCGCACGGGCCTGGTCCCAAACAATTCTCACTCGTCAAAAATTTTTTTTTAATACAATTACTAAACACTGATATTTACATCAAAGGGTGCTAAAATCGTAATAAGAGAAAAATTCAAGGAATTGTAATTAAAGTGGATTTTGTTTCAGCTTCATAAATTGACCATAATGCACTATTCTGGTCAATTTATGAATCTTTATTTTTCCTAAAAATTGCGCTATTGCAAACTAGACTTTTTTAAGGGGGCCCACTTTACCTTGATAGCCAACTTTGCCCCACTCTTCACTATTGGTTAAAATGCCTTTTTTTTATTTCTCGAAAACCGTAATGGATAGAAGGCTATAAATGGACGAGTATATGGGGCACTACAGAGTCACTATAGGAGAAGAAAAGTACGGGGTGGGGGTGGTTTATACCAGAAATTTGGAACTTTGTACGTATGTAGGTACAAGTATAATTAAAGCGAAAAACAGTTTATACAGTGGAGTGGAGTGAAATGTCCGTCAAAAGTGGGGTTTTCCACATTTGCACGAATTTCGTTATATTTATCTCTTAGTATGTCTAGTTATCAAATCAATTTTTCTTCTGCAGACATTTTGTTTCAGATTTCACAAAATTTTTCCAAAGTTATAGCCAACCCCTAAGTGAATGTAAATTAGTGTGTACATTTTAACGAATTCCGATACATTTCGTAGGTCTAATAAGACATCCAATTCACTTTCACACGTAAAGGCTTTAAGGATTTAAGTATTTTTCGATATTAAACCCACTGGGGATGCACGGTATTGTGCACGCTTTAATGAATTCCGAAAAATTTTTAAGGGTCAATGAGTTCAAAATCCCTTTTACTTCACTGTGTCTAATACATAATAATTTAAAAACTAATATCAGGAGTTTGCGATATTCAACCTCCATGAGGGTTTAAAATTAATGTGTACCTACCTACTTTTTTACGAATTCTGGCATATCACGTATAGGTCTGAAGATATATCATTTTTTTTACTTTAACAGGCTTTCTATACAATTGCCTAAAAATCAGTTTAAGAATTTCTATTCAATCCCTAAAGGGCTATATCGATTTTTTATACCCTATGTATTGAAATAGAAAAAAAATACGTAAATAAATAAAAAAAAATGTGCCAACAGACGGAGCCCAATTTCAAAATTTTTTGGGTAAAAGTCATGAATGCGATTAATCCTTAAAATCCGCCATGACAACTTAATGAATAACCAGGAGGCTATTTGGCACGTTAGTGTTTAGTTTGTCAGTCGCATAGTAACCTACACCACATCTCAGCTTTAAACGCGTTCCGGACTTCCACCTCAAAAATTATACAGAGACTCATAGACTGTTTGAAAATTTTTTAGGGTGCAACTAAACGACTTGAGACTCCCGTCAGTAAGTAATAATAATAAGTATGTTAAAGCTTTCTCAAAAATGATATCCAAGTCCTCTTTGAAAATTCATATCTCTGTTAGTTTTTATCATAGAAAAAGAAAATAGGACTTATTTTAAAGGTTGTCGCAAAATAAGAAAAATACCAATAAAATTTATCCTGAAAATTATTTTCCAAGGATAACGATTTTGTCCTTTATCCTTGAATATCTCAAAAAGTACATTTTTCATTTTCTTCATTTTTTTATATTTTGTGAATTATACTGTTTTTCAAAACATATCAAAAACTCAACTTAGGGTCTCAATGGGATCGGGGTAAAAAAAATCGAAGAACATCAGTGCGTGCTTCTCAATTTACTTTATTGAAAAAGGGTCATTCTATCAAGAATCGCCAAAAGCATCGCCGATTCTTTTGAAAATGTATGTACTTGAAGAATTAGTGAAAAGAAAAATATGATTTCAATTTTTTGTTTCTATCTCATTTTTTTAGTAGTTATAGTATGTTAAAGATTTCGTATAAAAGGTGGCCAAGTCTTTTTTGAAAATTACATATCTCTGGTAATTTTTATCCTAAAATAATAAAGTATGACTTATTTTAAAGATTTTTATTTAAAAACTGCTGTCATATAAAAAAATATGAATAAAAATTATCCTTGAAAGTTTTTTATAAGGTATAAGGATTTTGTCCTTTATCCTTGAACATCTGAAAATGCGTATTATTTTATTTTCTTATATTTTGTAGGTTGTACTGTTTTTCAAAACATATTAAAAAATTAGCTTGTGATCGGGGTCAAAATAATCGAAGAACATCTGTACTTATGTTATAATTGTAAATTTTCTATAACATAATTGTGAATTGAGATGTTCTTCAATATATTATATTTTTTTCACTAATTCTTCGAGTATATAAATTTTCAAAAGAATCGGCGATGGTAAGGTTACCCTTTTGGCGATTCTTGATGAAATGACAATTTTTCTATAAAGTAAATTGAGAAGCATTGATATTCTTCGATTTTTTTTTACCCCGATCCCATTAAGATTCCAAGTTCATTTTTTGATATGTTTTGAAAAATAGTAAAATACACAAAATGTAAAAAAATAAAAGAAAAAAAAAAATTGGCATTTTAAGATATTCAAGGATAAAGGACAAAATCGTTTTCCTTGGAAAACAATTTTAAGGATAAATTTTATTGGTATTTTTCTTATTTGGCGACAATCTTCCCCTTTAAAATAAGTTCTATTTTATTATTCTATGATAAAAACTAACAGAGATATGAATTTGCTAAGAGGACTTGGACACCATTTTTGCGAAAACTTTACCATACTATAACTAACAAACTAATTCCACTAATTCATCAAGTACACAAATTTTCAAAAGATTCGGCAATGGTAAGGTCACAACTTTTGCGATTCTTGATGGAATGACCCCCTTAAAGACCATGCATTCTATTCTTTATGTGGAACAGCCAATTTCTAGTACTTGTATATTAATAAAATTCCATTTTATGGTATGTCATTGCACAAAATTTCTTAGTAATTCTGCTTTGTTTCAGTGCTCCTAAACGGTCTATGTCCCTGTAAACTATCCACCCACACTTACGCCATTTCGGACAATCCTTCGAGGTACACTATTTCCATTTAGTGAATTCAAATAAATCCAAAATACTAAACGGCTGAAAAGTGTAAAAACCGGTCAGTACTTGGTAATAAATTAATATAACAATGGCTTTATTATGCCTAAAAGGGACAATGTCCCGAAGACGTAATGTCAGCAAGACATTTCCTTCTTTCATAGATTTTATCGCCTTCGGTCCATTCAGCCTTGAGGCGTAGTATGACGTTAACATATTTTACAGAAACCGGTCAGCCACGGTCGGAAGTTGTAAGGACATCAAGAGGGACGAGTCACATATTCGATATCTCGTCCTTTCACTTATTAGTTTCAACGAATTCAATGAAATTTCAGTCCCAGCTCCACCCTCATCCCCCAGGTAAGACTAGCTGGTGTTTAACTTCTAGGGCAAGAAAGTTAATTGAGTCTGAAAACTTTGAGCATCTTCGCAGTTCCATCAACATCAGATCGACTGCGGTAATCAACCAAAAACAGTAAAAGAGACAAATGTTTCGACACCCTCATCCCCTAGCGTTAAGACCACAAAAGCGTCTATCGTCGTCAGCGATTTCTTCTTTCTTTTCGGTAAATTGCCTTGTTTTTCTCGAAATGGGGGCGTTTATCGCCAGTGTTTCTTACAAGCGAACCTTGAGCGGTCAACGTTAAATGGGTTTTTCCCTACTTTACTTGAGGGTAGATTTAGCAGAATAAGCAGATAAGCTTCTGTTTTGGAGGTGCCCATGTCCATGGATAGAGCACATTTGACCAGCCAGCACACGCCACACCAGCTCATGAGCGTAAAAACCAATTTTCCGGCGATGATAGAATCTTTTCACATTATGCAGACGAAATTTATCGTTTCGAATAAATTCACTGGGCTTTTTCGATAGATGGGGAGCTTTGTGTAACGGAATTTGGATACCGAAACCAATTTAATGTTTCGTCATAATTGTGTTGTCCTTTCTAGCGTTGAAATTCAGAATAAGGTTTTCCAATTGGCTGCAAGGGTATGTTAGAAGTTATTAATTTTAAAAAGATTCGCTTTCGAAAAGACTTGATAGTATGGACGTTAGGCATGGTATGGTCTAATTTTTGAAGATCATCCCATTCGAGCCGTTCAATTTCATTGAAAATAAATCTGACTTTTTGATTTTTCGATATTCAATGGAGCTAACTGAATCAAAAAATGTTTGTATATTAATAAAATATCCTTTCACGTTGGATTTACGTGAAAAGAATTCCAACATGTTTCACAAAACGAATCTTTCTGGTATCGATACAAAATCTGTAAATCAAACAAAATCTACCCCCGAAAAAAAAGGAGTCCTTTTATCGCCTGTCCAGCCACCGTCCAGCAGATGTGCATTATGGGCGATATTTGCAAATTGAGTATCCATCGATTTGTGTACACTTTCGATTGGGAGTCAAAGCCGGGGAAACGATGAAAAAAAAATCCCGAGGAATTGTTTTCGTCCTGGAGGGAGGACATATGGTACGAAAAAGGTCTGGTAATTCATACGTATGATCAAATGAACTCTTGTCCTTAAGCAAACATAAACTTTTATGATTGATAGGTTACGTATAAATTGATTGACGTATAAATATTTTGCATTAATTCTTATCTTTTTATGTGAAGCAATTTTCATTTCAGCCTTTTTGAACAACATTGTCTGTCCGGTCGGCTATAAATTAACACCGAATTGTTTGCCTGTTAGGTACAATTTCCTTACAAGATAAATTCATTAATCTAAAAAGCTTCAAGCTAGGACACGAGTAGCTACACTTATACAGAATACATGTATCTTCACATTTGTTTTACTCATTCGACCAATTTACTTCCCTTTTTCGTTTAGCAAATGGTCATTTCAAAGTTTATGGCTTTGTTTTTGTTCGTTTCAAATGTCTTGTGTTTTTTTGGCGACCGGGATTTTATCAAACAGTGTGCATAGCTTTTAGATAGTTGTAATTAAAATCCGTTGAAAGTCAGGTTTTAGATAAAGTCACTTCAACTAGGTACATTTTATATTAAAAATAAAAGATATAAGACGAATCCTAGACTCTTACTCATCTTACTTTTGTACTTGAGGATATTTTAATTTTTGCTCAATTGGTGAAATATTAATAACACAAATTACTAGCCAACCATAGATTAAAATTGAGCGAAATAAAAAAATTAAAGAATTAAATTGTTCTGAATGGTACCATACACAGTATCGGATATACTAGTTATTGCGCGATGCGTCACATGCAGTATAAAGGCAGCAATCAAATTTAAGGATACAATTATTTAAGCGCTAAAGGCGAAAGTCAACAATTGTTTATAATAAAACGATCACAAAATTATTGGTAAAAAACGCAAACAAAATTTTATACCTTAGGAACTCTTTCGGAAAATTTAAAATTTTTGAAAAAATAAGTTGTAGTATTTTTAACGTATGTAAAATTTCAGATTACTTGCATTTTTTCAATTCTTAAATCTTTTGTGTTGGACTCTCCGAAGGATATTGTAAAATATTAACTTTTCCACTCGTACTCGTTTTATACTGAGTTCCGGCAAGACAAGTATATAGTTTCTTGAAGGAGTGCGAAGAGACGGACAAACGGGCCGACTTACAGACGGATAGAGGGTTAGACGGATAGAGGGTAAGGCGGATAGATGAACAGACAGATAGACGAATAGACGGATAGAGAGATAGACAGACGAACATGCGGATAGACGAACAGACAGACAGACGAACAGACAGACAGACGAACAGGCTGTATGACGCACAAACAAATAGATGAGCAGACGGACACACGGATAGACAGATAGAAGAACAGACGGACAAATGAACAGGCAGACAGACGGACAAGCAGACAAACGGAAAGACGGACAAAAAAATGGTTGGATGGAGGTATAGTCGGGCAATTCAGTGCATTGCACAGTGTCCCCAAGTTCATAACACACCAGCTTTCTCGTTGAAAATTAGTTAACTATTTATTATCTGGACATCCAGATAAAAACTAATACTAAATACATTTTTAAGGCTTAATTTCACACTATTTATAAATTTCTTAAGCATTTGTTTCTTACGGTCGTTTTCTCTAAGTTGGTATATGCTAAAAAATTTAACAATTCCTTGAATTTTGAAATCAATCTCTCGAATTTCAAAGCAAATACAAGCAAGCGCGTTGCGTTGTACCATATGAACATTGTGTACCGAAGCCCTGTATAAACGAATGCAACGCCACTGGCATTCCACCTCCATTGGCACGTTAAATGCGATTTTGTTGATTTATGACGGTTTTCTTACCAATATTTCACGTTAATGGCAACAAAAAACAAAATAAAATTACACCACTTTATTAGCTGGTATGTAAACTAGGTCATCAATAGAGAAAAAATTCATAACTGTTTTTGGAAAAAATGCTATTAGAACAACAACCCTTGAACATTTTTTAAAATGCGTAAATTCGAGTTTTTTAAATGCATATTTCCTATTTCTTGAATAATTAACATGTCATTTTCATTAATATAATGATAGAAAAAATCTTTAAGAAGGTCCTCCATAAATCAAATTATAAAAATTTTCATTTTTGTTAATAATATAGGTGATGAAGTCAAACTGAAACAATTTTTCACGATTTTCATTGGATAAATTACATAAAAAAACCGCATTTCATTGAAAAGTATCATAGATAGTATAATTAATTGGTTTTTCTAGACCATAAATCTATGCAAAATTATTGATTATCGTAAGTAGCATCAATAATACCCTATCTCCCAGAAGAGGTCATACAGGAACTACAAAAAGTTGTGGTTCTCAAGTTCGTATATCGCTGTACCAACTTATAATGTAAGTTATTTTTCGTCCAACATTTATTGATTTTTTTTAATAACGAGTAAAGTTTGATAAAGAACTCTGTAGAGTCCGAAACGTCACGCAAAATAAATTAAACAATATTAAATCCGGAAAACTTGTATTTTCAATACTTACCAATTTTGTTCTTTAATATCTTTCCCTATTTCGTAGTCACCTTTTGGTCAAGAATAAAAAATTTGTTCCTAAAAAGTTCTTTCCATTGTTTTTCTTGTGCAATTTGTTCTTTTAACACTGTCCCTTCGAAAAAGTGTTTTCGCTAAAATAAACAACTTTCTCATTTCAATTAAAGCCAAAAGGTGTCTACTTTTTTCCTACCCATTGTTTATTTTTTTTTTAAACCCCTGAAATACCTTTTACCCATGCCGATGTTCTCTTTTATTTCGGCTCTTTTATCAAAAGAAAATCGTAAATCGTTGTTTAAGGGTTTTTGGTTGAAAAAAAAGAGTTTTAAACCAATAACTCGAGAGATGAATTTGAACTAAAAGTATACGTTAAAAACATTTGTATAGTTACGGTAGAATGATAATTATTTATTTTTAAGAAATTTAGATACTTTTAATTCTACTATATTCTTCTGGATTGATTGCCTAACAAGCTCACATTAAACTACCGAGGCTACTCGCACTATACCTTTTCGATAATATCTCATCAGAGGATCTTAGCTACTAAGTGAAGATACTTCCATTATATTATTTTTATGGCCACAATTGCATTTAAATTTTAATCACAAGGAACTTGTATTGAATGAATTTTAAGAAGGAAAGATCTTAAGAGGTGGCAATCAATTTTTTTCGATAATGTACGAAACCGTTAAGGACAAAACCGAAAATACTAAAATCTCTATATTTTATTCCATTTATCTTAGACCGATTAGCCACTTACGAAAGCAATTCCTACCGCTACACAAGGAGTAGCATATGGGCTATGTTGTAATAAAATTATTGCTCCCTCAAAGTTCGGAGGTAGCTATACAAAAGGATAAAGCATAAAGAACATTCTTGTTTCGGGTTAAGGGGGCAATAAAATTTTACTTTAGACGAAATGTCTTGGAAAATTTCAGCTCAACGCTATGAAGCCGTTTATTATAAAGCTGTTGGAGAAATTAATTATTCATAACGCTTCGTTAACGTCTTTAGAATGAACCATGTGTGACGGTATTACCTATCCTGAACATATGCAACTATAGAAGTATAACTATTCCAGCAGTTTGTTTGGGACAAGGTATTGTTACCCTAAACGTTAAATCAGAATAAGAAGGACAAGAGTTGCACTAAATGTTTGAGTTCTGTTCCACATAGAAACTATTTAATTGTTGTGGGTCAATTGTTGAATAGAAGGATGGCATTTCAAAAATTGAAAAATATTCTGTTTTTCCGTGTAAACCTTAAATTTGCCCTACAGTCTAGCTTATGAGATCAAAATATTTTACATACGTACTTTCTACCAAATTAAACTAAACTCGAATGACGAATGCTATCATACATATGTAAAACCATTATTAAAAATTAGCCGCAAATATTTGGCAGCTTGCAAATCTTAGTTGAAGATACAGTAGAGGTTAATTCATATTATTCCTTAACTTTAAATTATTTAAAGCTGGAAAAATTATTTTAAAGCTGCAGGCCCGTGTGCAGGATGGTATGAAGGAGGGGGGGGGGGGCTCATAATAAATTATCAAGTTCCCACCATAGTAAATGTGATGACCTAAAAAAAAGGTTTTCACTTCCCAATGAAAATAGGCCATTGGGGGAGGGGGGAGGTTTGAACCCCCCCCCTCCCCCCTGTGCGCACGGGCCTGTAAAGCTGTTTACTATTTTTACTTAATTTTCGTGTATTTATTTATTTTTATAAATCATTTGATTAATATGAAATCATTTTGATAAATAAATTGAAATTATTTTTATGAACATTAAATTAAAATTATACAAATATAAATTGTCTTAAATTGATACTAGTCTTATTTATTATAATCTCTGTTATTAATTAATTAGTTAAATTATCTGATGAAATTTGTTAGATAATTTTATTAATTTATACCTTAAAGATATTTTGATTTGTTAGGTTCCTTTTTAAACAAATCGAAGTTATCGGGACAAAATTTTTAACGTTTTCAATTTGTAAGCAAAATACCTACTGTATTATTGTAATAGTGAAGTAACAACAATTTAATTTAAGAAAAGAAAAGCATGAACAAACAATAAAAATAATACTAATTAATACTAAAAAATTTATAAAATTTAAATATGTGATATAAAATGCAGTATTAATTTCGATACCTTAAAACATTAATTAATTAATTGAACCACCTTAAATAATAGAAAAAAATGTTTACTTGATAAATGTATGTAGATATTAATTCAATAATTAAGATGTAAAAGTTGTATTTTTCACGGTTTTCGGTATTAATTTATCAATATAGCCGTTTCCACGGCGATAGTTTTGTACGATAGTACTTTCGCGAAAGTATAGCACGATAGTGTGAAACAGTAAAATTAGACATGTCGCTTGTCTAATTTATCTTTTTATACCAATTGTCCTTACCTTTGAATACAGGAATATTTTTTGCAATTAGCAACACGTATTCACAATATCGAAATTATTAAATATTTTTATGTATTTAAATTATTTTTTTAACGTCAAATGTCAATGTCAAGATAATATTATCGCGATATTTCTATCAACTATCTCGTCAAGCATGATAGTGCGATAGTGCTATTATGACACCGAGAAAGTAACTATCGAGAAGTTTACATTGCGCCTAGGTCGAAGTCAGTCAAATAACTAGTTCTATTGACAGTGGCGCAACACTCATTTACCACTCATTTGAACGACGCTCTTCTTCCTATTTCTCCACTAACCAACAAGCGCTACTGAACTGAGTAGCGAAAGGTTATTAAACCCACACCCACCAGCACAATAGAACGACTAACTGACTAGTGAGTGATAACTGAGCGGATGGTTAAAAATGAGTAAACAGTTCGATTGAAGAAGTGGTGACTACTGAACGCCTATGGTTAGAGAAGAGATAAGATAAAATGAACAGTTCAATTCACGTACTTCACTGAACTAACTCTTTAAAGTGAATGACCAGCTGAGAAGGACTTGACTCAAATGAACTGTTTTGCCTCTCTTTTTACTGTATTCGCATCTCACACAAGAAAAATATTCAAATATGTTTAAAAACAAAATAAATTAATAAATTATAACTTTACTAAAACGAAGATTTGTCTTAATCGAAATTCAATATCTTCAATATGTCTTCTGTCTAATTTAATGAAAATTTCATTCAAAAATACTGCTAGTCTTAATTTGAATTTCTCCGCTAAGTACAACAACAGCATAAAAGGATTCTCCATTCGAAAATTCGCCTAAAGTATCATAAAGTTTTCCGCTTATTTTCGACAAACAGCGCAAAGTCGTCCAACAAGGACGGCATAATGATGTAGTGGCGCCCACAAACAAAACAAAAAGCAAACAGAAATTACACTTCCATGTACCCCAGGGGGAAAGCAATTTTTAATTGTTTAACAGCCAACTTACATAAACAACGAAATGAAATTACTCCTGATCTCCGTTTTATACGTGGAACGAAAAGATAGGGTTGATGTGGCACATTTTAAGAGGGCGGTTCGGGAATAACCCAAGACCGTCCTTTCTATAGCGAAAGCCAAGTCTATCTTCGACATATCCATATCCAGACGGTCGTAGTCGAAAGCAATGATTCATGTAGAAGTTTAGCGTGCGAGGTACTGGAATGGAAGCAGTTCGAGGGGATGAAAATTGAGATTTCGGGTTAAAATTTACGTCATTTAAAGGTGAAGTGGTGTAATTGTATCTAGTTTGTAAGATATCAGATTTGATGTATGGAATCTACTTAGTTGCCTTTACTGACTTCCATCTAAATACGTACCGAAAATATTATACAACTTCAAGCTTCACTGACTTATATTGATGAACGTCTTTCTTCAAATTTATTCCATCAACTTGATGCACAATGCATTATCTGGATGTAAAGAGGTTCACATTATTTGGTAAAGCTATTCGTCCAAATGAGGAAGCTAGAATCATCAACGCGGTTGTGAAGAATTTCGTAAATGCCTTGCTGATTGAGTAACAATTTAATCATCTTTTGAACATCATATTCCAGATTTTTACTATGCAAATTGTATTCAAGCTTTCTTCTTTTAACCAGAAAAGAACATGTCTCGATCACTTATCCAATGCTATAATCATAACAAATTTAATACGTTATTTGTCAAACATTGAGAGATGTGCTTCTTCTTCTGTGAATGTGGCAGACCAGAAACCTTGTTGAGGGACCAAGTGAACGAACCGCTGGTTTTCTTCTCAAATTGAACATGTTTTCATTAGTTCAGTGATAATATGAAGTACCTATTTGATTCTATAGTATAGCGGTATAACGAGATGGCATACGAAAGTGAGTTCTACATGGAAGTATTTGTAAAGCGATTTGGGTTGGTAGCTGCGATCAAGCAGTAATCAAGTAGTAGGTTTATAAAAAAGAAGTGTAGAAGGAGTGTAGAAATTTCACTTATGTATTAGTCAATTTTTTCTTGAAAAGTCACGAAGAGCGAAAGGTATATGATAACACTTGAACAATGAGGCTGTCATATGACCGCAGTCACGATCATATAGCCAATGTCAGTCATACAGAAAAACACAACAAATGAAAACTTCTTCAATAATTCTTAATATTTAACCACCGACTACTACCAATTGAATTCACCCAAATTATAAAGTCCATTAGCACCCGTACAAAGACTTAAACCCTCAAAATTGAAAGACAGAGGAGCAGAGATAAAAAAAAACTTTTATTATAATCCTTGCATTGATAATAAAATAACGGCTGAGGTATATCCACATACGCCAGCATTTTAGCAAGATAAATGTTTGCCTTCCATATGCCTTTTCCCAAGTTCCAAGTACTTTTCTCGCAACGGACACGAAGAAAACAAACACAATCCTTTTTCAATTAAAGGCAAATACATTCTTGTCTGTTCATTGTTTATTTAGGTCTTAAAATCACTTTCGTTTTGGAGCCTTTGGGGCCAAAATATTACGTGTTTGTTAAAAACATTTTTTACTTGGAAAAAGAGTAAAACAAGACCGAAATGAGAGCATAAATTATAGTACCTATGTGTTGGAATTTAGATCAAAATGAGGAATATATAAAAAGCAGAAGTATAATTTTATAAGAAAATTTAATCAAAAGTCAGGTATCTACATATGTATATTATAGTACTACATATTTGAATATGGTTCAAAGTCTTAACATCAGAAATCGGTTATATAAAAATTCCGTTTTATCTAAAAAAATGTTGTGTTTTAAAAATCAAATGTTTAAAATCTCGCGATTTACAATATCCTGTTAATATTGCCTTAATCTCATTAAATTCAAATTACTTTACAACAAATTAAATAATTTATTAGATATTTTTCACTAAAAAATTTCATTCGAGATATTTTTAAAAGAAATCTGCCAGTAGCCTTGGTGAAACTTTATTATTTTCTCAACAAAATTCGGGAACCGATTAAAATGAGGCAAATAATGTTACAAAATCTCTTCTGTTTATTCTTTAGTTACCTACACCAGATCTCAGAGCTCCATTCGCTCTGGTGAATTTTTTATATTTACTAACAATATCATTTTTTCTAATAGAAGATTTAATAGAATTTGATTTCATTAAACCTAAAAGTTTTTCAGAATTCGTAAAAACTTTAACAACACAACAAAGAGCAAAGACATATATCGGAATTCGTTAAAATGTACGCAATCATTTAACACTTAACTGTGGTTTGGCTATCGAAAAATTTGGAAAAACTTTTTTATTCGTTTATCAAGAGTATATAAAGAGCTCGCAGAAGTAAAATTAATTTGATAACTCGACATGTCAAAACGATATAACGAAATTCGTGAAAACGTAGATGAAAAAATAATTTTCGTGAAAATTTGTATTCCGTACTCCAATTAAAATATGAACTTTTTTTGCTTTAATTACTAATTAATTTTCACAATTAAAATATTGATTTTTGAGATATTCAAAGATTCCTATATATTCCTATTCCTAATATTGTATGCTAATGATTTCGTGAACATGGTGTCCTATTCAAAACTCATATCTCCGTTAGCTTTTATCGTAGAATAATGAATTAAAATTTACTTTAAAGGGAAAGATTACTGCAATATAAAACAAATACAAATAAAAATTATCCTTTCAAATTTCTTCCTTTATCAGGCCTATTCAGGACCGAGTCACAAGTCACAAAGTAGGTGAAAAGTCTAAATTAATTCAAAATTCTTACAAAATTGTGACCTACTCAATGTTTCAAATAAATACAAAAATACAAAAATAGAAGAAAATTAAAAATCTCATGTTTCGCTAAGCCTTATTCCACCAACTTATAGTGGTAAATAATAATAAATACCTATATGTACCATATACAGTAGAATCTATCTATTTGATTTCCTTACTTTTGGCTGGGATAATGTACAATATACCATACACCTCACTAAGTGAATAAGTCCACCGGACAAAAAAAGTCAATTTTAATAAAGTCAATAGATTGATTAAACAATGTAAACTTATATTTGGCAATATATTAAACTGAACTGTTTAAAAAGTATCATCGTGGTAGTCTATTCTTGATGGAGTGACCCATTTCATCATGTTAAAATGTTACTAAAATATGGGTTTTATTTTTTAAAACTATAAAATAACTTTAAAAAAAATTGTTCATCGAAATTGTACATCAAAATCGATACATTTGTTTTCTATCGAATTAAGGAACATTTGTATCCAAAATTTAAAAAAAATTAATAGACCATAGTGACACTATCAAACATTCCGCATATTATGAATTATAAAGTGACTATTTAAAAAAAATGACTCATCTTTTTATAACTACGAGTATTATAATTGCCATACTACGTTACGTGACGTCAATAGTAGGCGTAGCAATAGACGAAGCTGACTATTGGAATAGATTCTTAAAATATTAATTATCCTTGAAACTTTTATAGATTACACTTTCAACAATTTTGTTCACAGCACCATACACGAAAATCAATGGAAGCTAACCGATACACATTTGAATATTCCTGTAATTTGGTTTAATTTATGGTATTTTTATTACGTGCTCAAAATATCGAATAATGATATTATAAGTACAAGGATTGCCATAAAATTTATTTCGATTACATAGCATCGGGAAACTCTTTTTATTTACGATTATCTTCGATAATTTATGAAACACTTTGGATCTCACACTTTTGCAGACAATGCGCCGCTTACAGCGTACATTCGTCTAGATTTTATAGCATTTTGAATTTTTCATAAATATGAGCAGAGAAATAATTCTGCAATTTTTATGCGTAACACGACCAAGTGATGTAAATTAAGTGCCACCGGAAACTCAATCTATTTCGAACCCTATATTATTTTTGGTTAGAAGTTATGGGGATATCTTTAAGGTGAATAGATGAAAATACTGTTGGTACGTTTACTTATCAATGTCTTGAGTATTGATTGGAAAGAATCATGTAGAAAAATCTGCCAACAGTCTGGGCGCAACTGTATTATTTTTCCGGCAGAAGTTCAGAACGCGTTCAATTCGGGGATGCGGTGTATGTAACTATGTGACTGAAAACCTAACAAAAAGTTCGGGAAGCGGTTAGAAAAGGGTGTAACATATGAATTAAATAATTGGGTCATATTCCGGGATGCGGTCTAGAGGTTGAAAAAAACAAAACTTAAAAATAGGTGATTATTAAACAAACCTGGGGAAGTGAAAAGATATTCGATATCTGATCAGACCTGAGAAACATGGTGGAATTCATGAAAAAGTATACAACCAACTTAAACCCTCTAAGGGGTCGAATTTCGAAAAATCTTGAAAACTCATTCTAGGTATTCACATGAAGAATTCGTAGAATAAAAATGAATTCAATATATCGAAAGACCTAGTAGATATGACGAAAATCGTGAAAATATATGCATTTTATATTAACCGGTATTTTTTTTTGCCCCCCCTTCTGAACGCCAATGAGTATTTGAATTTTTTTTATTAGAATTACTTTTCTAGTTAATTTACATATATGTACCGAATTTCAACTTCCTAGCATAAGCCGTTCTGAAGTTAGGGAAAACACCCCCCACCACCGTACCATACCACCCCTAAAAAAAAATGTATTTTTCCACCATGCCACTACTATAGCTCTAGCTTAATACCAAGTTTCAGCTTCCTATCATTAAAGATTCTTAAGATATAAGCATCGGAACTTTTTCTTTCTCACCCTTCCCCACCCTCACCCTTTACACCCACACCCCCAAACTTTTTTTCCCTACTAGGGTTCTATTAGGCCTACTTCTGGTAAAAATTTGAAACATCCATCTAACACTGTTATTGAGATATGAATCGTGTTATTTTTGAAAAATTCTAATCCCTCCCACTTCCGTGCTCCTTCACCCCCTTCAAATATTTTACTTTAAACAACCTTTATTTATCAATCTTTATAATAAAACCGAATTTTGTTTTTCTGGTCCAATTAGTTTGTGAGATATCGTAATCTAAGGTTTTTCACCCCCCACCCCCGTACGCCACTACCCCCACCCAAAAATTTTGTTTCAATCTACTGTCCTAGTATAACTACAGATATTTGTTAAGTTTTAATTGCTTGCTATTAATGGTTTAGGAGATATGGATTTTAGAATTTGTCGATCTCGGCATTTTTGCGTTTCGGATGCATTATTTCCCCCTCCACTCCCACACTCCTTCACCCATATCTGTTTTTTTTTTTGCAAATGGGTCCATTATCAAAGCTCTATAGAAATTCTAAGTTTCAGCCTCCTAACACAAGCGGTTCCTGAGATCTAGAAACCTAAATTTTTCGTCTAAAACGCTTACCCCGCCTTCCCCCTTACATCTCCACCCCTGAAAATAATGTCAATTCAAGGGGTCCACCAAGTCTATTCTTAGAAAAAATTTTAATTTAATAGCTCCACTGGTTTGAGAGCTACGAGCCTTCAAAGATTTTGGGGCGGTCGACGTACGGCGTACGGCGTACGGCGTACGGGGTACGGCGTACAGACGGAGTGAAAATTTTTATTGCTTTTTTCGCGTCTACTAGTCATGAAACGTGGAAAAAAAAATTTTGAGGGCAGCAAATTTTTTTTTTTTAAAAATCGATAACAATACTGTATTATTAATAATACAGTAAAAATTGTACTTCATCGTAGAAATGATTACGTACAAGGTTTCCGGGAGTAAATTGTATTTTATTACAATTATTATTGGTATAATACTCATTTTGAAGATTAATTTACGAGAATCGAGCTTATTGTATGTATTTATCTTGTAATCAATAAGTGAACCAACAGTCAACGAATACAATCAAAGTTCGATTGGCTGATTTTGCATCAAAACCAAAGTAAGGACTACATGCGAATCGCTAACGATTCATCCAGTCGTAGTTGCAGTATCAGTACGTTTACCTGCGACTCTTCAGTGAATTATTGATCGTTCTTTTCCGATATTCATAAGTGAATGATAAGGTGCCATACGTAAGTTAATCATATTACACATGTAGCTCATATATGAAGCCTGTCGATACCCTGCTTTTGTCCTTGATCGTTCATATTTGATTTCCATAAGAGGTGAATCGTAAATGAATCTTATAGGTGCCTGGTATGTGAAACCTCTCGGTACTCTGCTTTTCTCTAAAACAACATAGAGGTTTTCGATACTACGGTTCCGAAAAGAAATTTAAAAAAAAATCTAGTTAGAAATTTTGTATTTTTACCTTTCAGCACTATACAAAAATTCCTTTGAAGGACGATCGTACCTCGTAGCTCCCAAATCCTTTGATCTAGTAGATGTAGTAAAAATAAATTAGTCATGAAAGTTTCTACGAATTTTGATGAAATTCATCATGAAATGCTAGACGAAACCACCAGAAAATCCTGATGAAATTCAACATGAAAAGGAGATGAAATGTACATGAATTCGTCAACAACAAAACCAAGCCCAAAGGAAAGGAAAAACAAAATCATTTAGGAGATTTAGTAAAAAGTTCTTGGGAAAATTGATAAGGAAACAATTGCGTAGATAAGCGCATTTTCATACTATTGGAAAATCCTGAAAAGAACACAAAATTTAATTAATATCCCCGATCCAAACGCCCACATTGTCCGTAATAAAATATTATGGTTTGTCCTTATTATTATTGATGCGCGAAATTCACATATTCTGTTTATGAGTTTCACAATCAAATTTGAATTCACGTTCGCCCCATTTTTGTTCAGACGGTACACGAAAAGACGCATTCACAGAAACAGTTTCGAAAAGAAATTTCCATTGAAATTGTTTTAGATGGTAGTAAACAGAAATAAAACTTCAATTTGTATGCAGCGATAGAAGTTGTTTAGCAATAAAAGAGTTTAACATGTTCGTCACTCAAAACAGGATCAATAAGAATAAGCATCACATCCTTGATATTGATTCGGGTATTTTTTACACACATATTTATAGTTTCTGAAAGGGTTTGCGCTGGGTTTAGATGAGGGTAGTTAGTTTTGATATGATCCTTGATAACATTGTGCAAGAAACTATAGATACTTTGTCACTCGATTACACTATAAATCTTACACTATTGGTGATAATACCCTAGATCTTAAGTCCAGCTTTCTGTGGGGAAATTGTTGAAGTTATTATTATGGAATGTGGTTAGAAGGTTTTTTTATTTATTTATTGTCTAATTTTTAAGGACATTTGTATAGTGGCCAATTGAAAAAGTAAATTGATCTTTTCTATTTTTCTTCCATGGGTAACTTTAAGTGTTGAAACAATACAATATTTTAACATTGTCATACTCAGTCCGATTTCTGAGCCTTCCCATCCTCTAATTCCTTCTTATGTCGTCAGTGCAGTGCCCGTAGTCAGAAAAGAGGAACCATTCCCTTTTTCTCAGCAAAAAACTTGAATGCTCTAAAAACTAGAAAGTGACGAAATGATGATGAAGTGATGTATTAGCCAAAGTGAATAAAGATGAAGAAAACCGGATGGAGTCGATATCCGCCATACAAAAGTTCTTGAAAAATATGAGCATTCTTTTTCATCCAGAAAGCAATATAACACAGAAGTTACTTAGGAAATAAAAATGTTATGATATGTTAGAGTAAACAACAAGATTAAACTTGGACTTTGTTAGCGAGTAAAACACCCTCTCCCCTTCGAATAGTTGCAATAGAAAAATTCTTAAAATTAAGAAAATCCTTTGACTATCCACTACGTTGGGGCTCTTTTTAAATATTAACTTGCCGGACTAATGCTTGAATTTACGATAGCTTGGGAATGCCGCAGATGAGTTTATACAAAAAAGTTTGAGCATAACTTTATTAATATTCGGATTAAAGTCAGCTGTTTAATCAGGATGTAATATAAGATCTTATGCCAAAGGCAACATTGTAAACTATTTTTAAATTTTTTTGGGTTATTTTCCGTAATAGCGAAGCAGTTTAAAAAAAATTTGACATCTTACTTTTATTATGGCCCCCAGGGGACCATATTACCAACACATTACCTGAAATTGTTATATTGGTGTCTTGATAAAAAATCTAAATTATCTTCAAGTTTTTTGCCATTTAATATAATTCAGATTATAAAAATTGAAACCAATGAAATGGAGAATCTTTTGATCTATTCTAACCGCGTCCAAAGTGAAGGCATTTCTTTTTATTGTGAAAAATAAAACTGGGGCCACATTACCACCTTCTCCTCTATATTAAATGAATTAAATAAATCAAATAAATGAAATAAATAAAATCAATAAAATAAATTAAATAAATTAAATATAGATATTAAATAATGCACAAATTGTAGGACGCGGTCGCTAAACCAAGATGACTTCAGACAATGTATCCTGCAGGCCCTGGCCCGATTTGGGCTGTCGCGCCATTGATAAATTAAATAAATTGAATAAAGTAAATAAATTAAATAAATTATAGAAAATAAATAAATTAGATGTAAATAAATTTTAAAAAAATAAATAAGTTCTATAAATTAAACAATTTAAAAAAATAAATAAATTAAATAAATTTTATTTTATTTTTTATAAATTAAATAAAATAAATAATTAAATAAATTAAACAAATTAAATAAATTACATAGATTATATAAAGTAAATGACATGAGGTAGATTATATAAAGTAAATGATTAATGATTAAATAAATTAACCAGGTTATTTCGAAAGTTAATTTTTTTAAAAGTTGGTTATCACACATATGGTACATATCTTTCGGTTTAAAAACTCCACTACTTAAGAAGCAATCAATCAGAAAATCTAGAAGTTATATATATTATATATGTAGGTTCTCCTCCACATTTTCACCTCAAAACTCACTCCACAAAATCCAAGTTTCAATATTTTAACTTCATTCGTTCGTGAGACAACGTAAATAAAATTTTTCACCGTACTATACGACCACTTGTATACTACTCAACATTTGCCTTTCTAGCTCTGTTTACGATATTTCAAAATTGCAAAATTTTAAAGAAAGACTTAGAACCCGTCATTTTGAATACTTCACAAACTTATTTTTTTCTTATTTCTCCAGAATATTCGCAAACAAATTCTACGGACCTGCTCCATAGTCAACTTGGTCCGGGTCAAGATATATTGATCTAGGACGCCAATAAATTCCAATAAACATATTGATCTAGAACTCCAATAAATTGTCTATCCTAACTGAATTTTGGTTGTTGTCTTGGCTTATATTTACGACAGCGGATCAAGTCAACGAGAAAGTTGGCCTTAATTTTTTTTTAATTAAAAATTACGAAATTAAAATTTACCAAAATCTAGGACATATTTTGCACGATAGACGTAAACGAAGCTCAATTTCGGAATAGGTTCTAGGCTTGCTAGCACTAACCAACATACTATACACTCTGGGTTTTGGATGCTTAGTTTTCCGATTATATCTCTCTCCAGAAATAAACAGTACTGGACGAAAACATAGTTTCTTCCTTTTGGGCTCAAAATCTCGTTTAAAAATTGCCTTTCTTTTTTGATGGAAAATAAAACACTCCATAGATTTAATCTCGAGTAGAAAAAACGTCTCATATCTTTCCGCCAAACAGATGCTACTTTTAATAAACCACTGATCCAAGCAAAACACTTCGGTTCAATATTCCACCCTAGCACCCACCACGATAACCTCCCCATTTTCTTTTATTCAAATCAATTCCTTTCAGACTACTTTATTTTCATATCTTATCCGGAATTCCCTTGGACTCAATCTAATTGCGGCCACAGTTACAATTATGTATTCCGAACTTCAGAGTGCGTCTGTCTTTTCATTTCGATAGAATTTCTGATTCGAGAATAGTAGCGGGTGGAGGGTAGTTTTTTTTCTTTCCTCCGGAAAACTCCCAGCCTCTTGTTGTCGCGTGAAACTTTAGCGGATATCTTTCGGATATCCTGCAGACCCAATCAATGGATAACAGCAACGAAAACATTTTTCCAGTATAGCATTGCACGTGAAATTGGAAATTCTTCTAGCCGTCCACGGCCAAGCTGGTTGGTGTATGCGGGGGTGTGATTTTGGTGTGGTGTAATCAACGCGGTTTCGTTCTTTTCCTGGCAAGATGAGGGATGAATTCGTCGCTTTGCATAAATTCCGGACTATTCCGGATCTCATCCTACAGTTTACTACATTTTTCCCTGTACCCTTGGAGCAATACGGCGTAAGGACATTTGGCTGTTGTTGATTTCAGAGAAGACTACATCTCGTTCCATGGCAGGGACATCCGAAGTTTGTTTTTCCAAAGGCATACGAATCCGTTTTGTGGGTAGATGAACTAATCGATCCGATATGTGGTATTAAGTCCCTAACATCTTTGTATTGTCTTATTGTTGAAACAATGTGGGACGATACATCCTAAAATGCTATATACCAATTTATTACCATCTTCCGCCAATTTTACCGAAAAGAACCACTCGACCGACTAGAAAAACATCCCCTGCTAAAAGAAACACTTTTTAAACGACACACCATTGTAAGAAATGAGAAATCGCATTGAAATTCGTTTCTTTCCTGGTAAATATCCTTAGGCAGTTTTTCTTTCGACGTGTAAACGAAGTCTAAAAGGACCTGCGGGATCTATCCGAAACGATTTATCTCGCCCCGAAATTACTTGTTTTCTATTGGGGAACTTCATCGGGCGGTTCACGCCGGACTTAATACAATCGATTTGTCTTGGTAAGTACTTTTTCGATCAGATGCTATCTCCTGACAGTATTTCAAGAAGTGAAAGTCGTTTAAGAAAAACAAACCGAACATTACCTTCTCAATGTCATCCATTCGCGTCTATTTGGCTCTGATTATCGATTTTCCGATCGAGATAAAACGGCAGCTTTCCAAAGGATATTTTCCTTTTGTTGCAGCTTTGTATAGGGATGTCGATTTCCCTGTTTTTTTGGGTTTGAATGTAGCTAGCTTTTTATGCTTTGATCCTTTGTAACTGCACAATGATTTAAAATTGGCAGTTGCACAATCATCAATTGGCAACCTCTGCTGAACTACTTATTTTTATTTAATTTCTTTTACAACGGTTAACAGCCAAAAACCCATAATAATAATAATAATAATCAATGGCGCAACAGCCCAAGTCGGGCCTAGGCCTTGAAGTAATGCTAGAGTTACTTCATTTCTAGACCAACGGAACACTAGGAGGTGAAGTGGTCAGCCACACGCTCGTCCGTGATTATTACCCCGATCTTAACTCAGGTACTCATTACAGCTGTGTGAACTGGTAGTCCGGCACCCAATCTCATTATCGAAAATACTTGTCGCCAAGCAGATTCGAACCTGGTACCAGGTGCACCGAAAGCAAGTGCTCTAGCCGCTAAGCCACCCAGACAAAAACCCATAATAAAACCGTAAGAATTCATCAAGTGCAAAATGTATAACATTGAAAAATAATAAACAGGAAATAGTGCGGAAATATGCTAAGCAAATAAACAGCACGTTTAATTAAAGATGAGATTAATTATATTAAATAAATTGCCAATGGTTCTTAAGATATTAACTTTTTTTTTGATTTGGCTATTGGGTTTAATCAAGTTCTGTGTGAATGTTGCTACATAGAAATGACTCGGCCTCATCTCCTACGACGTCTGTAGAAGCTGCTTAGATGAGGAGGAGTACGAGACAGTCCTTCATCTTCTCTGTACCTGTCCAGCTCTATCAGCTGGAAAAAAAGAAGGCTCGTCTTGGAGTTTACTTCTTCAACTGCCTTGGTGATCTTGCCACAATGGAGGTCGCGAGAATCCAACGCTTCAATTCAAGCTCTAATTGATTTGACGAGAAGGACCGGATTCGATGATTCTGTGGTAACACCATGGACCTTTGAGGTATAAGTCTGACCGTGTTCTCAGGGCAGTCACGCGTACATACTTACCTACCTACCTACCTAGCTAGATAGACAGCACTTAGCAAAAAAAAGTCATCTGATGACGGGATCATATTGTTTTCATCTTATTATGGGTCATTCCATAAAGAATCGATGGTGAGATCACCGATTCATTTGAAAATTGTTGTATGTACTTCAAGAACTAGTAAACAAATTATTGAAATTTAAGTCTTTATTTCTATCTAATTTTTCAACTAACAAATACAACAACAACATTTAAAATAAGCCCTACTTTAACGATTAAAATTGCCAGAGATATTAATGTTCAAAAAGAACTCATTTAAATTTTTTAACCTCAGCAATCGTTTGAACTATTTAACCTCAGCCATCGCTTGAACTATTTAACCTCAGCCATCGTTTGAACTATTTAACCTCAGCCATCGTTTGAACTATTTAACCTTAGCCATCGCTTGAACTATTTAACCTCAGCCATCGTTTGAACCATTTAACCTCAGCCATCGCTTGAACTATTTAACCTCAGCCATCGTTTGAACTATTTAACCTCAGCCATCGTTTGAACTATTTAACCTCAGCCATCGTTTGAACTATTTAACCTCAGCCATCATTTGAACTTTGAAATGATGTTAGTATGGTTAAAAAAATGGAAGAGATGTTGGGGAGGTTAAAAATTTTGAATGATGGGGGAGGTTAAAAAATTGAAATAATGGGGGAGGTTAAGAAATTTAATTGATAGGGGAGGTTAAAAAATGGAGGAGATGTTGAGGAGGTTAAGAATTTCGATTGATGGGGGAGGTTAAAAAATTGAATTGAAGGGGGAGGTTAAAAAATGGAAGAGATGTTGAGGAGGTTAAAAAATTGAAATGATGGGAGAAGTTAAAAAAATAGAAGAGATGTTGGGGAGGTTAAATATTTCGAATGATGGAAGAAGTTAAAAAATTGAAATGATGTTGGGGAGGTTAAAAAATTGTAATGATGTTGGGGAGGTTAAAAAATTGAAATGATGATGGGGAGGTTGCAAAATTGAATTGATGGGGGAGGTTAAAAAATGGAAGAGATTTGGAAGGTTAAAAATTTCAAATGATGGAGGAGATAAAAAAGTAGAAATGATGTTGAGAGTTTAAAAAATTTAATTGATGGGGGATGTTAAAAAATGGAAGAGATGTTGGGGAGGTTAAGAAATTAAAATGATGGGAGAAGTTGAAAAAATGGAAGAGATGTTGGGGAGGTTAAAAATTTCGAATGAATTTCGAATGATGGAGGAGGTCAAAAAATTGAAATGATGTTGGGAGGTTAAAAAAATGAATTGATGGGGGAGGTTCAAAAATGGAAGAGATGTTGGGGATATTAAAAAATTTAAATGATGGGAGAAGTTAAAAAAATGGAAGAGATGTTGGGGAGGTTTAAAAATTGAATTGATGGGGTGGTTAAAAAATGGAAGAAATGTTGGGGATGTTAAAAAATTCGAATGTTGGGAAGATTAAAAAATTCGAATGACAGTGGAGCCATCATTTCAATTTTTTAACCTCCCCATCATTTAAATTTTAAAGGTCAGCCACCATTTGAATTTTTTAATCAGGGCACGCTAAGGATGGTTTAGGGTAAAAATTAAAATGAAAATTCTGAAATTCTTAGGTAATTATTTAGAAAGGCCGGGACAGAACGAACTACTCGTAATTGAATACCTCTTCAGATCTAAGAGATATTTTTTCTCAGTGATTTAGTATCGTAAAATCCTGAAATGATAATAAAGTTGAAGCCAGACAGTTGGCACACTATTTATTTTTATTTTAATTTCAATAAGACATGGTAAATATCTGCGTTATCGCTTGGAGATAAATAGCAAAAAATCTATAACTAATTCTCAGGTGATTATAAAAACAGTCCATAGCAATAAAAGCGAATTCGACATTTTATTAGACCTAAAAGATTTGTCGGAATTTGTGAAAATTCGCAGAGCTAAACTTGTAAAAACTTCGGGGAAATGAAACTTTAAACAACTCCCTTTTAGTTTTTAATTGCTGTAAAAGCATTTATTTTGTGGAGAATGACACTGTATATCTTGAAGGTATGTAGTATGAATGAGAGTAATTCTATCAATATCTAGCGACATCCAATCAATTCAGCTTTGAATTGCTTGAATGTGAACTCAAACCTAATCAGTAATCAACGATTTGCTATTAATTTCATTTCTCCCTTTTGAAATAGAAAATTGTGTGTGTCAGAGAATTCTCTGATCAATTCATTATTTTATTTAAGCCAGCGGATAAGTTGTCAGATATTTGAAAGAATTTTCATTCTCTTCATCGTTTTCTCTTGCAACTTTTTTTTTGTGAAAAGATATCGGCTAAATTCAGAACTTGGCAAACAAAGACATTTCCACCTCACCTATTGCTTTTCTTTCTATTCGGACGTAAATTTTCCCATTTTCTTTGCGCTTCGTGAAATTTTCAGTTTTTATTAAACGCGAGATTTGCGTTCAGGAGAAGGAAGAAAATCGATTTACTGTTCAATTGTTTTCTTTTCCTATCGGTTTAGCAGTAAATGAAGTTGTCAGGCTCATAAATATCCTTATCGAGTTCGAGGTGTCTTTCTTTGGTACAGGTAAGTATTTATCGTTTTATATTTCGAAGAAATCATGTAACGAGTTTCTTTAGACGTTGTACACTCAGCGTTAATATTTGAAGAAAAATCTGCAAATTGAAAAGGTAAAGCGTTACAAATAAAATTTATTATTATAGTTAATTTTGGGATGGTCTTAAGGCTAAATAGGACAGCAGTAATTAGTTCTCTTCTTTTTTAAATAAATTTGATTAAAGCTCAAGGAAGTGAAGCCAATTCGATTTCTTATCACTCATACGATATTTGACGGAATTCATCGAAACGTTCATTCTGTTTATACCCTTATATCCTTATAGAGAGTTGAATAAGGAAATATCTTAAAAGCTGATTTTAGGCGATTATATAAGCACATTGAAGCGAGAATTTATCCGATATCTAATCAGATCTCAGCGATACGCCAAAATTCGTAAAAATGTATGAAGACTTTACACCTCCTTGGGAGTCGAATGTAAAAAAAATTTAAAAAGCCTTTTTAGGCATTTGTGTGAAAAAGCTGTAGAAAAAAATTAAATAAATATTTTAGCAGACCTAAGAGATATGACGAAATTCGTGAAATTATGTACATCCCGTATTCACCCCCTTCCGTACGCTAATCGATATTTCAAATTTTTTCAAATTTACCTTTCATGCAAATCTATCTATTTATCAAAATCAATAATATCGCGACAGCCCTGGGCGCCTGAAGTCGTCGCCTTCCTTGCCGAAACTGTTCTTTAGGTTTCTCTTTATTCAGTCTTTTTTCTAGCAAAAAAAAATATGCCATACATGCCCTATTAAAAAAAAATATTGAAGCAAGTCAATCGTATGTTATTCTAGATAAAATACTGAACTCCGTTTCATATTATTGTTGGGGATAAAGTAGGATAAGAAGTGCGCATCTAGTTTGTCCTTTATTAAGGACTCTCATTTGGATGCTACTTGAAAGTAAAGAAGTAAAGGAGTAAAGGAGTAAAGTAAATCCCTGAATATAAAATTTTCCTTTCCCCGGGAGATGCAGGAAGAACTCATCTGATTTCTAGTATATTTATTATTTTACCTGGAACCATTGGAAAATTAATAAGTTCACTATTTCGAAGCATTTAACATTAAAATATTTATGCTTTAAACATTTTAAGTTCCAAACTTGAAGCATTCGACCAAAAATCGTGAGTGCATGTTTTAAGGACTCTTGTATGAAAGGTACCCGAAGGAATAGAAGGATATCGCCCATTAAAAGATTTAGTATTAGCTTTTTCCATTTTACAGGTTGTGGTAAAAGTTTAACTTCCTAGGGCTCAACGCATTCTCGAATATTCGTGCAAACGGACGGACAGACAGACAAACAGACGGACAGACAGATGGACAGATAGACGGAAAGATAAACGGAGAGACAGACGGACAGACCGACAGACGGACAGACGGACAGACGGATGGACCGACGGACGAACAGACGGATGAACTGACCGACGGATGAACAGACGGACGGACTGATAGACAAATAGATGGGCAGACGGACAGACGGACACACGGACAGACGGACGAACGGACGAGCAATAAATGCATTTGAAGATTTTGTCCACAGTTGAACATAAAATAACATATGTACATCTTTTTTGGTCCGAAGCGCTGTTCTTTTTTCTTTTTTCTGTACTTTTCGGACTGGTCTAAACTTAAAATATTCTATGATTCCAAAGTAATGGTAATTCAATTATTATGGTAATATGCCTTTTTCACAAGACTCGTTTTTTTTAATAATTAATTAAAATGTGTAGCTTTTAAATTACGTCCATCTCAGTTTTAACGTCTTTATCATTTGTTAAAGATGAACAGATACATGAATATATTCTGTACCAATTTAAATAGAATAATAAGTTAAGTTTTTGTTTACTCTAAGACGATCCCATCAACATTAACCCAAAGATATTCATATTCGGAGCATATCCTTTTCTTATCTGGCAGATTCCTTGATTCAAATATTCCCATAATTGACCATGTGATGTGCTGATACAGCCTAATGGTTGGGGTTCCCGCATCTGTTGTTTTGCATAATGGGACTAACGAAGGGAAATTGCTGTTTAAAGCAATTAACCCGACGGCCAATTATTTTAGGATGTTTGTACTTCGGAAGTTTGAGTAAATCGTTAGATAAAATATGTCCCCATTTCTTTGATGAAATCATTAATCTTTGACGGATTTTCTGTTGTCCGGTGTGATAATTGCGGAAATATGGTCTTAGATTTCGAAGAGCGGGTCCATTCGATTGGCACTTATAGTGCTATGGTGCTCGTTTTATGGAGTAGTATCTAAGAGCACTTATACTCGTACAGACACGCTTGAATGTATTGCTCCGACTGTAGGTACTGCAAGGACTAAGTTTATTCCCTATGTACAACAATGCATATAATGAGATCCTGCCCAAGTTCCCAACCTCTGCAAGCTGTGAGCATGTCTATATCTAAAATATTGCACATGCTTACAAGGAGCGAAGTGCATTTGCTCAAGTTTTATGTCCTTTCGAAACGAAAGAAGCATATAAAAGCGGAGTGATAAAAACTTTGGAACGCCTTTGGGCGTAGCACAAATGCACCAATGCATTCTTCTTAAATTGATATTTTTGTTATAGAATTTACGAATAGTTTCGGACACTTCTAGCTTGGTATACAGGAACTGAAACTAATCGATGATGAACAGATCGATAAATTGCAGAATATGACTTGATGGCTGAATGTCACTATCTACATATATCTCGACTGGCACAACTTGACCGCTGGAGCAATGATTTCGGTTACTTTTTAAGATGGCGCCCGCCGTAGGGCTCGACTTCTATAATTAAAAAATACATAGGAAGGAAGTAGCTGAGCTTTGTAAAACTAACTATATCAAATTTATTATTATTATTATTTATACAACGTCATAAAATTCGGTAATTCGAGCTATCGAAGTATCACTGTATCCAAAAATATGTGTAATTAGAAACGCATAGCATCGTGACAATGTTATTGCGATTTTTACACTGTTTTTATTTCAAATCTTCTATGCATTTTTAAACTATGTTTACCAGCACCACTACGCAAAATTTTTATAAAACATGAAATGGATGCTGATATTTCGTAAAATTTCTTCGACTGCTTTCAAAAAATGTTCATATCTCTATCACCACTGAATGCATATAAACCTACAGATATCATAGCAATGAGAATTAATTTAACTGTTTAGAACTAAATTTAATTTTCTCAAACATGTAAAAGTGGTAACACTTCACTTTATTTATACGTATATTATATGTATACTTAAAAGTCATGCTTAATGATTGTACCGCCTAATTTAATACTCGATGAAAAATTACACAAGTTTTTGTTTCGAAAAGAATCACATTTTTGGTCCGTCGAGCCGGATGTACATGAATATTATAATATGTAATATATATTGCCTATTATATTTCCCTTCCCAACTTTATGGGTAATGCTATGCAGGGACGTCATTTGTTGGGGGGGGGGGGGGGAGGGCAGGGAGGGCATTTGCCCCTCTGAATTTGGTACTTTCATATAATATATATAACAAATGTATATTTATATGTAAAAATATATGCATAGCATCTTGCCCCCCCCCCCCCCCTAGAAAAAGCTAAATGACGGTCCCGATGCTATGGCTCCATACAACCAAGTCGTCTTAGATTTATTGAAATTTAAGCTATTTATTCGAAAAAGGGGTAATTAAACCGAAAATCGTTAGATTTAAAACAAGTTACATAATAAAAACTGAATTGAGTGCTAAACTTTGTGATACTCGTAAATTAAAAAATTTTAATATGACAAAATAAAATGAATCAAATTCACACTACTGACGAAAAAATACTTCAGAAGGTACTTTAAGAAAATCGGTTTTAATTAGACACCCGATTTCGTGCCAGGTGAAAATAATTATAAGAAACAAACACGCTAGCCTTGAAAAATTTCTTTTCGTGTTTAAACTGTAATTAAGAATGTCTTAATTGCAGTCAAGTTTACGTTAAGTTTTCAAGAATTAATTGAAGTTTTTGACTAAGTACGTATTTCGATAGCGAAACCGATTTTGAGGTATGTAGATATTACTAAAGTCTACATAACTTCTCGTGCTCACCATCCACGTAATATGCTTAAACATCCTTCAAATGAGAGACTTCTACATTGGATTTTAATTATAAGGACATGGGGGACTACTTCTTTTAGATTTCTTTTTAAACATTTTTAATATGCTCAAAGACGGTTTCGATAACCTTTCTTTGGAAATATTCTAGGAATTGAACTCATTGAATTTCGTTTTATATTTTCGCTTGTTGACATTTTTTCTTAATTTTAACATTTCCTTCGCAAGCATCTTAGATTCCCGATGTCAAGTTTATTGTCGATGAGGACAATAGATTTAAATATATCGAAATTTTAATCACTTTCTTTTATAGAGATGATAGGCTTATTGGAACCAGGAGTGATATATGGAGTCAACTTGTTGTGTCCCTCAATTTTTCAGTCAAGCAGCGAAGAAGTAGGAGTATAGTATGTGTCGAAGGCTATCAATTGAAGAGTCATGTGAAATTTGGTACTAGTTTAATTACTAAAATTTAGTTTTTGATGACTGTTTTCACAGTACATTGCGAATTGAAAATACAAGGTTTTCCGGTAAATACTGTTAAATTTATTTTGTGTGACGTTTCGGACTCGACTGAGTCCATTATCAAACTACTAAAACTTGTTTGAGATACTCCAATTTTTCTATGGGAAATAATTTATTTGTCGTTGAACCGTCCACAAATTTTCTTTCAGGTGCAGAGTTGGTTTTAATGCTTATTGCTCCTAAGATAATGAATGAATAAAGTTAATCAAATCAGTTGAGTTACTTACAAATGTCTTGAAAAATGTATTGATCGCATCCACCTAGGAAAGAACAAGACCATCGATGTCTAACCCTTTTTTCTTTCTTGAGAGGAAAAAAGTCAATTTAAATCGTTTTTCGTTCGCGTAATTTGGCGTTGAAAATACGTTTGTATCGTGCGCTGTCTATCAGCGAAATAATTTTCAATTTACAGATTAAAATGGTGTTATAAGTTTTCAAATTATTTAAAACGCATAACTATTAAAAATCAACAATTTTTTCATTGATTTATCTTCTAGATATAGATACCAATTAATTATACTATCTATGATATATGTACTTACTTTGCAATGAAATGCGGTTTTCTTATGTAATTTCTCCCATGAAAATCGTGAAAAATTACTTCATTTTGACTTCACATATTATTAACAAAAATGAATTTTTTTTTGTAATTTGCTTTATGGAAGATATTCTTTAAGATTTTTCTACCATTATATTAATCAAAAAGACATGTTAACCATTCAACAAATAGGTAATAAACTGTGTGCATTTAACTCGGATTTACACATTTAAAAAAATTGTTTAAGGGTTGTTCTTCTAATAGCCATTTTTTCAAATACAATTTTGAATTTTTCCTTAATGGGCGACCTAGTTTACATACTAGCTAATAAAGTAATGTCATTTTATTTTGTTTTTTATTGCTATTAAAGTGGAAAATTCACATAAAAACATCCATAAATCAAGAAAATCGCATTTAACGTGCAAGTGGGGCCTTAATGGGCAAAATCTTCAAATCGCTGCGCTGCGTGTAGTTTCCATTGAGAAGTTTTTAAATTATATCTTTACGGATCTTGAACGATAAATGCAGAATGTTTCGAGCTCAAAATTTCAAATTTGGTATACTTACGCACGTAACAGTGAATATTTAAATTCATTAGAAATCGGTCGAGTTCTACGCAGCACCCATACATAAGTTCTTGAAAAATTCGGGCGTTGATCTTCTGTAATTCTTGACGTGAGTATGCGTTCTCTCAGAAGAACCTCCCTTCATTAATGTTTAATTTTGAAATTTTTTTTTAGTATTACACTTGAAAAAAAATAGTGTGTGGACATTGTATAATTAACAACCATATTCATTCAAATGCGCAGTGGCGTTCGCAGCTCTAGGTTGATGGGGGTTTGTTTATTACAACTACTTTTCGGCACTCCATTCCATGTTATGTGAAATGTTTAATATAATTAATAATAATACTATAATAATAATATATGGCGCCACAGCCCAAGTCGGGCCTACGCCTTGTCGAAAAGACTAACATAAATTGGAATAAATCAATTTATCAATACTTCACAGTATTTATGAGAACTTTGATTCCTCCAAAAGGATACTTGACCAAATCGTTGACTGATTTTTCTAATTTATGAACAAAAACTGAAACGAAAACAATTCATGTGAAAAATTGCTTTTTTACCATTCAGTATTTTTTTCCGTTTTTATTTTTCTATAGAAAGGTGGAAACATAATTTCCGAAGACGGTTGACAAATGATTTTTAATTATAACCCCCGCAAAGAAAAATGAAAAATCGAGTATTTCTTGTTGGGTGAAGTGGACCAAGTTCTTTAGACTTTGAAAAATTAGATTAATTACAGTCAGGTTTGGCACTTTTATTAACGGTCGTTTTTTATAAAGCATTTTAGACTGGTTGACACTTTTATGTTTCTTCATTGTCCAGAAAATTTCTTGAAAATTGTTTTTATTTTCGATTATATTCTGCGGATTATAATTTGTTAATCTTCATGCCAGCCTTACATTCTTGAAAGTGCCAATTTAAAGTCGACTTGATTTATTCATTTCAAATTTCCTAAAAATGTTGAATTGTCCTTCGTCGCTTTTCCTATTGTCCTTAAATTTCTTCCAAGATATTGTTCGTAATTTATTACATCGAACACCTCCTTGTATCCTTCAATAAATCACGTACACAATCCCACAAGGATTTATTAGACGCTTATCTATTCGGCTACATTCCATCCAGGTGAAAATGAAAAATGCCAAGTTTATCCTTATTTTGGGTAGAAATAGATGTCAACTGTCTTATTACATATCCGAATAGAGTTATGTTGTATTGGGGTAGTTGCACGGTCAACAATACTCGAGAAACAACGAATATTACACGAATTTTGAAAATAAATTGCTCTTGTGATTAGAGACATCCTTTTATTTAAAATACGAAAAAGCCTCGAAGAATATTAATGAGTTGATATACACACATATTTGCGTATTGTCACGACTTCGTACGAGATAAAGAAACATTATTATTATTGCCAAGGTGAAACGCTTCGTATGGAAATGGAAAACCTTTTTTCAAGTCACGTCCGAAGATATGGAGTGACTCTAATCAACTACTTGGGAAGCACAAACCAAGAATGATTTAGGGTTAAACTTTTCAGACCCGACCAAATTTTCACACATATTCGCACTTTTCCAAGGATATTTCTTCGATATATCTTTCGACTTCTTTGGCAAAATACGAGTATATCTACAACTTTGTGACAACACCTTCGTTGACACTTATAAGCTTTTTCTTCTATCCGGTAAAGAAATTTTCAAGATTTTGAACATGTTTCGCATACAAATTAACTGAAACGGGACGAATTTACCTGTTTATTGTTCTGTGCTATATGTTATAGATTTTTTGAATCTATCCTTGAAATTGAAGTGACTTTATACTCGTATTTAGTGTGTATAAGGGTCTTTAGTCTAATGTGATTGACACGGGTTTTTATATAGGTGTAAACAGTAGCATTTTATTAATTTTATAAAAATGTGTATAGTGAAACTTCTTTGACTTAATAATGTTTTAATAAAATTTTTTTTAATTGAACTGAAAATTATGGAAATTACCAAGTTATTCTGAAGAATAATATAGTAAATTCTTTGTGTTTTCAGCAGCAGTTTTACTAGGTACTTGGTCTCATATCTTATATTTTTTCTTATAAGAATAAATCAGTTCTAAACTTGACTCCACCAAGTTCGGTTCTCTACAAATATTTTTCAATTTTCGGAAGAATTCTTTAGAGCAAAACTGGCGCCCAACGTGTAATGCTATACTCGTATCCAAAAATAGCTTGATTATTGGAACTACTTTGCAATTTTTTTCGGTCGTATTTAGTCTATAGCAAATTGAGATATCCTCAAAGGTACATTATCTATCGGAACGAATATCTATTTGGTAGCGCTAATGTCGATTTAGACAAATCTGATCTTTTTCACATATGCTATACTATAGGTACCCAAAGATTACTGAGTACATACCAAAAATGCCATCTAGAATCAATCAGGAGTAAATGTTTATTTTATGAGTCACGATGTCAGTATAAGAGATTGAGTACTGTGTAGATACTGTATTAATCTAGTGAAGATCAATTTGAGTTCCCAGCCAATGACCATAATCAATATCATCTATTCAGGACTGGTGATTCAACCCTCCTAGTTGTAAATACTACATATCTGGTCCATCGATCCGGATCTTAACAAGTTTCTTAAGAAAATTGAAATGGATGAGCTGTTTATAATATGGAGCTGTTTACAGATATGCAAGAATTTTGAGATATCCTATGCTGGAGGCAAGCTTCACCATTAAAAGATGGCACTTGCACCGCAAGCTTATCACAGTTGTTCTTTAAGTTAAATTATGGATTTTTCTTAACCGCTAAAATTCCTCCGAAAGAAATCCGAAGGGAATTGAATTATTTACATTTAAGAAAAATCCAGAAAATTGTATATTTCACCCTCTTCGTATTGTTTATGTTTGAATATTGACTTTTGCAAATTTTTAAATTCATTGGTGTGGAAAATTATGAAAATGGCTTTCAATTGAAAGGGAGAAAACAATAAAAACCAAATCGAGTTCTTTCTGCTTAAGGAAGTATAAAGTAGTAGGTATGTATATCCTCGTACCACACGTTCTTTCTTTATCGGCTCCTATTCAGGTTTTTGTGTAATGAACACAGTACAGTCGGTGGTAATAAAGGACTAGACTTTGCAAAGACAATAAAAAATATTGTACATAATTTACTGGAGATAATCCAGTTCGTCCTTAATCTTAATGCAACCTCTGCTCATATTCAATTCCCCTTTCTCCAAAGTTCAAAGGGAACACGTCCTGTAAGAATGGTTCGAAGAATTATTATCCTTCTATGAAACACTATCAATTATGGACATATTTGTGTATTGTTCGGATACAAGGACTAAACTTAAACTACATGGCTGAATGGACACCACAACCGAACGGAATTGAACCATTTATTTCCTGGATTATTGGTTGACCATCAGCTGATATGATGCCTCCTTTGGAAAACAGAGTGCCCTTAAGCAAATGTGTCTGGTGTCTGCTGGTCATCTATAAGGGTAGGTCCCAGTAGAAGACATATTTGACCAATGTTTGCTTTCGAAATGGTTTTCTCACTAAAGTAAACAGTCGAATATGAGAACTGGCAATATGGCCAAGAAGTGGGCTTTCGCTAGAGTATGTTGTAAAACTGATGGTCATGTATTGTTAGAAAGGTAATCTTATTAATCTTAAAAAAAAATTGTTTATAATAGTTTTTTTGGAGCAGCGAGTAGCTAAAACTATCATTTAATATTACGAACTAAGGAACAAATTATAAATTTAGGAGAAACAAGGGTTTAGATTAATTTATGTATAATATTGTACAACTTTTCGGATGCCTGACATATAAAAGTTCTCAAAATACAAGTACCTACATATGATATCTTCAGAAGTTGTCTGGGTGGCTTAGTGCCTAGAGCACTTTCCTTCGTTGCACCTGGTACCAGGCTCAAATCTGCTGGGTGACAAGTAATTTTCGAGAATGGGATTGGGTGCCGGACTAGTTCACTCAGCTGTAAGTGAGTACCTGATTTAAAATCACGGACGAACGTGAGGCTGACCACTTCACCTCCTAGTGTTCCGTTGGTCTAGTAATGCAGTAACTCTAGCATTACTTCAAATACGTTGACGTCCTGAATCTCAGAAGTAAAAAATATGAAACGAAAATATGGTTCCAGTATTTATTTATATTAATTTCCCTCGCTCAGCTTACAAATGATTCCGCCTCAAACTACCCTACACTTGTAATGTCCGACTATAGGCTAAAACTGAAGTAACCAAAAAATTTTGCTGAGTGGCCTAAAGGGGTTTTAAATCAAACCCGACAACAGCCCCGTTCACTTTTAACGAGTCTTAATGTCGCCAGAATTTACATTCCATTGCGAATCTGAAGCCCAACTCTTCCTTTAGGTAAGACAAGGGATGGATATCTCGGCCGTAAATACAAGGGCTATATCAGAGCCAAAAATCAAGGGTAGACGACCGTCATGGTCGCACAGATTTAATGAGCACAATTTGCTAAATGTTCTACGGTGTGAGAAAATAATTACGCACTGGTCAGCAGGACTTGTGAAAAATATTCAGCCAAGCTAAGGAAATGGGAAGGAAGGACTTGTACAGTGATGAAGGGGTTGTTCGTCGGGCGAAAGTTTTTGGTGATTTGTAAAATAAATATACGAACGATTTTATAGGTGTCTGGCTGTCTGTACAATTTGGTTTTTAATTATTCTTTTAAAATAGACCAGCAATTGTATCGAAGAAATGGAATTAAAACCAATTTGTTCGGTGTCCTCAATTGGTTCGTTCTTCTACCGTCCGAAGATATATTCTACGTGTGAACGACAAATAAGAATGTCCCAACAGGAAGAAAAAAAAACACAACTCCACACCCCCATTGATATTTACTTAGGCATCAGTCCATTTCAAAAGTACACACTATGGTAATATGTCCCTAGGGAATTAACTGGTCAGTTGAAGAATACTCCAAAAAGGAATGAATACTACTGTCTGAGAGCTGGCAGGATCCTGTAAGCATGAGACGAATTCTCGTAGGTGGAAAGTAATAATGTCCTGCCAGAATAAAATAATGTTTGCTTAGGATTGTTTTGGCGGATGGCGGCAATATTGTCCCAGCCACTTCTCCTGTGAACGATTGTATTTTCTGCGCGGAGTTAGTGTGACGGTTTTCATGAAATGTTTTCATCTAGTTAAGAGAAATGTAGTGTTGAGTCTTAGTTCTAGGCTTGAAGAAATAGGTTTGGTTTTTATAATTTTATTTTAAATATTTTATTAAGTTTTCACAAATGTAGTCTGGGTGGCTTAGTGGTTAGAGCACTTGCCTTTGGTGCGTCTGGTACCAGGTTTGAATCTGCTTGGTGACATGTAAATTTCGAGAATGGATTTGGGTGCCGGACTAGCTGACCACTTAGCTGACCACTTTACCTCCTAGTGTTCCGTTGGTCTCGTAATGCAGTAACTCTAGGCTTACTTCAAGGCCAATACCCGATTTGGGCTGTTGCGCCATTGATTATTATTATAAATATGAAAAACATTATAACATGTTCCACCCAACTGGGATCGATCGCTGTCCTGTAAGCTTGCGCATTCTACATAGTTCGCCGTAGTGATCGCGCACAAACTAGTTCCCGAGCTCTCACGAACTAGTTCTCGAGCTCTCGCGAACTAGTTCGTTCTTGTAGTTCGCAGTTCGCAAGAAAGAAATGATGAATGGTGTAGGTGAATGGTGGTGAAATGTGAAAACCTAAAAAAAAGAAAAAAAAAATCCTTGAAGTTCGCGAGACTGAACGTGATGACCCTAAAAAAAGCTCGTCACTTACCTACCGAACGAAGTAGTTTCTTTTTTGAAGTTCGCGAGATTGAATGTGATGAACTAAACAAAAAAAAAAAGGATCTCACTTCCCTCATGAACTGAACTTGTTCCTCTTTTAGTTCCCAGTTCGCGAGAGTGGAATAATAAATCTGATGACGAACTAGGACCTATGTATATAAACGAACTTGCACCTTAATTCACTGCGAACTAGTTCGTTCATTTCACTTAAGGGAACGCTCTTCCGAACTTGTTCGTTCACGAACTACACAAGGCTACTGTCCTGACTACTACTATTTAGGACAGAAAGCTAGAAAACCTTCACTGGAGGAGCCTAATCTAAACTATAAAGCAGAACACCGACTTCAATTTCCGACAACGATCGCGAAGTTCGACTGTGTCGCTCTAGTGAAACAGAAAGGCAACTGCGACTTTACACACTAAGGCTCGTTCCTACGATCGTCAGTTAAATTCTAGCCGGAACTTTAACTGCAAGTTTTGTATGAAAATATGTCAGTAAAAGTTCCAATTATAACGTAACTGACGATCGTAGGAACGGGCCTAAGAATATGAAGAACTAGGTTTCAATGTTTAATTGATTGTGTGTAGGGTCGAGGGCTACGCGGCATTTGAAATTAGATTAATAGCTCGTCTTCAAAGTCGCATTAATGGCGCTGAAGTTGCCCTTGTGGGTATCGGCTTACAATCGTATGTGTTCTAATTAGGAAGCGAAGTCCACCGTCAAAGTACATGTTCTTTCTTAGCCTTAAGTTAAGTGCGTCTTAAGATATTTTTGTCAAAGTGCAAGAATCTGAAGTAAAATGAGTAAGAAGATCTACAGAAGACCTTATTGTTAATGTAATTAGCATCCTGCCAACATTCTAAAAACGTTTTATACCTAGGTACGCGAAACTTTTATACAACTTCAATTAACAGAACCAAAACATGCGGTAATCGTCTTACAAGAATCGTTTATTTGAGTGATAAAACTTATAACTTGGAAGCTTAAAGGTTTAATGGCTAAACTTTCACTTCAAGTAAGATTTTCTCCGGAAAAAATACTCTTTCAAATTGTATGAACGTAATTACAAGGAGTATGTTGTCTATTGTGTACAGTGTCTAAAGAACGAGATAAGTTCAAACCACTAAAAGCCAAATAAGTCTAATTCCGAGGGCATTTAATTACTAGAACCATATGCTGCATATCTAAAAGAATTCAAAATTTCAAGAATAAATAAATCGTTTTTATGCTTAATTTGTTTAGCTGGAAAAAATTAAATTTATCCGTGTGTGCGAACCGGTGCTGCAATTTTATACTACCTATGCGGGGCGTCGCGAAATCTCAAGTATATTCGATGGTATTTTCGGAACAAACGTGGACAATGTAGAGCTTTCTATGTTGTTCATTTTGGATACTGAACTGTTGGAGGTGATTCTAGAAACTTAAAAAATACTACGATGGTTTTGGATAGCGAATCGAGAGGTACAACTTATTCGCAACGTTTTAGCAGAGTGAATCACTTACGAACCACTAGCGTTATCAGTTGAAAGAACAAGAATTACACAGTTTTAGTAAATCGATTTAAGATTTAATTAAATTAATCGAATTGTTTTACTTGAAATCCTTGAACCAATAGCTCGCAACAATATTTAATAAGTTCATGCAATTTAATTAAGATTCGAGATACTTTCCATTTCACTCGAACATAGTGTGAACTAGGCTTTAGAGCATTCCTTAGAATATTCGAAAACATTAAAAGGTGTATGGATGATTTTTACAAAACTATTTTGAAATTTTTCAAACAAGATGTTGGTTTTATAATCGGAGAATTACAATTTCTTTTGCAAGTGATAATTTTTCAATAATTGAGAACAAAATTAAGTCCAATTGAGAAATAATAATTTTTCTAAAACAGTGTGAAGGTAATTTCAAAATGTCACGTCGCTTGATCTATAAGTTTGTCACTTTGCCAACCATAATCAAGTTATACCTTTTGCTCGAAAACTTGTCAACTTCCAACACGATAAACTTTGCAAATTAGTTAGCGATACCTCCGCAAATATGTTTGCCCAACGTTAAAACAAAGGGTTATGAATAATTAATTTCAGCTAACGATTCCGAACCGAAAGGTAGAATTTTCCAAGACATTTCGTTATAAGGCGAATTTTATGACATCTTCTTCGGAGGACTGTGCTTTATGGGTCTTCCTCCTTCGATAGAACAATACGGCCAAAAGGCGTAATCTACACTAGCAAGCATATGTACATGCCGTCTTACATACCGTGCCGCAAGGATACCTACTTCCTTCGAGATTTCTTGGAATGCCTCAGAGCACTTATTCGATGTTAGTGGCTTGAAATGGATAAATAAACACGAAGGGCTTGCATGATTTCGATATAGGCAACGATATTGCTCGTCGGGGATGGCTTCTCTTAAGTCATCCCGAACAATCTGCTGTCCTGAAAAGTTAAGAATATAATTGAATGGATAAATTGTTAATAAGAAAACAGGCGCCAAGTGAAAGGGACATGAGCTTAGAATTATGAATTCCATCTTCATAGCAGCATGGAGGTAGGTGTGTAGGTCGTGTGTGGTTTTAACATGAGGGTAGACAATCAACTATAAATAAAACTTCCAAAAACTGCCGATGAACAACAGTACACGCAAAAGATTGAAGAACAAGCGGAAAAACACATCCCTCTAATTGCCCACTGGTATACCGGGTTATACTCCGCACGGATATTGAATCCTTCGACTGCGAAACTTTAACCCTCGGCAAAATGAATTTGTACCGAACGGAATCTTGTTTAACATGTCTAACATACGGCGTGGTCTTGTAAGGGTTTTTCCGGGAGGGTGAGCGATGGGGCTGGAATGTTTTGAAGAAGGTCGATGGATATAAATGAGTCTGGAAGGCAAACGATATCGGCTTTTGCGTTGCGGAACATACGGGCAATTCCTCCAAACAAAACGATTGTTGACAGACCTGTCAGCACAAGGAATGCAGACGACGACGCCCTTTCACTTTTGGTCCTGTTTTCGATTTTACATTTGGATTTTGGTATTTTTGTTGTTAGTTCTGCTTAAAATACGAGTAATAAAATTAATTTTATTTCCACAGTATCACGTTCAGTTAACAAGGGTAGGTGTAATAAGTTTCATGGAATTAATTGGGAGACAGTTGTTTATTGTGATGTTGCATGAAACTTTATGAGAGAAAAAGGTGTTCCGTACGCTCTTATCGTTTCTTATGTGTTAAGATAATGAGATTTTCATCCCTGCTTTCTCTTCAAGAACTAATTTTTCTTATAGTTATCATCAAGCATCTCACCGCGACTGGAGAAGACAATATTGAATGTGCAACGAGGCGAAAAGATACCCTCTTATTTTCTTTTTAATTTCTTATACCTAGTCGCCCATTAATTTATTAGCTCAGCGATTCGCAGGACCATGATTTAATTGGCAAAACTGTTTGGATAGAGACACGTAGCATTTTTATTTAAATTTCAGGTTGATCACAACACTTTATTATTAAAAAATAATAAAGTAAAAATGATAATAAATACTTTTAAATATTTAATTAATTTACTAAACTATACAACAAGAAGAAAATCTACGATTATAATTATAAAAGGAAAAAAATAATTAAGTAAAAAATAATTTTATTAATAATTTTATTAAGATTAATACAAAAATGTGAAAAAATAAAAAAATATAAATGTTAAATAAAATTAAGAGTGGAGAAATCTATGATGTAAATTAAAGAGAACTAAAAAAAGAAGTATAATTTAAAAGTAAAGAAAAGACGAAACTGAACAGTTGGTAAAAAATGTATGGTGTAAAATAAAATAGGCTAACGCAACAAAATTAAATGCTTTAATTTGTTTAATTAAGGTTAAACAGGAAAAAGAAATCAACAGAATTTTGTGAAAAAACAATGAAAATTAGTAGAAAAAATATTTAAATTATTAATATATATAATATAAATAATTTGGCTGGATCGTATGACATATTCAACTCAGATTTATATTATAGTTGGACAAAGCTTTTAACGTGACCAGGCGGGTAACGTGAAACACGATCATGAAATTTATAGAATTCTAGAATCATTAAAACGTAGTTTTCATTCAGAAATAAAAGTTCAATTGCTAAATTTCAGGAAGTAGTTAAAAAATCGGCCAACAGTCTGGACGCAACTTCATTATTTAGGTAGAAGTTCGGAACGCGTTTAATTCTTAGATGCGGCGTAGATTACTATGTGACTGAAAACCTAACATAAGAAGGTCGGTAAGCGATTTGAATAGGGTCGCGCTAGAATACTTACGCCGCTGCCACAAATAACATATGAATCACGTAATTGGGTCATATTCCGGGATCCAGTCTAGGAGTTGAAAAAGGAAAAAACTGGAAAATAGATGACTATTAAACAAGCCCGTGGAAGTGAAATCGAATAACTCGATATCGTGATCAGACCTGAGAAATATGGCAGATTTCATGAAAAAGTATACAACGATTTTACACCCTCTTAGGGGTCGAATTGCAAAAAATCTTGAAAACACTTTCTAGGTATTTATATGAAGAATCTGCAGAAAAAAAAATCAATTCAATATTTGTGAACACCTAGTAGATATGACGAAAATCGTGAAAATATATGCATTCTTTTTTACTGATAATTTTTTTTTGGCCAATGGATATTCGAATTTTTTTTTTAATCAAACTTACTTTTCTAGTTAACTTGCATATACGTATCGAGTTTCAACTTTCTAGCATAAGCCGTCCTATAGTGAGGAAAAATACCCCCCACTCCGTACCATACTACCCCTAAAAAATATATATTTTTCCAACATGCGCTACTATAGCTTTATCTAAATACCAAGTTTCAGCTTTATATCATTACTGGTTCTTAAGATTTAAACTCGGCACTTTTTCCTTTTCACCGTCCTCCACCCTCACCCTCTACAGCCACATCCCCAATTTTTCTCGGCTAGGGTTCTATTGGGACTACTTCTTTATCTTACACTGTTCTTGAGATATGAGACATGTTTTTTTTGAAAAATTCTTATCCCCTCCACTTCCATCCTTAAAAAATTTTACTTTGAGCAATCTTTAATTGTCAACTTTTATACTCAAACCGAATTTTATTTTTCTAGTGCAATTGGTTTGGGAGATATCGTGATCTGAAGTTTATCAGGTTTGAACCCCCAAAACCACCCCCTGCGTTCACGCCTGATGTGCACTATGTAGTTATGTTATAAAATTGTGAACTTCACTATTTTGTGCAACGACTACAAGTTTAGCGTAAAGTACCTCAATGCAGGTGCATCGTATTGAAATTTTACGAGTAAGCAAATTTTGTGTATAAAAGTTTAAGCGGAAGAAGAATAAAATTCAATTGTGTTTAAACCATCAAGAAAAGTGTTTAAGTAATAATTGGCTCCTCTTTAGCCCTTCTTCCTAATTTCCAAGAGCGGCTCTATCTAGCCTGAACAAGTGGCGTGGACGAGCCGATAACCCGTCTGAAAATCATTTTATTTTATAACGCCTTGTTCGGTGACAACGAAACCTAATATCAAAAACATAATAATTCTTTTAGATGGTCCCGATTTATTGAATTCATTTTACTTCGATTGGCATTTCAAATAAACGACTAGAAATCGTTTTAATTTTTTTTATATTCAATCCCTTAGATTTCACGAATTACGTCATATCTTTTAGGTCTAATAGATATTGTATAAATTTTTACTTTGAGATCTAAAATTTGTTTCTATTACTGCGGACTCTTCATATGAATATGTAATAATCGTTCTAATGATTTTTAGATATTAAATCTTTGTAACGGTTTGGTATAAGCTTTCACGAATATTGTCATATATTTTAGCTTCATTGGGATATCGAAGTCGCTGGCTTCTCCAACATATGAATATCAGGTTTTGGTCATTTTATTTTAAGTACCATTAATGAAATTAAAAAGTTTACGTTCAACAAGTATTTTAAACAAAAAAAACTGTAAAAAGTAAATGGTAAAAAATGCTTTTAGCTAAATAAAAAAAGAATGACTTGAATGGTATTTATTTTTGTAAACTCTAAAACAATTCTAAAAAATAACCCTTAAACTTTTTTAGGGCGTCCAAAGTAGACTGACACCTTGAAGGCTTTAAATATAAACGAGAAAAAAAACGAGTTAAGTATTTTAGCATTCAATCCTTTACGGGTTTAACGCTTTGGTGAATATTTCAAAAAAAGTTGGCTGATGGTTATTCTAGTGACAAATTCAGCTTTTGAAATGAGTATCACTATAATTTATTAAAGCTTCTAGTTATTAATAACTTTTTACGCTTTTCATTAGTGCAACTTTTCGATTTTGGATGTATCCCGAACTGGTACCTAAATTCATGATTGTTGTTTTAAGGATGAAATTAGCGTCTGCACTTTTGTCACATCACTACTTTATCCGCTTATCGGACTTGGTACCAAACAAAATAATAATAAAGTTGTTTCCAGACTGATGGTAGTTTTTTAAATTTCCCTATTTTTTTTTAAAAAAAAATCCTTACCAAATTTTGTTGAGCTTTCGAGGTGAAGTAAAAAAATGTTTAGCTTGAATTTTCCTTTTAATTTTCGATAGCAAGAAGCTCAGTAATAATCATTTTGTGGGTAAGGAAATAATTCTTTAATCTTAAAATTATGTTTTTATATAGACGTTGAAAAGTTTTGCAACTTAAGTTCGAATAATCGAAAAGGACTTTAATCGGATTGGATTGAACTTCTCATTACCATCAATATCTAAGAAACGCCAAATCATAAGACTTTCCTCGCTCCATATATGCATAACGTATAGTGCCATTGCTAATATTTACTTTATAGAAAATCACCCATTATGCTATTCTTCGAGCTTCTATTTATTTCACAGAGTGGATATAAACAAGACATCGATCCTTAAAACTTTTCCTTCCACAACGAATTGGCCCCATATATATGGGCCCCATTAATGATTACTCAATCGTAAAATTGAAGTCTTTAATCGAAATGGAAAGTTGGTCTTCTGTATTTTATCGCAGTGCTATTGTCTGTATAAAACGATTTTTTCCATTATAATATAAAATGTGCGCAAATATTGTTGATTCAATAGAAAAGAAACTGAAATGAGTTTCTCCTTAGAAGCTAACCAACTATTAAGTTGTATTTTCTAGTCAAAACAAATTTAATATTTTTTTCTAAATTATAGAATTTATAGAAACCTTTCAGCCTGATTTTATTTGTATGCAAAATAATATGAATAATTATTTAGCGGAAAGAATTGTCTGCCCGCAAAATCAAATAACACAATTTTAGGGGAAGAAAGTAAAAGTATCCGGGTGAAAAGTTTCACTTCATAAATCTTTCGTGCACCCAAAATGCTGATAGGAAAAGTTTCTTTTTCTGTACATTCGATATCCAGACAGGAATCGTTTAAGCTGCACAAACAAGGCAATAAATCTCAAATGGCTACTCTAAAACTCGGACCAATGTAAATCACACTAAGGATAAATAATAAAGGAAATTGTTCAGAATGTTAACACCAACGAGTGTTCTATGGAATGTCACAGGACACTCTCATAGTTTTGTGATAAATAATTCATGGTTTTTTTTTAAACTTTATAATTCTGAAGTTTTATGATATTTTGTTTATTTTTATTTTTTCAAATATTAATGTATTGGGCTCGGCTTGAAATTTTTATAGAATTTGCTACACTGAATGAGGCCAATTGCTCAAAATTTTTCGAGCTAGTGGAAATGCAGCAACTATAGGTCGAGCAATACCAGCAATCTGTAAAAACATTGCCAAATTGCCGAAATATTGCCGCAACTAGTATGATATTGCCTGGTAGTGCTCCATTAATTGCTTCACTAGCTTTATGGCAATAGTCGTCATTTCTTCGAGTGGTATCTTTTAGCGGGGTGTGAGGAACAGGTGAGTGATTGTTTTAGAAAATTTTGTTTTTTTAGAGCATACTAGGAGCCGCTATACCTAAGGACTAAAATTTTGATGGCTGGGGCGGCTGAGAAGAAAAAAATTCGGATTTTTCTTTTTCAAAAAACGCGAGGGATTACCAAGAAATGGGTTATCTACAATTTGGCGAATTCTGCTATATTTTTAAACGGGTTTAGGTACCAAATTAATGTTACTTTATATAACCGCCGAAACATTTTTCAATATTCAACCCTTCAAGGGGTGTAAAGTAGTTAATCTGAAAGTACTTAAACGTTACATTACGTATTTACGAATTCCGATATATTTGTTAGGTCTAATGAGATATCGAATTCGCTTTTACTGTTAAAGACTTTAAATATATACGAAAAAAAAACGAGTTAAGTGTTTTTGACATTAAATCCTTCAGGACCCAGTCCTACGATCGTCAGTAACGTTCTAACTAAAACTTTAACTAACAGATGCGCATACAAAACTTACAGTCAAAGTTCTGGTTAAATTTTAACTGAAGGTCGTAATAACGGCCCTAAGGGTGTAACGTTTTGCTGAATTTTTTCCCCGAGTTCCGCCAAATCTTCAAGGTTTATTCACATCTAATTTTCTTCTGATTTTATGAGCTGTATATAATGATCTAAAAATTAATTTCAGGATTTTGCGATCCATAAGAGGGTGTACAATGATTTTATTTTTTATTTATGATTTATTTTTAATAAAGTAAAGCGAGAAATCAAGCATTTAAAACTTTAGCTACAATCCTTCGCAAACTACTGCCATTCCGTTCGTAAGATGGTTAATAATTTTTTAAGGAAATTTATATGGTACTCGTACAGTTCTAATAGTCAATACTCAATAGGTACTAAAAAAAAAAAAAATCTAGTTGCAGCAAAAACTTTCTACAACTTCATTCTTGACGACGACATTTCGAACAACGTCGTTATCCTTGCAATGCACTGCCATAGCCAACAGGCTTCCTGTCGACTATTTTTTAAAACAGAAACGAACACAAAATATCCTCAGCGCTTCACGAAAAAGTGCACAATACAATGAAACTCTCTCTCGGAAAAGCGGACATATAAATGCGATATGGTGTCCTTACATGAAGGCTTGAGCCGTATCAGCCGTGGTGTAAAGGTTTCAAGTTACTTTCGAGAGCTATCGTGGCTAGCAAACTTTGTTTGAAAAAGATTTATCAGCGTGGACACACTGTCCAGAAAGTTGGTTAATTAAAAGTCCAAATGATGGGCGGAAAAAAATTTTGTTTTTTTGTTCGCCACAGTGTATTGTCTTCGGTTGACCAAATGAAAAGCCTGCGACAGCTCGTACACGCCGGTCATCCTGATAAATAAACAAAAGGAGCCATTCTCGTAAATAATTCGGGTAACAAAATGATAATATCCCGCGGATATTTGTCTGTTATGTGGGCAAATGAAATGCGATCTATGGGAAAAAACGAAAAAAATAGATACGAATATCATGAAATAGTGGACAATAAGACTTCGAAGGAGTTAACGTACAGCTACTAGCTTACTGTCGGTCCAAGGCTGACACACTTTCCATTGAATATTTTGCAGTATAGCTCAGAGTGGAGAGTGGTGTCATATCCTGTCGGTGAGAATCCTGTAGTCTTCATTGACTAGCCTGAACTTACAATTAGTCTATGATTTATTGAAGAACCTAAATTCTTATCACTACGAAAAGGAACAATCAAAAACACTATATTTTTCACTTAAGAAAAATAAAAACATGTAAAATAGTCCAACAAGCAATGAACTCAAAATCTTTTTAATTTTAACAATTTATTAACTCATTTAAAAAAACATCAAAACAAATTTGAATTTTGTGGTAAAAATTAGGATGATTCTTCTTATTCAATCCGCAAACCCAATACGATATCTTATCAGACCTAAGAACTATGACGGAATTCGTGAAATCGTCAACAACCTTTTACACCATCTTAGAGGTTGAATAAAAAAAGGTTCTGAAAACGGTTTTTAAATGACAATATAAAAGTCCATGAAAGTAAAAACTTATTCGATATCTGATTAGAACTAAGTGTTATGGTGAAATTCGTGAATATGTATGCAACCCCTTTCGTAACTAAGGGGTTAAGTTTAAGAACAATCTGAAAACGATTCCTAGGTATTTATCTGGAGAACTCGTAGAAATAAATTTCATTAAGTATTTCAGATGACTTAATAGATATGCTGAAGTTCTTGAAAATATACGAGCGCGATTACAGTTTATCTCCCCAACTCCGCAAGCCCTACTTTTTACCGAAACTATTCTTCTCCTGCATTAACATATATAGTCCAATTTTAAAGATGCAAGGATAAGCTGTCCCACTCCTTATCAAGATTCAAACTTCCCACACTCATCTCTTTTTTTGTTTGCAGGTGCTCGTCGAGCCTGCCTCCTATATTATTTTGTAAAAGCCTACACTTAATAATTATGGCGATCTTTTTGTCCCACCTCCCCTTAAAAATGTTAAATTCATCAATAACGGCTTATTGCCTTTTATATAATAAAAACTTCTAAGTTTCAACTTTTGATCGTCAGACTCGTGGCATGAAACGTTTCCTCTTTTGCATCCAACCCTCTAAAAAGTCACAGCTTAAAGAGGTCTACCCATTAAAACCAAAAAAAGGATTTTATTTAAAAGCTCAAAAGGTTTGAGACTTATCCTTCAAACAATTTTGAGTTAATAAGTAAAAATGAGTGTTATAAAATAGTTGAAAATAGGATTAGAGCGTCAGGTAGTAACTATACCTGCGTCGAAATTTGGTTACTAACTACCTGTCAGCCAAAAGAAAAGATCTCAAAGTAGTGCGCATCTGAAGTCACAGTGAGGCACGCGCGTGTCATAAAACGCGTTTATCGACGTCCATAAAACATCCTTAGTAATCTTTTAAGATCTTTTCTTTTGCTTTGAAAGTAGTTAGTTTCAAAATGTCTGTAAAGCATTCAATTTTCAGAGATACATATAATTATTTGTATACAAAGAAAACACCTTTATTAAAGTTATAAAAATAACACACCCTTGCACGCGTCTACCTTCTTAATTTCAGTATTGCTCTCTTTTCTTTAGTCCAGCATGTCCTTACTCCTTAGTACCCTGACTTTGGTGTGGGATTACACTGTCATTATTGCCACTGGCCACCCATATGATCTACCTGTATCTGGAATTCATTTTGAACTAATTGCATCCAAAACCCAGTCAAGCTTTTTCGAATGTTTTCAAATCTTCGAAAACGTATGTAGCCGATTTACTCTACCTGAAAATAAATTTCAGGCGTTTAAAAACAAGATAATTCGAATTTGCTACCTCATCAGACCTAAGAGATATGACAGACTTTGTGAACATTTGTATTCAAGCCCATTGCACTCCCTTGGGTATTGAATTTTGAAAAGTTGGGAAATCAGATTTAGAACAATTCCAAAAACTACTTATAATTGGGTTTTATTTTTCACGAATTCTGAGAAATGTTTTAGGTTTAATGAGATCGAGTTCGCTTCTAATTCTATGTGCTTTATATGTATGTCTATAAGTATAGTATAATGATCTAATAATTCACTTCGGTATTTTGCAAACCCCTAAGAGGGTGTAATGGTTTTGTACTTTTTACCGAATTTCTCCATATCACTACTAAGGCTACTTAGGGCCGGTTTCACAGTTTAAATCAAAAATTTTGTTTAAACTTAGGATCAAACAAACAACATTTCACTTTAAAATTGTTTCTTTTTCTAAATGCAATTTCTATTCAAACGATGATATTATTAAAGTGATGTAATCAAAAGGAAAATTATATCTCAACCCTTAAAATAAGTCTGCGTTGTACTATTCTAATCTGTCCACTCAAATATTACCCAGGGGGCTTATTTGCACACAACTATCCAAGATTTAACGTACCAGTTGACCTTTTTGTTTGTTGGCGAATTGAATAAGCTAGTAAACATCAAGGTATTTAGTGACTCTCTCCTTCTAATTTGCTTGGAAAATTTGAATAATTATCGCAAATATACTTATCAAGAAAGAAATTGTTAGATAAATGAAATGTTGAGTTCTTATTTAAATTATACGTCTTTAGTTGTATAGCAGATGGGAGGGATGTTAATCAATTAGTAAGTAGTAGCAAATTCATACGGTTTAAGCAGCAATTTTTTAAAAAAAATTCATCCATAAAGATTCATCCCTGGAATGAGTGTTTTTCACTACCAATTATATTACTTAAGCCCAATGAAAGCATAAACTGATTTTAATTATACATACATATACAGTTGCGAACAAAACATTTGCAACTGATACTAGTAATTATTTAATGTTCAATTTTCTTTGGAAATAATAATTCAAAAGTCTTGATTTTAATTTATATTATTACCTTGAGTGTATTTAGTAAAAAGATTAACAAATAAATTCATTCGCTCAAATACAAACAAAATCCTGAAAGAAATTCATGATGATACTCTAATTCTGGTGTTACAAAACATTTGCAACTCCATACAAAATTGCATTGAAATTATGGTACGTTTGGTTGAGTTTTGGTTAGTACTTCGTATTGTAATTCTTATTTTTAGTAACTGCCACACATATTCATATTCTCCGATTCTATTAATCTTGCTTTTGTCCTTGTTGGTATCCTTTTCCACCCCTTCTAGATGGGTCGGATAACTCCAATCAAAAAACATACCAAATAATAGTCGTAAAAAGAAGTTTTTCACCCGATTTGTTTTCGCTTCTAAGGGACATTAATAGCGTGCCTGAAAATTAATTTCTGGATTTCTCAACACCTAGGTATCTAAAACCTAGTCAAATTTTTCTCTTTCAAGCAATAAGAAAATATGTTATGAAATTTTCGAATTAATGTTTCTCCAGATGGGAAACATATTTACAATTTCCATACAGTGGATCATGCAATACTGACTTTATACCGAAATTCTTTACTCTGTAAGACTCAGTGGCGGCTCGTGCCTTTCATAGCAAGTGAGGCAGAATTGGAATATTAAAACACGACTTTGTCGGACTAAAACTATATGAGTAAGGACGTCGGGTTACTGAGGACAGTCATTAAAAAATCACTAGAAACTTGATGGCTTTTTTAAAATGCTGAGGCTCACCCATATATCACCCTTTAAATATTTCCACATAAAAATTTTTTTTTCTTCAATTATTCATAGATGATAAAATTTAAAAAATGTTTTCAAGTAAAAGTTATGTTAGTTCGCTAGGAAGCGACTTCGGGTCTTTTCCTACTACTCACCCCTCGAGTAGTTATCGGATGATCGAACTGGTATCTAAAAGAAAGTCCATTGAAAGCTGAGGTCACATTCAAAGGCTCCACTCCTTGGTCGTGTGCCTTCCAAGAAACAACGATATTTTGAGTAAAGGTCTATGCGATTATAAACCAATCAAAGAGTGGATTGAAGGCAACAGTAGCTTATGACTACAAAAGATCGTCTTAATAAACTGCAGCAATAAAGCTGAAATAAACAAAATGGACACCAAATGACTCATGCTATCCCTCTCTGTTAAAATTAAACAAATATGATGCATTGATTTTTGCTTTTGAAAAGTTCGGGGAAGCACCCATACATCTATATGATTTTATTATACCCAGTAGTGTTAAAAGTCAAAAAATGGGATGGGTTTAAAAACTAATTGTAAGATCAACTTATTCTAAAACAAGGAAAGTAAGGTCAATTTAATTTCATTGTACCTGGAGGTATTCAGTTCGAGAATCCTTTGAATTGCAGAACCACTGGCATTCACAATTAGAGCGGCACTGAAAGCGGATAGTTTTATTTTATAATTTTGAAATAGTTTTTAAAATGTCTCAAGTGATGTTCGGTGCTAAAACAAGCGTTACAAGGACGCCGAATCAAAAAACGCCAAAAAAAATTTCAAATTTGGCAAGCCAAATTTTGGCTCTGCGGAAAAAAGAAGGTTTTGTATCGCGACACAAGCAAGTGGAGGAGAACTTTGCTAAACGACAACAAGCTATTCCGCAATTAAGTTGCGTTGTGAATAAACCAAATAGCTGGACTCCTGTTGCAACCACTAAAAAAATTGAGGAACCTTTAGCAAAAGAACCACAAATCACTGAACTTCTATCGGACGAACAGGATTACAAGCCGACAAATAAGAAGGTCAGAATAAGCACATACAAAGGACTCTCGAGTAACGATGGAGCTGTAAGATTTCGCTTTGAAGCGTCTATTCCGGTTATTGTACCGCCGGCAATAGAAAGAATCTGTGCATATCAGCTACCTTCTATTGTTAAGGCCAGAATCGCGCACAAGGATCAGCCTGTAAGTAACAACATTCACCAAGGATATATGTAAATGATTTTTGTTTTAGAAACAGGAACCATCGAAAAAATCACAGCCAGTTAATGCTGCAAAACCATTTGATCAAAAGAAATGTGTTTTAAAAGTTGGCAAAAAGACGTATGATAAGCCGATTGCAGAATCAGTTCCAGTTCCGACTACCAAATTCATTGAACCTGCTGTTCCGAAAAAGAAAGTTGCACGACTCGAAGTTCCATCAACAAAGAAATGTGTGGCCGCTAGAAAGCGTACTTCTTTCCCTGGGCCACGAATCGATCAATTCGCTTCAATTGGAAGACAATGTGAGCCAGCTCTTTATTGGACTGCACCCAAGGCTCCCAACTCTACGAAAAACAGTACTATTGAGTCCAACACAACCAAGGTTTTTCAAGCTCCGGCTTCTCTACAGCTAGAAGGAACCATATCATCCAAAACGAACCCTAATTCCACAATCAATCCAATTCGAAAAAAATTTGAATTCCCCCATTACCCTGATATAATATCCGGGAAACAACGTCAACAATATCGCGATGATTTTAAACGGGACTACGCTGAATATCGGCAATTATTGGCCAAAATCCAGAAATTAGCCAATCAAATGTTGGAACTTGGCGAAAAACGTAAGAAAATGGACAAATTTGGAAGCGGCTATAAGGCACTCACCAAGGAAATTTTGAACTTAAATGGCAAACTTACAAGCGGAAAACTCGCAATTGAAAAGGCAAATATGCTGTACATGCATGCAAAAATGCAACACATCAAAATGAAGTTAAATCAATTCGATTTAATACAAACGAAAAAGTAAACGTTTCCGACAAGATCACGCCGATTTTATTTATAAGTTCCAGTTTTTCATTTTATAAATATAGCGCTATCAATACGTAACAATTTTACTATTAAAATTGTATATGTGTTTCGACTTGTATCGATCAATGAATTCAATTCACCGAAAGGTCTCTAGTACAAATCTGAAGGTAAATTATTAAATTTTAAATGTTAAATTTTTAATAATATTTACTATTAACTTAAATTGTGTATCTACCGTTACTGTGTAATGAAATTAATGCTGTGTACAGAATTTGTCTGTAATAAATAAATAGTTGCAATGTCTGCAATTAATAAAGAATTATTGAAAAATGCCATGTGCATTGTTTTCAATAGTGCCTAAAATGGCTGAAGTACATTATAATGTATTTAAAAAGAAAATTGTATACAAGAATCCAAATAAAGCTATTGTTTCTACACTAACTAATTTTTACTTTATTTTTTAATTTTGTTTTGCAATAAAACATAGGGTGCGAACTATCAACCCTTTGATGTGTAAATTATCACAATATTGAGAAACCGATTTTAAGGCATTTATATAGAAAGTAAATCTTATACCTCGTTCACCTGGTCAACGACGTATCGCTACGGAGCACTTCGTTGTACCAGGTGAACACACGAAATTTCGCTACGGAGTAGTTTTTCAACAACGTTGCAAAACCGCGTAGTGTAGTGTAGTGGATTGGCTAATCCTCCACACTTGTCGTTGCGTTGCGTTGCGTAGCAGTTTTATTGTCAAATGTCAAAAAACTAGATTGGATTTTCTCTACGATTTTAGTTGTAGCCCCTTTAATGATTCCATTTCCCTGAATAACAAAAGGAAAAATTATATTTAAGACATAAGACGGCGAATGTAACAGTTTTTTATAATAAAATTAATACCTCTTATGACAGTTGTCAACAAAAAATAAGAGTGCGAAACGTCAATTCACTTCACGTGAACACTCATATATCAACCGGATTTTATAATACGCTACACTACACTACGCTACCACGTGAACGAGGTATTAGTCTCATCATATGCTGGAATACGTAAAAACGTACATCACTACTATACACCCCCTTTGAATATTCCAAAAAATGTTTTTTAGGCGATTATTCATCTAATGGTTAAAGACTTAAAAACGATAGTCATATATGCTCTTTATCTCATTGTACCCAAGAGATATGCCATAATTCGTAAGAATATACACAACTACTTTTGACCCCCTTATATTGTATGAAAGCTATTGTTTTCCACACTAACCAATTTTTTTTATTTTTGTTTTGCAATGAAACATAGGGGCGAACTATCAACTCTTTTATGTATTAAATATCAAAATATTGTTAAACCGATTTTTAGGCAATTATATGGAAAAACAAATCTTAATCTTATCAAATTTAATATGATGGATTTCGTGAAAACGTACACCATTACTTTACACCCCCTTTGAATATTCCCAAAAATGATTGTAGGCGATTATTCATCTAATAGTTAAAGAATTAAAAGCGATATACATATATGCTCTCATTGTACCCAAGAGATATGCCAGAATTCGTGAAAACATACACAACTACTTTAGACCACCTTATGTATTGAATATCGAAAAATTCGGGAAATGAAATTTAAGTAATTACATATATGAAAAACCTGCAGAAGGAAAATTAAATTATTTGTATCTCAAGAGCCGCGCATCATGGAAAGCTGAAAATCTATAGTTCCATTGTCCTTCACAGACTTTTAAATCTTGGCACATAATTGTTTTGGTAAACAAAAAGTTCAAATTAATATTGGCGTCTGAAGTTGTTGGTGAAAGGCTGATGTGCATTTTCACGAATTACTTCATATCTCGTAGTTTTTGCAAAATATCAAAATCGATTTTGACGTGATTAAATATCAAATTCAAATTTAAATATCAAATCCAAATCTAAATATCAAATCTACAAATTCTACGTGGTTTTATTAATACCGCTTAAAAATAAAAATTTTTTGTTTTTCAATAACTAAAGAGGTTGTATTTGTAAGGTATCTCATAAAATTAGTGTTTTCATTTGATCTCATCCTTTAACTCAATTTTACTTTATTATTTTAATAATAAAGTATTTATAATTGAATGGCCAATGATCGAAAGAACGGAATTCTTTGTATTTTCGTGGAGCTATTCAATTGTATATTATATTAAGTAATATAATAATATTTAATAAAAAAAGAAATCTAAATAGCATCAAAAATATACATGGGTTGTATCCCATGTATATTTATCCCATCCCATTAAAAACTTTGGCCAAAAACAGTAAAGCTTTGAAGGATTTTTTTTTAATTTTTCTTTGTTTTTTCGGACAATTAAAGAAATGCACATAAAACCCTTAACTCTTTTAAAAAATAATTAAATTACACCCAAACTGTTGGCAAACTTTTTATTTAATAATCTAATTTTGTTACTCTCAATAAGAATAATTTGATAAAATATCGTTGTAACCCTTTAGAGACAAACATAAAATTTTGAAACCGATTTTCAGGCGACTATATAGAAATTTAGAGTAAAAATAATTCGATATTCCATCAGCCTGGCAATTTGTTACAACGTGTACAAACATTTTACATCTTCTTTGGAGTTGAATATCGTAAAATCCCGAAATTACTTTTGAGATCATTATAATTATAATTATGTAAATAAAGGCTATATAAAGAGAAGACACTTCGATCTTCGAACCTAAACGATTTGTCTGAATTCGTGAAGCCATAAGAAGTAAAAGTGGATTCGATATCTCTTTAGACCCAAGAAATATATCGAAATTCGTTAATACTTACACAATCACTTTACACCCTCTTAAATGTTCGATATGAAAATTTATTGGAAAAATGCTTCTTAATTCGTGCACATGGGAAGAAAGCCTTTTCACAGATTTTTTAATCCACCTCCGTATGCCAAGGAAAATCTGAACTGTTTCCTCTTAATTTATGACTTTAGTCTAAGCCGTTTTCGAATATACAAAAATTCACCACCCCTCTGTACCCTGCCATTACTATCAAGAATTTACTTTTCTATTTTTATTCTTCTCTCTATACTTGTCAACTTTTTGCGGTCTATCCTTTAAAGTTTTTCGGAAATAAAAATCAGATTTTTTTCCTATCCACCTCCAATAAGCGCACCTTCAAGATTCTTTTCCTTTCTAGATATCTATTGGACCTAGTTACTGTAAAAGTTTTAAGATCATAAGCAATTGACTTTACTTATAGTCCTATTTACACAAACGAAATTTTATCTTCTTGGTATAGTTAGTTCGGAATATATTGTAATGAAAAATCTCCCATTTGCTGCACTCACACCCCGCCACCCCTTTTTGTTCTAGTAACTGGTAAGACAACCACAAAATTTTAGCCATCTATATCCACTATTCAGAAGATATGGATTTGAGAATGTTGCAATCCCAGCTTTTGAGTGTTTCGGACCCATTCTATTCACACCCCTCAACCTCAATCGACCAATTGCAAACGGGTCCACAAGCATACCCCTAAATAAGTTGCAAGTTTCAGCCTCCTAGCATAAACTGTTCCCGAGATCTAAAAAACAAATTCGAATATCACTCTCATACCACCGTCCTCCGCAAAGGTTAAGTTATACCATTGTGTTTATATTTATATCTATATCTATATTTATAGAAATAAGATATAAATACAATGGTTATACCCACTAAAAAAATTCCAACTTAATATCTCAACAGGCTTGTGAGCTAAGTTCCTTCAAACGTTTTTGCGTACGACATCTACGGCGGGCAGACGGACATTTTTTTTTACTTTTTCTGAAAATTATCAGGATTTTTTTTTTAATTTCACTTATTAATTTCAAAATTTCGAATTAAGATAAAACCAATATCAAAGTGATTAATGATGCTGCTATAATATCTTCACACTTTGAGTATGTGGTTGGAGTAACAAGAAGCACTTCTGATAGATAAATGTAATCCAAAGTTAAATTTTGTCTTTCGCAAAGTGATTTCATATCTCATGTAAATACATTTATGGAAACAACTAACGACACCCCAGTAACTTCAGTCGTTCATAAACAACAAAAAATCGAAAAAAATGATTTAAAATAGTCTCGATTTTATACTCCTCGTATGTTGGCATTACAAATCCAAGATAATCGAAAAAAGCTTTTTACGAGGACATTATATCGTGCTCGTAACTCGCTATCATGTATGTTATCGCCATTATACTTTCAAGGATTTCGATGTATAATCGACAAGGACTTTTCGTGAGGATATAGTACAAAGTCTTTATTATTTCAATATAATTTATAGGAAACGAATTCATAAATCTTAGATAGATAAAATTGAAAAATTCCCCAACATATTATAGTCCAGGTAAGTGGAAAGGAAATTATCGTTTATGTACGTTAGGTTAATTTCTCGGCTTTTCAATCGAAGAATGATGCCAAATCGATTTCACACTGTCTAGACAATTTTTCGGGCATTCTCATAAGTAGCGATTCGTGTATTTTTCTCTACAGAATTTTAAATGGAGATATGGTGAAGGTACGAATATCTAAAGCCGTGAATTTTTTAGGAAGCACTACCCCCAAGATGGACTTTTTAATTGCATTCTTCAGTCTGTTGAGTTTTAATAGGTTTGATGTCTCGTCTCGATATACTTCCAATAAGTGCCAACGTCAATTCAATTATCAAATTGAACTAATTTATTTTGTCTATTGATTGACGATGTGTTTGCGTAGGATAATCTGATTTATGTTTTGTTCTTCGATAATTATATGAAATGGAATTAAATTAATTGCAAGGAATTTTTTTTCGAAGTAGTCGTTAATGTTTTTACGGTCTGATGATTTGAAATAAACTTTTTTGTACTATGTCCTACCGATTTATTGAACTTGTACGTAATTTAAATTGTTTCAACTGTTTCATCTTACAGCCTAGAGATTGATAAAAATTTTCTGGGGGTTCAACAATTGGATACTAACTAATCCCCGGAAAAACTCACAGTGGCCTCGTACACACCGGTATTAACTTAGTACGTTTTAAGAGCAAAGCCGTATTAAGAAGCGGTGTAAACGTGTTAGTCCAGTTCCGTATGTGGACTAGAACTAGACTAAATTAAACTGAGCACAGTTAAAATGGCATTATGGCAACACTAAGTGGCCTCGTACAAGCTTCACCTATTTTAACTCTTTCACAGATGGCGCCCTGCGTTTATTTCAATTTGTAGCAGGTATTAGCACCCAATAGTCTAGTAAAGTGTGTGGGAAATCATACAGTTTATCCAAGGTATTTACCAATAGGATTGTTAACATGTGGCATTTCACTTGACAAATGTCGTTTGAAGCTAAGTGGATTAAGTTAGTACGCTTAGGCGGTATAAACGGCAATCGTATTAATTTAATACCGAGAACAGTTTAATACGTATTAACGATTGCGGTATATACGAGGCCAGTGTTTCAATCGAAGTTTCGAATCCAACAATGTAACAATAGTAAGTATAATATTTGTAAAATACAAATAAAAGTAGAGTGATAAAGTGGAAAATAATTATTTTAAATCGGACAAAAAATTATCCTTCAATATTTCAAAGGACCGGTTTCACAGTCTAGGTTTAAACCAAAAATTTTTTTTAAACTTAGGAATTTGTTCGTGAGATCCTAAGTTTAAACCAAATTTTTGTTTTAAACTTCGACTGTAAAACCGGCCCTAAGTGAATTAAAATATATATTAATTAAAAAAGGTACAAAAAAAAAATAATTCTTGGTAATAAGCTGCAAAAGGTTAACTTTGAATATATTTGATTCAAACAAAATTTATATTAAACCGAAAAGTTATAGAATATTAAAATTTGTATTGTGAATGATTTATAAATTCAATAAATTAAAATTATTGGACGAGGTATGCCGTAGGAGCAATTATGAGCATTTGAGTGGTATTTTTATTTCTTACTTATTTGCCATGCATTATAAAATTTTTTTTTATTCAAATTTCACTAACTCCACCATCCACTTGTTTCTTGTTTTGATTTAACTACGGAAAGAGTACTGTGCCTTTTATTAAAATGCAATAAATAATAATTTGCTCCCATTTTAATTATTATTGAATCACTGTAAAAAGTATTAAAGAATGGAAATTATTCTCATTTCAATCACATTATTACTTAATTTATCATAACTTGTTTATTCATCAGTTCGAAACTTTCATTGGAAATCATTGAAATTTAATTTTAAACACTTCAGACATATGTACTCCAGGATATGGGCCTAAACTAACAATAAACTATTCAGGACACGTTTGTAATGCATTATTTGATAACAACAGAATTCAATGAATGTGCGGTCACATTCAATTTTGGTCATTCATAAATAATAATATTCCAGATAAGGAAACATACAAGACGTTTAGCATCTTCGGAAAGGAACTTTCACACAATAGCGAACCCTTTCTTGCTGATAAACTTTCAAATTATGCATTCATATGCGCAATGATTTTATTGCTATGATATCAGAGTTGAAGAAACTTCTCAATTGTCGGTATGGGATATGATATACAGTCAATTGTTACATATTCTAGTTTTCAACGTCTAGATTATATAGATACTATTGTGTTATGGCTGCAATATTTACGTACTTGACAATAAATCATCGTATTGTATATATACATATATCTAAAAATAAATTTCAAATTTTTGAAATATTCAACTCTTAAGAGGATGTAACATGATTTTGTATGCTTTTACGAATTCCGACATATCTCTTATGTCTGATGAGATATCGAATTGCTTTCAAAGGAGTGACTATCTTGTTAAAAAGAAAAAATTAGCAAATAAGCTTTCTAATTTGCTTGTTTTTTTATAAAATTTTTTGATTTTAAACCGTAATTTGTCCTTAGTTATTTGGAACATTTTTTCCCTCTTCTGTTATAGCTACAAAACTGAAACTTTTCCCTCGTAATCCTACCAACCTATATCCCTATAAAAATAACTGGAAATCTAGTATTTTAATTAAGTGCAGAAACATATTGTTCTAGAGTTAGTACATCGGATTCAAAAGCAACAGTTGCATAGGAAATTTTAAATTGAATTCCAAATATTTCCGAAATTTTTTTTTAAAAAAAATCAAGAAGACAATTATTCAGTAGGTGCAGTGATATGCAAATGTAGCTGTCGTCAGCTGGGTGAACATTACATTTCAATATCCTGGAATCGCGTTTATGTAAAGAAAAAAATCATTTTCGAATGTTGGGACATATGTGTACTTAAATAAAAAAAAAGAACATGTAGTTGCGCTTATTTATGATGTATAGGGATTATTGGCAAACAGAATAGCTTCTTTTCCGAATTAATAAAAGGTGTATTGAAGTGAAAGTGAAGCGAATTGACACGGTGAAAGAAACCCTTCTCGCTATGGCACTATGTAAATAAGTTCCAAGTGAAAAGTTCCACATGAAATCACAACACATTTAAATTGGAAAGAATTCGATTTGAATATTGTAAAAAAAGGTCAGTGGGAATTGTTTTAAAGTCGAATTTGGGGTTTACCACTGCAGAAATCATGCGAAATATTTCATAGAATAATACAGTTAAATAAATAACCAGCTTTGTTTTAAATTGATTTTCCGCATTTACCTTCTGAATTTTATTTCTAAAGGCCAGCCATTTCAAGCATTAAAATAGAAAATCTCTAAAAAATTTATGCGATGATCCATTCTTTGTATAGCCACCATTAAAAAGGTTTCGAAAATACATTTAACATTATTAGTTACAAAACTTTTTCAAAAAATTGAATTAGTTTCGACTTCAAAGTAAATTTAAGCTTATTAACGAATGAATTGTCAATTACATTTTTTGGTAGCTACTACTAACATTTTTTTAAATCACATTATTATACATACACTGTTTTAAAAAAAATTGACTTTTCAGTCCAATTTTTACTTGAAATTTCCAGTATATATCATTTTTTCAAGTTAAAGTACTCATTTCAAGCACTTTTACACGAATTTACAAGTAACAGCACTCATTTCAAGCACTTTTACTTGAAATTACTTGTATTAGTAATTTATTCATGCACTTTTCAACTGAACTTGAAAAGTCAAGCAAAGTTACATTCAAATAAACCACGATTTGGTCACTTTGATCGATTTGGTTGTCTACTGAACTGAGATGAAAATGCAACGCGTTCGGTGGCGCAGTGGCTACGCGCGCCAATCCTTCGCTCCAATACCAGAATTGATCGCGGTTCCGGGTTCGATTCCTATCTACATCCAAGTGTTTTATTTCAGAGTAGGAAGTATGGTAAGTAAGTAAGAAATAATATTAGAAGTATATATCTTAATATAAGAGCTGCTGATAAATTCAAAATTGTAATTTGCTGATTACAAATTAAAATTTTCTGATTGAAAATTGAAATTTACTACCCAAAAAATTTACTTTTACTTTCCAATGTAATTTTACTTAAAGAAGTTAGGCATATTTGCCTACTATCCAAAAGATGTAAAAGTCAATGGATTTTATTTACTGTGTAGGTACTTCAGGATTAAAATAGTGATGCGAGCTAGAGGTTTACCAAGATTTCTGAAAAAAAAACAATAGCTATTCGATTCAAATTAATAGATAGTACAAAAAAACAAAATCGCTTTGTTCAATTAGATTTTTACAATACTTGCATTCTTACAAATTTCATTTACTACGAAATATACACTTTACACCGTACACTTTCCTATAAAAATGATTATCGCTTTCTTACTAGTAAAAGTGATCCCATGTACAAGTCCTGCGACGCTTATGTACTGTGTTACGAAAGAAACACACCATATTCTGTGGTGTGTTTGGAATATGCAAGAAGTGTTTTAAACGTGCGAGAAGATAATAAAGCTTTCTGTGCTACTCTAATTGCACATCGGAAGGTTGTAGTTTTCGGTGAAAACTTTGATGTAATTGTCAAGTGGTTTTGGGCTGCCAGAGAAATAAGAACTTCATATAATAATTTTTTCCCAATTTTGAAGAACGGTAGGTAATAAGAGCAGGTGAAGTGATGGAACTTCTTCGGGTAACTGAGACGCAAACTCCTTGAAAAATTGATACTTTTAGATGCTGAATGCCGGAAAAGTCAGAAGTAGCTTCTTAGCCGTTACTATAAAGAGTCTTTATATGTAAAATTGAGTACGGGCACATATGTGGTATACTCAACCTCCTTTAGCTCTCTAAAGGGAGCAATGTCAAAAACAATTATAATGTTCGTTGATACGTGACCAAGCTCATTTATATTATAGAGATGTACGATAAGATAGAACCTAATCACATCTATAACTTAAATGAAAGAAACTGCATTATGTTCTGTACTTGTGATAAGGCTTATTTACGATATTTAAATAGTAAATTAATGATACCCAGTTTTAAAGTTTTATCAAGTGAATACATACCGTAATAATGAAGGCGTACTCACTGTGTGTAACTATAAGCAATATTGCAAAATTTATGAATATATTTATCTTCACGTTGAAGGACAATCAAAACCGAGTTTAAACTTAGGTAGGTACATGCAAAACGTAAAATTTTTAGTAGGTTGCTCAATGCGTTTACGAGTTATCAATTACGATTAGTATAATTTATTTATTTATTATTTTTTTTTTTTTCTAAATAACGAGAAGTCAATAAGAACGACACAATCTATAACAGGAGCCGAAATGTCTCCCAGAATCGGATCTCATTTCTCTTGTACTTTTTCTATATAACGTCTCGGAGAATATCGCAGACGGACCGGTCTGTCTGACCGTGTGTCCACACAGGAAGTTTATCTGTCAATGGGAATGACAATGTTTCCATAGCGTTAAAGGTCAAATCGTAATGGGCATTTAATTGCCAGGCAATTTTCATTTGAGAGAGTGAAATCGAAGTTTCTCATGTAAAGCAAAATGCTGGACATTGCAACAAAAAAAAAATTATGATCTCTGAAGCGGTACGTTTTTTGGCAATATTGCTCTCAAAACTGAAATGGTAGTGATTGCCATGGCAATATATGGAGTAATATTGCCATATGGATTGATGCCCATACATTTGCCAGATAAATTGCTATTGTAGAGCTGCCTCTACAATAGCAAATAGTTGTTTTCCGGCGTCAGTGGAGTCAAGCCCCAACAAGAAATCCTCGCATGTTGATTAATCGCTGTCCTTGAAAACATGTCAATTGGAAAATCTTCACTGGATAGGCCTAAACCTATTCCAACACAGTCTTATAAACAGACCTATCCAATTGAAGGTTTTCCGATTGTCATGTCCTCAAGGACAGCGATTATTCAACAGTCGGAGATTTCGTGCTGGGGTTTCACTCCACTGACGCCGGAAAACAACTAACATTTAATCCAATTTTATTTTATCGCAATACTCTATTATTGCAATAATGAGATAAGATTATCTAACTTAAATGTGGGGTTTGTGTGATACGAGCATTCAATCACGATTGCGTACACTATACGACGGAGACACGAACAAAGTTTCAGGGTAGCAAATTTTTTGTTTTAATTTCGATCATAATTCATATTAGATACATGATTATTAAAAAACAATCAAGTAAAACAAAATTTACTTCCGATAACTGAAGTGTTCACTATATTCAGATACCGAGAAGAAAGTAGATAAAATCGTCGATTACAGATTCGTTCTGAAAGCCCGTTGTATAGTTGAATAACCAGTCAATCAAATGATGCGGCTTGAACATTGAACTGTATAGTGCACAATCTTGTTTTATGTTCGACCCATGTGTGTTTTTATATTCTCTGATCCAAGATCGCAGGTATCTGAATCCAATTCAAGCTGCACAGTGGGCAGGTGAGGAGCGATGAATCTGTTCGTACGGTAGATCAGTTATCGTGATGTTATAAAACACAACATATATAAATAATTACGGCTGCAATTTCAAACTCATTATCAACTCCACATTGTTTACATGTTTTTCGAGATAATTCTCTGTGGCTAAAATAATTTACTGGTTCAATAAATCTGCTAGTAGGAGCGACATATCATGATCTCACAGTTCATATATTTTTACAGCCGAGAAGTATTATAAGATTTGTTAAGATTCTTAAAGCTTTTTGCTTATTGCGTTTCGGTACGTTTTGTTAGTTAGTTGGGAAAGATCCGATTGATCAGTTCATGTGGCAATGGCGTTGCTTGGCGTTTTAATTTCGAGTGTAATTGTTTTAGTGACGGCTATTTATTTATTTTTTAAAGTGAAACATTCTTATTGGAAAAATCGCGGTATACCGTACGCTAAACCGCGAATACCATATGGAAATTTCGAAGGATTCCACAATAGAGTTCACATAACTCATTTAGTGGCCGAATTGTACAAAGAATTAAAGGGTCAAGGCCCGTTTGCCGGTATCTACTTCTTTCAGCAGCCCATAGTTTTGGCAACGGATATCGAAATGATTAAAAATGTCCTAATCAAGGATTTCAATTTCTTCACGAATCGCGGAATATACTTTAATGAACGGGATGATCCTCTAACTGGCAACTTGTTTATGATCGATGGATCGCAATGGAAGTATCTTAGAACAAAACTGACGCCGACCTTTACCTCGGGCAAAATGAAGTTCATGTTACCAACAATTGTTGATGTAGGCGAACAGTTTCAGGCAACGCTCAAGGATATGATCCGTGATAGTACCGAGATTGAACTAAGAGAGATCCTTGCACGTTTCACGACTGATGTGATCGGATCATGTGCATTCGGAATTGATTGCAATAGTCTAAAGGATCCGAACGCTCAGTTTCGAGTGATGGGAAAGAAGGTTTTCGATACGCCTCGAAATGGAATATTTATGAGAAATTTCATATCGAGGAATAAAAGTTTGGCACGATCCTTGCGAATAAAACATTTTCACGACGATGTTAGTGAATTCTTTCTGAAAGTCGTCCATGAAACTATTACGCTGCGCAAGGAGAAGAACATACGGCGGAATGATTTCATGGATTTGCTAATACAATTGATGGACACCGGAAAATTGGCAGACGATGCAGATAGTGCCGTGGGGAAACTTTCTTTCGAACAGGTTGCAGCACAAGCATTTGTATTTTTCTTAGCCGGATTTGAGACTTCATCGACGGCAATGTCGTTCACGCTTTATGAACTGGCTCTGAATCAGGATATTCAGGATAAGGCCCGACGATCAATTAATGAAACTCTGAAAAAGTACGACGGAAAGTTGACCTACGAATGCATTTCGGATATAACTTTCATCGATCAAATTATAAATGGTAAGCTCAAGATGAAACAGTATGTTAAGGACTTTTGTATGGAAGCTACTTCAAGTCACTGCTGTTTCTGAACCAAAATTAATCGTATTAAATTAATTTAATTCATCTATCGAGTTTGGTCGAATAGAAGATTGAATTTTCAATAACATTTTTGTGGTATAGCTACTGAAAGAAGGTCATATTACTTCATTACTTTAATAATACAATGTTGTGATAACAAAATTTTCCTATCCTGAAATTTTTTTTTATACGTTTCCTCCTTTCGTCTACCCTCCATTCACCAGCTCATATCGCCAAACCCTTTCATTTTTACTAAATTTAAGCTTCAAATTTAAATTTTACTTAATTATTTATAATGTGTACAATATTGTTATCAATTTAAAAAAAAAAAATTTGCTGCCCTCAAAATTTTTTTTTTCCACGTATCATGACTAGTAGACACGAAAAAAGCAATAAATATTTTCAGTCCGTCTGTCCGCCGTACGTTGACCGCCCCACGCAAAATCGTTTGAAGGCTCGTAGCTCTCAAACCAGTGGAGCAATTAAATTGAAATTTTTTCTATGAATAGACTTGGTATACCCCTTGAATTGACATTATTTTCAGGGGTTAGGGGGAGGTGGGAAAGCGTTTTAGACTGAAAGTTTTGGATTCTAGATCTCAGCAACCGCTAATGCTAGGAAGCTGAAATTTTGAATTTGTATGGAACTTTGATAGTGGACGTATTTGCAAAAAAATTTCCGATATTGGTGAAGAGGTGTGAGAGTAGGGGGAAAAATAATGCGTCTGAAACGCAAAAAGGGCGAGATCGATACATTCTAAAATCCATATCTCCTAAGCAGTTAATGCCACAAAATTGAAACTTAGTGAGTATCTGTAAGTACACTAGGAGAATAGATCGGAATCAAATTACGAAACGTAGGGCTAGTAGACCCCCAGCAGAAACAAAAATTTTGAGGGTGTGGGTGAAGAGGGTGAGAGTGCGGGAGGGTGAAAAGGAAAAGATTCTGATTTTTATATCTCGAGAACCCAAAACTACATAAAGCTAAGACTTAGTATATAGATAGAGCTATAATAGAGGCATGTTGAAACAATATAATTTTCAATAGGGGTAGTATTGTACGGGGGTGGAGGGTGTTTTTCCACACTATACAACGGCTTATGCTAGAAAGTTGAAACTTAATGTGTATGTGGAAATCAACAAGAGAAAGAATTCTTATGAAAAAAAATGTATACATCAATTGGCGTTCGGGAGGGAGGGGGCAAAAAAATGATCTGTGAAAATTGAATGCATATATTTACACGATATCTACTAGGCCTTCCCAAATATTGAATTCATTTTTATTCCATGGATTCTTCATATGAATACCTAGAAAGTGTTTTCAAGATTTTTTGAAATTCGACCCCTAAGGAGGTGTAAAGCCGTTGTATACTTTTTCATGAATTCTGTCATATGTCTCTGGTCTGATCAGATATAACTTCCACGGGCTTGTTTAATAATCACCAATTTTCAAGTTTTTTCCTTTTTCAACACCTAGACCGCATCCCGGAATACGACCCAATTATGTAATTCATATGTTATTTGTGGCAGCGGCGTAAGTAGTTTAGAGCGAGCCTATTCTAACCGCTTGTCGAACTTTTTGTTTATTCCAGGAACGGGAAGGAAGCTGAAACTTGAAATTTAATAAAGACCTTTGATAGCTGAAGTCGGTTGCAAAAAAACGATATAGCTGGTGAAGATAAGAACTAAATATCTCCTAAACGTTTAAGAAGAATATATCGGGTAAAATTTTTTGAGAAGAGTAGTCAGTGGCGTGCGGGGTAAGAACCTTCAGATTACTATATCAACGATCTAATTATACCAAAAAGATGAAATCATATCTATCTCTTAGGTCTTCTTAAATTCTTAAATAAATTTTACTTCTACAGGCTCTTTACATAAATTCATAGAAATTGTTTTCTTAATTTATTTTTAATTCAACTCTTTAAGGAGCTGTAAAGGCGCTGTATGAATTCATCTACCTTAGACTGATAAGTTATCTAATTGGTTTTCTTTCATCAGGCTCTCATAAAAACTGTTTTCAGAGTTTTTTGACACTCAACCCCCAGTGGTATGAAGATTGCACAGGATCTAAAAAATTTCCCCTTATCTCTTAGGTCTGAAACCATATACGCACCCTTACTATAGGAGTGTAAGGAGCTACATACGTTTAATCTCAACATACCTAAAGTAAAATAAAATTTCACTCAGAGTATGGATAAACTTTTTTTTCTACGATTGTTCTAGTCTTATCAAATGTTAAAAACTATACAGCGAAAAATTGAAAATTTGTAAATTATAGTACTCTAGACCTCTGCGAACTCATTTCTGAACGATTTTCGCATGGAATCTCAAATAAGAGAGACATTGTTCTCTTTAAAACTTAACTTAAAACTTAAACTTAAAACGTAAACTTAAAATTTAAACTTAAATCTTTTGATGGAATATTATGGTACGGTATGTGGGATGGTGATATAGTCATTCTTCTTCACATAGACGTAGTATAGTATGTGAAACCTAAAACTGCTAAGTTACATAGCTTCCCTTTATCGATAACACCGACGTCATTGAGGAAAGATGCGCGGAGGTTCCGTCTTTTCGTTCCAGATAGAGTCGGATACTCATATAGGACGTGGAAGATTGACTGTTTCACTTCTGGGTCACCGCTGCTACGACCTTTGATACTAACCCAAAACTTTATCATATTTAATTTAGGATTAACATTTTAATGCGCTACGAGTTAGCGTGAGCTCTATTTTATAGGGACATTTGTTGGACACAGGTTTTGAAAGGAAACCTTGATATTATTTTTTGTCCACTTATCTGTCGTTACAATTATCAATCGATTCCTATAAATTTCCTCTATGCCGTTATCAAAATTGTAAATTAGGAAATATCTAATAGTCTGTTTTTAATAATTGCAACCACATAATTTAAAAGCTTTGGCTTGAAAGCCTTTTTATGAACACTTATGTAAGAAATATTAATTTTTTTACCATTCCACAAGTTTTTAATCAATCTCGTTACCATTTAAATAGCAATTTTATTTTTTGTCTTGTAGAATCGTTACGAAAGTATCCACCAGGCGGAATGTTGGTTCGCCTTGCAAACGAAGACTACAAGGTTCCTGGCACCGATCACAAAATCAATAAGGGCACTGCTGTATTTATTCCTGTCTATGGAATCCATCATGATCCTGAATTCTATCCGAATCCGGAAATATACGATCCGGAAAGATTTGCTCCAGGCGCCGAAAGGAATCAGAACGCTTTCTTGCCGTTCGGCGAAGGACCACGAAATTGTATTGGTCTTCGTTTTGGGATGATGCAAGCCCGAGTTGGACTTGTTACACTCTTAAGAAATTTCAAATTTAGTCCTTGTTCGAGAACTACAATTCCGATGGAGTTTTCAACACGTAAAACAGTATTGTCGCCAAAGGAAGGATTATGGCTTCAAGTTGAAGTGATATAGAAACCAATCATGTATTTTTTTTTTATTAATAAACACATCGACCGATTTTTTTCCTACTCTTAAGCCGGCTACAGACTTCTCATGCTTTTCTTGTTTTTCACATTTCGCAAGTTTTTCGTTTTGTTTCACGAAACACACGAAACTCGCGAGAGCACGAAAAAATATTGTATAGGTACACAATTTGCAAGTTTTCCGTTTTCGTGCGGATTACATTTATTCAATTTAACACTTCGCTGTCCGTCCAACTCATTTCAAATATGTTTCTCAACTTAACCTGCAAATGAAAAACTGTCAACACACCACGCAAAACAAGAAAATCGACAGAAAGTCACGAAAAAATCGTCTCGCACATTTTTCGGTACTTTATTGTCAAGAAAAACCCTTTGATGTGGTCAAAAAACCGCCTCTAGTAGAGAAAACTCACGAATTGCGAAAAGCGAGAAACTCACGAAAAACGTCTACATACTATTCACGAGAAAGACGCGAATGACGCGAAATAGGCGAAACGCGATAAGTCTGTAGACGGTATTAGATTAGACAGTGCGTACTCTGAGAACAGTAAAATTAATTTAATTACGCACTCCTGTGATTTTTACTATTAATGCAGAAATTTACACTTAAGTGTGGAAATGTACGTGAAATTACACACGGTGTGGAAAAACTAATATATACTTCATATGTAGGTAGGTACTACAAAAATGTGACATTTTTATGTTTGCTTATTATTTTTATTAACATTCATTGAATTAAATATTTAAAAAACGCATTTTAAAGAATTACTCTCCATTTTGTTAAACTTAAGAAAAATTCGTAAATTTATTATAATTATCAATGAGGATTATAACAAGTATGTCTACATATACTCGGCACGTTTAAACTTTCTAGCATTAGCCATTCAATAGATAGGGAAAACACTCTCCAACTCCGTACCATACAACCCAAAAAAAAAAAAATTTATCTTTCCAACTTACTATTACTATTATAGATCTATCATCTATCATTATGGGTTCTCGAAATATAAAAATCGGAACTTAATTTCCTTTTCACATACAATATATTCTTAAGACCAGGGATCTAAAATTTTGTACATATTAATTTTTAAATAGTTCCAGGTTGGAAATCTAGTGAGTCCTTTCGCTCCTCCCATGTAAAAGTTCTTGAAAAGGAAAATTTTGCTTTCGGTAGTTCCAGATATAATATATTGTAATTGAACACTGATAACCTAGTCTTTTAGTTTCGAGTAGCATTTAGATGAGGAGTCCTTAATATACAACATATGCACTCCTTATTGTACTTTAACCCCAACTACAATGTAAATCCGAGTGCAGTATTTCACCATACGATTGGAATGCTTTCATCTAGAGTATCTTATTATTTTCCTTTATTATTTTTTAATAATATTTCCTTTGTTATTTTTTAATAATAAAGTATTGTGATCGACCTGAAATTTCAAAAAAATTTCCTACCCTGAAATTTTGTATTTTCACGTTTTAGGACTAGTAAGCCCCAAAAAAGCAAAAAAAAATGTCCGTCTGTAATTAGTTGGAAGGCGCGTAGCTTCCAAACCCGTTGAACCATTATCATGAATTTTTTATGGTAGGTAGATTGGGTGAACCTCTATGACTGGTATCTTTTAGAGGTGTGTGGAGATGAGGGGGAGGAGAGGGAAGCGTTTTAGACGAAATACTTTGGCTTCTGGATCTCAGCAACCGCTTATGTTAATAGGCTGAAACTTGGAATTTCCATAGACCTTCGATAGTAAACCCATTTGCAAAAAATTGCTTATATATGTGAAGGGAGAGGAAGTAATACGTCCGAAACGCAAAAATGCTGAGAATGATACATTCTAAAATCCATATCTCCTAAGCCGTTGGTGGGACGAAATTGAAACAAATATCCTTAGCTATATTAGGAGAAAAGATTGAAAATAAATTTTTGAGTGGGGATAGTGGAGTACGGGGGGGGGGGGGGTGAAAAACTTTAGATTACGATATCTTACGCACCGATTGCTCTAGAAAAATTAAATTCGATTTGAGTATAAAGGTCGACAAAGATTGATCAAAGTAAAAAATTTTAAGGGGGCAGTGTGGCATAGAAGTGGAAGGGATAAGAAGTTTTCAAAATTATCACGTTACTCTAACCGCTTCCCGAACTTTTTGTTAGGTTTTCAGTCACATAGTAACCTACATATACCGTATCTCAGAATTGAAAGCGTTCCGAAATTCTGCCGGAAAAATAATAAAGTTGCGCCCAGATTGTTGACAGATTTTTATATAGTGGTACAACTACTTCCCGCTGAATCTATTAAATAAAAACCAGGAATTAAAAAAAATCTTAATGTTAAACTAACTGTTAAAACGTTAACTGATAAAAAGCGTAACCCTTAAAACTTTTAACTTGCGCTAAGTTATTAAAGTTTAAAAGATCACCCCTTGTTATCAACAGACGTTACAACACTTAGTTTATTGTTAAAAAATTTGATTTCATTCACGGTTGGTAATTAAAATATTCAACAGCTAAACTGCACTATTATACAATACAGCAAAAACTTTCTTTTAGATAAAATTTGTTTTTATTCTTTTAATGAAGAACCACTGATGAATGATGAATGGTGTAAAAATGAGCAAGAAGCGTCTAATGATAGTTCATTTCAACATTGACTACGTTCGGTACTGTGAATTGAAATTGATATTTTGATGGTCGTGAAAAATGATAAAACTGTACCCAGATTATTGAATGTTATCAGAAGTGAAACAAATATTTTTAATTTAAAACACAATAATAATAGTTTCGACAAACATAAACCAATGTTATTTCAATAAAGACGATTGATTAAAAGCTAAGCTAACTTTCAAATAATTACAGAAAGTGTTACTGAATAGGAAATGAATTTTGTCGCCCAGTAAAGCCAAATTCGTCCCTTGTAAAGTGTGTTTTGTTTATTGTACATATATTTCTTTTTTCTAAGCTAAATAATATAAAGAAGAATGTGTGACCATCAGAACAGAAAAAATTGTTTACGCTGTTTTAAAAAATGTTTTTCCTAAGTAATATTACATTATCGAATTTCTTTAAACAACTTCAACTTGAAGCCATAATCCTTCCTTTGGCGATATCACGATTGAATTTGCCGCAAGGGCCATAGGAATATTCGTTTTCATACAAGTCCTGAAGGTGAAATTCTTTAAAAGTGTTATAAGCCCCACTTGCGCTTGGATCATTCCAAATCGTAGACCAATACAATTTCGAGGTCCTTCGCCGAACGGAAGAAAGGCGTATTGATTTCTTTCGAAGCCTGGTGCAAATCGTTCAGGATTAAATACTTCTGGATTCGGATAGAAATCGGGATCATTATGAATCGCATAAACAGGAACAATGACAGAAGTTCCCTTGTCGATTTTATGATTACTTCCAGGAACCTCATAGTCGTCGGTTGCAACTCGATACAATAATCCAGCAGGGGGATACTTTCGTAGTGATTCTGAAAAAAAAAAAATTGTATTGTAAAAGAATTTGGCTAATATATTTTATTGTTACTTTGAATATTTCAATATGATAATGACTAAAATGATACTAGTTATTGTGATATTTTCAGTTTTCTCAGTCAATTCTACTATATAATCTTTTCACAAGGCTAACCAAATATCATTCATTTTATTTAATTATTTTTAATAACAAAATATAATTTGCAACGACCAAGCAATTTGTTTTTATCATATTCTCACCGTAAAGTAGAGAGTACAAACAGTAGCGTAGGCGTATTTCAAAGACGGCTTATGCCAGAAACTTGAAATTTGGTACATATATTGCAAAAAAAATAACGGATGAGAGAGTTGATTTTTCACAGGAATGGCTTACTCCGTATAATTTAATGTTAGTCTTAACCCTAGCCAGTATTTCTGTCAAATACAATTTTTCATTTTATTTTATCTTATGTACAAATGTAGAAAAACCTTACATTTTTCGGCAGTTATTTTTTTTAAAATTCCGATCCTATATTTCATTAAATTCAGGAAAGCTCCACTTAAGTTTCAAGCCATCGATTATACCAAACATACACTGTTGGTATTGATATCATAATATCGTCAATATCAGCAGTGTATCACAGAATACTAAGCATATACTAATAAACGAACTGGTATATAGGTATCTAGTATTGAACCTGTTTTATGGTATACAAATTCGATAATTTTACCTGGTATACTATGCATTTTACTGCTAGTTGTGCCATTCCCCGCATTGTAGGGCGAGTATTGCAACTAAATGTCGTTTCTTGTTTATATCAGATACTGTCAAATCATACCATATGTGCAGTCTATCATATGCAGCTGGTTTCAATACTATGATTGCAATACCATGGTTTGTATATTAGATGTGTATCCATGACATTATACAAGAATTCGCTAGCCGACAAAGGTTTGTCATCTAATTTTAAAAAAAAAACAAATTTCTATCTACTAGAAATTTGTGACTATTTTGCCATTTGTTATTGTCTGGGTTCTTACTTCATCAAGATCAGTATTTAATGTATTATTGTAGATATATTTTAGTATGGCACACCTTTTCCTCTGGTCGTTTAAGCAAAAAAGAAATGTGAAAAGATTGCATAAGAATTTCATTTCGGAAATCCTTAATGCTAGTTAGTTAAAACTTTCGTAAGTACATATCCAATTGTGAATACAAGAAAATATTTCGGGAAATAGTTTTTCAAATTTAGCGTATAGGATACTGCTCTAGAAAATTGCATGTTGATGTAAATAGCAATGTACATTTTTGGCATTATCATCATCAATGGCGCGACAGCCAAAATCGGGCCAGGGCCTGCAGCATCACGGAACATAAAAATCTTCTAACAATCTGGGCGTAACTTTATTATTTTTCCGGCAGAAGTTCGGAAGCCGTTCAATTCTGAGATGCGGTGTAGGTTACTATGTGACTGAAAACCTATCAAAAAGTTCGAAAAGCGGTTAGAATAACATGTGCATTACATAATTGGGTCATATTCCATTACATAATTGGGTCATTTGCGGTCTAGGGGTATGAGAAGGAAAACACTTACAAATAGGTGATTATTTAACAAGCCCGTAGAAGTGAAATCTGGTCAGATCTGATCTGATCAGATGAGATGTAGATGGCAAAATTCATGAAAAAGTATACAACCACTTTACATAACGGGGTATTATGGGTCGAATTTCAAAAAATCTTGAAAATTCATTCTAGATATGCATATGAAAAATCCGTAGAATAAAAATGAGTTCGATATTTGGGAATACCTAGTAGATGACAAAAATCGTGAAAATATATGCATTCTATTTCCACGGATAATTTTTTTTGCCCCTCTTCCGAACGCCAATGGATATTCGAATTTTTTTTTAATCAAAATGACTTTTTTAGTTCATTTACATATACACACCGAGTTTCAACTTTCTAGCATAACCGTACTACCCAAAAAAAAATATATTTTTCCAACATGCCACTACTATAGCTCTATCCAAATACCAAGTTTCAACTTTATATCATTATAGGTTCTTAAGATATAAGCATCGAAACCTTTCCTTTTCGCCCTCCTCCAACCTCACCCTCTTCAGCCACATTCCCAATTTTTCTCTGCTAGGGTTCTATTGGGCCTACTTCTGGTGATAAATCTGAGCATCTATCTTATACTGTTCTTGAGATATGAAACGTAATTTTTTTGAAAATTTCTTATCGCCCCCCCCCCCACTTCCATGTTTCACCTTCAGCTTTCTAGAGAAATTGGTTCTTGAGGTATCGTAATCTAAAGTTTTTCACCCAATTTTTGCGTCCACTATTGAAGTTCTATACAAATTCCAAGTGTCAGCCTCCTAGCGCAAGAGGTTGCTGAGGTCTAGAAACTAAAAATTTTCGTCTGAAACGCTCCCCTCTCCTCCCCCTCATACCACAACCCTTCTAAAAGATACCAGTCATAGAGGTTTACCCAATCTACCCACCATACACATTTCAGGATAATACATCAAAGGGGTTTGGAGCTACGCGCCTTCAAACTATTTTGCGCGCGGCGTACGGCGTACAGACGGACATTTTTTTTTTTTCTTTTTTCGGGTCTACTAGTCCTAAAACAAAGTTCAAAGTTTCAGGGTAGCAAACTTTTTTGAAATTTCAGGTCGATCATAATAGTAATAGTAATAGTAATAAAAAGTAGTAATCTAACAAAGCAAGGGGTTTATAAATACGAGTAATAAAAATAATACAAAATAATATACAAAATAATACATTTATGAATAACTGATCGTACCAAAATGGTTTTTGGTTAGTGAATCGTTTTTTAAGAATCATTAATAATTTGCTTTTTATGGACCCACTTTGGGATCTTTATACTGGAAACAGACAATGACATCGAGCAAAAATGAAATGGGGCCTTGGATAAATCCATACAGGACCTCAATATTCGATATATAACCTACCTATGTCAATCTTTCGAAATTCTTTTGTTTTTCGCTAACGTTCGTATATTGGATTATTGTAAAGGACCTACTTAAACAACTCATTACGTAATGTCTATTTGGTTGATTTACCATTTAGTATTTGATGAATGTAAGTCATCTCCATAATGCATTCGTAGGACATTTTATTATCATATTTCTTCAGAGTTTCGTTGATTGTCCGCCTGGCTCTATCCTGGATGTCCTGATTTAGAGCAAGTTCGTAAAGCGTGAACGACATTGCCGTCGATGAAGTTTCGAATCCAGCTAAGAAAAAAACAAATGCTTGTGCTGCAACTTGTTCAAAAGTAAGTTTTCCCGCTGCATTATCTGCTTCATCGGTCAATTTTCCAGTGTCCATCAATTGTATTAGCAGATCCATGAAATCATTACGCCGTATGTTCTTCTCTTTTCGTAGGCTAATTGTTTCGTGAACGACATTCATGAAAAATTCACTAACATCCGCATGAAAATGTCTTAGTCGAAAAAATTGTGCCAAATTTTTTTTCAGTATTAATTTCATTAAGCGGTTTCGGGGTACGTCGAAGGCCTTTTGTCCCATCCGACGGAATTGAGTCTTTGGATCCTTCAAACTATTGCACTCAATTCCGAAAGCACACGATCCAATCACATCAGTTGTGAACCGAGCAAGGATCTCTTTCAGTTCAATTTCCTCACTTTCGCGAATCATATTTTTGAGAGTGTCCTGAAAACGATCGGCTACCTCAACAATCGTTGGCACCATAAACTTCATTTTTCCAGAAGTAAATGTCGAGGTTAGTTTTGTCCTGAGATATTTCCATTGAGGTCCATCGACCATAAACAAATTCCCAGTTAGAGGATCATCTCTTTCATTGTAGTACATTCCGCGATTGCGAAAGAAATTGAAATCCTTAACGAAGATCTTCTTGATAAAATCGAGATCAGTTGCCAAAACTATGGGCTGCTGAAAAAAGTAGATTCCGGCGAACGGGCCTTGGCCCTTCAATTTTTTATACAATTCGCAAGTATTGTGAAACATGTGAGTCGAACTATTGAAACTAGCGAAATTTCCATATGGTATTCTCGGTTTAATGTACGGTACACCACGATTTTTCCAGTACGAAAATTTGAATTTAAAGTAAAGATAAAAAGCCAGCAGTAGTAGAGTTACACTCGAAATTAAAATGGTAGGCAGTCCCATCGCGAACTGATCGACCCGATATTTCAAAACAACTAAAAGAAATTTTGTTGAAAAGTTAAGGCAATGAAGCAGTAGTTCGGTAGCTGGTTTTAATAACTGATAATGGCTTTGGCCAATATTTGCCAAGTTCTATACTAAAACTAGTTACTTATCTGTACATTGGACTACTTAGATACTGTACGCTAAGAACGAATCAAGAAAGGCTGTTCGTTTGCATAACTTCCTTAAAGCTAGTACCATTTCGTTTCAAATCGTTTCTTAGTCTAATTGTGTAGTAAATCATCTTTATGTGGTGTGTGCCACTAGGTCGCCTCTATTGAACTCCCAATTTTCAAATTTCTAGGATAAACTGTTCTCGAATAAGCGTTCCTACCAAAAAAATCGAAGGTACTATTGTTACATGTACCCTGGCAGCACGAACAAGCAAATACATCAGATTCCAGTGAGAATGCCACGCCTCTCAATATCCAAACTTCCGTATACTTCTCGAATACTCTTTCACCAGCCCTCACGAACACTCCATCCACACCATCGAATATTCTAGAAAGCTCTCGGCTCAAAATATGCTGTTTATAAGCACGGCAGAGTTTGCAGCAAACAACGGTTTCTACTACAATGATACGACAGATACTTCTACGCGACAGTATTTGTTAAGTGATTTGAATCGTTATCTGTGATCGAATAGTGATCAAGTAGTGTATAAGATCAGCCCGCGTTGTCATAAGTCCAATTATTGAATGCAAATAACAAATCATTCTTATTCAATTGTTTGTTTCACTTGAAATATTCGCGAACCACTTGATCACACAATAAATTAAGGGGTGTTTGATCGCCACAGAAGATCATTTACTGCAACAAACAAAAATATAAAATTTCTTAATTTTTTTAAATTTTAGTTTTCGATCGTAAGCGGTTACTAAGACTAACCGACGGGCTTCTCCATGAAAGCCATCCTTGTCAATCCAATCATGACCTTATTTAAATAGACTTGCAACATAATTTAATATTATTTGCAATGCAACGCAGATATCGCCATCATTGCGATTAAATCGATTATGTTCCACACCGAAAAGTACGATCGATTTAAAGTCGGTTGCTCTATCAATGAACTTATCACTTTTGATCACACTTTTGATTCAATGCTATCGCTTGTCACTTTGATGTATCAACTGAGGGAATTAGTGCAGCTCTTTTATACTACATGTAGCGCATCGCAAAATTGGAGCGTGTGAAATCATTCGAAATAGTTGAGATATTCGTGAATCTTTCGACTAAAATTGACTTTATTCTCCAATTGACTTGCGTTTTATGTTTTTAGATCATGTAGTAATATTTTTTATTCTCTATTTATCTCTAACCCTTTAACTCTGATGGTTTTTTTCATTGCTCTTCTTCCCCTTCCAAAATTTTTTAAGCCAAACTTTTAACGCTTCAGCATAGGTCCTTTCTACAATATAAAAACTTTAAATTGTTGGTTTTTTCAACTGTTAACACACATACTATTTCCCTCCAGGTAATTTCCAGAAACTTAACAACTATAGATGTACCTACGCACCTATTTTTTTTAAATACCTAAATCACCTTAGTCTGAACCGAATTCAAATACTCTACAAACACTCCATATATACACTAAGAATTCCCAGACAAAGAATAATTATAAATTTTTTTTTGCTAAAAAAGAAGATGTCTGTCTGAAATTTGTATATAAAACCATTTTATTTGTTGGATTTCGTACATTGCAGCGGCTTGCAGTTTATTCCTTATATATCCTGTTAACCAATCGGAAAGGTATATAATCTTAACAATATGAATCCTTCGAGTATATGTCTAGGATACTCCAAAGAAACGAAGAGAACTTTCTGATCAAAATGTTCGATACTACCTAAAAGAGAATTAAAATTAAGTCTTGCCTTGCTACAATGCACATATCCTTTAGAAAGGACGAACGAAACTCTACTCCAGTAACATTCTCTTTAAAGCACTGGCATTATCTTAGAAAGTGTCTGTGCATTTCCAGCATCGGCGCACTAAGGACATTTTCTTTTCATATATCCTAGAGGCCAAACATGAAGATATTGCCAGGGAAAACCTTAAAGGATTGTTTATATTGCATTGTGCCGTGAACGAGTGCTCAAGTCTTCCAAGAATTTGAGCACCACCCTATATTGGGCAAGAATCTAAAAGTTCGTTTTGAAATTCTGTTGTAAAAAATTGACAAAAACCACATATAAATGATATCAATTTTAACGACTAATTATATACTGATTTAAAAAAATAACGATATTCAAACAATAAGTTCTTATAATTCAGAAAAAGAAAAGCATAGCAAGTGAACCGATAGCGATTCATCCTGGTAAAACATTTGTTCACAGTTGAATTCACTTACGTTTCTTAGGTTAATCAAACCGGTATTGCTCTTTTACAAGTAAGCGAATCGAGTAAGTGAACCGTAAGTGAAACATTTGAGTGACTCTTATGTGAAGCATCGTAGTACATTTAATTTACAATTCGTTCAAAATTAACAACGTTTTTGCAAACGAGTTGTATATTTTTCAACTAAAACAATTTGAGCACTATTTCCTTAAAAAATTTATGCATTCTCAAACAAGACCGTTGCGAGTACCGTCGCAGTTACTTTTTTAATTTACTTTTTCTTACTATCTACTATTTGTCTTGGATTAGAATAGATTTTATTAAAATAGTTTAGATCCCAAAATTAGCCATTGTGTAGTGTTCGAATTATGTCTTTTTAAATGCAGCCGGATGTTATTTACAGCCACTGAATTCTCGAAGGACCTTAATTTTTTTTCTTACTTAACTGTTAGCAATACAAATTATTTTTAAAATAGTTACTTTACCTTACTATCTATTTACCTTACCTTACTATCTATTTTAAATTGTTGTAAAATATATAAGTCCGCAATTTTTTAAGGGCAGAAAATCTTCTATTCTAGTCGACAAACAATGTTCTGCTGTAAAAATATTTAAATAATTGCTCAATTGCCAGCGGTTCTACAGATGTTGAAATAAACTTCTTAACCATTATTTCAAAATGGCACCACTACCTAAGATATAATATTGTTACGAGATTGGGGCTAGCTGAATTGCAAGTCAAACATAAGATTAATAAGAAACTAACACCACGTTTTTTTTTTCATTCATATTTCACACTAATTTCATCTCTTCCCGATTTTCCTTTAATACTCCTTTCGCATTCGTACATCGCACTATTGGCAACGCCTTCTGATATCATTTACTACTCGATTGCTGTTACCGATGAGAGCGCTTTACAAACACTTTTTCGTAGAATTGACCGCAGTCTTAAGACCTAAACAGAACATGACCCCCAACTGCAACTGGGCAGCCCCTCTCTTTAGAATACACAGGATTGTACGGCGATGCACACAACACCAACTTCGCCTGAGACTGCGCAGTCGTGCTACACTCTAATTCTAAGACTGAATTTGTAGTCTCGGATTTCCACTATTTCCCATTAATAAAATTTAAATTAATTTCTGTAATAGGTTTATTTATTTGATTTTTTAAACCACTGTTTTAATATAAATAAATAAATAAATATAAACATGCAGAATTTTGATGCCGCTCTGCCTGCTGAGTTTCTATTCTTCAAATATGCCCCGATTCCTGTTCACTTCCTCGTTCTCGTTATTAATAAACGCAAACACTCCAAAGTGATTAAAAGCACTATATAAATTATACGCCCTACCAAAACACGTTTCTTTTCAAAAATATTAAACAAAACAAAAATGGCGTTTGACAATCGTTCTTCATCTTTCTTGCATAGAATCGAAGTCGTGGTCGGTGTTCTGTTCAACACCAACTGCGTAGTTGAATCTCACGTCGAGAGATAGGCAAATTGTAGTTGCAGTTGCAGTCGAGGTCTGTGTTCTGTTTTGTACTTTACATTCACAATAGAAAAGCTGATCACTTACATACAAGCTCTGCGACGCTTATATACTGCGTTTTTAGGTTTTAAAAAGTGCTTTATTTGCCGTAAGTTCTTAATGCTAACAGGTTTTCTATCTTAATCCTAAAGCTAAAATTAGTCTATATCTAATGTCTATATCTAATGGCCTCAATGGGCACTCTAAGATATAAATTTCATCGGGGGGATGTTTTTGGGGGGATCAGAGTATCTTTATTTAATTACATTCTTAATGTATACTTATCATTAAAATAAAATAAACTATTGGGAAAATGGAAAAAAAACCAATCTTATGTACTGCGTGTGTTGAGACGAATGATTGCTTGCATATACTGTAGAATGGGGGCGAAGAGTGAAGAACATGTGAGAAAGTGAAGTAAGTGTTCGTGAGTTTGAAGAGATTTCTCCGGTTTTTAATTTTCCCTGAAAACCCATGTACTGATATCAATTGATATAATGATAAATGTTTTGTGCGGATTTCCAGTGTACGAATATAACAATGTAGGTATATTATCTATGATGAAATTCTCTATTTAAATTTTATTCAAATTCTATTCGATATTTTTATTCTTATTTTATTCAAATAGTTTTAATTATCCCAGTTCGTTCTTCAAAAATCCTGGGCTCATGCAAATGTGTTGCCGTGAAATTTACCGATATAACTTTTGATTATTTTTGCATATTATTTAAAATTCGAAATATTTTTAGATGAAGCAATGTAACCGTCATGAACAATATCCCCTCAGACATATAAATCAAAACTAAGTACCTTCGAAAGTTCCAAACGACTTATTGAATAAGCTCTTCGAATATTTGCATAGAGACATTACAAGTTTCGTAGGAGTTATCCAGATGGGCTTTCATTGTATTCGAATGATCACATTTAATTTTCATGTGTGCCATCGAGGACCGAAATGTAATTGAACCCCAACATTTTTGAACATCTTTAACATGGATTTTAAACGTCGTCGTAGATTTCAAGTATTACTTATACTAATATGCTAATGAAGAAGGTGGATAAGAAATAGAGATTTATTGATGTTTAGGGAATCTTTCAGCCAGCGGTTTACTGCAGTATCCTTCTTGTACATAGTTTATATGGTACTTCTCAATTGTAAAGTGTAGTATACATGGAGGTCAATTGCAAGGAAACTTTCATACCCACTCCAGTGGTCAAATACTATCTCTCAAGTAAGGATACATACAGGCCTGTTCAGGATCAGATTCACAAGTCACAAAGTAGGTGGAAAGTCATAATTAATTCAAAATTCATACAAAATTATGACTCTCGACCTACTTTTTGACTTGTGACTCGGTCCTGAATAGGCCTGTTAGTTCCATTTCAACCTTAATTTCCTTACTAGGTTATAGTCTATAAAATAGCATTTTTCAGAACTTTGTCCTGCTATCAAAACATCAATACTCTGATCAAAAACCACTACGAAGGAATAGCAGAACTACGAACATCTTCATAGAGTAGGAGCATCAGAGATGCCTCTCGAAGTGATTTTGACAGAATTTCAAAAATTATCAAAATTAAAGGAGTACGTAGATTCGTTCTAATACCAGTTTCATGAAGGCATAGGACCCTATACTTATTAAACCCAGTGAACAAAGTTTACGGGACCACACAATTTTCTGGGTAGAATGCGTGAAGCCCTACGAAAGGTATCTTTGGGGGCACTGGCGTAGTAACGCGGGGGGATCGGGGGGGGGACAGCCACAGTGGTCAGCCACACGCTTACCCGTGATTATTACCTCGATTTTAACTCATTTACAGCTGAGGGAAGTGGTAGTCCGGCACCCAATCCCATTCTCGAAAATTACTTGTCGACAAGCAGATTCGAACCTGGTACTAGATACACCGAAGGCAAGTGCTCTAGCCATTATGCAACCCAGACAACTCGTAAAGTTTAGATCATTAAAAATCCTTAATCCGGCTATGATGTGACCACTACTAAGTTAACAGCTTGTATAGTTGCGTTGCACACCAATAAGAACTCAGTCATCCTGACTGCATCTCCCTGAAAAATAAGTCACCCGAACACGTTCAAAATTACACCCCAGACGTTATTTAATGAAAGCTAACGTTTCACATTAACAACAAGTAACAGTCGTTTGTCGCTTGTAGAAATTATTTCAATCCGCCAAGACAATTCCAAAGCAAATAAGAAAGTTCGTGTAGCGCACAACATAAAGAAGCGTCGCGTTTAATTTGTTGTAAGTTAATTGCCAACCTCAGTGTACTTTACTTGATAGTCTTGTACATAAATAGGGGCTGTAAAACAAAGAAAATTAAAGCGAAAAGTCGAAAATATTTCACCAAGTTTCTCATTCGGCATGTTTACAAGCAAAGTGATTTATTGTCCACGAATTGACGGGATTTGTTGCTGAAGTGCTGGATGAAATTGTAATCCTGCTTGAGGTATCACTTACCATTTAAAGTATAAGGACAACTATTAAGATGGGGATTTAATGGATTGTCTAATCGCTTTTTTGGAATTCTGTGTAACATATAATGCAATAAATATTGTTGAATGTTCAATTGATAAATTAAAAAAAAAAAGTTTCACCCATTTATTGATTTGGTTGGTGATTATCAGTTTAACTTAGCTTAGGATTTAACACCAAGTTCCTTTGAGATATTTGATTTCTAACACTGTTGATTCTAAACTGCAAATATTATCTTCAGTAATACGAGCTATTAGTTGGTTTCAGTTACCAACAATCTTCCATTTATTCCTTCTTCACCAGTTATGTCCTTCCACCAGAAAATGAAGATTTACAGCAAACGTACTGAAAGGCTGAAAGGAGTTTGGCTCCGAGAATATCTAACATTTGCATAGATCAATTTGGCGATGAAAATTCAAGTGCTTACAGTGAAATGCGAAGGGTAATGGAATAGTATTAGCAGCGATTACCATGAGAAAATAATACAGTGGAAATTGCAGAAGTGACCACTTTCATATGTTGACCACTTGCCTAAAGTTGCCATTTTTTTACAGTCCCGATGTAAATCACCGATTTTCCATACACTTTTCGTTTTGTATTGTGACCATTTTCATATTGTGGCCATTGACCACTTTTTAGCCAATATTTACGTATCACATACGTGTGGAATACATCCTATAATGTGACCATAAAATACTACGTCATATAGTAATTCAGACACAAATGTTGCAAAATACAAAATGAGGCTGAAATAACTGAAGCACGAAGCTTACTATCGAGATTATGTTCTGGATAAATGCGTAAAAAAATACACTTTTTATATTGGTTGATTTAAATTACATACATTATTCTGTACTAAATTATTTTTATAGTCTGACCAATCGAAAAAAGTGAACAATTTTGCACAGTCCCTTGGGTGGTCACTATATAGGGTTTCTACTGTACCACCAATGTATTGATTCGAGGACGGTAGAGCATAAGGTAATGAATGACTGGCTGCTTCTTCGAGTATATTCTTCAATATAATTCTAAGGCAGTGGGTAAGATCTGATGTTCATGAAAGTAAGATCTGATGTTCATTAAATCAGTCCAATCTTGATGTAATACTACATAAATTTGTTTAGACATAAATTTTGTGCTTCCGGTAATGCTAAGAACCATAGTAAGTGTCTGCTAGTGTTGCACATCACACTGCAAAAGCCTGCGATGATGTAATAAGCAAGGTAATGGATGGGACTGACAGTAAGCCATTACAGAATCAATTCTGTAATCATTACGGTTCCAAATGGATAATGATTTTCACTTTTAGTTGAGGTTGAAGGACTTTGATATACCACTTTTGAATCAATTGGTGAAATAATAAATTTTGCTATGATGGTCAAAATCTTTCAGTCGTTCCTAGCCAAAAGGATGTGTTCCTCGATACCTGAAGGAGAAAAGTGACTCTAGCGTAACTTTCTATGCCACGCAGCTATAACCCTCAGAAAATGTTATGGAAATCCCACAGGAACTATGCTAAAATTTCAGAAGTCATCCTTCCTGACCTACAGGGCACTTTTGTGGTCGAGGTTTATTTCTTAAAACTCCAATGCTTGGCTGGTCTTTGAATATCTCTCGCAAACCGAACCGCATATATGGTGCCTTTGAAAATCTTCCCTGTCTTATCACCTATTGATACTATTATTGAGTATAAGGCTGCAAAAAATATAAGTCGGATCTGGGTGATTCTAGCAAGGTTCTAAATTTCAAGGCGGACAGGCTGCTCATCAGGACACCGAGGTTTAATTTCGTGAGGCAGATTGAAAATAAGGAACCAGGAAGAATCAAGTATACCTAAATTTATACGAACCAAATGAAGAAGTTGAAAATGGGGACCCATTTGAGTTCTACATTTTGTAAGAAATCGGATCGCATTGGAGAAGGACGAAGATTCATTAATTTGTGGTGGAGTAGTTGGTCTGGTAGCCAGGATGTGAACTTTGTTGTAGAGATGAAGCCAGCCAGCTAAAAGCGATGGAGCTTAATATCGATAAGACTTAATTCTTGAGAATGTATGAGCTGATAAACCAAGGCCCAATGAAGGTATACTTTTAACAGGCTTCCTGTACGGGAACGACTTCACTGTAGATCTGGATCTAGCTGAAGAGTGTAAATCGTCGAATAGGCTTAATTCTTATAAGGGATGATACCTTAAATTTGGACCTAGTGAAGATTTGAATTTCGCTAGAAAGTCCATAAGGACCATCTTCCAGTTTCTCAACAAATTATATGGTGTGATACAAATATTATACAATGACTTCTTCATTACTTTTAGTCCCTTAATAATTGCAATTAATTTCGTTTGTTTTTAATCCCATAAAGAAAATCGAAACAAAATTAAAATATTGCACATCTACTTTCAACAAAAAAAAATAAAGCCGACATCTTTCCATCTTTAATCCCATGATAATCTTCAATAATTCTTTGAGGAAACGACGACTTATTTACCGGCAGACTTATCAACGGAGTCAGGTGAAAGGACCAATTGAGAGGGTGGCATAGGACGAAGCTCATTCAGTTTATTAAAATACAAGAAGCCAGTGTTCACTTCAGGTGCCGGTATTTTCAAGGATTTACTATGTGATTTATGAGTGTGAAAATTTGTTTATAAGGACCTAGGATTTCGGGGTTTTATTATTTTGAAAGTAATATCGAAAAGGCATGAAACCAGACAGATTTTAAGTAGGTATGTGAAAGGATCTGAAGTTTACAGATAAGGAAAAAGGTATGGCATCGAAGTAAATTCGGTATAGGTACCAATCGCTTTTTTGGGGGGAAGATATTTGGGATAAGTAGAGTCTATTGCGATTTTGAAGGATTTCATTTAGGTGCGTATTTTTCAAGCATATAGGACCACTTTTAAGGGTTGCTATCACTTGATTTTGAACTTGAGTTTTATTCTTTTTTGGTTAAGAAGAATAATCAATCGAAAATGAAATAGTTACGTATCTAGACTGCTACCAGATTATCCTCTTATTCCTGAATTAGGGGTTTTATGTTCACTCTTCCCTCTTTCCAAAAGAACAACAATAATCCAATATGTTATTAATTCATTTTTGAGAAAAGTTGAATCCTTAGATGCGAACTCAAGCATCGAATTTTTCTTAAATCCCAATCGAAAATACCACCTCGATAGAAGCATCTAAAAACCTGGGGGATGGAAACTCCATGAATTCCGAATGCTGTTTTGTTTTTAAATGAACCTGTTTTTTCCGACGACGTTCCTGGTGGGTGAGAAACAGTCCAGAGGTGATAAATCGATAGCATTAAGTGTAGCGTAAAGGAGCCACTGTGTAAAAGCATTTCGTAAAGATAAATTGCTCACGTAGCTCCCTTCGGTTTGCACGTTATTTCCAGAATGAGTCATCTCAAGGAACTTAACCAGTCGTTAAATTTACGTAACGAAAACCAAATCTTCGAAAAGAAAACCGAAACAGTTTCGCGTTAAGGTTATAAATATCCATAAATATCGTTCCGAAAACTTTCTCTACGTCGTAGAATTCAGTGGAAAAATACAACAAACAGAATAATATGCAAATTTCGAAGTCAAAATGAGGTGACAAAATCGAAAGATATTATCGTAAAATAAGAAAAAAGTTGATACTAAAATGATGATGTTTGTAGGTGGGTCACAAAATGGAATATTTTTTTGCTGCGTTCTCTTCGAGATTCTTCTTTGTCGACTAGGTACGATCTTGAATATTGTAATAGAATTACATACAAACTATTGAGAATTTAATCACATTCCTGTCGTAAAATGGAATAGCTAGGTTTCAGCCCATTCTTGGTTTATGCCTTTTCCCTATTTGATCAGAATTGAAATATCCTTTTACTTTTGTCTCTGTGGCATAGCAATAAGTAGGTACATCCTTCTACCGCACTCGCCAACCGAAGTCTAATACTCGGACTCGGTTCCCGCTGTTTAACTCTGATGAACCCGATTGCACCACCTTGTTTCTGATTATTTTACCACCCAGTTTCGTTACGAAGCTTAACGGTGCACTTCCCTCACACCTATGTAACGATAAGGTTCGTCTAAACCTATTCGACAGCCCTACACCCATCCGGAGAGCAAGAACGAGCTAGAGCTAAATGCGCAGTTACTTCACTGTCAGTCCATGTGACATACGCCATCCAATGATGACTATGTCAACGTCTAAGACCAAATGTCGTGTGAAGAAACGACGATTTCTTCCGATAATTAACGTGTTTTCGTAAACGCCTCCGGGACGTGTTTTTAACGCGATTTAAACGTGTTAATCTCGTAGCCTGAACATAGCATAAGGGGATGTTTGAGGGTTACATACGTTTTACTGGTTTTAGGTCTGAAAAGATATGAAATTGGATATGCTGTGTAAACGCATTGCATACGGTTTAACAAATTTTGCGATATAACTTAGTAGGTCTGATGAGATTTCTAATTGGTTTGATTTTCGATATTCAATTCACTTTTTATACAATCGCCTAAAATTTAATTTCTCTATTTTTCGAAATTGAAACCGCAAGTGGATGTAATGGGATTGTTTACATTTTTATTAATTTTGTCATATGTCTTAGGTCTTGCGAGTTCTCAATTCTGTTTTGTTTCCGTGGCTTTTTATATGTAATCACCTGAAAACAAATTTCAAAATTTTTTTGGTTTTCAGCCCCCAACATACTTTTTCAGAAATTTCAAAAATACGTCTTAGATCTGATATCGTATTGGTCTAAACTTCATCCTAACTTCTCCTAATTAAGTTCATGATTTTTAGATGTTCAATCAATTCCAAGGGGTGTAAAGAAGACTCATATAGGTATTTTCATAAATTCTGTCATATTAAAACTAATTCAATATCCTACTGCTATATCCACTTCCATAGAAATAAACCTCGAAAGGGGTTATCAAATAAGATTCTCACAGTCATTGTCATTCTCTCAGATAGCCAGGCAGCGATAAAAGCCTTGACTGCGCACACGATAAACTCAAAACTGGTGTGGGAGTGCCAAGAAAAATTGTGCATCCTCAGTACCAACAACAGAGTCCCCTTGCACTGGGCGCCCGGTCATGAGGGCATTGAGAGTAACGAAATAGCAGATCAGCTTGCAAGAGACGGAGCAGCGGTCCACCCTACTGGACCAGAGCCGTTCTGTGGAATCTCAACCCGATCCATTAAAAGGAGCATAAGGGTATTGAAGGAACACAAGAAATTACGACACTGGGCCACACTGCCCACACTGAGACAAGCCAAAAGATTCATGCCGAACCACTCAACTAAAAGAAGCAAACAGCTCTTCTACAGTTTGATAGAAGCAAAGTACGGGTGAAAACCGGAATACTCACGGGTCATTCGCGCTTGAAAGATCAACTTAAAAGAATAGGAATCATAACTGATAACCTATGCAGCTTCTGCCAACTGCAGGCAGAAACCTCTGCACACATTTTGTGCTGCTGTGAGGCAGTCGCAGCACAAGTGTTTCGGAGAACACTTTGTGGACCATAGTACCATTGCAAAAATAAACCTTCACCAACTAGATAAATTCCTTAGAGAAATAAAGCTTAGTGAGGACCTCTAGGTTGAAACTGGAGAAAGATCAATGAGGTATAGCACAATAGACCAATGGTCGCGGTACTTGGAGGAATCCCTCCGCCTCCGATGAAATCTAATCTAATCTAATCTAATTCAATAAAAAAATATTTGAATAATTTTAAAGCTAAAACGCAGTGTTTATTGAATTAATTCAGTCCAGCACCGACTATGCCGTATATGCATTAAAATTAACGATTGAATTAAGTTATGCAAAACGAACTGCAGTTGAATTCAATTTAGTTCTTGTTTATATATTTTTCATGGTTAAAACAAATTTCTTGAATAAAAAACCGGTTTCTCGTTTTTTAATTGTTTAAGTTGTATGTCAATTAAAATCACTAATTCCATTAGTTAGATAACATTATGTCCCTTATTTAAACGAAAATAATTATTAATAAAAATTAAATATGCAGTAAGTTTTGTTGCACCACAGTCACATTTAGTAGTTAACTATAGAAATTCTATTGTTATCGAATTGTAGTTGGGAATTGTAAACTGAGAGTGGATAGAAGAGTTTGGTCACCAAAGCTAATACATAATACGTCGTATAATATTAATTTCCTTAACAGCAAACGAATTTACTAGTCTTTAAACATTGCTGTCCTAATCTGCATTGAAGTTCGATGATGTATTCGTAGGTTAAATTGAACATGCGCCACATGGTAGTATCCGGTTCATTTTGACCATAATTTACCGATGGTATAGCATACAAAGAAGTTCATACCCTCTCAAGAACCCATTTGAAACATTGAAGATTATCCGGAATGAGGAGAATTAATTTCACCACCTTAACAAAAGCTGAAGGCGCTTGAATTAGGCACTAAAACGTAGGGTGCTATCCATTGAAGACCAATCAGTGCAAATTTCAAAAATCTTCTCAGTACTGACTCAATTCTGCTGAGCCGAAAACAAGTCAGTTTACGTAATATGAACCCACAGACGGAGTTTGTTGACGATATGATTAAAAGTAAATAGATTATTAAAGAGAACCCATAATCGTGTACCTTTTGTTTTGGCCTAATGTTTAACATCAAGCAATTTAACTTGCATCAGTCAGAGAATCGCTGTTTTAGATGATTGAATCCTAGGCGCGAAATTGCTTTATTGACATATGAAATAAACGAAATGAAACGAAGGTGGTTGTACTCATACGCGAAATGTAGAGGAATCGGCTCATGTTGGTACCTGTTGAGTGTGAGGAGAAACACAGGACTTAATCCACAAACCCGAATAGAAAAAGCTTGTGAACAAAGATATATCGACGAGCTAGTTAACTTTCTTTCTAGAAGCCAGAATTGTGTGAACAAAGTAAAAGAGCAGGGAAATGTAAGAAGAAACGACTCATAGATAGTAGCCTCTTTTCTTGTGTCTTTTGGTAGTGATAGAGGTTCATTTCAACGGAGATTGAGCGAAACGGTTGGACACATAAGTAAAATGCAAATTTCCGAGCTTCACAGAAGCAATCACTTCTTGAACCTTTCGAACCCACCGTAAGGAGTACAAGGATTTGGTTCATTAATAACGTTAGCTATAGTTAAGTGGAAGAGTGGATCAATTTGAATTTCTCCTTAATGAAAAAAACGATCGTTAGTTATAAATAGATAGTATCATATATTAAAAATGGTTATTTGAAAACACATATGTATACAAAAAATAAGAAATTAATAAAATAAGACCTGCTTGTAAAACCTGATGAGAATTACTTTAAACTGTCGCGATATAACATTTGTAAGTCAAATCGCCGATTCGAGCGAACACCTCGTATAATTTCAGTTTTTTCAATACGCTGAAAGCCACTTTTATACATTGCCATGTTTTTCTTTCGGCGTTCGCCGATCTTATCGTCTCGTTTCGTACCCGGTTTTGAAATTTCTTTAAATTCGATCACGCTACCCGGTAACTTATCCACGGAGTTTTTGAGGAAAACTGGAATCTTTGAGATTTCAATACGTTTCCGTGCTTTTACCTTTTTACTCTCCGTTGCAGGCTTATTGGTCGAAGTTGGCAATTTTTGTTTGAGTGCACTCCCTTTGGCCGGTGTTGTACCATATTGTGATTGAAGCTTAATAAAATCTGAAAGGGAACTTGATAAGTTTCATTTAAATTCATTGAAGTCGTTAAATTTATTTACCGGGTGCAAAATCAAACGCTTTCGCAGCTTTTTCCTGCCTGATTGCCACATGATCGACAATTGAAACCATTTTTTCGAATTCACTTTGATGAATCGCTCTGAAGTTTGGCATTTTTATGCGGGTCTTTGGTGTCGCTAGTCGCCTAACAGGTTTATCTGTAATCAAAACAAAATTGTAAATTGCAGAAAAATATTTAACTCTAAGGGACACTTGAACATAAAGAACAAACAGTGCCGATGTTTATGTTTTTTGCAAGAAACAAATTTGTGAATTGCTTGTGTAAGAAACAACTTGTAATCAACCGAAGATCTCAGAAAGATGGAACGGTATTAGCGGCTAAGATAAATCAGTTCACACAGGCTGTGGTTCTACGCAAAAATAAGATAAAATTTCATGCACCCAACGTACAAAAAGCAAAGTAGTTCTTAGAAATAAATTTCACTTACCCTCGCCATTTCCATTTATTAGTTTGCGACTTGATCCTGGCTTCGGTTCTAAAACCTCACGTCTGAGAGTTACATCTGAAATCGAAGCAAGCGATTCTCTGTTTTATTATACCAAAGAAATTAAAGAATTTAAATCTTACTTTTTCTTTCCGACTGCTTAGTGGCGCTATTGCGGACCTCCTTCACGGCGCTATCGCGGACCTCCTTCACGGCGCTTTTGGTGTTACTTTCCTTTGATGTGAAATACTCTGAATAAACAGATTTGATCGGAGTCCAGCGATTCTTAAACTTTTTGCACGACGAAGCCGCAAGTCGACTGACTGATGAAACCGCGAGTTGACCAGGCGTTGCGGTTTTCGGATTTTTTAAAACAGTTGCAGGTGTGGCGGTAGCAGTTTTCGTCGATCGACTTTCGACGGGCGAGTCGAAAATTTCAATGGTTTCGATGGCGGACGCAAACTTTACCACGTCCTCACTTCCTTCACGTTTGGGCGAGTCTTCATCGAATAGATTGTGCAGTAAACTGAGTTCTTCAAGTTCACAGTCTTGTTTTACTTCGTCCATGGCTGAATCCGGTTCGCCAGCGCTTTGTGTCTTAGCTTTATCCATTTTAACTTTCTTAATTTTACGCCGTTTCGGTGTAACTTTCAACTCGCGAGGATACTGCACAATTGGCCGAAATCTGGCGCTTCGCCGAGGAGTAAATGAGGTGGGCGTACCGTTGCTATCTTTTTCGTCAATATCGTAAAACGCTTTACCGTGATCGTCGTGCAAAGCGGAGTTCTGACAACGCGCAGGAGTCCATACATTCATCGAAACTCTCGGCGCGTCTGCTACATATTCGATTGGAAAAACATTAACCAATGCATCGGCCACTATCGAAAGAACTTACCCAAATTACTCGTATTATTTTCCATCCCTAAAAACTGAATTTTTAACTGTTTAAATTGAATCTCCGTCCGTTTTCAAACACAAATAAGATGATCTCATACACAAAACAAGCCGTTGTCAACTGTCCGATTCGAATCGAATATCAATACAAGCCGCTGAACTGAAATTTTCCACGATCGAAATGTCAAAATGAAAATTTCTTCGATATTTTTTTAGCGAAGACTCAACTCTAAGCGAAACGAGCATTTTTGGGACAACTGTGTAATTTTTCAATTTGAAAATAAAATGAAAATTTTGAATAAAAGAACACAACGAAATAATCCTCAAAAAATGGTATTAGTGATAGGAAAGGAATAAATAAGTGTAAATAAATTATTAATTCGAAAAAAGCGTAAGGTCTTGAAATATTTTGCCAGACTGGTCAGGTTCTGCAGAGAATTGTACTAATAATAGTAGTGTTTTTGAGGTGATAGAATAACCCACGCGAACCGGAAAGAATCGCAATGGGAAGGTAGATCATCTCTTAAGGAGATGGCCGAACAGTTCAATATTCTTCTGTGCTGGATGCCAGGATTAGGGGTAATCCCGGGAACTGGATGGCTGACGAACTCGCTCGGCGCGGACCAGCCTTCAGACTTTGCTGGTACATCAGAATCTTGGTGTGCCTATCTCTACATGTAAACTGCTACTGAGACTGGACTCAATTGAGAAAACCATCTCAAGATGGGCAGATTGTACTACGTCACACTGCGAGACAATTCTAGCCAAAGCTGGATCTAAACCGTTCTAAAAGACTGACTCTGCTCAAAAGGGCGGACATCAGTAAAACAGTCGGTGTCCTAGCCGGACACTGTCTTATAGGTCGACATGCAGAAAGGCTCGGCCTCTTCGCAAACGACTTCTGTAGAAGTTGCCAGGATGAGGAGGAGGAGGAGACAGTCCTTCACTTTCTCTGTACCTGTCCAGCTCTGTCCGCTAGAAGGAAAACTCATCCATCTTGGAGCGTACTTCTTCAACTGGCTTGGTGATCTTGCCACAATGGAGGTCGCGAAAATCCAACGCTTCATTACAAGCTCTAAATGGTTTGACGAGTAGGACCGGATTCGATGATCCTGTGGTACCACAACGGACCTTTTAGGTCTAAGTGTGTCCGTGATCTCACGGACAGCCACGCGCACCAACCTACCTACCTAGCAATGCTTCTCCGGAGAACTGCATGATTCAGAAACAGGATGGAAAACTAATTCCGCTAGAATACCGCTTGAGTACCGATTTGTGAGCTGTTAATATGGCAAATGCTACGAATTCAAAGTACTTTATCAGAACTAATTTTTTTGTTGAAGTAAAGAGTAGTTAAGGGAAATAAAGAGACGTTTTTCTACTGGAAACAAAACAAATGTTTTTTTCTAAGCGATCACCATGGAAACTTGGATTCACTTTGCCAAAGTCGCGGCAAGGTTTTCATTTTTTACTTTAACTTCTAAAGTTGTACAGCAATGCACCGATGTACCGTCAATACTGATGTAAACGAAGCTGAATTGTGGACCAGGTCCTTAATTCATCACTTGACTCGGTTTAATTAATCATACTACATAAAATAAATTACAAAAACAAAATGTAAATGTTATTAAAATTCAAATCCAAACACAATCAGCGAAAAGCGAGAAAGTTGATATTTACGAGCGTTACCTTAGCTCCGCTGATTACTAACGAATTTTTAAAATTGCGAGCTTTATTTCTTGTGTTTTTGTTTTTTTTTCAGGCTTTCGAAGGATATTCCTTTCGCGGACGAAACACTACGGTAGCAATCAGAGCAGAGATCTACGTCGGTACTTGGGGAATAATTTATCAGGGAGCTCCAATAAATACTTAATGACACCTCGTTGTTGCGGATTGTTCAACGTGAAACCAAAGAAAATTCTAATTAGGGGTTCTTTTCGAAAGTTTCTTGCGGATTATTAGCATTTTCCGATGAGACGTGACTTCATAGAGACTTTGTGTAAATGAATGAATTTAAATTAGAAGTTGTACTCGTATGAATGTTGTTGCGGTGACTTAATTCGTTTCATTCGGATTTAATGTACATATACCGAAAAATGTAAGGGTCTGCATTGGTCCTAGATATTTTTTGTGCTCTGTTCAAGTTAGAGATGGGTAAAGCAGTTCCTTTTAGTGAGTGAGTCGGAGTTAACTCACTCACTAAAAGGATCTAGTTCCGTGAACTAGTACCAGTTCACTTCGTTGCTCCGTGGTTGTGGTGTGGAGTCACGTGGCGAATGGAACTGCAGTTCACCCAAAGGAGTGAGTTAGTTCACTCTCTCACTTCAATGAGCTGCTCTTTTGGAACAATTCACTCTGGAACGATCCGTCTCTAGTTTAACTATCAAAAGAGCGCAATTATTTATTTTCCATCAAGTTAACTATTTTTCCGCGACTATGTTTTTTCCCATTCCATTGGAAAGTAGCCGAGAACCGAACCCAGCAAAACAACGGAATTCATCCGCATTTCCTTCACATCAGAAGCTTTTTGGTTCACTATGGACTCAAATTTTTTGTCAAAACAAACTTCGGGAGCTTTCATATTTTTCAATGCAAGAATTTGCATTTGCGGTTGAAATTTAATTGACTTATAAAATGCGGCAATTGGACAACGAAGATTCGCTTGGAAAATAGATTTTTGGACTAGGACTGTATCAAGTAAATAATTACAAATTAACATACTTGGATATGCTTTTTAGGAGGTTAATTCTATATTAATTAGGCGTGTTTCTTTGCCACTTTTATCCAGTACAGAGCAGGTTAGAGAAATGCAAAAATAAAAACAAAGCGCAAAGCAAGAAGAGCAACAGTGGTGCAGCTATTCTGGCTCATGCTCCTACTCTGCTCTAGATATTTAGTAGTCCCAAAAACCAGGCATATTCTAAGACTTTGTAGTTATACCCGTTCTACTTCTTACAGGCAGAGTAGGCTTTTTTATAGATCCAGCGCACAGTTCAAGTGGTATGTGTCCTCATCAGTGACCTGGTCCTCATAGACCTGATAGAAGTTTTGCGGGACAGACAAACAAAAAGGGACAACCTAAAGCACTATCCTCCATCGTCGAATACTAAAAAACCCAAAGGAACATCAATTTTTAAATATTTGAAAAATTTGTGAATCGATAAATTTTTTCCGTTAATTAGATTTTGTCGAAAAAGCGCACTAAACCTTCCTCCAATGAAAAAAGGTGTAGAATTTTTTCGTGAAAGGTCGGACAAATTCTCCAGGAACTTACTCGGAGGTATTCCAGTCACATTTTTCAGGAATTTGGTTTTTTTCTCAACTTCTTATTTAGTCACAGGACGAATTTGCCGTAGAGAAAATGGGGAATCGAAGGAATTCAAATTAGTAGTCAATCAGTCGGGTTAAAATCAAGGCTGAAATAAGGTTCGGTTGACCGAAATGGGTTCAGTTTAATGGCTTGGTTTTTGCTTCAATGTGATTTGATGTTTGTTCAATTTTGTGATATGCGAAAATAAGATTCAACAGCCAAGTATATCAGTAATAATTTCTTTTTGGGCGCTACATTAAAGTTGGGGCGTGCATAGATGCAGAAGCCAGGATCCCACAGCTAACACAATCTTATACTCCCTGGCCACAATCTTTGCATACCACTCACTGGACAATTGCTTCATTAGTAGCGCTACAGATGTATTCAATAGCGTAAACAATGGACCTGTAGCCCTTTAGTTCAAGGTGGCCCAACATCATGGGGCTAATGCGTTTAAGGATTCTGCTGTATAGCCAAAGAGCTAAAAATAAATGGCAGCAATCTCATCATACGAAACCACCCAATTCCTTAAAAAAAATCTTCCTCCTGTGAACGTTAAAAGAGTCCTGGTAGAATTAATAATAATAGTAATCAATGGCCCGAATCGGGCCTAGGCCTTGAAGTGATGCTAGAGTTACTTAACACTTGAAGTGATGCTAGAGTTACTTCATTAAGAGACCAACAGTCAGCCACACGCTCGTCCGTGATTATTACCCGGATTTTTAACTCAGATATTCATTTACAGCTGAGTGAACTGGTAGTCCGGCACCCAATCCCATTCTCGAAAATTACTTGTCGCCAAGCAGATTCGAACCTTGTAGAGGTGCACCGAAGGCAAGTGCTCTAGCCACTAAGCCACCCAGACTGACACCCTGGTAGAATTAGGAATTCGATATTTCTCGAATTATATGTCTAGAAAAAAGGAAGACATTAGCCTCTTTCCGTTTGTAACCTTTGCAGTTTTACCAGACTATCTAATTGTTGAGTCCAATCGAACAGAACATTATTTCGACTTCTTCTTGGTCGCGGTGAACCAATTTCTATAGTTTATCCATACAATCGAATTATCTTGATGTCCTTTGATTATAGGAGGAACTCCAATTTGCAGAAAAATTGATAGCTTATAGTTTACAGTCACACCTTTCTTACGTTTGCTTCTTAGGCCGGGGTGGGCTGTTAATATTCAAAACAGCACATGCAATTTGCACACCTGGGCTCCAGATCGTCTTGATTTCCTTGACTTTCCCTGTAAAAAACGTTCAGGTGACTCCTAGCCCATAAGTCTGGATACCATTAGCAAAAGGAGCAAAATATTGAAAAGTGCTTTGCTAGACGAAAAGTTTTTCGCTGAAGGATTGCGTGGGAACGACGTGCAAATGTGTACCCTGATGAGTACAACCTCAGCAGGTGTTGGGTTTCTTCTCTGGAACGAGGTGGTTTCTTTTTAAATTCAAACGCATTTTCATTCTTTTGGCAATTTAGCATCGACTTCACGTTTATGCTATTTATTTACTCCGAGATTTTCGTGATTTTCATAGAGTTTTCCCAGGCGTTCTTGGATGGCTCGTGATGTTGAAACAATGAGTTTGTCCTGTAGGTCTTTTTCGTGATAGCAACTACAACAATTGTTGTTCTGAGGTCATGGGCTCAGTCCAACAATTACACCAACATTATAGGTAGCACCCGATTCAAGATACTCTACATAAAATACTGAATTGTTATTTATTGTAGTTAATCATAATAATAATAATCAATGGCGCAACTGCCCAAATCGGACTTTGGCCTTGAAGTAATGCTATAGAGTTACTTCATTACGAGACCAACGGAACACTAGGAGGTGAGGTGGTGAGCCACACGCTCGTCCGTGATTATTATTCCGATCTTAACTCAGATACTCATTTACAGCTGAGTGAACTAATAGTCCGGCACCCAATCTCATTCCCGAAAATTATTTGTCACCAAGCAGGTTCGAACCGGGTACCAGGTGCACCGAAGGCAAGTGCTCTAGCAACCCAGGAGGATTGAAAAACGTTAGGAGGATTAAAAAACTAGTAAGGACGGACATTGAAAATATACATCTTTTCTGGTTTTGAAATCTTCATCCGTTATTTACGGTGAAATTTATGATTCTTCTATTTTTACACTTTCACCTTATTGATAGCACTTCAAACATCCCTTGCTTGACAGGCCCGTGCGCATAATATCGTCAAGGGAGATGTTCCCAAATATTCCTCCCCTACGTGTCTGTTACCGATTCGGAAAAGTTTTAATTTGTACTCGGCGCCATATGATTTTCCCTTCCCAATGTGGTGTTTTCAGTAGTCAAAGTGGGGCATGCTGACTGGTACTTTTTCGGGTAATTTAGTAGTCAACTATTGGGTATCGTTAACGAGGAGTGTAAAAACGGTAAAATCGAAGGAAAGAGGTGAAGACTTACACGCAAATACACCGATACGAAGAATAAAAGTGAACTTTGTCTCGAAGTGATGTTTCAGTAGAAAGATTAACCATGATTGATACTACAGATCTACCACGAAGCTAACTGGTTAAATTCTTGCTTGTTTCCAAGTAGTAAAATCCCGACTTCGATGTTTTGGATCGTTGTCCCCTTTTAATATCGAATTTTAATATTTTCTCTATAAACCATCTGAGGAGAAATAGTAGTAAGGCCTTCTGATGTATTTTGACCATTTTGGAAGCGTTCAAATTGCCTGTAAAAATGTATAAAGGCCCAAATCTCTGTTTTACGACGGGCGTTCGAAAAATAATTTAAGTCGGCAAGAAAACACTGAATTTTTCGAAAAGTTTTATTTTTTATTTTTCAACATAGTCTCCTTGAAATTCAATACACTTTTCCCAACAATGCTCCAGCTTCTTTAACCCTTCCGAATAATACGTTTTTTACAACTCCTCAAAATGGGCCTCTGTGGCAGCGATGACTTCTTCGTTTGACCCATATCTTTTTCCTGATAATGAATTTTTTAAATTGGGAAACAAGAAAAAGTCGCAGGGGGTCAGGTCTGGAGAATAAGGTGGGTGCGTAATTCAATTAATTTTTGAGTTACAAGAAGTAACGGCACGATTTCGCTATTGGTCCGGAGTCAGCAATCGCGGCACCGATCTCGCCGATAGCTTTGACATACCCAAATGCTCATGTAGGATTGTTCAGACGCTATTAGCTGAGATACCCACAGCCTCTGCTATCTCGACCATCTTCACTCGTCGATCGGCTAATACGATATCATGTACCTTATTGATCATTTCTTGGTTTGTGGCCGTTTTTGAACGTCCAGGGCGAAGTTCATCATCGATGCTAGTTCGGCCACGTTAAAATTCGTTTACCCAGAAACTGATAGTTGGTAACGAAGGAGTAAATGTGCCATGAACTTCTTGCAAAATCTGCTGAATTTCGGTCGCTTTCTTCCCTGTCAAATAAAAATGTTTTATCACTGAACGAAATTCTTTTTTTTTTTCTTTTTCAAAAACACTAAACACGTCGTATTCAATCAACCACCTAAACAGAACTAAGCATCCAAAATGGCTGAAATTTTGACAGCACTAATACAAAAGACTGAACTTAACAGCCATCATACACTTTTTGATATACGCGTGCTCTGTGTGTATGTGACTTAAGTTACTTTGCGAACGACCCTTGTAAGAAGTAGTTTCAAACCTGATCCATTTCCAGATGTTTAACAGTGCACTGGATCCGTCTGTTGTGGTGATACTCTAGACACAAAGGACCTACTGAAAAGAAGCTCCGACTAAAAAAAGATACGTTCTAGAAATCACGATTTAAATTTTTTTTCACGAAGTAATATGAAACTGCAATGTGTGTACTGCACAGCTTGAAAAGAACTTTTACTTCTGTTTCAAACTGGAAACTAAACTAAATAGAAATGGTTTATGTGCATTTTCTCGTTTTGCATTTGAAAATAAATTTTATAAGTAATCATATTGTGTTAAAAATGTGTATTGCGCCTTCCATTCCCATGAATGTGGCTACAAATTCTATAGAAATCAGATTGCGATGAGAACGCTTTATTTTTTGGTAGCAGAGAAGATAATTCCAGCAGCTTTGTTTTCGCTAATTACGGAAGGACTTGAGATCCTTCCCACAGCTTATGTTTTTAAATACGATTACGATCAATAATCAAATGGCGCTCAAATAAAATAAAAGCCACTATGTATAGATAAATAGACAAATAAATAGTGTCTTATATATGTGTATATTAAAAATTGAATTGTACTTGCGACCATAACAACGCATTGTTCAAATTCCTTAAATTTTGGAGAATCCCGACCTAACAAAAAATTTATTTTTAATTTGGGACAACAAATTCAAAAGTGATAAATCTTCAAGTAGATACACAAACCATTCTCTACCGTTGCAACAACTATCGAGTCTCGATCTTGTTAACTGTCACTGTCATTTACAGTTCAGTGTCAACACAATTCAAAATTACAAACAGTTACAGCTTAGTTCTCCCGCGGCGTAATCTTTGGCCTTTAATTAAATAAGCGTGAAAAAGTGCAGTGCAAACATGAGCCGAAGTGAAAATGATCGTAAGTAATTCATAATGAATGTTTCTCTTTAATTAAATTCATGTAAATATGTAGAAAACACGGAAAACATTTCCAACCCCGAAGCAACGTTCACCCCGAGACGCTCGCTTCGCCTCCGACACGACATGTCCGTAATAAATGAAAAAAGCATCGTTGAGGCGGAAGCCGCAGCTGGAGATTATGCGACGCCTGCTAAAATACCAAGAAAATCAGTCGAGAAACAGAAATCGGTGGATTTTGACAAAACAGAAATTGCCGCTTCCAAACAAAACTCAAGCGGCGAAAAGGCAAACAAGAAACCAAAAAAACAAAATAAAAAGTCGAAAAAACAGAAGGCCAAGGCCAACCAGAAACGAAAGCAGGCGAAAAAAGCGGCACAATTGTCTAGCGATGAGGTTGAATCACTCCCATCAAGTCCCCGCCTGTCTGGTGCTCCAATTTTGGAAGACAAGTCAGTGGCATTAGCCGTCGAACCGGTGAACGAAGGACTTACCGTTCATACAGCCGTAAACGAGACTGTCGTCACGCAGTCGCCTCTGGCAGCATCCGTCGAACCAAAGAACGAAAATACTACCGTTAATTCAGCTGCTCCGCCCAGCAGCACATCGCCAAACGAAGCGGTCGTCATGCAATCGCCTCTGGCAGCAGCCGTCGAACCGGTGATCGAAGCTATTGCCGTTCATTCAGCCGTTCCGCCTAGCACATCGGCAAACGAGGCTATCGTGGCGGTCGTCACGCAATCGCCTCTGGCAGCAGCCGTCGAACCTGTGATCGAAGCCATTACCGTTCATTCAGCCGCTCCGCCTAGCACATCGGCAAACGAGGCGGTCGTCACGCCTCTGGCTACTCCCATGACTGTTCGTCATATCGGAAGGACTCCACTTAAATCGGCTCTACGTTCCCGACGATCGCGATCGCTCTGCTCTAACGATCTTCTGAACACAACCGCTAAGAAAAATCGCGTTGTATTCAACAGTCCGTCGAATATGACGATAAATATCGATGACGTCGATCTACTGATGAAGACCACAATCTTGGAACTGGTTGATGTTGAAGACGACGACGGTCCTTCGTTGAACGAAAGTCGTAAGTATTCGGAGCGAAAGAAGCAAGGCAAATGGGTACGGAATTTTTATTTATTTGATCCTTTTTGTCCAGATGTTACTGTTCGTCGGAAACGATCGATGTCCATGGTCGAGACCGAGGCTGATTTTAGGAAGATGGAAGCAAATGGTGAGTTTTGAAAATTTGTATTTTGTAGTTGGTATAATTGTTGCATGTTGTTTGGAATTATGCTAGATGCTTTGAGTGCCGTAATCTGAGAATTGCCAAAGTACTGTGCGTTCCATTTTCATGGATGTTTGCATTTTATTTGTTTCGAGCGCATTTTAAGATTTGAATTTCGGTGGTAGGTACGTTTTAATGCGGTCTTACTGATTCAAATTGGCGTTCTGCTAGTGCTACTAGGCCGTGTTTTCACTTATCTTCGATCATTTGAACTCTTCTGCGTTTTTTCTCGTTTTGAATAAATTTCCTTCAACGATCTTTTGAGGCTTGAAGCTCAAAAGAATGGTCTTACAATCTAAGGTAAATGAAAGAAGTATTGGATTTGTGCTGAAAGCGGTCGCCGCCATTTATTTGAAGGTTCCTGTTATGTACATTAAAAACGGCATGTATGCTCGAAAATCAGTCCAAAGCATTTGCAGATTTCTATGCAGACACCAGCTCAGTGAAGATGTAGTTTACCAGCCCTTCAGCTACGATTTTCGTAACCACCAAGAAACAAACCCACAAAGTAGGCTTGCGCATTGTAGTTCACCTTAGTTCCTCAAAAAAAAAAGGTCCCCACTCACGAAGGAAGTAGTTCCTTTCAAGTTCGGAGTTGTGAGGACCTAAAAAAAAAGGAATAGTGTCCACTCACTCATTCCGGTTCCGAATGAATGTGAGGACCTACAGAAAAAAGGTCCCCAGTCACCAAAGAAGACACTGAATCTTATAACCTACAAAAATGAGCTCCTCCCTTCTCTCGCTAACTGAACTAGTTCCTTCTTTCAGTTCCAACTTTGCGGAATGATGCGTGTGCGTGGTATGCAAATATGATGACGAACTACTTCCTACAACTAGAACCGGAATTCATTGCGAACTAGTTCGTTCATTTCAATTTTCGGGAACGTTCTTCCGAAATAGTTCGTTCACGAACTACACAAGCCTACCACAAAGTGATTACCTTCCAATTGTTACAGCAGATTTGGCAAGACTCGTCAACACTCGGCAGTTTTCCTACGCTAAGGATGATATCATTTAATCCCTAGATGCGGAATAAATACTACATTATTGAGGCGAGCTTTCACATGTTTCTACTTCCAAAATAGAAAAATGCTTGACCTTCCAACATGTCATCGGTTGGTGAGGCTTAATTAACAGTGTATACAGGCCGAAAATGTTCCTTCGAAAACGCACCCTTAAATAACCTTTTTTTCTCCGGCTAAACGCTTCTATTTTTTTTTTTGACTGATTTCAGTCCTTACCTTAGGGAAGCAAAACAGACCACGTGTTGAAAAATGCTTTCAGTGACATTAGATCGTGCAATACTTGAAAACGGGTTTTAGTCGGGGAGATTTAGATTCGTATACTTGATGAAACGTTGCCTCCATATATGAGAAGCATGCCATGTACTCACGCTTGAAATAGCGAAGGCATTTGATAGAGTTAGGCGCAAAGCTCAATGTATTGTGCTTTGACCATTCTTTAACCCGATGGATCGACAGTTTTCATTCAGAACATACTATACAAGTTGTGTTCGATGGAGTTTCATCATTTCGGTTCTGTAAACCGTCCACAAGGCTACTAATTCTTATTAACGTCGTACTATTGCAAAGAGCTACGGACGACAAGCCACCTGTTTTGTATAAAGCTCTTTGAAGCCAGAGAAGTGAGGCAAAACCGGATCGTTGTAATTGTTTTAGTGTTTGATGGTGCGCTTACACTCACCCGTGAGGCTCGCCTCGAGGCGAGAAGCTACCCCCATCAGGCCATTGCAAACCGGTTCTCAATGTAAGACTCTTGCGACTGTACGAGCTATTTCATTGATTGATTTTTTGGTGGGGATAGAGGCTCGTCGCAAACGCTGAGTGTAAAAATGCACCATGAGTGAGTGCGACAAAACAGGGTCAATCAGGCCTATTCAGGATCAGAGTCACAAGTCACAAAGTAGGTGAAATGTCACAATTAATTCAAAATTCATACAAAATTCTAACTCTCAACTTACTTTGTGACTTGTGACTCGGTCCTGAATAGGCATGGTAATGTCAATTTGTTGTTTTTTTGCATACAAGTGAATGGTACGACGTCCACCTTCACCTCAATCGTCTGTTCTCAATTCAATCTACAGTTTTTCGGTTGATAACACATTCTTCGTTACGCTCTAAACGCAAATCGAATAGAGTTTAATACCTGTAAAATACAAGCCTGTCTCACTTTTCCATCAAGCACGGTTTAGCGAAGCTTGTCCTCATCTTCGACGATGAAACATTGGATAACTCGGTGTAGTATTCACCTTTTGAATGCAATCATCGTATTTTATGTTTCTCTGGAAGCGCCTAAACTTCTTTAAAATAATTGGATTGGATCTTAAAATTTTTAGCTAGTCTCATGTCAGTCCTCGACTTGCAGACCTTTCGCGTATTTTGCCTGTAGCAGCCAAATTTCTCTCACGTAACTTTTATAGAAGCCTTTTAAAACGTGTGTTTCGCTCCACACAAACCGGATCGATCTATACATTGGTCTATTTTGTATGTTTCGGTTGCTATGCTAAAAGCAAAATATGTTCAAGTTATCCTGTGATCGAAGATTTTATGGTTTCAAAATACATATGTATGTATGTTTAATGCACATATATCGTGTGTATGTTTGGAATCTTTGATAAGGTAATTACACAGCAGACCAAAAACACAGAAATCCGTCAGAATTCTGATGGAAAGTTCTTTAAACAATCTGAATTCCGGACTAGAAATCCATGCAATTTCCGACAAATTTCCATATGGCGAGATTGACGCTGTTCCGTGGTATTTTTCTTACCGAAATCTTTGAGAAATGCCCGGAGCATTTCTTAAAGCATTTTTTCCTTCCCGAAAGCTTGCTAAAATTTAACTATGTAGATAATTTTTACCAGGTTTGACGTGAAAAACAGAGTCTGTTGAATTTTCTACAATCATAACCGATTCTGCGAAAATTTTACTGATCCTGTATTTTTTAGGTCGGACTGGACGAGACAGCAAATATTTTTCATTTAAATTTTTTTTTTTAATTATCTTTTTCTTAGCACAAGGATTTTGGAATTTACACAAAGTTTTCCAATATATCTGGACGTCGGAAAGTTCTCTGGGAATTCTGTCAGATAATTCCATGAAATTCTTATTGTTTTTAGTCATGGAATGATCTTTCAATTTTCCGATCGGAAAGCGTGAATCTTCGTAGGGCTAGCGCAACGATACGATCGCTGAATTTCGCAGAATTTTTTGATTACTTGGAATTTAGCAATCGAAATTCTGAATGAAAATTTTGTGTTTATGGTTATAGAATTCATAAAATTTGATGATCGTGTTTTTGCGCTACACCAACGAAGTTTCACGCTACGCGCCTGGTTGTCATAACCTGAACGGATTGGATTTTTGATCCAATGGCATAGCAAAATAACGTGTTATATTTGGGGCCATCCAAAAGAGCTTCAAACGTGAAAGATTCGAGAAATTTCTTATTTTTATTAAATTATTCATTTCTGTACAAATGCTTTTCATCGAAAGAAATCTTTTCGATGACTAGTCTCCCTTGAGTTCACAACAGTAAAGCCTATCTCATTAAATCAGTAATAGAAAAATGATTGCATTATTGTTAAAAATAGAAAAAGTTAAATATTGTTATGTGCTTATTCGGGGCCAAAAGCTCTAAATCCGCTTTACGTCCGTTCGCCTGTCTGTCCATTAACATGATAACTCAAGAGCGTCTTGCCTTATGATCTTGAAATTTTAAATCTGGATGTTTGGTTGGGTTTGTAACGCTAAGTTCGTTAACGGGCAAAATCGACCTCGTCTAGAGTATCATACGGCTTGGCTTGCAGCTGATCGTGACTGCAGTATGTTTATACAAAATATTTAATATTATGTAAAAAAAAAAATTTAAAATGGGCCCTAACAATCTTGTTCCTAAAATAATCAGATTTTTATGCCCATGCAGCTTTTACTTCGAAATGCGTATAAAACAACCTAGCTTTTTTTTATTGTAGTAGGATTGGACTTTTTAGGTATATAATCTAAGTATGGAATAATCTCAACTGGATAATGGACATATATATGTTTTGACCACTGATTGATCAAAAATAAATTGGTTCGGTTTCCTCTGTACCGGAAGGCTTACTTGTGAGGTCGCCCGAAATTATCCACAACTTCTCTTCAATTTCTGCGCTTCCAATGAAGTTTAGTATTTTTCGAAGAAGAATTTTCAGGAATTCCGACAGTTTCACGAAGTCCTGACCGAAATTACGAAGTGTTTTGAAAGTAAATCCTCCCTCATTTACAAAGAATGTTCTCTGGTGTTTCGCATTCAAATTCTGCTGGTTTTGCTCTCAAAGAGACCAATTCTGTGCTGTTCATGTAACAGTGTCCCTCAAACTAGGGTTTGAGTCTAATATCTGCTTTTTCAGATAATCAAATGTTATTCGAATTGGCTACTGATAAATCTAGGTCGGTCCAAATGTAATTTAAACTCTGTTGGTGTCTTGGATGTGCACGATTAACTACAATTAATACAAACAACAACAACAACTACAATTAAGCACTCCAGGTCATAAAATCCTTGCCCACTCAATTTTAATTCGAAATGCATTCAAGCGCTCCGTTTTGGATGCATACAAACACTGCTGCTGTCATCGATTGTGAATGGGCGAGAAGAAGGAATGCAGCGATTCCTTCGTCTTCGCGGTAAATATTATAAAATAAAATGTTAACTATATTATTTGAACCAGCCTACTTTTGAGTGAATTTTGAATGTTATTTTTTGCTCTTATATTAATTGCTACTTTAGTTTTGTAACGTAATTAAAAAAAGCAAAATTTCTGTTTTATGAATGTAATTTAATTATGTGCTCAAGCCTTCTTGAATATTAAACTGATTTTAACATTCCACCGCATGCAAATGTATTGTTAACGCCCAATCAATATGATTTCTTCTCAAATATTCAAAATTATAGAATTATCTACCAAGAAGGCTAAAGTGATCACGCAGCCCTCAACCAATACGACAATAATCAAAAATAAGGCGATCAACATGAACGCGGTTCGTAAAATACAGGAGAAACAAAAGATTACGATCCCGACTAGCATCAGAAAAAAACAATTTAATTTGAACGCAACTGGTAAAGTAGAAGAGAAAAAGAAGACGATGTCCGCGGTTAGTAGCGACAAAAAGAAACCATCTAATTTGGACGCAGTTGGTAAAACGGCAGATAAAGTTTCGGATCAGAAACTTTCGTCACATTTGTGTAAAAGTAATACGAGTATCGCGAGTGATCATCGCGACGACAAAAAAGATTTTATTGTCGGAGTTCGATCCAACAGAAGATTTATTTTGCAAATGCAATATCGCGATCGCATGAAATAAGTTTGTTTTTGACGTGCCATTTTTTAATATTTTAAGTCTTCTTTAAAACTTTAACTGAAACTAACTATTTTTTTATTGGTGTACGTAATATTGTAATGTTATTTTATAAGAATGATCTGTCCATGTTTATATGTTGAACTTTGTAGAATAAATATCAATTAAAATCAATTTAACTTTTTGCCTTTAAATAAAATAAGAAATACAAAAAAAAATTGGGATTAAACTGATGTAAGCTGAGTGGTAACCGTATGGTGTTTTGTGGAAGAGCCGAAATATGACCGGCCGGTTACTCTGAGTATAATTCTAATTCGATTATTAACGACAAATATCGATTTAACGACTGGCAATATTATAAACGATAGTGTCTACTTGAACAGCTAGACGACGAATATCAACACGTAGAGCCAAAACAGCTCGACTTTATTGAAAAATTCTGATTCATCAGGCTTACATTTGTCACCGTTCTATTTTCCGTTTCCTAAAACATAAATCGGATCTACACGAATGAAACACTAAACTTACTTCTCAATTCTCATAATCCAAAAAAGATTTTAAAATATCCGTCTGAAATTTCTGCTAACACGACTAGTATATTCATCCTGATTATCAAAAACCAGCCCGTAAAAACCACCCAAATCCATAAAAATGCATATTTTATAGAGTACTAAACAAGTATATTAAAGATACTATTCCGTACACAGTACAGCACACCCATACCGACTTAGTTTTCTTAAGATAAAAACCATTGAGAGGAGTCCTATCCGTTTTCGGTATCTTTTATGCGAACCGACTAAAGCGTATGCAAATCGCTGAGCTGGTCAAGAGCTAATTCAAATTTATCGTTTCGAGCTGTTTATGACAGTTCTCCTCGCTCCAGAAAACAGGACCTGGCAAAAGATAACCGAAACGACCCGCAGAGTAGTCCCTCGGGTGCGATTATGCCCAATTAGGAAGGCAATTCAAGTGAAACGAGTTTCTAAAGGAAAACGAGACCGGTATGCCGGGGAACGAACCATCATCGAATTAGAAAGATTTTATATTGACGGAGATTTTTTTTTCTGAAGCTTTACGCTTTCGGTGTTAAGCTGGTAAAAGGACACCCTTGATAAAAATCGAAGAGTTAATAAAATTAATCGTAGATAGTTTTAATCGATGCGATACTAACCTCATACGCTTTGGTGCGACACTTTGTCCCGTTAATAGTTCTTCTGACCGCTGAGACTCTACTAAATCGTAGCTTGGAATCGTATGCTCTTCATTGTATTCCAGGATTGTCCTTTCGTGACTTATGTTCTACTATTTCAAATAGTTTCTCTAATTCTTTATCTAATTCTACAATTTCGAATTCAAACGATTCTCTAGCTAAACGTTATGTACATTCATTTACAAATTTTTAACATAATAACGGCCCGTTCCTACTATCGTCGGTTAAATTCTAGCCGGAACTTTAACTGCACGCTCTGTATGAAAATATGTCAGTTAAAGTTCCAGTAGTTCCTTTAGAATAATTCACTTGACGTTGACTTATGGTATTATGATATGGTATATGGGGTGGTGATGCTTTCATCCTCCTTTATCGACGTTGACCTATGAAACTATATGATAGAGTGCCTTAAGTACATAGCATTCACTTTTCTGAAGATTATGTGAATCATTTCTTAATCATAAGAAATGAAGTAGATGAAGAATTTACGCTTGCGTATTTTAGTTTACCATAGTGAGCGATCATTTCCGATTTCCGATCCCTTGCGAACTAGTTCGTTCTTTTAGTTCATAGTTCATTACTTTAGAGAGTTCAGTGATGAGTCGTCGTAGTTCGAAGACAGTAGATTTCGTAGATGATGAGCAAAAAAAAAAGGTCAGTAGATATCATAGTAGAACAAAAAAAGACACTAGATTTAGTATACATAGATTTTCGAACGGCAATGAAAAACGAACTAGGAGCGGGACTGACTGCGAACTAGTTCGTGCATTTCAGTAATGGGAACGCTCTTCTGAACTAGTTCGTTCGCGAACTTCACAAGCTTTATATAAATGTGTTTTCTGAGTATTCTCTCTAGGCTTGCGCATTTTCGTTCACTATAGTGATCGATTATTTGCATTCACGACGGATTGCGAACTAGTTCGTTCTTTTAGTTCACTAGTTCTCGGGTGTTCAGTGTAAGATCGTGTAGTCAAACGTGATGTCCTAAAAAGAAAAAGGTTCTCTGTGTACTGTCGTCTACTGCAATCGGATGACCTAAAAAAAGGTCCTCCGAGCCACTTTCAATGTGGTGTTCTAAAGAAAAGGTTCTTAGTCCGGAAGTGTACGCCAATGCATCAATACAAATGAAGTTGGAGCGAAGATCGCTGCGAACTAGTTCGTTCATTTCACTTATAGGAACGCTCTTCCTAACTATAGTTCGTTCGCGAACTACACAAGCCTAATTATCTTCCTTTTTCACTTAATAGACTATAATTTAAAAACTTCCTTTCTAATGGCATTTTTTCCATCCTCTAAAGCTTATTATATCTACTTAAATAAATAACAAATAGTCCGAAAAAAATTGGATGCAGTTAATGACTTCAACCATGTGTAGGTGCTTCCTTGTCCATCCTTGTAGTTTCTAATTAGGTACCAGCCGTTCAACTAATAAGAATCAAGTGCTTCATAGGTTCATTAAAAATAAGATTACTGATACACGTGAGCTTCCTTATGAGTAGCAATTTCATAATTACGAAAAAGAAATTGTATATTTAAGAAAATGGGGGAATATCCTTTCCTGCAGGTACTACTGATGATAATTGAGCTTAACCAGAAATTGGATGAATGAATATTAAGTACGTACAAAATTTTGTTACTTATTGCAGAGATTAGAGCAGGGAAGTTGTTTGAATGAAGTAGGGATTTGGTGAAGCCGCTCAAAAAAAGTTTTGATCTTTTGGGTTAAAAATGGGTTTGCTCCTCTCGGTTCTCTAATGTAAATCTAATGTCTAATGTATTACATATAAAAATACAACAGTTTTTCGCTGGGGTCGAATGGAAATCTTCACATGTGAACCGTTCCCTCCCAAATTTTGCATGTACATTCTCGAGACTACCGGACAGGTCGAGAACATAATTATATTCACGAAATTTGGTTCGTATATTTGTTAATTTTCCATAAGATTTGCACTGGCGGGAGTAGCGCCTCGGCTCAACGGGAGAAACGGAAACAACGTGAGTGTAGCGAGCGTAGCCGCGGTACGCGTCTAGGTTGAAATAAAATAATGTATATTTTATTTATCTGTGGCGTTTCGGACTTTATCAAAACTAAATCTATGTTAGGAACCTAAGCTAAGAACTTGCATGGAAACTCGATAGTGGAGCCATGTACTGATAATATATGATCCCGAAATCTCTATCGCCCGCGATATCAGAATATTTTCATTTGTGATACAATTGATGCGTAAAATGTTAAAACTTTACGATATATTCGCAATAGATTTTAATTTGCTCTCTTCAAACAAAAATTCAACTTTTGTATTGTAAGCAATATAAGGCTATAACTGAATACTATGGAGATATCGCTTGTAATAACACCACCAATTATGTTTGCCGGTGGAAGTAAATATTCCAAATTGTCAAATATTTGACAAAAATCAAGTCAAATTTTTGAAACACATATTTGATGAAAATTTTGGTCAAATTGTTATGGTTACAAGAAGGCGAACTGAGCAATTTGGCAAACAATAAGTTTTAAGATATCACTATCTGACTGCATACACTAGGTTTTGAAATGGGACAGCTGTATGTCCATTTAAGTTTGAAACGAAGTATGTAGTATTTGTTTCAAAATGTCTTCTAGTTTTTCTTTTTGACATACATACAAGGACTTAAACGATCCGAGTTTAAAATCAAAGAAGGATCAAAGAATTTAAATATTGAAAAAATAGTTCATTATTCATAGTTTTTATTCTTATAATAGATACATTGCTGACATATAAATACATATTTTGAGAATAGGATGATCTAAAGCCTTTGAAAAAATAGTTTGATTCTTTGATCGGAAGTTTCATAATAAGCAGGAAATTGTTGAATAAAGCGGAAATAATTTTCCAAAATAAATGTACAGAAAAGAGAAATTTACAAGCAAACGATTAAAAGAAAAGGCTATTCCTAAAGATTGCAATATCCTGTTCAATAAAACCGAAACAGAAATTTTCCTATCCAACCAAAGAGTTTTTCTTCATTAATTTCGATTTTATACCAACTTCAATTGAGGGTGGAGTGCCACTGTACACGCTCAAAGACCCTGATTAGAGGTAATATCACGAAATATTCTAATCCTTTTTACATCATTCACAACATCTTTCTATATCCTCTTTCTTAAAAAGGCGATAAAATATTCACATAATCCAAATGTCGGGGAGCAATCGTTAGACACTTCTTTTTTTTCGCCGTTTATCAGCTTTGCTAATGAATTCCTCTTCATATCTATCGAATAGACTTTGTTTCGGGTATTTCGAGTATCCTTCTTCATAAGACCGCAGATATTTAACAATTTACCCTTGTTTGATCTGCATATTCGATAAAAGGACCAAACAACGTTCCTTTTTCCTAACGCTCCAAAAGAATATTCGCTATTATCAGCACTTTTAACAGTATCCCTCATCGGCAGTTTGTGCCAGGATAAAGAGTATCTTCGCGACTATATAGTAACTTGGAGATCTATGGGGGATGTTGATGTCTAAAAGGGATGGTGTCTTGATTCGAAAGATTTTTTCTACCCATCTAAAAGTTGAGAGCAGATTTGATTTATGGACTTTTAATAATAAAGGGCAAAGTCATCAGTATGCATTTATAATTTAATTTCTAAAGTGTTTGATGAATTTTTAACCGCTTGGAGGGCTTACTTTTCATTAAGTTGCCAATCAATTTTGTTCGGATGAGTGTGAAGCTATCAGGAATTATATGCAGATGCATTAATAAGAAACTGTTTTTTTTTTTCATTCTTTTGAGATTTTATTCTTGAGACAGTGTCCTTTCAAATTGTAACTTCTTAAATGCTTCTTTAATTAAGAGATACTCGGATATATCGTTGAACACACTAAGTTCAGGAATCTCAGTCTAGCTAAGGATTTAGTGCCAACTCGGTCATATGCGTACAGTTGAGTAGGACTCAAAAATCAGAGCTCATAAACTCGAAAAATGGACGTTTCTTGGACAAATTTTGGATCCAAAAAGACGAGGAGCAACTAAACAAGATTTCTAAAAAAAAAGAGCAAACTGTAAGCAATTTATTATTCTGTAATATGTCCTCCAAACTACAACATAAATCGGAGTTCAGAATTTTAGAGTGACTGAGATATATTTTTTTTTTCACTTTTTGACAATTTTTTTTTAAGTTACCTACAGGTCGATTTCAATACATAAGTAGTTTATTATTAAAAAATAGTAAAATAAAAATGAAATAAATTTTGTTTATTTTTATATTTTGAACAGTTAAAAGTTAATCACAATCATCAACATAAAAAATACTTTTGTTAAAATATTGTCTTTTTCATAGTATTAAAATTTTCAAAAAATATGCTCTAGGTACAATTGAATCAATTAATTTTTTTTTTGTTAATGATTTACACGTTTGAAGTCCAGCCAAGTGCCTCCATCAGGAAGACACAAGAAATTTTTCGGGTCCATGACATATTTACTCCTGGTTTTTGGATTTAAAGTAATTTCCCAGTTTTGTATTATTTCGGCAATAGCAGCTTTAACTTGACATGTTGCAAACTTCATTCCTGCAAATTAAAATTACGGAAATTAGTATAATTCTTAATTCTTTATTGTGCTACCCTTAGTATAATGAAACAAGCTTAAGCTATATGTACTTAAAATGATGGAGATCAGACAGTCATCTCTACAGCCAAGTTAAAGAGTTTATATTTATATTATTTAGAGTGTTTTTATTATTTAGAGTGTAGCTAGGCAAATGAAATCAAAGTACAATTTAAATTTGAAGGAAAAGTTTTAAAAAAAAACTTTCATATGAAAAATAAATATTAAAAAATTAGATGGGTAGACGTTATAAAAGCTGTACTCGCATTTACGTTTATTTTAATGTCAATCACATGCACATTTATTTCTAAAGCGAACCTATCAAACACTTCAATTCGAAAATTATTTTGAAAGTAAATTGCCAAAGCGAATTAACTCTTCTGAAGCGAATTACTCGTAAATTTTCAGTTAGAACTCGAAATTTACTATGTAATGTGCAAGCACGATACAAAAATGATTCATTCAATCTTCACAAATGTGAGTGTATTTAAAAGTGAACTTCCTGTTAAAGTTCCGGTTAGAATTTAACTGACGATCGTAGGAACAGGCCTTATTTGCTAACCTCTTGTGATTAAAATCTTTTCTTACACAACTTTTAATATTTCCATATTTTTTTTTCCGTATTACAAGACTCGAGAGTCGTCATGAAAGTTTTGATATTTTTTAATTTCATGATATCTACTATATCAATAATTTCTAGTTTTAGGTGATATAACATATTAATGTGTAACTCTAATTAAATTAACTACATCTATAAATATATTATAAAAACTAGAAAACATACCCAAACAAATTCGAGGTCCATCGCTAAATGCTAAAAATGCTCCAAGATCCTTGTACTTCTTTAGGCCTCCATTACTCTCACTGAAACGATCAGGATCGAATTTTTCAGGATTCGGATAAATAACTTCGTCGTGATGAATTGAATAGTACGGCAGGACTAAAATAGTACCCTTATCAACTTTTACGGTTTCATCTTTATTTGTTTTAAATTCACATGCTTCCGTGCAAAGTTTATTAGAGAAAGTGATCGGTGGATACATGCGTAGACTTTCTGTAAGATATTTATTATTATTTTAAATTTTTTCTTAAGTTTTAACACTCTAAAATTGTTTTGATTTTACAAAAGTTTAACAGATTATTATAATTCTGAGTACCAAATCGAAAAAAATATATTTGCAAAATGAAATAAGAATGAAATCCTAAAAAACTTATTTTTTAAAATATAGTTTTATTTATTTGTAAAAGCTTTCGAATCTTTTCATACCATTGATACACTGATCCAAATACGGAAGGTTGCCCAATTTTTCAAATGAAATTTCTCCGTCCGCATACGCAGCATTGATTTCATCACGTAATGTTTTTTGGGCATCTTTATTATCTGCCAACTAAAATATTCAATTAAAATTTTATTTAATATTTAAATTTTTAAATCTTAGAGTAAATTGTCTGTTTTTAACTATGCGACATTATTTTCTTTTTATATATATTTTATTTATGATGTTCAACTTTTTAATACAACCGTGAATTACAATAACTCTTGGGTAATTAATTCTATTGTCACGCTTTCACTACAATATAACTATTCCATTCAGCTTATGGAAATATAATATATATAACTTTGATATTTCGATAACAATATGATTTTACTTTACTTTTAAAAAGCAATAAAACTTAAATGACTACTTTTTTACTGTGCACAACTTAAGGCCCCATGAGTCCGGAACGACAATTTTTTATCCGATTGATTTTTCCTTCTTGAGAGGATTTTAATCGATTGAAATCGTCTTTCGTTCATGTAATTTGGCGTGGACAATACGTCTGCATCGTTCGCTGTCTATCAGCGAACTAATTTTGATTTTACAGAAAAAAATAGTGTTATAGGTTTTAAAATTATTTGAAACGCATAACTATTAAAAATCAATAATTTTTTCATTGATTTATTTTCTAGAAATACCAATTAATTATACTATCTATGATACTTTTCAATGAAATGCGGTCTTCTTATGTAATTCTTGCTATGAAAATCGTGAAAAATTGCTTCAGTTTGACTTCATATATGTATTATTAACAAGAGTGACAAGTTTTTAAAATTTGATTTATGAAGGACCTTCTTTAAGATTTTTTCTAGCATTATATTAATGAAAAGGACATGCTAATTATTCAAGAAATAGGTAGTATGCGTTTAAAAAACTCGAATTTATGCATTTTAACAAATGTTCAAGGGTTGTTGTTTTAATAGCATTTTTTCCAAATACAGTTTTGAATTTTTTCTCTATGGACGACCGAGTTTGCATACCAGCTAATAAAGTGGTGTAATTTTTTTTTGTTTTTTTTTTTTTTGTTGCCATTAACGTGAAATATTGGTATGAAAACAGTCAAAAATCATCAAAATTCCATTTAACGTGCACATGGAGCCTTAATAGTCAATGCAACTCTCAAGCAACTCCTAAACCATTTTATTTATTTTATTTGTTTCATTTGATTTATTTTGTGACAAAATAATAAATATCTACATCTAATGGCAGAAAATGAAATTAAATGAAACAATTGGAAACTTATTAAGAAAACAATATTTTAGAGATTAAAAAATAGATGAAATTTATAATTAAATAATAATAGTATCAATAAAAAAATATATTTATATAAAAAAATCAGGAATATTGTAGAAATAAATTGTTTCTTACCAAATGCAAACAATTCGAAATAGCGATGCTAGAAGTTTCGTAACCATCGATGAAAAATGTCATTGTGTGCGCCGCCATTTCAATATCTGATAAGTTTTTCTTGTCTTTAATGTGCAGTAAATAGTTGAGAAAATCGACACGATCGCTTTTGTTCTCCTTACGAATTTTAATCGCTTCGTTCATCAGATTGGTGAAAAAAACTCGCACGTGTTCTGGTATAAAGGCCATCTTATATACTTTTAAAATAGCCGGAAATACAGTAATGGCCACGAAATACAGCAGGAAAGCATACGATTGATTCAATACTTTTGCACCCATATTTTGAATTTCGCAATTAGTTGCGAAAAATGCTCCGGCTTCAATGCCATAAATGCAATTTGCTATAACTTCTATTGTAAATTTGGAAGCAAACTTTCAAGGAAACTCAATTGATCATGTTATACACAATTAAATATATTTGAAATAGAATACCTCCTTTGCGTTAATACCATCCGGATGTGATTTCAAGGATTCATTTTCCAAATATCGATTCATTTTCACGCATACCTCGCGCATTACTGGATAACTAGCTTTTATCTGAAAAAATTGTTGCGATTCAAATTATAAAATCGAAGTTGGTATCTCAGATAATTTGTTCGATGCTCGGATTACCCTATTTTGAGTTAATGCGGGTGTTACTTCTGCCCTTTTTTCCTTCCACTCTGCACCGTTTAGAACGAATGGATTTCTTCCAAAAATTGGATCAACCTTCTTATCGACCTAAATAAAAAAAATAATATCTTTATCATAAATATAGCCAACCAGTTGCGTTTAACTAAAAAATAATACAATTTGTTCTTCTCGGACCGAGCTCTTAATCAGATTCCTTCCAAGCTAGAACCTTTGGATTAAGCAGATATTATGTCAACTGATTCACATCTAATTGTAGGCACCACTATAATGTAACTATTGAAAATTTTTATACTCTAGATGAACATATAGAGTATTATAAGTTTAATCCAGCCCGAAAAGTTTGTAACGCATAGAACCGAGCCTCGGACGAAAAAAAGTTATATATTATTTTGTGTTTATTTTTGGCCAAAACCCCCAAATCCGTTTCTGTCCGTCCGTACGTCCGTTAGCACGATAACTCAAGAACGCGTTGACCTAGGAAGTTGAAATTTTGTCACAACTTGTAAAATGGAAAAAGTAAGGCTAAGTTCGTTAATGGGCGATATCCTTCCACTCCTTCGGGTACCTCCCATACAAGAGTCCTTAAAACACGTTTTCACAATTATTGCTCGAATGCTTCAAGTTAGGAACTTGAAATTTTGCATACTTAAGGTTTACAATGCTTAAATCGAAAGTTCCGAATATGATGCAAATCGAATGAGTCCTTCGTGTAGCAGCCTAGAAAAGTCCTTCAAAAATGTATGCTTGTTACTGAATCCACTATAACTCCAGAACGAGTTAAAGCAGGAATTTTAAATTTTACAGGAATTAGTTTTATACCAAAACCAAGACGGAGTTCATTAATTAGCGCCATCCGTTGACTCCTTCGGGTAGCTGTTATACAAAAGTCCTTAATAAACATGTTCACCAATATTGAACGATAACTTTTGAACGCTTTAAGTTACGACTTTGAAATTTTATACACATTAATTTTATAATAGTCGCAGCTGAAACTATTAATATGAAAAATATCTCATAAATCCTTCATGTAGCTGCCATACAAAAATTCTATAAAATGTCCTAACTTACTATACTTTATGGAACTCACTATAAATGAAAAAATCGAGTAGCCACTATACAATAGTTTGTACCTGTAAGTAAAAGGTCATGTAATAATTGCTTGTTCACTCCTGATTGTTTTAATATATTTCGAACTAAAGTATAAATCGGAGTTCAGTATTTCATCTAGAGTATCATACGATTGGCTTGCAGCCGATCGTGACTGCGTTATGTTTGAATACTGGTTAGGTAAGAGTCGATAGAGCAAACTTATACTGGAAGTAACTTATAGGCTTTTGTGAATGTCAGGCAGTTGTAAGGACGCGATTGAGGTGGGTGGGTGTTCAGTCTTTTTTTTTTTGACAATTTGGAGGATTTGAAGTCGATAGGGTATGACAAGCTGATCATCTTATTTTGGGATCTGGGTTGTTTCGGTTATGTTTGCGCTTCGCCCCTTTTAAAACTGAAACTAAGTAACTTAGGTGAAATACGAAAGACTATTTTTTAGAGAGGTGTTCGAGCATATTTCCGGTATATACCTTTCTGCCCAATAAACTAAAACACTCTGGCCGCTATTCACAGTCGTCATAAAGTTGGCTTTAAGTAAGAGCTGACTTTAGTGTCATATAAATTATACGACACTAAAGTCAGCTATAACTCAAAGCCAACTTTATGACGACTGCGAATAGCGGCCTCTATTTTTTTCTCAAAAATGCGATGCATCCGAAACGTTCAAAAGCTGATTTTGGCACATTTCAAATTTCTATTTCTTTAAACAGCTAATACCACAAAATTGAAACCTGGGGATGGAGACGTACCAGGAAGAATAGATCCGAAATAAAATTTGAAAGAGATCATTTGAACCAGAAGGATGAGTTTTGTAAATATGTACGTAGCTGTTTTGTAACTAGAAACTACAGCTAAACTCAATTAAATAGCAAAAATTATTTTTGGGTAAAAAAAATAAATATTTTTTTTTTTTCATAATATTATGGTAGAAAGTTGAAACTTTTTATGTGTATGTAGATTTGCTAGAAAAGTAATTTAAGTTAAAAAAAAATCATATTATCAGGCCTATTCTGCACCAGAGGCACAAGTCACAAAGTAGGTGGAGAGTCACAATTTTGAATTAGTTGTGACTTTTCGTATTCTGTCATTAGTTTCAATTTTGACCGTTTTTTACATTTTTCGCGAACTGAGCAAGAAAAAGCGATAAAAAAAATCAAGGTACACATGTCTCCATACATACATATGTCGAGAAATTATTGTGACCTTTGACTTATGCCTAACATTTCAGTAATTTCAACTTATTGCATCAATAGATTACTAATTCAAATTACATGGTCTAATTTTTTTTTTTAAAAAAATGACCATCATATTTTTATTTCTATCTAGAAAAAAATATTTTCATATTTTTACTATTGCCAAAAATTATTTAACAATTTTCGGTTGTTATATTTTAGCACTAGCGGAAATTTATTTTATTTTTCTAAAATTCGAAAAACGCATAAATTCACAAGATCGTCATAATAATTTTGAATCATTTATAAAAAAGAATTAATAATATTACTTACCATCAATCCCAATTCGTGATCATGAAAATTTTTGAAATTTGTAACCAAAACATCTTGAACAAGCTTGGGATCTACGATTAGAAGCTGCGGACTTCTTACGGAAAATATTCCGGCAAATCTTTCCTTAGATTTGTACTCACTTGAAAATAATTACGGAAATGCAGAATTTTAAAACTTTAATTTACTAAGTTCTCGTAGTTTTAAATTTTTTTTAATCACCTGTAAATTTCATCGATATCATATGCAACATTTCTAGATTGTGTTAAAGCGCTTGGCATGCTGCCAAGTAACGGCGTAGGTCTTGGCCCAATAATTCCGCGTTTCTTCCAATAATTAAAGTTTATTACGAGATACACGTAGATCAAAAATCCGAACACGCCGGTTAGCAGTAAGGTCACTACTGTTGAATCCATCTTTATAGGAAATAATAATCTAATAATTCGACAACCGCACTCTTTAAGGTAACTATGAAAACTGCGCTATATGTTCTCCTCCGGCTATGGCTTAAATAATAACAAAAATTGAGATTAGAGCAGAACCAAATGATTTCTGAGAGTATTATTTATTAATAGAAGTTAAAGTGTTTTTGATAAAATTGAACGTTCTCTGCAATGGATGTTTGCGAAGTTGTAATTTCCGAAAAAGCGTAACTCCGAATATGTAGATGGTACAGTGGTAGGTAACAAGAGCATGATTTGCTTTTTCTGAAGCCTTTAAATAAAACAAAGTTGTTTTGCTTAATCTCTTGGTGATCTTATCGCTATCGTTAAATTCGAATTGGAGATGAAAAAAAAGAATGAGTAAAGAATATTTACATATTGAGTTAATTTTTTTCGAATTTCTATTATAGATCAACAATTTCTTGAGTTATAGTGGGTTCTTGAAGAAGGAAGCAAATATTTTTCAGTGAAAAATCTTTATAATGATGTCTTAAAATGCGGTAAGACATTAATGTGGTGTAAAATGAGCGAATCCGAATCTATTCGTGATCAATTTTTTTTTAAGAAAATTTGGTATTCGAACAATGGCCAATATTTGTGACCACATGTTTTTATCTATGCGATGCAAACTTTTGTGCTGAACTTAACATAAAATATTCTACAGATTTAATTTCATTCATTTCATTGCGGTATCTACAAGAACATCCTTTATGTATAACTGTCAACATCGTGTGTACTGCTGCGGTTTTTAACGCGAAACGAAAAAGCTACTGATTGGGGAAATTTTTTCATTTTCGATGTAACGCGGTATAATTTTGTTATTTTTCCATTTTTTAAATTTTTCAGTGCGATCACAATCTGTTTTATTTGTTTCAAACAAGTGGTCATCTTTTTTAGGCTTGGTTCACTACAGTAACCGATAATTTTCGGTTCCCGATCCGTCGCGAACTAGTTCGTTCGTTTAGTTCACTAATTCGCGTGAGTTCAGTATAAAATTGTGTAGGCAAATGTGATGAGCTAAAAAAAAGGTCCTCAGTGTCTGGTACAATGCAATGCATGACTACAAACGAACTAGGTGCGGGACTCACTCCGAACTAGTTCCTTCATTGAACTACACAAGCCTAATGCTATTTCATAGTGACAACTTAAAATTGGTTAAAATATAATCTTTTAAGCGTACGATTTCAATTCTTCTTAAGGGCCCGTGTGCACGTTAAATGCGATTTTGTTGATTTATGGCTGTTTTCATGTGAATTTTCCACTTTAATAGCAATAAAAAAAAAAACAAAATAAAATAATATTACTTTATTAGCTGGTATGTAAACTAGGTCGCTCATTAAGAAAAATTTCAAAATTGTATATGAAAAAATAGCTATTAGAGGAACAATGCTTAAACATTTTTTAAAATGTGTAAAACCTAGTTCTTTGTGTGCATATATTACCTATTTCTTGAATGGCTAACATGTTATTATCATTAATATAATGGTAGAAAAAAACTTTAAGAATATCTTCCATAAAGCAAATTACAAAAATTTTTAATTTTTATTAATAATATATGAAGTCAAACTGAAGTAATTTTTCACGATTTTCATGGGAGAAATCACATAAGAAAACCGCATTTCATTGAAACCTAGATAGTATAATTAATTGGTATATCTAGAAGATAAATCGGTGAACAAATTATTGATTTTTATCATGCATTTCAAATAATTTGAAAGCCTATAACACTATTTATTCTGTAAATTCAAAATTAGTTCGTGAACGATGCAGACGTATTGTCCACGTCAAATTAGACAAACGAAAAACGATTTAAATTGACTTTTGGCCTCTCAAGAAAGAAAAATAAAAATGGGATAAAAAAATTGTCGCACCGGACTCATCGGGCTATTGAAAAATTTGGAAAACGGTTTCTAACTACTTATGCATGCAGAAGTTAAATTAATTCGTTACTTAGGATGGCCTTAAAGCAGTGGTGTCCAACCTGTTTGGTCCGATTTGGGCTGTTGCGCCATTGATCATGATGTCCATTAAATAGTTTGCTCCAAAGTTTATTTCGATTTCCGTCAGGGTCGCAGTACACATTTTCTGTTAAACGCGTTGTAGCAACGTATTTTCGTAAACGCGTTCGGGAAGTGATTTCAACGCGTTTAACTTGATTTAAACGCGTTAATCTCGCAGTCAGATCATAGTATTACTCTAAATAAAACACTTGGCTGTAGGTAAGAATCTAACGCGCGGTTCTTGGTAACTCCCATTCAAAAGTCCTCAAAACAAGTGTCCACAAGTTTTGACGGTGGAATACTTTAAGCTAGGAATTTGAAACTTTTAATACTGACACATTTCAGGATACCAAATTTTTTTGAAATGTCAAGTCGATCACCATACTTTATTATTAAAACGTAGTGAAGTAAGAATTAAATAAATTTTTATTTTTTTTTTATTTTTAACATTTAATATAAAAAATTTACATTAGTTAAAATATTGTATTTTCACGGTATGAATATTATTGAAACAAATAATTTTTTTCTTAATGATTTACACGTTTAAAATCCACCCAAGTTCCTCCGTCCGGAAGACACAAGAAATATTTCGGGTCGATGACATATTTACTCCTGGTTTTTGGGTTTAGAGAAACTTCCCAGTTTTGTATTATTTCGGCAATAGCAGCTTTAACTTGACATGTTGCAAACTTCATTCCTGCAAATTAAGAATTCGTAAATTAGTTATAATGATATTACATAATTATTAAGAAATATGTATTCGTTATAAAAGCTCTACTCGCATTTACGTTTATTTTACTGTCAATCATACGCACAAATGCGAACCTATCGAATATTTCGATTCGAAAAATTTTTTGAAAGGCATTTTTCGGGCTTTTTAACTGATACCTGGCCTTAAATCTTTAGTTGCGATTTGAAATTGACTCTGTACCAATTCCTACGTAATGTGCATGCACGATTCAAAAACTAATCAGTTAATCTTCACAATTGTGAATGTACTAAAAAAGTGAATGTACTAAAATGTACTAACAAATCATTTATCAATCATGAAAATGAATGACTATACGAAAAACCAAAGATTTCATGGTAAATAGTAAATCAATTACGAATAGAAAAAATTTAAAAAATTTATTGACATTTTATAATTCCAAAAACACGCAACTTTTCTTTGGATGTAAAAATATATGTGAAAGTCGTTTTTTAAAATTAAGTTTTCTCGCTATAGGAATGAAATTCTAAACTAAAACATTTTGTGCTTGGTATATCATTTAATTGAATACAAATTAATAAAAAAAATAAGCCGTAGACACTAAATATCGCAATTTAAGGATAAACCTATTATTTTTTTATAAAGAAGGAAATTGAAAAACCATCATTATAAACTCGGCCGTCATGAAAGTTTCAATATTTTTTTTTATTTCATGGCGGTATTTCAATAACTTCTAGTTCTAGTTGATATAAAATATTATTATCTAACTCCAATTACGTTATAATTAAATTCACTACAGAAAGAAATTTTATAAAGACTAGAAAACATACCCAAACAAGTTCGTGGTCCATCGCCAAATGCTAAAAATACTCCAAGATCTTTATACTTCTTAAGGCCTCCATTACTCTCGCTGAAACGATCAGGATCGAATTTTTCAGGATTTGGATAAATATCTTCGTCGTGATGAATTGAATAGTGCGGCAGGACTACAATAGTGCCTTTATCAATTTTCACGGTTTTATCTTTATTTGTTTTAATTTCACATGCTTCCGTGCATAGTTTATTAGACACAAGACCCGGTGGATACATGCGTAGAGTTTCTGTGAAGTATTTATAAATATTTTAACAGATTTTATTAAGTCTTAACACTCTAAAATTATTTTGATTTTACAAAAGATAAAAAGATTTTTATAATTCTGAGACTAAATCGAAAAAGTTAAATAATTGCAAAATGAAATAAGAATGAAATCCCAAAAAACTTTTTTTTTAAATATCGTTCAATTTGATTGTAAAAACTTCCAAATCTTTTCATACCATTGATACACTGATCCAAATACGGGAGATCGTTCAATTTTTCAAATGAAATTTCTCCATCCGAATACGCAGCATTGATTTCTTCACGTAAGGTTTTTTGGACATCTTTATTATCTGCCAACTAAAATATACAATTAAAATCTTATTAAATTTTTAAGTTGTTTGGCCGCTATTCACAGTCGTCATAAAGTTGGCTTTAAGTTAAAGCTGACTTTAGTGCCGTATTATTAATATGACACTAAAGTCAGCTGTAACACAAAACTAACTTTATAACGACTGTGAATAGCGGCCATTCTTTTTAACAATGCGAACACTGATTTCTTTTTATATATTTTATTTACAGTGTATATATATATATATATTTAATTCAGTAATATTCAAATTTTTAATATAACCGTGAGAGCAATAACTTTTGGGTAATTCTATTGTCACGCTTTCACTTCCATATGTCAATTCCATTCAATTTATGCAAATAGATTACATATAATTTTGAATATGTTTATTCTTTACTGTTAAAAAAATAATATAATAATAATAATAATCAATGGCGCAACAGCCCAAATCGGGCCTAGGCCTTGAAGTAATGCTAGAGTTACTTCATTTCGAGACCAACGGAACACTAGGAGGTGAAGTGGTCAGCTACACGCTCGTCCGTGATTATTACCCCGATTTTAACTCAGGTACTCATTTACAGCTGAGTGAACTGGTAGTCCGGCCCCCAATACCATTTTCGAAAATTACTTGCAGCCAAGCAGATTCGAACCTGGTACCAGGTGCACCGAAGGCAAGTGCTCTAGCCACTAAGCCACCCAGACTACTAAAAATAATATGTATAAGTTAAATGACTTCCTTTCTCGTCTATGCAACTCTGAAGCAGCTTCTAAACTGTTTTATTTATTTTAAGGTTAAGTTTAAGCATTTAAATTATTTTATTTATTTGATTTATTTTAAAATTTTTTTTTGTTATATTTGATCTATTTTTTAATAAAGTAGGTATATTAATAATATAATAATAAAAGTGTAATATGTGTATTTTAACAATAAGAGAAGTATTTAAAAAAAATTTAGTATAGTAAAGTCATAACGAAGTCACGATCGGCTGCAAGCCAATCGTATGGTTCACTAGATGAAATACCGATTTGTATTTTAGTTAGGAATAGATCAAAAGCACGAGAAGTCCTATACAATTATCGCATTCGCTTATCGCTTTTACTTCAAGGTATAAACTATTGTATAGAGTCTACTCGATGTATGGTGAAATGATTTCTTAAGTATAGTGAGTTCCATAAATTAAGTTATGACAATATTACAGAATTTTTATATGGCAACAAATTACATGATTTTTCATCTAGAGTATAAAAAGTATATTATAATATATAAAAAATAGAAAATATAGTAGAAATATAAGGTACTAACCAAATGCAAACAATTTGAAATAACGACGCTAGAAGTTTCGTACCCGTCGATAAAAAATGTCATTGTGTGCGCCGCCATTTCAATATCTGATAAGTTTTTCTTGTCTTTAAGGTGCAGTAAATAGTTGAGAAAATCGACACGATCGCTTTTGTTCTCCTTACGAATTTTAATTGCTTCGTCCATCAGATTGGTGAAAAAAACATGCACGTCTTTTGGAATGAATGCCATCTTATATACTTTTAAAATAGCCGGAAACCCAGAAATAGCCATGAAATAGATAAGGAAAGTAATCGATTGGTTCATTATTTTTCCACCCATTTTTTGAATTTCGCAATTAGTTGTGGAAAATGCTCCGGCTTCAACGCCATAAATGCAATTTGCTATAACTTCTATTGTAAATCTGGCAGCAAACTTTCAAGGAAACACAATTGATTATCTTATACACAATTAAATATATTTGAAATAGAATACCTCCTTTGCGTTAATACCATCCGGATGTGATTTCAAGGATTCATTTTCCAAATATCGATTCATTTTCGCGCAAACCTCACGCATTACTGGATAACTAGCTTTTATCTAAAAAAAATTGTTTCAATTCAAATTATAAAATCGAAGTATCTAAGATCAGCTTACCCTATTTTGAGTTAATGCGGGTGTTACTTCTGCTCTTTTTTCCTTCCACTCTGCACCGTTTAGAACGAATGGATTTCTTCCGAAAATTGGATCAACCTTCTTATCGACCTAAATAAAAAAAATAATGTCTTTGTCATAAATATAGCCAACCAGTTGCGTTTAACTAAAAAATAATACAATTCGTTCTTCTCTGACCGAGCTCTTAATCAGATTCCTTCCAAGATAGAACCTTTGGATTTAGCATATATTACGGATGCTTAAATGAAATTTACATCTAATTGTGCTATATTATGTAACTAGTAGTCTGGGTGGCTTAGTGGCTAGAGCACTTGACTTCGGTGCACCTGGTACCAGGTTCGAATCTGCTTGGCAACAAGTAATTTACCAGTTCACTCAGCTGCAAATGAGTACCTGAGTTAAGAACGGGGTAATAATCACGGACGAGCGTGTAGCTGACCACTTCACCTCCTAGTGTTCCGTTGGTCTCTCAATGAAGTAACTCTAGCATTACTTCAAGGCCTAGGCCCGATTCGGGCTGTTGCGCCATTGATTATTAACTATTTCTGGTATATACCGATCTGCCCAATAAAAATAAAATACTGTATTCTGCGAAAATTTACAATCCCCAAAAAAAATTTAATAAGAGAACATAAAAATTGTTAGTGGAATAAAGAAAATACTTTATTATCAAAATAATAAAGTAAAATGGTTTTTTGTTAAAAACTTTACTTAATTAATTTAATACTAAAGTATTGTGCTAAACAGCTAGGAAGTTAAAACTTTTGTAGATTTATGATAGTGGAGCCATTTTTACAAAATTGTTGATACGGGGTAGATGGGTGGAAAAATCAATGCATCCAAAACGCACGAAAGCTGATTTTGACGTATTCCAAAATTTATATCTCTAAACAGCTAATACCACAAAGTTGAAACCTGGTGATGGAGACATATCAGGAGAATAGATCCGAAATAAAATTTGTAAGTGACCAATGGCACCAGAATATAAATTAAGGTTTGTAAATTACTCCACTATCAAAGCTCTATATAAATTTCAAGCTTAAGATAGATAAGGGGTGTTTGAGATAGAAAGAATTGTTGTTTTCTTCAAACGAGATTTTATGTAATCGTCTCAAAACTAACTTCACGATTTTTCGAAATTCAATCCTCAAGTGGTGTGAATAAGTTGCATATTTTCTCACAAATTTTGCAATAACTCTAAGGCCTGATTAAATATCAAGTTGGTCTTATCTTATCCACGCGTTTTATTCAATCTCATTTATGATTCTTCCAAATTCCACCACAATTGAAAGTATAGCCGCTGTATACGGTGTCACAAATTTTGGATATTCAACCCCTAAGCGGTGTATGGGAAGTTGTATACGTTTTCACAATTTTCGATATTATTTCTTACGTTTGAAAAGATATTAGATTGTTTTTTACTTCAACTGACTTTTTATAAAATCGACTACAAAATATTTTACACTAAGTGGGTGTGTAAAGTGGTTGCATATGTTCTCACAACCTCCTATTATCGTATTCTGTCTCGGGCTTAATACATAATAACCTATAAATTTATTTCTGGATTTGTGAACATCCAACACCAAGTTTAAGTTTCTTTGATGAGACATACAATTGGTTATTTCTTCTACGGGCATTCCTTGTATCATCCTAAAAAACAACTACACGTTTTTTTTAATTCAACACCCAAATGGGTGTACAGGGGTTGCTTACGTTTTAACAAATTTTCGTATTCATTTTCACGAATTTCGTTATATATCTTAGGTCTGATAAGGCAGCAGATTGGTTCCTACTACTATTTAGTGCAATCGACTAAAAAATAATTTCAGGATTTTCTGATATTCAACCCCCAAGGTGCGGGAGTGTGAAGGACGTTTTAACAATGTTCGTCATATCTCTTAGATCGGATTAGATATCATAAATTGGTTTTTACTTCCCTGGACGTGTGTATACCCGCCTATAAACCTTCTTCAGAATTTTTTTTTATATTCAACTCCCAAGGCGGTGTAAGGGATTGCATACGTTTGGACGATTTTTGGATATTCGTTTTTATAATTTTCACCACATCTCTTAAGTTTGATGAGATATGAAATTAAGTTCTACTTCTACATATTTTTTCCATAATTATTTACAAACCAATTTCACAATAATTGTTGATATTCAAATCACAGGAGAGTGTAAGGGTGTTACATGTGCCCTACGTCTTAAAAAGGCTTTTTTTTATCTATAATCGGTTAAAAATATATTATTTTATTTTCAATATTGTTACTGATTTGTGCAGCTTATTCATTTCAATGTTTGTATAAAAACCCACTGCAGTTGGCTGCAAACTGTGAAAGATACATATCATTACTTAATTCCCTGTATTTCGATATGTGTCTAGTAACGTTCATCATTTTTGTAAAAGCCAATCTAAGGGTCATACAACAACAAATAATGCTAATAGTTGAATTAAATAGCAGTAGCTATATCTTAAAACTATTTAAAAAAAAAAAAATCTTAGCTTCAAGCACTACTTTTCATTTTAAATTGTTTTATCACGAGCTACCTTAAATCTCTTATTAAAATTCAACCGCGGCTGATAAAGATTTACAGTTTTTCGAATTTATACACTTTACTTTCTTTACTATCTGAAACATTTTTAAAATTACTATCGGAATCTTATCACTTAGAATGTTTATTATCATAAAAATTGGCGCTAGTCTCACCAATTCAAATGTAGGAAACATTGGCCGCTATTCACAGTCGTCATAAAGTTGGCTTTGGGTTAGAGCTGACTTTAGTGTCGTATAATTTATATGACACTAAAGTCAGCTCCAACTTAAAGCCAACTTTATGACGACTGTAAATAGCGGCCATAATTTTTAGTTAAAAAAAATTGAGTTTTTTTTCCATAGTGTTATGGTAGAAAGTTGAAACTTGTTGTGTGTAGGTATGTAGATTTTCTATATTTCGAAGTTAAACACTATATTTGCATTGGCATACGAAGGCAGAGAAAAATAAACTGAACGGTGCAAAAGGGTACCTACATGAGACTAAACCCACACTGTTGTCAGTTCTGCCAATCTTATACGATAAACGATTACTAACTGGCAAATAGGTATTTGATTTATATATCCCGGTAATTTCATGATGTGGCCTCAACCAAGATATTGCATCAAAAGATCCATAATTTAAATTACATAGTCTAATTGAAATTCAAAATGACTATCATCCAGGAAATAATATGTTTATGTTTTAGCCAAAAATTATTTACTACAATTTTATACTGATATATTATCGCTAGCGAACTTTAAATTTATTCTTCGAAAATCCGACGCGTAAATTTTCACGATCATGATAGTAATTTTGAATTAATTATAAAAAAAATTATTAACATTTACTTACCAGCAATCCCAATTCGTTATCATGAAAACTTTTGAAATTTGTAACCAAAACATCTTGAACGAGCTTGGGGTCTATGATTAAAAGCTGTGGATTTCTTATGGAAAATATTCCGGCAAATCTTTCCTTAGACTTGTACGCACTTGAAAATAATTACGGAAATGAAGAAGGTTAATACTTTAATTTACTAAGTTTTCGTAGTTTGAACTATTTTTTAATCACCTGTAAATCTGATCGATATCATAGGCTATATTTCTAGATTGTGTTACAACGCTCGGAAGACTACCAAATAATGGCCTAGGTTTTGGCCCAATAATTCCACGTTTCTTCCAATAATTAAAGTTTATTACGAGATATACGTAGATTAAAAATCCGAACACGCCGGTTAACAGCAAAGTCACTTCAATTGAACCCATCTTTATGGTGAGTAATAATTTAAATTCGTCGACTCTACTCTTGAAGGTAGTTATGAAAACTGCGCGCTAAGCGCTACATGTACCTTGTACTCCTCTGGCTGGCTTAAGGCCTCATATCACCCTGAAAATCGGGTTTTTTTTTTTTACAAATTTTAATGTCTTATACTTTCAAGAACTATAAAAAAAATTTGAATTTAGAAAATTCCACTCCATTACAAAGTTATAGCCCTAAATGTGACCATACATCGGTTTAAAGCAGCTTCCTGGCTATTTGCCCCGCCACTCTCAACAGCAGTGTTTAGCATATATTTTTTCACAAAAGCCGAGTATCTTAGAAAACAAGTTCATTCATAGGACCATCTGTAAAAAACTCGAAGATAAAAGAGGAAGAAAGCGTACAGTACGAAGCTGGAATGGGAGACTAGCCGTAAGTTCGCGTTGCATCTACCACAAACTTTAAACGCATTTTTCTCGAAACTATGTTTTCAGCCAGTGTCGGCACGATAACACAGTCAATTTTCAATATTTTTCAACTTTTTTTTTAAAGAATTTGTTAACTATTTTCTTTATGGGGTGACTAGAGCTTTTTTTAATTTTTTAGTTACACAATTTTTTATAAATTATCAAACGCAACTTTTTTAAAAAAAAACTGATTTCTAATGTTTGAAATACTGTAACTTCTTTATTAAAAAAAAAAAAACCCTCCGTCACCCTATAACTACTACAATCTTTTACAAGATTCTTTTTCATTTTTGCAAATTGAACTATTTTTGATGAAGTTATGATGCCGACAAGGAGGCGCCGTAGTTTTCGTCAGTAGTCTATTTATACCCGTAAAAAACAATGTTAATATTATTATAGTTGAATAGTTAGTAAGATATGTGAACTCAACAATTTTTTTTTTCACCATATAACCTTTATAATAATTGTTCAAATTTACTCGTTTTTCAGCACCCGCAGGGTGATATGAGCCCTTAAATAATAACAAAAATGAGATTAGAGCAAAATTTAATGATCTCTAGGCGGAATAATTTATTAGCGATAATAGACTTTAAGTGTTGATAAAATTGAGCTTACTCTGCTTATGCAATGGATGTTTGCCAAAATGTAACTTCCCAAAAATATGTAATTCCGACAAGAGCTTGATTTCTTGTTTCAGAAGCCTTTTAATAAAAACAAACTTTTATCACCTTATCTCTTGATGGTCTTATCACTATTGTTAAAATCGAATCTGAGATAACAGAAAATGAGTACAGAATAGGCATTGCGTTAATTTATTTTTTTTTTAATTTCAAGATCAACAATTTCTTTAGTTATAGTGGGTTCTTGAAGATGAATGCAAATATTTTTCAATTAAAGGTGTTTTATTTCTTTCCCTAACGAACTTAAAAATATATATATATTTTTCGAGTGCGTGCCAAATTTCAACTTCCTCGGTCAATGCGTTCTGGAGCTATCATAATTTGGAGGTTCGTCCAAACTAAATAGTTGAATATGCAAGAGAAATCCCTTTTAATCGATGCGCGACTAAACTATCGCATTGGCCTTAGACGCAAGTATGTGCTAGGCCCTATGCATATTACTAAACATTATTCATCGTATTAAAGAGTCGCAGTGGCGGTCATATTACTCTTCCAAGGGGGTGGGGGGGTCCATTGAAGTTCAATAGCTACTGTATTGAAAATTGGTGCAGTAATATACAAAATTTTAAAAAGTCGGAAATTCTTTATAACTATTTTCAATTATTATAACTTCATAAGCAGTATCACATGCCTGATTAAATCGCATAATTTTGGCAATAGTCCAGTAAATCTAGGAATTATTAAAGAAAAAAATAGAACACGAAAGTTTTGACGTAGTTAGGTTCCAATGATGGGGTAGAATAGGGAATCACAGTTTTAGACCAAAATTTGATATGGCGTGTGCCCGAAATATTGAATTTTCTGTTTTGTCGATTTGTAGCCTTGTTTTGCATTTCTCGCTAAAAATGGTGAGAACCAAATTTATAGAGAATTAAATTCTCTATCTCTTTTATCTGAACAACTTTTTTGTAAAATCATTATTTATTGCGTTATTAAGCGTCAAGTGCAAAATATTAAGAGATTGTCCCAGTTTTTTAAACTTTTCGACCATTTCTATTAAAAATAGATGACATATTTACATGGCAAAGTTGTAGACAACTAAATTCCCTACAAGTTTTATACACCAGTTTTTCGTACAACGAACGGATCACGAGCCGGAGCACGGTAAACACACTGGCATGGCGAAATATGTATGTAGCGTAAATACGTGCACAAATGCCCCTCGTTTTCTTCGGTACACATATTTCATCTGACTGGATCAGATCGTCGAGTTGATTGGATTGATAAAATCTGGTCATACATATGTAGTCAAAGTGAATGTTTTAAATATATTTACATTAGAGACAGAGTTGGAATTAACGTTGCGAGACGCCATACAACTGCCCCAACTGCAACATATGGTATATCGGAGCTCAGAATTTCAAAATCATACAACCGATCATGACTGAGTTATGTCTTTTTTTTGTATTTTTGGGGTCTATTAGTTCTAAAATGTTAAAATATAAAATTTCATAAAAACATTTTTTTTTTTAATTTTAAGTCATTATTTTATTTTGAGCATATAATATAAAAATTTTACATTAGTTAAAATATTGTCTTTTTATAGTGTGAATATTTTCGGAAAACATGTTTCAAAAGACGTACAATTATTAAACAATTAATTTTTTTCTTAATGTTTTATACGTTTAAAATCCACCCAAGTGCCTCCATCAGGAAGACACAAGAAGTTTTTCGGGTCGATGACATATTTACTCTTGGTTTTTGGGTTTAGAGAAACTTCCCAGTTTTGTATTATTTCGGCAATAGCAACTTTAACTTGACATGTTGCAAACTTCATTCCTGCAAATTAAAAATACGGAAATACAAAATTAAAAAAAAAACTCAATAAAATGAATTTAAGGGGGTTAGTGACTTGACGAATTTTCATACAAATTTATGTACCCTTTTCTCAGGAACCGCTCAACCGATTTTAATAAAACTTTTTACACTTATTAAGGTCGTTTCTCAATTCCTTGCTAAGTCTACGTCTACGTCTATGTTGACGTCACAGCATAGCATTGCTATTATATCAGTTTAGAAAAAGCTCGGCTAAACTGTCAAAATGAATCAGCTGATGCTTATTTGACACTTCAAAAATCAAAAATTAATTAAATTCCATAGAAAAATTTGAGCTTTTTTTACGTTTGCTTAGATTGACTTATAGTCAAGACACGAACCGAAAATGAATTTAGACACAGCTTTGCTACGTCTGACGTCATAACTGTTATAACTAGACGTAGACGTAGACGAAGCAAGGATATTGGGAAACGACCTTAGAATCAATTTTTTAAAAAATCCTGCGTTCAGTATAAATACCATGTTTCTATTTTTAAGCAAAAAAAAAAAATCATCTTGATATCTGTTATCAGTTTCGAGAAAAAGGAACATTTATGGAAAAAAATGCGAAAAAAAAAATTGTTGACAAGATCGGAAAAACTAAAATCGTTTAGTTTTTATCCTTTTTTCATGGTTTTCTCTCGAAATTGAATTTTTTTTTGTTTATATTGTTAATACAAGCCACACCGATGGCATTGGTTCTGATTTCAAACCTTCTTCTGTTTTTTATCAGATTATGTGTTGTTTTTCATTTGAAATATAATAAAACATACTGCAGTCACGATCGGCTGCAAGCCAATCGTATAACACTCTAGAGTCTAGATGATACAGAACTCCGATGGATATTGAAGTTGGGGATGAAGAAGTATTCTGTGTGTACATGTTGTATGTCCTTCATAAAGCTTGTTACTCAAAACTAAAAGACAATATTCAGTGTTTAATTTCATATCTTGAACTGGAAAAAAAATATCCTCTTTGAAGGACTGTCTTATGGGAGGTGGAGCAAGGACTCACTCGATTTCTTACATATTCATCCTTTACCTTGGAACCATTCCAAAATTAATGTGTACAAATTTTCAAATTCGTAGTTTGAAGCGTTCAAAGGTTATCGAAAAATATTGTTGAACACGTGTCTTAAGAATTTTTTGTATGGAATGTACCAACAGGAGTAAAAGGATTTCGCTGACTTGTTAACTCGAACTTTGTTTTCACTCAAAACTAATTTGTACAAAATTCTGAATTCATAGCTAAACGATTCCTTGAGTTATAGGTAGTTAGTTTCGTAAATTAAGTGAAGTTATTTTTATAGGATATTTGTATGGCAGCCCCTTGAAGGACTATTAGGATTTTCTTCATAATCATACAGTTAGATCCAACTCTTGAAAAAATAACACGTACAAAATTTCAAAGACGTAGGTTAAGCCCTTCTGAAGCTATCGACCAATATTCTTGAACATGTGTTGTAAAGATACTTTGTATGACAGCTACCCGAAGGAGTAGGACGATTTTGCCCGTTAAAGAACTTAGCCTTACAAATTCAACCAAACACTTAGGGCCGGTTTCACAGTGCGAGCTTAAGTTTCAATTTCAAGTTAAGCCATTGCTCAAATGGAATCACTGTTTCACAGTAGTATTTTAAGGCTTGAGTAGAGTTCAACTCGAAACTCAACTTAAGCCAGTGGATACGTGAGCTTAAGTTTGAGTCGGATTTTAGGCAGGCGAATTGTCAAATGGCAAGTGTAATTTTCCTGTTGAAATTTTCATTTAATTTTTTATTATATTTCAATACAAGACTGACGAGAATGTTCACCTCAAAAGCAATAAAATGTTGACTCAATTTTAAATGTAATCGCTTTCTAGTTTTTAACGGTATTTTTTTTAAATTTTAATATCATTTTGACATAACTCTCAAAACAGTGGCCTACACAATTCAGTGTGAAACAGTATTGTCTTGAGCTAAAGCTTAAGTTACTGGCTCAGGTTCAACTGAGCCAAAGCTTAAGTTCGTACTGTGAAACCGGCCCTTAGATTCAAAATTTCAAGAGCCTAGGTGAAGGCGTTCTTGAGTTATCATGCTAACGGACAAAATACGGACCAAAATATTATCGAACTTTCCCACTTTGAACTAACTTTTTGAGCACTTTTACCGATCGGAAAAATCTACATTTTGTTTTATTTTGTGTAGAATTGAATGTAAAAAAATAATAAAATATAAAAAAAAAATCTATAATTTTTTTCGTATTTAAGTCACTAACCCCCTTAAGAACAGATTTCACATCATATTCACATTTATTTCAAAACCAAAAGCAAGCCCATCAAACATTTCGACTCGAAAATTATTTTGAAAGTGAATTACCAAAGCAAATTAAATTTTTTAGTTACGACTCGGAATTGACTATCTACCTGTACGTAATGCAAATACACGATTCAAAAATGGTTCAGTCAATCTTCACAAATATGAATGTAACTAGAAAAAGTGAACGTTAACAAATCGTTTATGAATCATGAAAATTAATATCTTTTTCGAAAAATTATTTCCGAATAGAAAAAATTACCAAAATTATTGACTTCTTCCAATTCCAAAAACTCGAAAACTTTTCTTTGGATGTAGGTACATATAAGTACAATAGGACGTTAATGTGTTTTTGTACTATTCAATTTTTTCACCTCAAAACTCTCGAGTTTTTAGGTCTGCCACCATGTGGAAGTCTTAACCTTTTCATTTTCAATTTCATGATGCTATAAAAATTATTTTTAGTTCTAGCCGATTTAAAATATTATTATGTAAGTCTAATTACGCTTTAGTTAAATTTCCCACAGAAATAAATTTTATAAAGACTGAAAAACATACCCAAACAAGTTCGTGGTCCATCGCCAAAGGCTAAAAATACTCCAAGATCTTTGTACTTCTTAAGGCCTCCATTACTCTCACTGAAACGATCAGGATCAAATTTTTCAGGATTCGTATAAATATCTTCGTCGTGATGAATTGAATAGTAGGGCAGGACCACAATAGTGCCTTTATCAATTTTCACGATTTTATCGTTATTTGTTTTAATTTCACATGCTTCGGTGCAAATTTTATTGACCATAAGACCCGGTGGGTAAATCCGTAGAGTTTCTGTAAGGTATTTGTAAATATTTTAAGAAATTTTATTGTGCTTTAACACTCTAAAACTGTTTTGATTTTACAAAAGCTTATTAGATTTTTTTATAATTCTTGGACCAAACCGAAAATTTTACGTAGCTGCAAAACGGAATTATTTTAGAATCAAATACCAAAAAACCCGTATTTATGAAATATGTAAAAGCTTCCAAATCTTTTCATACCATTGATACACTGATCCAAATACGGGAGATCGTTCAATTTTTCAAATGAAATTTCTCCATCCGCATACGCAGCATTGATTTCTTCACGTAATGATTTTTGGACTTTTTTATTATCTGCCAACTAAAATTTACAATTAAAGTTATATTAAATATCGAAATTCTTAAGATGTTTGTTTTTAACAATGCGAACATTGTTTTCTTTTTATATATTTTATTAACAGTGTATATATATTTAATTCAGTATCTAATGTTCAACTTTTTTATACAACCGTGAATTACAATAACTTTTGGGTTGTTCTATTGTTACGCTTTCACTATAATATATGTCTATTTCATTCCACTTATGCAAATAGAACATATAACTTTGATATTTCTATAACAGTATGTTTCTACTTTATTGTTAACAATTAGTAATAAAATTTAAATGAATACTATACTAATTCAAATAAATAAATTATGCATTGACTGGGAATTGTATACAACTTAAGACATGAGTCAATGCAACTCTGAAGCTCCAAAACCATTTTATTTATTTTATTTTCATTATTTTATTTATTTGACTTATTTTATTTATTGTATGATTTTGTTTATGTCATTTGATAAATTTTTTGAAAAAATAAATTATAATTTAATAAAAGTGTAAGATGTGTACATAAAAGAATAATTAAAGTGAAAAACTTTAACGATTATTATCTACATCCAAATGCAGAAAAGTTTGACTTTAGTTTGACTGATTAGTCGAGTTGAGACTAATCAGTTTTTGACTAAAACTATTGGCTTGTTGGTAAGTCAAAAACGTTTTTGACTAAAACTGTTTTTGCTCTTTCAGTGCAGTTTGCGTCCAGCCAGCTTAAGAGGAATTAACTTAAACAGTTAGAAACTTAGCTAAAAAAATTAATTTAAAAATTAACAAAAATAGAGAGAAAATTTATAATTAGAAAATAATCTAATACATATATAAAATAAAGTCAGTTTTTTTGTTTATTACGATTAAAATCTACACCTGTGAACCGTTCCCTCCCAAATTTTGCATGGACGTTCTCGAGACTACAGGACAGGTCGTGGACATAATTATATATTCCCGAAATTGGTGTTCCGCGAGTTATTTCAAAATTTGAGTTTTTTAATAAGTTGAATCAGATGAACTTGACTTAGAATTAAACATTTACAACAGGCAGTCGTAGCCGAGCGGGTAAGACGTCTGACTAGAAATCAGATGATGATAGGTTCGAATCCCTGCCAACCACGAACATGTGTGATTTTTTTTTTAATTTATGTGTTCGATTTTACTACCGACTGCGAACACGTGACGTGAGTAACAGGGGCGATGAAACATAATTATACGAATATTACAGAAATTGGTGGTTCGCGAGTTCTTTCAACATTTGAATGGATGGAATATGGAGGATGGTGGATAAAGAATCGAGGATGAATGGAGGATGGTGGATGGAGGATGGTGGATGGAGGATGGTGGATGGAGGATGGTGGACATAATTATATATTCCCGAAATTGGTGGTTCGCGAGCTATTTCAACATTTTAGTGGATGAAGTATGGAGGATGGTGGATAGAGAATGAAGGATGAATGGAGGATGGTGGATGGAGGATGGTGGACATAATTATATATTCCCGAAATTGGTGGTTCGCGAGCTATTTCAACATTTGAGTGGATTAAGTATCGAGGATGGTGGATAGAGAATGAAGGATGAATGGAGGATGGTGGATGGAGGATGGTGGACATAATTATATATTCCCGAAATTGGTGGTTCGCGAGCTATTTCAACATTTGAGTGGATTAAGTATGGAGGATGGTGGATAGAGAATGGAGGATGGTGGATGGGGGATGGAGAAAAATGAAAAGTCAAAAATTAAAAATTAAAAATGAATCGTGAAAAATTAAGAATGAAAAATAAATCGTGAAAAATGAAAAATTGAAAAGTAGTTAATAAAAAAAGGATATCTATTAATATAAATAAAAATAAATATGTAGTAGAGATATAATGTTACTAACCAAATGCAAACAATTTGAAATGACGATGCTAGAAGTTTCGTAGCCATCGATAAAAAATGACATCGTGTGTGCTACCAGTTCAATATGTGATAAGTTTTTCTTGTCTTTAAGGTGCAATAAATAGTTGAGAAAATCGACCCGATCGCTTTTGTTCTCCTTACGAATTTTAATCGCTTCGTCCATCAGATTGGTGAAAAAAACATGCACGTCTTTTGAAACAAGTGCCATCTGATATACTTTTAAAATAGCCGGAAACGCAGAAATGACCATGAAATAGATAATGTAAGTAATCGATTGGTTCATTATTTTTGCGCCCATTTTTTGAATTTCGCAATTAGTTGTGGAAAATGCTCCGGCTTCAACGCCATAAATGCAATTTGCTATAACTTCTATTGTAAATTTGGAAGCAAACTTTTAAGGAAACTCAATTGATCATTTTATACACAATTAAATATATTTGAAATAGAATACCTCCTTTGCGTTAATACCATCCGGATGTGATTTCAAGGATTCACTTTCCAAATATCGATTCATTTTCACGCATACCTCGCGCATTACTGGATAACTGGCTTTTATCTGAAAAAAATATTTTTAATTCAAATTATAAAATCGAAGTATTTCAGGTAATTAAATGCTCGGCTTACCCTGTTTTGAGTTAATGCGGGTGTTATTTCTGATCTTTTTTCTTTCCATTCTGCACCGTTTAGAAAGAATGGATTTCTTCCGAAAATTGGATCAACCTTCTTATCGATCTAGATAAAAAATACGAGTAATGTCTTAAACAATATGCAACCAATTCCGATTAACTAAATAAGAATCCAATTTGTTCTTCTCTCCAAGATAGAACCTTAGGATTTAGCAGATATTATGTCAACTGAATGAAATTTACATCCATTTGTACCAATATAGTACATTTATTTCCGGTATATTCCGTTCTGCTCAATAAAAATAAAACACTGTATTCTTCTTCAAAAATTTCTCAATTTTATCCTGTCCACGCCGAGAGCGGAAAATAAGGTCCCAACGGGTGAATTTTCAAAATTTTTAAACAGAAATTTTACAAAATGGCGCTGAACTCATCAATTAAATTGCAAACAAAATTATTTTTGTGTAAAAAAATTAAGTTTATTTTCTATATTTTTATGGAAGAAAGTTGAAACTTATTGTGTGTATGTAGATTTGCTAGAAAGGAATTTTGAGTTAAAAAAAAAATCATATTTGCATTAGAGTACGAAGGCGAAGCAAATAAAACTGAACAGTGCAAGTTATGCCAATCCTCCAACAAACAATTACGAACTGGCAAATGTTTGACTTATATATTATAGGAAAAAATATTTAATTTTTTTTAAAAAAAAATACCGTACTGGACTTAGGTGGTTATCCTTTAATGCACAGTAGTATACAGTGCAGTCAGTTTAGGGTTGGGATGTTTTTATTACCAAAAATTATTAACTACAATTTTATGTTGTCATATGTTATCACTAGCGCACATTTATTTTATTTTTCGAAAATCCGACGTGTAAATTCACAAGATCATGATAATAATTTTGAAAAATTTATAAAAAAAAAAATATTAATTTTTACTTACAAATGCTCCCATTTCGTTGTCATGAAAATTTTTGAAATTTGTAACCAAAACATCTTGAATCAGCTTAGGGTCTAAGATTAAGAGCTGTGGATTTCTTATGGAAAATATTCCGGCAAATCTTTCCTTAGACTTGTACTCACTTGAAAATAATTACGAAAATCAAGAAGTTTAATACTTTAATTTACTAAGTTTCCGTAGTTTGAACTATTTTTTAATCACCTGTAAATCTGATCGATATCATAGGCTATATTTCTAGATTGTGTTACAACGCTCGGAAGACTACCAAATAATGGCCTAGGTTTTGGCCCAATAATTCCGCGTTTCTTCCAAAAATTAAAATTTATTACGAGATACACGTAGATCAAAAATCCGAACACGCCGATTAGTAGCAAGGTCACTTCAATTGAACCCATCTCTGTAGAGAACAATAATTTAAATTCGTCGACTGTACTATTGAAGGTAGCTATGAAAACTGCACCACATGTACTCCTCCGCCTGGCTTAAATAATAACAAAAATTAAGATTAGAGCAGAATGATCGCTGGGCGAATTATTTATATACATATATGTATATATATACCATATATATATATATATATGGTATGTATATACCGTGGTGGCCAAATAAAAGTTACCACCTATAAATATGTGGTGATAAAACACTTGTAACTTACAACAAATTTAAACTTTAAATAAACTTAAGAACATCAAATTTAACTTGTAACAAATCTAAGCCGAAGGTCCTAGTCACTAGCGCTGTTAATAATAATTTTTGTATATTTATATATATTTAATTATTTTTGAAAATAAAAAAATAAATAAAATAAAAAATAAAAAAAACGAATTGGTGTTAATTTATTTAATTTTAGTGTTATACTTAAAATATATAAGACACATAAACAAAACATTTATTTATCTTGAAGGTACAGCCACTTTTATGTTTTATCAGCAAAATGAGCATTTTCGCAACAAAAGTTGTTGAATCGAAAATTAACAACTATTTTGGATTCTTAACAGGGAATTTGTATTGGAAGTTACTAGTAGGTAGGTAGGAGCAATATTCTTTAATGAAAAGCTAAAATTAATATTTTGTGTATCCTTCGCGAGCCTTGATGACACCGTCAATCCTTCGAGGCATAGATTTTATCAATGTCTGACAGTATCCGGTGCTTATGTCGTCCTTCCAAGCGTCTTTGATGGCGTTTTTGAACTCCTCCTTGGTCCTTGCTCTCCGACTTGCCACTTTTCGTTTCAGTTCGGCCCAACAATTCTCGATTGGGTTCAAATCGGGGCTGTTTCCTGGCCTTTCAAGTGTGGAAATTCCCCTTTCTGCGACGAATTCCTTAACCTGTTTAAAAACGAAACAAATATTTTAGGCTTTTTTTTTATGTTTGTATTGGACTGTTTTTTGTAAAAAACCCAAAACTTACCATACGAGCGCGATGACATGGCGCGGAGTCATCTTGAAAAATCGGGTCGTAAATGACTGGGAATACACTATCCATCGACGGGATTAAACGGTTGTCAATCACGCTGATGTAACTGATTTCATTCGTTGATCCTTCTACAAAAGCCAAATCTCATGTGCCAAAATAGGAAATGCAACCCCAAACCATGTAACTCGGAGGGAACTTGCTTCGAGTCATTACACAGTTTTCGTGAAGTTCCTCTCCGATTCTGCGACGTACATACTGCAATTCATCCGATTGGTTCCGGCTACATTTTGCTTCATCAGTGAAGAGTACTATCTTCCAGTCATTTTCCGAGCAATTTTGATGAGATCGGGCGAAGTTCAGCCTCGCTGTCCTCATTTTAGCCGTTAAAGATTTTTTCGGGGTTGCCGAGCTAAAAGTCCACCTAACTGTAGCCTTCTTCTAACAGTTCTGTCGCTAATTACTGATCCAGTCGCTTCCTGGAAGTGCATGTTGACTTCCCCAGCGGTTCTTTTTCGGTCCCTTAGGCTTAAGTTCGTAAGATGTCGGTTATTTCTCGCGGTCGTCTTTTTGGTCCCAAGTCCTGTTCCTGGTTTCCGCTGGAGAGATCCTTTCGAGTTTTTTTCAAAATTTTTGACACTGTCACATGGCTACAACCAATTCTTCTGGCTATAGCCCTATTGGAAAGCCCTTCGTTGCTTAACGCGACAATACTCCCTTTTTTCACTACTGAACTGTGGTGTCATATTTACTCATTAACGGCTCAACTTCAATTAACGCTTTGCACAAGCCGAGCTTGCCAAGAAACCGACAGGTAGCCAACAACAAACCGACAGGTAACTGTATAGTTACCTGGTTATAACCCGGTAAGGGATTTTAACTATAAGACCCATTTAAATAGGGTTTTCTAGGAATTTTTGCTTTTTTTTCAGAGTGGTAACTTTTATTTGGCCACCACGGTATATATATTTAAATATAATAGAAGTTAAGTGTTAGATAATTGAATGAATATTTGGGAAGTTGTATAGTCCCCAAATAAATACTTCTACTGAATAGAAGGTAAAGGGGTAGGTAACAAGCGCTTGATACAGATCTCGCCTCGTGTACACTACCAAGTAAAACTTGTTAGAGTTGCTCTAAGAATGAAAAATTGCTGCATGTGTACGCTGTTCCGAGAGCGCATTTACCCAAGTGTTTGCTCTAGCCAGCAAATGGTTGGCTTTTCAAGCAATTTGTCAATGTAAACGCTAACTTGCGAGAGTTGAAATCTCGCAAGAGAGTTCCGATCAGTTCCGAAATTTTTCAACAAGTCAGTACAGTTGCATTGGCAGTGAGGTAAAGTTCAGTTTTAGGTGCTATAGTTCTATAGTTTATGCACGAGGACAAAAATACTGTAGGTAGGAACTGTTGTCTGGGTGGCTTAGTGGCTACAGCACTTGCCTTCAGTGCACCTGGTACCAGGTTCGAATCTGCTTGGCGACAAGTAATTTAAAAGAATGGGATTTAGTGCCGGACTACCAGTTCTCACCAAGCTGTAAATGAGTATGTACCTGAGTTAAAATCGGGGTAATAATCACGTACGAGCGTGTGGCTGACCACTTCATTTCCTAGTGATCCATTGATCTTGTAATAAAGTAACTCTAGCATTACAACAAAGTCTAGGCCCAATTTGGGCTGTTGCGCCATTGATTATTATTATTTTAATGTGGAACTATATTTTTCATTTTGAACGAAACTTTGATGATGAAGTGTACACGGAAGAAAAACTGTTCCTTGCAAGATTTTTGTAGAGCTACTTGCTAGAGTAAAATTGCTGCAATTTGACAGATAGTGTAAAAATCGAGGCAAATTACTCGAGGAACAAATGGTGCAATTTACTTGCTAGTGTACACGAGGCTTTTAACTCCATGCAATCAACCATTAATGTGTATAATCTAGCTAATCAGCCTATACTTGTATACTAAACTCATTTACTATGAACACCGGCTACGTAATGAGCCCCTCTTTCCCCATTCTCTCCTATAACAAGAGAAAGTGACATCACATTCAACGAATAATTTAGAGCTAATATCGTTCTTAATTTTCACAAATTCTACTAAATGAGGAATGCATTTAGTAACGTGAGCAACGAAAGCATTGTTTAGGTTGAATTATAGAAAGCGCGGCGAATTATTGAGAGCGCAGCGCGCTACGTGTTAAGTGTGTGCAACCATAAGAGTTTCAGAAATCTTTGAGGTGCAGGCTTTATTAAATACCCTTTTTAAAGGTTGATACTCAATGTTATTTCCGATAGCATTTCTGAAAAATGTTACAACATATTGTGTTCAATAATATTCGATTCGTATGAAGTGAATATCAACCGCTAATTCCGTATATGCTTTAAGGGAGATTCCTATTTAGGAAGCCTAAGAAAAGCGTTTTTGGGGGAATTTTTTTAGGACCGAAAAAAAAGCAAGTCTACCGACCTTTTTACACTGTTTTATTACATATTTAAACTTGGGAAAAACAATTTTTTAGGCTACAAGTATTGACAAACAGTAGTTTTGTATGCACATTTGTGCAATTGCAGCTTCCAGTCGGTGGACACGATGGAGCTCGTAATTTTCGTCTGAAACCAAAAAACCAAACAGCATTTCAATTATTTTATATTTTTCTATTAGATGTACCAAGAAAAACCCAAAAAGTTGTGAAATTGGAAATTTTTCGCAGGTTTTAACACAATAATCACTGTAACTCGCTAAAAAAATTGTTTAAATTTTTTTTTCATTAACTTTTTAGGTTTATCTAATAGAGGATACAAAACTGAAGCTAACAAGCTTTGGATCGTGTTGATTGGTCGTCTCGTTTTCTTGCAGTCCTGCTCACCGATTTGGAAAAATCGAAGAACGAAAACTCGAGAAAACTCGCTTTAAATTTAACGGCAGCTGCCCGAGCGCCCGTATATCTGCTCGACACCTCACTGCGTTTAGTGCTGTATCTTTGAAAATATTGCGAATCAGCCTTTATATCTTTGTACATATATTCTTAGATACATTAGGAATCGATTTAAGCAATAAAAAAAAAACCGATTTTTTGACCCTGCTAAATAGGAGTCCCCCCTTAAGGCGTTGTGCAATAGACAATTGAATGGCCGTTTAACTACAGAAGTCTAATAATTAAAGACTTCAACACCTTAACTCTAAGTTGCTAATGTAAAGAAACACTGTTAACTATAATAATTGATTTAATAAAACATAATCAATATTTTATTTATAAAAGTTAAGGTTATTCACAATTTTTAAAATAAGGCCAATAATTGAAAATTTCAAAACTTCTTAGCAGGTAGGCACCTAATTTATACGTTTAAAATCCAACCATGAGCCTCCGTCGGGAACACATAAAAACTGCCTTCGATCAATAACAAAATTGCCTTTTGTTTTTGGATTTACTGTGATTTCCCAGTTTCGAATTATTTTCGCAATAGCAGCTTTGCCTTGGCATATTCCAAATTTCAGTCCTACAAATTGAATAAAATAAAGTCAAGGTATATTATTTAATGTAATAAATATATCTAATTAAAAAATTTATATTTAATAAATTATTTAGTTAATAATTTTAATAAATTATATAATAAATAATTTTAATAAATTATTAAATTATTTAATAAATAAATGCCTTTCGCACTCGTATTAAGTATCTTCCGAAAAATTTGACAAAATTTTCGTAACAATACCGGATGCGTTCTGAGAATAAATAATCTACTGACTTCGACTGGTGCTTTTATTCTGCAAACACAACTCTATTCATCTTTGTAGTAGAACTTTGATTGCTAAAAACTAAACGTGGTTTTAAGTAATTGTGGGAAAAGATAAACAGAAGGATATTATCTACACTGTTTTAAAATAATTCAGTTTTTAATTGAAATTTCCAGTATATATCATTTTTTCCAATAAAAATTGACATTTGAATCACTTTTACACGAAATTACTGATATTAGTAAATGTATTATGTACTTTTCAACTGAACCGTACAATTTATATGAAATGGCTCGCAAAATTAGGCGACATTTCGTGTAAAATTAACTATATTTATTTATGAATCGAAAATTACGTTCTTTTTCGTGTAATTCTAATTACCTATTTGAATTTTAGGACGAAAAATGTGTACATGATTGTACACTTCTTTTAGATTGTCACGGGAAGAGCCAGTGAATTTGTTTCTTTCGAAGTTGAAATTTACTGATTGCAAATTGAAATTTATTGACTTTTACATCCCAATGTATTTAAATTTACTTGAAAAGATGTGACATATTTGACTACTATCCAAAAGATGTAAAATTCAATGGATTTTTTTGTACTATGTACCTCTAATATGTGCAAGTATATATTTAAGGATACTGAATTGAAAAGATATCATACTGCTGCCATGATAGTTCGTGGTCAATCATGCTATACTCAAGACAAAACACTAAACTGCGATTTCACTTGCAGTTGAGAACAAAAGCTGTAGAGAGATTGTAATTATGCTTCTCAGGCGACATAGAAACAAATACGTCGTTTGAAACAAAATAATACGCACCCAAACAAATTCGTGGTCCATCGCCAAATGGGAAAAATACTCCAAGATCCTTGTACTTCTTCACACCTCCATTAATCTCGCTGAAACGATCAGGATCGAAGTTTTCAGGATTCGGATAATATTCTTCGTCGTTGTGAATTGAATAGTAGGGCAGGATAACGACTGTTCCTTTCTCAATTTTTACAATTTTATCTTTGCTTGTTGTAATTTCACATGTCTCAGTGCAAACTTTATTGTTCGAAAGAAGTGGAGTACGAATACGAAGTGTTTCTGGAAAATGGAAAGATTTAAATATGCTTATTAAATCTGTACATTGTTAAATTTCAATTTTGTTGATAATAGTTTTTACAGAAAATCAAAGAGAATTTTTTTACTCGTATTCCGTAATCCAAAAAAAAAAATTTAAATTTATTATATCGTCTTATTAATTCGTAAGATATTATATTTTTGTTTATACCATTAATACATTGATCCAAATACGGAAGATCATTTAATTTTTCAAACGATAACTCCCCTTCTTCAGCATATGCAGCATTGATTTCGTCTCGTAATTGATTTTGAGCATTTTCATTTTCTGCCAACTAAAAGAAATAAATAATTCTATTTTAAATTTTGATTTATATATTTTATAAGGAGATAGATTTATAAAATCACTAGTTTTGCTAAAAATCGATCACACTTTAGAGTTTTACAATAACAGTATGATTCCCTTCGATATACTAATTTAATGTTAAGTTCATCATCTCTATCAATGGCTCGACAGCCCAAATCAGGCCTTGGCTCCAGAAGTCGTATAGAGGGAATCATGAAGATCATTAAAAATAGTGGAGGAAAATTTTCTAAATGAAGTCAAACTTTACTCACCAAATGCAAACAATTCGAAATAACAACGCTAGAAGTTTCAAAACCATCAATAAAAAATGTCATAGTATGTGCTGCCATTTCTAAAGTCGATAAGTTTTTCTTATCCTTCAGTTGAAGTATATAATTAAGAAAATCGACACGATCGCTTTTGTTCTCCTCACGTAATTTTATCGCGTCTCTCATCAGATTAGTGAAGAACACTACAACTTCCTTTGGAACAATCGGCCTTTTGTACACTTTTAAGATAGATGGAAACGCCATGATTACCATAACATACAAGAAAATAAATATCGATTGGTCCGTGATTTTTGCTCCCATTTCACGTATTTTAGAATTTGATGAAGAAAATGCTTCAGCTTCAACACCATAAATACAATTGGCTACAACTTCGGTTGTGTATTTGGCAGCTAGCTTTAAGGATCACGAAAAGTTACTCAGTTTTCTTAAAAAAAATAGCAATATATTTATAAAATACCTCCTTCACATTGATACCATCTGGTTGTGATTTCGATGTTTCTTTTTCCAAATAACAATCCATTTTCGAACAAACTTCATTCATTACAGGATAACTGGCTTTGATCTAAAATTTATTTTGTTAAAAAAATATATAATAAAGAAGTAAGAATGTTGCATACTCTATTTGAAGTTAGTGCTGGAGTTATTTCTGATCTCTTCTCCTTCCATTCCGCACCATTTAGTAAAAATGGATTTCTCCCGAAGATTGGATCAATTTCTTTATCAATCTGCGTAAATTCAAAATAATAATAAAAATGTGTATTTTGTTATAAATGTTTTTTTTTTTGTTTTTCGATTTAAGCGCTGAACTCAAAACATTCTGATTTTTATCTTTTGAACCCCACCTCCCTAAAATTTTACTTTATTATTTTTTTATAATAAAGTATTTATGTTTTAATTTGATTACCTAATATGGGTAATTTGTAGAAATATTTGCTATTGACAAGATCAGTAGCGTACTTTTTATATCATTATAGGTATATAAAATCGCATGCAATGAAATTTATAATGCATTTACACAAATTAATAAGAGCTTTGAAAATATAATTATTTAAGGCGATAGAGTTGTAGGGAGTGACGTATAAAATAAACTATCTCCTGATACATATCTTCAGAATACTTCTAGATATAAACCTAAAATGTTTACAGCACCTGTTTTGGGTTCAGTCATATTCTCACTTCTCAGTACCTACCCAATTTAAACTTGAGATGAGACTCCACAAAACAAATTATCAGACTATTTAAAATGCTCCTTTTTAGAGTGGAAGCCTTATATTTTTTTTTTAATTACGCAAAGCCAAAAGCAAAAGTGGCTGATTCTACCAAAAAATTAAGTTATATCATTTTCTTGACTTAAGATATTTTTTTTTTAAATATGGAAAATTACCCATTTTTATAAATCGGATACAGAAAAAAATCTGCCAACAGTCCGTGCTCAACTTTATTATTTTTTTGGTCCTGAAGGCGTTTTATGCTGGGATGCGGTGTAAGTATGCTACTGACAACCTAAACAAAAACCAAGAGGCTCTTTGGAACATTATTTTTTAAGTTGTCACTTCATCAGCTGCAACCTAAATCATGGAATTGCGCCCAAACTCTTTTAACAGATTTTTTGATATACCATCAAACCTAAGAGCTATGGCGAAAATTATGAAAACGTATTTAACACCTACAGCCACTTTGAGGAGAAAGTAAAAAAACAAGTCTTATCAGTCCTAAGAGATATGGCAGAATTCGTGAAAACTTGTTCAAATCTTTTATACTCTTCTAGTTTGTTATTGAAAAGGGAAAATTCTGAAGAGCATGTTTTAGACGGTTATAAGGCAAGCCCGCGGAAGTGAAAAGTTATTTGATATCTATAGTCAGATCTGAGGGATATGACTGACTTATGAAAATGTATTCAACCCCTTTACACTCCTTTAGGCGTTGACTTATAAAAAAGTCTTGAAAGCTCTTTCTAGAGATTTATGTAATATATACGCAAAAAAAAAATATTAATTCAATATTTCAGAAGACGAAACAGATATGACGAAACTTGTGAAAATATACGCAGTCCATTTTCACTAATCATATTTTTTGCCCCTCCCTCTTTCGTACCCCAATGGATATTTATTTACCAAGTTTCAGCTTTTTAGCATAGACCGTTCTATAGATAGCAAAAACACCTCTCACCCCCATACTATGGTACCCCATTAAATTTCGTGACATTAACCATTTAGGAGATATGGATTTTATAATATTTCGATCTCAACTTTCGAGCGTTTCCGCCCATCTCCTATTCACACCCTCGTCCCTCAAAAGGTATCCAGTTAAAGGGGTGTACTCAATCCATGCAGAAACAAATTGAACTGTGTAAATAAAATTTTTTGAGATGTACGAGCCTTGAAACGATTTAGCAGACGGCGTACAGACGGACTAAGTTTTTTTTTTACTTTTTTGGTGTCTACTAGTCATGAAACGTGAGAGTAGCATTTTTTTAAATGGATTCCGAAATTTTTTTAACGTATTATTTACCTAGGTATTTATTATTTTTGAATGAGGAATAATTTTTGGCATTTATTTTTAATAATAATTTATTAAATGTGTGCATTTTTTTATTACTTGTTCATTGTTTCTATAATATTTTGAATGAAACGGTATCACAAACAGTTTTTTAATTATTGACATCATAAAATAATATATTACGCTATCGCGAAAGTTTTAAATCAATGTTTAAGTGTTGTCTTTAAAAAAAAAAAATTAATAAATGGTATCGGTACATGCAGCCGGCTACTCAGAAGTCTACTAAAAAATTCCAAACTTTAGCTTTTCCAACTACAGAACTATGAATACAAGTGAGAGTAGAAGTACGTAGAGTAGAGTATGTCAAATAAAGTAGAAAGTAATTATAATAAGGTGATATTACTAAGCTTCATATACGATCGAGCTTACTGCAAGAACGTGAATTTCATAGACCTGGGAATATTTTTTATATAAATTTTTTTTTATTTTAAGGATACCGAACTGGATTTAGGAGGTTAACCTTTAATACACTGTAGTATACAGACCAGTCAGCTTAGGGATGGGAGGTAAAAAATCAGGCCGGGTATGACAGAGTACTAGTTGGTGGTAATAATTTTTTAGTGCTCATTGGCTGTGATGTGACCTACCAGACCAGCAATGTTGCCTATAATAAATCAACTACTTACTGTCTGGTAGTTCTGATAGTGTATGTGAATCTGATAAGAATGTAAACAGAACTCATCTGCTCAGTGTTAACTCCTTTAGTAGTGAACAACATTAAACATTCCGCACTGTTCACTATTTATATAAATATTTTCAAAGCAAATGAACTGAAAAATTCTTATAAATAATTTATACGTAAAGTGGGAATTTAACCCATGACATCGCCGAAGCAATGTTTACAAGACCTAGTTTAGTATACTACCACTGGACTACACCCGGGATTTTCAAATGAAGTCAATTTCTGTGACTTCCAAAAACGGGTAATAATAAGAGACGGTACCATTTTATAAAAAATAAATTGTTAAGGTTCTTTAGGTTCTTTATATGACGGAACAAGTTGATATAGCACTGAGTTAAATTAAGATTATAAATAATTAAGTCTATGAAAAACATACGTCATTTAATTGAAATTAAAAATGGAACCGATTTTGTTTTTGTAACATTGAGATAGGGCATAAATTCAAGTAAAATAAACATTGCTCTTGATAAAAATTAACAACAACCAGCTGGCTTTGTTTTCTTTCATTTCATTTAAATAATTGGTCTAGCCCGTTATCAGTTTTTTTTCCTGATTTCAATATTAGATTTGATATCAAATTCGATCTTATCGCGTACAATTGGCGAGTTTACTGATTAGAATCATTGGAAACTATTGATATTTCATAATTACTTTTATAAAAAAAAACATCATTCACTTACCCACAATCCCATCTGGTTATCGTGAAAACTTTTGAAATTCGTTATCAAAATTTCTTGTATCAGCTTAGGATCTAAGATTAAAAGTTGTGGATCTCTTATAGCAAAAATTCCAGCAAATCTCTCCTTCGTCTTGTACGCACTGCAAATAAATTTATCGAATAATAGGACATTATTAATTATTATTGATTATTAGTTAAAAGTAGATTTATTTTTTGATAATTACCGATAAATATCGTCAAGATCATAGGCTACATTTCGTGACTGCGTAATTGCATTCGGAAGATTACCAAATAGCGCCTTTGGCTTTGGACCACTAATTCCACGTTTCTTCCAATAATTAAATTTTAAAACAAGATACAAGTAAATAAGAAAACCGAAAATCCCGGTAAGAAGAAAAGTCACTTCAATCGAACCCATTTTTATCGACAATACCAAATTGTTTTATTGATTGATCCGCACTCCAAAAGCAACTAAATTTTTTTCGTGAATGAGCTTAATATTAACTGGTACATACTTAATACTGGTGGCCTTGTGGGTGTTAATGTAATACTCGTAGCTTTAATAAAGATTGGAGCGATATTCCCGTATACGTACGATCTTTTGACCAATTACTTATAATAAAAAAAAGCATTTGATTAAATTGTATAGATATTTATTATGCAATCAGTCTTATACGTATTCTACTAAATAGTGGTTAGGCTCGACGTACAGCCAGATTACCGGGTATAGATAAACAATTTTAAATAAACAGAAATGAAACGCAAATAACGATAAAGAACAATTTAATGATTTATTCGTTTAAAATTCAGCCAAGTACCTCCAATCGGCATACATAAAAATTGTCTAGGATCAATTATAAAATCGCTTTTTGTTTTCGGATTTAACGTAACCTCCCAGTTTCGTATAATTTCTGCTATAGCTATTTTAGTTTGACATATTCCGAATTTCATTCCTAAACAAATGACAGTTTTAGAAATTATTAAAAATTTAATAAAGTACTTCAAATATACCTAAACAAGTACGTGGACCATCACCAAAAGGTAGAAACACTCCAAGATCCTTGTATTTCTTCACACCTCCATTGGCTAAGCTGAATCGATCCGGATCAAACTCTTCAGGATTTGGATAAAATTCTTCGTCGTGATGAATGGAGTAGAAGGGTAAGACGACTATTGTATCCTTATCAATTTTTATAGTTTTATCCTTATTGGTTGTAATTTCGCATGCTTCCGTACAGATTTTGTTGTTTGTTAGTGTTGCCGGACAAATTCGAAGTGTTTCTATGGAGTTAAATTAAAAATTAATTCATTCAAGCGTACTGAAAAATTTGTTTGATTTTAATTTTCGGTATACAGTCCAGACTGTACGATTTCTACGACTGGAGAAGACGCTTCTCGGCTAATTGAACTTATCGAGAATCATCTTCACTAGTCGAAGAAATGGGTTTCTTATCGAAAAACACAAACAAATATCGTGAAATAATTGTTTTAATTTACCATTGAAACATTGATCTAAATACGGAAGTTCTAATAATTTTTCAAATGAAATTTCGCCATCCTTTGCATATACGGTATTGATTTCGTCTCGTAAAATTTTCTGTGCTTCTTGGTATTTAGCTAGCTGAAAGTAGATAAATTAGAATAATTTATACAATTTACGCATGAAGACAATTTGTAGAAAATATCTGGTAGGTTTCTAATAAGAGGAGAAATGAAAGAGAAAAAGTAGAGATGTGTTCTACATCGTTTTGGATGAAAAGCCAATGAAAACAACATTTATATATGAACGCAATGTAAATCTCAAGTGTAAAACGCAAAATCGGCTTAAGTAATTAATAATTTCATCAAAAATTTCTAAATAACTTTATACGGAATACCTGGAATTTTCCGATGAATTTAATCAAAAAGTTTCAGATGAAATTCCTCGCTGGATTGATTTGGACATAATTAAAATTTACAGCGCTAAGTTTTCTATCTCGAGAACAGCTTATGCTAGAAAATTGAGACTTGATATAAATATACAAAAAATCTGCCAACAGTCTGGGCGTAACTTTATTATTTTTCCGGGAGAAGTTTGGAACATGTTCAATTCTGAGGTGTATGTTACTATATGACTGAAAAGCTAACAAAAAGTTCGGGAAGCGGTTAAAATAGAGTGTAACATATAAATTATATAATTGGGTCATATGTCGGGATGCAGTCTAGGGGTTGAAAAAGAAAAAACTTAAAAATATATAAAATAAACAAGCCCTTGGAAGTGAAAAGATATTCGATATCTGATCAGACCTGAGAGATATTGTGGAATTCATGAAAAAGTATACAACCATTTTACACCCTCTTAGGGGTCGAATTTCGAAAAATCTTGAAAATGCTTTCTAGGTATTCATATGAAGAATCCGTAGAATAAAAATGAATTCAATATTTGGAAAAATTTAGTAAATATGACGATAATTGTGAAAATATATGGATTTTATTTTTACTGATAATTTCGTTTGATCCTCTTCCAAACGCCAATGAATATTCGAATTTTTTTTATCATAATTACTTTTAGTTCATTTACATATATGTACTAAGTTTCAACTTCCTAGCATAAACCGTTTTAAAGTTAGGAATTACTCCCTCCACCTCCGTACCATACTACCCCTAAAAATCCACCATGCCACTACTATAGCTCTATCTAAATACCAAGTTTCAGCTTTATATCATTATAGGTTCTTAAGATATAAACATCGGAACTTTTCCCTTCTCACCCTTCCCTACTCTCACCCTTTAAACCCACATTTCCCTGCTAGGGTTCTATTAGCGCTTCGTCTGGTAAAAATTCTAAGCATCTATCTTACACCGTTCTTGAGATAAGAAACTTGATTTTTTTGAAAAATTCTTATTCCCTCTATGCTCCCCTGCCCCCTTAAAAAATTTTACTCTTAGCAATATTTATTTCTCAAGCTTTATACTCAAACCGAATTTTATTTTTCTAGTGCAATTGGGTTGTGAGATATCGTAGTCTACAATTTTTCAACCGCCACCACCGTACGCCACTGCCCCCACTCATAAGTTTGTTTGTTTGATTATTAAAATAATAAAGTGAAATGGGTACCTATTTTATCGCTTGGTTTTTATAACCAAAAACATTTAAAATTTTTTTTAGCTACCTTTAATATATCTTATATACAAAAACTGATCTATTCTATTAGCTCTTCAATAGATCGAGTACCTTAACTTAACCTCCACTTTGTAGAAGCCCTTTTTTAATTTCCAAATATGAAGTCTGGTAGTTAACCTGTACTAGCAAAGGATACGTTCATTTTGAAATTTAGTAAAAAATTGTATTAAAGGAACTACCATAAATAAGTGAACTCACCATATGCAAACAATTAGTTAGGACGCCGCTTGATGTTTCGAAACCATCGACAAAGAAAGTCACAGTGTGTGCAGCAATATTCAAATTCGATAAGTTCTTCTTCTCCTTTAATTGCAACAGGTAACTAAGAAAATCGACACTATCACTTTTATTCTCTTCGCGTATCTGAATCGCTTCATTCATAAGATTTGTAAAAAAATCGCGAATTTCTTCTTGAACAAATGGTTTTCTATAAACTTTTAGTAATTTTGGAATGGCCAGAACGATCAAGAAATATAGAAATGATGTTAGCGATTGATTCATAATTCTTGAACCCATTTCCCGAATTTTACTTGGCTTCGCGGAAAACTCTCCAGCTTCTATTCCGTAAATGTATTTTGCAAAAATTTCGGTTGTATATTTGTCGGATAGCTGCAAAGATAATTGAAATATATTAAAAATACTCGAACCACTACTTATTTGTAGCAAACTACTTCTTTAACATTAATCCCATCTTCTTGAGATCTTGATACTTCGTTCTCCAAATATTTATTTAAGTTGGAACAAATCTCTGTCATTGCAGGGTAACTGGCCTTAATCTAAAACAATTCAAATTTTGTTTATGAACTTTTCTTTCAAGCTTTCATAAATTTTTACCATGTTTGCATTAAATGTTTGAGATATTTCCGCCCTTCTTTCCTTCCACTCCGAACCTCTTAAGAAAAATGGATTTCGTCCCAGAATCGGATCAACATTTGTATCGATCTAAATGAAAAGAATCGTTCATAATAATAACCACAAATACACTTATCATTACCCACAATCCCATTTCATTATCATGAAAATTATCGAAATTTGTTATCAAAATATCACGAGTTAGCTTGGGGTCTATGACTAGAAGCTGAGGCGTTCTTATTGAGAAAAAGCCGGCAAATCTTTCCTTCGATTTGTACGCTCTTGAAAACCAAACAAAAACACAATTTTTTAATTAAGCATTACGATTAATATTATTGTTTTTTTTTTTTCATTCACCGATAAATATCATTTATGTCGTAGATCATATTACGTGATTGTGTAATACTACTCGGAAGATTTCCGTAAAGTGCACGGGGTCTGGGACCATCAATTCCACGTTTTTTCCAATAACTAAAGTTAAAAACGAGATACACGTAAGTTAAAAGACCGAAAACGGCAGTCAAAAAGAAAGTTATTTCAATAAGATCCATTTTTCGGAGCTTTATTTCGTTTTAATAAGACCGCACCAGCACTTCACCTGAGACTAAATAAGGTAAGAATTTAATAACATGCTCACATGGAAGTTATGTCACGTGCTCCAACAAGGTGATGTCACTCTGTTTACTAAAATGAGATATTACTGATATGAAGTTCAAGCTTATATTAATACCTTGGCGCTAATCGCTGATGTAGAGAAGAGAATATGAACGCATAAAGACGGAAACACATCGATTTTATTTTATTTCTTTACTTTATTTTATTTTTCTGTTAACAAATGGCGTAAAAAAATATTAACTATTGAAGCTATGCATATTTTGTCATGTTTGATGTGTCTGTTTATGTGACCTGTCTCTAATTGGCCGAATACTTTCGACTGCAATGGTACATCGAATACCAGCTGAGCATAGTTATTTATCCATATGTTCTCCGGCCATTCTTTCCAATTTATTCATGTTAAGGTTACAGCTTTTACTTTGGCGAAATTTTTGCAAATGTTTTTAGCCTGCATTTTCTTGATAGTCGATACTATTTTTTTTCTTACAAATAAATAAAACTGTAATAAACTATACTATTCAAATTTGAATTCTATCGAAATGATAGTAATAAGTTGAATAGCTGAGCCTTTCTAATTTTTTTTTAAATCAAAAGCTAACTAATTATAAGTCCAAGCAACCCGATTCTGATCGAAACGATTGGAGGCAACCACTCCAGGAGGCCAGGGCTCGACTTGGGCCGTCGAGCCATTGATGATGAACCCGATTCAGAAATTACTCATTAGGACTTAATCCAATACAATAATTAAACTGACATCGATCAAATCTTATCGTGTTTAATGTTAAAATGCATCCAAAAGTTTACTTCTTTTGCTTTTAGTGTTTTCAATTCATAAAGTTAATACATATATGTTGCCACTAAATTTTTCAACCTGAAAATACAGGTAGAACGTGATAATTTGTATTGCTAATTTTTTTCATACTTCTTTGATTTCCTGGAAAAATTTAAAAATTAAAGAATACGTCTGAAAGTGATATGATTTAAACAATAAGATTACAAACAATAACGTTAAAGTATTAAAGACATGTGAAAATTCAGAACGCCTAATTTTTTGACTGGTAAATCATAAACGTTATTGGTTTATCCTTAAGACAAAACAGCTGTGTATTATTTTTATTCCAGCTTCCAAATAGTACTCCATTCCCACAAAATGTGGTTATAAGAAATTTACAAGCTTTTATGGGTTTAGTCACAAAGAAAAAAACAACAGCCGATCATTACATACTTAATTTCGACGGTGTCATATTATTCTCTTTTTTCGGAAAAAATGTATCCCATAAATTTTGTTATATTTTTATGGTGAAAAAATCCTTATGATATGACTGCATAATAAGCAAAATTCCAGCTTTCTGTATGCCTTGAACGCATATTCCAGAAATATATCAAATAAATTGCCGCGCAACATCATAAATCGTAGAAACTGAATAATTTTGTAATAATCTGGATGTTACCTAAAAGAAATATAGGAGAGATACCGTCCTTAATATCACTAAGATATTACTGTTGAAAGTACAGATGCATTTAAAATTAATCATTTTTGCTATTGTTTAAAGCGGACCGAGTGTAAAATAAAGCGAAGTAATAATGCAACTATTTGGTTCGATGTCGGCACTATTTTGAATATGTTAGCCACTCTATTATAATATCTAACACGGCTCAAATTCTATTACGTTGCATTCTCAATGCTATTGCCACAGGATTTGGTTCAAGTCATACAAATTTCAAGTTATCATCAATCGAGTTATAGAGATTTGACTGTAACAAATTTGTCAAGAAAAACACAAACAGAAAATTAACCACAGCTCAGTTTCAACTTTCTAGCATAAGAACTTTTTGAGATGCAAAAACTACTGCACCACAGTACTTCGATATCCTTATTAAAAATTATATTTTTCTATAGAGAGTGCTTTGGTACTACTTTGTTCACCTGCCTCGCTGCAGCGTCTATAGTCTATCAAATCAGTCGTCCTGACGTCGTGCAGACGTTGTACTGAACACACTCTGGATAATGATTTTAGGGTTATTTCAAAGTTCACATAACTGCACCGACCAACATCTGAACTGCATCCTAGTTGTTTATTTAGTTATTCATTTAACTTTCCTCTACAAAAGTTTGTTGTCAATCATATTTAGAATTTAATCGTCTATGGGCTCTAGCTAGCTAGTTATTTTTGTAATTTGAAATATAAGAAAGTCACCTTAATCACCATTTTAATGACCAAATTATTTCAAACCAGACTATTACCAGAAAGTTACTGTGAGAACTTTCAAGTCATATTCGTGTGATTGAAATCATACAAATTACTTTGTAAGTCATATTTGCAACTAAAAAGTGTCTTGAAAAGTTTCGAAGATATATTCCGATCCAGAAAGTCGTATTTAACATCTACGTCTGTCTATTTATAACCAAAACTTCATTTTTATGTTTATATTTTTGATTGTTGGTCGTATCACGTGTAATTTAATAGCTAACAGAAAAGTGCTTATTTCTGTATAAAGTATCATACTTTTCTTTTTAACAAATAATATCAAATTTATCTGACGGAATCTAAATATATACTATTATTTGTCAGTTGATCCAAAGATATATAACATAGATCGCCACGACGTTTGTTTTCACGACCAAAAAGTTACGGTATATGACAGAAATGACTAAAAAGTTATTTTCTAGTTATTAAATAACCAACATTTTTTGTTCATCGGTTGGAGGATTTGTCACCGGTGTAACTCAGTTACGACCCTATGATAATTTTATGAACGAACGCAGCAAACGATAGAATTGCAAGTGATGGCACATCAGTAGTGTAATTTTGTACAAGGCGAGTCGTTCAAAATATCGTCCAAGAACCGAAATTGACAACTTTGGGATTTTGAGCACCTTAGGCGACAAATTATTAGGCGAGAGACCAGTGCTCAAAATCCCAAAGTAGTCAATTTCGGTTTTGGGACGATATTTTGCCTTGTACAAAATCCCACTACTGGGCGTAGGTTTCCTAAGGAGCATGAAAAACGCTGCTAAATTAAAACATAAAACAAATTAAAAAATCAAATCCATTGTCAACCACGAAGCCAATCATATTCCAATCAGGAAACTTATTTCGCATGACTTTACACTTTGGTCCTTTTCGAAATTCGCACCTATTCAGCACGTCTGGAAGTAATTCCTTGGCATCCATCATCGTAGTATTTTACACCCTGGCAAATTTCTGATGTAACAGACCTTAGGATGAAAAATTTTTCTTTTCTGTGAAATATGAACGAGGGTCACCTGTGTGTTATAACAAATGTCTCTATAATTCACTGCCCTTCGGTCGATAGAGGAAGAAAACCTTCCCTAGGTGATTCCACTCGTAATTCTGTCGAATATTCTGTTGTTTTTCCGGTGGTGGTGGTGAGAAATAAGGGAGGACAAGCTCGCACTTTATTATCACTTTATTTTAAAAATCGATTCTGTTTCTTATTGAATATTAAAAAATGAAATTTTCTTTGAATATGAAGGATAACAGAAATCATCCCTCACATATTTAGTAAGAAGAGTTGTAGGCACAGCTTACCTTTCCCAACTCTCACTCCACCCACTCATATGTTTACTGCGGCAGAATGCTATATTTGTTCGTCTTGCCATAAGTGCGGTTTGGTTAAGAAGTTAAGTCTCCTTCTTATTTGAAAAGCAAGTTGTTTCTTCGAGAGTCTGTGCTTCTGGGGATATCTAAACAAAGTCTACAAACACGTTGTGTATCTTTAATATTTACATAGGAATTCCTTGAATAAATTCATAGTTTTTTTAGGCGTAAAGATTGTGTGTGGAAAATATTTTTGAAGAAGAAAAACAAAAATGAAGCCCCTAAAAAAATATTGCTTTTTAAAAATATTAGTTCACGCCGTGTAAGAATCCTTTAAGATGTAGGTCCTTTTTTAGTTAAAAAATATGACGAATTTTGTCCTTTAAAATATGAACAGCACTGGTCATGAAAAAAATGTATCAACCAAATTTAGTGTACGACTAGAAGGTGATTAAGATATTAGTTTTTTCATACCAAAATAGTTAGTAATAGACAGTCTAGGGTTTAGGCATTCTATTCTAATCCCTTATTTATCGTAGGTAATTTACTTATGAAATTTGCAAAATGAAGTCTGACTTTTTATAGTAGGCTATACATAATATACTACTGAATAATTAAAAATGTTGTACTATAAAACAACTATTTCATTCTGAAGAAGATTTTCATATCCCATTCCACTTTGTTTGTACAAAACTTCTTAAACATTTTCAAAGAACATTTTCCATCTCATATCCTTTGACAATAGAAAATTCCTCTTGATGACTTTTGTCTTTTTTATGTCTTTTGTTGGCATTGAGTTTCCTTTTCTTCGGCATATTTACTCTTGTGATAACGTCAAACTTTTTTATGGGCCCATCCATTATTGCCAGCAGTTAAGCCAACAATCGAAAGGTTATTGATTTGTTAAAATAGATAAAAAGGCATCGACATCTTGAGATTGAATCGAGGTGAGTGCTTTTACAGACTGAACAACTTAAATAAGGAAGAAAATAAATACAAGTAATAAGTAAGTAAGAAAAAAGAGGAATCAGTATTTATTATTGATTTTTTTTTGTAAGAATAAAACACATTAACATGTAAACTTACTTGTAAATTACATGTCTACATGTAAATTACATGTAAGCCGAAGCTTGATTAAATTCTGGAATTTTATCGGAAATAATTGAGAATAGCTCAAGGAAAATATTTGTAAGGATTTTTTTGCTCTCCAACTTTCCTTGCCCTCTTTTTTGTAAGAATTTTCATCTGTGTTACAAATAATTTGTTTTATTAATTACAAGTTAGTCATATAAAAATTATAAATATATTATTTAATAATTTCCACAAAAATAAATAAAAAAAATTGAAAAGTGCTCAAGATGTGGTGCAAGTGAAATCAAGTTTGTTTTCTATTTTATTGCCATTCATGGGAAATTCCTGAGGAAGGTGTTGAGCGATGAAAAATTATATATAATTTTTATAAAAAAATCTGATATTTCACTTCTATTTGAACGTGAAATTTTAGTATTCTGAATCCATTTAGTTCATGCTATTACGATATATTCGTACATGTAAATAAAATTTTTAATGATTAGCCAAATCCTTTAAGAAAATCATTAAAATTTTTTACAGTCGTTCGATTTTACATATTTTCAAATTTAAGCAAATATCGTGAGGCATGAATTTCAGTTAACAACAATTTTCACTTTATTGAAATTTTCCATAGTAGGTATACCAAATTTCAACGGATTGTCTGGTAAAAATTTGTCTTTTATTTTCTATCCAAAGTTAAAAAAAAATAATCATCGGAACTTGTATTTGAATTGAAATTCACCAGCTATCTAAATATCAATAAATAAAAGTCGATAATTTCAGCATCTATCTAAATTTCGTCATACCACCATATCAAAAAATTCCCGGAATTTATTAAGAAAATTAAAAATACAAGTTTATTCATCTAAATCTATATTGTCCCCTTCAAAGAAATCCCCATCGACTGCAACACACTTATGCCAGCGCCTGATCCAATCCTCGAAACATTTTTTATATTCGGTTTTCGGTATGACCATCAGTGCTCCCTGCGATTTTTCCATTACTTTCTCTCGGCTGCTGAAACGCGTTCCCCGTAGTAGTTTTTTAACTCGATTGAACAGAAAGAAGTCACATGGAGCCAAATCAGGTGAATTCGGTGGCTGTTGGATGGTATTTGTTGCTTTTTTCGTCAAAAAATTACGAATAATGATGGCACTGTGCGACGGTGCGTTATCATGGTGCAAAATCCACGAGTTTTCTGCCCACAATTCTGGTCTCTTTCGGCGAATTGCTTCACGCAAACGTCTCATAACGCCCAAATAATACTCATTGTTTACTGTCTGGCCTTCTAGCAAAAATTCATGATGCACTCCACCGTTGTAATCCATGAAAACCGTGAGCATTGCCTTCTTTTTTGACTGACCACTTTTGAACCGCTCGTGCCACTGGTAAACGACCGTTTTCTTTAGAGAATCGTTGCCGAAACACTTTTCCAACATTTCCAACATTCGCGCACCATTAAATCCGTTTTTTACGCAAAATTTAATACAAGTTCGTTGGTGCAAATTTAAATCTATTTCCAAAATTGTAAAAAATCGCCAACACACACAGAGATAGATGTACTCTTGGCTACGTAACTTTTGCAAATGTCAAGCTATGACGCTAAGATTTAGAGGGAATGTCAACAACAGATGTATCAACTTAACAAAAAAAAAAAAAAAATCGGAGCTATAAAAGCGCCATACGGTGGTTATTCCGGGAACTTTTTGATCAAGGTATTATATTCAAAATTTGACAGTAGGTACAGTACAAAATTTTGCAAACCTAGGTATTTCAAGTGTGTTTCAAAATACCGATAGTCAGACAATAATTGCCTAAGTCGGAATGGTCGAAATCATTTGAAATGTTAGAAGTTGTCAAAAATTTTAGCAAATTAAGTATTTTTTTTTAACATGTAATATTTAAATAAATAAATTTCAACAGACAGTAATTATGGTAATTTTTTGGCATCTGTCTGAAGATCAATATTTGACGAAACTCGAATCGACTTCAAAATTATAAAAATTCTTGAATCAAACGAAAGTCACACAACGTCCGAATTTTTGTTGATTTTTTTGTTCCGTTTTTCAAATTATATAATTCATTTCGCCAGCTATCTAAATATCAAAACAAAATCAAAATTCGACTGTCGCGATTTTTCAATCAACCTGAAAAATTTGGCAGCCATTAAAATTTTGGAACTATTTTTGTGACTGACGTTATAATTTCAAAACTGTTAAACCGAATTTTATTGGTGTCAAATATTTGATATAAAATTTTCCATATCAAATTTTTGATATCAAATTTTTGATAACAAATTTTTGATATCAAATTTATGATATCAAATTTTTGAGTCTATTAAAAGAAATCGGTTTCTAAAAGGTAAGAGATTTTTTTGTTCTACGAGTAGAATTGCAAAAACGGAAAGACCGAGCGCTAGTCATTATCAAATAGTCAAGCATCAAATTTGATGTACAATGCTTTTAACGATTTAGATAAAAAGCTATAGATCGGCGGTTCAAAAAATTTATTTTGATTTAAATAAAATTTTTGGTTGGTTACATGGACCTAAAGTGGTTTTTTTCTGTTTCAAGACATACAAATTAGAACAATACATTTTGGAAGTGCTAAGGTAAGAAGACGAAAGTACATACATGTCCCACGAAAATAACATTCGAATGAAAACTTTTCAAATATCAAATCTGATTTATTCTATGCCATTTTTAAATTGAAGAATTTAGGAAAATAGAAATTTAAATTTTTTTATTTTTTATATGAGCAATTTCCAACGCCATATTTGCTGCTTTTTATATGACAATTTTCTGAGATCATGACTAGAATCTAAAAGGTACCTGTATGTGTCTGATAGGCTTTTAGAAATCTCGAAGAAATCTTTTCTAACGTTTCAGTGAAAATGAAATCAAAATACATTCTGATTGCCATTACAACTTAAAATCGTTTTAATTGGCCCAAAGTACAAGTACTCACCATAGAATGTCTAAAAAGGTACCAAGTGGACAATAGGACAAAAATCAATTCGACTTAAAGTCGCTTTTAAGGCGATTAAATCCCCGCATTACCATAAATAAGCCAAAAACCAATCCCGTCTAGTTTGCTCACTTATTATGAATTCACTCAGTCGGAACAGCCTTGTCAGACTACAAGGGAGTAAAACATTATTTGTGGCCACTTAATCTCTGTTATCCGAAATTTCCACTCAACGGATAGTTAAATCTAACAAAAGAGTTTCAGAACAAGATTTCGTTTGGCTTTATAATTTCTGTTTCCAATTACATATGCTTAGACGTGGAATTACTAGCCGGAAATACAAACAATGTCCTTATCAAAGCTTGGCATTTCGTATTTAACGAATAACTAATAAGCAAAAGATATTTTAATATAATCCAATCATTTTTTGTAAATATTGAGCATTTTTGAGCATTTATCTTAGGGTAGACGTAGGGTACCCACCAGTGGCGGCTCGCCGCATAAATCTAGTGAGGCTGAGCTTTAAGCTTGTGTTACACTGTTCGCTTTTTCCCAGTTTTTTGCATATATTTTCGTGAAATGTATGGCGAGCTTGTAGAAAGCTCTCATTGGTCATACAGTGTAACACAAGCTTAAAGCTCAGCCTCACTAGCTTTATGCGGCAAGCCGCCACGGGTACCCATCTTGTTAAGGATAATCTATACAAAAAAGGCATTCATGTAGCAGGTATTTCTCCACGTATGGTACCATCCGGTGTAACCTCATCATACATACACACAGAAATGTACTAAGGGATGTAGGGGGGTACGTTAAGTGGTTACAGTATGCTAGATACGTACGGTAGATTTATAGGCTAGGAACGTAACCACTGGTGGTTCCATCTTAGAATGGAATGTTCTAAAACACAACCACTAGCCGTAAAAGGACACCCACTTCAGTATAGGTTGAAGATTCCTGATGTACCATATATTCTAAACACACTTGTTTTTTGACCAGTAGCAACATCAAAAATTCACACAAAAAAATGCTCACTTCCAATAGAATAACAGCTTTCCTATAGTTTCTTTCATAAGACACAAAAAATAATTCAATAGAAATGATTTGTTAGATTATATGTTCGTATTATCCGAAATTTGTAATGTAATTTAGCCCACGTTGGACCAAACGACCCCATACGATCCCCATTGAAAACATATACGACTAAGCGTTTGTCCCTTTAATAAAAGTTCCGAAAAAAAAGCCCGGCGAATTTCTTTTAGAGCCATTATCGAGGGTAATAATAATAATTCACAGTGAACAAAATTCTTTTTATAAGGATACACTTAATAGGCGGCGCGCATAAAGAGCTGCTACAAATCTTGTGGATTTTTAAATTTTTTTGTGAAAAAATGGGTATGCAAGACTTTCTATGAGGAAACAATTTCAAGAATTTGGATATAAAATTAGACATAAATAAAAAATTTTGAAATAGTATGGGCGTGACTTTATTATTTTGCGGGTTAAGTTTGAAATGTGGTGAGAGTTGGAATATGCATAATATTAATCCACCCTGCCCACAACAACTTTGCTTCTGAAAGGAATCAATAAGTGTAAGTAATATGTACTACAACATTTTATTTTATGAATTTGTTATTAGTTTAACTTTACCATCATCAACGAGTAGAGGCTCATACACCCAAGTAAGTAGTAAGTGCAATTTTAAATAAAGCATTTTTGAACTCGTACATCTTCTCCAACATAACGAAGGCGAGCATTTTATTTTTCAAACAAACATTGAAAAGTAAATTCACCATAGAGCCACTACTCACATTCGGACGAAGTATTGTTGAATGCGGCCGTGAAAAAAGGTCCTTTTAGAGTAAAGGAATTTTTGCATGAAATCGACACACGTTCAAATATTTACCGAACTTTCCGTGCGGAATTTCATGTCAATTGTAACGTGTCCTTTGTTTAACGAATCGTACGAGTGCGGGCTTCGCTATCTAATTTACATTGTTTGCTGCCATACACTTTTTACAGAGTGAATTAAGCATTTAATACGATGGCAGAGCTATTTTTGAATCGCTTCTATCCAGCGTCGTAGACAAATTAAAAATTAAACAGCTTCAATTATGCCTTGTTTTTATTACAATCCCGATGGATATTCATTATTTAGTTCATTCCAGCAATTAAACTGCCAAAGATTCGCCATTTTTCACATTCCATCAATAATCAAAAATCCCCTATTTTTCTCATATCTACATACCACTCAATTTTCATAATCTACTAGCCCACAAAAGGCTATTCCAACGATTCCCGTTTTGATAATTGACTGGGTGCTCGTAGTCCTTCCTTTCAGTCGAGGGTTGTTTTATAAGCTCGATATTAAAGTCCTGGGGAGGCGTAGAACGATTTCATGGGCCACCGACAGGATACCAATCATTTGGATGCCGTGCTTTAGTTGATTTTGTAAAGTGCAAAAATGGAACAATCAAGTTGAAAAAATTGGTCACTGAGGTATAAATTTATCGATTTTAATTTTTAGTAGGGCAAGTATCAATTAGAATGTTGCTTGTTTGGTTACTTGATCTAGGCCACTCGTTTGTGGCCTAATTACTATTCAATTCGACTATATCGACCTATCTTCTTCCAGTTTTGATATTTCAATTAAAGCCGATTCGAGTTTTTGAGAGTTTTCTATAAAATAAAATAATATTCCCATAGCACCTACTGTAGAACTAACCTCGTGATACCAGTGTGAACATTCCAGTCTATTGTGATTAAGGTCTTCTTTGGTGAAGCTTTTCCTTATATCCAGTTTTTCATAATACTACCTACTATTTATTAACGATTAACCTCCTCAGTCCAGTTCGGTATCCATAAAAAAATTTAGTATGGCTCAATTTCAAAATATCTAAATTCAATAATTTTACTTTATTAATAATAAAGTATTTTTTAGAAATCTTATTCATTTACTGTTAACAGCGCAATTCAGCCAGCCTGTGACGACTAGAGTAACTAAATAACCTTTAAGTTTATGTCGGATACTGTCAGTCAACAATCATGAACAGCGATTTTTAATTGGAATTTAAATAGTGCTAAATATATTTTCAATAGTCAAATTTTTTTTTTAAATTTTCCTTGCATAAACTCACACTAAATTTTTTAAAATTATTTTTACTATTACGCCATGCGCTAAGAATATAACGTGAATAAGTTCAGATATTTGTCTAATCTTTAAAATAAGTCATACATGTAATACATAAAAATTGTTCCTCGAAATAAAGAAATTTAAAATTAATAGTAGAGCTATACCTAGTAGTAACAGGCTCTATAAAATTATGGTTTTTAGTTGGAGAGGTATGCATAGGAGGGGAATGTTTTGACCCTATCTCAGGAACGACTTAGACTAGTTTTTTTTTAACTTGAACCCCTAAGGGATTGAAAAGGGATTGCACATTCTTTCACAAATTACAACATATTTTTTAGGGTTTGAATAGATATCGATTACATTTCAGTTTCCTTTATGTATTAAGACCGCAAGAAGGGGTTAAAAGTTGCATCACGAATTTCGACATACTTCTTAAATCTGTAGCTCAGTTCTGTAACTTATGAGTGAAAAATTTCTCACCAAAAAGTCAAAATGAGGACGAATTAATGTTGTGTTCTCTCTGTATTCTCACCAAATGAGAAATGAAAGATTGCCAAATGCGTAGTCAAGTACGGTGCTTTCTCATTTGGTGAGAGTATAGAGAGAAAACTGCATTTAATCGACCTCATTTTGACTTTTTGGTGAGAAATTTCTCACTCATAAGTTACAGAACCCAAATTGCGGTTTTACATTTTATATAATTTCTTTGTATTTACAAAGAAACATGGAGAGAGGATCATTTCTGTAGTATGTCTTCATTAACTTTCAAATTAAATTGAAAGATTTTGCGTCCATGTGCTACAGGTGAGATAACGAATCATTTTTAACTTCTTCGGGCTTTCGATATAATCGCCTAAAATTTATTTCAAATTTTTGGGTATTTAACACATATTTGAAGGAGCACGATCCGTTTTACAAATTGCAATGTCTCTTAGGTCTGATGTGATATCAAATAGGTTTTACATTTACGGGCTTTTTATTTAAGGCCCACTGTGCACGTTAAATGCGATTTTGTTGATTTATGACTGTTTTCATGCCAATTTTTCACGTTAATAACAACAAAAAAAAAAAATTAAATTGCACCACTTTATTAGCTGGTATGTATACCAGGTCGTCCATTGAGAAAAAATTCAAAACTGTATTTAGAAAATTTGCTATTACAACAAAAACCCTTAAAAAAAAATTTAAAATCCTTAAATTCGAGTTTTTTAAGCGCATTTATTACCTATTTCTTCGACATGTCATTTTCATTAATATAATGCTAGAAAAAATCTTAAAGAATATCCTCCATAGATCAAATTTTAACAAATTTTCATTTTTGTCAATAATATATAAAGTTAAATTGAAGCAATTTTTCACGATTTTCATGGCAGGAATTACATAAGAAGACCGCATTGAAAAGTATCATAGATAGTACCAATAATTAATTGGTATTTATATCTAGAAGATAAATCAATAAAAAAAATTATTGATTTTTAATAGTTATAGGTACATTTCGAATAATTTAAAGGCCTTAAATACTATTTATTCTGTAAATTCAAAATTAGTTCGCTGATAGACAGCGAACGATGCAGACGTATTATCCACGCCAAATTACACTAACGAAAAACGATTTCAATCGATTAAAATCCTCTCAAGAAAGAAAAATCAAAATGGTATAAAAAATTGTCGCACCGGACTCATAGCGCCGGCCAATTCAAGATTTTTCCAAGTTCAACCCTCGATGAAGTGTAAAGGAGTTGCATTTGTTTTCATAAAATTTCACCATATTTCTCAGGTATAATGAAAATACTAATTGATTCTTAGATCTACTTTACGTCATCACCCAAAAATTAATGTAAGGATTTTTTTTAAATTTAACCTCCAACGGGGTGTGAAGGGGTTGATAACTCATAAATTTTGTCAGATCTCTTAGGGCTAAGAAGGTAGAAAATTGATTTTTCCTTCTAATTGATTTTTATGTTATTGCTTAAATTTCACGAATTACGACATATCTCTTAGGTAATAAGAGTTTGTGCTTTTACGAATTTTTGTTTAATCAGTTATCACTTAAGGGGTTATGCCACTCTAGAGGCTGAAAAAATAGGCCTTTTTCGGAATTTTTTTTCAGAAAAACTACAAAATAAATCGATTTTGCAAAGCTGAATATTTATAATACATGTTATTGACTATGTAGAGTAATTTTTTTAAAGCGATTAAATTCAAAATGGCGACTGTGCAGCGTTTTTGCGATGACGTCTCTGTTTTTCCAGAGTCCATGACCGGACACCTAGTGCCTGTATTTTTTGAATTAAGATAAACTAATAAATTTATTTCGATTACATATATCTACAGCCACAAGAGTACGTAGGATTTTTTCGATGTTTTGATTTTTAGCCAAATGGCGCACTTCTAAAGTGAAAAGTGTGAAATTTGCCTAAAAAATCGTCAGAAAATTGTTAATAACAAATGAACTATGCAATTTAAAAAAAATATCCTACGTATTCTGATGGACAAAATAGGTTTAAAGATATATTAAAAATTTCAAGTGAATCGGTTGAAAACTGTCTGTGTTATGTTTCCGGCCAGCTTGAAAAATGTAGTTTTGAGATAAATGCGTTTGAAGTTTTCAGTATGTAGAAAATTATGAGTAATTTTGCAATATGCCTTGTACTGAAATTCGAAAACCGAGTTCTTAGAGATTTTTATCGGTCATAATCTTTTGGGACAGCATTTTTGAGATCCTAGGGGACCATTTAAAATAATAAAAAAAAAATCGATTCCTACAAAACTCTAGAGTGGCATAACCCCTTAAAAACTAATTTATGGATTTTTTGATGTTTATTTAATTCTCTAAATGCCCTTCTTAACTTATTGTCGGCACTTCTATCGCACATCGACTGATCCCATTTCCTGGACTAAATATGTTCCGAAATATAATATATGTCGTTGCGCCCAGAATTATGATCTATTTTTTTTTTAGTTGATACTGTAAATAAAGAAAACAAATTTAAAAAGAGATAATACTTAAAAAAAAATATAAACATGGTACATATTTTTGAAAAACGCCCATCGAGATCTTTACAACAAATAGCTAAACATTTAAAATTATTACAATAACGCACCGTCACAATGAAAATGGGGGTGGAACGTTGGCAGCGAATCTGTTTGCTTTTCATTCCATGAGACATAACAGTTTGAAGTCATACAGCGTTAATAATAAATAAATTGCCACAAGAAATAAAATAAACTTGCCTGTTGTGTTGTTTTATAATTCCAACGTAGAGCGTCGTTATACAGCTACGTGTCTTCTACGTTATACGTTTGAAGAGGGTTTTGATTATTACCCTTAGGGAATTTTCCGATGTGCCAACACAAGAGGATTCGTTTAAGGAGCCTCTCGAACAATAAACTCTCGCGAATTTCCAGAAAATTAATGATTACATAATAAAACAGCTAAACAGTGAAATTAGCTTTGCTTTTGTAAAGAGAATGGGAAAAGAATATTATGGAAAATGTATTAATCATTTTCTACGGGAAATAGTTGATCGTTTGATGGAATAAATCTTTAATTGACCAAGGGTAGTTTAAGTAAAAGTCGGGCGGAATTGAAAAGTTTGTTAATAGCTTTTATATTAAAGAGGTTGCTTAGTGGTCATTCCATCAAGAATATAAAATACAATTTCAATTTGTTTTCTATCTCATTTTTTTGTTAGTTATAGTATGTTAAAGTTTTCGTAAAAATGGTGTCCATGTTCTCTTTGAAAATGCATATCTCTGTTAGTTTTTATCATAGAATAATAAAATATGACTTATTTTAAAGGGAAAGGTTGTCGCAAAATAAGAAAAATACCAATAAAATTTATCCTTAACATTTTTTCCCAAGGATAGCGATTTTGTCTTTTATCCTTGAATATCTCAAAAAGTTCATTTTTTTTTTTCTTTATTTTTTAATATTAAAAAATCAACTTGGGATCGGGGTCAAACAAATCGAACAACATCAGTACTTCTCAATTATGTTATAATTGTAATTTTTCTATAACAGAATTGAGAAGCACTGATGTTCTTCGATTTATTATATTTTTTTTCACTAATTCTTCGAGTATATAAATTTTCCAAAGAATCGGCTATGTTGAGGTTACACTTTTGCCGATTCTTGATGGAATGACCCTTTTTCTATAAAGTAAATAGAGAAGCACTGACGTTCTTCGATTTTTTTACCCCGATCCCATTGAGATCCCAAGTTGATTTTTTGACATATTTTGAAGGTTTTTTTGAGGTTTTTCTCAGCTGTCCAGTTAGGTATTGTGAGGTTATTGTTTTCGCACTGGAAAGTGACCGACTTGTGCGGGCACCAGGGTAGCATGTAACAATATGTTTTGCCTTTTTTTAATTCTTCAAATAATTTTCAAATTAATGTATGCATTAAATTTTTAACCGACATTTACATGGACATTTTTGAAATCGGTCAATTTTCACTAATCGTTATAATTGTAAGATTGTGAAGCGCCCCAAAACAAAGCTCTAGTAAAAAGAATGCGCTCATCAGTATTATCGAAATAAACACAATGTAACAAAATCAACGATAAATTTCATACTACCTTCATATCTAAAGGATTTTCTGTCGGCATTATGAATTATGATGTCCTTTTGGCTGACTAAATTGAAAAACCGGTAACACTAACAAGGTGAAGTCTGAAGGACATTAATTATGGAAATAAACCCACAGGATCCATGTATAAATCTCAGTTAAACGGCTTTATCTTTTCAGGGTTTCCTCATATGAACGTGTCTCCGCACATACAATGCAAACGGCACAAGGAAAATGAATTGTATCAAGTCGGTGTCATTGAATTAAACTCAGCTATGTGCGCCTTTTTTTCGGTGAGTGATAATAAAGGATTTAAAATGCTTTAAATTAAGGACTGATCTAATCGACGGCTGTGTGAATTTCTATTGGCCTGTATCCAACGAGAAGGGCAATAAAAATTTGGTGGACATATAAGAAATGTAAAGGGTATTTGCTCAATAATAGGTAAATAACGGTTAACTTTAAAAATTTAGTGATTTGTATTTGAATTTGTTTTATTTGTATGTAGGTTTTAAAGTTAGTATGAAGTATGTAGTTCCTGAATTTAGATCTTCTGAAGCAAAAAAATTTACTACACTGAAATTTTGTTTTTTCTCGTCTTAGTACTAGTAGAGCCCAAAAAAGGACTACCGTATATGCCGTACGCAAACACATTTACAGGCTGGTAGCTCACAAATCCATTGAAAAATTAACTTCAAATTTGTTTGATGGTATATTCAGTGCACTCCTTTAAGTGGTAGCCTTTTAAGACGCAGTGGTTTGGGGAGTGTTTAAGACGAACATAAGTGATTTCTATATCTCGCGAACTGCTTTTGCTAGAAAGTTGAAACTTTCATTTTATATAGAGCTATTATAGGGGAGCCATTTGCGAAATTGATAGGTTTGGCGGAAAGGGTGTTGGATTGGGAGGAGAAATTGTGCGTATGAAATGTTTAAAATTTAGAATCGAGTCGTTCTAAAATATATCTCCTGAATGGGTTATTTCAGAAAATTAAGACTTTGGAAGTGCATATTGTAGGTTTATTACTAGGAGCGTTTACTAAAAATACAATTTCCAATGGAGTGCATGGGTTACGAGTGAAACACTTTGGCGACCGATAACTTTCGAACCAATTACAATAGCAAGATGAAAATTTGTTTGTGCATAAAAGCTTGTACTGCACTAGTAAGTTAAATTTAAATTTTTGAGAAGAGCGTAGAGCCCGAATTGGATAGGATACAAATTTTTTTACCATATGTAGTGGCGGATCCAGAATTTTTTTAGTGTGAAAGAGAGGTAAACATATATTCAACAATATATATATCTCTATTTTGAATTAATTATAGACTTAATAATTTTATTGAGGAATAATCAAGTGTGATATAATTTGGAGAAACAAGTTGAATGTTATTATCCATACAACGAAAAAACTCGACAAATACCAAAACGTGCACAGGGCTTCTTGACGAAACAGTTCCATTTTGGAACAAGTCACACAAACTTTTTACTAGTTGAAGATTTTTTCCCTAACTTAATTTTGCCTAAGATTTGCATTATTAAAAATCACTGACAATAGTTGTGTTGTGAACTGCTACTGAAAAAATTAAAAAAAATTAATTATTAAATTTTATTAGTAAAAATGCTTTCATAGTAAAACGAAGTATATTAAGAAAACCTTTAGATAAATGCTTATTAAATAAATATCATTATTTAAAAACCAGTAAGATTAATTTAAAAATTTCTATCTACACTTTTTGTCAAAAACTTTGACAATGCTATTTAAAGGGTCAAAATTTCTGTGCCGATTAGCGGTGACCCCCATATCATTCAACGTGTTAATAAATATGGATTTTTTTCAGAAATTTAATGTTATTTTTCAATATTTTTAATATTCAAAAATTAAAGTGAATAAAAACAAGTTAAAAATTAAATATAGATTGTGGTATGCGATCCAGTTGGATACGCTGTTTATCAATAAAGACATTAAAGGATGGTTTATCTTTCGGGACATCTTTTGAGCAAGTTTTGAGACCAAAATTGCAGCAAGCTTCTGTACAATTAGCGAAAGACCTTGTTAAGCTATAAAATGGCTTATTTAGAATATTATAAGGACCATACAAAAATTACCTATTGACCTTCTCAATTCGTTACATTTAAAATAAATTCATTTCATCATCGTAAAAGTAATTTTATATCCATGAATTAACAGAATAAAAAATTTATGTGAATTTTTATTATTTATTATAATTTTTTGAGTTCGTAAATATATTTTTGGTTTTGGTTAAACATCCGGTAAATAAATATCTTGAATATTTTGCACGTAAAAATACCTATAATGTTACCTTCCTATCTAAAAATTCAACACCATACCAATTCATCTTTTATCCAGTTCCATGCACTTCCTCCGTTTATTTTAATTATTGCCATAAAATGCAAAAGAAGTAAGACTTCTTCTAATTTGCTTTTTCTTGTGGTATTTTAAGAAAATTCATGAAGTTCTAAGTAAATAGTAATTACCACCCTCGAAATGGAAACAATGAATTCCCGTAGGGTAAGGTCGACTGATAAAAGTTTTTTTCATATATTTTAGCAGAGGGTGACTTTGTACGTTGAACTGCAAAAGAAATGCATTATTACTGAAGCGATTATAACGTCTTACAAAGAAATAGTAATTAAGTTATTTAAATTTTTGATTTTACAGAGAATTTTGAAGTTATTATTCTCTTAATTTTTGAAGTTATTATTCTCTTAATTTTTGGTTATATGTAGGTATTTTAGTCTTTTATGATGTTTTGAAAAGACATCATTCTGGTTTTGGTTCAAAATCTCTAATTACGAAATCCGTGATCTCGGTTAATAGTAATAATAATAGTCAATGGCGCAACAGCCCAAATCGGGCCTAGGCCTTAAAATAATTCTAGAGTTACTTCATTACGAGATCAACAGAACGCTAGAAGGTGAAGTGGTCAGCCACACACTCGTCCGTGATTATTATCCCGATTTTAACTCAGGTACTCAGTTACAGCTGAATGCACTGGTACTAATGTGTGACGGGACCGTGGTTCGAATCTGAGAGTGTGCAAGGTCAATTCGCATTTTTCAAATACAAAATAATAATTTGCAGGAAAATAAATTCGTGGTTGGCAGAAAACAAAAGTAACAAGATCGTGCATATTATTTTTTCCTACAAGCAATGTGAACTTGCGTACGGATGTAAAAAATTCTTCTAGAAGACCTTATACCAACTGCTGGCGGTTGGATATTGCTGTTGAAACATAGAAAAATGTGCACCAGATTAGTCCGGTAAGTAACATTATCGAAGTTTTATCGAAGTACGAAAATAGCTTCGATAAGGCCTTATGGAAGTTAGTTTGCTAATTAGGTTACTTCACTCACTCACTTCAATGAAGTGTTCTTTTGAAACAGTTCACTCCTGAACGACCCATCTCTAATTTATAGTAAAAAAAGCCATTAAGCCTAGCGTACCGTGGTACATTGTGATCACTACAAGATCAATAACAGTTTAGATGCTGGCTAATCTGAGGACTCTACTCACGGTGGAGTCCTTCTTTGACTATAGGAGCTATATGCAAAAAAATGCAAAGAGCATTTCTTCGCTTCGTCATTTCATCATATTGCGAGTATCTTGCAAAAGGAATTATGAAATGATCTTAAATTAAAAATTCTAGATGAACAACTGCAGAAATAGTACTATGATTTACAGTTACATGCTTCAAGTAAACAAATAAATATAATACAGTAGAACCTCCATATAGTGACCACCCAAGGGACTGTGCAAAATTGGTCACTTTATTCGGTTTGTCAGATTATAAAAATAATTTAGTACAGAATAATTTATTGTCAATATAAGAATATTTTATTACCAATATAAGAGGTGTATTTTTACGCATTTATCCAGACCATAATCTCGATACTAAGCTTCGTGCTTCTTTTATTTCAGCTTCATTTTGCATTTTACAACATTTGTGCCTAAATTAATAAATTAATTAATTATAATTATAATTAATTAATGTATAATTATAATTAATTAATGTATAATTATAATTAATTAATATAATAAATTAATGTATGTACTCCACACCTATGTGATACGTAAATATTGGCTAAAAAGTGGTCAATGGTAACAATATGGAAATGGTCACAATACAAAACAAAAAGTGTATGAAAAATCGGTGATTTACATCGGGACTGTAAAAAAATGGCAACTTTAGGAAAGTGGTCAACATAATATGAAGGTGGTCACTTCTGCAAGTTCTACTGTATTACGATTATTTTTTTTTAACTTTTTGACAATATTTTTCTAATTTTTTCGCAAAACTAATTTTATTAATGCCAACATGAAGCGTTTTAGAAATTTTAATATTTTTTTAAGTGTGGATCTAAACTTGAAAACACATAAGTTTTTGTTTAAAAGAATTCTAAGTAGACCGTACAACTTTCTCTAATATCTTGTTAATTGTTGAGATATTGCGGTCAGTAAATACACTATCCACTATTTGAACTGAACTAGTGAATTTTATACTCTTACACACAATTTTATAATCGAAAGTCCCAAAATTAAAATCTAAGTCGTTAACAACAGTAATTTTGAATATGAATAACTTTAAAGCGTGCTGAAGAAAAGTTCTATCACATTTTCTACAAATTAATTTTTATATCATTTTTTTCTGATTTTCGTATTTGAATTTCTTATCTCTTGGTATTATTAAATTAAAAAAAAAACTGACAACAAACAACAAAAATTTTCAATATTTATTTTAATTTTTTTATTTCACTAAATCCACCATTAACAATAAGACATAAAAATCAAAATGAAAACTTCAATAAAATATTTTATTAGATTTTTCTATTTAATGCGAATGTAAAAAACTATAAACAATATAAGACAAATTTGTTTACACTGGAGATAAAAGAAGACACTATACAACCAGATATATGAATCACTACAACAAGACTGATAGATGGTGGTACGGGATTTCAGATGTTGGTACCATCCCTTAACTAGATATACTTGAAATGGAGTTTGCGCCCTATTTAAACACAGAGAAAATTTAAGAGAAATTCTGCCATCGTTTAAGTACATTGGCATGTACTCCCATTTGATTCAGAAAAAAAAATCTAAGAAAAAATACTCCTTTTTTAAGGTCTTATAATAAACCAATAGACGTTGACCATCGGTCCCCATTTAAATATAATGTAGATTAGTCAAACCTAGCCAAGTCATATAAAATGTAATATATTATAAAAAATTCAAAACTGAATGTTTTTAATTTGTTTGTTTGCTTGTTTCTGAACGAAGAGTATACTTTTTAATAAAAGAGTTTATAATGTATAATTTTATTTATAATTTTGATTATCGTCAGTCACGTTCTAACTGGAGCTTTAACTGACAGATGTTCATACAAAACTTACAGTTAAAGTTCAGGTTAAATTTTAACTGAAGGTCGTAATAACGGCCCTTAGATTTCAATCAATAGAGTGGGGTAATGCCTGTACCTGATAAAACGTGGCCATGGTTCTTTTAAACTTTAATAAACAACTTTTATTTTTCAAAATTTTCAACTATCTATAGATACATTTACATGTCAGTTTAAACTGATTGAACCTGAAAAGAGTTCAGAAAAATAAGCCGCAAACGTTAAGGATTAATCAACTTGAATTTGATCCGAATTCCGGATAGGATAGGGATAACTAATGGTTGTTCGATTTCTTAAATGGCCTTTATACACGGATAGGTATTATTCTCGGAGATAAGTATCGAAGGAAATGTTCCGTTCTCAAGACAAATCGATTGAACTAAGTGCGGTATTATGGAGTTTTACGGCAATAATGTGTTTTGCCTTAAGACGATAAGATTAGATTGATCCAGAAGATATTTGAATTTGCAATCTCTGTTTTAATGACAATAATTTCGGTGATATCATTGTCTGAATGTTTGATTCGTAAAAAAAACATTTTTTTATAGGTTTGTCACGTGTCCAGTTGAACAATTTTTAATTTTTACTGGACAGCTACAGCGATATTAATGCACTCAAATAATTTAATTAAATTTTTTGTTTTGAGTTTTACCACAATTTTTAGTTTAGAGCGTTGACACTGTTCCGGTATTTCAGCGGAACTACATATTTCCCCTCACAGATATCCATCTGAATTTTTCTAGTACTGACTAAAATCAACCACACTTAATTCATTCAGTACTGAATGCTTCGGTATTATGCATACAGCGCTGCATGGGACCCGTATTATTTGTGAAGTTTTTCAATAAGTAAACAAAATTAAGTAAAAGGTTAATCTACTGTAAAATTGATCTTATATTGATTTGATTTATTTATTTATGTAGCCCAAAAAATATATATCTTGTGTTCATAATTAGTTATACGTATACATATCACAATTTGAACTGAGAACAATCTCATTCAGAAGACAGTACCCTACCACCGAGACTAACAAGTTCTGTACATCTAATTGGAAAGTATCAAGTTTCAGTTTTCATTTGTATTATTAACTTAAGAACATACATAGTATATACCATAAATTTTTAAATGTGATAGATTCCAATACGTCTATCCAATATCCAAATTCATTCAGTCCTGATAAAGTACTGATTTCTCAAGAAATTTGTACAGTTCTGGTTCGGTATTGAAAAACTGGATTCGTTCAAAAATGGCAAGGAAATGCTAACACAATTACAATCGATTAGTACTACAATAAATGAGGCTATCAGCGCAATAGTGGCCTAACCCACCAGCCAATATTTACTATTTCACCGTTGTAATCGCCATTCCATTAATAGTTTACATTACCTTTGGCATTACCTGGTAAGCACTTAAAATTTCGTCGTCAAAAAAATCGCCTTTTCAACTTTCTACTGGGCATCTCTTATCTGTGCACATTGGTAATTACAATATTTCAATCCAAATTGCATTTTTTTGCATTTGTTTTAAAATGCAATCAATCTTCATACATAGATAACACCTATAAATAAAATTGTTGTCGTCTTTGTCGGAAATAAAACAAAACGAAAAAACCAAAAAAACAAATAATAATACGAAGAAAGGTTATCATTTCGCGACAGTATTATGTACGCTTCAGTAAACATGCATTTCTATTATAATAAGAAACACCCTCGACTTTTAAGAACTTTTCCTTATTCCGGATACCCACGAAAAGTCTTATTGCCCTTTGCGGATATTTGTGTTTGTCTGGTCCTTAATGAATCTACTCTTGCCGCCGCCATAAACGCAGAATAATAAAAAAAAAAAAAAACGAAAAACTTTCAATTCTTAAATATTCATGGCCTTTGTTTGCACACCTCGAAATTCAAGACGAAATTCGGTGTCTTGGATTTAGGCAACGTTTAATTCCACACACCATACCACAATTTTTTTTTTTTTTTGGGAACTTTCTTCCCTGTTATAAAAGAAATTTGCGTTTATTGTTTTGCATATCAAATTTCGATGGTTTCTTTCATTGACAATAATAATTACTAAGAGAATTGGATTAGTGCCAAAATTTGTCAAATGTAAAAATTTTGCGTTGTCTCAATAGTAGTAGTTAACGTTAATGTGCACTATACATTGAACTCATTACTAACTGGGCGATGCCTCATTAATTGCTCAGCCCCCAATTTTGGTTATACGGCCTATTGTGTATTGTTATAAGGGAGAGAGACGTATGTTCTATGTTGTAGGATGCACAAAATTGGGTAAAACACCAGTACAAACATATGCCCATTTTCGTACGGTTTTCCACAAATTAACCACGCTCTTAATTACACTTTATTAAAAAAAGAATTACTAAACTGATGAAATGGTTTCACTTAAGACGCGATTTCTTCTGGAGCAGAGATGATAGAGCGCTAAGCTTACGCTAGAATTAAAGGTGACACAGGCCTATTCAGGACCGAGTCACAAGTCAGAAAGTAGGTCGAGAATCACGATTTTGTATGAATTTTGAATTAATTGTGACTTTCCACCTACTTTGTGAGTTGTGACTCTGATCCTGAATAGGCCTGATAATTAGATATTATATGAGCAAGACACAAATTTGAGTGTACTATCCCGTTCTTTAGATAATTGGCGATGTACCAAAATTTGCATTCTTCCATTTAATAAAAAAATACAAAAAGGGCTTTTTGAATAGCTCCTCTCAATTTAGAATACATTGGATCTAGAGATGAGTCGTTCACGAGTGAACTATTCTAAAAGAAGACTTCATTGAAGTGAGTGAGTGAAGTAACTCACTCCTTTTGGTAAATTGCAGTTCCATTGGACACGTGATACTGACCTTTTTTCTACCATAACTGCGACCTTTTTTTGTTTGCTTATCTTCTGGTATTCATCACTGAACACTCCGAACCAAGAGTTCCACTCGTTGAGTGAGTGAACATGGAACGAAGGAACGAAGAGTTCCATGGAACTACTTCACTGAACTCGTTCCTCAAAGTGAGTGAGTCGGAGTGAAGTACTTTACTGAAAGGTACTGCTTTACCCATCTCTAATTGGATTTTATTCATTCAATTCGAGTCATCTACAACCCCATGTTTGTACTAGCCAGCGAATGACCTTTGAGGTATCTAATTGAAATTTCAAACCATTTTCTAATAATTTTCCACGATAGAAACTGAAAGATCCAATTTAAAATGAAATCCTCTGAACTCTGACTCTTTATCCAAAAAATTAAATACAATTAAAAAGTTAATATCCGCCGTTTTGTCACGGTCACAAAATTCTCTCGCCTGTTATTTAATCCGAAATAATGAGAGTCAGAAAAGTATGAAGTTTGAATAGAAAATATCTTCTCATAATAAGCAATAAACCCTCATCGACCCGCGACTAATTAAGTTAAGGTTTGTTGTTCTTTTGACTTGAGGGATATAAGAAATTACGTTTATAATGAATTTTTTTTTTTAAAACAAATATTTTCGCCATGTTTCAGTGTGAACCGGTCAAGATGGTGACGAGAAGGTGCTCATCCTAAATTCGAAATTAATTTCAAGATGGTACACAATCTTTCCAATGGAAAAGTTTTAAAGCCTTCGTTCGTTTTCGATTATGACGAGAAGTTCTTGATAAGGATAACGTTTTACTGTTTTAGAAAGATGTGTAGTAGTGTGAAATTTTAGGAAAATCTTTGGTTAATCGCAAAAAAGTTCTAAACTTATTTGATCAATATTTTTAATTTTTATTAGATCTTTGCAAATGGTCTTCAACATTTTGTCACTATGGAAATTTCGTCAAAACGTCCCTTAAATGCTGTAATTTTCAGGATATTTCTAGGCAAGGTGAGATGAAGCGAGATCAGACGAGGCAAGACTAGACCAGACGAGACCAAGCGAGACCAGACTAGGCAAGACTAGACCAGGTGAGACCAGACGAGGCAAGACCAGACGAGGCGAGCCCAGACGTGGAAAATCAAACGAGACGAGACCAGACGAGGCAAGACCAAACGAGGTGAAACCGGACGAGGCAAGACCAGACGAGGCGAGAAAAATTGTGGCTGACGGAGGTTCAGCTAGGCAATGTGGAACGCGAGCAGAGCAATAATGCATGGAGCGGTTGAACGAGGTAAGGTAAGGCGATTCTAAATTAAGTGAGGTTCAGATAAGAGAAGCGAAGCCAGGCGAGGCAGGGCGAAGCAAGGTTAAGAAAGGAGAAGTAGGAGTGGGCATGGTTGTATATAGAGTTTCAAAGACCACCAGATAAGCCCGGGATATTATTGAAAGTCACTTCTGGACTGTAAAACACCGAAAATTGCTCTCATTCTCGAACATCCAAGATTAGCGGCCATAAGAGACTATATTGGTATATCCATTGGGAGCAGGGGCACTTACCCCCAACAACAAGGTTTAATTTCTCAAACTTAACGTGACTCAAATATTTTTTAATTCAGGTCTACTGAAGAAAGTTTTTCCCACTAATTCCGACTTTAGGCTCGACGGACCTAAAATGTTCATTTTTTCTTTTTTAAATTACTTTTAGTTTGAATTGAGACATACAGGCTACTACAATATCTGAGTCTTAAATTCGACTAAAGTCTTTGTTCATCTTCGTGTTGGACTTGCTTGTAGTCAGCTCTTATGCTCACTGAGTTGCATAAAGTTTATTTAATGAATAAATGATATTCGACACATGACTTCATCTTCTAGTCCACAGCGTTGCTCCGTATGGTCGTCTTGTGTACGATGACGCTGCGATGGCATATTGAAGTAAGCCTGAAACAATGCGCGAGTAAGGCAATGCAAAAAAAAAATGGTTTGATATTTTTGAAAATTATTCAACAGTTTTGGCAGACAATTCAACGCGTTTGCTATTACTAGTGTTGTGATATGGCGCCCGCGACGCGATTGTGACATCGCGTGCATCGCCTTCACTAATATTTCATCATAACAGTATATACATACATGTATTCATAGGTCTATTTAACTTTTGTCCTAAAACAGTTATATTACCCATAGAAACTTTGTATTTTATTTATAAAAAAAAATCTCATTGGTACAAAAAAAAACTGTTATTTACAACAATAATTTCTGTTTATCTTCAGTTAATTCAAGCTTAATTGGTAGTGATTAGAAACCCAATTATAAATCAAAATTATGTTAATACAATCTGAAAACGATTCTCATTTAATGCATGCTTAATTAAAAAGCGATAAACCGAATTATCATCATAGGTAAGAATATTTTAAGTTCTCCCCACTTCTTTTGATTGCAACGAAAGTTATAAAATTACGCCAATAAACGTATATAAACCTCAGTCTATCATTACACCCTAGTGTTAATTTTTCTAAATTATTTCCACTCGTTTCAATTGTTAACTACTTTTATTTTAATTTTGTTTTAAATTTTTGTCAGTGATTAAGGTTCAGTTATGGAAGGTGTCTTTAAAGTACAACCGAAAGGCTTCTCAACAAAAGCAATTCACTACGGGAAAAATATGGATAAGTTCAATACAGCTGTAATCGAACCGATTTACACCAGTGTATCCTATAAACATGAAACACCCGGTGAATTTAAAGTAAGATTGATTAAAATAGTTTACAAGATTGCTCATCAGCTCTAATCAGTTCGATAATACTCCACTTTCCCTTTCGGTAGATCGTTCTTTTTGTGATAGACAGTAGATTTTTATGTTTTTCTATTACCTTTAGGCCCGTTCCTACGATCGTCAGTAACGTTCTAACTGAAACTTTAACTGAGAGATGCTCATACGAAACTTACAGTCAAAGTTCTGGTTAAATTTTAACTGAAGGTCGTAATAACGGCCCTTAGAAAACAATTTTTTAATATTCTCTGCCATGTCTAGTGTTCTCTTTAAGCGCAAATCAAAATTATTTTACGGGACTGCGAATAGAAAGTTTTTTATATATGCAAACATGCATAAGTTTCAACTTTCTAACATTGACCGCTCTTGAGAGAGGCTGAAAAAGAAATAATCAAAAGTTTTCCTTCCTACCCGCTGCACATTTCTTTTAATACTCTAGAACTTCATACGCTCAGCTACAATAATTAGTAGCTCATCGATTTATATATAATCTGTTCGGTATTTACGAAGTTTTAGAAATAGCTAAAAGAAATTCACGTAATAAATGGTTCAAATATTTTTAGGGTTTTGTTATAAAAAATCTGTCAGCAATATGGGCGCAACTAAACGATATAGAGAAATTCGTAAAAACGTGTAAAAACGTGCAAAATTCGTCTAGACCCGCTCAGGCTTGAAGAAGTGAAATTTATTCAAAATTTGAAAACTAAGAGATTTAACGAAATTCGTGAAAATATATACTTCCCTTTGTCATGGAATATAATGATGCTCCACCTCCTTTCGGCATTTTAAAACTGATTTATTTTTTTAAATTATTTTATTATTTTTAAATAAACATTTCACCATAACATATTGTAGATCTTGCTGATGTGCAGTAGTTTTTTGAATATCAGTAATTTTTACAGCAATATATTTTTACGAATTTCGTCATATCTTTTAGGTATATCTGTGATCACAGGGAATAACTTAGTAAGTCGAAAAATAGTAAAAAGGGTATCTCCCAAGACTTACACGCACTGTGAAGAAGTTATATTGTTATATGTTATTTGATCACTGATGTTACTGATGTGTTGACATTTAATTTTTTCACAAAAACTGGATTTACATGAATAGTTCAATAGAAAGTTAGTTTAATAGAAAAAAAATGCTGACCTGAATAGTTTCGTTTTTAGACTTAACTATATTATTTCCTGTGGTAACAGTTCTAGAATGTTTTGATATTCAACACCTCTTATCTTTTTATCGAAATTAAAAAAAAATAGTAAATGAAAAATCAGCCACCTTCCTGGGCGCAACTTTACTATTTTTACGTTGTACAGACTGTTAAATTTTATTTTTTGTCCTTTTTAAGGTGTCTAAAATGTTAAAAAAAAATGTTCAGGCTTACCTTTACTTGTTTAAAAAAAAATATACATATGTATAAAAACTAGTAATTGAATTTGAATGGGTATGTGTCCCTGAGTGTATTTTGTATTTTCCCCTCAAAAACGGCTTGCGCTAGACAGTTGAAATTCTAGTGCAACGGTTTACAAGGATATAACGAAAAAAGTACAATTAATTTTGTTTCCATACAAAAAGTCCTTGAAGCCCCTAAACAAATTAATAAAGTCAAGTTTTTTTTAAACAGAATTTCAGCTATGGGCGCATCGACAATCCAACCAGGAATGCCCTCGAGTTAAAACTAGCTGGATTAAACAATGCAAAGTTTGGTTTGACTTTCGCGTCAGGACTGGGAGCAACCTCCAGCATTTTCACAATGCTGTGTGCCGGGGATCATGTTATTGTTTCGGACGTAGTTTACAACGAAACTTATAAACTTTTCACGTAAGTATCTGTTCTCAACCGAATGTCCTTTTCAAGAATATCAACCTGATGTTATCTTTTGAATTGTTTTCTTCAGGGAAGTAAAGTCGCGTTTCGCAATTGAATTCGATTTTGTCGATATGACAAAAGTTGATACCATTAAGAGTTTTATGAAGCCCAACACTAAGGTAAAATCAGCTAAAAATATGAATATTATTACCTTTTATGGCACACTAACAAATTAATTTTATTTTACAGATGGTTTGGATTGAAACCCCGTCTTATCCTACATTTAAACTGTTCGATATCAAAGCCATCAGCGACATTGCTCACAAGCAACCGAAAGTAATTGTTGTTGTAGATAATTCAATGCTGACACCATACTACCAACGGCCGCTTGAATTGGGCGCCGATATGGTAATGTACTCCTTAACCAAGTACATTAACGGCCATAACGATGTTGTGATGGGTGCAGTTGTTACCAATTCCGTTGAATTATTTGACGACCTGAAATTCATTCAAGGCAGTAAGTAGCCATCTTCGGCGTTTCCTAATTATTATGTACTATACGTCGATGGATCACTCAGATTCCGCCAAACTGCTTTGATCCAAAAAGTAACTTCACCCTTCAATGTTACGGGCAATCCTTACACTTATGCCGTTAACTACTATACTCAAGTCCTTAAAATATTTCCACAATTATTGACCGATCATTTTAAGACTCAGCAAAATAGAAATTTGAAATTTAGCCAGATAAAGGAAAGAATACGTAGAATGTCGAGTGAGTCTTTCGTATAGCCGCCATACAAAAGTCGTTAAAAAATTAGTTCAATCGTTTTCCAAAACATACATTCATACTTTAATTGAAAAAAAATTTCAGTAGCATTTTTACACGACTTAGTTTCGAATTCAAAGGAAACCCGATTTTGTTAATCAGCGAAATTTGACCACTTCTGTGTTTAGCTTCTTTATAAAAGTCTATATAGCCGTTGTATTTGAAAGTGGAATAAGTCCATTTTGAAAAAAATATTTTTTGTGACATTGTAACATTATTCTATACAACACGAAGCAACTTTCTGAGAATCTATTGATGCAATTGTTTCATCACACTTTTAACAAATACAAGTAAATTTTCCTGAAAAATGGCATAAATATTTTTAAACATGTTAAAACGTAAACCGTTAAGCATGTCGATTTAAAAACGAAATGAACTTACTCCACTTTCAAAATCAACGGCTCATATATTACTTAGCCACTTATTGCTAAGGACCACCATAAAGAAATTTAGATTCGAGATGGGTCGTTCATGAGTGAAATGTTCCAAAAGAGCAGTTCATTGAAGTGATTAAGTGAACTAACTCAATCCTTTTGGTGAACTGTAGTTCGTCGTTTCGTCATGTGACACAGCTTCAAAAGAACTAGTTCTTTCGTGAGTGAGGACCTTTTTTTAGGTCCTCAAATTCACTTTGAACTTGAAAAGAACTAGTTCCTTCGCCGGGTTAGTGATCTTCAAAAGGAACTCGAACTAGTTCACTGAATTAGTTCATTTCAGTGAGTGAGTCGGAGTTCACTCACTCACTAAAAGGAACCGCTTTGCCCATCTCTAATTTAGATAATTTAGCTTTGTACACTATTAAAAATTAGGATACAAATGTCCTTTAAAAATTGGCACAGAACCGAACTGATGATTCAGTAGTTAATAAAGAAAAGTTATGGAGGGGGAAATATTGAAAAAGGTGAACTTATTGGAAAAAAAGGGTAGAAAATTGTATTTTTTACACAATTAAAGGAAGTTCTTCGTTCCAATCGCTTGTAGTCGTTTACTACTTCTTTCCTAGAAAGTAAAAAAACTTCAAAATTTCTAGTGAAACACCGACACAAGTGAAATCAGACTTTGATGCGTCGTGCCTGAAGAAAGCAAGCAGGCTTGTCTTTTAGAAGCTAAGACTCTGTTTGATCTGTTATGCCCATGAACTACCTGAACTTGCGATAAGCCGAGACGAAATCCTGTATTTCCCATACAAATGTCCATAGGTAGGTAGGTGGGTACGCGTAGCTGTCCGTGAGAACACGGCCACACTTAGACCTAAAAGGTCCGTTGTGTTACCACAGAATCATCGGATCCAGTCCTACTCGTCAAATCATTTAGAGTAAATGTCCATAAAAAAGTTATGTCTGCATTCGGCTGAATTCGTGGTAACTCGAAAACGAGTTGAGCTACGAAGAATAAATATTGTATGAGTTATAATAATAATAATCAATGGGGCTACAGTCCAAATCAGGACTAGGCCTTGAAATAATGCTAGAGTTACTGGATTACGAGACCAACGGAACTCTAGGAGGTGAAGTGGTCAGCCACAAGCTCATCCGTGATTATTAAACCGATTTTAAGTCAGGTACTCATTTACAGCTGAGTGAACTATGGTAGTCCAGCACCCAACCCATTCTCGAAAATTACTTGTTGCCAAGCTGAGGTTACTGAGGTTTTCTGGTCACAGGTAGTTCTAGGGTGGATCGAAAGTTGAATAGAAACCCACCGACTCTATCGAGCGGCCTTCATACGAAGTAGATTTGGGTCGTTAAAGAGTGAACTGTTCCAAAATGACACTTCATTGAAGTGAGTCAGTGAAGTAACTCACTCTGTAACAGCAGTTCCATGGGACATGTGACAAAAAACGTACTGACGAAACGAAGGAATGATCAGTTCCGGAACTACTTTACGGAACTGTGTAGACCCTTTTTTTAGGTCCTCAGTAGATCTACTGACGAAACGATGGAATGATTAGTTTCAGAACTACTTCACGGAACTGTGTAGACCTTTTTTTTAGGTCCTCAGGTTCTACATTGGAACGAGTGAATGATCATTTCCGGAACTACTTCACGGAACTCTGCTGACCTTTTTTCTTTAGGTCTTCAGTAGATCTACTGACGGAACGAGGAAATAGGACAGTTCTGGAACTAGTTCAGTGAACTCGTTCGTTCAAGTGAGTGACTCGGAGTTAAGTACTTCACGAAAAGCTCATCTCTAATATGAAATAGTCATGAGCCTAAAAACAAAATATTTTTCCAAAACTGTTAACCATTGAAGTTGAACATTTTTTCAATTTTTTACATTCTTATGTTTGTTAGGTAAAATAAGTTCTTAATTAAATTTAATCGCAATTAAACTCTTCCAAGCCACAGGGATGATACCATCACCGTTCGATTGCTATCAAGTATCACGTGGAATCGCCACATTGAAACTTCGAATGGAGCAGCATTGCCTAAATGCACTTCACGTGGCAAAATACCTAGAAACAAATCAATTTGTCGAGCGTGTCATTCATCCAGGACTTGCATCGCATCCACAACATAAATTGGCCACACAACAATCGTACGGACACAGTGGCGTCCTTTCGTTCTACATCAAAGGCAACATGGAAACTTCGAAGAAATTCATGAAATCCTTGAAGATTTTCACGGTAGCCAAAAGCTATGGTGGTATGGAGAGTGTTGCTGCACTACCGTATGTAGAAAGTAACATAGAAGGGTTGCAAGTTTTAAGTAACAATCTTTTTTTTGTTTCTAGAATTATCATGACTCATGCAGATCTAAGTACTGAATGGAAAACAAAAATGGGAATCACCGATTCTTTCATCACTCTATCGATTGGGCTCGAAGATTTCCAGGATATCATCGATGACTTGGAGCATGCCTTAAAATATTCGCATATGTAATAATCGATTGGTCTTCTTTAATCCGATGTTATTATAAAAATATCTAAAAGTAAACAGTTGACTCGATTCGATAACAATCCCGATCAGGGAGATTTTATTATTGTACAAAAGACTACTTAAACTCTTTCACCCAATCTCTCCTTTTCCAAAATCAAAATAACATTTCCCATTATTTTTACTATCAAATAAATACCCATCGCTCCAGCAACCCCATCCTTAAATATTATTTCGTTTACGGTTTTTGATGAGAGTTTCGCTTTGCCTCGGGGATTTCAAGCATCTTCTGTAAAAAAATTAAAATCTCAAGTTTTGCCATTAAACGTTTAATGATCGCCAAAAAGTTTTAACTTTTGCCGTTTAGATAAATGGTTTTTGTGGAAGTAATTGCCAACTGTCTTGTGGTTCTGTTAATTGAAGTGATTCGAGAGATTTTCCGTTTGCGGATGGGATAAGGAAGGCATGAATGGCATGGGGATGGTTAAATAAAATATGGAAGTTTTCGATTATTGTTGTTTTTAGAAATGTTTTATTACTTCTTGATTATGCCATCACGTACAAGATTCGATAGCAACAGTGCTTTAGTTCGTTTCGGGATATTTGTTCCTGTGCGACCAACGATTAGGGTTTTTTAGGAAAGGAACAAAAGTGTAAAAGTAACAGAGTTTTATCTGCCATAAAGTCACTCTTTGAAATATTTTTTGGATTATTCGATTCCTTGTTTTTCGTGACCGATTCAATACACGTCTTTCTGGTTCATTTGAATCTTTAGAATGCTTGGAACTTTTTACTCTGGCTTCCTCATTGATTCGTTGCCATTGTCGTCTCAAAGGAATGTGGATAGTTCTATATCACTACAGTTTTAGTTTTCTTCGAATGTTTGAGTCCTCTTCTGATTGAACCAACGATGAACCTGTCTTCAAGAACGAGTAATACTTGGCCAGTAATCACTAGCCAGATAGGAACTTATCTAGGATTAGAAGATACAGCAACAGTAGGATTCACTCAATAAAAAATCACTCTAAAAAACTCGAACCATCTTACTCCAGATTTCGAATTTCAAAAAATCTTGAAAACTCTTTCTAGGTATTTAAATTAAGAATCCGTAGAATAGAAATAAACTTATTATTTGATTTAATATTTGAGAGCATTCAATGATAATTTTTTTGCCCCCCCCCCCCCTCTCCTTCCAAACGTCAATGGATGTTCGAGTTTTTTTTTATTAAAATTGCTTGTCTAGTTAATTTGCATATACACACATAGTTTCAACTTTCTAGCATAAGCCGTTCTATATATGTTTCGTACAAATTAGGTCTAAAGTCGTCGAAAAAACATTCAACACTATCCGACCATCCAAAATAACAAATTTTTCATACCTGCCTCTCCAGATTAGAATAGTATTTTTCTTTATCATATTCAGAATTGTTACAAATAGCTTTTGTTTCTGGAAAATATAAATGGATTTTGGTTTTAGTCTTAATGTACATAATATTGTTTTTTGAAATTTTTACAGGATATATTTTTCGTCTCCAATAAAGTGAGCACCTCCAAAATGTGAAATCAGTCGGTTTCAATTAAGTTCACATTATCGAGATTATACTGTAGCAAGTCTGAGCTTTATGTCATTATAGAAAATCAGACCCTTTTCCTTTCAACCCTCTCCGACTCTCACCCTCTACACCCACACCCTCAACATTTTTGTTTAGGTGTCTATTAGCCCTACGGTTGGTAAAAATATTAAGAATTTATCTTACACTGTTCTTGAGATATGAGACGTGAATTTATAGAAATGTTTTTATCCCCTGCACTTTCATGCTCCACCGCCCCTTAAAACCCATACCCATACCCATTTGAAAGATACCAGTCGTAGAGGTACACCCAATCTACCCACTATAAAAATTTCATGATAATACCTCAACGGGTTTGAGACCTACGCGCCTCAAACTATCTTGCGTACGGCGGATAGCGCACACGGTTTACTAGTCTTAAAACGTGAAAATACAAAATTTCAGAGTAGTAAATTTTTTTTGAAATATCAGGTCGATATTGTGATCGACCTTTATTATTAAAAAATAATAAAGTAAAATTGGTCGAACAATGTAAAAAGTGCACTGTGATGGTGTTTACAATTCTGTGGTAAAAAGCGATAACAACTTAAGGCTCCATGTGCACGTTAAATGCGATTTTGATGATTTATGACTGTTTTCTTGTCAATATTTCACGTTAGTGGCAACAAAAAAAACGGAATAAAATTACACCACTTAGCTGGTATGTAAACTAGGACTTGTATAAAGAAAAAATTCAAGACTGTAGTTGGAAAAAGTGCTATTAGAACAATAACCCTTGAAAATTTTTTAAAATGCGTAAATTCGAATTTTTTGAACTGATATTTCCTATTTCTTGAATTAATGACATGTCATTTTCTTTAATACAATGCTAGAAAAAACCTTAAGGAAGGACTTGTTTAAAAAAAATTTTAAGATATTTTAATTTTTGTTAATAATATATGAAGTCAAACTGAAGCAATTTTTCACGATTTTCATGGCAAGAATTACATAAGAAGACCGCATTTCATTGAAAAGTATCACAGATAGTATAATTAATTGGTATTTCTAGAAGATAAATCAATGAAAATATTATTGATTTTTAATAGTTATGCCTTTGAAATAATTTGAAAACCTATGACACTATTTTTTCTGTAAATTCAAAGTTAGTTCGCTGCTAGACAGCGAATGATGCAGACGTGTTGTTCACGCCAAATTTTGTTTCCTTATTTTTCTTTTGGCTTATTCGTTCTTCCCCTGACTAGGAAACCAGAGCAGGGTTTGCGCTATTGAGTGTTGCACGACGGTAAATACGAAGCAACAAAGCATAAAGCCAAACCGATAATACTTCCCCCACTCATGCTGTTGTAGTTTCCACGCCGATTCTGCCTTCGTCATATTCCCGCATGTAAAGACGATGAACACAGGAGCCATTCGATTCATGACTGAAACGGCGAACAACGAAAATAAACGAACGAAAAACGATTTAAATTGACTTTCCCCTCTCAAGAACGAAAAATCAAAAGAGAATACAGAATTTTCACACCGAGATCATGGAGCCTTAAGTCGAAAAAAAAACTAGGCGGATACGTGTATCAAAATTGATAAATAAACTAATAAAAAATATGTTAGAAGATCTTATTTTATTTAATTTAATAATACATACAACACAATAATAATATATTATATGGCATAAAAATCTATAAAAAAAAACTGCAATTTTTTTAAAAAATGCAATTGAAAACTTGAAAAATGATTTTTTCTTATCTCGACATAAGCTGTTATTGTTTTTTTTACCACAGAATTGTTGCTATAATTCAATGAACATCTTTCTGTGTTGTCACGAGTATTTTAATGCGAACCTAAATTTAATATGAAATTTTTCTATTCTTTATTTCTGTCTTTTTTTTTTAATAAAACTTAGCGTTAATTTCTGAATAAGTTTATAAATTCTGCCATAAATGTCTACAAAGTGGATGCTTGACGTCAGTTCCTAAATCCCCACCTACATTCACATTTATTAAACAATTTCATTTCCGCCAAAAAGCAAATATTTAGCGTATTTCTTACCGTAAGCGAAAACCATTGCCTTTACACACACAATAAAACTTGAATTCGGCAGCAGCATTAATCGAGAGTATTTTCTCTTATTTCTCTGGTCTGCGTCCTAATTAAAGTGCAATTGACATTAATCAATTCTGAAAAACAGCGGAATTTTTGTTTCAGCCGACTATGAGGTTCACATTCGATTCCCATTCAATTCATATGCGATTATGAAAAAAAGATGTTTGAAAACTGCTTTATCGACATTATTTAAGATAAAGAATCGAAAACTACCCGAGCTCCAAATCACAAAATTAGACACGAACCACCGTATAACAGTCATTAGTATCTTAACATTTGTCGATTGGCTAGACTGTACCGCGCCGGACCTCATTTGTTTTTCAACATTTCCCGGAGCACAACGTCACGTTAGGAAACTGAAAAGTGAATAACAGAGAAAGTTCAGTTAATGGTTTGTTTAAGTTGTTCGCTTTCTAGTTTGCGTTTTGTGCGATTATTTGTAGTGAAACTATTTGGAAGAACGGTGAAATGAAGAAGGCGATAAAAAACGCAGGATCAATGGATCAAAAAACTGTGCAGGTACGTATTAAGTTGCTTGAGGAGCTTCGCTTGAAGGCGTTAGTTGCTTCGCGACCATCTTGCCACCGTTACAAAATTGAATATCGTGACTTGACTTTTTTTCCCTATCCGACCTCTAGTAACGTCATAATTGTCCTTTCCTCGAGAGCCAGTGCAAAAAATTGCATGCAAAAAGAACAGATCTATTATTAAATATACTGGGAATCTTGACAAAATGTCGATTTATTTTGATTATAAAAGAAAACAGTCAAATTTAATTGATACCTCAAATTTTTTAACATAACAACTATATTTTCTTGTACAGGCTGGCGCCAAATTAATCATCCAATTTTGTTTTTGAATAATTTCTTTACTAAATAAAAAAAAAAGGATTTTGAGTGACATAAATCTTTATTTGGACCTTTACAATTTTTTCTGTTAAGTGGAAAATATGATATCCATCAAGTGGCTGCCGCCACGATTGATACACATTAGTGCCCCCGTTTTATCGCATTTACCATGGATTTCCGTTGATAACTGTTCGTATTCCTTCCGAATATTCTCCGTAAGGTCTGCGATTGTCTGAGGTTTGTTGGCATAAACTCGCGACTTCAAGTAGCCTCAAAGAAAAGAAGTCTGGCATGGTTAAATCGGGCGATCTTGCTGGTCATGCCAAATTGCCAAAACGGGAGATTACGCGACCAGGAAACGCGCTTCCTTCACAATATCCATTGTGGCTCGTGCTCTGTGTATGGTTGCGCACCGTCTTGTTGAAACCACATCAATATATTCCCAGCTTAAAGATTTGCGTTTCAAAGTGGCGTAACAGAAAAGGTCTTTTGATAGTTTGGTATGCGTCTCATTCTTTCTGTGCACGTTCTTGGTCTTGATTTTTGAGTGTGCCCTGCTATGTCTTTGTATCAATGCTGTGATAGCATAAAAAGGCTGGGGCTATACGTTTTAACTTTAAATCAACGCTATGTCAGCCAGTGAAATGACACAGCCATGATTATAAGATAGATTTATCTGATCATCGATCTTGAGATACCCAAAATTGACCCTGTTTCCTATTTCATGGAAACTGTTGATTGTCCTTCACAAATTTGTAAGATTTATCGCATACGAAACTACATTTAGTTATTAATATTTTAGCCAAAAGTTGCAAAAAGGGTACAATTTGCAGAACTAAACCAAGCGTCAACATCAAAACCGAGCGAAAACCCCGAACCTGAAAAGGATAAATATCGCGAAATGCTCGATCAAACAATTGAGGAGCACTTAAACGACAACGAAGAAAGTCATCGTGTGCGATATATAATGGCAACTTCGACATTAATCGCACTAAAAATAGAGAAATTACAATTGGAGACTCAAGTCAAGTATCTGATGTCTTTAAATACCGATATTACAAAACAGAACGTTTTAATTCGACATCAACTGATCTCAAAAAATGATATGATTGAAACGTTGAAAAAATCGTAAGTATTTTTGCGGGTATTATTCCTAAACTAAATTGAATAAACAAATTTCAGATCATCGTCCAATATTGGGGCTTTAAAAATGGTCGGCAATCATCAAAATGTTCTTGTGGACGGCGTAAATAATTTGGAGACCAATCGTGTTGCAATTGCTAATGAGTTTGTCCAGATGAAAGAAAAATGTATCGATACTGTAGCCGAGTATCGAGAAAAATTGGCAAAATTTGAAAATGAAGGTAACTAAAGAAAAACGTTATTTAAAATAATCTAAACTTAATTTGTGCACAGAGAGCCAAAAGGATGACTTAATTGTTGAGTTAAGAAATCAACTTAAAGATAAAGAGAATTTAACTGAAGAACTAAATGCAAAGGATCGAGTTATTTCGGATATAAATAAAAAGCTAAGCGTACTGTCGGTAATTATTCAAGGAAATGACAAAATTCTTAGGGCCGTTATTACGACCTTCATGGTGCGCTTACACTCACCCTTGAGGCTCGCCTCTACCCCCATCAGACCATTGCAAACCAGTTCTGACTGTTAGACTCTTGCGACTGCACGAGCTATTTCATTGATTGATTTTTTGGTGAGGTTAGAGGCTTGTCGCAAACGTTGAGTGTAAATGCACCATCAGTTAAAATTTGACCAGAACTTTGACTGTAAGTTTCGTATGAACATCAGTCAGTTAAAGTTCCAGTTAGAACGTTACTGACGATCGCAGGAACGGGCCTAAGTTATCATAATTGATTCCTATTTTTATAACAGGACGAAAGGAGGAGAGATGAAGAGTCCACACGCGAAAAATTGGATAAGGTACGACAAAATTATGCTGTAGACAAAGCGGAATGGACTAACCAGATGAAAACGTTAACAGAGAATTTACAAGTACGAAATTTTTTGTCATAAATTTATCGGTTAATTTTAATTATTACGCAATCTACTGACTTCCAGAAATCAGAAGAAAAAAATTTGCAATTAGAATCTAACTTAAACGCCATGACAGAATCACGCAATGCAGAAGAAAGTCAGCTCAAAGTTATGAAACAAAGGTTGATTAAAGCCATGGGTTTTATTTCTAACCATAAAGACGATACTTCAGTATTAAAAAAAGAAAATTCCGAGGTAAATGTACTTAAAAAAATAAATAAAAAATGTTTTATTTTGTAATTGCGTGCTGTGCACGCAATGTTCTTTTTATTTAAACAGTTACAACAAAAGATAGAGTCTCTACAGAACGAATTGGAGCGTCAAAAGGACATAAACGACAGTTCCAATCTGAATACCACCTTTGAGATACCAGAAGATAAGAAGGATCCTTTTGTTGCATCCAGTGAACATAGCTATGATTCGGAATTGTCTTTTGACCAGTCGTATCGTCCACCTGTGTACAAAGACTTCAGTTATAATATTTCTCAGAACAAACTGTGTCAACCGTCGGTTTGTCTTACGTTTAGTTCAAATCATCCGGTGCGTAAATGTTTTTAGAATTTAATTTAATTATTACTAAATATTGCGTTGTACTATTACAGGATGTCTTCAAAAAACGTATTTTGACCCCTGAAACAGTCGATAGTACGTCAACTACAACCGAAGTAAGTTGGATTTTGTTTTTGTAGTAATGCATGCGATTTAGTTTCCGTCCTGCTGATTGAATAGCAGGTTTTTCTGTATAGCTTCAAATTCGTTAGGCTATTTTTTTTTAAGGATACTGAACTGGACACTTAGGTGTTTAGCCTTTAATACACTGTAGTGTACAATTCAGTCAGCTTAGGGATGGGAACATGGAAGCGCTCAAACAGATGGAGGACGCCTGGGTGAATCTCTCGGGATACCGACAAGCAAGAATCTGCTGGCCGAAACTCGATAGAAGGAGCTCTAGCTTTCTTCTTTCTCTGAGCAGGAACATTTGCAGACAACTTATAGGGGTTCTAACGGGACACTGTCCCTTTGGGACACATGGGGAAAGACTAGGAATACCAATGGCTGACTTGTGTCGCTGTGGTGATGAGAATGTTGAACCAATGTCGCATTTGGTGTGTGAATGCGAGTGTCTGGCACGCACCAGGTATCGGTACTTGGGGAAATTCTCCTTGACCAACCTATCAGAACTTGCAATGATTCCTTTATGGAAAACTACTCGCTTCATATGGAAGAGCAATATTTGGAACCAGTAGCCTAGAGCGCGGTTTTTATACGAGGGGACCACAATGGATCCGCAGTGATCTCTCGTGATGGACTGGCAATGTGCTTCAGTTCACCCTTCTCAACCTAACCTAACCTAGGGATGGGAGGTCAGAAATCGGGCCGGGTATGGCAGTGTACTAGTTGGTGTTAATAATTTTGAGTGCTGTTTGGCTATGATGTGATCTACCAGAACAGCAATGTTACCTATAGCAAATCAACTAATGTCTGGTATCTCTGATGGTGTTAGTGAATCTGATAAGAATGTAAACAGAACTCATCTGCTCAGTGTTAAATCCTTTAGTAGTGATCCTATTAAACATTCCGCACTGTTCACTATTTATATTAATAATTTCAAAGCAAATAGGAACTGAACAAATTCTTTTAAATGATTTATGCGTGGAGTGGGAATTCAACCCACGACATCGCGTTTACAAGCCTAGTACGCTACCACTGGACTACATCCGGATTCATTAAATTTTTGTCTCGAAAAGAGAGGATCGTCATCTTTGGAGGTCGAGTAGAAGGCCCAATCTTCTAACCTATGAGATACAGCGACGAGCAGTCTTATCAATGAATCGTACGTCGAAGTCCTGTCAGAGACTGGAGTGCCGAGATCGACTGGAAGAAGTAAAGGTATTCGACTGTGAAAAGGTTAAATATGTTGAGGTTGTAGGGCTGCTAGTTGTGCGCAAAGAAAGCCAGTACATGCAGGCCTCCTACAACGCGGTAGATACGTTCCTAGAAAATGCCGCGTTGTAGGAAATCGCGTTGTAAGAGATATGAAAATATAAGAACCGGAGTTCGGTTCTAAAAGATGAATTTCCTTTTTTTGTTTATTCAATTTTTAATAAAAATAAGCGTTGTGAAATTTCTTTTAAAAATATTGACTCTCCGTTAAAGGATCATTCTCAACTACTTCGCTATATCTTTCAATACCTTTTAGGGTAAATTTTTTTTGTGCCAAATAACCCGTCATGGATTATTTTCGCAAGCTTTGATGGATATTCATTCGCTGCTGCAGCATCCTTGTAACAACCATTGCTGTCAAGGAATTGATGACTGGTTTCATCAGTTGAACACTGACCCATTTAAACATTTTAAGTGCCTAAAGGTAACCGTTTTGCTGTCATATTCCACACTGCAACTGCAAACGCTTGTCCCATTCTTTCCATTGTCTTAGGTCTTGAATGTGCAGTAATTTTAAAGTTTGTATTGACGATTCATTAAGATTAAAATGTCTAGCAACATCAGCTATCCTTGATAGGTTAGCTGAACAGGCACGTGTGTGGGGTGTTTAGCAACAAGTGGGCAACACTTTGCTAAACATTTCACACATCACAACCGAGTACTTGATTTTATTTTGCTGGCAGGTTTTCAAGAGTCACAAAAAAGCGTTGAAGGAAACTTGCAAATTATCTGAACCGCGTTGTAGTTAAACCGCGCTATAGAAGAATCGCGTTGTAGTGAAACCGCGCTATAGAAGTACCGCGTTGTAAGAAATTTTACGCATTGCCTGAACCGCGTTGTAGCGAAACCGCGTTGGAAAAGTACCGCGTTATAGGAGGCTTATCTGTACATGGACCGATATTTCGGTCTGTTGTGATCATATTGAACCGTGCCAATCTGAGGCTTTCTGTCAACGGTTTTTTTTTTGCACACGGCGCTTCTTAGCTAGTTATTCTAAGAACAAACTGAGTCGGATTAGCCATGGTATTGCTCTGTTAAATATTTTTTGTAAATGATGCGAAGGAGAGAAAACTAAAAACTGAAAAGCAAAAACTTTTGATACACAGTAGCGTACAGTTCAGTCAGTTTTAGGGATAAAAAGGTCAAGAATCGGGTCAATGCGTGACAATTTTGTATTATGGAAGAGCTCTTGTTCTGCTCTATATCGTCGGCGATTAATTTTTTATACTTGACTAGCCACGTACCGCGGCTACCCAACTAACACACTCGGTTACTTCTAGTAACAGTTTTCTATTATTTTGTGACATAAAATGTTTGTAAAGGTTATCAAGTTGTGTAAGTAAAAAATTTAGTTTTAGTTTAGTTACGAAATTTTATTAAAGTTATTTAAAGTTACCAACACTTCCAGTTTTATAAAACGGTGATAGAAACATTTTCATTACATGTCTATAAAACTGTGAGTAGTGATTACCTGTTGATATATAACAAAGTTGTATAGGGGTTTCCGTTACGAAGTAAGGGAACTGATAAGTTCTTGCATTTTATTTTGGTGTCGACAGAGACCACTATATAAATCTAGTAAGAACGAAAGCCTTTTTTACAATTTCAAAACAATTATAAAACTTTAGTGATTTAATGTTAACAATAACACTTCCATAAAACTATTTAGATCATTTTACTACTCCTACATAACGTTTATATAACTATTTTCTAAATGTCAGATTCGTTTATAAATGTATTCCCGCGTTTTTTCGATCGAGCTAATAAAATGTATTTGTCCAAGAAAAAGTGGAAGGAAATAAGGTATAGTAGTTCTTTTCACCAAAAAGTCTCACAAAATTTGTTTGAAATTACCTTACCTTACCAAATGTAGATTGTGTTTATGTTGTCGTTTGGTGCTGAACGTCACTTCAAGTCTTATAGTGTTACTGACGTGTTGCAATTAAGTAATGAGCGTTACTTTAAGTTTTACAATATGACTCGATAGTAATCTGTGGTCCCAAAGGAACACCAAATTACCAAACATCTTTCAGAGGACTACTTTTAGTTATAAAAGACTATTTTAGTTTATATTCGTTATATAGAATCTCTCATGTAGTTATAAAGAGCTAAAAGCTGTATTATATAACTTGTGGTGTTTTGGCTTTCGTCATCATGAATCAGCAATATTTTTTTTTATATACAAATACATATGTACATTAATAACCCTATAAACCAAATATCGATGAAGAGGCGATGAAGAGGCAGCGAACAGTTTCGAAACTTGTCGCTGAAAGAAGATTACCAGTTGGGAACACGTTCAACTATGTACTTGCTGTCTGTGAATACGTGTAATGTATTATAGTATGCGTGCACTCACTGAAGAGAATGCATGAAGGAAGTATGAAGTAGACCTGACCGTTCATCGATGATTGGTAGGCCTGACTTATAGGCGAATTATGCCTGTCGATACTGCACCGATGGACGGCGTCCGGTCATACTGAAATGTAATTCTAGTGATCGACGACTAGTGCAATCACAAGACAGCATTCAATCGACGAGATAAGCGAAACATGAATTTCACTGCACTAGTCGTATCGTCGGAGTTTATGGTTCCAGCATCATGTTCGCGAAGGAAACGCGGTCTTCGCATTTCAACATCTGAGCTTGCAATGGCATTTGCAGCCGGGTACGCACTTGATGATAATACGTGTTGAGTTTCGTGTAGGACGTTTAGTCTTTTTCTCTCGCTACAGGCGGAACAGGTCGGCATGTTTACTTTATTGAGAAGAATATGGGGAAATATTTGCTTTTCGGTTTTCTCCACGAACACAAGCGCGCGAGCTATCGTGGTAGTGGTTCGTACATAAGTACCCATGAACTTTTCGAGGTTTTGGCTTATAGGGAACACGATTTAAAATTAGAAATTCGACTGTAGAATATTTTTTTTTTTTTTTAATTTATTTCAGTTTCATGTATTACTAAAATGAGAACGTTCTCTTATGATCTAATTTTAAAAAAAAAATTTTGCTGTATGAAAAAGTTTTTTTTATTTAAATTTATTATTACAGATACAGCGAATTTTTGAAGCCCGCGCATTTTTTGAACCTACATTAGCTATATTTACCATGTAAAAGTAAGCGCAATAAAAATTTTGGTAATAAATACTAAATTTTTCGAGTCAAATTAATTCGTAATATGACTTAAATCGTAACCAAAACGAATTGGATTTTCCAACACAAATGAAGATAGAGAAAGCATTATAATTGAGTTTGAGTAGCATATGAGAGAGAAAGATATAGGCAAAATTAGAAGTAAAGAACACAGAAAGGACTTATAAGGTTATATAAAAACTTATATAAGAGTGTTCATAACATTTCGGTTATCATCTCATCATCAAACCTGAAGTTTTTTAACGCTACTATAAAATAGTCACGGTAACCCTTATACGATTCTCCATTTAAGCTCTTTAAGGGTTATTTAAAAGTGGCTGTACCGTTTTCGTTTCTAAATTATATAACCTAATGTTTTATAAACTAGCACCGGAACCATACGCTTACACTTATACAACGTAAATGGTTAGTTCGGATATTTATATTTTCTTTTCTAGGCTGAAGGAACTGCTTCAAAACTATCGATGTCAACGTCACATATTTGAAAGGTAAGTTGAAAAGTAAATTTTGTAGCATTATAGTACTAAATAGAACATGGACTTCGATTTGCCTACCTTGCAGCAGTCGTAGGCCATTTTCCTACCTTGCCGCAGTCGCAGGCAAAGTCGGTGTTGCGGGCACCACCATATAATCCTGTGTATTCTAAAAGACAGGAACTGCGCGGTCAAAGTCGAAGTCCGTACATTTTCTTCTCGAGGGTCCAGCTTACTTTTTTGCAAGAATGCATGTATACGGCGTCGATGTTATGAGGATGGAGAAACTCCGTTCTCGCTGCCTGCCTGAGCCTTAGAAATTCGTGGGGAGTACGAAAAAGCTCGGGTAGAGACTGGGAATTGGAGTATAATGGGCAATTTTTTTTTTTACGACCGTCGTTATAACTTAGGGGGTCACCTTTTAATGCGATTGCACAGCTATAACGACATAGGTTGAGGATAAAATGGAGTGGTAGGGGATTTAGGGCGGTGGAACAGGAGGGAAGCGTCTAAAGGGTCAGTGGACGTTGTTTTTGAACTGCTGAAGATCATACTCACTAGGGAAGAGATCGGCTCGCAATGCGTTCCACATTACTGATGTTCGGGGGATAAAGGACTGCATAAATTTCACTGTTCTCCACGAATGGGGCTGAACGGTACACTTGTGGGCGCGTGAAGCTTGGCGAGTGTTACAGGGGGCGAATAAGAGTGGGGGAATAAGTTCTTTTAGTTCCTTACTACATTTACCATGAAAATATCGGTAGTAAATACTGAGTACTCCGACATTACGGCGATGCTCAAGGGTGTTTATAGAAGCTGAAACGGCTTCGTCTCCAATTAGTCGGAACGCATGTTTCTGAACACGATTGAGCAAGGCTAAATTGGATTTAGGGGCCCCAGCCCTAGATATGCGAACTGTGCTCAATACGTGGTCTGATATATGCCTTGTAGATTGTAGCTAAATCGGACGCTGAAAAGTATTTCTTAAACTTCCGTAGAATTCCAAGGTGTTTAGAATAGGCTTGCGCATTGTAGTTCACCTTAGTGACCGCGAACGAACTAGTTCCTTAGTCTTCGCGAACTAGTTCGTTGTTGTAGTTCATCGTTCACCAAAAAAAAGGAACTAGTTCGTTTGAAGTTGGGATTGAATATGAGGACCTAAAAAAAAAAAAAGGTCGCTAGGCCGGAAGGAACTAGTTCGTTTGAAGTTGGGATTGAATGTGAGGACCTAAAAAAAAAAAAGGTCCCCAGCCCGGAAGGAACTACTTCCTTTCAAGTTCGGATTCAATGTAAGGTCCGTCCCCAGCCCTACCAGTTCCTTTCAAGTTCATATCACCTCCAAAAACCAACTACTTTCAAACAACTAGAACCGGAAGTCACTGCGAACTAGTTCGTTCATTTCACTTCTGGGAGCGATCTTCCGAACTAGTTCGTTCACGAACTACACAAGCCTAGTTTAGAAGCATCAATTGCTACATCAAAGATGTGCTGACTCCAGTTTAGGTGGTTCTTGATTTTTACACCTAGTAATTTGAAGTCATCAGAAGAAGAAATTTGTACGCCACCAAAGGATATACTTGAGACCGACGTCGGAACATCACGTTTAAGTGACAGTGTTTTGGAGGCATTGAACTCTACTCTATTTTTTCTTGCCCCAGTCCAAGATGAGATTGAGGTCTAAGTTCAACGAGCCTAATAACTCAGTGCGTTGCAAGGCCACCGAAGTCGGACGTGCCTCTGCAGCCAAGTCGAAATTAAAGACATTGTCCAATGTACTATCATCTGCAAAACTATGGATTGGATTGAGAGTTGACGACAGAAGGTCGTTAATAAACATGAGAAATAGGGTGGGAGATAGAACTGTGCCCTTGGGGTACACCGGAATCAATTGGAAAGGAGGATGAAGTTATTCCGTCTAAATACAACTCGTATATTGAACGTTTGCAGAGAAAACTCAATCCATTTAAGAACTAAAGCCGAATGCTTTAAGTTTTACTAGGAGACATTGGTGCCAAACTCAAACTCGCTTTAGCAATGTTGACCTTCACCAAATTTGTGAATACACGAGTTCCAGCGTTCCGTTAGGTAAACTAAAAGGTCACCTGTAGAACGGAACCCATATTGGCGATTGTGGATCAGATCTCTCTCCATCAGGTATTTGATTATTTCGCGATTGACAGCAGTTTCCATTACTTTAGCGAGCACGGATGTAATGTCTATTGGGCGGTAATTAGCGGGATCCGCTTTTTTTCCTTTCTTGGGAATTGGTTGAACATTCGCAACTTTTCGCATCTGAGGAAAGCACCCTGAAGAGTATGAAAGATGAAAGAGATTGCGAAGCAGTTTAGCCAGAGAGGAAAAACATTTCTTGAAGACTATCCGGTCCAGCAGATTTGTAGATACTGAGCCCTTGCAAGATCTTGGAAATAAATAACCCTGGTTCGAAAACGAATCGAAGTTGGCCATTGCGGCCTGACTGCTGAAGACTCGCCTTTCGGTGTGTCTTCCCCACACCAAACAAGGGCAGCCTCTTTTGTTTTTTGAACTTTACGCACGTCTTTCTTCCCCCGAACATCAGTAATGATAGCAAATATGTTTTCTGATAAAGGTTAGCGTCCACTGGAGGCGGACCACATCGGAAAGGTGCGGCAGGAGCTTGTTTTTCTACGTACTACGTTCCTTTCCTCGTTCAGAGGACACACTTCCATACCAATGAACGGCATGATAATTTTTTTGCGGTCCGACCGCCTAGTGAATGCTTACACAATGTCCACCGACACTTCAGACGCTTCTCTCCCATTTCACTACCCTAACTCATCTACCACACCATTTTATCCTCAACTATCATTTCCTTCTTCCAGACTACAATTCTGAAACCCCCAACCAATTGAAACGCATAACGTGAACTTAATCACATTTTATTTCAATCACTTTGGGTAAATATTACAAAATTAAACATAATTCATCACATTCTACGGTCCACGTTAAGCGAGGAACACGCAACATACCTACGACTTATCCCGGAAAAAGACCACCTCGTCCGCAATTATGCTCGTGCTTATTTTCGCCTTGCCTTCGACATCGGTTATTTCGCCATACGTAACCTTACCTTGGATCAGTGTCCGTTGTCCTTTCTTCAAGAACTCCATAACCGATTCTCTAAGCTGCGGCCTGAAGACCACTATACGATGCCAATCGGTTCTTTGAGCCCACTCACCGCTTTCATATCTGCCGGAGGGAAACGTTCAAGGGTGGAAATCGAGGCTCCTGTTGTGGAGTTTTGTATTTCGACTTACTTGTAATTATTGTGTGTGGCTAGGGAAAATGTGACGACGGGATGTTCTGCATTGCCGCGTTTTTGTGGATCAGCACCAACTCGTCCCAGCAATGTAATCGAATTTATGCCTGTAATTCAATTTTTTTTATTAAATTTCACTGCCAATTTGTTTTGTATTCACTTTACTTTTTTCCATTTTATTAGGCGGCTCATCGCTGTAACTCCGGCAGTTGATTTGTCCTGCTACTACTAACCGGGATCCTACCACGTTCGAGGTAATCTGTTTTGTAAATAATATTTTGAAAAAGAATTCATTACATTAAATTTTCCTTAAAAAATCACCTTAAAAATATTTCGCGCCAACATTTTCACATTCGTACTGTCGAATTTAGACTTCTTCTTCTTCCCGAGTTCGTCGAAAAGAATTTGTATTTAGAATTTAAGGTTATATTTGTGAAAGACGGTTATTTTGTTATTAATATTTTAATATTATTTTTATTTTTACGTTTCGAAAATAAATATAAATACGAACTGCGGTGATAATCCTAATTTCCAAGTTTAAATTGAATTTAGCTTCGAAAGTTTTAGTCGCTTACAACGGAACTGTTATACGAACGAATTAGCACAGTTCAAATTCGAATGAATGAAATTTTGGCGCGATATTCTAAGAATTGTCAAGTGGAAAAGTTTTCTTTTAGGTTTTTGTTATTTGGTGAAATTGTTTAGATTTATTAACTTAAAATAAGTGAAGAATGGAAATAAAGTTTTGTTCAACTGGTGGACCTCGTTTATGTTATGGGCGACGATAAATATAAAGCAATGCAGCCACTTCGTAGAAGACGGTGAGTTCTATTTTGTTTCAGCTATAAATAATTGTAATTTGTATCGGAAAATTTTTTACCTTTGTATCTTCATGGCACTATTAAAAGTAGTAATGTTTGCACATGCAATACATAAGGAGTTCATTATATTCGGTCGTAATTACAAACAAACGCCGCTAAAATTGGTAAAACTAATTTGTTGAAATATTATATTTTGTTTGGGAGAAGGGCTTGACCCTGGTACCTAAGGTTAAAAAAACCCAATACGATTTACTAAGAGGCAACAATACATCACGCAAAATATTCAATCCATAATGAAAATAGAACGTGTTAAATTCCAGTGCTAATATACAGGCCTATTCAGCACCAGAGTCACAAGTCACAAAGTAGGTGAAAAGTCACAATAAATACAAAATTGTGACTCTCCACCTACTTTGTGTCTTGTGATTCTGAATAGGCCTGATAGGCCTGATAATATTGTTATCATGTAGAAATAAGTCAAACAATAATCATGTCTGCTTGTCTTTACTCAAATACTCAGAAATTTTCTGGCTGGTAATTTTAAAACTAATTTTTTACACACTTCGTCGTCTTTAACTAAATAGACACTCATTCTATTTCTTCAAATTTGATACACAGTTACATTTTTAAAATAATGCTTATGGGATTGACAACCCTTAAAACAATCGTATCTCTCAAACAATTTGAGCTATTAAGTTGAATTATATTGTGTGGATAGACTGGGTGCTTCGCTGCACTTTGATTTCCGTGTGCACTTTTCAAAACACTTCCACAGAATCGAAATTCTCTTGTACTTAAATAATTGAGAATATTTTCAAATACTTTTTAATGTCAGCGCCAAGGAAGCTTCTTATACTTGCCGTACAAACTTATTTAAAATACTTCAATAACGCTACTTAGGGCAACGCAAAAGGGAGCACTTTACACTTGCTACTTAGGGGAGCGCTTACATATTTTTCCAATGGGACAAAGCGTTCGCAAAGCTCATTAGCATCGATTAATTTCCGCTGTAAGCTGCCTGAAGAACAGGAACGAAGCGCTTACCGCTACGGATATCTATCTATATACTTACTCGTAAAAGAGGATGTATTTTTGTATGTTTGTTCCCTATGAACTGCTAAACCGCTGAACCGATTTTGATAAGATTTCAGGGAACGTGTAAAGTAGTCTCGGGATGGTTCCTGTGAAGTTTGGTCAACAATTGTTTTTTTTTTATATTTTTAATTTTTTTGCGATTTGAGTACCCTGGTGCTCTAATTGTTTGTTTACTCTTTCCTATACCATTCATTCGATTACGATGAAACTTCGCTGATATATTCAGCACACGCCCGCGAAGGTTTCTGTGTTAACAAAATCATTTTACAATTGGTTGTACGAGAGGTATTTCAAAATTTGAGTGTATTTTATGTGATTTAGCGGCAGTTTTTTCGTTTTTGGTGTATTAGTTATACGTTCATATTACTTAATGATAAAGTTGAACGATGGATGTTGGATAGAGGATAGTGGATGGAGGATGTTGGATGATGGATGATGGATAGGAGATGGAGGATGGTGGATAGAGGATGGAGAATAAAGGAACGGGAGCAACGGAAATAACGGGAGAAATGGTAGCAACGGAAGAAATGGGTGTAACGGGAGCAACGAAGGGGAGAAATGAAAGTAACGAGAGAAATGGAATCAACTGGAGAAATGGAAGCAAAAGGGAGCAACGGAAGCAACGTGAAAAATAGAAGCAACCGGGAGTAACGATAGCAACAATAGTATTGCACCAAATAAACGTGAGGGTAGCGAGCCTAGCCGCGGTACGCGTAATGATAAAAAGCAACAGTGAAGTTATGGAAAAAAGCGCGTTATTTGTTAAATGGAAGCGCTTTGTTTCCTAATTTATACTCTAAGGTCGTTTCTCAATTTCTTACTTCGTCTACGTCTAGTTATAACAGTTTATGACGTCAGACGTAGCAAAGCGGTGGTTCTATCAGTCACTCTAAGCAAACGTAAAAAAATTCAAATTTTTCTATGGAATTTAATTAATTTTTGATTTTTGAAGTGTCAAATAAGCATCAGCTGATCCTGTTTCTAAACTATTATCAAGCAATGCTATGCTGTGACGTCAACTCTAATTTGAAGTTTTGTATGAAAATTTGTCAGTTTAAGTACCAATTGGAACGTAACTGAAGGTCGCAGGAATGCTTAGATTATTAACAATTCACAATTATAATTTTAGTAAGATCTATTTTTTTACTTTATTATTTTAATAATAAATTGTTCACTAAAAGAAACGTTTCGCTTGGGTTAAATTAAGCTAAAGACGAATTTTCCGAATGTTCCCTTGAGCTTTCATTTAAAATTGTGAATTCTGCCAAGACGCTATTTTGTTCCATGGATAAATACCACAAGATCTAAATTCAGATTTAATTTTATTTAATTCAATTTAATGAATTAATTTAGTTTAATGGTGTGAGCTGAGACAGACATATTCCAAAACAACTTCCTGTAGAAAAGGTCACATTTTTCTGTCGTTTTATCATGTGGGTGATTTCGTCGCCATTCTTGAATTTTCCTAAAGAAAAGGCAAGTATCATTATTGTTTCTGGGCATTGGTCTCAACTCCTCAACGACTCGGATTACCAAGGATGAGGATGAATTTCTTCGCCGATTTGTAACTGTTGATTAAACATGGATTGACAACTACACTCCAGAAACCAAACCAATGAATGGAAGCCGATTCAAGCGCGCCGAAGAAGACAAAACCCGTTACATCAGCTGGAGAAGTTATGGCGACAGTTTTTTGGGATTCCAATTGAATAATATTCACCGACTTTTCTCAAGGAGAAAGGAAAAACAATAACGGGAGCATATTATAATGAGTCATTGGTTAGATTGGATGCTGAAATCAAGGAAAAACCACCTCATTTGGCGAAGAAAAAAGTGTTGTTTCAACACAACAACACTACGGCTCACACGTCCGCTGTTGCAACGGCAAAACTGTTTGAATTACTGTACGAATTGCTCCCTTACCCACCGTATTCTCCAGATTTGGCACTCTGCGACTTTTTATTATTTCCAGACTTGAGAAAATGGCTTGCTGGTAAGAGATTTATCACGAATACTGACATAAGTGAAACGAACGCCTATTTTAAAGGGTTGGACAAATCATTTGGAAGGGATCGAAAAATTGGAAAACACTGGACTAAGTGTATCAAGTTAAAAGAAGACTACATTCAAAAATAAAATAAAATGTTTTCCCGAAAAAACTATGTCTTCTCGATTTTTGCACGTCATTATCAAACCGCACTCGTATACGCTGAACCATCCCTGCTTCGAATTCTTCTATTCTAAATAATGTAATACCCAAATTACATGTTGGGCCAACGTAGGATTAGCGCGAAGTCGGACAACTGCAGACCACATTAATCGATGAAATCTGACTCAGTACGATTTTTTTTTAAATTATTGTACCTACGATTTGTTTGTTTTGGAAATAAGGCAGCACTGGCTACAGCACACGTTCTCGGGACGACTATTCAAGGAGTGCAAAGATTCTGACGACGGAAATGTGGTCAATTTTCTGAGCAATGTTTCCATTCTGTATTTATTATAAAGAAGCCGAAGATCGGAACAACTTGCAATATTTATTATCACTTAAACTCATTTTGCATAAAGGCGCAACAAGAAATCACGTAGAGAGGCATTTTCCTATTTCTGATCTACCGAAAACAATCGAAATTTTAATTAAGAATTAAAACAAATTCAATTTAAATATAACAACTTTTATCAGTTTATTTGTATAATAGCTCAACATAAGATCAACCTGTGTTTTTTGTTTTTTTTTTTCACATCAAATGTACATGAGTATGTTTGCGCCTGATTGTACGTAATTGAAATTCTCTGGGATGTTTTTTTTTGTAAAATCCGAAACTATAAAGAATAAAACAAAATAGTTTAATATAAATACTGAAATTGGTTCAACATGATGGCACGGAATAAAAACAAAAATTAAATTTTCTTTGAATAAGACTGGAAGTGGGGAAATAATTTAAATCAAATATATGTTTGCTCTAAAATAGAGAATGGAACTTGTTGAAAATAAAGTAAATTTGTTCATGTTGAAATTTCTGGTTGTTTTGTTTTTATAAACTTACTAAAAAGTTTCTTGTTTTTCTGTCGGCCGCCATATATAGCATTTATAGGACTAGACTTCAATTTTTTTATAATTAAATAGTTTATAAATTTAAACAAAATATTTTTTATTCAATAAAATACTAAATTCTTATATTTTCTTTATATTTTTTTTTTTCATCGTCTATTCTTTTCTCTTTCTCTCTTACATCATCTTAAACATTTAATATATTTACATCAAAATTTAACTAGTATCATATTTACAGTATTGTTTTCTTATTAATTTTTTTTTTTTTTCAATGCTTTTTGTTTTTTTATTTCAAATATTTTCCTTGAATGAATTCACATTTTTGTGTGTTTGAAGTGTTTTACTTTGATCGATGAACATAACAAAAAAAAAACTGTAGACAATAAGTTTTTGAATGTGAGGTGCAATTTTAAACTGCCGTTGAAATCCCGTTCTATAGTAATAAACAAAGCTTTGGAAAAAAGTACATAGTAATGAGTATTCTAGTTATGTACACATAATAAATTATTATATAGTTTTTTTTTTATTCGTTTTTAAATAAAATTGTACAAAAATTCATTTAAAATAATTAGAAATAAATACCACAGTTGTGTAAAGGACGTAACCACTACACGGTTTTATAATTCAACCGTACCTTCGTGGTTAATAATACGAAAAATAATTGGGATTTGAGGTGAGACTTTCTCCTTCCTCCGTACAGTTCAAATTGCTACACTTGAATCAGAATTTTTTTTTAATTAAAAAAAAAAAAAAATTATATATTTTTAACGCCTAAAGTATTTAATCTGTTTTTATTTCTTGTGTATTCTTGTTTTTTTTTTTTTTTTTATTATTTTTTTAAGAAGACGAATCTCTGCTTCAAATATTGGAGCGGAAATTTCACAACCTGAGCAATTAGAATAAAGTACCTAATATTTCACATTGTACTAACTACCAACCATAATATGTGCTGGTGCTTCCAGTTCATTTTCATGGACGTAACGTGACGCATTCAACGATGGCGATACAGATTTGAATAGATCCTCGGACGACATCTTACAGCTCGGAAGAAGTTCGGTAAATTCAGGCCTAATACCGAGATCCATGTCAAGGAAATCATATTCCCAGGTTGGTGTCGTCGTGGGCAATATTACTTGTGCGTTATTCGTAAAGGATTGCGTTGAAAATGTACCGCTTACATTTGTTGTTGTTGTCAGCGATGACGACGATATCGAGGTAGCGGGTAGCGTCGAAAAGAGATCGTTATTATTTAATGGATCTAGGGCCGATTGCGACGAAAGACTCAGCACCGAACTCCAATTAATGGAACGATTACCGTCGTCATCGCCGCCATAGCCCGAATCGCTATCCGTATGTGTTTGCGTAGGAAATGGCGTCGCTCGACCGGATTGTGAGTCCCGAAACGGATGATGATCGTACGGATGTAGCGAATCGTTACTGCACAACGAATTATTATACGTTAAGGTTGGTAGTCTGGCATTGATTTGATTAAATGTTGGTGTAAAATCTCGATTGTTGTCACTATTACTGTGGTTATTATTACTACTACTACTATATTGGCTTTGTTGGTGCTGCTGCTGTTGATGGTGTTGCTGATGCTGTTGATGCTGCTGGAATCCTTGATTCATACTTTCGTTCGATTCCATCGAAAGTCTTGCGTTTATTTGCTGTTGTGTCGGTACGTAATTTTGACTAATAACCGATGGATCTTTACCTTCCGATTCCATTTCTTTATCGATTTGTTTCAGCGTATTGCATATTAGTACGGAACGATAGAGCGATTGTTCGGACACTTGACGGAATCGTGACAACTTGAACATCGATAAATTTCTAATTTTAAGCCTAATTTCCTTGTAACAGGATTTACTATTGCACCATGTTCCTCGACCATCACAGCATCCTTTGGAATGTCTCGAATCCATTCCGTTATTAAAACTAGAACTGCCTAATTCCAGGTACGATTTGCCATTTTCCGCACATCGTATTGTTTGTTGCGAATACGTATTTGTTTCGTGCGATACATAATAATTGCCATTATGATGATGATGATGGTGGTGATTGTTATTCCAACTAAAATTGGAAATACGCATGGGATGTTGTTGCTGCTGCTGCTGCTGTTGCTGTTGTTGTTGTTGTTGCTGCTGCTGTTGTTGTTGTTGATTTGCTGTTCGCGAACAATTCTGTTGCGGAAACGGTTCAGAATAAAAATTTGGCTTTGAATAACCACCCTGATGCATGTAGTTTCGTTGCGGCGGCGTACATGGCGGATACCTTAGAGGGCAATATGTCGGAATGATACTTTCATCTTCTTCGAATTCATCTTCGAAATCGTCGTCATCGTCGTCAAACTCATCGCTACTGAGTAGTGCTGTCGCTAATGTTGAACGTGTCGTTGAAACGCCACCCCACGTATCACCAGGTACTGTAACTGCTTGTAATTTCGATATACTATCAACGATCGGTTCGGTACTCCAAGGTTCGCATGGAACTGCTGCGACCACTTCTAATTTAGCAATACTATCTTCGGAGGATGTCGAATGATTTGTATTTGAATTCGAATTATTTGTTGTTGATGTCTCGGATGACCATCGGCTGGCTTTGTGTGGCGAACAGTTCATGTAAACGTCATTGTCTTCAGTGGCGGGACCCAATTCGTATTTACGTTTTGTTGCAGTCGCATGAAGACCCATTGCGGATATGACCTAAAAATGAAGAAAATAATAAATTTAGTATGCTTTTATTTTAAATAGTATTAATTTTTTTTATAACAGCTGCTACTTAATTCTGTAGGGGTGTTTGCACAAACAATTTTAAGGCAAAATATAGCGCGCGAAATAAAAAAACTTTCCTCAAAATATCATCAAGAAAGATCCTAAACTGATCTTAATGTAAAAACACTGAACAACGATTCAGCTGTATGGCGCCAAATTGGAGATGGATTCAGCGTTACGGCCAAGACAGAATAATTTGTGCAGATTTAAAAGATTGGCAACTCTACTAGGGACAGAGCTGCTAGTGTGATAACCATCAATATTTGGTTTGCGCCTAATTGAGTAGAAAAAACTGACTTATTTTCTGGCACCAGTTTCAAGGAAGAAGTGGTCTTGACTAGTCGTTTGTGGTGTAAACCTGGAGCCGTATGCTGTAACGAACGTCCCGACGTTCGCATCGACGGGCGTCGACGAACGTCGCGTCATCCAGTGGCAATCCGTAGCTATGTCGTTCGCGCGTGGAATGTGCGTCGTTGAAATGTCCAAAACGACGACGCTTCGGCTTACATCATACCAAAATCCTGACAACGTCGCTCGTCTTTGGCAGCGAACGACGAGCGACAGAATACAGCATACGGCCCCTGGTTTTCAAACCATTCCAGGATAATGAAATTTGCGGGGATGGCGTTTTGCGACCCCGTGACAAGACCTCGCATCAGATAGCATGAATCTCGCAAAGTGAAAACAACAAGAAAATCTTACAATATTATTGTTGATTGAAAAAAATTTAACTGAAGTATTTTGGTAAGTGTAAAATACTGTACAAAATTTTATTAATTTTGCGTCTCCTAGGAAACTAAAACACACAAATAAATCTTTAAACATAAAATAAAAGTAATGAAATTGAGCTCATTTAATCCAGACCTAATACAACGTTGGTAAGTTTAAACTAAGCTGCATAGTTTTTAATTTATAATTAATTTAAGATATAGTTTTTAATTAATATTTATTTAAGATTAGGGTAAGGTACCCAGTTGCGAGCTTTGCGCCTATTCCGAGCCACCGTCTTTAATTCCACAAATAGCTAAGAATTCATAACAGTTTTTTCTTCACTAATAATTTTAGCTATTTCTATTGTCGCAACAGCAATGGCTAAAAATGGTAGTGAAGAAAAAAATGTTTTGAATTCTTAGCTATTTTTCGAATTAAAGACGGTGGCTCGGAATAGGCGCAGGGCTCGCAACTGGGTACCACCTTACCCTATGTTCAGATAATTTTACAAATTACACAACTTTCTTTAACACTTTCGTTATGCTGCGATATAGGGTCTACTTTTGATCAACTTTTCCATAATATCTATTATAGCTAGAAATTACTCATTAATTCATCACTTGGGATAGGGAACGATGTAATTCATCTAAACAATACGATGACCCAATAAAGTCCAGACGAAATAGACCGTAAAAAAATTCAAAACACAAAGAGTTGAAAGTCCGAAAGGTTTTGCAGGTTCAGTCAAACGAACAGCAACTTTTATCTCTCCTTTATTTTTAGATGAGATTAATCCTTTTAATATGATTAAAGAAAATATTGGGTTAAAATATGTAGGTAGAGTTTGTCCCGAATTTTTCGTTCGCATTGTTTTTTTTCAGTGCAGCTTTTAGTTAAAAGAAAATTCTCTATTCTTCTGATATCAAATCTAATGGGTTTTTCTCTACCTAGTTCCTTCTAACAGTTGTAAAATGCTGCTTACAATTTTACTACACTTGAATGCAAATCGAAATCTATAAAAAGAAGTATAAGCTCGGACAACAAAACAAATCCATTCATAATTAACCCGCACCTAAAAGTAATCCTGCAATTTCGGGACCGATTAAACTTCTTTTACAATAACTGTTGCACACTCATTAAGAGTTTGCGTAGCTTATACCCGATATACACAAGGACCTTCAATTTCTCGCACACTCCTCTTTCCTCTTCTTTCATTATTCTATGGAAAAAAAAATTCATGAAACTTTTTAAATAATTTTGATCCTGTTCCGATGAAAATATATCCTTAATTTTCGTACAATTTGGACAAGAAAAAACAAACAACGAATCCTTAAAGTAGGCCGAATAGTATTTTAAATTAATTCATAAAAGCCAAGTACGCAATATTAACAACAAAAAAGAGATGGAAATTTTTTCGAAATATGTAGACAGAAAAAAAAAATGGAAAGTTAAATGTTAACCTAAAAAAAAAACGAAAAGATATAAGTTTGAACGGAAAAAGGAAGTGCAGAGAAAAGGCAAGAAAATATCTAATTCGCTTGTTGATAACCTTAAATTCATACGTTGAAAATTTTTCCCGCCAGCACTCTCATCTCGTCTCTGCAGTATAAATTTTTCGATATATTATATATACACTACAGAAAATTCACCCGAGGAATGGTATCTGCTATGGATACAAAACTCCCAAACCCGAAAATGTTATATTATATCCTACCCGTATAGAAAATATCCTCTACATCGTCCTATACGTTTTCGTCGTCGGATGGGAAATATTTATATGTATGTATACCTATAGTAGGTAGAGAAAATCTACTCCCATACATATATATATAAATGTGTAAAAGCAAATGTATCATCTACCTACGTTTCAGCCCAGGGTTCATTCTCTCGACGTAATGCTATAGAATAGCAGCTGAACATACCCCATGCCATCGTCGGGTTTCGGGATCTATACTATACCGAGAGAAGGGTATACGGACGGTGGTATAGAAAAACGGGTCTTCCATGTATAATATCATACCATTGCTACAAAGCCCTCTATACCCGGAGAATTTGTAGAGCACGAAGCACAGTATAGCCAGCAACAGCAGGATAGGGAATATAATGGGAGGGTTGTTGTTAAAACGGGGAGATGATATTTTTCCCTTCCAACATCAGATCCCAATCCCTATTTGTTGGGTTTTTTGGATTTTCTCTACTGCTGTTTTTCCCTGTCCTACCGTACCCATCATCATCGCGTACCGAACCGAAAAACGACGACAACGACGACGTTGCGAAGTTTTCTTCTCGGTGTAAAAGATATTTTCTTCGGGAGGAACAGTGGCAATAGGACAATAGAGGACCTAGAGTAGAGTATGGTCCTCTTATATCGTCAATTCCTCTGCCATCAGGAAAATTTTCCCTTTTCTCGATTGGAGTTCTCGTCGGTGGTAGTCGGTCGGTCGGGAGGTATTCCGAAAAACAGTACCAGAGAATTTTTCGTATAATGTATAACCGTATCCACCCTCTCCTCTTTCACACTTTACCGCTCGTAGCTCGATTATTTTAATGCGCCCCACGCTCTATTTTTGTTTTTGTGAATGTACGTACCGAACGACGACGTTCCAATGTTTCTTTTTTTTTTGCTTCTTTTTTTTTTTTTGTTGTTGTTGGCTGTATTTCTCCTTGCCTTTGCCTTGCCTTCTGCCATGCTTATACCATTTGGCTACACCATGTATACTCTCTATGCTTTTGCCTTCTTTTCTATAATACCATTTTGCCTTAGCCTCGGTACGTTTTCTTCGTACACTCTGGGGTCGGTATATCTGAAAATATTTTTCGTTCCATATGACTCACGTGTCTATTTCACCGCCTTCATACTGATTGCTGGCTGAATCTTACTATATACAGATAAAATATATACCTAACATATTATTTCTGTTGTTGTTGTTTTTTTCTTTTCTTTCGTTTTTTTTTTTCGGTTCCTATGTGGTATCGAAATGAAACTACACAGGCCGAAGTCGCGCAACCGATGATCATTCTCTACCTGAAGTGAATAACACTTGGAAAGGTATTTAGATTCTTTGGGCTCGAAATTTTATAGTACCGTTAAGGAAATTTTTTCCGAAACAACCCGACTTCGTGAATGTTAGAAAAATCATAGACGAGATTGAGAGCGCGCGCGCTTCTTCGAGAAATGATGACATGATAGCATCATGTTGATTTTCGGAATGATTCCAAATGGCTAAATACGCTTTTGCGCAACCTGCAAAATGAAAAGCTTTTTGTGTATTGTTTATTTATTTTTTTGGTTGCTTCTTTCATTTTTCTTATTTTCCTTTTGATTCGATCGAGTGTGGTGAAAGTTGGGTCAATTTTTGAACAAAGTTAAGAAAAAAAAAAGCTTCTTTACACCCTACACTTTGTACACCACTCTAATGACCATCTATCATTTAATCTTGGGTCGACTGGAGTACATTTCCTATAAAGCTATAAAAAGTTTTTCAAGCTTCCTGGCATTATAATCGGTCGCGTCGCAGTTGTGTGAATTCCACACATCGAGCAAGCAGTGGCATATTTTCGAATTGGAATAGACTACGTATGAAACCATGGCGCAAGCAATATTCCAACATCTAACCTACTCCTCGTCAACACATTTTATTTCTGGCTGCTAAAATTCCATTCTTCGTGTTTTTTTTTCTGTATTTTTATTAATATTATTTGTGTGTAGCCCGAGCAACTAGCATACAGGGCTGAGAAAAGCTAGCAAGCGCTAGCCAATCACTTAATAGCAATGAATTGGCCAAAAAGAGATAGAGCATTAATGAAGACGCATCGAAGCGAGATAGCTAAATGTTAACGTTGCCTAGAAATAACTTGAGAAAACCCAAGAAAATATCGCACGCAACCCTGAAGTCTCATTCGTTTGACGTGATTTCTTGCTTCAATAAAAACGTTGCTTGGTTGCCTGCCTGCTTGCTTGCTTGGTAGCTTAGCTAGCAAGCACCCAACTCTGAGGCTGAGTTCACCATTAACGTAATGCTGGTCGGATCAGTGTATGCGTTCCTATTCCGTATGAAAACGGATGACGTTCGTTGGTCATTGGGAATAATATAGCGTTGGTAGTTGACTTTTTCTTTCTCTTCTTCCACATAAAATCCGAATGTATACTACGACGAACGAGCGATATGAAACCCGTGTGCCCGTCCCGTTTGCTTGGTTGCTTGCTTGGGCTATTGCAATCTGGCTGATGACTTCGATGTTTGCCCATGAGTTTTATTTCTCTCTTCTCTTGAATTCTTTTGTTCATATATCAACGTAGATATAGAAATTTTCTGTTTGTTACCTGCACTGCTGCTGGTTTGCTTGGTGCTTGTCCTCGAAACGATTCGAGCGACAATTCCTTCGTACGGTCGTTTCGTTACCATCGGTTGATTCACTTGCTCGACCGACGACGGTGGGAACAGCAAGACCCAAGTATTCGATAACGACATGACTGTTACTAAAAATTGATCCCAACGAGAAGAAGAAAAAAAAACCCAATAAGAAAATAACGACTACAGTATACAACTGTGGGTTACTTTTGCTTACGTCAGTCCTCGTTATCTGTCAAATGAAAATGGAAACAGTCTCGGTATCATACAATAATGATAGCAAAATTATTATGACTTATCGAGATATAAATTTCATGATAAAGTTTCAGAGTTATGCTTGAGTTGTCAAACCAAAAAAAAGAAAAAAAGAAAAACAAGTAATAGTAGGTTGGATAACACAATTTACTTCGTTCTTTTCAAAGAACTGTTTCATCATTTGTGTGGCGGGAAAATTTAATTTCAAATTGTACCGTTCGTGCATTGTCTCTCCTAACCTATGGCAGAGCACTCGTTTTGTTTACGTTAAGGACCTGAAACAATCTACTTATATTAAGACTTTTATACATGACATCAAAAAATTTTTAGTCACCAAGCATTAAAAAGAAAAGGAAAAAAAAAAAACTGTAAAAAACATGCGCCAACTTCATTCTTTTATTCTACATCACATCACTGTTCGTTGTTCTGCGCATAAAATAATATATATACGTAAGTATATTTCGTTGCCCGCACTCGGGGTTTATATTCCACAGTACAGTAGAAAGCCCCCGGGAATTTCATCAAAAACCCGATTCGAAACGATTCCCATACGACCAGTGCACAAACGAAACGACACGAATACAACTTCGTTGTATGGAATTCTCGACATCGTGTCGTCTGACCGAATTCCTCGTGTTTCGTTTTCCACCAACAGCGCAATTTAGAGAGAACAGACGCAAGCAAGCGAAAAGTAAGGGAACAAATACATTCAAGATACATTCATAAAGAAACTAATACAATTTCGACGTCGTCGGCGTCTCTGAAACATTTTCGTATCGTACCGACCGTTCGGTATAATGTATATCAAAATTATGTAGAAATGCACAACCGAGAGAGGTTGTATTATATTTTTTTTTTTTTTTTTTATACTTTCTGAAACGAAAAATAAAAACTGGAAAAAAAAAACAACAGAAAATACCCAAGATATAATATTATTAACTGAAAAATAAAGCTACATTATCGTTCGGGAAATCCAAGATGGAGGATGTCGCCAGCCACAAATTGGTCCATGGGTGGTTGTTTTGCATTTGAAATAACGATGAAACCAGTCAATAAAAGAGCTTTCGAAGGGTTCTCTCCCTGAAGTTCGTTCATTCATATGGACGACGGACGGGCGGATTGATATAATTGCCTAAGAATGTTACCCGAGACACGGAACTCCTCCGGGGTAGCATAGAATCTGCACCGCACATACTGTGTGTGCATATAAAACTTTCGAAAGCTAACTGTAAGCTCGGTTCTGATGATGATTCGTCATGATCAAGAATACCCTGCGTTTGTCCCCAATTGTTTTGAAGTAGTTCTCTACCGTACCCGACTGTACGACGCTTTTTTTTCTAGTCATAATAATAATAATAATTTTTCGTCTCCTATATATCTGTTTTCTCTACTTCTGAGAGATTTGATTTTTTTTTTCCCTTCTTCTTCTTCTACGTGCTAAGTTGGTTTTGGTTTGGTTTGGCGTCATCATCACCATACAACAACCTAGTCACAGTAGCAGCCAACATTGAAGTCTCGTTTCGGTAGAAAAAAAAAAGAAGAAACGAAATGTGTACGGTAACCTTAAAGGGAAGAAGAAGAGAACTTGAGATCTTGGCAAATGAAAATGGGGTTATCTATAGCTATATAGCTGCTTGACACATTATTAGAACACGTTCACATCGTACTGTGTGCGCTATGGAACGAACAACCCATCTAACCAACCAACCCAATCTACCACCCTCCAATTTTACTACCCACAAGGCTCCAGCGCCATATACTCCATATATATATAGAGGATAGCTTTATGTAGATACATATATATATATATAACGTACATATATAACGGTTTGGGTTGCTAGTTGCTATAGAGCATGGAATCAAGCGAATGAACAAGAGGGCCAGGGCACAAATACAAGAGCTTATGTGGAATATCGTTCCACTGAGAACTCCAGAGGAGGCCAAACCATCCAACCGACTATACCAGGGTATAAAACAGCATAATAGTAGAGAAAACCAGGCAGATATGGTATGAAGGGATATAACAAATCGGAAACCCGGAGGGTGGTTATAGAAGAGGGTGGACTTTGTGTGGATGTCGACTAACGTATAAAAGCTAAATAGAATAGAAACGAGTAAAACCGCTTGGGTTTTTGTATACCGAGAGGTCTAGAGAAGAGATATGGTGGGTAAAATAGTACCAAAACTCTCGACGAAAAATGGGAATGTATACCAGGAATGACTCAAAGTTACAATAATTAATTATTAAACTAGATGAAGATTTTATTTTAGTATTTTCGACATATTCTTTCACTTAGTCGTATTTTAACTAAATTCGTATTTTCGATTTTACTAAAACACAAACAAAACAGTTCGAACACGGATCTCATGATAAACTTGTTTTCTTATACAGCTCTTATTATAAAAAAAAAGAACTAAAGTTTTGATATCGAATCGAAGAGGGGTTGGTTAGTTTCTCTAGGAACCTGTAGTACCTATCTGATTTTTATTTTATTTCAAGTACATCGCAGGGGAGGTTTTATTATGTCAAAGGTGAATGGATTGGTTGCGGCTATTTTTTGAAGGATGTAAGTACTTTGTCACTTTCTTTGACCCAAATTTTGATTTTTATTTTTTATTTTGAGAAATTCATAGTTATAGCACTGATTGTTAACTTTTTGATAGTTTTTTAAGCAAAATGTTCTTTTGTTTTTTTTTCCTCAATTGAATTTTATATTAATAACGTAATTATTTTTGTTTTAATGAAGAACTAAAAAAAAATGGAAATTAAAAATATTTTTCTACTCCGAAGAAATTTCCATAATTTAGCAGCTTGCCCCTTTCTGTTCAGTTAAATTTTCAGATTATTGATTCTTTTGAATGTTTACTACATAAATTAGTTATTAAACAATATTTTTTATAAGGTATTTGGAAATCAATATAAATTCAGTGTCTACGGAATTTACGCAGCAAACAACTTCTGCTTTCTGGGCGCGACAGCTTAAATCGTACTTGAACTTTTTTTTATATTTCTCCGATCGAATTTTAAACCTTGGAGGTTGTTACTATCGTCCAATCCGCGAAGATGAATGATGGGATTTGAAAAAAGTGCAGAACTATGTCATGCATTTTTGGAGCCCGCCCACCCACATCTGAAGAACTTATTGTTGCTTGAGTAAAAAATTTGTCTAATACCAATTCTAATTAAATTCTGTATTCACAATTCATTTGCCAACATTTTGGCAAATTTGGTACATGGAAGACGGTTTGTACTGACCATTAGAGCTTTTGTGAAGAATCGAGGTTTTTATTGAGCTTCAATTCAAATGCATCAAATTGTTCGAAGATTTTCTTGTTTTTGCCTTAAGATTTGTACTTCAAATGATTATGGTTGCGAACGAGTTGTATTTTCGGAGGGAAGAATTGCTGTTAAGCAGACAGACTGTAAACAAATTTATCGATATTTTGACGTACATATTTCATATCTTATAGCAACACCTTCGAAAGAATAGTAAGTCGAAAAAGTCCTTGCGAAGACCCTTTAAACTTCGTTTCAAATTTTAACTTCTATCTTTTGTGAGTGAATGAATGAATGACATTGATGAACAGGCGCTTAACATTGCCCAAAAAACCTCACGAAAATTCAGATAATGTGACAACAGTGAGAAGGAAGATAATGAAATATATAGTTCGGTCTTTAAGGTCCCATGAGTCCGGTACAACGATTTTTTTTATCCCTGTTTGATTTTCTTTCTTGAGAGGATTTTAATCGATTGAAATCGTTTTTCGTTCGTGTAGTTTGTGCGTGGACAATACGTCTGCACCGTTCGCTGTCTATCAGCGAACTAATTTTGATTTTACAGAAAAAAATAGTGTTATAGGTTTTCAAATTATTTGAAACGCATAACTATTAAAAATTAATAATTTTTTATTGATTTATATTCTAGTATATACCAATTAATTATACTATCTATGATACTTTTTAATGAAATCCGGTCTTCTTATATAATTCTTGCCATGAAAATCGTGAAAAATTGCTTCAGTTTGACTTCATATATGTATTATTAACAAAAATGAAATTTTTTTAAAATTTGATCTATGGAGGACCTTCTTTAATATTTTTTCTAGCATTATATTAATGAAAATGACATGTTAATTATTCAAGAAATAGGTAATATGCTTTTAAAAAACTACAATTTACTTATTTCAAAAAATGTTCAAGGGTTATTGTTCTAATAGCATTTTTTCCTAATACAGTTTTGAATTGTTTCTCTATAGACGACCTGGTTTACATACCAGCTAATAAAATGGTGTAATTTTATTTTGTTTCGTTGTTGCCATTAACGTGAAATATTGGCAAGAAAACAGTCATAAATCATTAAAATCGCATTTAGCGTGCACATGGAGCCTTAATGAATATTCGACTATAATAGCTTGAAATGAAACTTCTTTGAGCGATGAACCCACTTTTTCAAATAATTGAGTGAAGCTTTAGGATACGCTGGATTGATATGTTTTCTCCGAAAATTGTCAAAATCCGGAAAAAAAATTAAAACAAAAAAATAGAAAATTCCGTGCTCGTCGAACATTGCAAGATCGTCTGATAAGGATGCTGCAGTTTCATTTAAAACTGAAGGCTTCACTAAATTTTTGTTAAAACGGTCAAAACGAGCTGTTACCCTTAATGTCAGAGAAATTAGTCAAAGAGGCCAATTCAGCACCAGAGTCACAAAGTAGGTGGAGAGTCACAATTTTGAATTAATTGTGGCTTGTGACTTTGGTGCTGAATAGACCTGATAGTATCGTCTTACGACACAACCCGCCTCCGATCGAAATATCCTATTCTAAAACCAATCTCAAATCGTAATTTAATTTCGTTTTTGATCTGTTGCCAACTTTATTCAATCGAAATTCAGACTACAAAAATAATTGCAATGAAATGTCTAAGCAAGGATCGAAATTCAAAAAGAGTGCAAAGTTGAAGTAAAGTTATAAAAACAAAAAAATAGAATTTATTGCTATTTCCTGATGTTGGCAGAAATACGCCCCCGTTGCTCTGATCTGCAAAATAATTGTTTATTTCATTACATGTTAAAAAAATTTGAACATTTTTACAAAAATAAACGAAAAAAAATTAAATACGCAGCTGAAAGAATCCGTAAAGCTCGACTATAATTTAGCAGTCAAGTTTCAAGCTCTTCTTCGAAAAAAAAATTTCAGTGTAAATAAGGATTCATAATACAAAAATACGATGTATAAAATTCCGACTTCGGAATCGAATCATAATACGAATATGTAACTGCAATGTATAGAGAGAAACAGAGAATATTATAATGCATTCATTGACAGACAGCGTAGTTTAAGGGATTAAGGATTACCTATTCTTTCCGTGAGAAGGTAGGCTGAACAGTACAATTGTGTAAATGAATGGGGGGTTTTTTTTTTAAAATGTTAATATTTTTATTACTTTTCCGCGGTCAAGTAGAACTTAAATATTAGCCATTTTCAATCAATAGTGAAATCGATGTTTTGTTTCAAATACAGACAAGCGCAAGTATCAAGAACAAAAACATTGAACTGTATGTTCATGATAGTACTGGAAATAGGAAAAGGGATCTCGTTAAATTAAAATGTTCTTACTGTCCATATTTTTTTTAAAACATTACTCAAACTCCCTAGAAAGAAAGATGGTAAGCCTATCCGAGGCGAGGTGGCAGGCTTCATTAACCTCCAGAACCACGAAACAAATGTAAAGCACTCACAACGAAGAAAGAACTAAACTCTCATTAGCGCTACCAAGGACGCAATGCGCAACTTTAGTCGGTATAATTACCGGCCATTGTTGGATCGGGGTGCATGCGTATAGATTAGGGCTGATTACAAACGATATCTGCAGGAACTGTAAACATCCCGGGGGAAGGGAAACGCTGGAACACCTCCTGTGCAACTGTTCAGCTCTCGCTAGGAGACGGGTGAAAGCTCTGGGTGCACCGACCGTCACAAACTTTAAAGAAGTCTCTTAGCAGCATGCAGAGTCTGCTCAACTTTGCTATGGTTACAGGAACCTTTGAATTAAACGAGGAACTCTCAACACAGATCGAAACGCAAGCGCACCTACCATAGTTACATTGGGTCTCCTGTTTTTTTTATGTGGTATCACTATGGAACCTCGTGGGTGGGTCTATGTGAGGCTTTTGGCCGCCACGGCAACCTAAACCTAAACCTACTCAAACGCAACTTATTGGTACACGTTCAAAGTTTCAAGTTTTTGGAACCGCATCCCAACATCGAAATTAATAGATATATGCAAATGACTACAGATACGAAGATACAATATTTTGAAACCTTGGGGTTGTAATTATCGGGTATTTATGAATTTAGAATTCGAGCTTATAGGGTAAGGTACCCAGTTGCGAGCACTGTGCCTATTCCGAGCCACCGTCTTTAATTCCACAAATAGCTAAGAATTCATAACAGTTTTTTCTACACTAATAATTTTAGCTATTTCTATTATCACAACAGCAATGGCTAAAATTGGTAGTGAAGAAAAAACTGTTATGATTTCTTAGCTATTTATGGAATTAAAGACGGTGGCTCGGAATAGGCGCAGGGCTCGCAACTGGGTACCTTAGCCTATCTGTGCGCATTAAACAAACTTTTTTTTCTTGCGAATGTCCTGCTTTAGCTAGAGCCAGAGAGCGAGCGTTAGGCAGGCCCTTCTACGGAGACCTGACAGAGATCTCAGGGAAGAAAATTGGAGAGTTATTACTATTCCTGAACAGCATGGGGTGGTTATAGCGATGCAATCCAACAATTTTTCCTACTTTTGCTCTCTTAAGTCCCTGTCATAACAGCCCTTAACAGCCGCGTTTTACATGAGTTTGTGGCTTCAAAACGGAGCTAATTGAGCTCTGTTTAGGAGACAACAGGGCTGCCACGTTAACCAACTAAACAAACTATTTGTTTGGTGAATTTCAAAAATCAAACGCCTTTAATAAAAGACACTGTTTTATAGTTGTCCTCGAAACCGGTGCTACATTTTTTCCACCGTCAAAGAACATCTTTGTCGCTGTCGGCGAATTGTTTTTTCCCAAATGTCCCTTAGATTCATTCCCTTCGAAGCACTTCAATGTTTTTTTTGAAAACTCATTTCTACTCGATTCGTTTCTCAATTCATATCGTATCAACCGTAAACGTTTTCGAATTCCCAATCAAATGTGAAGTGCACGAAACGCCATCAATGTATCGATCAACAGAAAACGTATCACTGCGCCACGTAGGCTCAAATCGGCACAGGGTTTTCAAATGATAACAAAAATGCCTGATAAGACAAATTATTTTACTTTACTTTGTCTATTATTGACGGAAATATCATTCAGTTTGTACGATAAGTTCAGCGTTTATCGAAAACGATACACGAGGCAGGGAACGTGTTAATAGTAACTAGATTATGCTTTTCCTCTGATCGGATTATGCTTTTCATCTTCTGTGACAATTTTCTTTGAGAAAAAAAAGCATGCATGTTTTTACTGATTGCGATGCGATAATTCAAATTATAGTCTATCAATTTTTACTCTTTCAAAACATGATATTGAACATCAAGCTTGCTGCAAATCTTGGTTGCGGAATGTGCATTATGATCGATAAATAATTATCGCATTGATTTTGTCACTGGCTACGATAAAAGGCTGTCGAACGTACAGATTAAAATATTCACCTAAACACTTTTAAATTGATTTTTTCTTTTAAACATTCGTTCTACAATAGGACAGGAAAATTTTTTTAAATTTTGTTTTTCGTTTTTATCCAGCCTGAGTCGCGATCTCTATGATTTATCTTTAATCCTTCATCCGGTCTGAGTTTCCTCTGTAACATTGTTGATTTTTCCACGACGTGAAATCTTTAGGTGATATCAAGTATAAGTCCGATAACTAAAATATGTGCTTTAATAAAATCTTTATCGTGACGAGGAAGGGGGTAAATCGTTCGTAAGCATATGCTCATCAGCAGCAATCGAGCTTTTGTGTTTTTATGTAAGTGAAGTATTGATAAATATGGCAGTATTTTTTGAGAAAATCTAGTATTGATTTTATAGATCTGCGATCTACACTCATGTTGAACATAAGTTCTATAAAATGGTGATGGTGCCCATCTCAATATCAAGAATAGTTTATATACATATATGTCAACTATTTTCATTTAAAAAAAAGCCCACTGAACTCAGACTGACAGACAACTGTTTTAATCTCAAATTCAATACCGATTGAAATTAAAAAAAAAAAAATATTAATTTTGCAATCACACGACGGTAAAGTCTTTTCGAGATAAGCAATCTTCAATCAAAATTCGCCGCTTGCCAAATTGAACGAACATTTCAAGCATTGCCATCATTTCCTACAAATCAATTTAATACGTATAGTATTTTATTTAATAATATTGGGCGATTAAAAACAAAACCCGAAAATCATTCATTCTCCTCCCCCATTTTTGTTGTGTGGTTTAGTGTCTGCACAACGAAATATCGCAAACTTCAACAAAAATTATCAGCCTTCTTGTGCGACTCTTTGCTTCAAGAAAAAAATGTGATTCATCAGTTACTACAGCAAATATGTATGACGCAAAAAAAAAATTATTTTTTCTTGTGAAGTTGATTTTTGCTTTTAAGCTGGGCAAGAGAGGTTTTCGAGTCGAGAATGTTGTTGGTGGAGGCTGTGCACCAATTTTTGTTATATGATGGTGATATTATTTTATACTTTCTAATGTATTGTACCTTTTTTTAAGTTCGTTCCGAATTGTTTATTTTGTAATTTTTTTTCTAAAAGGAATACTATTTTCAAATGTGTATATAACTGGCGATTGCTCCTTTTTTGCGTAGTTTAAAGGATATTATAGTTTTTTTTTTCATGTAATACTACAACTCAATCTTTTACGCAATAAGTCCCATAATTTCAAATTGTAATCAACGATAATTTGCCAGACTGATAAGATATTTTGTGCTACAAAAAAAAAAAAAAAAAACAAATTGGTAAACTTGAAAAGTGTACAATCAAATTTACTTAGAAAACTTAATGTGTTGAAGGAAGTTGAATTGGGTTTCAAGTAAATTTGTGTTTTTTTTAAGACATTTTTGAAAGGGCAAAAAATTTTGAAATTCATAAGAAACCAAAACTTTTGTAAACTGAACGTTACCAAGCAGAATTTCGTATCTGGCGTGGAATTTAATCGATAAAATAATGCAATATTGGTATTATACTGAACCCAGAAGAATATTAAACTATCAGGCCTATTCAGGACCGCGTTACAAGTCACGTAGGTCGAGAGTCAAAATTTTGTATGAATTTTGAATTAATTGTGACCTACTTTGTGACTTTTGACTCTAATGCTGAATAGGCTTGTATATCTAATAATTCTTAAAATTATATCTGCGGAAACCTGCAAATAAACTTTTATTCACATTAGCCAAATATTTAATTCTATGCAGTCACCAAATATTTTCCTGAACCTTTTTCTCACCTGCACAATTTTTGAAGACTTTGCCGCAAACAGTTTTTTCGTAATCGAATTAAGAATTGGACACTAAACAAAGAAATTAGCACTCTAAAGTGTTAATGTTATCCGTTTCACAGAGTTACGTAGCGTACAGTGAATAACAATAATTAGCTCTTGATATTTAGAAGGATATTGGTAGAATTAGGCATTTCTTTTTCAGTCGAATGACTGATATCCTCTAAAACATGATTTTCATAAATAGTCCACTAGCCGCATCTCTGAATCCAATTCAATTCTTTGTAGATGGATAAGTCCTTTTATGACACAGCGGGCGGGCAATCGGACATTCCTTTCGAAGCATGTTGTGTCAAATTGCCAAAGAATACACTCTTTTTCTATTATAGGGTTTTTCAATAAGAGCGCTCCAACGATTATTTAGATAGAAAATTTGGATAATTTGCAAAAGCTGTTCAAGTGTGTATCGGTCCATGATGAAATGTATACTAATGAAGTTTATAAATGACAAGAGAATGAAAAAAAATATGGCGTCGTTCGCCGTCCCTATTGGAAAAGTAAAAGTAGTAAACGGATCGAAACAAGATCGACTCAATCCAAACCAACTTCTCGGCCTGGATCGAATCGAAACCGGTTATGTCGTTCATTTTAATGCCATTTCGTGTTTCGATTTTTCGATCCAGTGTTGTCGCTAACGCGATCCAAATTTCGATCTTTGGATTCTCGGAGCAGGACCGTGCGCACGGGGAGGGTTTGGGAAGTGAGGACCTCTTTTTTTTTCTTTTTTTAGGTCATCACATTCAGTATAGTGGGAACTTGATAAAACCCCCCCCCCCCCCCCCATCATACAATCCTGCGCACGGGCCTGAAACGGAGTAACTTATACCTCGCTTTACGGCCTAGACACGTTCCGGAAAAGTTGGCCGTATAACGAATCAACTATTTTAAGTAATAAATCAATTGAATGAATTTGGAGTATTGACCAAAACAGGCGAAACAGTGTCATAATTGAAAAAGGGCGTTATAGTGAAAGGACGTACAAAGAGCGGACGTTTAGCGAAGTATGAGTGTGTAACAAATTTAAGGAAGAGCTTTCAGATTGAAGAGCTTTCAGGTTCTATCAGTTACAACAACGCTATACTCGTATAACATTGGTTGCCTTATGAACTCACTACTTTAGTTCCTTCACGCATGCAATTCACTTATGACGTCTTAGTTTAGCAGTTCTTATTCTTCTGTACGTTTTTGGAACCGTTTACAATCTTATGTGTTTTCTTTAGAATGTAACGTGGGCCTATTTGAGTGTCACCGCTTCGATTCACTCGACCAATTAAACAGTGGTTAAATCGTAAATTTTGTCAGATTTTTTTTATCATCTTAGTTTTAAGTTTTAAAAGTGCTTTATTTATGCCAAAATATTAACTTCTTTCCATCTAAAATCCACCCCGTATGAAGTTTTTCACATGTAACACACTTTACATCGGTTCTTAAACGGTTTCATATCTGCTTATGGCATATTGTTCCGATATGACTCAATATTACGTAACAAATTTGACTTCTAGGCGCATATTTCCTTAATGCTTTCCAGATATTAAAAATACAACTCTTATTTATCGATGTCTATTGCATGTTCTACATCTGAGAGACCAGTCATTGTTTGGATTCCATATTTTTCAACGTAAGCGTTGCGACTTCTTTACTGCGCATGGCTTTTGCTTCTTAAGTAGAATTTTGGTACTTGCTGTGTCAAAATTTTCTTCAATTCCTTAATTCATATTCAACTCCTTCTGAGGCCTATTGATTGTATCACTGCGTTTCTGAGGATTGATTCTATTATAGTTTTTCAGACCTCTGGTGTAGGCTTGTGGAGTTCGCGAATGAACTAGTTCAGAAAAGCGTTCGCATAACTGAAATAAACGAACTAGTTCGCAGTCAGTCCCCGCTCCTAGTTCGTTTTTCATTGCCGTTTGGAACTCTGTGAGACAGTAGGCTTACTAGATCTAGTGAATTTTTTTTGCTCATCATGTTCTACTAGATCTACTTAACTTTTTTTTTAGCATCATCTTACACTAGATGTTCTGTCTTCGAACTACGCCTGCTTATCACTGAACTCCCTTGAAGTAATAAACTAAAAGAACGAACTGGTTCGCGAGGGATCGGAAATGATCGCTCATTATGGTGAACTGAAATGCGCAAACCTACTCTGGTGATGAATTTCTAACCCCATGACCTCAGTCTTAGTAAGCTTACATCGAGTTTTCTTTAAGCTATTGAGGCTTCTCTTCTTCTATTAAAATGCTAAATAGAAAGTTGTATGTTCAATGTTATTTCATATATGTAGGTCAAAGGATATGGTCAAAAATGATTCTTTAATTTAACCGGAGGGGTTTGGGGGAAAATATTAAATTTTGGAAGCCTCGTTTTGTTATAGCGTAACACGGCTCGGCGTTTGGACATGCATTTCAATTTGTACGGTATTTTTTTTTAAATCAATCAATCGTGGAGTGTGTCACTAAAAATTATAATGGATAAGACTATATTCACGGGATGAAAGAGGTGGTTTCCGGGACCACACAATCCTCGAACTTACTGAAATATTCTTCCATACTCGAACCATGTTATATTATTTATTGCTTTTCAGGCCATCATCCAAGATGTCGGAGACATAGTCGATTTTCTAAACGATTTCCATATCAACTGACAGTATTTGGTGAATTTTTATCTGTCTCCTCCTCGTCTCACTTTAATCGTTGAATTATTTATCTAGATTCAACATTATTGTATTCTAAGGGACTTTAACATTCAATCTTAATATTAAAAATTATGAAATACTAAGAATAAGAAATCGAAACTCGACTCGTACGATTATTCCGTACAAGATTAGCTATAAATTTATGTAAGCAATTCTCTCGAATGCATGTTATCAAAATTATGAGAAATACTTATTTTTAGTCGGTGCGCCTCCAATTGCTAGTACCTACTTGGTTATCAAAAAAAAAAAAAAAATATGCAACATTGTTTACTTTAAGTGTTCTCGTTATACTAAAGTTTGAAAAGCGTTAAATCTTTTGCCTGGGAATGCGGTAGTGGCTGACTTTTCGATATCAAAATCTTGGACTGTTTCTAAAATTTTACAGATTAGTCTATAAGCTTATTTTTATTCGAGCTTATTTTTATTTTCGAGCTTATTTTTATTCGACCCTCAAAAATAAATATGTATAACTAATCAAATAAATTTGGATTCGCCCAGATAATCTGGAAGGACTCGGATGTTAGTAAGTTTTGGGTGGGTTCTTATCAAATTGTCTAAAAACCACTCACTGGGTTTTGATCCTGCCATCTTTCTTATTTTCTGTTATTTTTCTTTTCGGGCTCTTTCGGAATTAGTTCTTTTTTCGGAGAAATTTCTAATACGGGAATACGTTGATATGGTTTTCTTCTTTCGTCCAAGTCCATATTAAATTTGCAAAATTCTGTTTTTTCAAAAAGAGCTCAGTCAATTTTAACTTGAATCTCCCTTAGGTTTGTTTCTGCAGTAAAATTTGACTTCACGCAAAATGTTACACCAAGTTTTCTCTACTCCTTCCGTAGTTCTAGGGTAAGGGAACTTTATATATTGGTTTTCCAGTCTTGTTTTAGGTTTGGGTTTTTTTTCCTTTCATCCAAATTTATTTTTCGCATTTTTTTCATTCATCACCTTATTTTTATTTTTTTATTTCAACTTGTTAGTGGTCTTATTCCTTAATATTCGTAGCTTTAGAAGAGTCTATATTTGTTAACCTGTGATTTAGATCGGTACATGTCTATATTGATGCAAAATATTAATATCATCTATGGCAGAAGGAAACATTATCCCAATCTCAGTGGAAGTACTAGTAGGTAGTCACCCTTTAATTTTCCTCAGTCAGAAGTGAAGTCACAAGTTGCATGTGGGAGCAGGATACTTAGTAAAAAGTAATCAGTTTCCTGTCACAAAGTCAGTACAATGTTGATAACGGAAAATGTTTGAAAATGGACAGGATTTAGTTTATATTTTCCTTTTGCTATATTGCACTATGTGAGGGATCCTTTCGTAGTTTTACCATGGTTTAATTACTTTAAATTTGCATTATTTGATTTTGATTCATCCAAGATCTCGACCTTAGATATTGTAGCAAATATTCAATCTGTTCATAAAACTTCGTAGATAGATATCTTGGTTTTTTTTAGTTGTATAGATAGTATTGCTTTACATCAAAACAAACAAATTGTACTAAGGGATTCTCGAAGTGTTCATCACTTAAATTTTATTGCAACATTATCCCAATTGTGAAGTAGTTAAAACTTCGTTCCAAAACCCCCTTCCGTTTATAAAAAAATTGTCCAATTAATAGTCGGTACGAAAGCAAAGGACAAATGAGTTCAGGAAAAGTGATTAACCAATTCGCAAAGTGAAACAGTAAAAATTGTATGTGGTTTCTTTTCGCCCTGTTCCCTTGATGTAACCTCAATTCAGGCCAATGAGACTTCTTTAAATAAATTAGTCGCCATTTAGTTGACGAGTGGTACAATCTTTTGATTACATATTCGAAAAAAATTTTTAAAAGTTTCCACCTCAAACCACAAAATGGAAATTATTTTTCAGGAATTGGTTCAAATTTTATCGTTATCCTTTAGTGGGAAACCCATTCACTTTTCAAATCGAATGATCTAAAATTGTTGGTATAATCCTGATTTCGAGACCTGTTGTTCCATTTATTTAAAGTCTGGACAGTTGGAAGGACGCAACTGTACAATAGCTCAAATCTTCGTATGGTACGAATCCCCCTTTTCCAATTCACATATCTTTTCTCCGGATTAGGCATTATGTAGGAGGGTTTGTAAGCTTAACAACATCACCCTATCGTTATAAACTCGACCCTCAATGTAAGTAAGAAATGAAGAAAAAAAATTCTGTATCATCGATGTAACACTTTTTTTTCTTTTTCCCAGCAGTAATAGTTTCGTCAATTAACATATGAAAAATTTTAATAGTAATGATAATAACCGCACACACCTAAAATATTTGTGGTTTTCCATCAATCTGCCAAAAACGCTTTCGCTCTCAATCCGAACTATACGATAAAAAGCGGAAGAAGACAACAAAAAAAAAGCTGCTGTTCTGCTGCGAAAGTGCATTCAGCGTGCATCGAAATGAATTGACTGTTGACTATCAATTTACAATAAGTGTCCTCAAGAGAACAGCACATAAAACCATCTCGGGAACCACGTGCTTCGTCGGTTTATTTCATTTCTGCAACTTTGGCGAGTTTGTAAAATTCTCTTTAACTCGTATGTATGTACACATCTCCCGAAAAGTCTGAAAGGGGGCCCTGTATTTGATTCTCCTAAAAATATTAGCGCAGCAAAGTAAACGCTTATTTATGTTGTTATGAATATTATTTACTTGAAAATGTGCTCTACTTATGTAGAACGGATATCGAGAGCGCGAAATTCTGATAAGCATATTCCTTGGGTTGTTCAAAAACCGGCACGCCAAGTATTTTTTCCCACTTCCCACATGCCTCCCGTTGGAAAAGGTTTCAAGTTTTTTTTTGTCCCTAATATACTGCTCTGTTGCTCCTGCTGCTTATTTTCTGTGCGGTCCCTTTTTTTTCCCTGATATCGAATCGAAGCGAAAAAAGGGTATTTATAAAAGTACGGAACCCTATTTTTTTTTTCATTGGTATTCGCGTCGTTCCCATGAGGAAAGGCAAGGCTGACCCTGTTCTCCGATACAACCCGAAACGCATGAGGGTTAAAGTAAATGGGAAATCTCTCTTTGCAGAAAATTTCATTGCATCAATAGCATAGTCTTGCCCTCCCTTAAAAACTATTAAATCCGAGGCGAACAAGTAACGAAGACGGCGAAGACGGAAAATGTTAGGGACAAGGAGATAAAAGTTCATCTATCTGAGCAACAACTTGGGATTCCCAGTGCGACGATGAGGTTCTACCTCCACAATCCACATAGTGCATAATTAAAATCCTCGACGTAACGTTGTGCTTAGTCGTTCGACGAGGGAAGACATTTCATATCTTTATGACGCACATACTAAAGTATACTATCCACAGCATTCCCTTCTGACAGAAATAACGAAGGTAGAAGTAGCGATAGAAGGGAAAAAAATCCAACCACAGCTGGACTTTCGACACGAATACATAGTAAATCGCTTTGACAGATAGCGCCGACCGCGTATCTATATATATTTAGCTATAAGGAGGGGATTTTGTCCAAAGAGAATTTTTAAATGCATGTGTTAGTTTCGGATACAATCATTTTTTTTTTCCTCGGAACTCAAAACCATTCAAACCAAATGTGGGATAACAGCAGCAGCAACAACAATTCCACGGCAAAGCGAATGCTTGTCTAACTAACTTAGCTCTTGGCCATATAACCTAATCGACGAACTCGAGGTCTCCCCGTTGTCGCCGCGCTGCTGCCGCCGCATATTGTGTACCCCATTCGTTCGGAATATACTCGACCCGAGTTCAAGAGAAAGAGAAATAAGTTTCGTCATTATATACGACGATGATGTGCTCTTTTCTTATTACATATACCTATTTTGTGTTATTTACTTGATGTGCCGGTTTAGTGGTAGTTGTATAGTGTTTTCTGCCTTTACCTCTGCTTCAGCGATACTTTTGTATGGCTCCTCAAGTAAATTTTCGCTTCAAAATATTCCCAATGATCAACTTTATAATGGACTTTGACAGCTAACTCCTGTTTACAGTGTTTATCCTTTTCATTCATATGTTTTGGTTTTTTGTTGTTGTATTAATCAAGGGCTATCAGTTAATTCCTTAGCATATACTGGACATTGTCGCTGATTTTTTGATTGAGATACAAATGTGCTGAATTTTGCAAATTCTCATATGTTATGCGACCGCTTTATTTAGGATTATGAATTTTAGTCTTACCATTTCGGTATTTTTCTTTATTATTGTACTGAAGTGAATGGCTTTTTTTTCCTGCTGCGCACCTTGTGATGTCATGATTAAATTCATAGGTGCATTGAATTGAAATTTTCGGAGCTTCATATTCTTGTATAATAACAAATTTGTATAACTTCAACATTTATTGTTTTAGTTTCAATTATGTTTTTTTTTTTATTTTCAGAGTACAGCTATAGCATGTGCAATCCTAAAACTGATCAGGTGATCATGTACTATTTCTTCGAGATATTTACCTGCGTTGTGGCTAAAAGAAGTGTATGCAATATAGTGAAGTGACAATGTGAGTTTTAACTAAGTTGCAGATCAGTTAATCAAAACTATCTAGCCACTAGATCATATGGGAATTTAAAAAAGAAATCATTTGAGCTGATCTGCAAGCTTTATCAATATTGACAAGAATATTGATTCGCTTCCGTTCTATACTGTAATATAATCATACACAATTAACTTCATTCAGCAAGGATCATTGATCCAAAATGTGCTGTACTTGATGTAGTTAATGAATGAAATGTGGGCACATTCAGGCTTATTCAGGACCCGAGTCACAAAGTAGGTCGAGAGATACAATTTTGTACGAATTTTAAATTAATTGTGACTTTCCACCTACTTTGTGACTCTGATCCTGAATAGGCCTGATTATTATTGTATCTAATCTGTGGCCCAAAGGCGGACTGTAGCTTACGCACAATCATATCCAACTAATCCTGAAGTTTATCTTCCTATCCATATCATTTTTTAAAATATTCCTCCCAAATAACCGAGAGAATAGTTAAAATGAATTCCACCACAATAACTGCAAGGCACCAGCTGAATTGGAGTTGGTTATAAAGTATTCATTAAAAATAGATGGCAGTCGCATCATCTAGGAGAAAATACTCCAAGTGAAAGCCGCAGAAGACAAGTGAGTCGGGCGATATACTAAGGAAAAGTCATATCAAGTTAGAGTTGTACTGATCAGTAAAAGCATATCAAGGCATATTAGCCTAACCAGCAATAAGGAACAGTATTTAATAGTATACAGAGGAAATTATATATTCAATTATATGTAAAGAATGGTGGACAAATAGTACGCATAAAATATATTTGTTATGAATCAATTTTAAAGAAAAAACGTCAAAGAGCCCAGCGTTCAAACATAAACTACTGAATATTTCTGGAGATCGTATTCACAGCATTAAACTTAACTAGCATTTTTAATGATCCTAAGACAATACAGATTCTACATCCCAATAATGCGTGTTAAAGAAAAGTTGACTATACCAGAAGCTATAGGGACAACAATAAAAATTTAAAGGAGTAGAAAAAAACAAACAGATTAATCGCATTTAGCCAGTTATGTTGCAATTTCATAATTAGCGTAATAAGGTCCTTTGATCTAATCAGTTATCAATGTATGTAGAACTAATTCTATATAAAAGGCAATGAACAGAAATTGCACCTGTATAGAGAGTGATATCAGCACGTTGCGAGTTATCTATGACGTTTAGAATTGATTCCGATTAGAAAAGTTATAGAAGTGCCTAGTGGATGTGTTTATAAGTTGCTACAGAGCTATAATAGAAATTATATAAGAAAGTACAGTGAATAAACAAAATAATTGTCAGTGCACATATTTACAATGGAAATTCTGTAAATGTCGATCCGGTTATCTGTTTTGACCTGTAACTGAAACATAATGGTACAGGTGCCTAAAAAGGGTCAATGAAAAAAAAGGTTTGTCTACCTCCTCGAGTTGCAATTTTTGAATATTACCGATAAAATAAAATCAATAGAGCGTAAAGAAAAATCAATGATTATTTCATAATAATAAAAGAAACTAAAATAATTCGAAGCATAATACATAAAGAAGTTATAAAGTTATGGTAAAAAATTCGAAAACAATTTTTAACCACTTGAAACAAAAGTCTTCAGTTGATAAAAATCAAAACAGTCATTAATTTTGACAACCGAAAATGTCGGGATCATAATACGAAAGCAAACTAAAACGGTAACACGGTTTTTATTTATTTAACTGAATACCGAACTAGAGAGGCTCAACAATAACAACAAAACCAAATGAGCAAAAATAATGAAAGAAAGAAGAAAAAAAAAACCAACCTAAATAGTCGCCGTACATAATCAATACATAAGCAAAAGACACAATACTATATGCATTTATGTGTTAGCGAAGTAAAAGGTAATGACATGTGTGAGCGCCTAGCACTTATTTTTACTCTTTTGACAGATTTGATAACAATGTGCTCATGGAAATGTCAAAAGTGCGCGCGATTTTAAAAAACTGAGAAATCATAATATTGTGCTGTCCATATACTAAACAAGAGTTTTTTTTTTCTATATTGAACTAGAGTTCTATGAAAATTTGTTTTTAATTTTACTTACTTTAGTTTCGGTCCACATTTTATTTATTGATCAAAGCAAGACTTTATCGAATGTAAACCAGCAAACTTCGTCATGTTTAAGAAAAACTGAATTACGATTTTTAAAAACCAGAAATTTTAAAGAGTTTTTATCGGGAAAACTGTTCACAGAATTTAACGTAGTTTTTTTTTTCTTTTTCAAAGTTTATCAATAATACACTGTACTAGTTTAGTTTATAATGATTTAAATGTTCACTTGATTTTATTAGATTTTAATTGATGATATGAGAAACAAGAGTCGTCTCGAAACATTCACTAACTTTACACTTAAGACTTGAAGAACTAACGTGTCGTGTACATGCCCAACCTTCTTCATCAAATGCACAGGCCGTACTGGTTTCCATTCCTTTTTGCTACACTTTGCCACTTTACCATTTTCAACATTTCGCTTTTGGCTTAGCTTCGGTTTCAAGCACGTACGTCCGTCCGTCATATACTCTATACCTGAGCCCGGCATACCCTTCGGATCCCTCACTGTACCGAGAAACTCGAATGTTTTACTCGATTTCGACGTCGATTTTGCTATAGCATTTCGTTCGTTCGGCACGCATACATAGCGGTTACGTTAATACCCAAGAACCAATACAACTATAGGAGTTGGGTACCCTTGGTTCGCTTTCGTACAAATCGTCGCCGTTCTGCTTGCTCCACTATTGCCGTGTCGTAAAACCGATGGTGCTGCTGTGCTGTTGCTATTTCCCATTGCCTGCCTGCCAGCTTGCTTTGCTCGGTGCGGTGCTTGAGTTGGCCTGGGTCTATGCTATGCTATGCCTTTAGCTGTATTACAGCTCTCTATGCCCGTTGTATCATCATCCTCATCGAACAGCCAAACCATATCTATCTCTATCCCGTTCGCTCTAATTGTATGACCGGCTTTTCGATGCCGTTCGTTCGGTCGTGGGCTGCTCTACGGGTATACGATTTCGAGTCGAACCCGATGCCGAGTGTATCCGCTGCCTTCATCATTTTTTTTTGTAGCTTTGTTTGATATTTTGTCGTTTCTTCGAACGTTTGGTTCGTTGCTGTGCTATTCGATGACGGGAAATGCGAAGGTTGATGGTCCAACCAGTTCTATGGACTGAAAATACATGTGCATGGTGTTGGTAATATTCAGAGAAGCGAAATCGAGGTAAATCGTCAGATAGTCGGACTTGAAAACGCTATGGAAAATTTTCTACCTCATACCATTCACTTGACGAAAAATGTTCGTTCTCGTATACAGAAAACGATGAGTTCCATGGACGGCGAGGAAGAGTGACACGACTGGCACCGTATTGCCCCGCGCTACGCCGCCGTACCCAATATAATATTATGTTCAGCAGCAGCAGCATTTTCAACCTGCTCTTGCTCCGGCGGTCTCTACGTACGATTGTGCCACGTTTGGATGGAGTTATTAACCAACACGAATGCCTGAAAATCGACTCTGAGGCAACTGTCAAGTATAAACTAGTGTAAACCTTTGTTGTACGTACTACGTCGAGTTTTCAGGGCAGTCTACGGTTTTAGGTAATTTTTGTGCCATGCTATGATGTTGCGTCGAGCTTAGCTTTTAGCTTAGCTGGCCTGAGAGTTCGATAAGATGAACCGAACCGAAGCAAAAAACAGAAACTTCGACTAAATAGAATATGCGCTCATGTGGTGCGATGTTTCGTTCAAGTTTTCGAAAAATAATGTTTTTCAAATGAACGAATTTTTCCAATATTTTCCGAGCGTCAAGTTTTGCCAGGTCGTTTGTGCCTTTATGGGCGATGCAGAAAAACTTTTGATCGTAATCGCCTTTGGTTTACGCTGTAGGGCCCAGTCAATGCAAGGTCAAATGGTAAAAGATGTGTGGAGAGTTTCTTTTCACATTGTCCAATTATACGGTCTACGACGGTGCAAAGTATTTTTATTCGACTGATTTTATTGTTGTTCAGTTTCACCCTACACGAGAATTATAATAGTATGTACAGCACCAGTCGAAGTTTTCATCGTTAATTAGAAGGACAGTTAAGCTTAAGTCTCGATTGTGGGTTCATATTCTACATATTTAATCATCCTGTTTTTAAGGAGTAGTAGATATTGTCGCAGGATTGCGATATTTTTTTTTACGATACTAAATTTCTAAAGTTGTATATTAGACTTGATAGCTGTTCTCTCATGGCAAATAGTTATAGGTTTATGCTGTAGATACTTGTATGAAAAATCATGTTTTCGCTCTCATAAATGTATCGTAAATGTACAAGATATAAGTTTCCAAAATAAAAAATTAGTAGGAATTTAAAGAACAAAGCATAAATCCTGCCGCTATCCCGTGAAATCAGAGCCTTAAAATTTTTAGAATATCCAATTCCAATTCAATCCATTTAGATTAATTTGAGTTAATGTTAAATCTGTATATAGTTTGATAAATAAATAAATAAATTATCTGCTCATTTATTTATTTATTATTCAAATTCATCAAATACTGATTACTTATAACAAAAGTACAAAATATGAAATAATAATCGATAGAAAATAAATAAAAATTGTACGCCATATACCATACTTACACTCCTCAATGCAAAAATATGATATTAATCATAATCAATGGCGCAACAGTCTAAATCAGGCGTAGGCCTTAAAGTAATGCTAGAGTTACTTCATTGCGAGACCAACGGAACATTAGGAGGTGCAGTGGTCAGCCACACGCTCGTACGTGATTATTACCCCGATTTTAACTCAGGTACTCATTTACAGCTGAGTGAACTGGTAGTCCGGCACCCAATCCCAGTTTCGAAAATTACTTGTCGCCAAGAAGATTCTAATCCGTCAATTTGACTAAAATTTTAATTAAAAATGCGTGAAAGAGCTGTGATGCCGTCCTAAGCTAAAAGGTAGTAAGTCACTTACCTACGATTTTGAGAAAAACACTTTATCTTTGGCTGGGCCACCGTTTAATATTAGAGTAATACTATAATATTTATCCATAGGTCATGTACATTTTATCATTCTTCAAATATTTAATGAATTTGTTGAAAAGGAAAGCTGTACTGTGTCCATCAACTGCAAATGGCCAAAAATTAGAGTTACTGCTTTTTAGCTTAGGACGGCAGTATGATTGTTTCATACTGGCCGTAATTTCTCCGATTGTGAGGAATATCCAGCCACACATAGTCTCTCAAGGATTGAAATGGAATATCGAAAGTAACAGTTTTCAGCAATGGCGGGGAGTTAATTCCACCAGCAAAGCAAAGATAACAAAGATCTAAGGATATCTATCCTCTAGTAACTCTCATCGCACCAATAACATGGAAAGATATTCGATAGAACGAAACCGCGGACAAATGGGCTCAGTTTGTTCTTGAAAAATTAGCCAAAAACAGCTATCAACTGTAGGCGCCGTGCTATGGTACAGTGGGATCACAACGGACCCATCTAGCGGTCTATGTGCTAGCTATCTCTGCCAATAGCTACCCACCTTACCTAACCTAACCTAACTCTCATCAGTAGGAACTTAAGACTCTCATGCTAGGAAGGTAGATGTAGTGAATCTTGCCAAGGAAGACCTTTTAGTGCGAATCGCAAGAATTTTCTCTGATCCGACTCAATTCTATTTTTATGAACCTCATAGTATGGAATATATATCGGCATATCGGGAAGCATATTCCAAAATAGAACCGAAAAAAGTACAGTACAACATTGTTGTAATATACGGATTATTGAAATCCTTGCACCATTTTCGCACAAAGCCCCAGACGGAGTTAGCCTTACCGACAATGTAGTCAAAATGGTTATTAAACGTAACTTTGGTATTCAAATATACACCTAAATCGTTCACTTCGGCGGTTCTATATAATGGATTTCCTTTTACACTACAATCATTCTCTGATACTCTTACTAATATTCAAACACATCCAATTTTGTGTACACCAGTCATAGAACCGTTGTAAGTCACTCTGGCCCGGTATTTCAATCTAACTTCTAGTTTCGTATTTAATACCAAAACGTTAAGTGACAGTTAACTTGTTAATCGTATTTCCAAAAATGTTTGATTTCAAGTTTGTAAATTGTAAGAAAGTGGGTATACTTAACAGTTTAAATGAGTAAGTATACTAAACAGTTAATCGATAATAAATAAATTCAATAAACAGAAACAATTGCAGTCAATTTAGAAAATACTTAATCTCAGTCAGTCAGTAAAGTATAAGCAAAAGTTAACTAATACCTGAAGTATGAGTTAACTTGAAACTCACTTTTACTAGCACTTTGTAGGTTATCTGATATTGAAATACCGAAAATTATTTCAACTATCAGTTAACCAAAGCAACTCGAGTTAACTTTATATTGAAATACCGGACCTCTGAAGAAGAGAACCATTTGCCGCATAAGTTGCATTTCGAAAAATCTTTGCGTTGCCAGCATACAGTAATTGATTCTTTTAATCACAGATGATTTGTCATTGCATTAACTTAAACTTTTTCGATATAATGGTAACAGCAACAGCTCTCATGATTTTCTCCAACGCTCTTATTAACATAGTCGAGCTTTCCCTCTGCATTCTACGCGAGTATAAATATATTATTATTAAACCCACTTTTAATCGTATGTCCATCCATCCTTTCTACACAATCCTCTAATTTCTTAATTCCTTCTCATCCTGCTCTCCGGTACCGCAGGTGCGTATCATCTCGTTTCAGTGTAACTTTAAGGATTTAATGTGGTTTAGTTCGTAGCAAGTTTCTTTTGGAAAGGAAGAATAAGTGCAATAGCTGAGAAAGCCGAAATATCAGCTAACATTAAAATCCTGTGTATACTGTCGACAGCCCAAACTGGGTATTGAAGAATTAAACGGATGAAGTGGCAAAACAATTTGTTAATGATCGTTTAATTTACATAAAAATACCCAACACTTACACATAAACAAAGTACACACAAATGTAAATTAAAAAAATGTAAATTAAAAAAATGTAAATTAAAAAATGTCAGTTGTAGAGATTTTCAAAAGGAATCAAGTTGTTACAAATAAACGTTTTCATGTTTTTAATACTACTATATTAAAAAATAAATAATAATCTAATATATAAAAAACTAATATGTTTTACTAAAATGTAATTTGCTTAAATAAATTGTAAAAATTTATTTAATAAAATCTTAAAAAGATTTAGTGAAGATAAAGATTTACAAATAGCTTTAGAGCTACAGAACATGGCTACCATTTCAAGAGGGTTCAAAAAAAATTATTGACACCAACTAGTACACTGCCGATCCGACCCGATTTCTGACCTCCAATCCCTAAGCTGACTGGACTGTACACTATACAGTGTATTAAAGGCTAACCACCTAAATCCAGTTCAGTATCCTTAAAAAAAAGAGATCAAGACCTGAAAAAGCTTGCAAAAGCTGTAGACGAAAACAAAGGTCATATAATAACACACTGATCATGAAGGATCATTGAGAAATTAGCAAGTTAGAGTAAAACAATTCGTAAATTAATACAAAATCAGAAAAACATTAAGGATAAATGCGAAATGCTGCGATTTCATATTCGAACCACTATTCTTCTAATACCTTAGAATAACTGAACACTCAGTAGAATCAACAATGTTCGAAGAATTCAAACTGTTCTGAAACGGCGAAACATAGGGAAATGTCTTGTCTCCAGCTTTGTTATATCCTTATACAATGCACAGCTAAACAACAAAGATAGAGCTTAGTTTTAAAACAATAACTTTGCTGTGCTTTACATTGGATAAAGACGCAAAAGAACATATCCAAAATATTAGGCATATCAGCAAACATGCTGCCTACCTAATTAATAAATAATAATAATAATATAAAGAAGGTGTATCTAATTAAATTCAGTCATGGTTTCTTCTATATCGTGGATATGTGAGTCATAACACCACCCCTGCCATCCGGTCATTATCCTGTCCACTAACCATCTTTTGGTTTACGTTCGAAATTCGTCACCTTCGGTCCATATACGATATCTTTGTTCGCTACTGCTCGGATAAAACCAAATTTTTTTTAGACAGATCGAAAACTCTTTCTATTCTCAATCAAAAATTGTTGACTGTTATGGATCCTTAAAAAACAGAAGCAAACTTATTGCTCTAATAACCTTAGAACGCTTTAGTCTAAGAGTAGGCGTTACATTTCTATCAGATGCAGGAACATCAATCGGCAAAACTGTTGACTTGTGGCATAGAGATATAACTAACGGAGATGGCAAGACGCCGTTTCTGTATAAAGCATTTTGAAGCATTTTTATGCAAAATCGTGCGGCTTCAAAATAGTCGCTGCACGCCATATCCACTACATACATATATCTCCATGACTTGTGGCTACTTCCAAACCGGGGATGGAGTTTAAACTCATTCACTCAATTTTTCATGCAATAGAGAACTTTGCGAGGTTTTCTCAAACAAAACAAGTTCTTTCTTTATTAGACATACCTTCTAAACTTGTTTAATTTTATCGCTATAATTCTAATTTTCTGAATCCTCTCTTTTTCCTTTCGCGCCAACCGTTCGTAATTTTTGTCAAGCCTACCAATTTTCGCTCGTAAAAAACTCATAAAATAAGAACTAAATTAATTTTTTATTTCAAAGTAGAATTTAAGTTTAAATCTGTTAAATTTATTTTCCAGATGTTTACCAGAACGGTCGCCTGGTGCAATAGCAGCTATTTCGGTGCGAATGTTGGTAGAGTTTGCAGCTAATTAAAAATATTTGTTTTAAGTATCCCCAACCGGAAAAAAAAGGGTAGAACTCATTCAATCGAATCGAACATTGCAGGTAAGTGATATAGTAGCTAGTAAAACTATAATGTTTTTTATTAGATTGTTGAATTTTGATTAAACGAATTTCTACTGAGGCTTTAACAATAGGTGCGTTTTTTTCAACTGGATCAAGATCATAATTGAAAAAAAAAAAAACGCTGTGGGATAATCCAAAAAAATCAATTTAAACGGTTGGCATTCCTGCTAGAAATTATGTGTCAGCTGTTGTCCGTCAAATATTTATTGATATATTATTGGCAGATACTAGTGAAAATAATGGATATAAACGAAATAGAAGCAGTAAGTATTTAAAATTACTATGTATTGAACCAATACTGTGCAGATATTTGCGGATATTGTTTAATAAATACGGAAAATATTTATTGACGTTTGACAAATGTCAATTATCAGCTGCCATTGCAGTTGAGTTGCAGGGCGACATCTGTGAAAATGCGAAAATTTTGTTGAATTCTGAAGCTGCTTTACGATCCAACTATGATCCCATTTCGTTTTTGGATCACCTCAATTGTTGTTGTTTTCAATGTAAGATAAATGATCTTGATCGTGTCGTGATCCAGTTGAAAAAAACACACCTAATGTGAACTATAAAAGCAACCCTTCACCAATTATACTCCAAAGCTTTATTTATTCTCTTTTCAATACGAGTGCCATTTACTCAGTTATACCAAAGATCAATCTGCCTATCATTTTTCAATTCAAATTTTGAACAGTTTTTCTAACACACGTAAGATCTACCTGAAAAGTCTCAAATTAACAGTTGGAACTGACCGATCAAACTGTCAAACAAACATACAAACTTGTATGAGGCTATTTACACTCTTAAAGAATATCGTTCTAATTCTGTTGAGCGCAATGTTTTTGCTTCCTTTAATGGATCAATTTCGTGTCTAAGTTATTTTAGCTTGGTCCGTTTTCAACAAGAATATCTTTCACCAACCTGGAATCCATATTTTGAAGTTCGTAGTGGTCGAATTGAAACAATCCAATATAAATTTTTAAGACTCATAGCTTTTAAACTTAACATTACTGTTGGCAATATAAGTTATGCCAATCTATATCTGTAACTCAGAGGTAAACTGTCGTAAGTGACATTTCGTAAAATGTTCAGTAGACCATTTTATAACTATACATTTCCTCTATCAATACAAGGCAGATACGATTAATACTCATTGATTATTTTGGCTTCCTTTAGCTCTGCGGATGCGATGATTTACCACTTAAAAATATACATTCCAACAATGCAATTACATTAATAATCCCAAAATCGAAAATTTGGTAGTTACGACAGTTTACCTCTGAGGTACAGATATTATCTACCGACTTTCAACCTTGTCTAGCCGTAGAGATCAAACTAAACTAATTTTTCGTTTTAATATTCTGACTGTCCCCAAATTCTAAACCTATGGAATTTTTATGTATCTACTTTTATAACTCGTTCACAGGATATTTTTATTATTGAAGCCCACTGCACTGTATACGGGCTGCAAGAACTCCTTAAAAGATTAATGAGAGTTGGTAACAAATTAGGCAACTCCATTGATTTGTTTAATACCAGCATTTAGCACTAAAGATTTAATTGAAATTTAAACATTGAACTGTATTGAATTATATAGATTGTATTTTCCGTACATAGTATTTTAAAAGGATTTATCAGTATAAGAATAATAAAAATAATTCAAAGCTGAACAACTATCACTGGTTGAACTGGTCCCAGTGTTCAGTTCAATATACTCTCAATGGCTTATGTTCGCTTAACAGAGTGGTACCTTCTTCAGTCAAGGATACGTGTCCCAGATAGCTCTGTTCAAAATTGCACAGCTAAAAATTCTTAAGAGATTGCATGATTTGTTCGACATTTGCATTAACTCTAAACTAAATTCTTTAATAACCATTTTCTTAAAATTATCCCGACTATTATTGGTTGCGCGTATACCATCCTCCATCATATACCAATAATTCACATTCGTTTAACTCTTCCGGCTGACTTTCATCGTCAAGCCACTGGTTATACGACACTCTAGCCTTGAGGACATTTTAATAAATACGAATAGTTAGTTAGTTTCCAAATCGTTCAAGATTAGATGCAGCTTTAATTTTAATCGACTACAATTATAATTCTTCATCAAAGCTTAGGTTAAGCCTTGGCCTGCGCAAGAATCTATCTCCAACCTGAGCAGTTCTCTATCTATCCATAGATGCATAATTTTCTCCAGTCGACCCATATTTATAGAAACTCAACACAATGCTGTGGATGATGATGTCAAGTCATCACAATAATTTCTGTTTGAAACTAATATTCCCGATAGGATCGGTATGGACAATTTAAATGGATCCTTCAAGAACTCACCATTGCGAAGCTCTAAATCATAAGACATACTGATAACGCGCTGAACTATGCAAATACATACATGTTTCTTATGCATGTTTTTATTTTACAGATATAGAAATTGATCGAAACCACAATAGTCACGAGAAAAGTGTTGAGTCGTGTATTTTGCTGTAAACGAAAGCTTACTTAATTTTTGTGTTGCGTATCGACATACTCTAAACGGTTATATACATATGAGTATTTCTTTTGGGTATTTTACGCGCGAGTTTAGCTTTAGGCTGAAACAATTTATTTATACGAAAGAAAATGTATTGTATGAGGAAGAACTATGTTCTTTAATTGTAAATAAATTATTTATTTCTCAAAATTAGTTCGTTCAGATTGATTTTGTATTAAAAATATTAGAAAATTTGCTACCATTACCTTTCTTATTGTCATGTGTAAGGGGTAGATTGTAGATGGTGGACGACGACTTCATTCCCGATTCACTTTTATGATTAACCTCTTTTGTTTATAACGAACTCAGGATGGTTATATGATTTGGATATGAAATTCAATGGTTTTAAGAGATAGGTAATGTCCAAGAAGTCTTCTGTGTTCGAGTTCTTCGTAGTTGCATAGAACGTCCTCTGCAGTTTCTTCTTGTTGCCCATAATCTGCAAATATCGTCTGAAATCAGTCTAATCGAATGCAGGTGTTTTTTTAAGCCAACAGTGTTCTGTAATTAAATCACATGATTTCGGCTCATTTTAAGTAAATCGGAGGTTCGTTTTTTGATATTCCTTCCAAGAACAGTTTGGCCTATCCGCACTTTACCGTTCCTGTGCAGTGGCGGTTGGCTTGGGTGTTCTTTCAATCCTACAGTCTTTCTTTTTATACAGCTGTTGGCATCTCATAGAAAGTCACTGAATTTTAAGGGGTCAGTTTACTTTGGACGCCCCAAAAAAGGGCTATTTTTAGGAATTTTTTCTAGAGTTTACAAGAATAAATATCGATGTAATTCTTTTTGAATTTAATGAATATACTTTAAAACTAGCTAAAAGCATTTTTTATTATTTACTTTTTACAATTTTTGTTATTTAAAATACTCGTTAAACGTAACTGCGTGAAAAATACATAGGGGGCTGACGGTATTGATTTAGTTCAGCAGATTCATGCGAAACGAAAAAATGTAAAAGTTTTAGATTCAGTATAAATGTGATTCTGTTTGGAACTAGAAGATTTAATATTCATGCATAAATAACAAAATGGCGGACTTTTTCGGAAAAAACAACAAAAAATTGTACTTTTTCCACTAGTTTTTGCATCTAAATTAATAGTAAAAATACACATTTTCACTTGATTGTAGTTCCAGAAGAAATTATACATATATTTTAGGGATATGTGGTCCAATTTGAATCAAGATCGGTTGAATGGATTCGAAAATTTCAGTCCCGGGAGCCGAGAAAACGTTGTTTCGAGAAAAACGCGGTTAAAGTTTTTTATTTCAAGCCGATTTAGGCTGTTCCGTCATTGATTATTATTATTATTAAGAGGCACTTAGACTGCTCGGATTTTTATGAATTTTTCTCACAATATTTTTCAATGTACCTACATACATACTTTCGAAAAATGCAAAAAAAAAAAAAACCTTTTTTCAAACGGTCCAACTAGACTGACCCCTTAAGTCATCTCCGTTTGTCGTTAACTTGTCTGCGGATTCCTTGAGTACAATATTTTGGTGTTCAGAAACCCATCGATAGCTTTTCACAGGAGGTGGTGTACGTAGAGAGACTCCCACACGGATTCAGCGTTAGGCTAGTGACCGATCGCCGAAAAGAATCAAAATTAGTTTGCGGAAAGAAACACTCAGACTGAATTAACCTTCATCATGGCGCAACTCTCCGCACGCGGCATTTAAAGGAGAGGACGTTCGAAGAAAAATCCTCTGATTTTTACGTTCTAAGAATTGGCTATGAAGTCCTAATTCTTAATCTTCTCATATAAAACCTAAATTTTTTTATTCGGTATCGCAACGAAAAAGAACCACAGGTATAGAACTTTTATGGTGCTCTTACACGAACGATTAAAATTGCTCAATTTGCAGCAATTCCAGTCGATTTTGAGCCATTACAACACGAAACTTAACAAATAAATCCAAAACTTGATAACTGAATCACCGAACAAGGACAATTGCTCGGAATTTTCCCAGCTAGTGGAAATACAGCAATAGGGTGAGCAATACCAGCATTCTGTGAAACATTGCCAAATTGCCGAAATATTGCCGCAACTAGCATGATATTGCCCGGTATTTTTCCATTAATTGCTCCAATAGTTTTGGTAATAGTCGCCGGACAATTAATTGCTTGAAAAATTGCTCGTGTACAATCTCCTTTAGAAAAGCGCAACCGTTTTAGAAGTTGAACAAAATTTTTCCTAGCAAGCGTTCTCTGTTGCAAAATGAAGATGAATGCGCTTTTTGTTATTTAAAAAATCACAGTTACCTATGCAATTGATTTGTTTTTATGCAATTAGGAAACAAGATGTTTTCTCACAACAAATCAATTACATACGGCATCTAATTTAATCAATAGTTTTATAACCCTAATAGGCATGCTCCGAGGGTGCGGGTGTTAATACTGAAATGGTGGAAGGAGCTTAAGGGAAGTAAAGGTATTAGATTCGGGGAGCCCAACCTGGTTTGCTCCAATTTACATATTTTTTATACAGTTATTGCTGTTCATGTATATCATATTTTAAAATTTTATTTAGGATAACAATGGCCTAATCCACAAGGGCCTACACGACTCGAAAAATAAACATTGTAACATCAAAATTGAGATATCTAGAGAGATTAGAGATTAGTGAGGATCTTTTCATCCCAATCCGAAATTTCCTTAAATTTATCTCTCTCATGCGTTTTTTAATTGCACTAGGAATTCAATGAATGGGTCATTTTATGAATTAAATTTGACAATAATAACTAGGAGCCAGGCTTCCAAGTTTTATAGTTCATTCAAAATAATTGCTCTCGCCACAAAATGGCTACCGATTAAGAGGATTTCGAGCAAAGAAGTAATAAATACTAGCCCCAGTCACGATATCCTGCAGCCAATCGCACATGATGCTCTAGACAAAATACTAACGACGTCATTTAAAATATCACTTTTCCAATGTAAGAAGCACATGTTGTTCTTGGTAGTGCTAACAAAAGTTTTTCGATTCCTTTCCACATTTAGATAAGTGTGTGGTCTATTTTAGATCCTTGGCTGTCACTCTTATGTCTCGTCCACGTGGTAGCGTAGTGTAGTGTAGAGTATTATGAAATCTGGTTGATATATGAGTGTTCACGTGAAGTGAATTGACGTTTCGCTCTCTTATTATTTGTTGACAACTGTAACAAGAGGTTTTCGTGTGTTCACCTGGTACAACGAAGTGCTTCGTAGCGATACGTTGTTGACCACGTGAACGAGGTATTAATCTAACCATACCGCATTTTGTCAACGAAATACTAACTAACTTTATTAATCGATAGTTGTAAATATCACAATACTTTCGGGCGCTATACGCATTGTACACGACGGAACGAATTTTCCGATACGAACTTTCGTTTTTCTGCTTAATGTCAAATTTTCTGATACTAGAAAATTGGTTGAAATCGTTAATAATAGCATTTTTAAGAATATAAGAGAAAATTTCAATACATTTGCATTTTGATTGATAATATTAAATAAAAGTCCGTTTGTCGGTACGAATATTTTTAGTTGTACGACGGATTCATTTTTCTTTTTATTATCAATTAAAACTACAAGTCCGTGAAGATTTTCTTTCATAAAATTTTTAAAAATGTTATAATTTACGATTATAACTAATTTTATAATTAAGGATTTCACAATAGGTCGAAAGACCAAAAATCGGATCGGAAAATTCTTTCGGTCGTATTCATTGTGTACAGTGCCTTAAGACTGGTTTACATGGTACTGCAAACAATTTTCACTAAGATTGTGAGGGAGCAAGAAAATCTCTAATGAGAAACTGATCAGGAGTGAAACGAACAGATATTATATGCAGCAAAAAATATTACGATATTTGTGTGAATGTCATTTTTTGCAGTGGTTGCTTTCTACACCATTGAAAATTCAATAACCTAGCTCCCTCACAATCTTAATAAAAATTATTTGCATTCGTCATGTAAATCAGCCTTTAAATTTACGAATTAACTTCTTTCGAATCAACTTGAATTCATTTTTAACTGGCCTGTCTAGTGAAAGTTTTTCAAGATATTATAGAAAATAGAATTGCGTCTTTTCTAGTAAAAGCTCACACGCAGTGATAGAGACTGCACTGACACACAAAACAAAGTTCTTTCAGGTAGATCGCTTCAATGGGAGCTGCCATGAAAAAAAACATCCTTGTCAGTATTTTTTCCGTAGTTATAAGTGAAGTTAATGCGGGCGCATCAGTTTCCGCTCCTTTTAACCATTTTGAACAAAGAAATATTTCGAAAATTAGTACACAAGTACAGACTAAGACGGTGAATTCAGCACGAAAATGCAATCGATAATGTGAAAACTGAATTGATTCCGACAAGAGAAAAGAGCAGGAATTCTTACAGAATCGACTCCATAAATTTCAAGCTTTTTTGTATGGCAACTGACGGATACAGTCTTTCATGTAAACTATTCTGATTGGCATGTTTTTCTAAAGTCAGACCAAGAAACCTGGCGTGACACAGGTTTTGTCAATCAAAAGACAAACATATGGAAACTTAGCTTGAATCACACTGAAAACGATTTTAGTTATGTGGGTTTTCAATTGTTTTTAGAACTGAAAATCATCAACATTTCCGCAATCAATAACTCCACTGGTTCCTTTTCTTATCATTTCTGTGGCGTAAAACAACAACAACGGCGAACCTCTTCTAGTTTTGGTCACATTAAAAATCAAATGCAGTTAGTTTTTACGGGAATAATATTATAATCTTTTTATCAATAGATATGATTAGTAGTAGAGTAGTTTGTAGAAAAGAAAGAAGCATCAAGAAGTATTAGCCGAAGATTTGAACATTACGAAAAAAGGTTTTGGAGACGAATGTCTGGACAAGTTCAGCCGGAAATACTCAATGCACTCAATAAGCATCGACCGAATCAAAAATTCAAAGGATAAGGAAAATTTGGATGAAGGTTACTCACCTGGCTGGCCCACTATTATACAGTGTATGTTAATCCTAAACAGAACAAGAAAAAACATTTAGGGATTTCTATCAGTAGTCTGCTCGAAACACGATGTTGTCATCTGTTAGGAGAAGGCAGAAGAAAACATTCACAACCTCCTTTGCTTGCCCTAAAAATTTCAAATGGACTCTTTAACTCATGGGCTTTCGTGACTTAAAGCAAAACATGATACTACTAGAAACAGGAACAGGACATTGGATACGGACGAATGTATCGGTCTCAGGAACAAATGGAGCACTAAAAGCAACTACTGAAATGTGTTTTAATAGTCGATTTGAATTTTATACCTGTGGTCCATTACTATTACTTGTCCACTATGAATATAATTTCATTTCAAGATTCAATGTATTATATTGATGGTGAGAACTCTACGTAAGAGGGTCTCCAAGATCCATCTTGTGTTGTATTGGCACTATCCACAGAATATGATAAATAATGCAGCTCTTGGAGATCTTACATTCACGCAATAATCCACCCTTTCCATTTGATTCTAATAAAGCTAGATCAACCGTAACGTCAACAGCACGGCTATTAATACATAGAAGCCGGAATGCATCTGAAAGCAGCCAATGAAACATTCCTAGCAGAGCTAAGGCGACCCAAGTAAAAGAATCATCTTTCTCGTATTTTACGCCTTGAAACCGATTAGCTGGAACGTTCGTGTTATCGAAGTTTTGATTGTACATTGTTTTTAAAATTTACTGCTTAATAATCATAAAATTTGGAAAGAACAATTCACGAATACTAGAATTAAAGTGAAGGATAAGGAAGTAAAAGTAGTTAACACTGCTTATAACCATCATCAATGGCGCGACAGCTGAAATTAGGCCAGGGCCTGCAGGATACATTGTCTGAAGCCATCTTAGCTCAGCGCCCGCGTCCTCCAATTTGTGCAACTAAGAAGCGATTTGCAATCTGCGTCAACTGAGTCCTCGTATCTATCACAGCTTATACCATACAATTATTTACGTCTCAAGAATATCTGTCGTATTTTTTTGATGATCCCGCAGTGAGCATAATAACTCATCTTGGGCAATGAACATTCATTACCTGGTGCTAGGAATAACCGAATTTACCATTCGTCTTCACGAGCTAGCGGATTAACATACACAATAACTTACTTGAGGATTTCTATCCAGAGTATACGAATTAAACAGAAAACTACATAACAAATTGCACAGTTTAAAACTTAATCTAAAATCCTGCCTGCCGATATTCGTAACAGAACAGTTGAAAGTGGAAACTTTAACTACTTTAGATACATACTAACAAACTGAGACTAAATTTTTAGAAATTGTTCAGGCAATTCTAGAATCATAAACCATTTTGTATAATAATCCACAAATATAACTTAAGGTTATTTAGAAAAAGGAATTGTAGACTGAGCATTGTTTACTCGGGAGTGGTTTCTTGATGTGCTTCATCAATTTTGTCGGGTCTTGATATGATGTATTCGTGGTGATCTTAAAAGGAACAAGAATTAATTTTATTTGAAATGGTCAAAGCATTGATACTTCTTAATAGCACTTAAACATCCTAAAGTCGTGGAAAGGTTAAAGTCATATTTTCACAGGATGCAAGAACTGTGACTTGCATCCATTTACTTATTGAGGAGGTGTCAAAATAAAATATCGAAGATTTGAACCAAACGAAAGGAAGTTTTCCAATGCGGGTATTTGTCTTACGGAGTGAGTGATACAGTCATAGTCAAAAATTTTAAAAGTGGAATCAGTAGATTCGTATTTATTTAATTAACTTTAGGTTATTATCGGGCTAGCATTAACAACTTGGCACTTATAGTATGTCCTACTGGCTACAAAAATTGGAAAGAGGCTTGAGGCTTATCACCTCTCATTTGGAGTCTAAACGAGGCGATACTAGAAATAGGAAGAATGCCTCTAATACGGACGGGCCTATGAATCGTTTCTTCTAAAATAGCCTTGTTGTTGAGAGACGTACCTGATCTTGGTCTCGGTATTGCATTTTGTCTCTTTTTCATAATCCGTTCGTTGTCTTGAACTACCGTTTTTGCCGTGTATACCGCCTGAGCGTACTAAGTTAATCCACTTGCTTTAAACGGGGTAATAAACACGGACAAGCGTGTAGCTGATCACTTCACCTCCTAGTGTTCCGTTGGTCTCGCAATGAAATAATTCTAGCGTTACTTCAAGGCCTAGGCCCGATCTGGGCTGTTGTTGTTTGTTGATTATTATTTAAACGTCATATGTGAATGTTAAGAGTTACATAGTTGTTTTTTACGGTGTCAGTAGAGTGAAGCTCCAATACGAAATCCCCAACTGTTGATTAATCGTAGTCCCTGAGGACAATGACAAATTTGGAAAGAACTTTCACTGGAGAGGCCAGTTTATCATAAGATTTGTGTTGGACTAGATCCGAAGGAGCTGTTTCGTCATCGGAAGGCAGAAGACTCTTCAGAGGGCGTATTCTGGCCAACTTTCCGAAACACCCTGACAGCTGGTGGAATTGCTAAGGAAATTTCTCATATCTTGAGTTGAGAGTACTAAACAGATTGATGAAAATCAAATAAAGCTCATGCGAAAATACACAGCCTTAAGTAGCCACTACAATCTGTAATTTACGATTGTGCAAAAAACTCAATTCAAGAAATTATGGACGCAGAGTATCAGAAATTAGAAATTTTTCGAGGCAAACTTTACCTTCGTGTTTTGACGAAAAGAGTCCTAAAGTAGAAGTTAAAATGGAAGGTAGAAAGTGAATATTGGTTTGATTGTAGAAATGTTCAATTCGGTTCAAGCCTTTGTCGAGAAATGGAAAACAATTTCTTCGTTGGGATAGTGCGCAGAGTGAGTTAGCCGACGATTGGACAAAAGCTGAAAATTACTCTAAAATCGACGCAATACAGGGGCTGTTGGTTGGTTTAAGTGACAGCCCTGTCCTCCAGACAGAGCTCAATTAGCTCAGACACTGTTTTGGAACCACAAACTCGTGTTAAACCCGGATGTTAGGCATTTTTGTGACTAAGGAGCTTAAAAAGATGAATGTGTGTGAAAAATTGATCGTTATAGCCACCCTGCGCTGTATAGAAAAAGTAATAACTCTACAATTTTCTTCCATGAAATCTCCATCAGGTCCCAGTAGAAGGGTTTGTCTATTGTTTCCTCTCAGGCTTTTGATAAAGTCGGACGACACTCGCAAAGAAAATGAACGAGTTACTCTCGCTCATTAGTATCCTGGCAGCTGCGGCAGTGTGCATTGAACGAAATGCCCAATTCGGCTGCATGATCCCCAATTGGCCAGTGACAGTGACCTGTATCTACTGATGGCTGTGATTCTGGAGACGTCTGCCTGGGTCTTGTATAGAATTTCGTCTAACTTGGCTTGGTTGTAAGATGGTCACATCTTCCTAGATATTGGGTCATTTGTTTGGCTTTTCCATCTAGAGTTATCCGCTGCCTGAAAGTGGGAGACTATGTGATAACTCCTAACGGAACGTAGACTAGTTCCGCGAGAGAGCCGGGAAGAGCGGAACCCTCCCTGGCCAGGAACAGGGCTGTTAGTGGCGATTTTTTCGCTCCTTGGTTGATATGGCAAAAATGTTTTCCATTTGAAAGCTTTTTTTTTTGCAATGCCCGACACTGTACCGTAATTTGAAGATCTTTAAATTTATTTAACATATATGTTATACGTTATGTCTGAAATATGTTTAGAAAAACTACAGAATTGATTAGGTCACATCGCGACTGACCAATTAACCCTCTAATGCATACGAAGCCATATATGGCTTTACAATTTCAAAATTTTTTTGTTTACCTTAAATAACACTACAAATGACCCAAATCGTTTTCATTCAAAAATATAAGCCCTTACCTGTGAAATAATGTCATTTTCGTTTTGTGTTGTTCCTTCGTAGCTTTGCATAACGTTTACTTCCGTGGTTAGTGCAAAACGTGTTACTAGTGATCGAAAAGTGTGAAATAATTCATGCAGTAGAGGCATAATCCACTTCCCGTTTATTTTTAGTGGTATGTGCCTATAGTATATAAACATTTTACGTTATCGACCAATGTGCACCACATCTTCTAAATTTATCCTCAGGCTTTTTAATTGTTTCATATCTGAATATTAATAGTCGGCTACATGAAACGTTTACAATTAACTTTTTTCTTGCAACTTAATTGTTTTATCTTCCGTAAATTCAGTATTTGAAAATTGCGCCATTTGTACATCTATTCCATACATCCATTACATTCTAGTACATTGTTAAAAAAAAAACTTCATTGTCAAACGAACGTCAGGTTGACATTTAACAGTTCGGTCGCAGGCGTCGCAGGTTTCTAGTTCTAGTTAAACACAAAAATGTCTTTCCACCTGAGCACTAAAGAAAGGCTTCTCCTTTTGATTGATGACATCGAAATAATATCCAAGTAAGTCCCAATATTAGCCACGTTCGAACGAAAGTAATAAAAAACCCAAAAACATAGGGAATTAATCGAGAACACCATGACGCAAAAACATCAAAAAGTCTCCACCATAGAAAACACGGCACTTGTTGATCTGCTAGTCTCGAAAGACGAAGAATTTCGTAGTATGCTGCAGCTGGCGTCCGAGCAGGAGAAAATCGAGCAAACAATGGACTCGTATCGAGCCCGAGTCGAAATTCAGGCAACTACTAACCACAACTCTGCCCTAACGGTACCCCAATTTAATGCAACCGCTTCATTACAGGACCGCGAAATCAATCAACTGCAGAAGCAGCTAAAAGAAGCCGAACAAATCTTATCGACTGCTCTGTTCCAAGCTCGACAAAAATTAGCGAGTATTTCCCGTGCCAATAAGCGTCCCGTATCGTCCGAGGAGCTCATCAAGTACGCGCACAGAATAAGCGCTTCGAACGCCGTTTGTGCGCCGCTAACATGGATGCAAGGTGACTTGAGGCGTCCGTATCCGACCGATATCGAGATGAGAGTTGGATTCCTGGGCAAGTCCGACTTGAATACGAACGGTCACAGTGCCGTGCAGCCAAACAACACGAACGATATTCATCGGAGTGCCGGCGAAGTGCCCGCAACATCACAAACTCAATTCGCGTGGCAAATGGGCGAATTGCACATGATGGGATCGGGAAGTTCGGTATCTTTGGACACGAGGGCACATAAGGATGCCTCGCAGGATGATGTCGAGGTTATGTCGACCGATAGTTCAAGCTCGAGTTCGAGCGATTCGCAGTGAATCTCGCCGGGGGTTTTTTTTCGTGTTTGTGGGTGGGTGCGCATATTGTACACCAGATTTATCTTAAGATTTCTTTTCGTCCTTTCTATTTAAAAGTAAATTTTCCGAAATATTCAATATGATAAAAATAAAATCTTTTGTTTTTAGCAGTAACTCAAATACATTTTATTTGCGTGCCACGTTTCACTCCCGGCTTGAACCAAGTTTTTTCTGCATCTTTATGCTACATTTATTTTTAATTTTTCTGCGTGGTAGTCGTTTTTAAAAACCCTTATGACCTGTTTTTGCGCTTTTTGTCTTTAATCCAGTTTGTTTTCCCGTTTACATCAATGGGGAAATTTTTTCGAAACTTTGTAAATTAACGGAAAAAAAATATTTCAAAATGTTCATCATTTTGTTAAATATTTCGTGAAAACAGTTGCGAGTACTTTTAATTTAAAAAAAAAGGTTAGAATAGGGTCGTGCTAGAATACTTATCCCGCTGCCACAAATAACGTATGCTTTACATAATTGTGTCATATTCCGGGATGCGGTCTAGGGGTTGAAAAGGTAAGAAACCCTGAATATATGTAGGTCTGATTATTAAACAAGCCCGTGGAAGTGAAAAGCTATTCGATATCGGATTAGATCTGAGAGATATGGAAGAATTCATGAAAAAGTAGGGGTCGAATTTCTAAAAATCTTGAAAACACTTTGTATGTTTTCATATAAAGAATTCGTAGAATAAAAATGAATTTAACATTTCGGAAGACCTAGTAGATATGACGAAAATCGAGAAAATAATGCATTCCATTGATAATTTTTTTGCTCCCCTTCCGAACGCCAATGGATATTCGAATTTTGTTTAATCAAAATTACTTTTCTAGCCGTTCTATACTTAGGGAAAACACCCCCCAAACCTATATATGATTAAGCTACAGACTCGCATCTCTCTCGTACATTGAGGTTTTTCATTCAAGACGAAAGAGAAAGAATGACGCAAAATAGGCGAAATGCGCTAAGTCTGTAGCAGGCTTTCAGGCAGACTTCTTCCTTTTCGCCATCCCCCACACTCACTCTCTACACCAACCTCCTCCTGCTAGGGATCTATTAGCATCTATCTTACACTGTTCTTGAGATGTGAGAAGTGATTTTTTTAAAGAAATTCTTATCCCTCCACTTCCATTATTTTATTTATTTATTTATTATTCCCACACCCCTGCTCCCATATCGGCAACTTTTTACCAAATGTGTCCATTATCAATACTCTATATAAACTTCAAGTTTCAACCTTCTAGCCTAAGCGGTTACTGAGATCTACAAACCAAAAATTTTCCGTCTTAAACGCTTCCCCACCTCCCCCCTCACATTCCCGCCACTCAAAAGGTGATCACTTGAAGGGGTCTGCTCAGCCTACCTACGAAAAAATTCAACTTAACGGGTTAGGTGGGTTCGAAAATTTAAAAAAAAAAAATTTTTCCCATTATTAAATAATACAATGTCTAGAATATTCTCCCAAAATTTTAAATTGATCCGAGTAATATTCTCGATTCGATTTGGCTGATTTTTTTGGAGCTTTCTGTCTACATACAGTTGCGGTCAAAAAAATAGCACTGTAAGGGTCCTCTGATTGCTTTTGACGATTTTGTTTTTGCATGGACACTTTTAGTGTCCGCCACTTTAAAATACCGTTAGGCAAGTGTTCTTCTCTCAGAGCAAACATCAATTCATTCAAATCGACCACGATTACTTTGGATTTTGTTGGTCTTTTAGAAATAAGTGGAGTTTAGAGCAGTCATAAAAATAGCACCGTTAGAAGTTATCATCAAAAAAAACAATTGATTATTCAAACGGATGTCAAAATATTGATGTAAAAGGTTAAATTGACATATTAACATTGTAATTATATTAAATTTATAACAATTTTAGAGGAAGTGAAGTGAATATGGGACGTGGAAAACATTGCACACCGGAAAAACGAACAATTATTAAACAGATGCTATCAGAAGGCAGGTCGTACAACGAAATCAGAAAAACCCTGAATTGTTCAAATAAAATGATTAGAAATGCAAAATTATTTGAGCAAAAAACCGAAACGCGTGGTCGAAAGAGGGTAATGTCGCCTTTGTTGGTCCAACGTCTTATACGGTTAAGCAAAAAGGAACCATTCATGGCAGCCACGCAGCTAAAAAGTGAGCTCAATGTGACAGCTAGTGTAGAAACAGTTCGTCGCCGATTAAGGCAAAATAATCTTAAAGCTTGTAGTCCTAGAAAAGTTCCTCTCTTAACTGCTAAAAACGTAGCACGGCGCATACGTTTTGCTAAAACACATTTGGACTGGGAAGTGGAGAAGTGGAGAAATATACTTTGGTCTGACGAAAGTAAAATTGTGCTATACGGTGGTAAAGGGTCTCGTAGTTATGTTAGGAGACCCCCTCATGCAGAATACGACCCAAGGTTCACTACAAAAACCATAAAACATGGAGGTACCAGTATCATGGTATGGGGATGCTTTTCCTATTACGGTGTTGGCCCAATACATTGGATCAAAACCATCATGGATCAAACCGTCTATGTAGATATAATGCAGAATGTGATGCTGCCGTATTCTTCGGAAGAAATGCAGCTCAGATGGATCTTCCAACAGGACAATGATCCGAAGCATACCAGCAGAAAAGCGAAAAAATGGTTTGAGGACAACTGCATAACTTTATTGGAATGGCCTGCACAGTCACCTGACCTCAACCCAATTGAAAATCTTTGGGCGGATATTAAAAAGAGTATTTCAATTCGCAAACCAACGAACAAAAATGATCTTTGGAGTGCAATTGAAGATTCCTGGAATGCAATATCTGTTGAGAGATGCCAGCGATTAGTTGATTCCATGCAAAGGCGCTGTGCAGCAGTTATTGCTAACAAAGGACATGCAACCAAATATTAATTTTAACTAAATTTAGTTCTATACTTATAATTTCAATCATTTAACACAGTAATTCCAAAAAGGTTGCGAAATTTTTAAGTTCTTATATTGATTTGTGTTTATGGTGCTATTATTTTGAACGGCCAAATCCTGATGTTTCCTTACAAAATATATTTTAATTTTAAAAGGATTGAATTAAAAAAATTTTGATTTGCGTATTTTCGAAGGAGAGTATTTTTACTTTAAAAATTTGAAGTGGTTATGTGAATTATTATATTATGAATTACATTTTTTCAAACACGAACATTACCAGGAGTTTCAGTGCTATTTTTTTGACCGCAGCTGTATATATCGGAAGGATATACCTAAAATTTTGGGGATATCGCGTAAATAAACCACTATTTTGGGATTAAAAAAAATAGTCAAAAAATTAACATTTGATTGAAAAGCCTCATATCTTTTTTGTTTTATATTTTTTTTTATAATTTTTTAGGTAAATCCTTTCCATTCATCGGCGGTTACTATTCCAAAAATATTTTAATTTTAAGTTTAAGATCAATAGAAAAAAATCTGCCAACAGTCTGGGCGCAACTTAATTATTTTTCCGGCAGAAGTTCGGAACGTGTTTAATTCGGGGATGCGGTGTATGTTATTATGTGACTGAAAACCTAACGAAAAGTTCGGGAAGCGGTTAGAATATGGTGTAACATATGAATTATATAATTTTGTCATATTTCAGGATGTGGTCTAGAGGTTGAAAAAGACAAAACTTAAAAATAGGTGATTGTTAAACAAACCTGGGGAAGTGAAAAGATATTCGATAGCTGATCAGACCTGAGAGATATGGTGGAATTCATGAAAAAGAATACATCTACTTTACACCCCCTTAGGGGTCGAATTTCAAAAAATCTTGAAAACACATTCTAGGTATTCATATGAAGAATCCGTAGAATAAAAATGAATTCGATATTTCGAAAGACCTAGTAGATATGACGAAAATCGTGAAAATATATGCATTTTATATTTACTGATAATTTTTTTTGCCCCCCTTCTGAACGCCAATGAATATTCGAATTTTTTTTATCAGAATTACTTTTCCAATTGATTTACATATACGTACCGAGTTTCACCTTTCTAGCATAAACCGTTCGCAAGTTAGGAAAAACACCCCCCACCCTCATACCATGCTACACCTAAAAAATTTTTTCACCATGCTACTATTAAAGCTCTATCTAAATACGAAGTTTCAGGTTTATATCATTACAGGTTCTTAAGATATAAGCATCTGAACTTTTTCCTTCTCACCCTTCCCCACCCTCACCCTCTACACCCCCATCTTCAATTTTTTTTTCCCTACTAGAGCTACATATATCGGGCCTAATTCTGGTAAAAATTTGAAGCATCTATCTTACACTGTTATTGAGATATGAAAAGTGATATTTTTGAAAAATTCTTATTCCCCCACTTCTTTGCTCCCCTGCCCCCTTCAAAGATTTTACTTTGAGCAATCTCTATTTATCAAGCTTTACACTCAAACCGAATTTTGTTTTTCTGGTGCAATTGGTTTGTGAGATATCGTAATCTTAAGTATTTCACCTCCCACACCCGTACGCCACTACCCCACCAAAAAATTTTGTTTCAACCTACTCTCCTAGTATAACTACAGATATTTGTTGAGTTTTAATTGCTTGCCATTAACGGTTTAGGAGATATGGATTTTAGAATGTGTCGATCTCGGCATTTTTGTGTTTCGGACGCATTATTTCCCCCTCCCACACCCCTTCACCCATATCAGCATTTTGTTTGCGAATGAGTCCCACTATCAAAGCTCTATAAAAATTCCATTCAAATTTTTCAGTTTCCTACCATAAGCGGTTGCTGAGATCTAAAAACCAATATTTTCCGTCTAAAACGCTTCCCCCATCTTCCCCCTCACACCCTCACCACTAAAAAAAATCTCACTTACAGGGGTCTACCATGTCTATTCAGAAAAAAAATTTATTTAATAGCTCATAGGGTTTGGGAACTATAATTCCTCAAACGAGTTTGTGTACGGCGGACTGAAATTTTTTTTTGCTTTTTTGGTGTTTATTATTCGTAAAACGTGTAAAAATTTTTTTCAGGGTAGCAATTGTTTTTTTTTTTAAATCGATAACAATACTTTATTATTAAATAATAAAGTAAAAGTATCTTAAAATAGTTGAAAATAGTCTAAAACAGTGTTGTATCAAGAAAAATAAGAAAATATATGTCTGGTAAGTTTCATTGTGTTAAGGGCTCATATCACCCTGAAAATGGATTTTTTTTTGTTTTACAAATTTTTATATCTTAAGTCCGAAACACAATGCTTCCGTTCCGTTCCGTCACGAAAAGTGAGGTTATGTGATCCGTAAAAGTTGAATTTAGGTGAACTCGTCCGATCCGTTCCGTAACGAACATTGTGTGCATTTACATGGCCAGCCTATAAGGGCTACTTTGACAGCTGAACGTGACGGAACGGAACGTGAGCATTGTGTTTCAGGCTTTAAGCCCCGATCACAATGCATCCGTTCCGTCACGTTCAGCTGTCAAAGTAGACCTTATGGGCTGGCCATGAAAATGCACACAATGTTCGTAACGGAACGGAGCGGACGAGTTCACATAAATTCAACTTTTACGGATCACATAATCTCACTTTTCGTGACGGAACGGAACGGAACGTGTGTATTGTATTTCGGGCTTTATACTTTCAAGAATTATAAAAAAAATTTGAATTTAGAAATTTCCACTCCATTACAAAGTTATAGCACTAAATGTGACCATACATCGGTTCAAAGCGGCTACCTTGCTATTTGCCGCGTCACTCTCAACAGCAGCGTTTAGTATATATTTTTTCACAAAAGTCGAGTATCATAGAAAACAAGGTCATTCATAGGACCATCTGTGAAAAACCCGAAGATAAAAGAGGAAGAAAGCGTACAGTACAAAGCTAGAATGGGAGACTAGCCGTAAGTTAACGTTTTACCTATCAAAAACTTTAAACACATTTTTCTCGAAACTATGCTTTTACGTAGGCTGCCTTTTATGTTTCGGGATTTGGCAACCCTGGTGGTGCAATCTGGTAACTGACAGCTCTATCGTAAAGTTGGACATTTTTGAGGTTATACGTACTCAGAACGTTTTGACATACGAGCGCTATTTGTGTTGTTTGCAGTAAGTTAAAAGATTTATCTCAGCTCAAAAATGGAATTAAATCGTGAACATTTTCGTGCGATTATTTTTTACAACTTTCGACGTGGATTAACTCAGCAACAGTGTATAGATGAACTTAATTCAATTTTGGGCGATAAAGCTCCATCAAGGACCAGTGTTTATCGATGAAATGGTGAATTCAATCGTGGTCGTAGTTCACTTCAAGACGAATTTCGTGAAGGTCGTCCAAAATCAGTTGTTGTTCCGGAAACCATTGATGCTGTGCGCAAACTGATATTGGAAGATCGTCATTTGACCTATCGTGAGTTGAGACAACCTTAGGCATTAGTGGGACCAGCATACATTCAATATTGCATGATCATTTGATTGTCAAAAAAATTTGTTCGCGTTGGATCCCGCATAATTTGACAAAAGCTCAAAAAGATGCTCGTGTCAATTGGTCCAAAGAAATGCTCAAAAACATCGATTTGATGAGTCATCCTCCGTATAGTCCTGACTTGGCACCGAATGACTTCTTTTTATTCCCGTACGTAAAAAACAAACTGAGAGGTCAACGTTTTTCGACACCTGAAGAAGCGGTTGCCGCATTCAGAATGCATGTTTTGGAGATACCTCAATCAGAGTGGCAAAAGTGCTTCGACAATTGGTTCAAACGCATGCAAAAGTGTATAGATTTTCATGGGGAATATTTTGAAAAACAATAAAGTGGTTTTCGATGATTAATATTTGTTTTTCTTCTCTAATCCCGAAATATAAAAGGCAACCTACGTAGGCATGGTCGGCACGAAAAACTCAGTCAGTTTTCAATATTTTTCAACTTGTTTTTTTTTTTTTTAATTTTGGTAACTGTTTTCTTTATAGTCTATCAATATTTTTTTTTTAATTTTTTGCTTGGAACTTTTTTTATAAATTATTAAACGCAAGTTTTTCTTAAAAAAACTGATTACTAAAGTTTGAAATACTGTAACTTAATTATTTTTGGAAAAAAAAAAAATTCCCTCTCTTTTTCATTTTTGCAAATTGAATTATTTTCAGTGAAGCTATGAATTATGATGCCGACCAGCAGGCGCCATGGTTTTCATAAGTGGTCCATTTAAACCAGTAAAAAACAATGTTAATATTAAAAAACAAAAAAAAAAAAAATTTTCATTCTATAGTTGAATATATAATAAGAAATGTGAGCTCAACAATTACATTTTTTTTTCACCATATAACCTTCATAATAACTTTTCAAATTTACTCGATTTTCAGGGCGTTCAGAGTTATATGAGCCCTTAAGGGGAGCAATCCCTTTACAGCTTTAACATTTTTAGAATTGTTTTTTTCACATATTTCGAAAGAATAAAGCGTAACGAATATTATGTACGAAATAGAGTCAGTTTGGCTCGAAAGTATGGCTTGTGCGGTTGAATCTCGAAACTAAAATACCAAACTATCCTAAAGGATCGCGATTTAATATAGCTCGAAAATGTTCTAAAAAAGAATATATCACGGGAATAAATTTACAGATATATGCTAGAGAAATACAAGTGACGGTGTGAGTGAGTTAGATATTGAAGGTTTCTTAAATGCGCCTGGAATCTCTGATTCGATAAGTCACTAAAAGTTATAGTTTTCTTGTATTCAAACTTTAAACGCGATTATCTACAAACTGAATCTTCAAAAACTGCTCCTATTGTAGCTCAAAAAGTTATGGATCGATTTGGCTGATTTTTTTGGAGCTTTCTGTCTACATATATCGGAAGGATATACCTAAAATTTTGGGGATATCGCGTAAATAAACCACTATTTTGGGGTTAAAACTATCAAAAAAATAGTCGAAAAATGAACATTTGATTGAAAAGCCTCATATCTTTTTTGTTTTATATTTTTCTTATAATTTTTTAGGTATATCCTTCCCATTCATCGGTTACTATTCCAAAAACATTTTAGTTTTGAGTTTAAGATCAATAGAAAAAATATGACAAATGGAGCAGTTTTCGATGTCACGCAAAAGACGCCTAATGGAATACCCTATAACGCCGCCATTTCGTTTTGTAACAAAAAAATAAAAATTTTGTCAACACTTAAAAGTTCTAACAATATCATGTAAATTTTTTAAAATGATGCGATTATTTTATCAATATAAAAAAAATTCATGAAAAATGGCTTATTTTCGGGCGTCTAAAGGGATTGCTCCCCTTAAGGTCTGACTTTTTGGAAGGTTTCTCGTGTGGGGAGGGAGAAACTTTGAACTTTCAACTAACTTATACTACTCGACTTGGATAAAGGGGTTAGACGAAAAATTTTTGGTTTCTAGATCTCAGGAACCACTTACGCTAGGAAGCTGAAACTCAGAAGTATGATAGTTAACCCATTTGCAAAAAAACTGTCGATTCATGTGAAGGGGAGTGGGGAGAGAAACATTTTGAATAGGCGTAGCACGATACAGGGGTGAGTGGAGGTTTTTTTTATATCTCAGAAACTGTTAATGCTACAAAGTTGAAACTTAGAACATATATGGTATGTAGATGCGCTATTAGAATAATCAAAGCAAAAAAAAAAAACGGCCAACAATCTGGGCGCAACTTTATTATTTTTTGGGTAGAAGTCCGAAACGTGTTTAATGCTGAGATGCGGTGTAGTAGGTTACTATGCAACTAACAGAGTTTTTTTTAATGGTTATTCCGACCTGAAAGTTCTTTTTCCATTACTTTTTGAAGATGATATCGGTCAAGCGGGCGCTGCCATTGTTGATGACCATTTATGTTCTTTTTACTGTATTTTCAATCGTTTTTGCGAGACTTCGGGAGATAAGTTCTCACACTCTTGTCGGATATTCTCTTTGAGAACTTCCAAAGTCAGTGGCTTGTTCTGATAGACACGTGACAAAGAACCCCAAAGAAAGAAGTCTAAATCGGTCAAATGGGGCGATCTTGCCGGCCAGTGCAAAAAACCAAAACGAGACATTAGGCGACCCTGAATCGCATCCTTCAAAATGACAATTGTCGCGCGGGCTGTGTGTGTAGTTAAACCGTCTTTATGGAACCACATGTCCTCCAGTCACAATTCATCAATTTTCGGCAATAAAAGCTCGTTGATCATGGTTCTGTATTGTTTACCAGTCACAGTAACCGCGTTACCCGCGGCGTCCTCGAATAGATGATTCTTGATGAAACCTCCAGTGTAAATGGCGCACCACGCTGAGACTTTGAGTGGATATAATGGCTTTTCGTCAGTGGCCTCGTATATACGTTTTAAACTGTTCTCGGTATAAGTTAATACGATTGCCGTTTATACCGACTAAGCGTATGTACTAAGTTAATCCACTTTGCTTTAAACGTCATATGTGAAGTTGACATGCAGGTGAAATGCCACATGATAACAATCCTATTGGTAAATACCTTGGATAAACTGTATGATTTCTCACACTTTTTTAGACTATTGGGTGCAAATACCTGCTACAAATTGAAATAAACGCAGGGCGCCATCTCTAAAACCGCTAAAATAGGGGAAGCTAAGTGTTGCCATATTGCCATTTTCAACTGTGATCGGTTTAATTCAGTCTAGTTCTAGTCCACATGCGGAACAGGACTAACTTAATACCACAAGCTTACACCACTTCTTAATACGGCTTTACTCTTAATACGGACTAAGTTAATACCGGTGTATACGAGTCCAGTGATATTGTTCTTATGGTGGTAGCTAGACCATGAAAAAACCCAATTAATGTACAAGTGTTTTTCTTCCGAATAATCTCTTGCGTTACAAACTTTGATAGATAAGAGGTTTGACGCTATGACGACCATATCGGTCAAGGACCTCAAGGTTCGTTGCCGACTGGCCATTTTCCGCTTGGCCTTCGAACACGAATTATTCGTGTGATTCCCCCGATTATCTAGCAAAACTATACTCCTCCAAATTTCGGCGTATGCGCGGGAAATTTCAACGAGAAACATCTTGGGATATTTTCCCAAGTCATTCGTGTGGCATTCCTCGACTGTGAAAGGTCTTCTGGCTGGCGCTCGCTGTTCGCCGCGTACGTACTACACGATAGACTGGAAGCAGACGTCGTGGTTTTTTTTTCCTGTGGTACATGAAGTTTAGTTTACTGTCGGGAGGCTGGCGAGCCGATTGTGTCTAGCGGACAACTTGTCACCGGGCGTGGTTAAGATAATTCCAATTCTAAAACTAGTAGTAAACTTTTTTCCGTATTGTGTTTTTGTGTCGTCGAGTGAATGAATTTTGTGTACCTGATCGAAATTGTTTCGAAACAAATCGCGAAATCCGACAGTGTTTTGATTGCTGCAGTTTGCCGAAAGTTTTAAGTGAGTGCCGTGCCGTGTGTGTGTGCAAATGAAGTGCTTTTGTGACAGATCAAGGATGCACAACTTGCCCTCCTCCACTTAACAAGGCAACCGTTTAATTGACATCAAGTGTAAGTAGGCTTCATTGTGATTAGTAAAAGTAAGGGGGGCTTATGGTGTTTTTATGATTTTCTTCTTTTTTTCCAGAATTCTTTCAAAATTCTCAATACATTGCTAAACATAACGGTAACCAAAATCTGCTTGCTTTGGTAAGAGAAGGCTAGAGACACACTTGAGATTTCTTCATGTGTGTTGCTTTGTGATACGGGGCTACCGTCATCTTCCAGGTTTTTTTTTTGTTGGCATTTTTAATTTCAATGCCATAAACACATTCCTTATCCGGATAATTAAAATTGATTCTTTCACATGTTGACGATATGCAGATCTGGTTGTTTGGAGCATCATGCAAACAGTTGTTTCGCCTGATCGCATAGAGGGATGCCCGCTAATTTGCATAGCTGTCAAATCGGTCGCAGAAATGCATGTGGCTGTTAGCTACCTGTCGCACAGCATCTTACGTGCAAGGTGTAAGATTTTGTCGGGAACTTATCTAAGTGTCTAGTTCTCGCAATTGCACATACTTCAACTACAAACAAGGCCTTAAGCCGAACACGAAACTAACGAAACTTTTCAGCTACCCTCCATAAAACATTTCATAATGACTTTGCTGGCTTTTGTTTCCTCGCCGTGTAACCAGTTTCACAACTTTCCCACTTGGTTCACGTAAATGGTGAATATTTTTTTTTTCGCGTTACTCAATGCGAATGAGAATGAGGAAAAGCAGCAGCAACTTTTATAGCGGGTCGGACTATTTTACACGCTAGATCGTTTCTTCTGTGCACTCAATCCGGACCAAAATATTCAAAACATTCGCCTGAAGAGTAGTTGATTCCGATTACGATCAAGTCGTTCCCGTAGTAGCCTAGTAAATTGGTTGATGATCCGGTCAATTAATAATTAGATTTATTACCGCCGCCCACACAACCTTAAACGCGGACCGACTAGCTTCAAGGTTTCTGGATTCTATCTCGGAACTTAATTTTGTGCAGATTTTCTTGTAATAGCCCCCGATATACTGCGAATATTTATCGGGATACTTTTCCGCCTTGTCTCTATATTAACGCGCGTTCGTGATGGTTTTTGGACCCTTTTTTCGCTCTTCTAGATTTGATAGATGCCCGGTAATTAGAAAAAGGCATAGGGATGTATTTCGGCCCACGGGGTAGTAGAATTCTGACCGTAATTAGGATAAGTGTTGGTATTTATCATCGTTAATACCTGTCCCGGTTGTAATTAACATTTTCCTCCCGATCCCGATAGTACGCAACTGAAATTCTCGGTATCAAAATTTTCTTTGCGACGGAATAATTCAAGATGAAAGTGACCAGAAGAAGACGGTGGTGGTGTGAGTGGGATGTTTCGCACAAAGATTCCGAATTCTATCGATGACCTGAACAAATAGTAAATATTTACTTAAGCTTTGAAATGGTTCTCAAAGATGATTACAGTTATAACGACAGAGGTTTCGGTCACGCGAAATTGGGAATTTCAATTTTGGACAATGGAAGATTGGATTTAAAATGTGAGTTTTATACAGGGTGTTCCTAATCACAGAGATCTTTCTGAGTTTCGCAGTTTTTTTTTAAAATAAATTAGGTCATAAACTGGTTTGACCTTTGAGTGCCAAGGAGCGCGATCACTCTGTATTGAGCGAACGCGATCACTCAAAGGGTTAAGGATAAATTACGTTACATCCGCTCGAACCCAAACAGAAAGCTACAATCGACAACAATAACTTTGAGATCTCTACTGTATTTTATAAACTTGGAATCGTTAGTCAACTCCACAGCAATGACATCATCCCAGAGATCAAAAGAAGGTTACAATATAAGAAGAAATTGTAATATCCCACTAAGAATTTGCATTCTGCGTATATCTTGATTGGGGGGATTCGATTGTGCAGTCAGCAGGGGGATATCGAACTAGAAGACGCCATCACTGAATTGAGATGAGTGGAGCACCATATTAAGGATTGATGTTGAAGGCACGTTCGTCACACATCCTACTACTGCATGATTAAGGCAAATGTGTCTTTACTTAATTGCCGCAAGGTGGATTGACTTAAAACTAACCTTACGGGAAATTCACACACCTCCTTGGGAACTACTTATGCATATATATGGCCTATATATTTTTTTTTGTTTTAGGCGCAGGAAGGTGAAAATCTTGAAAGACACTAAGATACCCGCGCGAAACATCTCAGTAGTAAGGGATCCACCCCCACTAAAACACCTCCCTTTGTGTATTAAACTAGTCTGAGGACTAACCATTCATTTTCGTCTGAATTCTTAACACTATTTAAATTAGTAGGTCATCCATTGGTGCTCTACAAATAAATCTGACATGTACGAGTAATTTAATACAACACAACATTCTATTATAAAAATGTACACCAAATCAAGAGGTTTGGTTCTATTCAGCCTTCTTATTTGATTATGAGTATCAAGAAGTCTGACTGCCTCAATGTTGGTTGACGTGATGCTGTAGCCTATTTTCATGTTTAAGAGCATTATTTTTTATTACAGTAGCTTCATTAAGGATCTCTAGGTCCCGGTGTAGATTGTTGTTTCGTACATACCACGGAGCATTGACTTCTCGTATATTACGTAGTACTTTGTTCTGGAAGATTTGAATTTTCTGAATATGAGTATGTTTAGCACAACCATATATTTGACTACCATATGACCATATAGGTTTTAGTATTGGATTATAAATTAATATTTTGCTATGAATTGAAAGTTTAGACTTACGTCCCAGAAGCCAGTTTAGTTCTCTGTATCTAATTTCAAGTTTTTTCTTTTTGACATGCTCTTTCCATCTTAATTTAGCTTCTAGTGTTTTGCCTCACTATTTGGCGTTTGTTTTCATGAGGTACCATTTATGTTGACTCGTGAAGGGTTTCTTATGTTTTTATTTGTGAAGTTTAGATTTTGTCTAGTTGAGTTTAATTTTCCATTTCTTTGTCCAGTTGCATATCTTATCAGTCGCTTGTCCATAGTTTCGTTAATATTGGTTCCTACTGCCTGTAAGGCAGTATCTTCCGCAAAAGTAGCAATAGACACATTGTCTAGTTCCGGCATGTCGCTTGTATATAGAACGTATAAGATAGGACCCAAGATATTCCTTGCGGTACTCCTGCCTTAACTTCTGCATATACCTATATAAGAATCTCCTTAGAAATCTCGAATGTCGTAACACCTTCGTGAAAACATGTCCAACTCCTTTACACTCCTTTGGGGATTACATATTGAAAAATCCTGAAATTCGTTTTTAAGCGATTTGTTTTAGCTTAAGGAAGGGGTGAAGCGCTGAGCCACCGCGCACACTAGGCATCAAAAAGGACCATTTTTTTTCTGTGCAGGTAATTGGTTTCATTTTTTTATATTTTACAGATTGGTATTTAGATTTAACGAAAATGGGAGATTGGGAGAAACAAGAATTTGGGTTGTGCGCCGCTATCACGCATTAGAGTCTGTAATTTCTGTCCAAAGAGAATTTAGGCGCACGTTTGGCGGCACTCCTCCGAGCAGATGAACTATAATGAGGCTCGTAAACAATTTTGCCGAGCATGGGGCAATCATCAGAAGGCCTTATAATCGATATCCCTCGATTCGGACCCAGGAAACTATCGCTGCTGTAGTTGCGGCCATACAAGCCAATCCTAGTGTTTCGACAAGGACCTTATCTGCTCAAATGGGTATCAGCAGATGAGTCACTACAGACAGTTCTGCATAAGGATTTAAACTTGTTTCCTTACAAAAGTCAGCTAACAAGTGAACTGAACGAAGCAGACTTGCCGATTTGCTTGGAATTTTGTCAGAAGATGACGAAAACATCTTGAACTGCATTTTCATGTCTGACGTGGCTCATTTTGATCTAAACGGCAATGTGAATAAGCAAAATTGTAGAATATGGAATTACTCTAACCCACAGATACTCTATGAGACGGAATTGTATCCACTTCGAGTCACAGTGTGGCGTGCAGTTTCATCAAAATGCATTGTCGGACCTTACTTTTTCGAAGAAGATGGCCATACAGTTACGTTTAATGGAGATTGTTACTTAAAGATGTTAAAAGAGTTTTTCTATCCAGAACTACGACGGAAGAGAATCCCTTTCAACTCTACCATTGGTTGGTTTCAACAAGATGGTCCAACTCCTCACATAACCACGCCTGTTATGACAGAATTAAAGCGAAAATTCCCCTATAAGGTGATTGCAAGAAACGCCAATTTCGTTGGCCACCAAGGTCTCCTGACCTTACTGCACCTGGTTTTTTCCTTTAGAGTTATTGCAAATAGGAAGTCTACCAAACGAAACTTAGAAATTTGAATGATTTGAAGCAATCCATTCGAACAATAATTGAGACGATTCCTGCTGCAACTCTCCGGGCAGTGCTGAATAACTTCTTAATAAGATGTCGCACATACGTCACCGAGCGTGGAGGCCTTTTAAATTCAGTTATATTTAAAACCCATTAAAAAAACTAATAAAAATGTCACAAGTCACAAAGTAGGCCGAGAGTCTCAATTTTGTATGAATTTTGAATTAATTGAGACTTTTTTGATATGAGACTCTGATCCTCCTGAATAGGGGGATATATGAATTCAACAAATAGTTATTCGAATTTCTTAATGTAGCAACATTCATCAGCCACCCTGTACATAAAAAGCCCAGTTTTCTACCTCATTAGACTCAAGAGATGTTACGAAATTAGTGGAAACGTATACATATATATTATATTCTTTTTTTTATACATATAATTTGAAATCTCATCAGACCTTAGAGATATAAAAAAAAATTGTGAGTACGTATACGACCACTTAACATCCCACTCCTTTGGTAGTAGAATTTTGCAAAATGCTAAAAATATACCGTCTCATCACACCCACATATAATGAATGACCAAAATTTTGAAAAGCTATGCATTGTTTTTTACACCTCTTCAGTGTATCGTAAAGTTAAGTAAAAAGTCCGAGAAAGTAAAAATTAATTCGACATCTCACGACATCTTAAAAGGTATGGCGAAAACTTTAAACCCCTTTTACACTGTTAGAGGTTGAATATCAAAAATCCTTAAATTTGTGTATAGGTGATTATATAGAATGCTCGTGAGCCAATTCACTATCTTATCAGCCCTAAGGGATATGATAAAAGTCATGAAGACGTGTACAACCTCTTTTATACTCTCTCAGTAGTTTTTAGGGGACTATATAAAAGCACGTGATAGTAAAATTTATTCGATATCTAATCAAATCCAACGGATATGGTGGAAAATGTTGAAAATGTATTCATGCCCTTCAAACCGATATGGGGGTTGAATTTAAAAAAAAATCCTGAAAACAGGTTCGAGGCATTTATATGGATAAACTTTAGAAGTAAAATCATTTCAAGAGACACGATGATCCCTACTTGAAGCCCAAATTTCAGCTATCCGTCATTAGCAGTCGTCGAGATATCATTTACCCTAATCCCTTAGATACCTACTTATCACAAACATACCATATGTACATATTTTTTTATATAAATTTCATACAAGTTTCAAATTCTTCTAATCTTATCTTCTTATCTTATGAGGACATAGAAACCAACATATTTTTGTCCTAATCATTACATCTTCCCACTCACCCTCCACCCCCAAAAAATGACTACTCAGTAAAAAAGATTTGAATTTAATTGTTCAAAGAGCCTTTAAACGATATTGCGGGAGGCGTTCAAATATAGATGGTTGCTGATTTTTGGGTCCACTTGTCCCGAAACATTAAAAAACATTTTTTTTAATCGATCACAATACTTTATTATTTTCAGATGAAAATGCCCAGTAACCCTAACCCATTAGTACTAAATCTGATTGTTTATATTGGTAAACTAAACTTACCTCTTCATATAAAGCTGGGAGGAATTTTTTTGGAATAATTGTATTTAAAACAGACATTTGAGCCGTTCAAACAATGATTAAAATCCCAAATAAAAATTGACAGAGTATTTTTTTATGAGAGTCGAATAATTTTTGGTCCGTCGGGCCGAACTTAAGGGGTTAGGTGGGTTTCAAAGGCCTAAAAAAATGGTGTTTTCACAAAATTTTTTTTAATATATCTTATGAAACATATTATTTAAAAAAATTAGTACATCAAAGATATGTACATATTTCGTAAGTATTTTGTTTAAAAATTTTAAAAATTCATCCGTTGGGACCTCATTTCTCTTGACCTCTCAAAAAAAAAAAGTGCTCTCGCCGTGGACAGGATAACTTGTGACTTGTTCATCCAAAATTAAAAAACCCAAAATTTTCCGTTAGTACATGCATAGATCTCGTGCTTGAACGAAGGAAAAACAAAATTTTTGAAATTTGAATTTTTAGCGGAGCTGTGAACAAAAAATCCCATTTAATGGTAAAATTTTCTCCATGTATTGCCTCGTGAAATGAGTTGTAATAAAGATTAAAAAAAATCCTTCGTTCAAACACTAGAAAATGTTATTTTGAAGAAGTGCGCAAAATTTGAACAAGGTCGGTTCATAAATTTTCGAGAAATCGTGACCACCGACTTCAAAAATAGAGTTTCGAGAAAAACGCGATTAAAGTTTTAAGTTGAGGTTGACGTGGCCCGATGGGCGGAACTTTCGAAAGCTCCATCTCTTAGAATTTTACTCGGATCGATTTAAAATTTTGAGAGAATATTCTAGACATGTTGTATTATTTAATAAGACAAAAAACAAAAAATCAATTTTTAGAAATTTTCAAACCCACCTAACCCCTTAACAAGCCAGAAGAAGCAATAAACATATTTACAGTGAATCGAAAAATATATTAGTTGAAGCAAATTTAATTGGAATTCGGATTTGGTTTGATGAAATACAGTGCTCCTCTTTGCCTAGCTCTAAGGTCGCGCTTAGTTAATCCGCTTGATTAATGCTTAAATGTCGTGCCACTTCACTTTCGATTACTAATTTATTTGGTATAGAGCGATTTACAGCGGATCTTACTGATGTTATTTAGTTTTCGAACGTTTCAGCAGCTAATCATTTTGTATGTTGTCGAAGGCCCAAAGTTGTCCTTAATTCCGTTCATTTCCAAAGACCTGTATCTGTTTCTATAGTATTGTTTGGATCTTTAGATCATGCTTGATAATCCTATAAGCCATTTCCTTTTTTTTTAGAGCGAACAAAATAGGCTGTAGTTGTATTTTTCATCACACAGGACATATGTATGATACGAATGAGTTTGCGGTTCAAATCATTGCAAATTTTTCATCATCATACTTAATTAAAAGTTTCATCAAAATCGGTTTAGTAGATGGACTCTCAAAAGATAATGATTAATTTCCGCACTCGCACAAAGAGCAACATGAACATAAATATTTTAAATCATATGAAATAAAAATTATTTATTGTTCAGAATAATTCCATTAATCCGTTCGAATCAGCGTTGATTAAAAACATTGAAAGAATATTTTCCATTAAAACCCGCAATTCATCCGATCCGACCATGTGGTAGAGCTGGTATTTTGAAAAGCAATGCAAAGCCTTTGACTGCGCTACATTACCAACTAATTTTATGATTAAAAGAGTATGGAAAGTAAGCTTACAAGTTTAATGAGATTTTGTCGTTGCCATTGAAGTTTAAGTAAGTAAAAGAAATTTTCATGGACATGGATAATTTGAAAATCTTGTTACTTTCCAAATTCCATTAGTCAAATCCTCCATACGTTCACTTCCGGTATTCAAGTTGATGGTTCTACTCTGATTCTGGCATCCTTTTCCGAGTAAATTATTCTTCGTTCAGGCCAAAAGAAGTAGGCTCGACAGAAGCAGGAAGAGTTCTTCGTAGACAGCTCATTAAGGACAATTCTTATTACATTTCTGCTTGTATTTTTGGAAAGACGTTCCCATTGAACATCCCTCAAAGGACATTATTTCCGCTACGATACTGCCGAAAGCACTGCATTGAACAAATAATTCAAGTGATTTTTGAATATTGTACTCTAGCACAGCAACAAAAGATCCGGCCAGATATAATTTGAATTTGAATTTTCTATAGAATAAACGAAAAGATTTCATTATGCAAAACGCCAGGCTCACCAACAAATTCATCGAATTCGAAATAATTTTTCGGTCATTTGAAAAGTTGGAATCCATGCTGTGCGCTGAAATGAATTTGATCACATACTTCATGCCCACCATCATTGCAGTGTATTCTCTCAATGGCATAAATAATCATAAGATGGAATCGAATTCAATTGTTTCGGCAGGATGAAGGTCGTCTTCATGAAGATTATTTTGTAGCAGTTGAGATGATTTATCGAAATCAATTTTTGCCCGTACCAGAAGAAATATATAAACAGAGTCAGCAGTCTTTTGTAAAATATTCAACGCTGACCTTTATTACGTGATCTTAGCGGCGGATTTATATTTGTAACTGTTTAAAGCTTTCCTAACCAGCTTGGCTATCGGCTAACCTCTTGAATTTTGTTATAATTTCCACATTATTATTTCTCAGTAAATTTCGGAATTGTAGAGATAATTTGCAATTTACATTCTCGCATCATTCAAAAAAAAAAAAATTCAAAATTTTGACGGATGTACATATGTGGAGTATCTTTAGAGCGCTTTTTGAGGTACGTTAACATCGTACCCTGTACCTACCTCTTTTAAGAGATCTTACAACAACAACAAAAAAGAGAAGAAAAAAAACAAACGCACATATCTTAAATTACCGGGCTCGACTAGACTTCTTACGTACTCGAAGTTGACATTTATTGCATATGGAAAAGAAAGTGAAGTACGGTTTCATTTTTCATGTGGGATTTATATTAAGAAGAAAATCGGTGTAAATGAGGTTTCTTAAAGTCCACAAGTAGATGCCTTAGTTAAGTATAGGAAATTTAAATTCAATTTGTTATTAAGATTAACCATCGAAAGCCTCATTAATTTATTGAAAGATCTGCGCGCAAAAACATGATCTATGTTAAAAAGATTTAGTTTATTGATGAATTCAAATTTTTAAACATATCATAATTTGTTGTTTTTTTGATGTGGGTTTGTTTAAATCTTAGCAATAAAAAAAGATACGAATACCACCTAAAAATGTATTGCAATTTTTATATGAAATGGAATCGATTGATAAAAATATTCTCGAAGATTTAGATAAAATGATTTATTATTGGATTTAGTTTTATAATTCATGATTTTATATTATACATAAAGATGAAATTAAACTTAACTAAATGCGCAATGAATTTCTTTGCCAAATTTCAAACGAGATTATCTAGAAACATACTATTTAAAGCCGGTACCCAACATTTTTGAAAAACGGCTCAACCGATTGCTTTCGAAATTTGACACAATATTATGGGACTGGTTTTCTACTTTGCAACGTACGATTTTTTCACTTAGGTAGGTTTTCACTTAGGAAGGTATCAGTTAAAAGGCCCGGAAAGTTCCTCAATTTCTGGATTTTTTTTTTTTGATATAAAATAATTATATATGAATAAAACTATAAATGGGTTATATAGAGGTACAAGTGAAAAATAATTGTGAATTTTTTAAAAAAAATATATTTTACAAAATGTCGGCTCCAGCTCCTATGACGTAAGGCCGCGATCGGCGTGAGTTGATGATGCACGCGGTACCTTCTACATCCTTGCCAAGTGATCTAAAACCAAAAATTCAAAAAAATTTATGAAATTAGATCAAATTTTCGGGGCCCAACGTTTTCCGATTTTGAAAAAAAAAACGCCCTGAGACTAAAATGGTAGCTATTTGAAAAAAAAATCACCTTTTTCACTCTTTTTTTTTAGCTTAAAAACTCAAATAAAAAAAAAAATGGAATAAAAAAATAAAAAAAATTTGACGTTGGGGCCGCCCAAATTTAGTTTACTTTCTTTTAAGCTTTTATTCATTAAAATCGGTTCATTTGTTGAAGCTGTATAACGTACCGCGCTCCGGAAGAAGTGGTTTCGAGAAAAACGCATTTAAATTTTGACGTTACAAAAAAATCGTATTGAATATCGGCAGATCGTTCCACAAATCGGTCTGTAACTCGTGAAATACATTTCATATCGAAATATCCTTTTGGCCCAAGTCTTTTTTTTTCGTCAAGAACTGATAACTGCCTTAATTACTTTTTTTTTTGAAGCCAGAAAGATCGGTAATTAATTTTCAAAAACAAACGTACAGTTCAACTGGCCGCCATTTTTTTATTTTTTTTATTTTCAAGGACGCGTCACGTTTAAGCACATTTCGTTACACGATAGAGAACAAAGATATTAGGTAGAGACAAAACGATGAAACGATGAGACGAAAAAGCGACACTGCGAGGGAGTGGTATTCCCTTCTGACTACACCCATAGAATTTGAAATACTACTCCTATCTCTTCCCCCTCTTCACCTATCCCTTTTTAAGCAACTGATTTCCCTCACCCCTTACTTTTCTTCTTACATCCCTTTCTCCTAACTTCAACCCTTCACCCCCCACTGTATACCCCCTCTGTGTACCCTTATTCTTCTACCCCTCACCCTACATATTGTTCCCCCTCATCTACTTTCTCTATCCCCCCACCCTCCTCTCTACCCCCTACTCCCTCCTAAATAACATTAAAAAACTCAGAAAATGCTAATTTTGTATCTATTATTATATTTATTTTGAAATGCTCTCTCTCTCTCCCATTAAATCTTTCTTATTCTTTTTCTTTATTTTTCAAGAAGTTTCACTTCTATCATGTGCACGGTGCTGCACACGCTGTTTTTTTTTCAAAAATCTTACAATGCCAAAAGCATGATACATATAGTATCTTTTTTGAAATTTTTGTTTCAAATCAACCGATGTAAACTTGGGGACCGCAGACCGTGCGAGCGAACTATAATACATTTCTTACGTCGTCCTTAGCAGCGCCCCAGTCGAATATACCTATTTATTAAAAAAATATATGTATAAATAGTATTTTTTTCGCTATCTACGCAGATCCCCTTGACAGCTTCAAATGGATCAAATCAAGAAAAGGTCTCATCGGTTCTTAGTGTTTACTTAAAATTGAAAACAGAAACTGTCACTAGACTGAGCTCAACTTTATTATTTTTTGGGTAAAAATCCGCAACGCTTTGTATGCTGAGATGCGATGCAGATTACTATATGACAGACATCCTAATAATATTACGTTCCAAATAGTTTCCTCGTTATTTTTGAGGTCAGCTGTAGGCTACATTTTCAGTTTAGAGAAACAGTGAATAAAATATTGACATAACCCACTAGGGGCTGAATAAAAATTCTGAAATCAATTTTTATGCGATTATATAGTGCTCCCTATATAATCGCATTAAATTAAAATTTTAGACCTAAGAGATATGTCGAAATTCGTAAAAACGAAAACAGTGATTTTGCACCCACTTCGATGTTGAATATCGCGAAGTTCTGAAATTAATTCTGAAGAGAGTAAAAGAAGTAAAAGTGAGTACGATATCTCATAAAAATATTCGAAGTGTTTTCGTAATTTACAACCATTTAAGGGTTGAATATGGATCTAGAAAGCGGTTCGTTGGCGCTTCTAGAAAGAGTTCGTAGAAGTAAAATTTATTTGATACCTCGACAGACTTTGAAGATTTGATAAATTCGTAAAAATATAGAAAAAAAAAATCGTTTCACGAACAATGAAAAAATTTTTTTTTTTATTTGTCTTCTTCTGTAAATACTAAGCTTGATTTTTCCGATCGAATTTGTCGTCATCAATGTCCCAAATTTTTTCCGAAGCTCCGCAGCATAAACGTTATTTTTCCGGGGATGCGATGGTAATTTATGGAACAGCCAGTGGTTGGTTTCTTAGGGCCGTATCACACCAGGATGCTATGTCTACGTCGCCAGCAGCGTGGCCACAAAAAATGTATGATATTGTACGACGGGTATCTAACTTGCCCATTGGTTGGCGACGTGGTCGCGACATACATTCTGTGTGGCCACGCTGCTGGCGACGTAGCCTGGCATCCCGGTGAGATATGGCCCTTAGACTGTCCTCATTTACAAAAAAAAACATTGCACGCATCGATAAAAAAGCCTTATATTAATAAAGTATCCAAATTAATAATTTTTTTTTTTGTTGAGTAAACGCAGAATTTCTTTTGACCAGTATTACATAACAACTCATAGCTTCGTCTAAGTTTTATAAATAATAATCAACATTCAACATTCAACCTATGGTCTTCTGTTTAGCTTAACAGTGCATGCAAGCCAATTTATCCATTATGGCAGTAAATTGCTTTTATTATGTTCCAAGTTCTCAAGATACTCGTAGATTCGCCCACCTTGCAAGTAACCTTGATGCCATGAAATAACCATTAAAAGATTTTGGTTGCATTGTTTGTAATCTATGAAAATAAAATGTGAGAAAGAAACCGGTACGACCTTTTATGATTGAATTTACCAAATGTTATTATGTAATAAGCCGCTCAATTTTACTACTATTATGTAAATCTAATTGAAATTTGATTTTCATATTTTTTGCAGCTATGTAAGTCCACACATCTTAGTTCGGATCTAAGTTCACAAATATCTGTTCTTTACTCCATAAACTTATAAACATATTTTTTTTAAAACTATCCAGGTTGAAATGCTCACGGGGTAGAAAAATCAACTCTACCCTCATTTAAAGTATTCCCAGCTTAGCTCTAAATAAAAACTAAGCTTTAGTCATTAGTTCTGGAGTTGCAAAAACAAGGATTTTTCTAATGACAATAGATGAGATATTTATGTAAATTCAAAATTTTAACCTTATACCTTCCGCACTTCCACTAACTCTAATAATCATCCTATTATGGCAGCCCTATTCCTTCCAAGCAAAACTAGATACATAACTTTGGATTTATAATGGCCACTGACGACGTCGGTCCGACCTCATTCAACCAAGCAAACACAACTTTTTAGTCATATAATTCCAGTTTTATAAATGTAGGCAGGTTTATTAGCACATACATTTTATTAACTTAAAATAATCGCCGGTCATTAAATGGTTTATCAATTTTTAGTTTTTTAGTTATTTTAGTAAACTTTAGTTTTGAAAATATCATCGTGCTAAAAATATACTTACAAATATAACTAAATTAGTCGTTCGTTATTTCAGCTTTCTAAATATAAGTATGGCTTACAAGTTTTTTGTGAGACTAATTGGTCATATTTATGTTCCAGAAAGTTATTTGGACGGGTTTCTGACATTTTCATAAAATATGTCATCCATTTGCATTCATTCTATAATTTGTTATATTATTTTTGAACTTATTACGTCCATCTTATTCTTGTCAAACATCGAACCTTTTCAAAGTATTTACGAAAAAAATTACGAATTTGAGTTGTTTATTAAAAAGTTTTATAACAATCCCAATATTCTATATTTGCTCTAAGCTATTTAATGAACTATGACTGCATGAAGCGGTGTTATTTTGGAACTAATTTTTGTGAAAAAGCTTGAATTAAATAACTGAGTGGTCATAAAAGGAATTGGACTACATATGTAAGTCAGGTAGTGGTCGGCTACATAGCTCTGAAAACGTTGAGACGATCTTAAAATCATTTCTGATACTTGTTAGCACGACGTGGTCTAGACGTCGGTGTGACCTTTCAAGTCCGACTAAAAACCACAACGTTTACATATCGTTGGAATAACTGAGTCGTATATCATAAGTATGTATATTCCTTTGGCTCAGTTTGTATTACACAAGGTATTATAGCTTCATCGGATTGGCTGAGGTGCTTCTATTTGTCAACAGATAACATTTCAAAATCTCCAGTCTCCACTATAATACACTCCTACAACTTCCACTCCTATGTCCAATTGGATTTTTCCATCCATAAAACCCTATCCCAAATTGTCCATAATTCTATTTTATTCATTTTATTGGTGCGCGCGCAAAAGTAATTTTGAAATTTTCAAAATTCCTTAAGCAGTTTTCATTGCTCACCGATTTGGTTTCGTTCTATGTAGATTTGGATCATCTATTTTATTGGTTATTCTTGAACTTTTGTCGTTAGTATTTTCCGGATCTTCTCTAGACTCCCACTAGTTTCCAAAGCTTAAGAATTGCAACATCTGAACTATTTAAATTTTTGGACAAAAAGTTTCACTACTGACGAAAAATATCTGGAAAGTATCCCTGTTTGGTAATTCCTTCTGTAATGGAATGCAGATTCAAAGTTCTTCATATTCTGATTTCAGAAATCATAAAAGTTCGTCTTACTGTTAACTTTGTTCGATATCTAGTGGGATGGAAATTCGGATTGTCCAGTAATGTCTGCATCATATAACTCCAGTAGAAATTGTTCGTAAAGAATTCAATTCATATCAAACCACGAGCCAAAGGGAATATCATCGTCTTATTTAAGTCATAAGTTCGATGTCATCTAACCGGATTTGGAACAATTTAAAGAACGGTAGAATATGTAAAGAATGATCTAGATTGTACCGCATGTTTAGTTATGCTATGTTAGTCCGCCTAATGCAATTGCTCGTGGAAATTAGATGATATCTTCGAGGAGAGTTTCTCCATAGCTGAAATGAGCTGACTCAAACGTTCGCCGTGTTCATCACTAACGGAGTTCTCTGGAAAGAATTCTAGATGTTAGTGAAGAAAGTGAATCTTCAAAGACAACTAGAGATGGGTCGTTCATTAGTGAACTGTTCCAAAAGAGCAGTTCATTGAATTGAGTGAGTGAACTAACTCACTCCTTTTGGTGAAGTGTATAGTAGCTCGTTTCGCCACGTGATACACCTTGAAAAGACCTAGATCTTTCGTGAGTTAGAACGTTTTTTTTATGTCCTTACCTTGAATTGGAATTTGAAAAGAACTGGTTCATTCTTGAGTGAGGACCTTTTTTTTAGGTCCTCACATTCAATCCGAACTTGAAAAGAACTAGTTCCTTCGCTGGGTAAATGATCTTCAATGAACTAGTTCATTTATTTCAGTGAGTGAGTCGGACTTCACTAACTCACTAAAAGGAACTGCTTTTTCTCATCTCTAATTACGACCCATTTTATTATATGATGACAACATGTTTTCCCCAAGTTAGACGTAGTTGTAAGCTCTTTTCAAAAAATTGTTTGCTACGGGAATCATTCCAGACGGGAATCATTCCAGGTAGTTCATTCAATGCCTATTGATAAATACCTACTGAGAAAGCATTTCTCTCCAAGCAAAATTTCTGATCTGCGACCTTCCGTAATTTTTGCTTCGCTGAAACTCGGGAACTTTTCTCTGACATACTGGAATGCGTTTCCTTTTTTATGAATAGTCCTTGCAAACTGATAACTCTATTTTGTTACGTCTGTCCCATTCACCAAAGCACCAGGAAAACTTTGTGGAACCAAGCTGCAAACCAAGCACGAGGGGGGTACCCACTCTTAAATCTCCACAAATCTGCCATTTCGGTTCTGCATACATATTTGAATCGTACTTAATAGAAGATGCTTTAAATTTTCATACGAATCCTTCGAATGGACTGCATCATCAATCAGAACTGATGGTAAGGTGTTAGGTAAGGTGTTACCAATGTGTAAACGAAGTGTTCAATGTAGAGCCATCTATGAACCATCGCCATTCATCTGTTGTGTGCTTAATATTAAGAGCGTCCATTAAGCCATTGTTACAGAATACCAAATTACTGCCAGAACTGGCTGTTGCCTAGTGTAAAGGTGCTCGTACACGAGCAATTTTCAGACAATTAATTGCCCGTGGACTATTACCGAAACTAGTGAAGCGATTAATGGAGCAAAACAGGGCAATATCATGCTAGTTGCGGCAATATTTCAGCAATGTGGCTATGTCTTCATAGATTGCTAATATTGTTCGCCCTATATTAGCCGTATTTCCACTAACTTGGAAAATTCCGAGCAATTATCCTTGTTCAGTAATTCAATTGTCAAGTTTTGTTTGAATTTCGTATTTATTTGTCAAGTTTGATCTTATTGCCAAATTGCTAAGTATTGCTCCATATCGCTAGTCACTGGTGAGCAACGAATTGACCACCAATTGATCCATATTGTAAATTGCTGATGCGGCTGAATGTTGCTGTATGTTTCCGTGACGTCAAAATTGCCTGGAATTGTTGCAAATTGAGCAATTTTAATCGTTCGTGTAAGAACATCTTAATAGAAGGTATCTGATGGACTTACCAGACAATTGCAAACTTTGATGAACCTTCGACGCATTGTGGGGATATTCTGGTCAGATGTTATTCGCAACGAAAATCTTTAAGATTCAGAGACGAATGTGTCATTGAATCGGTCAAACCTTGAGGAAGTTACTTAAAACATCGAAACAGGCTCTTGATTGGAATCCACAGAAAAGGGGTCCCTAAGAAACACTTTGGGACGAACAATCGAGAATCTGTAATTAAGTCCTGAACGCAATGAAAGGTGTTGTCGAGGAGCGTGGTTTCTGTCTAATGTCCCATTGGGGCTAACACTGGCACTGATGAGACCTTCAAAGGAGAAGAGGTTACACAGCAGGTGTAATTTGTATAAGAAAAAATTGATTCGGTTTGGGTACAATGAATATTCTTCAAGAGCTTCAACTAATTAGTTCTTCCGTTACCATAAGTACTATTACCCTCGTCAAGCTATTTTCAATTTCAAATATCCCAAAGCATCGTCATATCCTTTTTTTTCAATTATTCTGTATGGTTGAATTTGTATGGCTAAGTTAAAATTCTTTAACGAGAAGATCGAACCTTCCATTTTTTTTATATTTGCAGAAAAGGTCACATTAAAACCTCCGGCATTATTAAGTTGTAAAAAATTGTTCTCAGACCAAGGGATGCCCATGGATTATTTAAATTAGGCAGCTTTAATACGCCTAAATGGATAAATCGAAAAAGTTTTATTCAATATTTGCGCCTCAATTGTTACTTGAGTTTCCCTGTTTTTTGTGTATTTGGTGCGATGGTAAACTCGGCAATATACCAGACCCCAGACGTTGTACTCAGTATTGTTCTCAAGACGGCAGATTTTTTTTGATAAATTCATGATGATTTTTACATTTCGATTCAAGGCAATGAAAATTCCATTTTTCCAGATATTTTTCTTTTCTCAAGTGGCCTATAACTTTTCAATTAACTGCAAGAAGTCGAGCGGAAAGTTTCTGTTGTGTTGCGTTGTCCCGGGGATTTCACATTTCACCCGCATCTATAGGAAAATATTTGGCCAATTGTTTGGCTTCATTCAATCGCCAATCTGGAACCTATTCGTAATGTAAATGAAATAATGTGATGATAAGGAATCAACGATACAGATGACACTTTGGAAACTTAAGGACATACCGCGTAAACGGTATTTTTTAATACATTGAAAACATACAGCAACATCAGCATTTGACGATATGGATCATCAGCAATTGACGATATGGATCAATACATTAAAAACATAAAGCAACATCAGCAATTGACGATATGGATCAATTGGTTTTTAACTCGTTAATCAACAGTAACTAGCGATATGGAGCAATACTCAGCAATTTGGCAATGACATCATACACGGATAATTCAGTCTATGAACAACACGAAAGCAAATTTGAAAAATAAATCTAAAACATAAAATAAAACTCGAAATATTTGAATTCGAAATTTGACAAACAAATCTTGAGTATTGCAAAACAAATAAATGACAACTGAATCATGAAACAAGGACAATTGCTCGGAATCTTCCAAGCTAGTGGAAATACAGCAACTATAGGGCGAGCAACACCAGCAACCTGTGAAAACATTGCCAAATTGCCGAAATATTGCCGCAACTAGCACGATATTGCCCGGTATTGCTCCATTAATTGCTCCTCTAGTTTAAGCAATAGGTGCCGGGCAATTGATTGCTTGAAAAATTGCTCGGGTACAAGCTCGTTTAGAGTCACAATCACCCACAGAATAATTTTATATAGTCTGTTTGTCAATATCTTATTTTTTCTAAATCTCATACAATTTTTACCTACATTGCCTTGAGGCACGTTTGATCTGGATGGTACTTAAAGCATATTTTTTTACACTAATTGGAATCATTCCAGAGGGTGTCACAAAAGCAGTCTTTGAAAAGAAGCTACCTCTAGGATACATCTATGGTATTGTCCCCAAAAACTACCATGGGTGTACTGAATTCAACTCCTCTCACATAAATGAATTCATTTCTTCCAATATTTTCTCAAATGTTATACGATCGCTTGAGTTACGTTTTGGTATAGCACAAAAAAGTCTATTGGATGGTTAATTTAAAAATAATATGTAAAAAAAAGTCTAAGGCAGTTCTCAGTTCTCTGTGAAAGTTTTCATCGAATTTTCAAATAATCTATTTCAAATTGAGATCAAATAAGAAACGATTTTTTTTTGTGTACTCTTACCATAGAATTTATCTTTCGCTGCCATTAAAAATCCTTACGGAATTCCTTCATACCAAGGGGCTATAGCCAATCGATTTATGGAACAATTTATAACACAAGATTTATGATAACAAAATTTAATATTCCCTATATGATAATTTATAATAACATACTAATAAAGAAATTTAAATTCAATAGAGTAGATTTGATCATTAATTAAATGAGTTTTTCCCCGAAAAATTTCATAAATCAATAGATGAAAAAGAATCGTTTGCGATGAAATGTCGTCTATCTTTTCGGATAATAACTTAAAGTACCTACATTCATTTGCCGGGAAGAATGAAAACTTTCACAAAGATAATGAAAAGTTTTCGTCGCTTGAAAAGTATACTTCCTTGAAATTGTAAGGCAATTTAGTTTAGCACCTTCTGCTGAGTCTGACTGATGAAGGGCACAGAGTTGGCAACGAATTCCCCACTTACTGCATATAAATTGCAAGTGAAAATAAATTTAATGTACTCGACTGATGGAAATATATGGAGGACAGTCGTAACGCCAAGGAGGCAGCCAAGGAAGAAAATTATGCTGATTGTTCTTGGCAGACATATTTTCCAGTTTTATATTAAAATAATTTTTCGCTGTTTTTTGAAAACAATTCGACTCCTTCAGTACTCGTACTTTGCTGTACAGAAGTTGAATATTAACAACTAAATTATAAATTAGCTTTATTCTTCGTGGGCAATGGAATGGGCAAATTGTTTAAACAATATGATTCCAGTTTGAATTGTAGACCATCAAGACATTGAGAGTAGTTTCTAATGATATCCTTGTTTTACTTGGGAGCTGAATGTAAGTACTTGCCTTGCGGTGATGATAAATGATATCCTGGACGGACATTGTGTTCGTTAATGACTGAAAACATGTTTTAGTACAAGCAGGGAATAACTTGGACTTTTTTTGATATGTTCCGAGTAAGTGCTTACAAACTACTTCACTTTAGGACTAATATTATATATATAAGTTACAAAATACTTCACCGCGGCTACGCTCACGTTGTTCCACCGCCCCTGTTACTCCCGTTTATCCATTGGTCCTGTTTCTCCCGTTGATATATTACTTCCGTTTCGGGTACACTTTCTCAGCTCAAGGAACTGGAGACATTAATGCTATTTTTAATTTTTAATTTTTCATTTTTTTCCATCCTCCATTCTCTATCCACCATCCTCCATACTTCATCCACTCAAATGTTGAAATAACTCGCGAACCACCAATTTCGGGAATATATAATTATGTTTCATCGCACCTGTTACTCCCGTCACGTGTTTGCAGCCGGTAGTAAAATCACACATGTTCGCGGTCGGCAGGATTCGAACATACGCTCCCTGATGGAATCATTTGATTTCTAGTCAGACGCTTTACCCGCTCGGCTACGACTGCCTGTTGTAAATTTTTAATTCTAAGTAAGGTTCATCTGATACAACTTATTAAAATAAATAACTCGCGAACCACTAAATATATAATTATGTTCTCGAAATGTCCGGTTATTTTGAGAATGCCCATGCAAAATTTGGGAGGGAACGGTTCACAGGTGTAGATTTCCATCCCGCCCGACCATTTATGCGACTTTATTTTATATACTAGATATGTTTGATATTAGATAATCAAAATTTCTGTTCTCCATAAAAGGTCTGCTGAATTATTGTTACAGATCTTATGTTTATATTGTATTACCTTCCGTGCAGTGACATCAAACTGTTTGTTTTTGTAGAAACTATACAACCAAATTTCTGTAGGTTCGATCTATTTCGCTGAATCATATTTGATTTCTGCTGCTATTTACACTTATTCATTTCATTTCAATACTCTTAGCAACATTCTGTGCATGAATCTATATGCTATAGTACATAGTCCCAGGCGATATCCATACCAAAGAGATTCTTTCATTTGAATAAGTAAATATTCTAGAAACCTTATACCGATATGTTCAAACAACGAACAAACCCCTGTACGCACAAAATCAATCGAAAATACAAATGGCTTTAGAATTTAACAATATATAGGCACGTATCGCTAGTCAAGCAGATGCTTGAAAACTTCTGCGAGTTAAACGTTGATCGGTACCAGATTTTTCTAACATTTAAACAGACGCACGATATTATTGTTTATTGAGGTTTAAAATCACAGCAATATTCAATGAATCTCACGGAACTCCAACCAACAGAAAGCGGATTGGGTCCTGGTAGAACCAACATATTTACGGGTGGAAACATGTTTCATGTGAAAACATGGGTGTTGGCGCCGCTGCTCGCATGGGCGCACCTATGAAAATATTTAAAAAAAAATCTGCCAACAGTCTGGGCGCAACTTTATTATTTTTCCGGCAGAAGTTCGGAACGCGTTCAATTCTAAGATGCGGTGCAGGTTACTATGTGACTGCAAACCTAACAAAAAGTTCGGGAAACGGTTAGAATAGGGCGTAATATATGAATACTATAATTGTGTCATACTTCAGGATGCGGTCTAGGGGTTGAAAATGGAAAAAACTTAGGTTAGGTTAAGTGGCAGCCATCCAAACCATGGATCGGCTCACTTAAATCATTCGGTTGGTCCATTGGAAAAAACTTAAAAATAGGGGATTATTAAAGAAGCCCGTGGAAGTAAAAAGATATTCGATATCTGATTTGACCTGAGAGACATGGAAGAATTTATGAAAAAGTATACAATCATTTTACACCCCCTTAGGGGTCGATTTTTAAAAAACCGTGAAAACACTTTAAAGGTATTCATGTGAAGAATCCGTAGAATAAAAGTGAATTCAATATTTTGGAAGAGCTAGTAGATATGACGAAAATCGTGAAAATATATGCATTTTATTTTGACTGAACATTTTTTTTGCCCCACCCTTTCAAACACCAATGGATATTCGATTTTTTTTATATAAAAATTATTTTCTAGTTGATTTACATATACACACCGAGTTTCAAATTTCTAGCATAAGCCATTCTATAGCTGGGGAAAAAACATCCCCCACCTCCGCACCATACTACCCCTATCAAAAAAATATATATTTTTTCAACATGCCGCTACTATAGGTCTCTCTAAATACCAAGTTTCAGTTTTTTATCATAATAGGTTCTTAAAATATAAACATCGTAACCTTTTTCTCTTCACCCTCAGCCTCTACACCCACATCCCCCAATTTTTTTTTCTCTGCTAGGGTTCTATTGGGCCTACGTCTGGTAAAAATTTTGAGCATATATCTTATACTGTTCTTGAGATATAAAACGTGATTTTTTTTTTAATATTTCTTATATCCCCCAATTCCATGTTCCACCCCCTTAACAAATTTTACTTTGATCTTTACTTGTCGACCTTTATACTCAAACCAAATTTCATTTTTCTAGAGCAATTGGTTCGTGAGATATCGTAATCTAAAGTTTTTCACCAACTCCCCACCCCACTACCCCCACTCAAAAATTTCTTGTCACTGTTTTCTCCTAGTATAGGTTAAGATATTTGTTAAGTTTGAATTTCGTGCCATCAACGATTTAGGAGATATGAGTTCTAGAATGTGTCGATCTCTCGGCATTTTTGCGTTTCGGACGAATTATTCCTCCCCCCATCCAATCCCACACCCCTTCACCCATATCAAAATTTTTTTTTTTCAAATAGGTCCACTGTCTAAGTTTTATAGAAATTTCAAGTTTCAGTCTCCTAGCGTAAGCTGTTGCTGAGATCTAGAAACCAAAATTTTTCGTCTAAAACGCTCCCCTCTCCTCACCCCTCATACCCTCACCCTTCTAAAAGATAATAGTCGTAGAGGTTTACCCAATCTACCCACTATAAAAAATTCATGGTAATACCTCAACGGGTTTGGAAGCTACGCGCCTTCAAACTATTTTGCGTACGGCGTACAGACGGACATTTTTTTTTGTTGCTTTTTTTGGGTCTACTAGTCATAAAACGTGAAAATACAAAATTTCAGAGTAGCAAATTTTTTGGAAATTTCAGGTTGATCACAATACTTAATTATTAAAAAATAATAAAGTAAAATTCATTCATAACACTTCAATTTTTTCCTCCAAAGATAAGAAAAGAATGCATTTTTAAAAAAAAAGTAAAGAAAAGATTTGAGCCATTTCTTCATACATTCGAAGTGATGGCTAGAACGCTAGCTGGAGTGTAGGAGGTTATAGAAGAATGTAGTTGCTCAAATCGACCACACTAAATCCCCTACGATATCGAGAAGTAAGTGCACCTGGTGTTATCTATGGACAGCCTTACGTGCCTACGGTATGCCTTCTTTGACCTTCATGGATCATCCTAGCGTGTCCCTCTGCAGCTCGATTTCTAGTCATATCAGTTGAGCTGAACGCGAAACCATTCATACAAGGAATGAATACTTGAGTCGATTCCTGTGATGTGCAAACGAACACATATCAGCATAGTTTAAAGACTTCCATCGCAGACCAGCTTTTCATAATTCAAGACGCAGCACCTGAAATCACAGAGAGGATTTTTAAATCCTGTCTCTGATTTTTATCGATTATGGCTGTCCCCTTATCCAAAGCACTCCGTATATAGTATCTTTATATCGCTGTCGAAAGCCACGACGAAGTTCACAACGAGATGTAATGGTGATTGTCATTCAGCAGACTCCTCTCAAGATTATCCGCAAGATGTTTACGTCGTGAAGACAAGATGGTACCCAGCTTGGAGGAGTCCTTTTCACAGTGTCATTAATTCTGTTGATAATTATTCTAGCCATGATTTTAGATACGTCCAGTAAGTAGACGTATACCACGCTAATTGTTGCAGTTCTTACGTTCCCCATTTTTCGGTATCTTAATAATGACATCGTCCTTCCATTCGATGGGATATTTCTCTTTTCGCAAAGAAAATTTCCTCATTGAGTAGAAGGAGAATATCAGCTCCGCCTGTTCAGGGTCTGAGTGGATACACTATATTTTCAAGTACTTGAACAAAAAATAAGGGAAAATCAAGCTACTTCTATGGGTAGCTGCTATGCAAATATCCTTACAATTTTTTTTTGTTTTTCAATTCGTCCGAACGTACAGTATCTCAAGGAACGTGTGACACTACGAAGAAAAAAGGTTCATGATTAAATTAAGACTATTTTGTCGTCTAAAGAAACTGCTGGTACATTATGTATAATCTTCTTCATATAACCTTGTTTTGGGCGTTCGGTGTGGGGGCTGATGAGATTATAAAGTGTGAAGCTAGCTCACGAATGATTGGCCCGGAATACCACCTACATACCTTCCGAGTACGTCGATACTCGTTTAGAAGATTATTGCAACTCACTCTCGGGACTAAGATTAGTAAAAGAAATTTTAAGATTTTCTACCAACAGCTCTGGCTTTAAAGACATGTAATGGAAGCGTTGTAAAGGCATATTTTTTTCTGAGGACTTTATTTCCTTAATTATGAGTATACAATCATCAGCAAGAGATTATTATCGGTATGTCAATTCTAAGTAACTTTGAAAAAGTATATTTTCGGATTTCTTTTCTGCTATAAGGTTCTGTTCAAGACTTCTGTTCAATACTGTTCTGTGTATAATCAACTCCTTCCTCAAGGATATAAGTATGACCTAAAGCGTGTTCAGAAAATATGATTGAGGTCCTGGTGACCTGGTGTGAACATTTTTGATGGCTTCCACAAAATCAAACTACACCCAGAATAACGTCATTACTAAGCAAATAGTAGTATGTATAAATATGGTATGCCGTTTATGGAAGAGGTGTATGATGTCGTCATATATCAAAGTGATAAGGAAGTCAACTGGTAAGGATCACGGAATTCATTGCGAACAGAGGTCTCGGGATCAAAGTGGTGAAAGGTCATGAACGATTTAGATGATGTAAGGATTATATAGTAGTTCAAGAATAAAGGTTATGTGAGAATTAAGGTCGTAGTGTAAGGATCAAGGTTGTAGTGAAAGAATCAAGGTGATAGCGTAAGAAGGTGGTAGGTTTGATCAAAGTTAGTGGTGTAAGAATCAAGGTAGCGATAGTAATACGATTGCACATACATATGTATTTGTAAAGTTCTACTAGGTCAACGGCCAAGCTTTACTATTGTAGTTCTTATAGAATATCTCGTCATCTGATAAGCTAGGAAAAAATTCTGATAAAAATAATGTGGGAAATATCTGCTAACCGTAAAATATTATGATTAGCTAAGGGAAATGTATCAATAGCGTTTTAACTAACTTTGTAGGCGAAGAAACAGTTCCGTCTGACTTTGGTGAAGTTCCTTTCCTATATAAAACACTCGCCAGGTTGAATATATAAATCCTGATGTTGTAATGATATTCTTAATATGTGTATACAGATTATAGGTCCTAGGGCAGTGAAAGTCTATGAGAAGAAATACTAATGTTTTATTTATTCAACGTAATCTAAAAATATTTATTGTACAGTACAAGTTCCTCGTTGACCAGTTTTGAGGAGACTATCAGGCCTATTCAGCGCCAGAGTTACAAGTCACAAAGTAGGCGGAAGTCACAATTAATTCAAAATTAATACAAAATTGTGACTCTCCACCTACTTTGTGACTTGTGACTCTGGCCTGAATAGGCCTGTATGTATCGAATATCGTTCAAATTTATCAAGAATAATTGTGAACATAGTTTTGAAATTATATTTTAATAATATTACCCTCATGTTCTTCCTCAATAATAGTCACAATTTAGTTGCTATAAGTCCCAGCTTGACGTGATGCTAAATGTATATTAATCAATTAACTATGTAACTTGCTTGGATCATCCCAATATTTTAATCTCGTTTATCGTCTGATACATGCATTGGAGCGCCTCCGTTGTTTGCTAAAAATTAGCTAATGATTTCTGTATATTTAAAACCTCGGTTTTCTCGGATTTTACCTCTCTCATCATAAGACCGTTTACGAACATTAGTATATTGTTAAATGGTTTTATAATTTTGTACATCTTCTGCAGGATTCAATGAAAAACATCTCATATAAGCCCGGAGTACGCTCATACACGTTTTCTTCTTTACCATACCATTGAACTGAATTTCCATTGTTCATTGTTCCTATGCACTCCATTTATGTTATCAATAGAGGGTGTTCGATTTACATATCCATGCAAATACTTGGTTGGAAGTTCTTCAAAATTGATGTTTATAGAAATATTGAGGGAATTTTTGACGATCTGGTGACATAGTTACGTATAGAATGTACTGAAGTAACTACTTCATAAAACTCTTAACTTTCGACGAAACTCAGTTCTAGTTGGTCTTGGCGTTTCATAGTCACTTATGCTTGTTTGTATCTTCAGGTTTCATTTGTTTCGAAGGAGTTTCAAATTCTTCATATTTAACTTCAGTTTTTACATCTTCAAATATAGATTGCTTCACTAGTTCCTTAAAGAGTTTGCGTTATTGGTCTGAAGGTGTTCTCTAGTTGTCTAGCGGTGTCAGCTCTTCCAGTTCTAAGTTTTTAAATAACTTTCATCAACTGTTTATCTATAAAAAAAAAACATTTCCAAAAAATATTATATTTATAATCAATTAAACTTAAATTTGTTAATAGAGTCCGTTTTATGACGTTAACTTTCTTATTTCACTACAATTTTCGATGTCTAAACAATTCATTTTTAAATGAAGTCCTGCAAATTCTCTGATGTTACAGTTCCATTTCATTCCAAATATTTATTTTTATTTTTAAGCAGAATTTTAATTACATTATTAACATAATAATAGGATGTATCGATTCGAGAATCAATGTTATATGACATACTACTAAAAAAAAATCTTGTAGTGGTTGAACAATTAAGTAATTACGGATTTGACTAATAGGTGGTGTATCGTTTTATGTGACTGCCAGTTTTTTTCCGCTTTTTTCGGAAATTTTCTGTGTAGAGATTATGAAAGAACCAATTTTAAATTTTTTACCACATATTCATTGATATTTCAAAAAACGTTAGAAATTTCTTTCATGGAGAAATATTGTTTTTTTTTTTGCATGCATAATTCTTGAAAGTAGAGATGGGTCGTTCATGAGTGAACTGTTCCAAAAGAGCAGTTCCTTGAAGTGAGTGAGTGAACTAACTCACTCCTTTTGGCGAACTGTAGTTCGTTTCGCCACGTGATACAGCTTGAAAAGAACTCGTTCTTTCCTGAGTGAGGACCTTTTGTTTTAGGTCCTCACATTGAATTGGAACTTGAAAAGAACTAGTTGTAACTAGAGATCCGTTGAACATGTTTTTAAGATTTCAGCGCAATCGGTTCAGTAGTTTTTTCTGAATCGTGGAAGCCAATTTGAAAAATTCTGTTTTGGAAAATTGCAATGAAAGATAAATAACGAACTTTGTCGTGATATTTTACTTTATTATTTCCGTAAAGGAAAGAACTTATTCAGCAAAGAACGTTATAAGTTAGGTGAAACGTAACGATTAATTCGTACATACCTATGTGTACACTCAGCAACTAACAAAATTAAACAGTGCCATCCAAAAAAAAGGGGTTGTATTTGTATTCCACTATGGTCACTCGTCAAAAATTATTGGAGCTCAGTTGGGATGTTTTGCCACAACTACCATATAGTCCTACTACCTTCATTGTGAAATTTCAAATTCAAATTTATTATGTCGTGTACCATATGATTACATGTACATTTAGTAGTAATAGTTTGTGGCTTGTGCCTCTACAACATTGGTTGGAAACTTAAAGCTAACAATAGCTGTATTGAAATACAATTTATTAGATTGGCTTGAAGGAAAATCATTGCGAAATTTATGTTCGCCTTATCTTAGAGAATTCATAGAGGAAAGTGTTGATATAAGAAATGTATTTTGTATCCTTAACTAAGTACTGGAAATATGTTGTTGCTAAGGTGAATAGCTTTACAAATACGTAGCTGGTTTACCGCACTATCAAGGACTTAACACAATATTCAAGACTTCAATACGTCTCTTGAAAGGAAGCTGATTTCGAGTGAATAATCTCAATTGCATTTTCTTGCTTCTCGGTTTGCGAAATCCCATGTATGCATCATGTGGATTTATCGAATGAGATTGAAACGCACCTTCCTCTCTCGTTTATTATGTCATCATCATACACAACCCTTCAGTATACCTATTGGGGCTTCACCTGAAAAGCGAATATCGTCGTTTTCTAGGAGACCTCACGGTTGATAACTTTTTATTAATTAATCATAATAATGTATGACTAAAAATAGCAGATTTTACCTTATCAGAATTATTTTTAGCTTATCAGTTAACGAGTCATTCTATAACAACTATTTTTTTCCACACTTTCCTTATCGGTTGACAAGTCATTCTATAACAACCAAAGACTATCCATAAGAAGACTGGACACTACGCAGTATCTTTCTGATAAAAATTTTACCTTGGTTTCATTGTTTAATTAGGTGAGGGAAGTAGATAGAAATAGCATGATGCATGATTAAAAAAGAGACAAAAAGTGATAACGAGTCGCATTCAACAATGATATGACATCCTTACAGAACGCCTATAAAAAAAAATAACAACAATTCATGTGCAGACACAGCTGAGCTGTGCTTGTGTGATTTCATTTCTCATATTGTTCCTATAGATTCCTAGGCTGGAACACTGGAGACTGGAACAGCGTTCTGTTACGTGCTGTTTGCAAAACGATGCACACAGATACAAATGTGTCATCATTCATGTTTGTTGCATCATTGCGTACTCTTTTCTTTGCACGGGCATTTGAATAGGAACATGGAATTGAAACTGTTCAGTCGGATTTCTTTGTTCCGCTTATGCAATGATTTTTTGTTTTTTTTTTACACAAAAAATGCATATGTAGTAAGTGTCCAGTCTTGTTATGGATAGTCTTTGATAACAGCTTAGCAGCTGACCTTGGAGAATTCCACAAACGAATGCAATAGTATTACAATCACTACTTTGATTCTTGCACCATAACCTTGATTTTTGCACCATTATCTCGAAGTTGTAAGGCACCTTCGATGACCTTTCAACTACTTGATCCCAAAACATCTGTATCTTCCATGATCCTTGATCTTACACCTAGATCATTGGCCGTGACACCATCCGTCCGCCTGCTCCAGAAACGGCATATCCACTCAACTCTCAATCAAACTAACTATTAAATTTCCCTAGTATCGCTTCCATCCAAATGTGCTTTAAAAATTCGGTATATAAGAACTCCGTTGGTCTAGTAATGAAGTAACTCTAGCATTACTTCAAGGCCTAGGCCCAATTTGGGCTGTTGCGGCATTTTTTTTTACGGCCGTCGTTATAACTTAGGGGGTCACCCTTTAATGCGATTGATTGCTCAACTAGAACGACATAGGTTGTGGATAAAATAGTGTGGTATAGGATTTAGGGTGGTGGAACGGGAGGGAAGCGTTTAAAGTGTTGATGAACGATGTTTTTGAACTGCTGAAGGTTATACTGGAAATTTTTCTGCATGCTTATTCTAGCAAATAGTATTTAAGATAACATACATTTGACTCAGTTTATTTTTGTTGTAGCTCTCTGACAGATGTCCTTTATTAGTTTCGGCTCAAAGTTAAACGAATTATAACCGAGATGCGGAACAGATTGTTATGTGGTCTACCTAAAAAAATTGACGGAAATATTTGAAAGTAAATTTTTTAAGGATGGAGTACAAATTTGAGTTAAAGTTTAACATTAACCGCGTCTCGGACTATCACCCGAAACAATAAAATAAAGAACATCTCTCAGGGAGGCTCTTGGTCATAGTGACTTTTTTTTTAAACATTATCGCCATTAACACAATGATGGGGGAAATTTTATTTGATTTGTAGAAAGTTGTTCAACTCGATTTTGCTATTAACGTTTCATTTAAATCCCGTCTAACTTTTAATTGAGCTATCAAATCCATTTTCCCGACTGAACGGATTTGTTCTAACATTTTTTATTTTATTCCTTCTACAGATTTATCTGTAACAGTTTCATTCAGAGGGATAAGTCCACGTATGCATATATCCCTTCGCACAATCGACTTAATCCTTTAGTTCAAATGCACTACTCGATACAGAGGCTCCGGGCAATCAGGCTATCAGGTAGTGTACGATTTCAATCGGGATCACGCTTAGATGCACTTGATTAAATTTGAATGTGTGGAAATGCAGAACGGAATTGCTTGATGTTTCGATTCGCAATCGAATATACGAGTAGACGAGTACGTCTGTATTAACCTACCGACAACATTTCAACTCTCCAGGGTAGTTAATTTAATTTCTGGAATGTTATTTTGCATTCTCATTTCGTTAATTCTGATTCTAATTCGTCTCACGTTGTATTTTCTATGGGTATGTGATACATGTATTTGATATATCATATCTACGAGTAACAAAATTGGCTCATCATTAGTTTATTAGGCTAGCGGGCGATTTAAGCTCGACATCAACTTTATTTCACTCATTAAAATGATTCGAGTATGTGTATACATCTATTCGGTCATGATTTGTATCTGCTTATTTTATCAACAAATTGCTCTTAATTTTACCTATCTAATTTCAAGCATTTCGAACGATTGAAACCGCTAATATTCCCGATGTTGAATATTTTAGAAAAGCCTTTAAAGGAAGAGGGCTGAACAAATCGGAGCAGTAATAAAGTGTCATGATGTCTTGAATAGGGGAACTTGAGAAAAAAATCGCCCAACAGTCTGGGAGGAACTTTATTATTTTTTTGAGTGGAAGCTACTATGCGAAAGATAACATAAAAAATGAAAATAAAAGTTTAGTGTAGGTAAAAACCAATTCGGTATACTGTCAGACCTAAGAGATATGGTGGAATTCGTGAAAGCCCCTAAAATTATATAAAAGACTGGTCACAAGTCAGAGAAGTTTTATATCGTCTTAGGGATTCAATATTGAAAAATTCTGTTTCCAAGCGGTTTTATAATGAGCCCGCAGAAGTAAAGATAATTTAATTTCTTATTATATCTAACAGATATGACGAAATTCGTGAAAATATATGCATCCTCATTTAACCAATCAATTCTATTTTGCACCCTAGAACGTTATACTCGATAGTTTGTTATAACCAACATAAGAACCTTTCAAATTTGTGAATGGCAATTGAAAAAAGTTACGTTATAAAAGTGCACTTTATAAGCGGGTTGCACTGTATAATATAATGGTTTGAAACTCTTTCATTTTTCACCTAGAATTTTTATTTTTATTATTCTCGAAACGATCACTGAACGATGAAGTTTAAACGTTATAGTGAACCCTTCAGTAAAATTTTGGAATGTAGTGTTTCCAGTTTTTCAGTACTGAGCTAGTGAACTCCGACTCACTCACTGAAATGAACTAGTTCGAGTTCCTTTTGAAGATCACTTACCCGGCGAAGGAACTAGTTCTTTTAAAGTTCAGAGTGAATTTGAGGACCTAAAAAAAACTCACGAGGGAACTAGTTCGTTTCAAGTTCGAATTAAATGTGAGGACCTAAAAAAAAAGAGAAGGACCTCACTCACGATGGAACTAGTTCCTTTCAAGTTCGGATTGAGGATCTAAACAAAAAGGTTTTCGCTCACGAAGGAACTACTCTTTTTAACTTCGCAGTGAATCTGAGGACCTAAAAAAAAAGTCCTCACTCACGAAGTTCTTTTCAAGCTGTGTCACAGACCGAAATGAACTACAGTTCACTCACTCACTTCAATGAACTGCTCTTTTGGAACAATCTCTACTTCAAACACTATATTCGTTCCCCTCAACCCGTGTCGACAAGTTTTTATCCCACTATTGTATCTTTGTATAAATTTAAAGTATCAACTTCCTACCATATGCGGTTCGTGAGATATACATTCGAGTCAAGTAAGTACCTATCTTAGAAACGGGCTATGTTAGGAAGTTGAAACTTAGTACGTATATGTAGATCTACTACAGAGGTAATTGAAAAGTTTCGATGTTCATTGGCGTACAGAGGTTTGGTAAAACAATTAATTTTCAGGTAAAAAGTTTATTTACACATTTTCACCAATTTTCTTATGTTTTTTATAGGCATATCGGGTTATTATATTTTTTTGTAATACTGCGTGCTCTTTGTACGTATATAAGCGACTAAGAACATTTTCTAAATTTTTTGTTTGATGAAACAGTGTCTAAACAAATATCCCATTAAAACCATCGCGTAATACTTTTTCAAGGAAAGGAATTCCGACGCTCTCTGATTTGAGGAAGTCAGGAATTTCTTTGACTGTCAATGTCCTGAAAGTGAGTTCTAATAATCTTCCACCTGAAGATTTACCCACTTTAAAATGCTCTCCTTAATGAAACCTTTACCTAATCAACTTAATGGTTCCGGGCCAAACATTGGTTAGCGGGCATCCCGCTCATGTCCTGGCATCCCGCTAATGTCCTGGCAAGGACTAGACTGTTGTGATGTGCCAACAGTTTTTGAAGACAATGACAGTCCCACATAAACCTTGAGGTGAAACTTTCAGCGGTCGCAGTGCCTCTTCGCTGTCAGATAAGATAATACCTGTGGCCCCTTTTGGTTTTTTTAATAGAAGTTTACCTACTCACAGTTCTATAGCATGTACCTCAGGCTGAAACACAGTGACTGTTTATCCAACTGCCATCCATATTTTACAATTGGGTCCAAATACGCCCGCTCTTGTTCCATTATAATCCATAAAGCCGTTCGTGTACCAGACTGAAACACCTTTTCGAAATTCTAGTAGACCAGGCTCCCACGATACACAATCCCCCAGAGCTACCGTATATGGTGTTTCTCAATATCATACACCTTTGGCATGTTGTCGTTTACAGATTTGGTTAAGTCCTGGATATATTCGTGTAGAATGTTAAGGCGTACCGACAAGGTCGCCTTTTATATTCAATGTACTGTTGTTGCCTTATGGCCTCTCCCGGAGTCTCCTTCCTTTTATCTACGTGTAATGGAGTTATATTTGTCATGGCTTCAATGGCAGGAGTGTGATCCACAGTCTCCCAGTAATGCTAAGAAAAGCACGCCTCTAGATTTTTTACTGATCTCTTCGCACTCTAATTTGTTCAACCTTTGGCCACCGCACCGCTAAGCGGTTTTATAATGGTTTTGTCAGTTTTGGTGTAAGACCTCCAGTGGTGCCACAGAGCCTTCGACACGCCATACTATAAAAGACAATATTGCTCGTGTGAAGATGCTTTTAAGTTCCAAGTCAGACACTTATCCAAGGTAACACCCAGCTATTTGACATCAGAAGAGAGTTCAATTGTAGTGTTGCCCACAATAGGGGCCCTTAAGTTTACCTTCCGTTTTCTAGTAAATGGCACTAATTGCTTGGATTTGTACTTAATCCTTGCTGAATGCACTGGTGCATCTACTTGGCCGATCCATTTCAAAACAGTGAGGGATTTTTAGAAAATTTTAAAGAGGTGCCCTATTAATCAGACTTCAGAAATAAATGCTGCTATTCCGATAAGTCGGGAGTTCCCCCAAGTTATCTGGGAGAACCTTTATAGGTATATATCGTAATATTATCATTACTTTTGAGGACTCCTTTCTAAAGTTTTCTGAAAAGCCCATTTCAAAACATAGTTAACTATGTTTTGAAATAGGACAGCCGCACTATCTCTAGGGCGTCTTGCAAGCGGTCGGAAATGTCAAAGTTTTGACTAAATTAGGTACCTATACAATGCTCGAAACAGTGGGTGGAAGTTATTTATTTGGAAATATTAAACAATCAAAGAAACTGACAAACGAACATAAATGCAAATTTGCCCTTTTCAGGAATTCATTCAACAAAGAATAAAACAATAACCCTTTTGTTCAGGGGTTACCCAAAGGTATGAGGGCTTGTACTAATAAATTTGATGAAATTTACGAAGTGTACGTTTCTATTCAATTCGAACACTACCAAATTATAATCGGACGAGATGAAGTTCGTTCGTTCAATGAACAGAAATTGAACCGAGTACCTACATGGTCAGTACGGACAAGAAGTATCTACATTACGAGGTATAAATAATATCGAACAATGCAGCCACATTAATAAGGCCATAGTTCCTCAAGTCCTTAATCATATTAATTACTTTTCTAAAACCAACTTCCAAGCGAACGCAGCAAAACTTCTTTAGAATATTGCGCAGAACTTAAACCAAAATTTATCTCACATATATTCATATTTATATTATCTCTATAGTGAAAATAATTCATTCCCATTAAAATTACGAAGATATTTTCATATTAGCTAAGTATTTCCTTTGTTATGAAGTGAAGAAATTTCAAGCATTACTTCGAGAATCTTGGGTATTCTATTATGTCGCCTTTCGGAATGATGAACATGGCAATATGGAAAAGGACTTCTCGCAAAATATTCTCATCCCTTTAATTCGGATATTAGAGATATCAAAATTTATTTTATCTATGAAAAAAATTATCTATATGTTGGATGACGTGCAAAAATGAGTTTTCTGTAAAATCATTACTTTTGAGCGATTATTTTCTTTGCATCGAACATTGAATTTCTTACGTAAGCGAAACCGTAATAAAAGTGAATTTCTGTTTTTTTTTAACAATGACTGTTGCTTCCGCATTACAAACTTTACTATTCGATATTCGCTAGAAAACCTGACTATAGATATTTCTAACGAATATCTAGAAGCGTTTACTGCTTTATTTTTCTGATCTTTTCGTTTTCTATATATACCTATAAAGAGTTATTCGATAGGTACATACAAATTTTATAATTTAATACAATCGCATCCTTAAACTTTGTTGCTGGTCTGTCAATGTCAGTCAAGGTTTACATTTTTATCTTGGTGAAGTTCACGAACGAGCAACGTTTTGAAATTACCTCAATTATTCTGTGTTATTATTTAAACTAAAAATTGTTATGTCACTATTGAATACCCCTTTATATAGTACTCGTATGTCGGTCTATAGTGTATTTACTATAATCTATGATTTGGGAGGATTTTTGACTAGTTACATCAGCGTTTGCTTCGGTAGAATTGGTGTTGAGCTCATCAACTTGGAACTCTGTAACATTTATCGTTGCTAGTACGAAAACTATGGATTTCAAAATCTTTCAAAATGCTGTGCACATTGATGTTAAAGTCCCAGGATTTTTCAAGTACTGCTTCATTGAAAATATTTTATCAATAATAGGTTTTCCAGATATTTTGCAGTAATTTCCTCCATATACAGTTACAGTGCAATATTTGAGTAATTGTTACAATTTTACTTTAGTATTTTTTAATAATGAGATATTGTGATCAACCTGAAAATTATTACCATGAAATTTTGTATTTTCACGTTTTATGACTAGTAAGCACAAAACACACAACACAAAAGTGGAAAAATGTCCGTCTGTCCGCTCTAGACATCAAACCAAAAAAGTTCAAATTTGCATTGGTGTACAGAGTTGGAGTTTTCTATATTTTCACGAATTCCGATATATTTCTTAGGTTAGATATAGAAATCACTTCTAAAAGCTTTAAATATAATCAGGGAAAAATCTATTTAAGTATTTTTCGAAAACCCCTGGGGGTGTAAGGTATTGTTCAAGTTTGTTTGTTCTGCCAACGGACTGGGGGCAACTTTATTATTATGCGGTGTAGTTTAGTATGCGACTGACAACCTAAGAAATAACCAGGATGCTATCTGGAACGTTATTTTTTTTTAGCTTGTCCGTCGCATAGTAACCTACACCTCATCTGAGCGTTAACGTAATAGAGGTGCGCCCAAACTGTCAGCAAATATTTTTCATGTTATTTAAGATGCTACCTTTACTATATTATTCTGTTATGCGAATAGTAGGAAACATATTAAATAATTCAGAATTTATTCTATGACAAGAAGTAAAAGAAAAATTTTCTTGCGTTATATTCTAAGCATTCGAATAATTTTTAATGGAATTTAGAGTGCTTCTGCTATTTTTCTACATTTGTAAAGCAGCTTAATGTACTTTAAACATAAAACTTTAATCCTCGTACAAATAAATATTACGAAATTTTCATAAGTATTCTTATTCTTCGACTTGTGTTAGAAACCTGAATTTCTTAGCTGCCGGAGTTCAACAGATGGATAAAGTCCTGGGATTTCCTCCTTGATGTACACAAATTATGGTAAATTCACCTGTAATATTTGCATAATGTAATCCGAGGACATGCTATTGAATAGAATGAGTTATTAATTCTTAATAATGCAAATATGTATGCTCAGTTTTATGTGTATAGACGCAATAATTCCCAAATAAATTTATGTAAATTTCCTTTCTCCTAAATAGATTTTCAACTAAAGCTGTAATTTTAAACATATTAAAAACCTAATCGAAGAGACTAATGATTGATCAAAAAACAAATTTGTTTCGTAAAACCATTGAATGTTATTTACATTGTTAGAATAGATATTAATTAATAATTGTGTTATATTGGCGATTAATCTATTACTCGTAAATAGTGTGTGTACACAAGGTAGTTTGGTTTAGTTTGGTTTATGCACATCAAACAGTAATTTATTGAACTTTAACTGTATTCGGGATGCTACAGAATTGATTTTGCATTGCTAAACGGGATGCTGGTTGAAGTAAAGCGAAATTGCATCAAAAAGCAATTTGGGATATCCTCAAAGTTTAAAATATGTAAAACCAGGCAATTAAGGGCAATTAAATTCAAATTTTCTTGATTATTTCAGAGATGGAAATGTCTGAAATCTATTGTTGCATTTCCTAAAAGTATTCGAAATGCTCCCCTCAAATTTCAGAGTAAAAAAATCATTTAAATTTTCAATGAAATTCAGTAGGCGTATTAAGGCTGGTTTACATGACAAATGCAAATTTTTTTTATTGAAATTGTGAGAGAGCTAGCATATCGAATTTTCAATGGATTAGAAAGAAACCACTGCAAAAAACAAATTTCACAGAAATATTGTCAATATTTTTTGCTAAACATGATATCTGTTCGTTTCACTCCTGATCAGTTTCTCATAAGAGATTTTTCTTCTCCCTAAGAATATCATAAAAAATATTTGCATTCGTCATGTAAACCAGCCTTTAAACGATAAAAATGAATTTCTGTGTAAAATTTAATGTATGTCTTTAATTGATAATTTGATCCATATTGCTGTCAAATAGTGTCAATTCTTTTACTTGCCCTACACGAAGCTAATAATAATAGGTAGTCTGGGTGGCTTAGTGGCTAGAGCACTTGCCTTCGGTGCACCTGGTACCAGGTTCGAATCTGCTTGGCGGCAAGTAATTTTCGAAAATGGTGTTGGGTGCCGGACTACCAGTCCACTCAGCTGTAAATGAGTACCTGAGTTAAAATCGGGGTAATAATCACGGACGAGCGTGTAGTTGACCACTTCACCTCCTAGTGTTCCGTTGGTCTCGCAATGAAGTAACTCTAGCATTACTTCAAGGCCTAGGCCCGATTTGGGCTGTTGCGCCATTGATTATTTCCCTACACGAAGCTAGTTTCCCAAATATTTTGTTTTAGTTTGTTAACTTTATATTTGATAGCATGATATTCAGTTTAATACAAAATTAAATGTTTTTCAACTTTATTAACAAATTTGAACATATTACAAAAATTTTTGACAAATATCGAGATTATTGTTAAATGTTTCTGATTTCTACTGTCAATATTTCGATCTGCCTAAAGGTGCTTTTACACGAGCGACTAAAATTGCTCAATTTGCAGCAATTTCAGACAATTTTCACGTCACGGAAAGATACAGCAACATTCAGCAACATCACCAATTAACGATATGGATCAATTGGTTGTCAACTCGTAGATCAAGAGCGATATGATGCAATATTCAGCGATTTGGCAATGACATTATACATGGACGATTCAGTCTATGAACAACACAAAAGCAAATTTGAAAAACAAATCTAAAACTTAAAATAAAACTTGACATATTTGAATTTCAAGCCTTTATCACACGAAACTTGACAAATAAATCCAAAAGTCAAAACAAAACTTGACAACTGTATCATCAAACAATAAGGACAATTGCTCGGAATTTTCCAAGCTAGTGGAAATACAGCAACTATAGGGCGAGCAATACAAGCAATCTGTGAAAAAATTGCCAAATTGCCGAAATATTGCGGAAACTAGCATGATACTGCCCGGTATTGCTCCATTAATTGCTCCAGTAGTTTTGGTAATAGTCGCCGGGCAACTAACTGCTGGAAAAATTGCTCAAGCCAAAAGCAAAGCCAAATTCTTACGAACGCATTCTTTCGGAATTTTACGAGATTTTTACAAGATTTTTTTTGTAGTTTCTTTGAGGCCAAACATTTTTGGCAAAAAGTTTGGTTCTGATTGGGTTAACTGAATATAAAGACGAAAAAAGGACCGGATTTTTACAGGTCTAAAAATATAAAAAAAAACCTTTTGTATTCCAAAAAAAGCCAAATATTTTCAAAAGAAGAAATTTTTAAATCTTGTTAGATAAGATTGAAAAATGTTGAACTTTTTTGAAATGGATTTCAATGAAAGTTTTGCACATTTCTTAAAAATAAGTTTATTTGTATTCAACACTTCCACTAAGCAACCAAGGGGATTAGAAAAAACTAAGGCCGCTATTCACAGTTGGCTTTAAGTTAAAGCTGACTTTAGTGTCGTATTATTAATAAGACACTAAAGTCAGCTTTAACTTAAAGCCAACTTTATGACGACTGTGAATAGCGGCCAGAATTTTTTAAAGTTTAAATACCTCTATCTTACAATCTTGAATAGCAACTCATAGGTTCATAAAGAAGTTAGATGTTTACGTCGATGTGATTCAAGATGACAAAAGACAAAAGATACTTCCCATCTTCTTTTTGTAATATAGTAGAACTTGTAGAAGTGACCACCTTCATATGTTGACCACTTGCCTGAAGTGGCCATTTTTTTACAGTCCCGACGTAAATCACCGATTTTCCATACACTTTTCGTTTTGTATTGTGACCATTTCCATATTGCGACCATTGGCCACTTTTTAGCCAATTTTTACGTATCACATACGTGTGGAGTACATCCTATAATGTGACCAAAAAAATACTACGTCATATACTAATTCAGACACAAAGGTTGCAAAATGCAAAATGAGGCTTAAATAAATGAAGCACAAATGCGTAAAAACATACACCTTTTATATTGGTAATGTTGATTTAAATTACATACATTATACTGTACTAAACTATTTTTATGATCTGACCACTTGTATAAAGTGACCAATTTTGCACAGTCCCTTGGGTGGTCACTATACAGAGGTTCTACTGTATTTTCTTTTAATGCTCAGCCTACCCTATACCCACTACACCTTTTAGTTTCTAGAGAACATAAGATTAAAGGCTGGGAAAACAAAGTGGAGAACCCCTCTTAAAATTTTTCAAACTATGTATTTAAATAAAGATGTTAAACAGGAAAGTTAGTTGTTGTGGTGTACCAGATTTTATTTTTTGTTAGATGGACTTCGTCTGAGTCGGATACATTATTTTTTTATTTTTCAAGCGCTGCTACCATGGATCTATCACGTTCTTCGGGAAAATCTTTCTCTGTTATATCCTCAAAGAGATTTTCAACAATTTTTTTTTTTCCTAAGTAATTATATCTTTTGAAATAGTTACACTTCAAAGGCACTCAAATATTTCGTCTATCCGTTTCCTCTTCTACAAAAACTCCTTCGCTTCCTTCAACACAGAAAAATCTCATAGACAGAAATCAGTTCAGGGATAAAAGATAAAATCGGGATAAGGCAAAAGTACTGTGGCCAGAGAGGTGCAGATTGTGCAGGCTTATATACTGGGTTAAAAGTGGCCACTTATACACTCTATTCTAGGTGTTCTAGGTTGTTCTGCTTAAACGTTTCTTCGGTTAGTGTATTAACTTCCTTTTTTTGGCAGAGGGTTACTCTTTGCGTGTTTACACGCTCGAAGATACTTTTCAGGTTAGGATTAGAGTGCCACCGTGTAGTTCTTATAGTATCACTATTCACTAGTCAAACTGCAGCACTGTGTCGCAGTGCATCATGAAGTATATGTATTGTGGTCCACTCGTAGGCATCCGAATCTACTCAGTTTCATTGTCCTTTTTCATGAAGAAGAAGTTCTCCACGATAGTACACCCTAGACTCAAATAGATCAAAGTCACAGAAATTTTCTGGCTAATGCCAGACTTTGAAAATTGCATCAAAGAGGTTAAATAGCGTCCTTAATTTTGTTTCCTTTTATATACAGAATAGGGATTGCCACTTACATTTCTGTAGAGCACTGGAGCACTTATTTCCATTTAATTATGCACGATACCAATCAGTTCTGATAGAAAACGAGAACCGATTAGGACTGTAGCACCATTGATAATGATTTGTTAATTTGCTTGTGGAAATATGCAAACATTTCTTTGCTTAATGTATCACGTTCTTCAAATACTTGCAGTTTTCGACTTTGAAAATTTCATTCGTTTGTCTTATGGCAACATTGTCGTAAACTTTCTTCAGTTGTAGGTACATAAGTTCATTCTATCGTTCTCAACTTGACGTCTGGCAAGGAGGGTCCCTGAGAGAACTACGATGCCATCTGCATACACTAAAAATATGTGAGAATTTCTGCAAGATATTTTCGTCGGTTTATGCTACGCTCCCTGGAAATTCCATCGGGACTTGGTTTTGTAGACGACCTGACGTCTGATTGGCATAACGATTGGATCTTTTCCTTCTCCTCGCATTTCTTGAATAGACCACATTATGTTTACAAGAAAACCGCATTTCTTTAAGTAGTTTTTTACTACCCTACTTAAAAAGTTCGTTGTGCATTGCATCTGTTGCAGGATATATTATTTTTTTTATTCCCTACAACTTGTAGATACTTGTACCAGTATCGTAATGATTTCCCTCCGTGCTATGGGTAAATCTGTTAAATTGACAAATTGTGGAAAATTGTTTTCATCGATTTTCACCAAGGTTTTGCTCCATTGTGTATTTCAGTTTTGATCGGCTGTTAATTGATTCCGTGCTGGATTTCGATGTGTATATTTTGAAAGTGTTGACTTTTTCTTAGACAATGTATGCAGGTTGTCTCGTGACCTTATTGAGATTTTCGAGAGAATTCAAAAATCTTGAGTACTTTTTAAGCATTACGTGGCATCATAGAGCTACGATTGCCCTCAAATAAAACGCCGAAAACCTATTGATGATTTACACTTAAAAGACCATTGTATGTTCGTAAGAAACAATTTACTGTCTTATCAGACTTAGAGATACCTATGACGAATTGTGAAAACGTATTGAAACCCATTACATTCCCGTTGTGGAAACAAATGCAACCCATTTACACTCCATGGGAGTTGAATATCAAAAAATCGTGAAGTGGGTGTGTAGGCGACTATATAAAAAGTGTGTGGAAGTAAAAACAAATATGATATCTCATCATCATATGTCGAAAATTATGTGGAAAATATGCGAGCCTTTACACCCTCTTGGGGTTGAATCATGAAACTGACTTTTTGAGAAAACGAAGCCTTACGAACGTAAAAATCAATTTTGATATCTCATCAAGTCTAAGAAATATGTAGGAATTTGTGAAATGGTATGCATACCCTTTACACGACCATGCTGTTGTATATCGGAAAATCCTGAAATAGGTTTGTAAGCAGTAATATAAAAACTACAGAAGTTAAAGCGAAATTAATATCTTATCAAGCCTAAAGAAGCTTGTACACGAGCAATTTTTGAAGCAATTAATTGCCCGGCGACTATTGCCAATAGTGGAGCAACTAATGGAGCAATATCGTGCTAGTTGCGGCCACAATTTGGCAATGTTTTGACAGATTGCTGGTGTTGCTCGCCCTCTAGTTGCTGTATTTCCACTAGCTTGGAAAATTCCGAGCAATTGTCCTCTTTCGATTCAGTTGTCAAGTTTTGTTTTGAGTTTTGGTTTTTTTGTCAAGTTTCGTGTGATAATGGGCTGGAATTCAAATATTTCAAGTTTTATTTTAAGTTTTAGATTTATTTTTCAAATTCAATTTCGTGTTGTTGATAGACTGAATTGTTCGTGTATGATGTCATTGCCAAATTGCTGAGTATTGCTCCATATCGCTAGTCATCGTTGATCAACGAGTTGTGAATCAATTGATTCATATGGTCAATTGCTGATGTTGCTGTATGTTTTCGTGACGTCAAAGTTGTCTGAAATTTCTGCAAGTTGAGCAATTTTAATTGCTCGTGTAAAAGCACCTTCAGAGATCTGGAGAAAATTGTAAAAAGGTATGCAACCACTATTCACTTGGGTTTTAAAATATCCAACAGCTACGAAAAAGGTTTTTAGATAAGTGTAAAGAAAGCTCAAGGAAGTAAAATCCAACATATTCAGCCCTTTTAAACCCTCTTAGGGGTTGAAAAAGAAAATAATTCAGTCGATGTAAAACAATCCCGTGGAAGTGAAAAGTTATTCGATATCTAATCAGACCCCAATTGGTAAGTTCGTAAATTTGTATGCAACCCTTTTACATCCTCTTGGGAGTTGAATTTATTGAATAAAAAAATTAATTCAATATTTTAGAAAACATAAAAGATATGACAAAATTCATGAAAATAAATGCTTTCCATTTTCACTGATAATTGTTTGGCACCATTCCGTACGCTTATAAATCTTAAAAAAAAAATTCCTAATTTACTTTTCTATACTTTTATTTTACATATACTTACCAGGATTCAACTTTAAAGCATAAGCCATTATGTAGCAAAACCACCCTTAACTGCAGCACGCCACTGACCATTGATTCCTATCTATTTTCTTAACATATCTACAGACAGTCATGAAGTTTCAATTTCGTAACTTTAATCGTTCAGAAGATAAGGATTGTAGAATGTTTCGATCTCGACTTTCGAACGTATCGGATGCATTATTTATCTAAAAAATTCGTAGAAGTGCAAGTCATGACAAAATTCGTGAAAATATATGAACTCTGTTTTCACTGGTAATCTTTTTGCTCATACTCTAATAGATACTAATATTTACGCCAATATATATGCATTTTTTACATTAATAACACTTCTAGATTTATATGTACAATAAGTTTCAAGTTTCTGGCATAAGCTGTTCTAGAGAGAAATAGAAAAAACTTCCCCCACTACGTACCATACTGCCTCTAAATGTGGTACCACTACAGCACTACTGAACTTTCTATCATTAGCAGAGATATAAACATCTAAAATTTTTCTTTTCAACGTTCCCCACTCCTTAAATACGTACGCCATTGATCCCTTCCAAAATCTTATTCCCGACATATTCTCCTAGGTTATCTTAAAAAAAACACCAAGTTTCTACCGTGTGGGTGGTAATAAACCGTGCAAATGCAAATTAGAATCTTAGAATGTCTCAATCCCCAGCCTTCGAACTCTCCACACCCCTCAATCAATTTTTTTTAAAAATTGCTCCATTGTGGTACATATATAACTTCCAGGTTTCAACTTCTTATCGCAAGCTGTTCCTGAAACCTTACGTTGTACCCTCTATCCACAGTATTGGTAGAAGTCTGTGGTTGGAAGCTGACAAAGAGAAAGAAAAAAAAATACGTGAAATTCTCAATTATCCAAATGGATGTTGTTTCCATAATATGATAGATAAATTATCTCACTATCAATCTGGAAATGTCACAGGAACGTACTTAGCATGGAGGTAACAATGTCTGTTTATTTACAAGGAATGGTTTCGTGCATTCTGTCCATCCTTTTCGGGCTCGTCTGCACGATTTTAGGAGGAAAGAGGGTTTGGGCTTTGTTTTCTGGTTGGGAAGGAGAGAAACCATTCATCACTTATTTTCTATACAGATTATTTACTACATGCTCTGCATGATACCCTGAAAAGGGAAGGCACTATACTCTTTTGATAACATCAAGGATCAAGTTATAGTAGCATGTCTTTTCAGATAAAGTCTAGTACCCATGTGGTTTGAAAATATTGCAATTAACCATACGGTGCCGAGTGTGCAGTGCACCAAAGCATATGTATGTTATTGCGCCCCTTTCAAAAACTAAAACCTGACATTTTTGACACTATGTGGTAATGTTAATTGAATTCGGTTTTGCGACGAGTGTCGGGACTATACAGTATAATTTTGATCCGTGCAAAAATATACCCTAAAACTGGAAAAGTTTTCGTTAGAAACGAGATAAACTAACAAATAGCAAAGTTTCGAAACTCTTGATTTCGCCCACAATAGCAGAGCTAGTCGATGCACGGATGAGAGTCACTGCAGCAGAAGCTACCTACTTGGCATTTTCCATTGAGTTGTTCTTCCGAAAATGAACTGATTGGTGGCCAAAGTTGTGAAAACAATTTCACTCCAACTTCTCAAAAGTTTTGGCATCGATATAAACTCCGGCGTATGTGAGATCTAAATCGGAAGCAAATTATATTGGGCCTCGTTAGGTTTTCGCCTTGAACCACTTAAAAAATTGATTCAAACTGGGCAATATTCTTGTCCTGGTTTTCTGAGTCAGATGCAATTTATAAGAGTATTGCTACTTAGGAAGTGATAGGCGACCTGAAGAGTGTTTTCGTAGTCAGAGTCGCTATCGCTACAGAGAAACTATTATTTTCCTTGCAGAAAATCAATAAATAAAGCAAGACACATACTTGTCCTCTTCTTAGTTTCGGTAGACCACGACATTCAAGGCAGTATAAGCATTGTGTGAGCCTTTTTTTTTAAATACATAGTTATAGATTTTTGACCATAGAACAACATTAGTTGCATTTTCGCATTGTTCTTTTAATCTGTATCCTAAAAAATGATATAATTATTTTTTTTTGCTCTGGAATATACACAACTGAAGCCGCTATGAAATTCCCAAGTTAAGAAACCATTAACTTATATTTTTGCCATTTCAAAATTTAAATTTTCAAATCTTCCCTCCAAAAAAATTGAACTAAAGCCCCGTTTACACGGCGATAGTTTTTGCGATAGTTGCTGTCATGATAATTACTATCGTCATAACTATCACCATGAAAACTTCTCGATAGTTACTTTCGCGCTGTCATGATAGCACTATCGCACTGTCATGATAGCACTATCGCACTATCATGTTTGAAGAGATAGTTGATAAAACTATCGCTATATGTAATTTTATCGTGACATTGCCGTTTGACGTTTAAAAAAATAATATTTAATTTCGATATTGTGATATGCCGCTAATTGCAAGAAAATATAATTTTGATTTTGTGTGTACGTGTTGTTAATTGCAAAAAATATTCCTATATTTAAAGGTAATGACAATTGATGTAACGGGGCAATGTGCAGTGATGGTCTGTTGCACTAGCTAGTATTTATGAATGTATATATGCATAATAGCAACACCAACCCTACTTAATACATTTTATATTATCACGTTTGAAAAGATAAATTAGACAAGTGACATGTTTAATTTCACTATTGCACTATCGCGCCGTGTAAACAGTAGACTGTCACACTATCACACTATCGTGTTATACTTTCGCGAAAGTACTATCGTACAAAACTATAGCCATGCAAAAGGGGCTTAAGACGAAAGGTCTGAGATACCTATCTTAATAACAAATATCTGTTCTTGAAAGTTTTCATCCCTTTTATGAATATCGATATTTTACACTTAGTTTATTTATCGCAACTATGAAGGTCCAGCCCGGAATAATTTTGAATAATGACATCAAATTAATATAAGTGTTCACACTTTGCTCGAAAAGTTCGGCCCGTAGATGCAAACAAATGTTTGAAAACGGATTGAATTTTCGTTTAGTGGCAGATATGTTTGATTTTTATCGATGAACGAACTTTTCCGTATAAAATTCTGCTCCGTAAAATTCGATTTTATTCTTTCCTGGTTGTTTTCACATTTCTGCGAGAACTTTTTTTCGACCGAAAATTGAATTGAGTTCGGTTTGCAGAACTGGTGGTGCCAGTGATATATAACTTTTTCTTTTTTATTAATATAAAAAAAATGAAGTTGTTTTCGGTAGTCCGAAAGTTAACTGATTTATTATTTAATTTCGCATTTCTTTGAAGGTTGCGTAAAATTTATTTCATTTACTTTATTGCAATCTTAAGAAAAATATCCGTTAATATTTCACAAATTATGTCGATCAAATCTCTCAATTTTTATTGAGCATTAGGCAATAAATGTCTAGAACACAGCAATTTGTGTAAACTGTCTTACGATGAATCTAATAATAAAAACCAATTTACATGAAATTAAACATCACTAGATAGCTTAAGGGGGTTAGTGACTTGGATACGAAAAGATTATCGATTTTTTTTAATATTTTATTATTTTTCAGCATTCAGTTCTTCACAAAATAAAACAAACTGAAAATTTTTCCGACTGGTAAAAGTGCTCAAAAAGTTTGCTCAAAGTGGGAAAGTTCGGTAATATTTTGGTATTATGTATACATTTTCATATGTATTTTTTATTATATTTCAAATGGAAAACAACACATAATCTGATAAAAAAAAACAGAAGAAGGTTTGAAAATAGAACCTATGCCATCTTCAATTTGGAGAGAAAACCATTGAAAAAAGATTAAAACTAAACGAATTTAGTTTTTTCGCTCGAATTTTTTACCATAAATGTTACTTTTTCTCGAAACTGAAAACAGATATCAAGATGGTTTTTTTTTCTGCTTAAAGATAAAAACATGGTATTTATACTGAATGAAGGAATTTTTAAAAAATTGGTTCTAAAAAATTTTTCTTAAGCTTAAAAAATATGAAAAAGTTTTAAACTTTCAAAGCTTATAAGTCAATTATTTTTTAATATATTTAAAATTCCTGCATTTAGTAGCATTAGATTTACTAACATAATAAGTGTAAAAAGTTTGATTAAAATCGGTCGAGCGGTTCCTGAGAACAAAAATTCGAATGAAAACTCGTCAACTCACTAACCCCATTAATACGACTGCGTTTTTAAATTTATCCTGGGTTATAAAATTTCTTGAGCTATCACATAAAAATTGAAAAAAAAAAAATAAATAAATAAATTTAGGTGGCATTAAAGGGTACTCCCTTAGTTCCGATCGAATTGTACACTATATGAAATACTGAACTCCCTAACTGGACAATAAATGTTTTTGTGATATCTTGTGAACCCGTCCGTTAAGGTATCTAGAAATTTTTCAATTTTGTAGACAAATTGGGCCTAAACTTCGTGAAGCTGAAACGTGATACGCCACAACGGCTTAGACAACAAAGTTGAATCTTGGAACTTTTATATGTAACAAGAAACTTATTTGGAAAATTGTTTTTGCTGCGGCATTAAGCCTAGTACTTACTACAAGGTGGCGCAAAATTAATCATCCAATTTTGTTTTTGAACAACTTCTTTACTAAATAAAAAAAAAAAATATTTTGAGTAATAGAAATTTTTATTTAACCATCCCAGACTTTTTTCTTTGTAACTTGAAGTCGCGGGTTTATGCCAACAAGCCTCAGACAATCGCAGACCTTAAGAAGAATATTCGGCAGGAATGCGAACAGATATCACCAAAAATCTTAAGGAAAGTCATGGGAAATGTGATAAAACGAGCACTAATTTGTATCAACACTGGCGGAAGCCACTTGAAGGATATCATATTCTCCACTTAACAGAAAAATTATAAAGGTTTAAATAAAGATTTCTATTACTTAAAATAATTTTTTTTTTATTTAGTAAAGAAGTTATTCAAAAACAAAATTGGATGATTAATTTTGCGCCACCTTGTAGAAGCGAAAACGAAATTTTCAATTCACAGACAAAACCTAGGAGCATATTTTTTAAACTAAAGAATTTTCGGTGAATAATACGGCCGAGCTAACTGATAAATTTCTTGCTAAGGATGCAGTAACAAAAATCGTGGCTTGCTCTCCGTGACAAAGGTGGCGTCTCTGGCCAGTGGCGTTCAAAACTCACACTCCTAACTTTAATCCGAAAAATAATAAAGTTTCTCGCAGACTGTTGAACGATTTTTTTAATGACTTTTGTATGGTAGCGAATTGATATAACCCAATTTTACATATGATTTTTCTTGTATCTTAAAATTGTGAAGACTAAGGGCCGTTATTACGACCTTCTTCAAAATTTAAACAGAACTTTGACTGTAAGTTTCATATGAACATTTGTCAGTTAAAGTTTCAGTTAGAATGTTACTGACGATCGAGGGAACGAACCTTAGTGTGTAAAACTTGATATTTCTTGCTTTACATCATTCTGTTATAATCGAGCAATAAGTGTAATCACATAAATAAGGCACTTGCTACCCAAAAAGTGGAAGGATTTCGACTTTCTACCCAAAAAGTGGGAGAACTTCGTCTACTATACTAACCAGGACGTCAAACCTATTTTTCAGTCATACTATGTTCGTTGCAAAATTTTACCTGCCTGCTGAATTATTTCTGTAGAGTACCAGAAAATGAATGCTTAATTTTTCAAGGACTTTCGTATGGGAGTTACACGAGGAAATCTATTGTTTTTTTATCATATTAATTTTTTTGCAAATACAAATTCAAAATCCTCGCCTGAAAACAATGGCACTATATTCGTGGAGCTACTTAATATGAAAGCTACACAAACAAGTGGCTGAGTTTTTCCCTCCCACTAAGGACTGAGCCTCATGAATTATTGTCAGAAATCAAGATTAAATTTGAACTTGCTACATCAACACGTTTTGAATTAGTACAATCTTTTCGGGATGGAATTACCGTATAGTACACCGCGTATAAAAAGAAGGAAATTGATACGGTAGCAACAGTTCCTCGGTAATAAAACTGTGCCCTCGATATGTCCTATCTGAGGCATAGGACGGTAGATTTTAATGAGTTTAATCGAATGTATTAAAAGGTAATTCTCTAATTAAATTTTCGGTGAATCTAAAAAATCTTTCCGTTTCATTCGAGAATTCCACGATATTTCCGAAAGTCTGAAGCATTTTTTTTCCTCGTAACCATATACGAATTTCCATTAAACAAAATTAATCTGATCAACATAGCTTACACTGGTAGATATGCACGTTCTGGTTCGGATACGCCATAGGTACATACATATATCGGCTCTCATATATTAGATAAATCGAAAACAAAGTACTTGAGCGAAGTAATCCCTGAAAACCTCTACCATACTTCAACATATAAAACCATTTCCACTGAACGTAGAAATTCCAATCAAAGAAATTGGGAAATCGTGTCAACCGGTCTGGGAATTAGATTACTTTATATCCTGCGGATTACGAGGTTGTATGTATATGCGGGTATATCCTTCCATAATATTACGTACCACTATCGTATATATCGTAGGATGCTTCGTGGCGGAGTAAAATGAATTTGAACAATCCAATTCCAGCTCCCTAAAATGTTGGGGCGAAACCCACGTACAGAGCGGCGGCTCCATATAGCAGTAGTGACCGAAAACGGGCGAGATATTCACTTTTAATGTTCCTTTAAAACGAAAAACTAGGACCGATGGAAATTAAATTTTATGTTGTTGTGCGAAAATCGCCCGAACAAAGTACTGTAAGGGATTTTCCTGATATTAAGTGATTTACAGATTTACAGAAGCTAATTTGTTTTTATCTTTCTTTTTTTTTTTAGGCGAAGATGTCCAAACCAACGGAGTTTATTTTATTCCTGACTTTGGTGGTGATTTGTACAGAATGTAAGTAGATCTACAAATTAAAAATTGTTTTTTAATTGATTTTTGCATAATATATTTGCAATGGCAGTCTATATTGGAGAACTGCCGGAATATTAAGGCCCCATGTGCACGTTAAATGCGATTTTGTTGATTTATGGCTGTTTTCATGTGAATTTTCCACTTTAATAGCATTAAAAATACAAAATAAAATAACATTACTTTATTAGCTGGTATGTAAACTAGGTCGCCCATTAAGAAAAAATTTAAAATTGTATTTGAAAATATAGCTATTAGAGGAACAACCCTTAAACATTTTTTAAAATGTGTAATTCAGAGTTCTTTGTGTGCATTTATTACCTTTTTCTTGAATGGTTAACATGTCATTTTCATTAATAAAATGGTAGAAAAAATCGTAAAAAATATCTTCCATTAAGCGAATTACAAAAAATTTTCATTTTTGTTATTAATATATGAAGTCAAACTGAAGTAATTTTTCCCGATTTTCATGGGAGAAATTAAATAAAAAAAATGGCATCTCATTTAAAAGTATCATAGATAGTAAAATTAATTGTTATATCTAGAAGATAAATCAATGAAAAAATTATTGATTTTTAATAGTTATACGTTTCAAATAATTTCAAAATTTATAACACCATTTTCATCTGTAAATTCAAAATGTTCGTTGACAGACAGCGAATAATGTAGACGAATATTCCACACCAAATTACACGAACGAAAAACAATCTAAATTGAATTTTCCTCTCTCAAAAAAGAAAAATCAAAATGGGATACAAAATTGTCGCACCGGACTCATGGGGCCTTAATAACTTTTTTTACGAAGCCAGAAAGCTCGGTAATTAAGTTTCAAAAACGAACGTACAGTTCAATTGGCCGCAAAATTCGTAGATACATTTTTTTTTCTTTAAAAACCTTACGATGCGAAGCGGCCAGGGACGTCATTTGTGGGGGGGGGGCATTTGCCCCCTCCCCTGAATTTCGTATTTTCATTTATTATATATAACATATGTATATTTATACCCCCCCCCCCCCTTAACTGAGAACTGAAAACTGAAATGACGGCCTTGAAAGCGGCATCATACGTTTTAGAATATTTTTTGAAATTTTTGTTTCAAATAAACCGATGTAATCGTGTGGACCGCAAACCGTGCTGCGAACGAGCTACATTTTTTATGTTGACCACAGCAGCGTCCCCAGTCGATGTCCCGTTGTATCTATTCATTGTATCCACTCATCAAAAGAAGATCTCAGTTGTTATCTAATGCCAACAAACTGTTGATATACAAAATGGTAATGCACCCATTATTTTATACAGCGCTCCAGCATAGAATGACTGTGCTAACATCCATAAGGCCTTATCGAAGTTATTTTCGCACCTCGATAAAGTTTCGATAAGGTCTTACCAAACTAATTTGGTGCACATTTTTCCACGCATGGTATAAGGCCTTATCGAAGCTGTTTTTGCTTCCGTATGGAAGCTCACATTGCTTGCACGAAAAATAAATATTCACGATTTTTTTTTTTTCAGCTATGAATTTATTTTTCTGTAAATTATTATTTTTGTTTGAAAAAAAAAAAAAAATGCGAATCGACTTTGCACACTCTCAGGTTCGAACCACGGTCCCGTCACACATAAGTCCGCTACGCTACCTCTCGGCCAATCTGAAACATTGACGTAATAGTATTGAAGCCGACGCACTTGTTACTAGACATGTCGAGCGAAGCTCGCTTGCAAACCTCTGCTCGCAAGTCTTACGGAAGCTTTATCGACAGCGCAAACCAAAAACCTCCGCTCAACAGTCTTACCGAAGTCTTATTAAAGTTAAGGTCCACGAACTTCCATAATACTGTTGGCATTTACTTGTATAAGGCCTTATAGAGGTTATTACCAATGGCTTCTGAAAGTTTTATCCGCTCGAAAGTCTTATCGAGGCCTTAACGAAGTTAAAAATCCACAATTTGTTAGAGCCACTAGTAAATCAAAATGCGAAATTTATTTGCTAGTTGGGCTCCACCAAATTGCGGAAGTTTCAATGATTGAAATAATGGCCCAAAGAGCCAAATCTGGATTTATCAGCAAATGCCAATAAATATTCCAAATCCACTGGTTGCATGCCTCACTGAGTTTCTGTTTGTCGTTTATTTTAATTGCTATTATTATTATTATTATTTTTTCCTTTCTTCTTCTTTTTATTATTTTACCTTTTTCTTATTATTTAGTTAGTTATAGGTTAGGTTAAGCTAGGTTAATTATATTCATAAGGTTTTTTGCATTCATTTTTCCTGAACTCACAAATAATTAGTTTTGTCAACATCTTACTGCCAAGTGCACCAACCAATTAAAACCATAGTTGTAAAGGCTTTTTAATCAGCCTAATCTCTAAATACATATTTATATGTCAGCAATGTATCCATCATAAGAATAAAAACTATGAACTATGAACAACCCCTAATGGAGGAGGAGGGGGGGGGATATTTCACTACCTATGGTTTTATTGAAATTGAAAAAAATGTATTCCAACTTTATAATTTCTTAGGTAGAAGTCACTCACGCATTTAATGCTGAGATGACTATACGACTGACAACCTATAGATTAACCAGGAGGCTATTTGAAATGTAAGGTTTTGAGTCGCATAGTAACTTCAACAATCATTGTGACGAGAGCGACGATACGACGGAACATTTTCTTCTCGAGTGTCCAGCTTACTCTTTTGCAAGAATGCATGTATACGGCGTCGATGTTATGAAAATGGAGGAACTCCGTTCTCGCTCGCTACCTGAGCTTTTGAAATTCGTGAGGAGGACGAAAAAGTTCGAGTAGAGACTGGGGATTCGAGTATAATGGGCCAGGTGGCCTCAATGCTCAAGACTTGCCTTTTAGTGTGTCTTCCCCACACCAAACAACAACAACAACAACAACTTCAACATCTCAATATAAAACGCGTTCTGAACTTCAACCCAAGAAATAATAAAGATTCGTCTAGACAGTTGGCAGATATTTTCTATTAGCCGTGCACTATAATGAAATTGCTCCAACTATCTTCACAGTTTCAGAGCTGTATAATTGCACGACTATTTCTAAAACTTTATCTTCATTAATTAATCACTTCATTTCATCTGCTGCATCTCTCTAATGTTTTTTAATCAGTCACTTCTCACATAGCGAATTAGTTTAATCCCATATCAAAAAGTTAATTGTAGAAACTTTCTCGTTGTGCAGAGACCACCTCCACGATCAGTATATTAAACGTTCTAATTAGTAATAATACGCTTAAATTCAAAAATTGACTCCTACGAAAATCCTCCGATCGATTCTACTTAAATTCATCACTCCTTATTAAAACTCCAATTAGATTATAATCCCATAATTTAAAACTGCTGCAATCAAATTGACTGCAATAAATTTGCATTAAAATCCAATCTTAGTGCTACACTCGAAACTTGATTATATCTGAGAATAACTTGTTAATCCGCCGCGCATTCCTTCAGTCGAGAGCTTCTTGTGACGCTACTAAAAAAAGGACGTGGCAAGAATACACTAATCATGCTTGTGCATTGAGCTGCAGATCCATGATTTATGAAGGACATAATCATTTCGAACGACAAAAACTCAACTTGAACGTTGCTTCTTCTTATCCATTGTTAATCTTCCAAATTGAAGTAATTAAAGGATCTTAAAATTGCCATTGTTTGCTTTCAACTTTGCGACGAAAACTTAATTAAATATTCGCCACAATAGAAGAGCAAAGTATGTTTTTGTATTTAAAATGTCCTCCTACAAAGAAAATATAATCCTTTGCGAAATGCTTCGAGAAGTTATGCTTTATGTTGTTTTTCCATTCATCTTACGTAGTGAATAGGTGAAAAATGTTTCGAGTGACAAAACAGGCGATTTGTCTTGATTCGGGAAAATTTTCCCCAAGATACTACCTACAAGGCAAGGACGAGAGCAGGGAGAGTATGTATGGTGGATGGGGTGGTGGTATGTAATCCGTAAATAGGTCACGCCATGATGATACACACTTCATTCAATGTTGATGGTTGTTGTTATCTTTCTAGAATTATTCATGCTTCGAACAATAAAAATGTTGTCGGTGTGAAGGTGCTTCTTAGAATCCCATTTAATAGGTATACTGTCGTTTTCAGGATACGATAATATCGAGCTTATGTTGTGCGAAGGATCGTAACGTTAAAGCATTACTTTACCATTTGACAAAAAAAAACGAGAAGAAAGAAATGAAATTAAATACACATTTAACTTTTGTTCTTTAATTATTCACGTACAGCAAACGATATATTTCTCTGATCTGTCAGCAGTTCGGAGATGTCCTTAGGGTTTACGGGCTATGCAATCGAATTCATCATCCGTAGAATTGTTTAAGGGATTAACATTCTGTTTGGAAGAAAGTTTACTCAAGGAAAAAAAGGTTTTTATTATTACATATTCATGTCCTGGGTATTATGAAGGAGCGTAAGAGCTTAATATAAGGAGGAACTCGTTTCTAATAATGATATTAAAAAATTGAGCTGCAGTCAACAATGGGTATTCATTTAAACCTGCAGAATTTCATGCACAAGTTCCTTGTAATTTTTGAGGTAATTATTGATGGGCTATAAGGTCGAAAGATTTAATTATAATCAAAACATGGGGCCTAAAGAAGTGGAGCAAAAAGGTTGAGTCCAAATTACTTCAGAGTAATATATATTTTGAACGGAATATGAAAATCAAAACTCAGAAGGACATTTTGAGGTAATCGCACCAATTCGATAGCCCATCAGACCTAAGAAATGATGGAATTCGTAAATTACTCCATTTACGTGTGCCAATGCAAATCTCATTTGAAAACTACATTTCTAGTCCAGGTAGATGTTTGTTCTAACTTTCGACGTTCTAGTATAAACCATTCTGAGAATATCAATTCGTTTTCTCGTCGAATTTAAGATATATGGTAAAATTCGTGAGTCAACCCGTTTACGGCTGCATATTGGAAATTCCTGAAATTGATTTTTAGACTATTGTATAAAAAAACCCGACAAAGTAAAACCAATTGGACATTTCACGCAATTTGTAGCGAAAAGAGACGATATATCATAATACCTAAGATATGTATATGACGAAATTCGTGAAAAAATGTGCAGCACCTTTTATCGACTTCTTTTTTGCCCCACCTTCAAAAACCAAATGAAAGTAATAGAGTAATTGATCTAGGTTTGTAGTGATAAATGCTAGGAGTAAGCTGGTACATTGGAAGAACACACTTTTCCTCGCGAAATGTGTCCGCTTTCAATTAAGTTCAGCGATGAACCTTCCAATAAATCAGCATGCAATGTATGACTGACCCGTGACTGTCTTTCCCTTAGCCACGTGAATCATTAACCGATATTGTTCTTTTTTATAATTTAATACAAACAGCTGACAAAACCAAACTACTAGATGAACCTGTCTGAAATTTTAACAGGTCTCGTTCAACAGAGATGCCTTTTAAGGAGTGCATGATGTTTTCGAGTCAGTGGCGCCATCAGTCGTTAAACATGGGTATTACCTATTATATCGAGAGCAATGCAGTTCCTTTCAGTGAAGTACTTCACTCCGATCCGAGTCAATCACTTTAAGGAAGAGTTCAGTGAAGTAGTTCACGAAACTCTTCGTTCCTTAGTTTTCGGTCCATTGTTCGTTTGCAAACTAATTCGTTCTTTTAATTCATTCATAGTTCAACTTTGTCAGGAGATCTCGAAAATGATGACCAAAAGAAAAAGGTCAGTCGATCTAGAAGATGATGACCAAAAAAAAAAATGGGACGATCGAGTGTCTTATCACGTGGACTGCAGTTCACCAAACGGAGTGAGTTACTTCAGTCACTCACTTCAATGAAGTGTTCTTTTCGAACAGAACCTGATCAAACCAAAGGATTCACAAAGGTTACTTCTACATTCACAGGTGTATTCCCTTACGATACTTAATTGAATCTGTTTTGTATCTCGTATCGTAAGTGAATCATCTAGGTGAGTGGCATGTGCGGAGATGGGCAAAGCAGTTCCTTTTAGTGAAGTACTTCACTCCGAGTCACTCACTCTAAGGAAAGAGTCCAGCGAAGTAGTTCACGGAACTCTTCGTTCCTTAGTTTTCGGTTTATCGTTCGTTCGCGCACTAGTTCGTTCTCAGTCGATCTAGAAGATGATACCAAAAAAAAAGGGGGCGGCTTATCACGTGGACTGCAGTTCACCAAACGGAGTGAGTTACTTCACTCACTCACTTCAATGAAGTGTTCTTTTGATACTGTTCACTCGTGAACGACTCATCTCTAATTGAGATATTGGTCGCTATTCACAGTCGTCATAAAGTTAGCTTTAAGTTAAAGCTGACTTTATTAGTCGTATTATTAATAAGACACTAAAGTCAGCTTTAACTTAAAGCCAACTTTATGACGACTGCGAATAGCGGCCATTGACTTTTGAGCTCAAAATATTTTTTTAAATCTTTTAAGTTCAACCGAGCATTTTAAAGGCCGTCGCCACCAAGCCTAACCATAGAATATTAATCTATCTTGTTATAATTCTGAGTTCCAAGAAATAATTTATAAGTTCAAGGGAAAATATATGCCTTTATTACTCTTAGTAGATATTTCTCTGATCCTTTCATCTAATTAATATGAAAATATTCTAGTTAATGATATTCAAAGATTTTCAGGACAACGCATATTAAGGCGTCTATTATTACCTAGAGCGGAACGAAATACTCGATAAGCTGATTTCCTTTCGACTTGTTTATAAAGTTATTATAGAAGGACGCTATACATATTAATATCGAATTTAATTCGTAGCGCTTTGATAACAACGCGCTTCGAACGAAAACCAATTTTCAATTTCATAGAATATTCGAAGTTAATAATGAGCTAAACTTTAGACCCTAAAGATTTGATTTTTTCTTTCTGTTTTTGGTTGAAAACAGTTTTAAATATTATCTTAAATTACTGCGTCTCTATAACTGCGGCTAATGTTCCAATTAGTAACAGAATATGTTTCAAACGAATATCTTAGTCTCACGCGAAAGTGAACACTTAAAAGGTGTTTGGCAAAGTTTTCAGGTATAAGTTTCACGATGAAAGTATCGGAAAACTTTTGAAAACTTGGAAGTATATTTAACCTTACTGAAAGTTAACACACACTTTACTCTAAAGAATACGATAAGTGAACTTACAAGCTTTTTCGAGTTTTGGAAGTTACGGAGCTGGGTATATTCTTGGGTATATTTTATTAATGGTATGGTTTGCTGAAAAGTAACGTGTACAAGTAACACCGAAACTCAGTTTGAGTTTCACCTGATAATGCCACTTACAACCAAATCGATAATCTAACCGAAAATCAATTCACTGCTGATTAAAAAAAAATTTTTTTTTAGTAAATTTTAGATGAGCTGAAAATTGAAAATACAAGATTTTCCGGTGAATACTGATAAATTTATTTTGTCTGACGTTTCGGACTCGACTGAGTCCTTTATCAAATTGCTTTATCAGATGAGCCGTTCACGAATGAACTACTCTAAAAGAACACTTGATTGAAGTGAGTAAGTGAAGTAACTCAGTCATTTTGGTGAACTTCACAGAGTTAACGGTCCGAAAACAGTGAGAAGAGAGACAGACAATCTCGTTTCGTCCGTCTCTGTATCTCTCAAAGTAATTTTTCGCAAAGCAACAGAACTTCCGTCTCTTCATTCGTATGGTATTTTAGTCGTTTCCCAATTCCTTGCTTCGTCTATGTCTATGTTGACGTAACAGCATAGCATTGCTTTTATAACAGTTTAGAAAAAGCTCGGCTAAACTGTCAAAATGGATCAGCTGATGCTTATTTGACACTGCAAAAATCAAAAAATTTGAATTTTTTTTTACGTTTCCTTTTAAGCTTGTATTACACTGTTTGACCAAGTGGTCATACAGTGTAATACAAGCTTTCGATTGGCTGATAGCCAAGACACAAACCAACAGAAATCTAGACACGCTTTTTCTAGGTCTGACGTCATAATTGCGTCATAACTGTTATAACTAGACGTAGACGTTGACTTAAGCAAGGAATTAAGAAACGACCATAGTATGTATATGCAGTGCAAGAAGAATACAATTCCATTATAGGAAAGAGTAGCTGTACACGAAATACATCGCTCTTCTTCTGATTTCGCAATCCACAAGTACAACTAAACTGACCTACTATAGTGAACGGCTAGCTACAGAAGTCGATACACACTTCACCACAATTGAACGGTTGGCAAAGAAAAAAGAATGGGAACAGTTTAGACCGGCTGGCTAGAGATGAGAAAAGATTAAATGAACAGTTCAATTGAAGTACTTCACTGAACTAACTCTTTAATGTGAACGACTAGCTGTTAAGTACTTCACTGAAATGAACTGTTTTGCCCATCTTCATTATAGCTAGATATTACATATCCCAAGTTTCAACCTTTGGAACCGAGTTCTAAAGGCATTACTTCTTACATTATACCCAAACTTGTATTTTTTCCTGATTGGGGGTAGAGAATATAAAATAAGGAACATTTATACACTGGATCCAGATAAAACTTAAGTCTATAAAATCGCATCCATAAGAGCTAGAACAGGAACTGAAATAAGATCATCATTACGCCCGTTCCTGCTTTGTTGTGCTAATCTTAAAGCCACAAAGTACTCCAAACATCTTAAAAAAAGACACTCTAAGGAAAGTCAAATCGAGTAAATCCTTTACAGAAAAACACATTTGTAGCAATATGCACGTCCACTTTTTTCGTTTTTAGAAACAGAAGTGCACAATCAATAAATAAAAATACTGAAAGAGCTTCCTTCCGCAATATAATTTACGAAAAGTTCTCGAAAAGAGGAAAACGTGCATCGATATGCCGCTATAAAAACGCTTAAATTGGCGAATTTTTATTCATTTCGATCTATAAATCTTTCATATTTTTCTTCTTTTTTTTTATTCCAGGTCAGTCCAACTTGGCACCTGTGTTCACCCAAGTTATGAATAATTTGGCTCTGTCGGAGGCCACTCCTGTTGGCAGTATAGTATACACTTTGGAAGGCTACGATCCTGAAGAAAGCGAAGTATCGTTTGGATTAGTTGGCACCGATAACTTTAAAGTGGATCCAAAAACTGGCGAAGTGACCATAATTAAGGCATTGGATAGAGAGGTAATTCTTATATTTTATGCTAATTATGATTAGTGGCTGCAGCTTAAAACGTTCGTTCTTCGGGATTATTATTTCTTTCCTTTTCGGGGTAAAAACTTTCCTCCGCATAAATGGGCAGTATATATAAATTTTCATTTTCTTTACTCCTTCTGGAGAAGTTATAAAAGGGATACGAACGTGAACTGAATCGAAACTGAATATATACATTGCTACTTACTTTTTATTATAATATACAGGAACAAGATACACTATCATTTCTGGTGTCCATAAAAGATGTGGTAAATTCGTCGGGGGATTCCCAAAACGATAATTTGGTCGAAGTACCGGTTACCGTTATAGTCTTAGATGAAAACGATAATGCCCCGAAATTTGAACAAGTAAGTAAATTCATGAATAATTCTAATAAAATTGATTCTTTCCATACTTTCGATACTCTCGATACGATACGATAAAAATACGTTTCCTTTAGGTGCCATATGAGACTGAAGTGTACGAAAATGCTGCTCTGGGATTCACAATTTTTGATAAGATTCTTGTTACCGACAAGGATACCGTTGGAGAAATTCTGGATATCACATGTTCATCACAAAGTCAAAATCCTGAAGGATGTTCAAAGTACGTAATTGATAACTTGCTCGGATTATTTATTACAGTGCACAGAATAGTTGTGAGCTTTTCCAATGAATAAATTCATTTCTCTTTTGCATATTATTTTGCAGGTTTATTTTTAAAGTTTTAGAAAGTACACAGAATATTCTTAAAGCTGCCGTTATTTTAAACGATACGTTAGACTATAACAGAAGGATGATTTATCATCTTGAGATTATCGCAACGGTATGTTGGCTTTGAAATTGTTTAAAAACTAATTAAAAAAAAAAAAATCTTTTAAGGATGGAACGCACTCGACCAGTACAAACTTTGAAGTTCGTGTAAAAGATGTTCAAAATAGTCCACCGATATTTCAAGGCTCTTTGGCAGCAGTTATTGAAGAAAATAGCCCAATCGGAACGCTTGTTCTTAAAGTTCAAGCTCGAGATGGAGATACCGGAGAACCGAGAAAAATTATTTACGAATTATTATCAAGTATGAGAAATTTTAACGTTGTCTAACTGAAACTACTATACTATGTCCAAGGACCGAATTACTCACGATCTTCCTCACGAGTAATATATTTCATTCGCGATGATAAATCAGTGTTGAATTCCGTTCTTTATTGCATTATCTTACAAGCTGTACTGTCTTAGCATTTGAAGCGTCCACATTTTCTTGCTCATTAAACCAATTTCCTCTGCTGAATCAGGAACAAATCCTTAGCGTTTGGTACATACATAGCAGTTGTATTTATTTGTCCGCGTACACTCCATATTTCTATCTTTTATGAAGCTTCATCATAATGGGGGTCTTGATCTCCTCAATAATTTTCCTTTATCGTTCTTTTGGTCTGACTAAATTCAAAAAGTTGTTTTCCTGACATCGGTCAATCGGTACTTTTTTTGAACCGATACAATGTCTCGCTAGCTTGATGAGAATCTACGTTAATTAAACTTAGATTTCCTTCGTCCTTACTATTGCTATTAGGCTAAGTTCTACTAACATTTATTTTTACATAAGTTATACCATAAATGCATTCAATATTAGTTGTACAAAAATTAAAGTGTGCGTCAATGTAAACTCCAAGAACTTTTGTAGCGCTTGAATTTCTGAAATAAATTCTTCGCTAATGAACGTCCAATTAATTCAGCAACGTTATTCCTCAATGGGATTTCGTTCTATGTATTTTTTGTGTAGAACGCTTTGAACTGTGAAATACCTGTATATTGATCACAAATCAAACGCGATAGATCGTCTTTATATAGTACATTGGGTTAGATAATTTTTTGTCAACCCAAGACCCCCCCCCCCCCCCCCCCGAATGTTATTTGCTAGCGTACACCGTGTTATCATTGCGTTCACTATTATCTTCATTATTTCAAAAGTCCTTGGAAGTTTAAGAACGTATTACCAGCGGTTACCGCTTTAACGGAGGAGATGCTCAAGCTGGAGCCACTTCCGTCTAGTCTAGGAGCCTTGTTTAGTTCTCTTATCACGTAGGCTGATTCTTTTACAATTGTTGAATTCCATGTGATTTCAACGATATATTTTTTCGTCGTTGAAGACATCTAGAATAATGTACCTTGCAGATCCAGAGGTAGTTACTTTTACAGTTTGATAAAGGACTCGCTCGAGTTTGATGCGTCGCATGTAACAAAAATTCTAAACAGTATTCTTACTTTGAAATACTTGTTTGCATAACATCCCCCAACATATAAAAAAGAACTTTATGTTCGCGTAAAATGGACGGGTTTCATAAAAACGTATTATACTGTTAAAACTTCATTTTGCCTATTTAAACTATCAAGAAGAAGAATTATATTTAGACTGACTATAACCGCAATTATTATAAACTTCTCTACCCATGCAAAAGAGACAAATTTTGTGTGAAATTTCCATAGATTAAAAGCTTCGATTTTGCATTTCATAGTTGCTGTGAAAATAGATACTTTCCGTAGATATTGAAAACTTTGAAATAGTATCTGAAATATACGACTGAGTCAATAGAAGTCGGTCGGTTTCATCTCCAATCAGTACAGACTTAACTTTTCTGATACATGAATATAGCTCCAAGAGATATACCATAACTTCGAAATCTCTCTCTTTTAGTTTGGAGCGCGTCTACGGAACATGATAAATTTTTTAGCTCCAATTAAGTTTGCTGTTGATTGTATGCCCCCAAGGTATTTAAATCAGCAGCTTTGCTTTCCGGTAAGATTTCAGAATAAAAAACAGGATGCGGGTTTAATGTACAGAGTGACACTTGAAAGGCGGATTTTTGCTTAGTTTGCTTTAGAGTTAATTACGAGTGGGTCTTTATAAAAGTAGGGAATTGGCAGAATGGAAATCACTGGAAAGGATAAAGTTGCTATATGTCGGCACCTTGGTAAGAAAAAACGTGTAGTGTTCGGTATATGTGTACCTCCGTACTCAGGAACTGAACGTGATATGGACGTTGACCTGCAAGATAAATAAAGGCTGCTTGTTTTAAGAGAAAGGATTCAATAGAAGAACAGTTTATTGATCGCAGTTTTTCAAGTTTTCAAGTTTGAGATACAAAGTACCAGCCTGTTATGATAATGTGGAAGCTTGTATTCGTACTGCGTTAAAATAGGTAGTAGTCAATATTAGAAACCATTAGAAACCAATAGAAATTATGAGTTAAGCTCTAAAGAAAAAAGATAGAAGATGATGAAGAAGAGAAGCAAAGAGAACTTAAAGGTGTAGGAAAAAGACAAGAATTTGAAAGAACACAAATTTAATTTGTTTATTCGACTTATATCGAAAGACTAACGCGATAGCTACTGACGAGACTGAGATACCTAACTACAAATCATGGTTGTCGTACGGCAAACGCATTTAATCTAACTTAGTTATCATATAAAACTGCATCTGTTTTTAGTTGGAAATTCGTTTGCGACCTGTATAAGGCTTGTAGTCTGGGTGGCTTAGTGGCTAGAGCACTTGTCTTCGGTGCACCTGGTACCAGGTTCGAATCTGCTTGGCGGCAAGTAATTTTCGAGAATGGGATTGGGTGCCGGACTACCAGTTCACTCAGCTGTAAATGCGTACCTGAGTTAAAATCGGGGTAATAATCACGAACGAGCGTGAGGCTGACCACTGCACCTCCTAGTGTTCCGTTGGTCTCGCAATGAAGTAACTCTAGCATTACTTCAAGGCCTAGGCCCGATTTTTGCTGTTGTGCCATTGATTATTATTATTATTATAAGGCTTGAAGGCATTATGTCGTCACCTGCCAGTCTGCTAGCCAGTTCTATCTCGTCAGCAACCGTTGATCAATACATCTATGACGACTCTCAACTGAAGGTTTGACCAAGGACCATAATGACATGACTACCCAGAAAGTAATACCATAAAATATTAGAAGGCATATCATTGTGACTAACCGTAGTAAATTTTTTGTCCTGCTTCATTGACTATATTATTTTTGGATAGATTTAATTTTAGCCGTCCAATGCCAGAAAATAAGTCTGTCAAGAAATCTGTATCTCTAACAACTCCGTAAATTGTTCAATCACTTCCTATTGCTTCCAAGGCTTTGTATAAAGCAGTTCATTAGGACGATATTATTTTGTATTCTTCCTCCTGAAGCTATCCACTTCTTACCGGCTGCCAAATACTTCCATTTGGATAAAATGATGATCAAATTACGAGGTCGAGTATCAATGCATTGGATTAGAAATGGATCCAGCGTTGCCGCAAATGGACCACATTTTCACGAAAATGGTCTAGTATGGAAAATAAAGGACCATAGATTTTACTCAAAAAATATATGTGTATTTAAAAATTAATAAAAATGTATAGAATCAGAAAATAGAACCATGAGATAGTCGTATTTCCCAATAGGCAAAATTGCGTATGCTATACCCCAACTAGCAAACAAGTTATTTATCGAAGCTATTCTCGCACTTCGATAAAGCACATTTCCCCATATTTCAACAGCAACAGCCAAGCACCAACAGTTGGTATAAGGCCATATCGAAGTTGTTCTTCCTTCCGTACGGAAGTTTGGAAGTACGGCCTAATAACAATTTTTTTAATTTTGTTTTCTTTGAACTACAAATTTATTATACGTCCCTATTCTGAAATTGTGACCTATCATAGGTCACAACCTCATGTGACTAAAATTTTGTGACTGCGCTCTTGATCGAATAGTTTTTTCGCATTCTGGCGCTGCAGTTACAAGAAAGGTCACTATAATTTCTCCACACAGTTGGAAACATGTGTATCTTGACTTTTTATCGCTTTTTCTTGCTCAGTTCGCGGAAAATGCAAAAAAACGTCAAAATTGAGACCAATGACAGAATACGAAAAGTCACAATTAATTCAAAATTGTGACTCTCCACCTAATTTCTGACTTGTTGTAGGGGTTATTACCGGGGTTCTGAAAGTTCAGCCTCCGGTGGCAAGTCTTACCGAAGTCTTAATTGAAGTTACAAATCAACAACTTGCGGTCAACAGTCTTACCGAAGTTATAGTTTCTGGAAAACCAAAATGCGAAGTTTGTTTGCATGGTGGGACGTTAAAAGTAGTTCGGTTAAAAGCCGTATATAACCCAGGTCTGTCTGGCAGCTGGATTGTTTAATAGAAGACCATACAAACTAAAATTTTGACATAAGTTGTATTTTAAAAATGGTATTTTTCGTAAGAAAAAAGTACCACCGGACTAATTGGAAAAAAAGGACCAACATTAGAACAAACAGACTAAATATGGCAACGCTGGATGGGTCGTTCACATAGAGCTATATGTATAATGAAGACAGCGTGCAGCGACTGCTTTGAAGCCGGAGGTTTTCTCGCAAAGGACCGGCGATATTCACTATGCTACTATCAGCATCCGACTCACATGTATGTTATACTCCGGTATTGAAAAGAAAAAAAGCCCAACCTTTAAATACTACGCTACTATTTGCATTTCACTGCCACCGGGCATGACACGCTCCATACAAAAATGATCAATTTTGCATCAAAATGCTTCAAAGTGCTTTATACAGTAACGGCGTCTTGCGATCTCCGTTAATTATAGCTCTATAGTCGTTCAGTACTGAACTGTTCCAAAAGAACATTTCATTGAAGTGAGTGAGTGCAGTAACTCACTCCTCTTGATGAACAGCAGTTCATGTGACAAAAAACCTACTGGCGAAACGAAAGAACGATTAGTTCCGGAACTACTTCACGGAATTCTGCTGGCTTTTTTTTTATTTTTTTTTAAGTCCTCTTGTTTCACATCGGAACGAATGAACTGTTCCAGAACTACTTCACAGAACTCTACTCATTTTTTTAAGTCCTCAGTACATGTACTGACGCAACGAGTGAATGAACAGTTCTGGAACTAGTTCAGTTCACTTGTTGCTTCAACTGAGTGACTCGGAGTGAAGGACTTCACTTAAAGGATTCGTCCATCTCTACATTGAATGCCTCTATTTATTACAGACTATAAGACCGTGTTATTCGAATCGGATGTTGTATAAAGTATTGTCTGATTTTCCGTCAACATAAAACAAACATTAGTATTAAAATGCACGTTAATTTGTGAACATACAAACTTTTTTGTAAACACCAATCTTCATGCTACTATAAATAGAATATAGTTCGCTGATTTTTCATTCAACTAATTATTACAACAAAAAAAAGCTACACAAAATAAGTAAATTAATTTAAACACTATTCCATTAGGGAAAATTTCAATTATGTTTCAGTCTACATCATTTTATTTCAGTAAAATTGTTTACCGTTCATGTAGAAAAAAAAAACATAATCGATTTTAATTTCGGTCTTGTCCATGTTTCGAATATTTT